>CAWUFW010000318.1:0-2401615 GCA_963921515.1 Calotriton arnoldi
GTATGCTTTGGTTCCAGTTACATTGCCCACCCCCATGACCCCCTACACTACCCAAATACCACTGCAGTACCCTAAACCCTACGTCTACCCCCAGCATGACCTCCTACACTACCCAAACACCACTGCACAACCCAAAACCCTAAAACACTACCCCCAGCACGACCCCCTACACTACCCAAACACCACTGCACTGCCCTAAAACACTACCCCCAGCACGACCCCCTACACTACCCAAACACCACTGCACTACCCTAAACCCTAAATCTACCCCCAGCACGACCCCCTACACTACCCAAACACCACTGCACTACCCTAAACCCTAGAACACTACCCCCAGCACGACCCCCTACACTACTCAAACATCACTGCACTACCCTAACCCCTAAATCTACCCCAGCACGACCCCCTACACTACACAAACACCACTGCACTACCCTAAACCCTAAAACACTACCCCCAGCATGACCCCCTACACTACACAAACACCACTGCACTACCCTAAACCCTAAAACACTACCCCCAGCACGACCCCCTACACTACCCAAACACCACTGCGCTACCCTAAACCCTAAATCTACCCCCAGCAAGACCCCCTACACTACACAAACACCACTGCGCTACCCTAAACCCTAAATCTACCACCAGCACGACCCTCTACACTACCCAAACACCATTGCACTACCCTAAACCCTAAAACACTACGCCCAGCACGACCCCCTACACTACACAAACACCACCGCACTACCCTAAACCCTAAAACACTACCCCAGTACGACCCCCTACACTACACAAACACCTCTGCACTACCCTAAACCCTAAAACACTACCCCCAGCATGACCCCCTACACTACACAAACACCTCTGCACTACCCTAAACCCCAAATCTACCCCCAGCACGACCCCCTACACTACACAAACACCACTGCCCTACCCTAAACCCTAGAACACTACCCCCAGCACGACCCCCTACACTACCCAAACACCACTGCACTACCCTAAACCCTAAAACACTACCCCAGTACGACCCCCTACACTACACAAACACCTCTGCACTACCCTAAACCCTAAAACACTAACCCAGCATGACCCCCTACACTACACAAACACCTCTGTACTACCCTAAACCCTAAATCTACCCCCAGCACGACCCCCTACACTACACAAACACCACTGCACTACCCTAAACCCTAAAACACTACCCCCAACACTACACAAACACCACTGCACTACCCTTAACCCTAAAACACTACCTCCAGCACGACCCCCTACACTACACAAACACCACTGCACTACCCTAAACCCTAAAACACTACCCCCAGCATGACCCCCTACACTACACAAACACCACTGCACTACCCTAAACCCTAAAACACTACCCCCAGCACGACCCCCTACACTTCACAAACACCACTGCACTACCCTAAACCCTAAAACACTACCCCCTACACTACACAAACACCACTGCACTACCCTAAACCCTAAAACACTACGCCCAGCACGACCCCCTACACTACACAAACACCACTGCCCTACCCTAAACCCTAGAACACTACCCCCAGCATGACCCCCTACACTACCCAAACACCACTGCACTACCCTAAACCCTAAAACACTACCCCAGTATGACCCCCTACACTACACAAACACCTCTGCATTACCCTAAACCCTAAAACACTACCCCCAGCATGACCCCCTACACTACACAAACACCTCTGCACTACCCTAAACCCTAAATCTACCTCCAGCACGACCCCCTACACTACACAAACACCACTGCACTACGCTAAACCCTAAAACACTACCCCCAGCACGACCCCCTACACCACCCAAAGACCACTGCACTACTGTAAACCCTAAAATACTACCCCCAGCACGACCCCCTACACTACCCAAACACCACTGCACTACCCTAAACCCTAAAACACTACCCCCAGCACGACCCCCTACACTACCCAAACACCACTGCACTACCCTAAACCATAGAAAAGTAACCCCCACCTCATGCCCAATCCCCCTTACCTCTCACTCCTCGTGGTTCCTCTCTCCTCGTGGTTCATGCTTCACGTCGTCTCTGAGGGGCGGTGCACGTCGTTGTGAGGAAACAGAACACCCTCTGTTTCCTTACAACTACGTGGGTCGTCTACATTTTTGTAGAACGCATGGTCATTTACCATACATACCTTTACAACAAAATTCGTTGTAAAGGCATGCGTGGTAAATGACCATGCGTTCTAAACAAATGCGTAGTAATGACTTCGCGATGTGCAACGCATGCGTGGTAATGCATGCGTTCTAATGGTATCGCGAAGTAAAAAAGTCATTGTAACAGGTGTTTACCGATCAAAGCTGGCCCCTGTTCTTCAGTGAGTCGTTTATTTGATAAATTAGGAGGAAGGAATGTGTTTTTTTTACCGAAAAGTGCATTCCCGGCTGTTGTATTGTGAAAGTGTCCTCGTGGCTTGGTTTCACTTCGGGTGAGAGAGTGGAAGAGTCTGTTTGGATCTAAAGGAGTTCTGTTGTTGGACGGGGCCGGCGCGACACGTCATCAGAAAACACAGCTAATGGAAAGCGTCCTCCCCGAAGTATGGAGCAGTGCCATGAGAGGTCAATGAGTGTGTGTCCCACCGCAGTTTGACCGTACCGCGTGACCCATGTGCCGCCTCCAGGATACGGGAGGCAGAAGCGGCATCCATCGCAGGTCCTCTTGAAGACCATTGTAGCACTAATTCTACATTTTGGAACTAGGGCATTTTAACCTCGTTGTTCCTGCCAGATACAAAGAGAAGATCCTGTGTTATTCAGTGCCCTCTTTACCTTTTTTGTGGGTAGTGGTGCTTGTCACGTTGCTGCCCCGCCAGTGCACATGACTGGGCTCCCCACCTCGTGTGCCATCTGCAGGGCCTCTGCCCTCGGATCACTGGTTTCGGTTTCTGGAGTGGCAACATAAACAGTTGCTCCCAAAGGACTAGCCTGAACACTTAGGTGAATATCCCCTGTGCCAGCATTCCACAAAAATTCTTTCCTAGCTCTCCCATGTCGACGAGGACGTCATAATAGCACGGCTCCGCTCGCGACACTGTATGACGTCATCGGAACCATAAGAGGACCTCGTCGGCGTGCTGACGTCAGTTCCACCCATTTTTTCCGTGCAACCGAGGCAAACAGGCGGACCGACACATTTTCACATGTATACATAGTATACTAAATATATATATATATATATATACAAATGCATAACCAATAAAGGCATAAAGAAATAGCAACAGATCAAGCATTTCTCACTATTAAAACATAAGCATGATTAAGACATATTAAAAACATTCATGCCAAACAGTAAAAGCATCTTTTTGGTAGAAACAGGTGGACAACGGGGAGGCGGGTGGGACAGTGAGGAATCCACAGGCAGATACTGTATCCACCAGAAAAGCGTTACCGAAGGTAAGTAACTTGTTCTTCTGATGGATACTTCTGCCTGTGGATTCCTCACCTTTTGAATAGAATCCCCAAGCCGTACCTCACCCGGAGGAGGGTGTCCACCTGACTAGACCAAAAAATCTTGCAAAACAGATCGAGCAAAATGGCCATCCCTCCTAACCTCCGAATCCAATAATAATCGAATAATTTTTCGTCGAAATTATATTGAAAATAATACTTTAAAAATACTTTTATTAATAAATTTAGACAAACACTTAAAGGAAAACTTTTATTTATAATTAATTTAAAGATATTTCATACTTTACAAATTACGCCGAAGTCGCGACCCCAGCGCGACTTTTCAAAATGGCTACCGGAATGCGCGCAGCCATCGTGTAGGGTGCGCGAAGGGTCCGCAACTTTGTATAATATTAAAAAAAAAGAATGAATATAGTTTTCCTAACTAAAAATTATTCACAATTTTTTTTAAATATATATATATGTATAATATATATAGAAAATAAAAAAACCATAGGATTGAGGTACATTAGACTTACAAATTTTCATTTAAAAACCTTTGAAATTCACTGAAAAAACCATAGGTTTCAGGCACGTTATAGTTAGAAATTAGCATTTAAAAAACCATAGAAATTCACTGAAAAACCATAGGTTTCAGGCACGTTATAGTTAGAAATTAGCATTTAAAAACCATAGAAATTCACTGAAAAAACCATAGGTTTCAGGAACGTTATAGTTAGTTGGACATTTCACTCGTACAAAACCATAGAAATTCCGGCGTTATAGTTAGTTCAGCTAACTATAACTCGCGCCCCGCAATGCACTGCTGATGACGTCACATATTACATCATTCATGACATGGTCAGTGACATCACTGATGACATCACTGATGACATCTCAAATTGACATCACTGATGACATCATCCACGTGAAAATCTGATGCACCTCCTCACACCTGAATATAACCTTTGATACACCCACTCTAAAATACAGACTACCAATTTCGAAAAAATAGACACATCAATACCAGTTACTAAATACGCACTGACTGATTCCTAGGTCTACACACACATCCACTCATTCACCCATACAGTCACTCATACATGCAGTCACTCATCAATACAACACTATCATATGCACTCATACACCTATACAGACACTCACACACTGCCACATATCCAGAGTTACTCACACACCTAGTCAGTCATGCAAAGAATCAATCATACTTCCCTTTACTCACCTATACAGTTATACAGACACCACCTCACTTATTCATACAGATACTAACATATAATTACTCTCTTATAGAATCACTGATACAAATACACACTCATCCATGCAGCCACTCTCACAATTACTGACTCTCACATATAGTTATTTATATACACCATCACTCACATATACTGCCTTTTACATATGTAGTTACTTGCACATGTACCACTGAGAGCATCCATTCACTCACCAACACACCCATACACACACTCACCCACCCATACAGCTGTTTCCACATGCACTCTTGAACCCATACACCCAGTGAATCAACCACTCACACATCTATGCACAGAGTCACACACCTCACCCACCCACACACACTCAGGCAGCCATACAAATACTCAGGCAAGCAATCAATAACCCATATAGACACTCATGCAGCTACTCACCAACCCATGCAGCAGCTTACACAACAACAGACAGACTGATACAGACTTTCACACAGTTTAGTCACTAACCCATGCATTCAGTAAGACACATTTAATCACTCACTTATACAGTCAGTCACGTACCTACTAAATCCTCCATACAGACACTTATACACCCACTCATTCTTCAATACAGCTTGGCATATATATAAAACAAATTTAAACTTTACAGAAACACACAATCACTGGATGATGTCATCAGTGATGTCATCAGTGATGTCATTTGAGATGTCATCAGTGATGTTATCAGTGATGTCACTGAGCATGTCATGGATGATGTAATATGTGACGTCATCAGCAGTGCATTGCGGGGCGCGAGTTTTAGTTAGCTGAACAAACTATAACGGCCAAATTTCTCTGGTTTTGTATGAGTGAAATGTCCAACTAACTATAACGTTCCTGAAACCTGTGGTTTTTTCAGTGAATATATATATATATGTGTGCGTGTGTATATACATATAAACATATATATTTTCGCGCCAGCCCTGGGCGCGATTGGGGGACCCGTTTCGTTTGTGGCCGGATCTACAGGGGCGCTGCTGTTCGTGAGTTCAGCTGTTTCTTCTCCAAGGGATTGGATTGCTCTGGCCCCCGCATCCAGAAGCAGTGGATCATCGCTGTGAATGCAGTCCGTGACTGCACGGAGAGGCCGGCTCACTGAAGCAGAGTCTCCGATGCCACAAGTACCTGGGCCATGCGGTGAGACGTCTGGGGGGCCAGGGAGAGGCACATTATGCTGCGAGGACACTGGGACATTTTTAACTGCGTCTGGCAGGAAACAAGAAAAGGACTTTGTTCATGGCGTGTGCCCTTGCTTTGGCGTAATTTCCACCTGGGAGTGCATCCCACCTAGAGGCAACTCTTCTTTTTCATGTATAGCGGCCTGCCTGGTCGCTGGATGCACCACCGCGAAACACTTGCTGGTCCGCGGCTGCTGTATTGGGGCAGCTAACTGTGGAACAGGAGGTGCCGGTTATATGCAGGGGTGCCAGCGCGAACATCGGCAATCCTTTTAAAGACATTTTTTAATGTGAGTGCTGGCGGCGACCCACTTGGGTTTTACTGAACCACCAGTCCCAGGAAGCATTGCTTCAGGTGGTCCACCTGAGCATAATTATTATGGGGATTTACTGGTGGCTGCCGCACGCCACCACATCACATGGTCTGCCACTGAAGAGGGCGTTGGCCTGAAACGCGTCTGGCAGGAAACAAGAAAAGGACTTTGTTCATGGCGTGTGCCCTTGCTTTGGCGTAATTTCCACCTGGGAGTGCATCCCACCTAGAGGCAACTCTTCTTTTTCATGTATAGCGGCCTGCCTGGTCGCAGGATGCACCACCGCGAAACACTTGCGGATCCGCGGCTGCTGTATTGGGGCAGCTAACTGTGGAACAGGAGGTGCCGGTTATATGCAGGGGTGCCGGCGCGAACATCGGCAATCTTTTTAAAGACATTTTTTAATGTGAGTGCCGGCGGCAACCCACTTGGGTTTTACTGAACCACCAGTCCCAGGAAGCATTGCTTCAGGTGGTCCACCTGAGCATAATTATTATGGGGATTTACTGGTGGCTGCCGCACGCCGGCACATCACATGGTCTGCCACTGAAGAGGGCGTTGGCCCGAAACGCGTCTGGCAGGAAACAAGAAAAGGACTTTGTTCATGGCGTGTGCCCTTGCTTTGGCATAATTTCCACCTGGGAGTGCATCCCACCTAGAGGCAACTCTTCTTTTTTCATGTATAGCGGCCTGCCTGGTCGCGGGATGCACCACCGCGAAACACTTGCTGGTCCGCGGCTGCTGTATTGGGGCAGCTAACTGTGGAACAGGAGGTGCCGGTTATATGCAGGGGTGCCAGCGCGAACATCGGCAATCCTTTTAAAGACATTTTTTAATGTGAGTGCTGGCGGCGACCCACTTGGGTTTTACTGAACCACCAGTCCCAGGAAGCATTGCTTCAGGTGGTCCACCTGAGCATAATTATTATGGGGATTTACTGGTGGCTGCCGCACGCCACCACGTCACATGGTCTGCCACTGAAGAGGGCGTTGGCCTGAAACGCGTCTGGCAGGAAACAAGAAAAGGACTTTGTTCATGGCGTGTGCCCTTGCTTTGGCGTAATTTCCACCTGGGAGTGCATCCCACCTAGAGGCAACTCTTCTTTTTTCATGTATAGCGGCCTGCCTGGTCGCAGGATGCACCACCGCGAAACACTTGCGGATCCGCGGCTGCTGTATTGGGGCAGCTAACTGTGGAACAGGAGGTGCCGGTTATATGCAGGGGTGCCGGCGCGAACATCGGCAATCTTTTTAAAGACATTTTTGAATGTGAGTGCCGGCGGCAACCCACTTGGGTTTTACTGAACCACCAGTCCCAGGAAGCATTGCTTCAGGTGGTCCACCTGAGCATAATTATTATGGGGATTTACTGGTGGCTGCCGCACGCCGGCACATCACATGGTCTGCCACTGAAGAGGGCGTTGGCCCGAAACGCGTCTGGCAGGAAACAAGAAAAGGACTTTGTTCATGGCGTGTGCCCTTGCTTTGGCATAATTTCCACCTGGGAGTGCATCCCACCTAGAGGCAACTCTTCTTTTTTCATGTATAGCGACCTGCCTGGTCGCGGGATGCACCACTGTGAAACACTTGCGGGTCCGCGGCTGCTGTATTGGGGCAGCTAACTGTGGAACAGGATTGCCGGTTATATGCAGGGGTGCCGGCGCGAACATCGGCAATCCTTTTAAAGACATTTTTGAATGTGAGTGCCGGCGGCGACCCACTTGGGTTTTACTGAACCACCAGTCCCAGGAAGCATTGCTTCAGGTGGTCCACCTGAGCATAATTTTTATGGGGATTTACTGGTGGCTGCCGCACACCGGCACATCACATGGTCTGCCACTGAAGAGGGCGTTGGCCCGAAACGTGTCTGGCAGGAAACAAGAAAAGGACTTTGTACATGGCGTGTGCCCTTGCTTTGGCGTAATTTCCACCTGGGAGTGCATCCCACCTAGAGGCAACTCTTCTTTTTTCATGTATAGCGGCCTGCCTGGTCACGGGATGCACCACCGCGAAACACTTGCGGGTCCGCGGCTGCTGTATTGGGGCAGCTAACTGTGGAACAGGAGGTGCCAGTTATATGCAGGGGTGCCGGCGCTAACATCGGCAATCCTTTTAAAGACATTTTTTAATGTGAGTGCAGGCGGCGACCCACTTGGGTTTTACTGAACCACCAGTCCCAGGAAGCATTGCTTCAGGTGGTCCACCTGAGCATAATTATTATGGGGATTTACTGGTGGCTGCCGCACGCCGGCACGTCACATGGTCTGCCACTGAAGAGGGCGTTGGCCCGAAACGCGTCTGGCAGGAAACAAGAAAAGGACTTTGTTCATGGCGTGTGCCCTTGCTTTGGCGTAATTTCCACCTGGGAGTGCATCCCACCTAGAGGCAACTCTTCTTTTTTCATGTATAGCGGCCTGCCTGGTCGCGGGATGCACCACCACGAAACACTTGCGGGTCCGCGGCTGCTGTATTGGGGCAGCTAACTGTGGAACAGGAGGTGCCGGTTATATGCAGGGGTGCCGGCGCGAACATCGGCAATCCTTTTAAAGACATTTTTTAATGTGAGTGCAGGCGGCGACCCACTTGGGTTTTACTGAACCACCAGTCCCAGGAAGCATTGCTTCAGGTGGTCCACCTGAGCATAATTATTATGGGGATTTACTGGTGGCTGCCGCACGCCGGCACGTCACATGGTCTGCCACTGAAGAGGGCGTTGGCCCGAAACGCTTCTGGCAGGAAACAAGAACAGGACTTTGTTCATGGCGTGTGCCCTTGCTTTGGCGTAATTTCCACCTGGGAGTGCATCCCACCTAGAGGCAATTCTTCTTTTTTCATGTATAGCGGCCTGCCTGGTCGCGGGATGCACCACCACGAAACACTTGCGGGTCCGCGGCTGCTGTATTGGGGCAGCTAACTGTGGAACAGGAGGTGCCGGTTATATGCAAGGGTGCCGGCGCGAACATCGGCAATCCTTTTAAAGACATTTTTTAAAGTACTTAATCCTTGTTCTAAGTTCTCATCAAACAATGCACATGCAACGGCTTTTCTGGTTGTTTCCCACTCGTTCATCCTCAATCGTGAACCAGGTTAAAAGAGGGAATATAAAAATGTAAACTCTGGGGGGCTCAATAGTGGGGAGGAACTTGCCACCCACATTGGCTAATTTATGTTCTGTAAGAGTTCCTTTCCTTTCCTTTTTTCCTTTGTCTTTTTCCACTCCTCTTCTCTTTCTCTCTTTTTTTCTTTTTCTCCCTTTCCCTCTTGTATATCTGCATCTCTTCCTTTTCATGGTTGTTTCTCTGTCTGAAGTATGATTCAAATGACAGTTTATGCTTGACCCCATTTTTTAATTCTTCTTCACTTTTAATTTAGGTACCTATAGTGGTTTTTGGCACGGTTAGTTCGTGATGGGCGGTCCTATTTAGAGACTCCCAATGAATGATGACTGGTTTTTACCAACACTATATTGTAGCTCCCTAACTGTAAAACATATGGCAGGGTGATGATTCTCAGCTCTGTTATGTTTGCTTAGGAAGTGGGCCATATTTCCATTACCTGCATGGTACCATTCTCAATTTTTGTTACTTCAGCACGTATATATAATATGCAATAGGTATAGTTATAGCACACTTACACATTAGAAAATTAGTGCTCCTTCCTTCAGGTTCTTTTATCAACACGAATTGATATTTTTTGTATTGGGACCTTATGCATGCATTGTCAGCATTGATGTATATTATTTAGAAACATGTAACCCGTATTGTTTATTTTTCTGTATTTTTATTATATTTTGCATAATAGTCCCAACCTTGTTATTTGCTATTCTATTTTTTGAATATTGCTTCCTGTAGAGGTACATGACCTCAATAATTTATGTGAATTTTGCCACATTATGGCCAGATTATATTCCATCATGATTGACCATGGTTAATAGGTACATTATCTTTTATCATACTGATGCTTATACGCGATGCCTGTTTTTTTATGTCTTAATTATTGACGGAATATTATGTGCACAACTGATTGGTGGGCACCTTATTTACGTCTCTGGAATCATGAAACATATGTAGTAATTCTTTTATGTCGATGAATTACGAGGCAGCATTTCGTTATGCATCTATTATCAATTATCACACTATTGTTTACCTGGTTTAATATGGCATATGGTGAATTTATCTGTAGCATTAACAACATTTTTTTCACAAACTTGTTACACACTGGGAAGCACTTTATGACTCGTGTTTTTAACGATTGATAGTATGTTTTCTCTTTCTATCAACCTGTGATTGTATTTCCATGGTCGAAGGAGCTCTTTCTTTAACTTGAAAAAGGCATCGCCGAAACGCGTTGTTCTGTGTGCACAATAAATTTGTGTACAGTCCTCTGGTGTGCCGCTTGGTTCTTGTGTGGATTACCTGCACTGCCCCTTGGTTGAAAATAAATGACGGTTGCTGCCACCGTCGCGTGCACCGGCATCGCTGGCAGGGATTGGCTCAGTGCAGCGCTCTGCTACGAACTCATATATATATATATATAGATATATATATATATATATATATATAGCTGTACTTTCACCAGAAGCCAAGCCAGAGAACAAGGGGAAACCTGAAACGCGTATGGCGGATGGCAGATTTTACGCTGAGAAGTCGTGCCTGTTCATGCTGTAGCCTGCCAAGCAATAAATGGTGAAGTTAAACATTGCGTGTGGTGTCTTCAATCGTGGGAGCACTTACATTTGGAATATTGGTGGCCTGCTCTGGCCACGAAGATACCCCACTGGTGTAAGGCGGGTCCGTGCACTGTGAAGATCACGGCGTGTTTATGGAGCGATGTTACCAGTTTGGCGAGACATAAGAAATGCAACATCCAGCTATGATCTAACCAGCGACCCGAAGGGATGTTATTAAAGGAGGAAATTTACAGCAGCACCACTATGGATTAATAAGAAACTACGAGACCCAGAGTGCACTGAGGCACACGCCCAATAGGGCGGGAATAATTAAAAGCAGGTGCGAGAGGTTTTGCATAGCTGTACTTTCACCAGAAGCCAAGCCAGAGAACAAGGGGAAACCTGAAACGCGTATGGCGGATGGCAAATTTTACGCTGAGAAGTCGTGCCTGTTCATGCCTGAGAGTCCTAATTCAGGCTCTCATTTTGTCACGACTTGACTATGCCAATGCTCTTTATCTTGGAGCCCCTGGCTCCTCGATACGGAAGCTACAAATTGTTCAAAACTGCGCCGCCCGCATGCTTATGAACATCCCAAAGCGGTCTTCCGCTAAACCAGCTTTGGCATCTTTACATTGGCTCCCTATCCGTGAGCGCATAGAGTTTAAGGCTCTATGTATAGCCCACAGGTCACTTTCAGGTAAGGGACCTGTGGTCATTCAGTCCCTTATCCATCGATACCGTCCTAACAGAGCCCTCAGGTCAGAAACTAAACATCTACTGGCAACTCCAAGAATAACGAGAGCACGAAGTGGCGGCCGCCTTTACTCGTATAATGTGGCCAAGATCTGGAATGGCTTGCCTCCGCAGATCCGTGACCAACCTAACTACCTCATCTTTCGGAAGCAGATTAAAACATTACTCTTCCCTAAATGAATAGCTTTCAGCTTAGTGTGTTAGCAGGCAACAGCGCGGGGATGCCCATGGGTAACCAGGCGCTTTATAAATCTTGTTTTCATTTCATTTCATTCATTTCATTTAATTTCATTTCATGCTGTAGCCTGCCAAGCAATAAATGGTGAAGTTAAACATTGCGTGTGGTGTCTTCAACCGTGGGAGCACTTACATTTGGAATATTGGTGGCCTGCTCTGGCCACGAAGATACCCCACTGCTGTAAGGCGGGTCCGTGCGCTGTGAAGATCACGGCGTGTTTATGGAGCGATGTTACCAGTTTGGCGAGGCATAAGAAATGCAACATCCAGCTACGATCTAACCAGCGACCCGAAGGGATGTTATTAAAGGAGGAAATTTACAGCAGCACCACTATGGATTAATAAGAAACTACGAGACCCAGAGTGCACTGCGGCACACGCCCAATAGGGCGGGACTATATAATTAAAAGCAGGTGCGAGAGGTTTTGCATAGCTGTACTTTCACCAGAAGCCAAGCCAGAGAACAAGGGGAAACCTGAAACGCGTATGGCGGATGGCAGATTTTACGCTGAGAAGTTGTGCCTGTTCATGCTGTAGCCTGCCAAGCAATAAATGGTGAAGTTAAACATTGCATGTGGTGTCTTCAATCGTGGGAGCACTTACATTTGGAATATTGGTGGCCTGCTCTGGCCACGAAGATACCCCACTGCTGTAAGGCGGGTCCGTGCGCTGTGAAGATCACGGCGTGTTTATGGAGCGATGTTACCAGTTTGGCGAGGCATAAGAAATGCAACATCCAGCTACGATCTAACCAGCGACCCGAAGGGATGTTATTAAAGGAGGAAATTTACAGCAGCACCACTATGGATTAATAAGAAACTACGAGACCCAGAGTGCACTGAGGCACACGACCAATAGGGCGGGACTATATAATTAAAAGCAGGTGCGAGAGGTTTTGCATAGCTGTACTTTCACCAGAAGCCAAGGCAGAGAACAAGGGGAAACCTGAAACGCGTATGGCGGATGGCAGATTTTACGCTGAGAAGTCGTGCCTGTTCATGCTGTAGCCTGCCAAGCAATAAATGGTGAAGTTAAACATTGCGTGTGGTGTCTTCAATCATGGGAGCACTTACATTTGGAATATATATAGATATATATATATCTATATATATATTATCTACTGGCGGTCGCCAGTAGATAGTTATAGTTAGGACCTATTTTCCATAGGAAATCCGCGACATTCTATTTAAAATAACTCTTGCGTCGGTTGACGAATCTTCGCGAAATTTTCAAACTTTATGGCCCGCTCTGGTCTGCTCCCACCCTGAAAGTCTCAGGGTGATTCGTCAAGCGGGGCCGAGAAAAAGGGGGTCCCAAAACGTGTTTTCCCCATTCATTTTCCCATAGGAAACTTTAGACACGGCTACAGCCCGAACTGCTGAACGGAATTACACCAAATTTGGCAAAGAGGTAGTTCTTGGTTCAGAAAGAACCCTTTTTGTTAAATGGTGCAAATCCGTTCAGTAGTTGCGGAGAAATTCAAAAAATAAGAGTCAAAAAATCAATTTCCCATAGGAAACTTTATGCAAGGCTACAGCCCGAACTGCAGAACGGAATTACACCAAATTTGGCAAAGAGGTAGTTCTTGGTTCAAAAAGAACCCTTTTTGTTAAATGGTGTAAATCCGTTCAGTAGTTGCTGAGAAAATCAAAAGTAAAAACACATATATATCTGGGCGGAGCCTAACCACACATGTCATCGTGAGATCTGATTGGCTGTCAGCACTTCATCCTGGAATTGCTGGCAGCCATCTTGGGACCAATATAAATGATAGTACCCCATTGAAATGCATTGTAGTGAATCGAAGATTTTGAGGGTTACCAAAAGGAGAACTATAAAGGGTGATAACAGACTTTAGTTACATTAGAATTCATTTGTTGATGGTACCATACTAATTTCAGGAATTGTGGTGTGTTCTAAGGTGATTTTACCCTGTGAAAAACCTTCTGCTGGGATATCATGAATCATGTTTGAGAGAAAACTATTTTCACATGCTTGTCCCATACAGTTTTGGAAGGTGCTCTAGAAGCTAAAATGAGAGCATATTTTCTGTAAATTCACATTATCTTTCTCAGTCATGTGAGAATGAAGTCTGACATTCTCAGTAAAACATGTACATCCAACAAGGGCAGAGACTGTCAGTTGATTCCTTTGTGTTCTACTGCAGCTTCCCAGAGTGTTCTAAAGAACAACTAGAGTGCTAACAGCCTTACTTATGACAAAAGTATGGCACACCTGAAGCCATCTTGATTGGAATAAACTGGTAACACTTAAAACATTTAATTTAAAAAGGAACAAAATGATGGGGTTCATCTTGTCATAGAAATTATGGTTAGTGCTCTGGAAAGAAAAATTAGGACATGTTTCAAGTGTGATCTCAAATATCTTCCTGTTATATTTCAACAGGAGCAGCCTGTCAGTTGATGCCTTTGTGTTCTACTGCAGCTTCCCAGAGTGTTCTAAAGAACAACTAGAGCGCTAACAGTCTTACTTATGACAAAAGTATGGCACACCTGAAGCCATCTTGATTGGAATAAACTGGTAGCACTTAAAACATTTAATTTAAAAAGGAACAAAATGATGGGGTTCATTTTGTCATAGAAATTATGGTTAGTGCTGTAGAAAGAAAAATTAGGACATGCTTCAAGTGTGATCTCAAATATCTTCCTGTTATATTTCAACAGGAGCAGCCTGTCAGTTGATGCCTTTGTGTTCTACTGCAGCTTCCCAGAGTGTTCTAAAGAACAACTAGAGCGCTAACAGTCTTACTTATGACAAAAGTATGGCACACCTGAAGCCATCTTGATTGGAATAAACTGGTAACACTTAAAACATTTAATTTAAAAAGGAACAAAATGAGGGGTTCATTTTGCCATAGAAATTATGGTTAGTGCTGTAGAAAGAAAAATTAGGACATGTTTTAAGTGAGATCTCAAATATCTTCCTGTTATATTTCAACAGGAGCAGCCTGTCAGTTGATGCCTTTGTGTTCTACTGCAGTTTCCCAGAGTGTTCTAAAGAACAACTAGAGTGCTAACAGCCTTACTTATGACAAAAGTATGGCACACCTGAAGCCATCTTGATTGGAATAAACTGGTAACACTTAAAACATTTAATTTAAAAAGGAACAAAATAAGGGGGATCATTTTGCCATAGAAATTATGGTTAGTGCTGCAAAAGAAAATTTAGTGCATGTTTTAAGTGAGATCTCAAATCCTCTTCTATTTCATTAGAAAATTCTGACATGCAGACTGAAACAATCACTTTCAATACCAGCAGTAGACTTCCAGTTAACTCCTTGGTGAGCAGTAGCTTTACTACAGTGATCTAATGAACAACTAGAGTAATAACATTCTGAATTTATGGCAAATGTGTGACACATCTGAATGCCTTCTTGATGGAATCAAAGTAAAAAACTGAAAGCATTTCCTACTGAGGAGACTGCAGTAAATGAGGAAATTAGGAAACTTCATAACAAAGAAGTCTTCCAAGATGGCCACCAGTGAAAAAGAGCCCAAATGTAGCACAGATATTACCCAGATGTAGCCCATATAGCCCAATAACAAAAGTGTGCAAAACACTTTTTTATTTTTAGTTTTTTGCAGTTTTATGTAGTGCAGACTGGTCAGGTATTGGAGCGTTGCATCTTAAAACATGACCCCCTACACTACAAAAACACCACTGCACTACCCTAAACCCTAAAACACTACCCCAGCACGACCCCCTACACTACACAAGCACCACTGCACTATCCTAAACCCTAAAACACTACCCCCAGCATGACCCCCTACACTACACAAACACCACTGCACTACCCTAAACCCTAAAACACTACCCCAACACCACTGCACTAACCTAAATCCTAAAACACTACCCCCAGCACGACCCCCTACACTACCCAAACACCACTGCACTACCCTAAAACATGACCCCCTACACTACACAAACACCACTGCACTACCCTAAACCCTAAAACACTACCCCCAGCACGACCCCCTACACTACACAAGCACCACTGCACTACCCTAAACCCTAAAACACTACCCCCAGCACGACCCCTACACTACACAAACACCACTGCACTACCGTAAACCCTAAAACACTACCCCCAGCACGACCCCCTACACTACCCAAACACCACTGCACTAACCTAAATCCTAAAACACTACCCCCAGCACGACCCCCTACACTACCCAAACACCACTGCACTACCCTAAAACATGACCCCCTACACTACACAAACACCACTGCACTACCCTAAACCCTAAAACACTACCCCCAGCACGACCCCCTACACTACACAAGCACCACTGCACTACCCTAAACCCTAAAACACTACCCCCAGCACGACCCCCTACACTGCCCGAACACCACTGCACTGCCCTAAACCCTGAAACACCAGCCCCTGCACGACCCCCTACACTGCCCGAACACCACTGCACTGCCCTAAACCCTGAAACACCATACCCTAGCACGACCCCCTACACTGCCCGAACACCACTGCACTGCCCTAAACCCTGAAACACCACCCCCTTCACGACCCCCTACACTGCCCGAACACCACTGCACTGCCCTAAACCCTGAAACACCACCCCCAGCATGACCCCTACACTGCCCGAACACCACTGCACTGCCCTAAACCCTGAAACACTACCCCCAGCAAGACCCTCCTACACTGCCCGAACACCACTGCACTGCCCTAAACCCTGAAACATCACCCCCAGCAAGACCCCCTACACTGCCCGAACACCACTGCCCTAAACCCTGAAACACCACCCCCAGCACGACCCCCTACACTGCCCGAACACCACTGCACTGCCCTAAACCCTGAAACACCACCCCCAGCACGACCCCCTACACTGCCCGAACACCACTGCACTGCCCTAAACCCTGAAACACCACCCCCAGCACGACCCCCTACACTGCCCGAACACCACTGCACTGCCCTAAACCCTGAAACACCACCCCCAGCAAGACCCCTACACTGCCCGAACACCACTGCACTGCCCTAAACCCTGAAACACCAGCCCCAGCACGACCCCCTACACTGCCCGAACACCACTGCACTGCCCTAAACCCTGAAACACCACCCCCAGCACGACCCCCTACACTGCCCGAACACCACTGCACTGCCCTAAACCCTGAAACACCACCCCCAGCACGACCCCCTACACTGCCCGAACACCACTGCACTGCCCTAAACCCTGAAACACCACCCCCAGCAAGACCCCCTACACTGCCCGAACACCACTGCACTGCCCTAAACCCTGAAACACCACCCCCAGCACGACCCCCTACACTGCCCGAACACCACTGCACTGCCCTAAACCCTGAAACACCACCCCCAGCACGACCCCCTACACTGCCCGAACACCACTGCACTGCCCTAAACCCTGAAACACCACCCCCAGCACGACCCCCTACACTGCCCGAACACCACTGCACTGCCCTAAACCCTGAAACACCAGCCCCAGCACGACCCCCTACACTGCCCGAACACCACTGCACTGCCCTAAACCCTGAAACACCACCCCCAGCACGACCCCCTACACTGCCCGAACACCACTGCACTGCCCTAAACCCTGAAACACCAGCCCCAGCACGACCCCGTACACTGCCCGAACACCACTGCACTGCCCTAAACCCTGAAACACCAGCCCCAGCACGACCGCCTACACTGCCCGAACACCACTGCACTGCCCTAAACCCTGAAACACCAGCCCCAGCACGACCCCCTACACTGCCCGAACACCACTGCACTGCCCTAAACCCTCAAACACCAGCCCCAGCACGACCCCTACACTGCCCGAACACCACTGCACTGCCCTAAACCCTGAAACACCAGCCCCAGCAAGACCCCCTACACTGCCCGAACACCACTGCACTGCCCTAAACCCTGAAACACCACCCCCAGCAAGACCCCCTACACTGCCCGAACACCACTGCACTCAAACCCTGAAACACCACCCCAGCAAGACCACCTACACTGGCCGAACACCACTGCACTGCCCTAAACCCTGAAACACCACCCCCTGCACGACCCCTACACTGCCCAAACACCACTGCACTGCCCTAAACCCTGAAACACCACCCCTGCACGACCCCCTACACTGCCCGAACACCACTGCACTGCCCTAAACCCTGAAACACCACCCCCAGCACGACACCCTACACTGCCCGAACACCACTGCACTGCCCTAAACCCTGAAACACCACCCCCAGCACGACCCCCTACACTGCCCGAACACCACTGCACTGCCCTAAACCCTGAAACACCACCCCCTGCACGACCTCCTACACTGCCGGAACACCACTGCACTGCCCTAAACCCTGAAACACCACCCCCAGCACGACCCCCTACACTGCCCGAACACCACTGCACTGCCCTAAACCCTGAAACATCAACCCCAGCAAGACCCCCTACACTGCCTGAACACCACTGCCCTAAACCCTGAAACACCACCCCCTACACTGCACGAACACCACTGCACTGCCCTAAACCCTGAAACACCACCTCCAGCAAAACCCCCTACACTGCCTGAACACCATTGCTCTGCCCTAAATCCTGAAACACTAGCCCCAGCACGACCCCCTACACTGCCCAAACACCACTGCACTGCCCTAAACCCTGAAACACCACCCCCAGCACGACCCCCTACACTGCCCGAACACCACTGCACTGCCCTAAACCCTGAAACACCAGCCCCAGCAAGACCCCCTACACTGCCCGAACACCACTGCCCTGCCCTAGACTCTGAAACACCAGCCCCAGCAAGACCCCCTACACTGCCCGAACACCACTGCACTGCCCTAAACCCTGAAACACCAGCCCCAGCATGACCCCCTACACTGCCCGAACACCACTGCACTGCCCTAAACCCTGAAACACCAGCCCCAGCACGACCACCTACACTGCCCGAACACCACTGCACTGCCCTAAACCCTGAAACACCAGCCCCAGCACAACCCCCTACACTGCCCGAACACCACTGCACTGCCCTAAACCCTGAAACACCAGCCCCAGCACGACCCCCTACACTGCCCGAACACCACTGTACTGCCCTAAACCCTGAAACACCAGCCCCAGCACGACCCCCTACACTGCCCGAACACCACTGCACTGCCCTAAACCCTGAAACACCACCCCCTGCATGACCCCCTACACTGCCCGAACACCACTGCACTGCCCTAAACCCTGAAACACCACCCCCTGCAGCACCCCCTACACTGCCCGAACACCACTGCACTGCCCTAAACCCTGAAACACCACCCCCTGCACCGCCCCTACACTGCCCGAACACCACTGCACTGCCCTAAACCCTGAAACACCACCCCCAGCACGACCCCCTTTACTGCCCGAACACCACTGCACTGCCCCAAACCCTGAAACACCACCCCCAGCACGACCCCCTACACTGCCCGAACACCACTGCCCCTAAACCCTGAAACACCACCCCCTGCACGACCCCCTACACTGCCCGAACACCACTGCACTGCCCTAAACCCTGAAACACCACCCCCTACACTGCCCGAACACCACTGCACTGCCCTAAACCCTGAAACACCACCCCCAGCACGACCCCCTACACTGCCCGAACACCACTGCACTGCCCTAAACCCTAAAACACCACCCCCAGCATTACCCCCTACACTGCCCAAACACCACTGCACTGCCCTAAACCCTAGAACACTACCCCCAGCACGACCCCCTACACTACCCGAACACCACTGCACTACCCTAAACCCTAAAATACTACCCCCAGCACAACCCCCTACACTACCCGAACACGACTGCACTGCCCTAAACCCTCAAACACTGCCCACAGCATGACCCCCTACACTACCCGAACACCACTGCACTGCCCTAAACCCTAAAACACTCCCCCAGCACGACCCCCTACACTACCCAAACACCACTGCACTGCCCTAAACCCTAAAACACTACCCCCCGCATGACCCCCTACACTACCCAAACACCAATGCACTACCCTAATCCCTAAAACACTACCCCCCGCATGACCCCCTACACTACCCTAAACCCTAAAACACTACCCCCGCACGACTCCCTACACTACCCAAAGACCACTGCACTACCCTAAACCCTAAAACACGACCTCCTACACTACACAAACACCACTGCACTACCCTAAACCCTAAAACACTACCCCTACACTACACAAACACCACTGCACTACCCTAAACCCTAAAAACTACCCCCAGCACGAACCACTACACTACCCAAACACCACTGCACTACCCTAAACCCTAAAAACTACCCCCAGCAGTACCCCTACACTACCCAAACACCACTGCACTACCCTAAACCCTAAAACACTACCCCCAGCAGTACCCCCTACACTACCCAAACACCACTGCACTACCCTAAATCACTATCCCCAGCACGACCCCCTACACTACCCAAACACCACTGCACTACCCTAAACCCTAAAACACTACCCCCAGCACGACCCCCTACACTACCCAAACACCACTGCACTACCCTAAACCCTAAAACACTCCCCAGCACGACTCCCTACACTACCCAAACACCACTGCACTACCCTAAACCCTAAATCTACCCCCAGCATGACCCCCTACACTACACAAACACCACTGCACTACCCTAAACCCTAAAACACTACCCCCAGCACGACCCTCTTCACTACCTAAACACAACTGCACAATTTGTTACAGGCGTTGCAACGCAGGCCTGTGGTGCTTACTGGAAGTACCTAGTGGGCTAGTTGGGCCCCAGGGACCCTCAGGATTCAAGGTGACCTAATCCCCCAACTTAAAACGCACCACGGGGCGCGTTTGCACAGTGGTGAAGGGAGGGGCGGGGCCTCAGGTGACATGTGCGCAAACACGCCCTGTGGTGCGTTTTAAGTTGGGGAATTAATTCCCTTTGAATCCTGAGGGACCCTGGGGGCCAACTAGCCCACCAGGTACCTTCAGTAAGCACAACAGAGTTGCGTTGCAGAGAGGTGAAAAAAGGTGCGTGGCCTCGGAACGCCTCTCTGCAACTCAGCTCTGTGGTCCTAACTGTAGGTACCTGGGGGGCTAGTTGGGCCCCAGGGACCCTCAGAATTCAAGGGGACTTAATCCCGCAACTTAAAACGCGCCACGGGGTGCGTTTGCACACATGTCACCTCAGGCCACCCCTCCCTTCACCACTGTGCAAACGTGCCCTGTAGCGCATTTTAAGAGGTCGTTTTAATCCCCCTGCCCTATTATGTACTAGGGACTTGCAGAGGAGGTCATGCTAATCACAGGGGTACCCCAACGCATAGTGTTCCCTAGTGTATGCAGGTGTTTTCACTGTATTCTAAGTGTCTTTTAGCATAGCACTGGCTCTGGTTAGTCAGAGTCAGTTACCACCAGTACCCGTCTGAAAAAGTTGTGGGCACAGGATGATTTTGCAACAAGGCCTCTTTCTGCTCCTCTGTTGGTTCTTTCTGCACATCTTTTGCTTCTTTCTGTGCGTTTTTTCTTCTTTCTTCACATGTCCTACCTCTGTAGGCATAGTTAGAAACTAGCATTTAAAAAAACCTTTGAAATTCACTTAAAAATCATAGGTTTCAGGCACGTTATAGTTAGAAATTAGCATTTAAAAAACCTTTGAAATTCACTGAAAAAACCATAGGTTTTAGGGACAGTTATAGTTAGTTGGACATTTCACTCGTACAAAACCATAGAAATTCCCCCGTTATAGTTAGTTCAGATAACTATAACTCGCGCCCCCTCAATGCACTGCTGATGACGTCACATATTACATCACTCATGACATGGTCAGTGACATCACTGATGACATCTCAAATGACATCACTGATGACATCATCCATGTGATAATTTCATGCATCTTCTCACACCCTAATATAACTTTTGATACACCCACTCTAAATTACAGACTGCCATTCTCAAAACCATAGACACTCCAACACCAAAAACTACATACCCACTCACTGATTCTTAGGTCTACACACACATCCACTCACTCACCCGTACAGTCACTCATACTTAGTCACTCAGTACAGGACTATCATATGCACTCATACACCTATATAAACACTCACACACCGCCACTCATCCATAGAGGTACTCACACACCTAGTCAGTCATGCAAAAACTTAATCACACACCCATTTACTCACCTATACAGTTATACACACACCAGCTCACTTACTCATACAAATACTAGCACATTCTTACGCTCTTATACAATCACTGATACAAGTACACACTCATCCATACAGCCACTCTCACAATCACACACTCTCACTTATAGCCATTTATATACTCCAACACACATATATACTGCCTTTCACATATGTAGTTACTCACACATGTACCACTGAGATATACATTCAATCACTAACACACCCATACACACACTCACCCACCCATACAGTCCATCACAGATGCACTCTTGAAACCATGCACCCAGTGAATCACCAACTCACACATCTATGCACAGAGTCACACACACCCCACCCACACAAACACTCAGGCACCCATACAGATACTCAGACAATCAATCAATAACCCATGTAGACACTCATGTATCTATTCAGAAAGCCATGCAGCCGCTTACAAACCAACAGACAGATGGATACAGACATTCACACAGTTTAGTCACTAACCCATGCATTCAGTAAGATACATTTAATCACTCACTTGTAGAGTCAGTCACTCACGTACTAAATCATCCATTCAGACACTTATACACCCACTCATTCTTCAATACGCCTTTCCCTATATATATTAAACATATTTAAACTTTACAGAAACACACAGTCACTGGATGATGTCATCAGTGATGTCATTTGAGATGTCATCAGTGATGTCATCAGTGATGTCACTGACCATGTCATGAGTGATGTAATATGTGACGTCATCAGCAGTGCATTGTGGGGCGCGAGTTATAGTTAGCTGAACTAACTATAACGGGGGAATTTCTATGGTTTTGTACGAGTGAAATGTCCAACTAACTATAACTGTCCCTAAAACCTATGGTTTTTTCAGTGAATATACATAATATATATATATATATATATATATATATATATATATATATATATATATATATATATATATATATATATATATATATATATATATATATATATATTCAGCTCCAAAGTTGTCCACCAGATGAGCAGCACTCAGACAACAGCAGCAAGACAACAGCCTTTGATAGGTATGAAGGGTATTCCGCTTGCGGATACTTTAAACAGCTGTTCCGTATAGGACTGCCTGACGCGTTTCGAAGTTCCTCAACTTCTCCTCAGAGGCTTTAACGGAAAGGATGCGTACATGTACCGGTCCCAGTTCACATTTAAATATTGCACGCCCCCGAATGGGCCGCTCCTATGAGACTGTGCATGATGGAAGCTGTAGTTTCGGCACTTAGTAATCCACAGATGGATGCACACATAATGTTCTGTTGAATTCAAAGTCCTCAATGGACCCCGCAGACGGGTCCGTTCTAGATCCTCTACTGCTGCCCCACATTTGCGATTCAGTCAACACCAAGTCGCATGGCCCCCTTGATTCGAGGGGTGGTGCTCGCTCCGTGGCAGGACGGCCGCGTATAGATTCAGCTCCAAAGTTGTCCACCAGATGAGCAGCACTCAGACAACAGCAGCAAGACAAAAGCCTTTGATAGGTTTGAACGGTATTCCGCCTGCGGATATTTTAAACAGCCGTTCCGTATAGCCTCTGAGGAGAAGTTGAGGAACTTCAAAACGCGTCAGAATTCGGCATGACCGGTTTCGGCTCACAGCCTTTCTCAAATGCCTCAGTCCATAACCAAGAGTCCTCAAAAATATTTAAAAGAGCTCCTCCCACCAAAATAGTGAAGGACCCAGCTAAAACTTGTTGTAGTGCCGACGCCCAGTAGTCCCATGCCACGGACTAATGGTCCCATCATGCACCTGGCTGGAATATCACGAGCTGCAGAAGAAGTCTCTGTCGGATTTGCTGAGAGAATAAACGTCCTTGGGTCCCCTACTTCCCACCTCCTCACGAAGCGACACCAAAGCTGGAGACACAACTTTCATGAATGCGCCTCTCCCCACAGTGTTGGACCGCATTCCTGCAGCAGCAAATCGGTAACCTCAGGTGAGTAGGGGGTCGTGGATATCCGATACCTCGGGCACATATAGTTTCCACACGCAGTTTCCACACGCCAGTGTTTCACACGACCACTTTACCTACTGGCGATAAACAGTAGGAAATTATAGTTTGGACCAACTTTTCCCATAGACAGAGTTTTTGTTTTGCTAATAACTTTGGCGCCGTTTGGCGAGTCTTCACAAAAGTTTCAAAAGTTGTTTGACACTCACTTTAGGTGTGGTTTAGAAAGTTTTGAAGTGAACTGTCCAGCAGGGTATGAGAAAAAGTCGGATCCCAAAAAGCATTTTCCTCATTTATTTTTACGCAGAAACTTTAGGCACAGCTACAGTCCAAACTTCTGAATTGATTTACACAAAATTTGGCAGAAAGCTAGATCTTGGCCCAGAAAAAGTGCTTCCTGGACCAGCCCCCTACCCAAATCCTAGAAAGGCCCCAGGGACCCCATCCCCTGGGCCGAGAAATTTCATATAGGGAGGGTGTCATGTAGCCACCCTCCCTGAGCCTTTAATGGCCCTATCCCCCAGACCAGGTTAACTTGCTGCATCCTGGGAAGACCACCCCTAGGACACAACAGTTTCCCTGCTCGCATTGGCGTGGTCAGGGAAATGTGTATTTGCTCCCGTCTAATGGGAGCAATATTAAAAATCCCACCAAATGGGAGAAAATACTAAGGGCCCTATTACGAGTATGCAGACCATAGGACCACCGTACTCGTGGTATGACCACCGCCACACTATGGGCCCACCTGGAGAATTACGAGTTTGATGGTCGGACTGCCACAGGACCACTGCTTCTGTTGGGGGTCCAGGATCCCGCCGTGGTTGCGTAGCAGTCAGGAGCCGCAATATGTGTCACTGTGGCACCATCAAGCATACTACGAGTTACCTGTCTGCCGACCCTTTCATTGTGGTGAGCCCGCCATGAAAAGATAAAAAGGGTGGCAGTGAAGCAACAAAGGGGCCCTAACAGTGCCCACTGCCACTCCTGGGACTAGGGGAGCATGCGGAGGAACGTGCATTGACGCTGTTATGATGGTGGGCTGTATGTTAGGCTCTCCTATGAGCCTAACAGCGCACCGCCGTGAGACCGCCTCAGCACTACCCACCCGACCAGGATTAAACTTGTAATCTGCCGGGTGGGCAGACCATGGCTTTAGCTGTCCTCTAGTGGACGCCGTGGTGGCGGCACAGCTAGAGGACCGTCAAAATCGTAACAAGGCACCAAGTCTGTTCCCAGTGGATGGGAGATTTAAAAATGCTCCCATCGGCTTGGATAAGGCATGTACTGTTTACCTGCTCGGGCAGGAACACACAACCCATATTGCTCACCCCCAGAGAAAGCAGCATAAATGCAGCTTCTCCCTCCGGGCGGGAGCAATGCTGGTTCACGCACCTTGTGGGAAGCCGGCTGGTGCTGTGGGGACCCTGGGGCTCCTCCTGCGGCCCCCAACATTGCGCTTGGTGGGTGCCCGGAGTGGGCACAGGGGCACCCTCCTATAACTGATTTGAGCCCTGGGTGATGGAGTCCCTGGGGCTTATAAAGGCTCTATGGCGGGCACGCAGGCCCCTTCACCTTTTATGTATTTTTCAGCCCCGAGGGATGGGGTCCATGGGACCTAATTAGGCCAAGCGAGGGGGAACTGCACGCCCCCTCCCTTTATCAATTAATCGGCATGGGGTCGCCAAGGCCTAATAAGGCTTGGGGAGGGGGCCACATGACCCCCCTTTCCTTTAAAATAATATACGGTCCCGGGAGATGGGGTCCCTGGGGCCTATAAACACTTGGGGAGGGGGGCCGCATGGCTGCTACTCCCCTTTTATTTATATTTATGCCCCTAGGGAAGGATGGGGTCTCTGGGGCTTAATTGGGCTCAGGGAGGGGGGGCGTGCACCCACCTCCCTTTAGTCATTTCACTGCCCTGGGGTATGTGGTCTCCGGAGCCTAATAGGGCTCAGGGAGATGGGGCTGCTTGGCTCCCTACCCTTTTTTATTATATTTGGTCCCGGGGATGGGGCTGGATTGCGCATAGCAATAAAATTCTACTTTATGTTATAAAAAACCTAGAAATTCACTGATTAAAGTAACGTTATAGTTAGGTGAAATTTTCAGTAACAACATAACGTTTTAAACTCTAAAAACCACATAAATTCACCAGTTACATATATAGTTATCTCAAGTAACTATGACTTGTGTCCTAAGGTAACTATTACTTGAGCGCCCGCCATGCACACCGTTTTCTCATCAATAACTTAAATTGCAAATGTTGCAGTGATATTATCAATGATGTCATAGAAGATATCATGAGTGATGTAATATGTGGGGTAATTAGCAATGCATGGTGAGGGTGTGAGTTATAGTTACCTTAAGACACAAGTCATAGTTACTTGAGATAACTATGGGCTTGATTTCGAGTCTGGTGGTCACTTGCAGTGGTTCGTCTACTGCATTACAACTTGAAAAGTCGTTGCGGCGGACGACCACTGGCTGCGCCAGGGAACAGTTGTTCCCTGATGATGGTGGAGGAGCGCCACAATGTGACATGCTCAGCCGGAGAACTACCATGAATAGGCTGGCAGACCAGGAACAAAAGGGGCCCTAGAGAGCCCCCATGCCCCCACCACCATGGAAATACATTCAGGAGGACACAACATGTGCCCCCTGTCTGTATTCCCAGAAAGTTCCAGCATGGCATGGATGTCACCGTCCATGACGTGCTGGAAATTTTTCCAGTTCCATCTTTTTACTGTTTTCCAGGTACCTGCATGGGAAAGGAGGACCATCCACAGTACATGAGTTCAACTAATTGATACGGCGGGTGGTCCTTGCGTGAGTTTGGTGCAGCTGTGCCGGTTGAGAGCCGGCGCAACTGCGCAAAACTCATAATCAGGCCCTATATCTACAACTGGTGAATTGCTGTGGTTTTTAGAGTTTAAAATATTCAGCTGTTACCTAACTATAACATTACTTCAATCTTTGGTATTTTCAGATAAAAATAAAAATAAATATATATATATATATATATATATATATATATATATATATATATATATATATATATATATATATATATAATATATATATGTATCCAAACCGCCAAACAGTGCCGCGCACCGTAATCGCCATTCCCCTTCCTCTTGCGACGGCGGTCCGCGGCGAGGAGGCGAGCCTCAAAACACCAACACACGCTGTTTTACCTCGTAGCACCAACAGCAGCCGCGGACACGAAAATGCTTTCAAAACAGTTGTTTATTTAGCAAAGATGGACCAACTCGGCGTGTTTCGGGACAAAACTCCCTTGATCACGAGATATATATATATAAATCCACACTCCTCCGGTAACCAGGTCGTCCCAGAGGACGATGTGGTCAATGACCACGTCGTCCTCTGGGTCAGGTACATCGACGACATCTTTTGTATCTGGAATGGAACAGAGTTCCAAGCACAAGAATTTATCATTGTACTCAATGATAATTCAATGAACTTACACTTCACAAGCCACGTTAACGATACCACCATTGAGTTTCTGGATTTGAAACTTGAGGTGAAAGAGAACAAAATAACCAGTCAGTTATTTCGTAAAACAACAGCAGGAAACAGTCTGCTACACGCAGACAGTTGTCACCCTAGTAATCTAATCCGTAGCATTCCTTTTGGCGGATTACTACAGTCCAAAAGAAATTGCAACACAGATGAAGGGTTTCTCAAAGAAAAAGATACCATGACCCAGAGGTTTTTAGACAGAGGTTATAGCAGAGCCACTATAAAACAAGCAACAACAAAAGTAGAAAAACTGAAACGTAATGATCTATTGATACCAAAAATCTAAATTGACCAAGAGAAAGAACTGATCAGATTTATCACTACCTACCATAGCCAAGCTTGGGAAGTAAAAAGAGGCCTGAGGAAATTTGGGGAAATTCTGAAAACAGATAAGGATTTGAGCGAACACATTGGAGTAAATCCATCTGTAACATTCCGTGAGGCCAAATCATTGAAAGATTCTTTGAGCACGTGCTTAGTCAAAGAGATCAAAAAGAAAAATGAAATTCAAGGTTTCTACATTTGCAATCAGTGCAAAGCTTGCAAATATACTGAGAGCTGCAAAACACTGAAAATTTCAGCTGAAACCCCCCCCACAGAATCACCAAACATTTGACATGCAACACAGAGTATGTAATATATGCTTTGAAATGCCCTTGTAATAAATTTTGCATAGGGAGTACTATCCATAAGGCTAAGAAAAGAGTGTTGGAACATTTACGCGCCATTAAAAATAACGACAGGCAATATCCGATTGCCCGTCATTTTAAGGCCATCCACAACCAGAATGCCAATCTACTGATGTACTATGTCCTAGACAATATACCTGTATGAGAAAGAGGAGGGAATAGGACGTCTGAACTTAGAAAACTTGAATCCAAAATGATTATCGAGTACAACACTTTTCACCCCTGTGGTTTAAATTTAGATGAAGAATTATCCGTACACTTAGGACAATAAATGTTAATCTAGCTGTCTTCCCTTGACACACTGTTTTTAAGGTTTTAGTTGTTTACAGTATATATGTTGCACTGCTTTTCACATTTTAACAGAGGTGTTCCTGTTTTTGTTTGTTGTATCAGATATGAAGAATGCAAGGCAGAAGAGCATTATATCTTACTACTGATGTGCAGTAGATTATTTCTGTTGAAATGATTATGCTTGGTTGAGTACAGTAACAGTACTTTGTTATGCCCACTGGGGCTGGACTCTAATGAATTGAATAATTCCATGGCAGTTTTGTGCAAATGAGAGGATATGGTGGTAATTTCCCTGGTCAACAATGGGTCAATGTTAATTGTGCATCCACGTAGCCCAATACGATAGAAAGAAGGGGGTTACGGTTATACTCAAAATTAGGAATATAAGTTAGAGTAGCCAGGAATGTCACGAAGCCCACTAGGGCAGAATTGGTTCAGCTGAATAAATAGGGCAGCAGCAATACGGTCATACCAAAACTCAGCAGTGTAAATATGAATAGCTGCGGACTGTCATGAAGCCCACTGGGGCAGAATTGGTTTCATTAAGTGAACACGTCGGTAACGGTGAAACTGACAATGTCCAAACCTTGCCCGTGAGAAAGGAGTGCAGTTAACTCTGAAACGCGTCGGGATTTGTGTTGCCAATAAACACGTTGGTTCAAAAGTGGCCGCGGCACTGGTGTCATTGCGTTGTTTGATGACAACAACCTGGTTACCGGAGGAGTGTGGATATAAGGGGTTTGCTACCCCGTCGCGTGCCCGCCGTAAGAAGTGGCTTGGGCTTTAGCAAAATTAAGGAGTGGATTATATATATATATATATATATATATATATATATATATATTACTGCTCCTCTGCACCTTTAACAGCGGATCACTCGTATGGCGGGTGCTATCTAAACGGTGGTGCCCTGTGTTAAATGCAAGCTCCAAAACTCCTCTCCCATCTGGAAAAAAGTAATAGCACTCACGGCGTTAGACTTCGCAATCTTTTTTAATTTCCAGCGCTACAAAACAAACGCGTTTCGGAAAGTTCCTTCTTCAGTGTTTACATTTCACACTGAGAGGCGCCATTTTAAATATTGTGAAAACGGGTCATGAAAACAAAGAAGGACTTTTTCGCCACATTTTGGGCGCCATCTTTAAGTGGTGTGCATGATTTGACATCGATAAATACTTTGTTGCAAAAGTTATTTACAATATTCCATTCAAATTTCATCGTATATCGACAATTACTTAATATTAGTTCTCGAGTAAGCTATACCTCGCCGAACATTATACAAGTATAACTTCTTTTATGTATCATCATGCGTCACCGCTAATGTCAACTGATCTTGCCGTGTATCGGCTAATGGCAATCCCCTGTAAGAGATTGCCCATTGTCACTCTACGGTATTTTAATATTCATATAATTTCTCTATCAAGCCGTATATCGGCTAATTCATAATACCCATTTATCCATACATATTCCAGGAAGAAGAACCGATAAGATACAACGCAATTATTCATCATAAAAACACAATGCAGTTATTCGTCTTAAAAAACATGTGCACGCTCCCTAAGTACCTAGATGTACTATCAACTCCCCCCCACTGTTTAGTCCATTTGGAGTCTTTGTTTGCAAATCAATAATATATCGTGACGCCAGTCTCCTTAATTTTAACACTCTGTCCCCTCCTCTAATACTTGGGGGCACATGATCCAAACTGAAGTACTGTAGTAAGTCTCTATTGCTTCGATGTTTGATAGCAAAGTGTCTGGTGACTGGATAACTTAAATCCTTATTCGCTATTGCACGCATATGCTCCAATATCCTTATCTTCACACTATGTATCGTGCCGCCTACATACCTCAAGCCACAAGGGCACATCAGGCAGTAGACAGAATGGGTGGTTTGGCATGTCATGAACCTGTTAATGACCTTACGTGCTTTCATCCCCTTAACCTCATAGGTCAGCACTCTCTTACTGAAAGTGCAGGCCTTGCACTTTCCGCAGGGATAAAAACCTCTCATTTCGCTCAGTGTCCCTTGCTTCGATGGAATCATGTCTAGATGGCTATGGACCAGTCTGTCTTTTAATGACCTGGCCTTTCTGAAAGTTATCTGTGGAACTGGTGGGTTATCCATCCCAATAATCATGTCTGTTTTTAAAACATGCCAGTTTCTACTGAAGATATTTCTTAAAAATCAGCATCTTCCGAATAAGTTGTGATTAAAACGAAACTTTCCCTCATCATTCTTCTTTTTCTTGTTACTGTCTTGGGTGTTCCCTATTAACCTGTCTCTTTGTATGTTGTTCACTTTTTTAAGGTGTTTTCCAGCAGGTCTATACTGTAACCTCTGGCCACAAACCTCCCAAAGCTTTCTCTGGCTGCTACGTCAAAATCACACTTTCTAGAACAGTTACGTTTTAGCCAGAGGAATTCCCCATAGGGTATGCTGTTTTTGAGTCTGACTGGATGGCTACTAGCGGAATGCAATATACTATTGCCCGCCGTTGGCTTTTGAAACAAAGCAGTGGAAATTTTACCATCCAGTATTTCTACCCTGAGGTCGAGATAGTTCACTGCCACTGAACTAATCTCCGATGTGAACCGTAAATTGACATCATTGTTGTTAAGATGTTCAATATATTCCTCTGCTTTATCGACCGGCCCCCTCCATACCAGGAAGAGGTCATCGATATATCTGTACCAGGCTACTATTTCCTTGGTCCAGATATATATATATCCAAACGAAGATTCCTCCCCAACAGGAAAAGAACCGGAGGGACACAGCGGGGGACCAGGAAAACACAACTTTATTGCTGCACAGAGGGCATGACGCGTTTCGGCATGAATTGCCTTAATCATATGCCAATCACCGTAAACTGCCACCCGCTGCTTTACTAATGTTCCATTTCACTCCCATTGGTGGAAGCCCAGCTGAGATGCATGGTTTCTCGAGCACCCTGAAGCGGCCTCCTCCAAACGACCACGACTCCCAGAAGGCACCATCCCGGCCATCAGGTAAGCGCTGTACTGTCATCTCGTTTTAACCCATGTGAGTGCTGGTGAACGGTGTAAACTGCAAATTGGTGCAGTTAAAAATGTCCCAGTGTCCTCGCAGCATAATGTGCCTCTCCCTGGCCCCCCAGACGTCTCACCGCATGGCCCAGGTACTTTGGCATCGGAGACTCTGCTTCAGTGAGCCGGCCTCTCCGTGCAGTCACGGACTGCATTCACAGTGATGATCCACTGCTCCTGGATGCGGGGGCCAGAGCAATCCAATCCCTTGGAGAAGAAACAGCTGAACTCACGAACAGCAGCGCCCCTGTAGCTCTGGCACAAACAAAACGGGTCCCCCAATCGCGCCCAGGGCTGGCGCGAAAATATCCAAACGAAGATTCCTCCCCAACAGGAAAAGAACCGGAGGGACACAGCGGGGGACCAGGAAAACACAACTTTATTGCTGCACAGGGGGCATGATGCGTTTCGGCATGAATTGCCTTAATCATATGCCAATCACCGTAAACTGCCACCCGCTGCTTTACTAATGTTCCATTTCGCTCCCATTGGTGGAAGCCCAGCTGAGATGCATGGTTTCTCGAGCACCCTGACGCGGCCTCCTCCAAACGACCACAACTCCCAGAAGGCACCATCCCGGCCATCAGGTAAGTGCTGTACTGTCATCTCGTTTTAACCCATGTGAGTGCTGGTGAACAGTGTAAAGTGCAAATTGGTGCAGTTAAAAATGTCCCAGTGTCCTCGCAGCATAATGTGCCTCTTCCTGGCCCCCCAGATGTCTCACCGCATGGCCCAGGTACTTGTGGCATCGGAGACTCTGCTTCAGTGAGCCGGCCTCTCCGTGCAGTCACGGACTGCATTCACAGCGATGATCCACTGCTTCTGGATGCGGGGGCCAGAGCAATCCAATCCCTTGGAGAAGAAACAGCTGAACTCACGAACAGCAGCGCCCCTGTAGCTCCGGCCACAAACGAAACGGATCCCCCAATCGTGCCCAGGGCTGGCGCGAAAATATATATGTTTATATGTATATACACACGCACACATATATATATATATATATTCACTGATAAAACCACAGGTTTCAGGGACATTATAGTTAGTTGGACATTTCACTCATACAAAACCAGAGAAATTCGGCCGTTATAGTTAGTTCAGCTAACTAAAACTCGCGCCCCCGCAATGCACTGCTGATGACGTCACATATTACATCATTCATGACAAGGTCAGTGACATCACTGATGACATCACTGATGACATCTCAAATGACATCTCAAATGACATCACTGATTACATCACTGATGACATCAGCCACGTGAAAATCTGATGCACCTCCTCACACCCTAATATAACCTTTGATACACCCACTCTAAAATACAGACTACCATTTTCGAAACCATAGACACACCAATACCAGTTACTACATACGCACTCACTGATTCCTAGGTCTACACACACATCCACTCATTCACCCATACAGTCACTCATACATGCAGTCACTCATCAATACAACACTATCATATGCACTCATACACCTATACAGACACTCACACACCGCCACTCATCCAGAGTTACTCACACACGTAGTCAGTCATGCAAAGAATTCAATCACACTTCCATTGACTCACCTATACAGTTATACACACACCACCTCACTTATTCATACAGATACTAACGCATACTTACTCTCTTATACAATCACTGATACAAGTACACACTCATCCATACAGCCACTCTCACAATCACTGACTCTCACGTATAGTCATTTATATACTCCAACTCTCACATATACTGCCTTTTACATATGTAGTTACTTGGACATGTACCACTGAGACATCCATTCACTCACCAACACACCCATACACACACTCATCCACCCATACAGCTGTTTCCACATGCACTCTTTAACCCATACACCCAGTGAATCAATCACTCACACATCTATGCACAGAGTCACACCCACACACACACTCAGGCAGCCATACAAATACTCAGGCAAGCAATCAATAATCCATATAGACACTCATGCAGCTACTCACCAACCCATGCAGCAGCTTACACAACAACAGACAGACTGATACAGAATTTCACACAGTTTAGTCACTAACCCATGCATTCAGTAAGACACATTTAATCACTCACTTATAGAGTCAGTCACGCACCTACTAAATCCTCCATTCAGACACTTATACACCCACTCATTCTTCAATACACCTTGGCATATATATATAAAACAAATTTAAACTTTACAGAAACACACAGTCGCTGGAAGATGTCATCAGTGATGTCATTTGAGATGTCATCAGTGATGTCACTGACCATGTCATGAATGATGTAATATGTGACATCATCAGCAGTGCATTGTGGGGGCGTGAGTTATAGTTAGCTGAACTAACTATAACGGCTGAATTTCTCTGGTTTTGTACGAGTGAAATGTCCAAGTAACTATAACGTCCCTGAAACCTGTGGTTTTTTCAGTGAATTTCTAAGGTTTTTTAAATGCTAATTTCTAACTATGACGTGCCTGAAACCTATGGTTTTTTCAGTGAATATCAAAGTTTTTTAAACTGCTAATTTCTAACTATAACGTTCCTGAAACCTATGGTTTTTTCAGTGAATTTCGAAGGTTTTTTAAATTCTAATTTCTAACTATGCCTACAGAGGTAGGATATGTGAAGAAAGAGGAACAAACGCACAGAAAGAAGCAAAAGAAATGCAGAAAGAGGCAACAGAAGTCCAGAAAGACGAAGAAAAGTGTAGGAAGAAGCAAGACATGTGCAGAAAGAACCAACAGAGGAGCAGAAAGAGGCCTTGTTGCAAAATCATCCTGTGTCCCCAACATTTTGCTGACGGGTACTGGTGGTAACTGACTCAGACTAACCAGGCCTAGAGCCAGTGCTATGCTAAAAGACACTTAGAATACAGTGAAAACACCTACATACACTAGGGAACACTATGCGTTGGGGTACCCCTGTGATTAGCATGACCTCCTCTGTAAGGCCCTAGTACATATTAGGGCAGGGGTATTAAAACTACCTCTAAGTCAGAGGTGCAGAAAGATGCTTCTTTAAGTAGTAGTCATGTTTGCAGAGTGGTGGAGAAAGGGTGCGGGGCCTCCGACCAGCGCTCAGGAATTCTGCTGCGTAGGACTTACAGGAGGTACCAGGAGGGCTTCTTGGCCCCCAAACTCCCTCAGGACTAAATTGGACTTCATCCCCCATCCCGTAGTCTGCCAGGAGCCGCGTTTGCAGAGTGGTGGAGAAAGGGGGGCATGGACTCCTTAGACGTCTTAGCAATCCCACTGTGTGGGACTTACTGGAGGTAACAAGAGGGGTAGTTGGCCCCCAAGGACATCCTTGGGGGCCAACTTCCCCTCCTATTACCTCCAGTAAGTCCCACACAGCAGCATTGGTAAGTACTGGTACCAGGCCACTCCCCCTTTGCCCACCACTCTACAAACGCGCTCCCTGGCGAGCTCTTGGATGGGGATTGAAGTCCCCTTCGCTGCTGGGGGTCCTTTAGGGGCCAACTAGCCTACCTCTTACCTCCAGTAAACCCCACGCAGTGAGATTGCTGAGAGGTAGACAAAGGCCACGCCCCCTTTCTCCACCACTCTGCAAACGTGCCTCCTGGCGTTGTTAGTTGTGGAATTAATTCCCCTTGAATACTGAGGGTCCCTGGGGGCCAACTAGCCCACCAGGTACCTACAATATGTGCCACAGAGCTGGATTGCAGAGAGGTGGTCCGAGGCCACTGCCCCCTTTACACCACTCTGCAAACGCACCTCTTGGCGGACTGCTGCTCGGGGATGAAGTCCACTTGTGTCCTGAGGTCCTCAGGACACAAGAGGACCTCATCGCCCCACCAACAGTGCGCCAAGAAGCGCGTTTGCAGAGTGGTGTAAGAGGGCAAGGCCTCAGACCACCTCTCTGCAACGCAGCTGTGTGGCGCTTACTGGAGGTACCTGGTGGGCTAGTTGGCCCCCAGGGACCCTCAGGATTCAAGGGGACTTAATCCCCCAATTTACAACGTGCCAGGAGGCGTGTTTGCACACTTGTCATATCAGGCCCCACCCCCTCCCTGCACCACTGTGCAAACGCGTCCCCTGGCATGTTGTAAATTGGGGGATTAAGTCCACTTGAATCCTAAGGGTCCCTGGGGGCCAACTAGCCCACCAGGTACCTCCAGTAAGCGCCACAGAGCTGCAATGCAGAGTGGTGTAAAAAGGGGCCTGGCCTCAGACCACCTCTCTGCAACGCAGCTCTGTGGCGCAAACTGGAGGTACCTGGGGGGCTAGTTGGCCCACAGGGACTCTCAGTATTCAAGGGGAATTAATTCCCCAACTAACAACGCGCCAGGGGGCACGTTTGTAGTGTGGTGGAGAAAGGGGGCGTGGCCTCCGTCTAGATGCTGGCTTTTTAAATTTTTTTTTTTTACAAGGGGGGCTGTGTGGCCCCCCTTCTTTTACAGTTTTGGGGCCCTGGGGACCCCATCCCCCAGGGCCTGACCCCTTTTTATTCATTTTTAAAGAAAAAAAATCGGGAAGGGGGCCCTCCCAAGGCCAATTTCGCCCCGGGGACCCCATCCCCCAGGGCATGGCCAGTTGTTTTTTATTTAACTCTTTGAAGGGGGCCGTGAGGCCCCCTCCTCAGGCAATTATGGCCCCAGGGACCCCATCCCCTGGGGCCGGCCTTACCCTATTTATTTTTTTCACAGGGGAGGGGGGCCACGTGGCCCCCCTCCCGGGCCACTTCTGGCCCCGTGGAACCCATCCCCCGGGGCCTGGCCACTCAGTTGGGGACCGTGGGGGGAGCTCCAATGCCCCCACGGTCCCGCTGGCTTCCCTCCTCCTGCGGGAGCCAGCATTGCTTTTGAGCAAAGGGAGCTGCTGACATGCAGCTCCCCTTGCTCAAAAGCAATCCTGCTTTGCTTCCTTGATGCGAGAGCAGATTTCCCTGCTCTCGCTTCAAGGAAGCAAAGCAGAGTTTGCTATGGCAGGGCGGGAGCCGTGCTCCTGCCCTGACATAGCAAACAGCAGTATCCCGGGGTGGGCACCCGGGACACTGCAGGAGCCGGCCCTGAGGGGTGGTGGTCCCCACGGCCATTGAGGGCTCCTGGAGGGGGGGCTGCGCGGCCCCCCTCCCTCCATTTCAAAGCCTAGGGAGGTGGTGGTCCCCGGGGCAGTGTGGGGAGGGGCAGGAGCCCCCCCACACAGTTTTGTTTTTAATTTCAGCTCTGGGGAGGTGACGGTCCCCGGGGCTTGGGGGGGCCAGTGAGGTCCCCCATCGTTTTAAATATTGAATGCCCCGGGGAGGTGGCGGTCCCCGGGGCAGCGTGGGGGGGGTTGGGACCCCCCCCACGCATTTTACAACAATGCCCCCCGCATTCAATTTTATAAGCCCCGGGGAGGTGGCGGTCCCTGGGGCTGCTGGGGCCCCCGTGGGCCCTCGCAAATAAATCAATGATTGCCCCCGGTACCTGGCCCACCCGGGGCTTTTTGAAACCGAAGCGCAGGAGCCTGCGCTTCATTTTTTTATTTTCACGGCAGGATTCGTGACCCCAACGTGAATTCAGCCGTTTTGATAAAAAATGCCTTTAATGCCTGGGGTCCTTGTGGACCCCTGAGCAGGCCTAGGGGTCAGGGTGTTTCTACCCTGCCACCTTTTCTTCTTTTTCATGTTTTTTTTCTGATTTCTTGTGTCTCGGTTACCGAGTCACAAGATGCCTGCCAACACTTCCTGGTTTGGAATGTTGGCAGCCAATCAGAATTGAGCTCGTGCTCAGGAGGGGTCGCGAATCCTCCTCGGTGCTCAGATATCGATATTTTTTCTTTTTTTAATTTCTCAGGAACTACTGAACGGATTTACACCATTTAACAAAAAGGGCTCTTTCTGAACCAAGACCTACCTTTTTGCCAAATTTGGTGTAATTCCGTTCAGCAGTTCGGGCTGTAGCTTTGTCTAAAGTTTCCTATGGAAATTTACATGGGGAAAACGCGTTTTGGGACCCCCCTTTTTTCTCTGCCCCCGCTTGACGAATCACCCCAAAACTTTCAAGACAGAGGCTGACCGGAGAGCCCCACTAGATTTGAAAATTTCGCGAAGATTTGTCAAACGACGCCAAAGTTATTGGGAAAACAAATATATACAGCAAACTCCTTCTCGCAGCCTCTTCACCTCTGCGCACAAATGGAGTACGGACCACAATTTGGTGCAGCTTCAGATTTTATTCAGCTCATATATAAAACAACTCCATCAGCATGACGCGTTTCGATCCCAAAGGGGATCTTGATCACATGACGCGCTACACGGTGGGTGGTTCATTTAAATACAGATTTTTTGCTTTTTAAAGTGACATGTGCTCTAATTTTCATTCGTCAATCATGTAAACATAGACAAAATGCTTTTATAGTCTATTGGATTCTAGTTTATGGTTGCATCAAACGTTTGCTTGAATATGCAATTAAAACCATAAAACCATCCCTTTAAATATCTAAAAGCATTTTAAAAAGCATTTTTAAAACAAACACATTTTAATAAATCACAAAATAACATGTTAAGAAGTTGTTATAAAATCTCATAATGTTGAATAAGATTAAAACCTCATTTTTACATGTTGATTTCTGACATCCAGGTTTGAATACCAATTTGTCAACTGTTTATAACAGTTTATTAAAGTGCTAATGCTCTTACAGTACTACAAAGATGTAAACGTTTATTATGTAAACAGATCGACTGGAATTATCCTATTAGTGCAAATATAGTGTGTGTAAAGTGCTGAGTGCACGGCTAAAACCAACGTGTAACCCTTAAAATGCAACCTAAAAACCGTGTGTAAGTATAAAAGTTAAAAAGCAGTGAGAAATTCTAAAACATAATGTTTGATCTAAACAGTTCTAAAAACGACTAGCAGCTCAGTACTATCTTGACTATGGTATTCTGAATCAGGCACCCTAATATTTCCTATGATTGTATTTTAGAGGCAAGTATATAAATCCTCCGTTTGGTTCAGGCCCCCCGGGTGTTTGGTATCGAGGTTTAAAATATACCTCGTTTCTAACTGGCGCAGGGCTTTTACCTCGGTCTCCTCCCCTCTTTTTACTTGGGACACTGTCTATTAGGAAGTATTTCAAGAATACTGGATCAGAATTATGTTTCTCCTCAAAATGTCGGGCCACGGGATACGTCTGATCATGATTCCTAATGGCCCTTATGTGCTGGAGTACCCTCTTGTGTCCCTGCAGTATTGTACTGCCAACATATTTGAGACCACACGGGCACTCCAGCACATATATCACATAATTCATTTTGCAAGACAGGGCCTTGGTGATGAGAACTTCACTTGGATTGAAGGGGGTCTTATATGTATATATAGATATATATATATGTGTATATACATACATATATATATATATTTTTTTTTCACTGAAAATACCAAAGATTGAAGTAATGTTAGGTAACAGCTCAATGTTTTTAAACTCTAAAAACAACAGCAATTCACCAGTTGTAGATATAGGGCATATATATATATATATATATATATATATATATATATATATATATATATATATATATATATACATATCTCGAGTCCACCTGCCATCGCGCAATGGCTGGTGGACTCGAGTTGTGGCGTTTAGTTTGCCATCAGCCACGTTGAGTAACCGCTGGATGTAAGCGGCGCCCATTTGGGCGAGGATTCATGGAGACAAGCCACCGCGAAAACAGAAGCAGGACACCACGAGTCTTTGACCCGAGGAGCCAGGCCAAGTGGATCTCTAGATTGTTTTGCTGGCAGCCACGCAGGAGCACAGATTGACTTAAAAGATTACCTTTTCCACATACCAGCTATTGGAACAGGTTCAGTGACTCTGAGAGGGAGGAGGCAGCAGCGAGTCTCTTCACGAAACGGGGTGGTACAGCCTCACCTAAAGCTAGTGTGGGGGGGAAAACTACTCCCAACACACTAAAAACTCTGTATAGCAGTCTCAAAAAAGCGTATGAAAAAGAAATACACAAGTGGTGGGAGGCGACGACTCTACAAAAATACCTGGATGTTGGACAGATCCCACGGGGTCTGAGGATCTATACAGTCCCTTCCTATGAGAACCCGGACCCAGCATTACTGGAGGAATGGGCAGTTTACACATCGGAAGTAACAAAAGGAATGGTAAAAATTCAGATAAAATACACATGGTGTGATCGGGCGAAACTCCTGGAGGAAATTAAAAAACTTGAAGCACTGATAGGTGCGGAAAAAGACCAAAGTAAAAGTGAAGAACTAAAGCAACAAATGAAAAACGTTTGATTGATTATGAAGTTACAATCAAACAAAGAAAACAAACAAAGTTCCTACGAGACGAACAAGATTACGAGACTGGACGTATTCTCACGTTCGCGAGGAAGTTTGATGGCCCAAGAAAGCAGTTAAAATTCGCAAAGCATTCGGAAGAAAAACAACGTGAAACCTCTGAGTCAGAAGTTGGGATATCAGAAGGAGAACAGTCGTCCAGTGAAAGGGAGAGAGATATTGCAAGCAAGCCAACTTTTTTTCAGGAATACGAGCTGATACGGGAGACACATCAGCGACCAGCCCAGCAAACACACCCCCCAGAAAAGAAAAAAGAAGGAAGACAAGAAGGGGCAAAAAAAGCAGGGGGCGAACGTTCAACACCAGTCATCACATGCAGCAAACGGGGGGCAAAATAGAAGTAGAGGAAACAAAACAAACAGTGCTGAATCTGTCAAATCGAACATTAACTGAGACAGAAATTAAAGTACTGGAATTGGGCTTAACCTTTTGCCCGACTCCGCAGTTTGACTATACGCAAACACGTATAGACCTCTACAAGTTTATACGTAAACTGAAATTAATGAAGATACACCTACAGAATCCAAAGAAAAAAGATGATGGAAATACCGGTGCTAAAGAATCATCGGATCTCCTAACAGGAACAGATCTTGAGACCTTATGGACCCTCCATGAGCTGGATGACGACTCCAGCATGCAAAGAGAAATGGAAGGAGGTGCAACATGTATGCTTGAGGAGACTGGCATATGCCAAAAGATTTGTAAAAGCAATCTGAAGGTAAAATCCAGATTCATCCCACGCTTGCCACATGATGGAATAGATACTTTTCAGGAAACAGTGATTGAAGACCTGAAGAAACTGCAAGAGGAGAATTTCAACCTCAGCAGAAGGAACATATCGAACGATCAATGGTAAGCTATTGTGAATCTGAAGGAGGATGACTCAATCATACTAAAGCCCTCAGACAAGGGGGTAACATAGTCATTCTTAACAAAGTCCAATATGAGAAGGAGGCGTACAACCAACTATTGACAAAGGAATGTTACACCCCTATTTCAAGAAGGGATTACGAAACAAGCATCTCCACTTTCTTCGGACTCTTGATCAGATGGAAAGACAAAGGGGTTTTGGATGTAGAGGACTATAGGTTCCTCAACTGCGAATATCCAGAATTACCGACCTTCTACTACCTGCCTAAGGTCCATAAAAACACAAAATTTCCACCTTGACGCCCAATAGTGTCCTCCAAAAACAGCCTATTGGAGAACACTTCTATGTACATAGATCAATTTCTCGCTCCTATGGTAAAAGGCTTAAGCTCTTATATAAGAGATACAAAGGACTTTCTTCGGATCATCGAAGGGACATGGTGGGAAAAAGATATGTTACTCATCACTTTGATTATAACAAGTCTCTACACCTGCATTACACATACAAATGGCATGGAAGCCATAAAATTCTTCCTGAAAGAGAGACCCTTGAAATATCCAGAACATAATGAGCTATTGATGGAACTGATTAGCTTTTGTCTGAATAACAATATTGTCACCTTTGCAGGTCAACTTTATCTACAAAAACAGGGTGCGGCAATGGGCACGTGCTTCGTCCCCAGTTATGCGAACCTCTTCGTTGGCTCGTGGGAGAAGCACGTGGCCTGGGCAGGCACCAATGAGAAATGGGTGGATAGCGTGGCCCTATGGGCACGCTACATAGATGATTTGTTCATCATATGTAGGGGCTCCCAAGAAGAGGCAGAGGAGTATATAAAGGCACTCAATGATAACAATCTCAATCTGAAGTTTACAAGTTGTATAGATAGTCGAGAGGTGGTCTATCTAGACCTCAGAGTATATGTAGAGGATGATACATTACACACAGCCCTCTACCGCAAACCGACAGCGGGGAATTCTGTTCTCCACGCCGGGAGCTGCCATCCCCACAGTGTAATTGACAACATCCCATTCGGGGAATTTCTGAGAATTAAGAGAAATTGCTCGACACCCAATGAGTATAATGTAGCTAAAATGAGAGCTAGACAGAGATTTCTCAAAAGAGGATACTACAAAGGGATACTGGACGAAGCAGAAAACAGGAGCGATGCGATACAGCGCAATCAACTCCTGGTAGAGATAGAAGGGGATCCTTCAATTGAAAACAGAAAAATGCAGGATAAGAACAAAATAAGACTAATCACAGATTTTACAGAGAAAGCTTCAGAATTGTTCCAAATCCTTAGAAGGAATTGGCGCATACTGAAATCTGACAACACCATTGGTAGACATATATCAGATGCACCACTAGTTAACTACAGAAGGGGCACCTCATTGAAAGACCACCTAGTTAGGAGCCACTATTCAGACAAGGTTAAGAGAAGAGACCCAATTAGAGGATTCTTCCCATGCAGGAGATGCAAAGCCTGCAAAAACAGTCGAAAAGTGAGGGAATACGATATACCAGGCAAGAAACAGAAAGTCCTGATAAAAAAAGTTTTTGAATTGCAATTCTGATCACACCATCTACTGCTTGGAATGCCCGTGTGGCAAGCAGTATGTGGGGAGCACTATTCACCCCACAAAGAAAAGGATTTTGGAGCACTTACGGGCGATCACTAATAAAGACCAGACATACCCGGTCGCCCGACATTTTGAGCTCAAACACAACAGCAATAGCAATCTATTGAGGTTTTTCTGTTTGGACCAGGTGGACAAGGATGAAAGAGGTGGAGACAGGGTGAGAAGATTACGTACCCTAGAATCGAGATACATAATTCAACTACAGAGTAAGGCCCCGAAAGGACTCAATAATGAGGAGGAGATGTGGATTCATATAGGCTAATTACCTATGCCCATATTGCAGCAGATCTTGGACACTAGGTGTCATTATCCACTCCCAATACTCGCTACCTAAATATAGTACTGCCCATACAGGGCGGAATTTTTCTAGTATATTAAGACATGGCAGTGGCAGACGACCATATTGAGTAATTCCAACATGACACTTATGCGTCCACTTAAACCTCCCCACCAAAATTGATAGGGTTTTCCCTAGTGTTGCCCATCCAGGGCACCATATAGGTGGAGAATAGAGGTCACCCATAGAGGGTTTAATAGAGTAGTGCATTATGAACAAGCACACTTGGGGATATATATTTATTGTCTCGTTATTTGCTTTTGCTCCTGTTGGAATTGTATATATATATATATTTTTTGCATACTACAAAATGGCTGCCACGTTTACCATGAAAAAGACATGATTTCTTTTCCCCATCCCTCCCTTTGTCACTGACTTCCTGTTTTGTATTGTCAAAACTTTATTTAAATTGCAGTCAAATGATGTGGCTTTGTTGACACTGAGGAAGGCGACCGTGCCGAAATGCGTCTGTCATCCTGGTAGCTGTGGATTACATTTTTGAAACTATTTGCTCCAGAGTGCGCTCGATAATTTGCAATTGACGGGATCAGACAATTGTGGGCAAAATGGATACTCATGTACTTAATTTTGGAATAAAGAGTTGAAAATACCTGAGTAATCATCAAAAGTGCCCAAGATAAATGGACATTAATGAAATATTTATGTGCACATAATGAATTCTCATTTTCCAAAGTGGGGTACTATACCCGATTTATTTAAAATAACACTCAAATGAAAAAGAACAACATGCAACTGACATAATAGTTTGTATCTCGACATTATGGGTACTATACCATTGATTTATTGGTCAAATGTATTGATTTTATGCAAAACCAAAGTACAATGACATGTTGCCAAAAGCAAATGTATAAGCCTAACAAAATGCAAAATTCTTCTTGTAAAAATGTAAATATGTCGTAATAACCATTGTGATATACTACAATTCCCATAATGCTGCAGTAAGGCAAATGTGGGTTTAAATAGTAGAAACAAAGAAGGACTCACTAACCGTGAGCAAAGCCGTGAGAGGGCTGAAACGCGTTGGTTGAGTGCTAACTTGAGATTAAATCAAGCATAATCCAAGCTGTCAGTGCCGCGTCATTTGTTTTTAAAATTGACGATTTCGGGCCAGGATCCGGCCCCAACGCAGAGCACCCGCTGATGAGCGCGCTGGATCTAAGGATCACATTGCAGGTATATATATATATATATATATATATATATATATATATATATATATATCCAACAACCGAAGGGGAACTCCACAGGTTTAGTTCCAAAATATTTATTCCAACCAAGCATGACGCGTTTCGGCTTCAGTACCTTTTTCAAATGCTGGCCCCAAGAAAGACATTCACATGTAGATGTTTAAATAGCTTTCCCCTCGTTCTCTCTGTAGGGTGATGAAAAGGGAATTGGCTTCAATTTCTCTCTTCATAGCACATCTTAAAGCGCCGCCATTATAACGTTTGTTATTGGTTAGTCCAAACAATGTCTCCTTGGTAAGTATTCCTTTCAGAATCAATTATTGCTTTATAAAACTGCAGCCCTTTGTTCTCAGTCACTGTGCGCTATACATAACATATGGCAAATGTCACTCTATTATAACAATTCAGTTTTTAAACCCTTTCGTCAGCCGCATACTGCTCACGGAGCTAGCAGATACCTGAAGGCGCTAGTCTTCGAGACTTTCACCAATCCATGTGGTCATGTCCTGTAAGTCAGCAGGTATATCGGTAACTCCCGGGCTGCGGCGGTTCTGGCAGTTATTCCATAAACAATCCACCAAAGCCACTTAAACTGCTGAACACCTTAGTGACTGGTGCCTCCCTCGTGCAAGTGGCCTGCATGCATCTACTTTTCCAACAAATGACTCCACAATGGAACAAACGGGGCACTCCATGGGTTTAGTTCTAAATTATTTATTTCAACCAAGCATGACGCATTTCGGCTTCAGTGCCTTTTTCAAATGCTGGCCGCAAGAAAGACATTCACGTGTAGAAGTTTAAATAGCTTTCTCCTCGTTCTTTCTGAATTGTTATAATAGAGTGACATTTGCCATATGTTATGTATAGAGCACAGTGACTGAGAACAAAGCATTGCAGTGTTGTAAAGCAATAATCTGGTTCTGTTGTGGAGTCATTTGTTGGAAATGTAGATGCGTGCAGGCCACTTGCATGAGGGAGGCGCCCGTCACTAAGGAGTTTGGCAGTTTAAGTGGCTTTGGTGGAATATATATATATATATATATATATATATATATATATATATATATATATATAGGTAGTTATAGTTAAAATCTATTATCCATAGGAAAAGCGTTTTTTGTTTTCCCAAAAAACTTTGGCATCGTTTGACGAATCTTCGCGAAAGTTTCAAAACTAGTGGGGCGCTCCGGTCAGCTCCTGTCTTGAAAGTTTCGTCAAGTGGGGGCCGAGAAAAAAGGGGGGGTCCCAAAACGCGTTTTCCCCATGTTAATTTCCTTAGGAAACTTTAGACAAAGCTACAGCCCGAACTGCTGAACGGAATTACACCAAATTTAGCAAAAAGGTAGGTCTTGGTTCAGAAAGAGCCCTTTTTGTTAAATGTGTAAATCTGTTCAGTAGTTCCTGAGAAATTAAAAAAATAAAAAGTTTCGATATCTGGGCAGAGCCTAACCTCCCGAGCACGAGCTTGCCTCTGATTGGCTGTCAACACTTCAAACCAGGAAGTGTTGGCAGCCATCTTGTGCCTCGGAGGGAGGGAGAAAGAAAAAGGTAAAAAAAAGATAAATAAACTAGAAAAGGTGGCAGGGTAAAAACACCCTGACCCCCCCAGGCCTGCTCAGGGGGTCCCACAGGGAGCCCAGGCCCAAAAAAAGCATTTTTTAAATAAAAAAATCGGCCGAATTCACGCTAGGTGCGCGAATCCGGCCGACAAAATAAAAAAAAAACGAAGCGCATCTCCCGTTGTAGTTAAGCCCCCGGGGGCATGCTAATTTATGTTGCGGGGGCTACGGATTACTGCCCGGGAGCGCATCACTGCATGAAGAGGAACAGAGAGAGGGGAAAGGCTCTCTGAGACGGGCGACTCCCTGCCAGTGCCTTGGACTGCAGAAGCGGACGGGGGCTCCCGACCCTGGACCATTGCAGGCTCACTCAGCTGACTTCAAGGAGAAAGGGTCACGCTTCCCCCAGACCTGCCTCCCCGGGAGAAGCCCGGCTGCAGTGGACGGTTCTGCACTGGAAAGACACCAGGCTGCCGTTTAAAGGGCAGCTGTGCGCTAACCGCCCCGACTTGCTGATCCAGCAGCTGGGAAGTGGACACCGAGGTGTAGGGATCTTCTGTGGATAATATCTGCCGGGCTAACCCTTTCACTGCAGGGAAGCATTTGAATATTTCCAATTGAAACCCATCACTGAATCTTTTTCTGGCCAGGATGGTCCTATGCCCATGTTTTCTGCATGCGCTGTGTGTCTTGTGATGTATTTGCAGGAGGTCGGAGCCCTTGCAGCTGAATCTTCAAAGAGCGCAGACAACCTCTGAGGAGGACATGTGTCGGTCCACCCGAGAAAGTGACCTGACATACACCCACCACAGAGCCAGCGTTCTGTGGATTACAGAGACCCGAGTTATAATCCTGTCTTCAGCGTTTGGTTGCGCTGTGTGATCCTGGAAGCACTGTTTCGTTGGTTCGTGTATCCAATGCACTTGGGAGCGCTCTGAAGCTGCAAGTGCCCTTAAGGAAAGAGACGATAGTCCTTGGAAGGAGATGGTCAAATCTGTCAGTCCTATGAAGGATGTGCGAGGTCGTAGATCTATCATTACATATGGTCTAATATAGCCACTCTTCTCTCATAGGACGACCCCTCACGAAAACCGAAAATCCCCGCCGCCTGGGATGTGCTGACCACACCTAAAGCGCTATCATGCTTTGCAATTGAAGTTAAGCGCTATACAAGGACCATTTGCCATAACATAGACCTGACAGACCACACTCAAAAGCCCAACAGCCCCTCACTTGACTAACATTTTGATCATTCATAGTTGCACACCCTTCCAACACGCCTGATGACTTCCCACAAAAGATGAGTTTTTACACCAACGGATCTGACACCCCCCACATGACTCACACCCCTCGGTCTCCGACGCCCATACCCACCCCCCAACAGACCTGACAGCCCACTACCTCACAAACAATTTACCAAAAGAATCGAAAGGCCAGTCCACCCCTTGCACAGACCCAGAGGCCCCGAACACTGGAATGACAGGGTTCCATTCTCGCTAACAAAAAAACACTACTCCCCCGCCCTGTGCCCCCGGAGGACTTAGAGAGCCCCTACTTTCTCTCCCAAGGCTTGTTCATTTAAAATGTGTGTGGGGGGAAGCGGGGGGTGCACATACCTAAGCGCCTCTCCCCTCAAACACACTTTCTGAGAAATGAACAAAGAGAATTTTGTGCAAGTGTGTGTCGGTGGGGGTCTTAGGTAATAGGGTGAAACAGATTGTGTTTTAGGGCGATATGCGGGGGCTGGTGTGGTGGAGAGCTGATATGGTACAGCCGGCAAACTGAGGCCGGATGTGTTGCTGGGGGTGGGGGGGAGTTGTGGGCGAGCTGAGGCGCTGGTGAGAGGCATATAATGCGGGGTCTGGGTGGGTAGTTACAGTGGGCAGCTCCTCTCAGGCTAGCTGTTCTGGTACTGGTGGTGGCACTCTGCGGCTGACGTGGTTCTTGGGTGGCAGATGTGATGAGAAATATATAGCATGAGTGCAGGCGTGGCATGTAGGGGGCTTTTGATGTTCTGTGCCAGATATGCTGGTCGTGAAGGGCGTTTTGGGAGTGTGTGTGTGTGTGGGGGGGGGTTATTAGCTTGCTTTGAGGACAGATGTGACCGAGCAGATATTTTGATATGGTAGGGAGATGTGTACGGTTAAGAGCAATGTGCTAGGGACCCAGTACAGGTGTAACGTAAAATGTTTGCCCCTACGGATATTCATCAGCCTTGGGCTAAATGGGGACCCCCTGATGGGTTAGGAGCCTGATTATCGGTTGGGGCTCCGTTGCTCTGCAGGGGCTGCAGACAGTGCCCTGCGTTACGCCCCTGAGTACAGATGTGTTGGTCTGTGGGAGTGCTGGGGAGCGTGAAGGCGTTGAGAGACGAGGTGCGAAGGCGGTTGTGGAGTGCGTGGGAAGAAGAGCTAAAGGTGATGCTGTGTGAGGCAGATGTGCTGAGCCGATTAGAATTTTGTGTGGGTGCAAAGGCTGGTGTGTGTCTGTGTTTGGGAATAACAAGGGGGGGTGCACGTTCCACTGTGTGTGTCTATGTGAGTTTTTGAGGTGCGGACCTATGTGTTGTCCTGAGCGGTAATTTGCATGTGTACATGAATCCTTCCCGTTTTTGTGAGTGAGTTTTGGTGGTGTGGCTGGGTGACAAGGCATGAAGTTTGACGTATGCGTGTTTGTGTAATGAGGGTTTGGTATATATATATATATATACATTATCTACTGGCGGTCGCCAGTAGATAGTTATAGTTAGGACCTATTTTCCATAGAAATTCGCAACATTCTATTTCCAAATAACTTTGGCGCCGGATGATGAATCTTGCGAAATTTTCAAAACTCTTGGGGCGCTCCGGTCCGTTCGTGTCCTGAAAGTTTCAGGGTGATTCGGCAAGCGGAGGCCGAGAAAAAGGGGTCCCAAAACGTGTTTTCTCCATGTTAATTCCCATAGGAAATTTTAGACACGGCTACAGCTCGAACTGCAGAACGGAATTTCACCAAATTTGGCAAAAAGGTAGCGCTTGGTTCAGAAAGAGCCCTTTTGTTAAATGGTGTAAATCCGTTCAGTAGTTCCTGAGAAATTTAAAAAAAGAGGTCAGAAAATCAATTTCCCATAGGAAACTTTAGACACGGCTACAGCTTGAACTGCTGAACGGAATTACACCAAATTTGGCAAAAAGGTAGTCCTTGGTTCAGAAAGAGCCCTTTTTAGGTCTCGCCTTGGCAGCGCATGCGCTGCATGCGCTGTCTCAGTGAGACCTAAAGTAATCTGTAGGTTGGGTTAAATTTTATGTTATTTGTCTTTTTGCTTGCTATTGGCTCAGTTGTGTTAGTGTTGTTGGTATCTCCTTTCCTGTTGGCTGTTGGTGATTTCCTAACTTCCAATGTAGTCCCGATACAGCGGCGCCTAACTACAGTGTTATTTCACTCTGCTTGCACTTCTTTCAGTGCCATCTGTTTTGCAAGCTGTAGTCTTCCTTTGTAATTGGAGACGTTCAAGCACGCTGGCTATTTATTGCCCGGTAGGAGCAGCAACGCGCATGAAGTCTTTGCGCACAGCTGCCTTTCAATTTCCAGCTTCCCTGCCTTTCGGCATTGCTCACACGTAGCGTGCTCCTTCTAGTGCCCCTGGGGCACAAGCAGGGACCGACTACAGTGCTCCAGGATCAATACGCACTATACGGTCCCCCCGGGGCACAAGCAGGCAACCACTCCTGCTTGCCTTTGTTATTGGGAAACCCGTTTGTGTTTGTGGCAGCATACTTTTATATGGCAAGTGTGATTATCCACTTACTTTCAAGATGGCGGCTAGCGCCTGCCATTCACTCTTGAATGTACAAACCACGCATTGGTTGCAGAGCCCAGTTGCGAGTCATTTAGTGATCACGACCTGCGCACCATTTTCCCTTTTTAAACAACTCCTGAGAAATCATCAAATTACCAGCTTTCTACTTGACCGAAGGCTGTCCCCCGATATCAGGATCCAAGCCACTGTGAGGCACACGGGTAAGTGTATAGTTTCCCTGGTGCCCATTTAACTTTCTAATCTCGGGCCGATGGGTCCTAATATTTCCTTATTGCATGCTTGTTTCTTTTTACAGACTCTATTTATTTAGGCACTTCGTATATGTCCTGTGCCACAGAGTCTTATCTGTAGTCGTCAGAACTGCGCTACTCTTCTGCCTAAGGATCCGCGCATCTCTGGTTATGAAAGCACTTTTTATGTGTTATACTGATTAATTCAAATACAATGACTAACCAGCATCTTTCAGCAGCGCGCTCATGCAACAGGCGCCACGCTTTATTTTAATTATTACAACGTGGCATGCCAAGGAGTATCTTTAAACAAAGTGGCCGTGCCTTTCTTTTGTTGTGCACGGCGCACTTAAATTCATACTTTCACTTTCAGCGTGTCCCTCATAAACGTGTGCCATGCTTTAGTTGGTGTCGCCTGGTTTAGAACATTCCTTTTGGATCACTGCTTTTGCCCTCAGCAGTTAAAGGAATTGTGATGCTAATTTGAAGTACCGCTTACAAAAAGTGCTTGAAGTATGTGCGCTACACAAATGTAAAGTGCACCATTTTGAGGTTGGAGGTTGTGGCAGCGTTGCTTGTGTTTTTTCAAAATCTCATACATTTTCAGCCTAGAAGCCTGTTTGCAAGGGGCGACGGGTCCTGGGCTGACACACAGCCGCATTATATCCCCTCTCATTCTGAGGTGCATTTAGAAATCCCGAGGTGCAAAAGGCAAGTGCCTTGAATTCCGTGGCCAGTACAATATTCCTCTTCCTGACCCCGGACCGAGTGGGCGGCTGTGGGGGTATTACTGGAATGAAGAGCCGGTTGCAGACTTTCTCAAATACTCCTCTGTGGCTTTTACCCGTGGCCCGGCTGGAGAGCTGACCGAAGGTTGAGAAGTGTCATGCAGCGAAAGGGGAAGTGCCCCGAAATGGATGTATGTGGTCTGAGGTGAAACACAGGCAGCCCGAGGCACCCAAGCACCGGATAAAAAATATACAGAAGCCTATGTGTGTCTATGAAAACGGACTGTGCGCGTGCCCGTATATCATGAGAGGGGGGGACCAACATGCACACAGCACTGCCATGGAAGAAACAACACTGCTACAGAGTCAGCAACACACAGCACTGCCACTGACCCAACAGCACGCGTCGCTGCCACAGTCAGCAGCACACAGACACAGCACTGCCATTCAGCCAGTAACACACTTTTTGGGAAGAACCAATAAAGAACTCTGTGAAAAAGAACTATTATTTCAAACACTGCACAGCTTTATAAGTAAATCTAAAACCGGGAACTTCACTACACATCACATACACTCCATAACACATGGATAAAAGACATTGTCATTTACAACGCCATTTACAACGCCAATAGCTCTAACTTAAGCAAATGTGAGACCTATTGCATTTCCAATGCTTGTTTTTAAATGGTGTAAATTCGTTCAGTAGTTGCTGAGAAAATCAAAAAATAAAAGTTTCGATATCTAGAGGCGCGGTGGATCCGCGGACCCTCCCGACCACGAGCTTTATTCTAATTGGCTGTCAACACTCCAAACCAGGAAGTGTTGGCAGCCATCTTGTGACTTGGTAGAACCGAGTCACAAGAAAACAGTAGAACAAACATTAAAAAACAAGAAAAGGGGGAAGGGTAGAAACACCCTGAGCCCCTAGGCCTGCTCAGGGGGTCCCACAAGGACCCCCAGGGCCAAAAAAAGCATTTTGTTTTAAAAAAAAAAAATCGGCAAAATTCACGGAGGATCAGCGAATCCTGCCGTGAAAATAAAAAAAACAAAGCGCGGACTCCCGCGCTTCGTTAATATTTAGCCCTCAGGTGGGCCAAGTCCCGGGGGCATGCTATATTGTAATTGCGGGGGCCCAGGGGGGCCCCCGCAGCCCCAGGGACCGCCACCCCCCCCGGGCTTTCCTTAAATATTTGCGGGGGGCACACGGCCCCCCGCAGCCCCGGGGACCGCCACCCCTCCGGGACTTGTTTTTTTTTAAAACAAAGAACCTGTGTGGGGGCTCGAGCCCCACATGCCCGGGGACCGCCACCTCCCGGGGCACTAAGTATGTAAATTTGGGGGTCCGTTACGGACCCGAGAGCCCGGGGACCACCACCTCCCCGGGGCTTTGAAGCTGAAGGGAGGGGGGCCGCGCGGCCCCCTCCCTGGAGCCCGTGTTGGCCCTGGGGACCACCACCCCCAGGGCCAGCTCCTGCAGTGTCCCGGGGTGCCCACCCGGGACACTGCTATTCTGCTATGGCAGGGCGGGAGCCGCGGCTCCCGCCCTGCCATAGCAAACTTGCTTTGGATTTTGGAGGCGAGAGTAGAGAAACCTGCTCTCGCATAACATGCAAAAGCAGACTGCTTTCACACGGGGAACTGCATGTCAGCAGCTCCCCATGTGGAAAAGCAATGCCGGCTCCTGCAGGACGCAGGGAGCCGGCGGGACTGTGGGGGCATTGGGGCTCCCCCCACGGTCCCCAATGGATAGGGCCTGCCCCAGGGGATGGGGTCCCAGGGCTAGAAGTGGCCCAGGAGGGGGGCCACGCAGCCCCCCTCCCCCCCAAAAAAAGGCCAGCCCTGGGGGATGGGGCCCCGGGGCCAATAGAGCCCTCAGGAGGGGGGCCACGCAGCCCCCTCCTTAAAAAACATAAATATATGTGGCCATGCCCCGGGGGATGGGGTCCCCGGGGCCGGAATTGGCCACGGGAGGGGGGCCCACGCGGCCCCCTTCCTGTTCAGATTTTTATATTTTTTTAAAAGGGGGCAGGCCCTGGGGATGGGGTCCCCAGAGGCCCAAAAAGAAAAAGAGGGGCACACAGCCCCCTTCTAAAAAAAAAATAAAAATAAAAACGCGATCGTGCCGAGGCTCCGCCCCCTCCCAGCAACACTCTGCAAACGCTCCCTGTGGCGCGTTTTAAATTGGGAATTAATTCCCCTTCAATACTGGGGGTCCCTGAGGCCAACTAGCCCACCAGGTACCTCCAGTAAGCGCCACAGAGGCTGCGTTGCAGAGAGGTGGTCCAGGCCACGCCCCTTTTACACCTCTCTGCAACGCAGCTCTGTGGCGCTTACTGGAGGTACCTGGTGGGCTAGTTGGACCCCAGGGACCCTCAGGATTCAAGGGGACTTTATCCCCAACTTAAAACGCGCCACGGGGCGCGTTTGCACAGTGGTGAAGGGAGGTGGCGGGGCCTGAGGTGACATGTGTGCAAACGCGCCCTGTGGCGCGTTTAAAGTTGGGGAATTAATTCCTCTTCAATCCTGAGGGTCCCTGGGGGCCAATTAGCCCACCAGGTACCTCCAGTAAAGCGCCACAGGGCTGCGTTGCAGAGAGGTGGTCCAGGCCATGCCCCTTTTTACACCTCTCTGCAACGCAGCTCTGTGGCGCTTACTGGAGGTACCTGGTGGGCTAGTTGGACCTCAGGGACCTCAGGATTCAAGGGACTTAATCCCCCAACTTAAAACACGCCACGGGGTGCGTTTTCACAGTGGTGAAGGGAGGGGCGGGCCTGAGGTGACATGTGTGCAAACACGCCCTGTGGCGCGTTTAAAGTTGGGGAATTAATTCCTCTTCAATCCTGAGGGTCCCTGGGGCCAACTAGCCCACCAGGTACCTCCAGTAAGCGCCACAGGGCTGCGTTGCAGAGACGTGGTCCAGGCCATACCCCTTTTTACACCTCTCTGCAACGCAGCTCTGTGGCGCTTACTGGAGGTACCTGGTGGGCTAGTTGGACCCCAGGGACCCTCAGAATTCAAGGGGACTTTATCTCCCAACTTAAAACGTGCCACGGGGCGCGTTTGCACAGTGGTGAAGGGAGGGGGCGGGGCCTGAGGTGACATGTGTGCAAACACGCCCTGTGGCGCGTTTTAAGTTGGGGAATTAATTCTCCTTCAATTCTGAGGACCCTGGGGGCCAACTAGCCCACCAGGTACCTCCAGTAAGCGCCACAGGCCTGCGTTGCAGAGAGGTGGTCCAGGCCATGCCCCTTTTTTACACCTCTCTGCAACGCAGCTCTGTGGCGCTTACTGGAGGTACCTAGTGGGCTAGTTGGACCCCAGGGACCCTCAGAATTCAAGGGGACTTTATCTCCCAACTTAAAACGTGCCACGGGGCGCGTTTGCACAGTGGTGAAGGGAGGGGGCGGGGCCTGAGGTGACATGTGTGCAAACATGCCCTGTAGCGCATTTAAAGTTGGGGAATTAATTCCTCTTCAATCCTGAGGGTCCCTGGGGGCCAACTAGCCCACAAGGTACCTCCAGTAAGCACCACAGGGCTGCATTGCAAAGAGGTGGTCCAGGCTACGCCCTTTTTACACCTCTCTGCAACGCAGCTCTGTGGCGCTTACTGGAGGTACCTCGTGGGCTGGTTGGACCCCAGGGACCCTCAGGATTCAAGGGACTTTATCCCCCAACTTAAAACACGCCACGGGGTGCGTTTGCACAGTGGTGAAGGGAGGGGGCAGGGCCTGAGGTGACATGTGTGCAAACACGCCCTGTGGCACGTTTTAAGTTGGGGAATTAATTCCCCTTCAATCCTGAGAGCCCCTGGGGGCCAACTAGCCCACCAGGTACCTCCAGTAAGCGCCACAGGCCTGCGTTGCAGAGAGGTGCTCCAGGCCATGCACCTTTTTACACCTCTCTGCAACGCAGCTCTGTGGCGCTTACTGGAGGTACCTGGTGGGCTAGTTGGACCCCAGGGACCCTCAGGATTCAAGGGGACTTAATCCCCCAACTTACAACGCACCAGAGGGCGTGTTTGCAGAGTGGTGGGGAAAGGGGGCATGGCCTTTGTCTACCTCTCACCAATCCCACTGCGTGGGCCTTACTGGAGGTAAAAGGTAGGCTAGTTGGCCCCTAAAGGACCCCCAGCAGTGAAGGGGACTTCAATCCCCATCCAAGAGCATGCCAGGGAGCGCGTTTGTAGAGCGGTGGGCAAAGTGGGCATGGCCTGGTACGAGTACTTACCAGTGCTGCTGTGTGGGACTGACTAGAGGTAATAGTTTGGGAAGTTGGCCCCCAAGGATGTCCTTGGGGCCAACTACCCTCTTGTTACCTCCAGTAAGTCCCACACAGTGGGATTGCTAAGACGTCTTCGGAGGCCATGGCCCCCTTTCTCTACCACTCTGCAAACGTGCCTCGTCGCAAACTACGGGATGGGGGATGAAGTCCAATTTAGTCCTGAGGGAGTTTGGGGGCCAAGAATCCCTCCTGGTACCTCCTGTAAGTCCTACGCAGCGGAATTCTTGAGTGTTGGTTGGACACCCAGCACCCTTTCTCCACCACTCTGCAAACGTGACTACTAGTTAAAGTAGCATATTTCTGCACCTCTGACTTAGAGGTAGTTTTAATTCCCCTGCCCTATTATGTACTAGGGCCTTACAGAGGAGGTCATGCTAATCACAGGGGTACCCCAACGCATAGTGTTCCCTAGTGTATGTAGGTGTTTTCACTGTATTCTAAGTGTCTTTTAGCATAGCACTGGCTCTAGGCCTGGTTAGTCAGAGTCAGTTACCACCAGTACCCGTCTGAAAAAGTTGTGGGCACAGGATGATTTTGCAACAAGGCCTCTTTCTGCTTCTCTGTTGGTTCTATCTGCACATGTCTTGCTTCTTCCTGCACTTTTCTTCGTCTTTGTGGACTTCTGTTGCTTCTTTCTGCATTTCCTTTGCTTCTTTCTGTGCGTTTTTTCTTCTTTCTTCACATGTCCTACCTCTGTAGGCATAGTTAGAAACTAGCATTTAAAAACCTTTGAAATTCACTGAAAAAACCATAGGTTTCAGGCACGTTATAGTTAGAAATTAGCATTTTAAAAAACCTTTGAAATTCACTGAAAAAACCATATGTTTCAGACACGTTATAGTTAGAAATTAACATTTAAAAAACCTTTGAAATTCACTGAAAAAACCATAGGTTTCAGGCACGTTATAGTTAGAAATTAGCATTTAAAAAACTTTTGAAATTCACTTAAAAAACCATAGGTTTCAGGCACGTTATAGTTAGAAATTAGCATTTAAAAAACCTTAGAAATTCACTGAAAAAACCATAGGTTTTAGGGAAAGTTATAGTTAGTTGGACATTTCACTCGTACAAAACCAGAGAAATTCCCCCGTTATAGTTAGTTCAGCTAACTATAACTCGCGCCCACAATGCACTGCTGATGACGTCACATATTACATCCCTCATGACATGGTCAGTGACATCACTGATGACATCACTGATGACATCTCAAATGACATCACTGATGACATCACTGATGACATCATCCATGTGATAATTTGATGCATCTTCTCACACCCTAATATAACGTTTGATACACCCACTCTAAATTACAGACTGCCATTCTCAAAACCATAGACACTCCAACACCAATAACTACATACCCACTCACTGATTCTTAGGTCTACACACACATCCACTCACTCACCCGTACAGTCACTCATACTTACGGTCACTCAGTACAGGACTATCATATGCACTCATGCACCTATATAGACACTCACACACCGCCACTCATCCATAGAGGTACTCACACACCTAGTCAGTCATGCAAATAATTAATCACACTGCCATTTACTCACCTATACAGTTATACACACACCAGCTCACTTACTCATACAAATACTAGCACATTATTACGCTCTTATACAATCACTGATACAAGCACACACTCATCCATACAGCCACTCTCACAATCACACACTCACTTATAGCCATTTATATACTCCAACACACATATATACTGCCTTTCACATATGTAGTTACTCACACATGTACCACTGAGATATACATTCACTCACTAACACACCCATACACACACTCATCCACCCATACAGTCCATCACAGATGCACTCTTGAAACCATGCACCCAGTGAATCACCCACTCACACATCTATACACATAGTCACACACACCCCACCCACACAAACACTCAGGCACCCATAGAGATACTCAGACAACCAATCAATAACCCATATAGACACTCATGTAGCTATTCACAAACCCATGCAGCCACTTACACACCAACAGACAGACGGATACAGACATTCACACACTTTAGTCACTAACCCATGCATTCAGTAAGATACGTTTAATCACTCACTTATAGAGTCAGTCACGCAACTACTAAATCATCCATTCAGACACTTATACACCCACTCATTCTTCAATACGCCTTTCCCTATATATATTAAACATATTTAAACTTTACAGAAACACAGTCACTGGATGATGTCATCAGTGATGTCACCAGTGATGTCATTTGAGATGTCATCAGTGATGCCATCAGTGATGTCACTGACCATGTCATGAGTGATGTAATATGTGACGTCATCAGCAGTGCATTGCGGGGGCGCGAGTTATAGTTAGCTGAACTAACTATAACGGGGGAATTTCTCTGGTTTTGTACGAGTGAAATGTCCAACTAACTATAACTTTCCCTAAAACCTATGTTTTTTCAGTGAATTTCTAAGGTTTTTAAATGCTAATTTCTAACTATAACGTGCCTGAAACCTATGGTTTTTTCAGTGAATATATATATATATATATATATATATATATATATATATATATATATATATATATATATGTATATATATATATTTTCACTGAAAAAACCATAGGTTTAGGGACAGTTATAGTTAGTTGGACATTGCACTCGTACAAAACCCGTGAAATTCCCCGTTATAGTTAGTTCAGCTAACTATAACTCGTGCCCCGCAATGCACTGCTGATGACGTCACATATTACATCACTCATGACATGGTCAGTGACATCACTGATGACATCACTGATGACATCTCAAATGACATCACTGATGACATCATCCAGTGACTGTGTGTTTCTGTAAAGTTTAAATATGTTTAATATATATAGGGAAAGGCGTATTGAAGAATGAGTGGGTGTATAAGTGTCTGAATGGATGATTTAGTACGTGCGTGACTGACTCTACAAGTGAGTGATTAAACGTATCTTACTGAATGCATGGGTTAGTGACTAAACTGTGTGAATGTCTGTATCCGTCTGTTGGTGTGTAAGTGGATGCATGGATTTGCGAATAGCTACATGAGTGTCTATATGGGTTATTGATTGGTTCTATGAGTATCTGTATGGGTGCCTGAGTGTTTGTGTGGATGGGGTGTGTGCGACTGTGCATAGATGTGTGAGTGGGTGATTCACTGGGTGGATGGTTTCAAGAGTGCATCTGTGATAGACTGTATGGGTGGGTAAGTGTGTGTAAGAGTGTGTTAGTGAGTGAATGTATGTCCCAGTGGTACATGTGTGAGTAACTACATATGTGAAAGGCAGTATATATGTGTATTGGAGTATATAAATAGCTATAAGCGAGAGTGAGTGATTGTGATAGTGGCTGTATGGATGAGTGTGTGCTTGTATCAGTGATTGTATAAGAGCGTAACAATGTGCTAGTATTTGTATGATTAAGTGAGCTGGTGTGTGTATAACTGTATAGGTGAGTAAATGGCAGTGTGTTTAATTATTTGCATGACTGACTAGGTGTGTGAGTACCTCTATGGATGAGTGGCGGTGTTTGAGTGTCTATATAGGAGTAAGAGTGCATATGATAGTCCTGTACTGAGTGACCATAAGTATGAGTGACTGTACGGGTGAGTGAGTGGATGTGTGTGTGTAGACCTAAGAATCAGTGAGTGGGTATGTAGTTATTGGTGTTGGAGTGTCTATGGTTTTGCGAATGGCACTCTGTAATTTAGATTGGGTGTATCAAAGGTTATATTAGGGTGTGAGGAGCTGCATCAGATTATCACGTGGATGATGTCATCAGTGATGTCATTTGAGATGTCATCAGTGATGTCATCAGTGATGTCACTGACCATGTCATGAGTGATGTAATATGTGGCGTCATCAGCAGTGCATTGCGGGCGCGAGTTATAGTTAGCTGAACTAACTATAACGGGGAATTTCACGGGTTTTGTACGAGTGCAATGTCCAACTAACTATAACTGTCCTAAAACCTATGGTTTTTCAGTGAATTTCAAAGGTTTTTAAATGCTAATTTCTAACTATAACGTGTCTGAAACCTATGGTTTTTCAGTGAATTTCAAAGGTTTTTAAAATGCTAATTTGTAACTATAACGTGCCTGAAACCTACGGTTTTCAGTGAATTTCAAAGGTTTTTAAATGACAATTTTTAAATGTATTAATTTTTATATTAATTTTTTTCATACTGATTTACTACATTTTTAGAAACAATTTCTTTTACATATTTTATTTTTTAAATTACATTGTAATTACATTATACATTACATTACAAAAATACTTTCTCAGAATGAATTACTTTAGTTTAAATACTTTGCACATAGGCAATAGACTTTTAAGTACAGTAGTTACAGTTGTTGCAATGGGCAACACATTTTCAAACACAATGCAACATTCAGCTCAATGTGAATTTCTAGTTAAATGCAATTAGTTACTTTATGGATTACTTTTCTAACCACAGGACTGGATCCTAGATTCAGTCCTGGTACATCTCCTGTAAACAGTTGAGTAAAAGCGTTTTGGTTACAGTCGTGATTTTTAAGGAATATTATTGTATTTTAAAAGTTGACACTTAGAAACTTTTTCTCATAGAATCACCAATGTTATCCTATGGAAGGAAATTCACTTAGCAGGTAAAAACTGTTATCGTTACTTTTTCTTACTCAGTGTTGGATCCTGGATCCAGCACTGGTGCATCTCCTGTAAACAGTTGAAAGAATGCGTTTAAGTCATACAGGCGATTTTAAGGAATATTTGTAGTTTGTGAAAATCGACACTTTGAAACTTTTCTGCTGAAAACCAGACAATGGATTCCTATGGAAGAAAATATAAGTTACTGGTAAGTACGGTTAAAATTACTTTTCAGGACCAGTACTGGGCTGAAAGATACAGCACTGAGGTCTCTCCTTATAACAGGTGAGTAAATCGGAATTCGTATTTCGGCTGATTTTAGAGGAATATTTGTATAGTTTCAAAACTCAACACTTAGAAACTTTTCCAAGCAAAACGCAGGCAATGATAGCCTATGGAAGGAAATTCAAGTTACTGGTAAGTACGGTTAAAATTACTTTTGAGGACCAGTACTGGGCTGAAAGATGCAGCACTGAGGTCTCTCCTGATAACAGGTGAGTAAATCGGAATTCGTATTTCGGCTGATTTTAGAGGAATATTTTAAAGTTCCAAAACTCCACACTTAGAAGAATTTCCAAGTGAAACCAGTCAATGTTAGCCTATGGAAGGAAATTCAAGTTACCGGTAAGTACGGTTAAAATTACTTTTCAGGACCAGTACTGGGCTGAAAGATGCAGCACTGAGGTCTCTCCTGATAACAGGTGAGTAAATCAGAATTCGGATTTCGGCTGATTTTAGAGGAATATTTGTAATGTTTCAAAACTCCACACTTAGAAGACATTTCCAAGCAAAACGCAGGCAATGATAGCCTATGGAAGGAAATTCAAGTTACTGGTAAGTACGGTTAAAATTACTTTTGAGGATCAGTACTGGGCTGAAAGATGCAGCACTGAGGTCTCTCCTGATAACAGGTGAGTAAATCGGAATTCGTATTTCGGCTGATTTTAGAGGAATATTTTAAAGTTCCAAAACTCCACACTTAGAAGAATTTCCAAGTGAAACCAGTCAATGTTAGCCTATGGAAGGAAATTCAAGTTACTGGTAAGTACGGTTAAAATTACTTTTCAGGACCAGTACTGGGCTGAAAGATGCAGCACTGAGGTCTCTCCTGATAACAGGTGAGTAAATCGGAATTCGTATTTCGGCTGATTTTAGAGGAATATTTGTATAGTTTCAAAAATCAACACTTAGAAGACTTTTCAAGCAAAAGCAGGCAATGATATCCTATGGAAGGAAATTCAAGTTACTGGTAAGTACGGTTAAAATTACTTTTGAGGATCAGTACTGGGCTGAAAGATGCAGCACTGAGGTCTCTCCTGATAACAGGTGAGTAAATCGGAATTCGTATTTCGGCTGATTTTAGAGGAATATTTTAAAGTTCCAAAACTCCACACTTAGAAGAATTTCCAAGTGAAACCAGTCAATGTTAGCCTATGGAAGGAAATTCAAGTTACTGGTAAGTACGGTTAAAATTACTTTTCAGGACCAGTACTGGGCTGAAAGATGCAGCACTGAGGTCTCTCCTGATAACAGGTGAGTAAATCGGAATTCGTATTTCGGCTGATTTTAGAGGAATATTTTAAAGTTCCAAAACTCCACACTTAGAAGAATTTCCAAGTGAAACCAGTCAATGTTAGCCTATGAAGGAAATTCAAGTTACCGGTAAGTACGGTTAAAATTACTTTTGAGGATCAGTACTGGGCTGAAAGATGCAGCACTGAGGTCTCTCCTGATAACAGGTGAGTAAATCGGAATTCGTATTTCGGCTGATTTTAGAGGAATATTTTAAAGTTCCAAAACTCCACACTTAGAAGAATTTCCAAGTGAAACCAGTCAATGTTAGCCTATGGAAGGAAATTCAAGTTACTGGTAAGTACGGTTAAAATTACTTTTCAGGACCAGTACTGGGCTGAAAGATGCAGCACTGAGGTCTCTCCTGATAACAGGTGAGTAAATCAGAATTCGGATTTCGGCTGATTTTAGAGGAATATTTGTATGTTTCAAAAATCAACACTTAGAAACTTTTCAGCAAAAAGCAGGCAATGATATCCTATGGAAGGAAATTCAAGTTACTGGTAAGTACGGTTAAAATTACTTTTGAGGATCAGTACTGGGCTGAAAGATGCAGCACTGAGGTCTCTCCTGATAACAGGTGAGTAAATCGGAATTCGTATTTCGGCTGATTTTAGAGGAATATTTTAAAGTTCCAAAACTCCACACTTAGAAGAATTTCCAAGTGAAACCAGTCAATGTTAGCCTATGGAAGGAAATTCAAGTTACTGGTAAGTACGGTTAAAATTACTTTTCAGGACCAGTACTGGGCTGAAAGATGCAGCACTGAGGTCTCTCCTGATAACAGGTGAGTAAATCGGAATTCGTATTTCGGCTGATTTTAGAGGAATATTTTAAAGTTCCAAAACTCCACACTTAGAAGAATTTCCAAGTGAAACCAGTCAATGTTAGCCTATGGAAGGAAATTCAAGTTACTGGTAAGTACGGTTAAAATTACTTTTCAGGATTAGTACTGGGCTGAAAGATGCAGCACTGAGGTCTCTCCTGATAACAGGTGAGTAAATCAGAATTCGTATTTCGGCTGATTTTAGAGGAATATTTGCACAATGGTGAAGGGAGGGGCGGGGCCTGAGGTGACATCTGTGCAAGCGCGCCCGTGGCGCGTTTTAAGTTGGGGGATTAAGTCCCCTTGAATCATGAGGGTCCCTACGGGCCAGCTAGCCCACCAGGAACCTCCAGTATGCGCCAGGGGCTGCGTTGCAGAGACATGTACAGAGGCCACATCCCTTTTTACACCTCTCTGCAACGCAGCTCTGTGGCGCTTTCTGGACGTACCTGTTGGGCTAGTTGGCCCCAGGGACCCTCAGGATTGAAGAGGATTTAATTCCCCATCTTAAAACGCGCCACGGAGCCTGTTTACACATGTCACCTGAAGCCCGCCCTCCCTTCACCACTGTGCAAACGCGCCCCGTGGCGCGTTTTAAGTCGGGGATTAACTCCCCTTGAATCCTGAGGGTCCCTGGGGTGCAACTAGCCCACCATATACCTCCAAAAGCGCCATAGAGCTGCGTTGCAGAGAGGTGTAAAAGGGGCGTGGCCTCTGTACACCTCTCTGCAAGGCAGCCCCTGGCGCATACTGGAGGTTCCTGGTGGGCTAGTTGGCCCAGGGACCCCAGTATTCAAGGGGATTCATTCCCCCTCTGCAAACGCGCCAGAGGCGCGTTTGCAGAGTGGTGAAGGAAGGGGCGGGGCCTACGGGCCCGATCGTTTTTTTTGTTTGTTTTCCCCCTGAAGGGAGCTGTGTAGCCCCTTCCTTTTCCCTATTTTTAGGCCCTGGGGACCCCATCCCCAGGGCCTTACCCCTATCCACTAAAATTAAAATAAAATAAAAAAAGCGGGAAGGGGCCGCGTGGCCCCCTTCCCTGGGCCTGTATTGGCCCGGGGACCCCATCCCCGGGGCATGGCCTCTTTTTTTTATTTGGAGGGGGCTGCGTGGCCCCCTCCTCAGGCCATTTAAGGCCCGGGGACCCCATCCCCGGGACGGCCTTGCACTTTTTATTAATTTTTTTACTTTGGGGAGGGGGCTGCGTGGCCCCCTCCGTGGCCCTGTGGCCCGGGGACCCCATCCCCGGGGCCTGGCCTCTCGTTGGGGACTGTGGGGGGTCCCCAGGCCCCCACAGTCCCGCCGGCTCCCCGTGTCCTACGGGAGCCGGCATTGCTTTACACATGGGGGCTGCTAAGATGCAGCTCCCCATGTGGAAAGCATGTCGGCTTTGGATATTGGAAGAGAGACAGGTTTCCTGCTCTCTCTTCAATATCCAAAGCAAGTTTGCAATGACAGGACGGGAGCCGCGAGGCTCCGTCCTGTCATTACAAGCAGCAGTGTCCCGGTGGTAGGCACCCGGGACACTGCAGGAAGCCGGACCCTGGGGGTGGTGGTCCCCAGGGCCACCACGAGGCTCCAGGAGGGGGCCGCGTGGCCCCCTCCTACATCTTGAAAGCCCGGGGAGGTGGTGGTCCCGGGGCTTGGGGGATCAAACGGACCCCCATTTAATTTTTCTTAGTGCCCTGGGAGGTGGTGGTCCCGGGGCGTGTGGGGGCTGGAGCACCCCCACACAGGTTTTTAATTTAAAAAGAAGCCCCGGGAGGTGGTGGTCCCGGGGCTGCGGAAGGCTCAGAGCCCTCCCGCACCGTACTCACATAAAGCCCGGGGGGTGGTGGTCCCCGGGGCTTGGGAGGCCCTTAGAGGCCCCACACATAAATTAACCCCCTGCATGCTCCCGGGACTTGGCCCACCCGGGGCCAGTTAACATCGAGCGCGGAGACCGCGCTTCGATTTTCCGGCAGGATTCGCGCTCCCTGAGCGCATCCTGCCGATTTAAAAAAAAATAATAATAATTTTTTTGCCCAGGGGGTCCTTGTGGGACCCCCTGGGCAGACCTAGGGGTCAGGGTGTTTCTACCCTGCCCCCTTTGTGCGCTTGCGCACTTGTTTCTGTCCCTCGGTTCTACCGAGGGACAAAATAACTGCCAACACTTCCTGATTTGGAGTGTTGACACCCAATTAACATAAAGCTCGTGCTCGGGAGGATCCACGGCCCTAGAGATATCTATCTTTTTACTTTTGATTTTCTCAGCAACTACTGAACGGATTTACACCATTTAACAAAGGGTTCTTTCTGAACCAAGAACTACCTCTTTGCCAAATTTGGTGTAATTCCGTTCAGCAGTTCGGGCTGTAGCCGTGTCTAAAGTTTCCTATGGAAAATTGCATGGGGAAAACGCGTTTTGGGACCCCCTTTTTTTCTCGGCCCCCGCTTGACGAATCCCCCGAGACTTTCAGGGTAGGAGCGGACCGGAGCGCCCCACAAAGTTTGAAAATTTTGCGAAGATACGTCAACCGGCAAGAGAGTTATTTCAAATAGAATGTCGCGGATTTCCTATGGATAATAGGTTGTAACTATAACTATCTACTGGCGACCGCCAGTAGATAATATATAAATATATATATATATATATTCACTGAAAAAACCATAGGTTTCAGGCACGTTATAGTTAGAAATTATCATTTAAAAAAACCTTAGAAATTCACTGAAAAAACCACAGGTTTCAGGGATGTTAGTTGGACATTTCACTCGTACAAAACCAGAGAAATTCGGCCGTTATAGTTAGTTCAGCTAACTATAACTCGCGCCCCCGCAATGCACTGCTGATGACGTCACATATTACATCATTCATGACATGGTCAGTGACATCACTGATGACATCTCAAATGACATCACTGATGACATCACAGATGACATCATCCAGTGACTGTGTGTTTCTGTAAAGTTTAAATATGTTTTATATATATATATATATGCCAAGGTGTATTGAAGTATGAGTGGGTGTATGAGTGTCTGATTAGATGATTTAGTAGGTGCGTGACTGACTGTATAAGTGAGTGACTAAACATGTCTTACTGAATGCATGGGTTAGTGAGTAAATTGTGTAAATGTCTGTATCAGTCTGTGAGTTGGTGAGTAAGCGGCTGCATGGGTTGGTGAGTAGCTATATGAGTGTCTATATGGGTTATTGATTGGTTGTCTGAGTATCTGTATGGGTGCCTGAGTGTCTGTGTGGGTGGGTGGGGGGTGTGTGACTCTGTGCATAGAGGTGTGAGTGGGTAATTCACTGGGTGTATGGGTTCAAGAGTGCATCTGTGAAGAGATGTATGTATTGGTGAGTGAATGGATGTCTCAGTGGTACATGTGTGAGTAACTACATATGTGAAAGGCAGTATATGTGAGTGTTGGAGTATATAAATCACTATATGTGAGAGTGAGTGATTGTGAGAGTGGCTGTATGGATGAGTGTGTGCTTGTGTCAGTGATTGTATAAGAGAGTAAGTATGTGTTAGTATCTGTATGAATAAGTGAGGTGGTGTGTGTATAACTGTATAGGTGAGTACATGGGAGTGTGATTGATTGTTTGCATGATTGACTAGGTGTGTGAGTAACTCTATGGATGAGTGGCAGTGTGTGAGTGTCTGTATAGGTGTATGAGTGCATATGATAGTGCTGTATTGATGAGTGACTGCATGTATGAGTGACTGTATGGGTGAATGAGTGGATGTGTGTGTAGACCTAGGAATCAGTGAGTGGGTATGTAGTAACTGGTATTGGTGTGTCTATGGCTTCGAAAATGGTAGTCTGGATTTTAGAGTGGGTGTATCAAAGGTTATATTAGACCTTGAGGAGGTGCATCAGATTATCACGTGGATGATGTCATCAGTGATGTCATCAGTGACATCATTTGAGATGTCATCAGTGATGTCACTGACCATGTCATGAATGATGTAATATGTGACGTTATCAGCAGTGCATTGCGGGGCGCAAGTTATAGTTAGCTCAACTAACTATAACGGCCGAATTTCTCTGGTTTGTACGAGTGAAATGTCGAACTAACTATAATGTCCCTGAAACCTGTGTTTTTTTCAGTGAATTTCCAAGGTTTTTAAATGCTAATTTCTAACTATAACGTCCCTGAAACCTATGGTTTTTTCAGTGAATTTCTAAGGTTTTTTAAATGCTAATTTCTAACTATAACGTACTTGAAACCTATGGTTTTTTCAGTGAATTTCAAAGGTTTTTTAAATGCTAATTTCTAACTATGCCTACAGAGGTAGGACATGTGCAAAAAGAGGAAGAAAGGTGCAGAAAGAAGCAAGAGAAATGCAGAAAGAGGCAACAGAAGTCCAGAAAGATGAAGAAAAGTGCAGAAAGAAGCAAGAGATATGCAGAAAGAACCAACAGAGGTGCAGGGAAGAGGCCTTGTTGCAAAGTCATCCTGTGCCCCTAACTTCTTGCTGACTGGTACTGGTGGTAACTGACTCTGACTAACCAGGCCCGGAGCCAGTGCTATGCTGAAAGACAATGAGAATACAGTGAAAACACCTACATACACTAGGGTACACTATGGGTTGGGGTACCCCTGTGATTGACATGACCTCCCTTGTAAGGCCCTAGTACATAATAGGGCAGGGGGATTAAAACTACCTCCAACTCAGAGGTGCAGAAAGAGGCAACAGACGTGCACAAAGAGGGATGAGAGGTGCAGAAAGTAGAAGAGATTTGCAGAAAGAGGCAAGAGAAGTGCAGAAAAAGAAAGAAATGTGCAGACAGAAGCAACAGAAATGCAGAAAGAGGCAAGAGAGGCACAGAAGGAAGCAAGAGTGGCTTGCACACCATTAGTACCAATTTAACACCCACATTTAGCATTAAGTAACATGTGACCATTCTAGGTTTGCAAAGGGCCTTCCACCATGCTGTAACACTTGTCGCTGCATTTTTGGTAACATTGAGCCGTTTGAGTTAGAAACAAGGCTTTTTTTGTTCAAATCTGCAGATTAGGGAGCAGATGATGAATTATGTGGCTAATGCAGAAAATGTATAATTGTGCGAAAGTCGGTGCAGGAAAACAGTCGCATAATTCCAGTGGCCCTACTCATACCTCTGACTAGGTCCACAAGTGCTCCTCAATGATTCCTTCTTTTTATGGCTCACTGAGTTCATACTTGAGCTTCTATGGAAACGAGGATAACTAAACCTGACATTACCACTCCACAACACAGACTACCTTACCACATAATTACTCTCCATAACACATAATCACACTCTACATAATTCCTATACACTAAATACCACATACTTTATATCCACATAATTTCACTGCACAACATACCACATAATTCCACTACACACAATGTACATCCACTCCACTCCAAAAACATTAGTAAAAAACGTTTACATTTACAAAGCCAATAACTCTAATTCTCGCAAATGCGACACGTATTACATTGCAAACACTTCTTTAACTAGTAGTCGCTTTTGCAGAGTGGTGGAGAAAGTGGACCTCCGACCAGCGCTCAGGAATTCCACTGCGTAGGACTTACAGGAGGTACCAGGAGGGCTTTTGGCCCCCAAAGTCCCTCAGGAGGTAAATTGGACTTCATCTCCCATCCCGTAGTCTGCCAGGAGGTGCGTTTGCAGAGTGGTGGAGAAAGGGGGCATGGCCTCCGCAGACGTCTTAGCAATCCCACTGTGTGGGACTTACTGGAGGTAAGAAGAGGGGTAGTTGGACCCCAAGGATGTCCTTGGGGGCCAACCACCCCTACTATTACCTCCAGTAAGTCCCGCACAGCAGGATTTCTAAGTTCTCATAGCAGGCCATGCCCCTTGCCCACCACTCTGCAAAGCGCGCTCCCTGGCGCGCTCTGGATGGGGATTGAAGTCCCCTTCACTGCTGGGGGTCCTTTAGGGGCCAACTAGACTACCTCTTACCTCCAGTAAGCCCCACACAGTGGGATTGCTGAGAGGTGGACACAGGCCACGCCCCCTTTCTCCACCACTCTGCAAACGCGCCTCCTGGCATGCTCTTGGTTGGGGGATGAAGTCCCCTTTCCTCCTGAGGGTCCCTGGGGGCCAACTAGCCCTCCTTTTACCTCCAGTAATCCCCACACAGCTGGATTACTGAGAGTGGTCCGAGGCCATGCCCCCTTTTTACACCACTCTGCAAACACGCCTCCTGGCGCACTGCTGCTCGGGGGATGAAGTCCACTTGTGTCCTGAGGTCCTCAGGACACAAGAGGACCTCATCACCCCACCAGCAATGCACCAAGAGGAGAGTTTGCAGAGTGGTGTAAAAAGGGGCGTGGCCTCGTCCACCTCTCAGCAATCCCACTGTGTGGGGCTTAGTGGAGGTACCTGGTGGGCTAGTTGGCCCCCAGGGACGCTCAGGAATAAAGGGGACTTAATCCCCAACTTAGAACGCGCCAGGGGGCGCATTTGCAGAATCATGCAGAGAGGGGGCGGGGCCTCGGCGGGTTGCCGGTTTCTTTTTTATGTTTTTAATTTTTTTATTTTTATGGGAGGGGGCCGTGTGGCCCCCCTTCCCTGGGCCACTTTTGGTCCCGGGGACCCCATTCCCCGGGGCCTGGCAGCCTTTTTTTTTTATTTTTTTATTTTGGGGAGGAGAGCCGCGTGGCCCCCCTCCAGAGGCCAATTATTGCCCAGTGGACCCCATCCCCCGGGGCCTGGCCAGCCTTCTTTTTTTATATTTTTTTTCAGGAGGGGGCCGCGTGGCCCCCCTTCTCAGGCCAATTATGGCCCCGGGGACCCCCTCCCCCGGGGCTGGCCTTTGAGTTTAAAAAAATATATATATTTTTCATTAAAGGGGAGGGGTGCTGCGTGGCCCCCCTCCCGGGCCACTTCTGGCCCCGGGGACCCCATCCCCTGGGACCGGCCCTTAGCGTTCGGGACAGTGGGGGGAGCCCCAATGCCACCACGGTCCCAGCCAGCTCCCCACCTCCTGCGGGAGCCGGCATTGCTTTTGCACAAGGGGAGCTGCTGACATGCAGCTCCCATTGTGCAAAAGCAATCTGCTTTGCTTTTTGGAAGGAAAGCAGAGTTTGCTATTGCAGGGCGGGAGCCGTGCTCCTGCCCTGCCATAGCAAACAGCAATGTCCCAGGGTTGGGCACCCCAGGACATTGCAGGAGCAGGCCCTGGGGGGTGGCGGTCCCCAGGGCCATCGAGGGCTCCAGGAGGGGGGCCGCACGGCCCCCCTCCCTTCATTAGCAACCACAGCACTGAGACTGCCCTCATCGCCGCCACCGACGACATCAGGACCCTGCTGGACAACGGTGAGACCGCAGCCCTCATCTCCGCCGCCTTCGACACTGTCTGCCACCGCACTCTACGCGCACGCCTCCACGACGCAGGGATCCGAGACAAGGCCCTGGAATGGACCACCTCCTTCCTCGACGGCAGAACCCAGAGAGTCCGCCTCCCACCTTTCCGATCCGAAGCCTCCGAGATCATCTGCGGCGTACCCCAGGGATCTTCCCTCAGCCCAACACTGTTCAACATCTACATGGCCCCGCTCGCACGCATCGCCAGACAGCACGACCTCAACATTATCTCCTACGCCGACGACACTCAACTGATCCTCTCCCTCACCAAGGACCCCTCGCCGCCAAAGCCAATCTCCATGAAGGAATGAAGGCCGTCACCGATTGGATGAAGATCAGCCGACTAAAGCTGAACACGGACAAGACGGAGGTCCTCATCCTCGGCTCCAACCCCTCAGCCTGGGACGACTCCTGGTGGCCAATGACGCTGGGAGCAGCCCCGACACCCACCGACCACGCACGCAACCTGGGAGTCATCCTCGACTCAACGCTCTCCATGGCCAAGCAAGTCAACGCAGTCTCCTCCTCCTGCTTCAACACCCTCCGCATGCTTCGCAAGATCTACAGGTGGATCCCGACAGACACAAGAAGAACAGTCACCCAGGCCCTCGTCAGTAGTAGACTTGACTATGGGAACGCCCTCTACGCGGGAGCCCCGGCCAAGCTCATCAAGCGACTGCAACGCATACAAAACGCCTCCGCACGCCTGATCCTCGACCTACCACGCCACAGCCACATCACCCCCCACCTGAGGAAACTGCACTGGCTCCCCGTCGACAGGAGGATCACCTTCAAACTCCTCATCCACGCACACAAGGCACTCCACAAGACTGGCCCAGCCTACCTCAACAGACGACTCTTCTTCTACGTCCCCAACCGCCAGCTCCGCTCCGCCGACCTCTCCCTCACCACCGTCCCTCGCATTCGAACAACAACCACCGGCGGCAGATCCTTCTCACACCTCGCCGCCAAGACCTGGAACACCCTTCCACTAAGCCTACGACAGACCCAAGACCTGCTGACCTTCAGGAGGCTACTCAAGACCTGGCTGTTCGACCAGTAGCAGCACCCCCTTCTCTCTCCCCAGCGCCTTGAGACCCTCGCGGGTAAGTAGTGCGCTCTACAAATTCTGTGATTCATTGATTGATTTGCATAGCCCCGGGGAGGTGGTGGTCCCCGGGGTCGGGGGTCCATAACGGACCCCCATATTAGCATATTTAAAGCCCTGGGGAGTTGGTGGTCCCCGGGGCAGTGTGGGGAGGGCCCCTCCCCTGGGCCCTCCCCACACTACTCTAAATTGAATTGGAGGCCCCGGGAGGTGGCGGTCCCCAGTGCTGCAGGGGGGCATGCGAGGCCCCCCTGCCCCTATTAAAACAAAGCCCCGGGGAGGTGGTGGTCCCCGGGGCAGCGTGGGGGGGCAGGAGTCCCCCCATGCTTTTTTGGGGAAAAAGCCCTGGGGAGGTTGCGGTCCCCGGGGCTGCGGGGGGGCCGTGTGCCGCCGCACATTATGAGGAAAGCCCCGGGGAGGTGGTGGTCCCCGGGGCTTGGGGGGGCCTGCGAGGCCCCCCGCCCATATTAAAACAAAGCCCCGACACCATAATTTTAAATTGCCCCCGGGACCTGGCATACCTGGGGGCTTAAAAAAAACAAAGCGCGGGAGCCCACGCTTCATTTTTAAAAAAACGTTCGTCTGGATTCGCGAACCCAGTGTGAATTCGGCCAATTGTTTTTTTTTAAATGCTTTTTTTTGGCCCTGAGGTCCTTGTGGGACCCCCTGAGCAGGCCTAGGGGGTCAGGGTGTTTCTACCCTACCCCCTTTTCTTCATTTTTCACTTTTTTCCCCCCTTTTTCTTGTGAGTCGGTTACCGAGTCACAAGATGGCTGCCAACACTTCCTGGTTTGGAGTGTTGGCAGCCAATCAGAGTGAGGCTCGTGCTCGGGAGGAGTCGCGACTCCTCCTCCGTGCTCAGATATCGATATGTTTATTTCTTGAATTTCTCAACAACTCCTGAACGGATTTACACCATTTAAAAAAAAAATATATATATATATATGTCCAAAAAAGTGTTGCCTCCAATGAAAAGGCTACACACGGCAAGCTTTCATCATTTAATTTTGAGGATTGCAGCATTAAGCAGCCCAGCTGCTCCAAAACACAAAATGTCAAGCCAGACGCGTTTCAGGCGTTCTGCCGCCCTTATTCACCAGCAATGTGGAGAAAACAGCAGCAAGCGAACAACCTGCGCATATTTAGGTATCCCGCCCCGGTGGGCGTATGCACGATTGCATTGTGGTTACTGTAGTTCACTTTAAATAAAAACCCCAGTGGGTGCCGCCGTGCCCCCAAATGTCACAAGTTCTTACCCAAATGGGTTGATTGAAACTGCCAGGGCTGCCATCCTGCCCATACACCATCCTCAAATCGGACCTGCCGTCCCTGCAGCATCTCTTTATTCCTGGTGCTGCGGACCCGCTTTAGCAGTGGGGCCATCTCGCGGCTAAGGCAGGCCTCACGATATGTCCAAAAAAGAGTTGCCTCCAATGAAAAGGCCACATATATATATAAAGTCCAACCCCACTCACATAAGAATGGGTCCGACACTTGCTCGGTAACATCAAAGGATCTTTATTGCCATAACATCAGGCGCATGGCGTTGAAATGCTGTGTTCGTGAAACGCTTGGGCAGACGCGTTTCAGCCTTGCGGCTTTCCTCAGTGCCAGTTCCACATCAACATCAACAGCGATATTCCACCTGGAGGCTTATTTGAAAATTCAGCGGTCCACTCCAATTGGAGTATGCTGTTAGCCCATCCTCCGCTGTCTAACCACTGCATGCGCTGCTCCCAGGGCTGATCCATGCCAGGTTTTGTGTGTCCCGCTGCGAGTGCACATTGAGTAATTGTGCACCCGTACACCCAGTGGTGCCCAAACCTGTTGGCCACGGTCCTCACAAGCACCGCGGCAGCCCATCTAGGGGAGACATCGATGGTAAGTCGTTTGTCTGTTACCTTCGCGCAGTACAAAGCTGCTTCCTCTCTCCCCTTGCAGCAGTGTTATCCAGTGAATATCTTATCTGCTTGGGGGGGCGACGCGCTGTATTTTTATACAAAGTCCAAGATTTGCAAGCTGGCGCATTGCTCCAGAATGAGAGGGTGTGCCGGGAACCAGTGCCTGCTGACTGGTAAAACATAAAGTCCAGCCCCACTCACATAAAAACGGGTCCGACACTTGCTCGGTAACATCAAAGGATCTTTAGTGCCATAACATCAGGCGCATGGCGTTGAAATGCTGTGTTCGTGAAACGCTTGGGCAGACACATTTCAGCCTTGCGGCTTTCCTCAGTGCCAGTTCCACATCAACATCAACAGCGATATTCCACCTGGAGGCTTATTTGAAAATTCAGCAGTCCACTCCCATGGAGTATGCTGTTAGCCCATCCTCCGCTGTGTAGCCACTGCATGCGCTGCTCCCAGGGCTGATCCACGTCAGGTTTTGTGTGTCCTGCTGCGAGTGCACATTGAGTAATTGTGCACCTGTACACCCAGTGGTGCCCCAAACCTGTGGGCCACAGTCCTCACAACCATTGCGGCAGCCCATCTAGGGGAGACATTGATTGTAAATTGTTTGTCTGTTACCTTCACGCAGTACAATGCTGCTTCCTCTCTCCCTTTGCAGCAGTGTTATCCAGTGAATCTCTTATCTGCTTGGGGGGGCGACGCGCTGTATTTTTATACAAAGTCAAAGATTTGCAAGCTGGCGCATTGCTCCAGAACGAGAGGCGTGACCGGAACCAGTGCCAGCTGACTTGTAAACCATAAAGTCCAGCCCCACTCACATAAGAATGGGTCCGACACTTGCCCGGTAACATCAAAGGATCTTTATTGCCATAACATCAGGTGCATGGCGTTGAAATGCTGTGTTCATGAAATTCTTGGGCAGACGCGTTTCAGCCTTGCGGCATTCCTCAGTTCCAGTTCCACATCAACATCAACAGCGATATTCCACCTGGAGGCTTATTTGAAAATTCAGCGGTCCACTCCCATTGGAGTATGCTGTTAGCCCATCCTCCGCTGTGTAGCCACTGCATGCGCTGCTCCCAGGGCTGATCCACGCCAGGTTTTGTGTGTCCCGCTGCGAGTGCACATTGAGTAATTGTGCACCCCTACACCCAGTGGTGCCCCAAACCTGTTGGCCACGGTCCTCACAACCACCGTGGCAGCCCATCTAGGGGAGACATCGATGGTAAGTTGTTTGTCTGTTACTTTCATGCAGTACAATGCTGCTTCCTCTCTCCCCTTCCAGCAGTGTCATCCAGTGAATCTATTATCTGCTTGGGGGGTGACGCGCTGTATTTTAATACAAAGTCCAAGATTTGCAAGCTGACGCGTTGCTCCAGAACGAGAGGGGGTGCCGGAAACCAGTGCCTGTTGACTGGTAAAACATAAAGTCCAGCCCCACTCACATGAGAACGGGTCTGACACTTGCTCGGTAACATCAAAGGATCTTTATTGCCATAATATCAGGCTCATGGCGTTGAAATGCTGTGTTCGTAAAATGCTTGGGCTGACACGCTTCAGCCTTGCGGCTTTCCTCGGTGCCAGTTCCACATCAACATCAACAGCGATATTCCACCTGGAGGCTTATTTGAAAATTCAGCGGTCCACTCCCATTGGAGTATGCTGTTAGCCCATCCTCTGCTGTGTAGCCACTGCATGCGCTGCTCCCAGGGCTGATGCACGCCAGGTTTTGTGTGTCCCGCTGCGAGTGCACATTGAGTAATTGTGCACCCGTACACCCAGTGGTGCCCCAAACCTGTTGGCCACGGTCCTCACAACCATTGTGGCAGCCCATCTAGGGGAGAAATCGATGGTAAGTTGTTTGTCTGTTACTTTCATGCAGTACAATGCTGCTTCCTCTCTCCCCTTCCAGCAGTGTCATCCAGTGAATCTCTTATCTGCTTGGGGGGGTGACACGCTGTATTTTAATACAAAGTCCAAGATTTGCAAGCTGACACGTTGCTCCAGAACGAGAGGGCGTGCCGGGAACCAGTGCCTGTTGACTGGTAAAACATAAAGTCCAGCCCCACTCACATAAGAACGGGTCCGACACTTGCTCAGTAACATCAAAGGATCCTTATTGCCATAATATCAGGCTCATGGCGTTGAAATGCTGTGTTCGTAAAATGCTTGGGCAGACACGTTTCAGCCTTGCGGCTTTCCTCAGTGCCAGTTCCACATCAACATCAACAGCGATATTCCACCTGGAGGCTTATTTGAAAATTCAGCGGTCCACTCCCATTGGAGTATGCTGTTAGCCCATCCTCCGCTGTGTAGCCACTGCATGCGCTGCCCCCAGTGCTGATCCATGCTAGGTTTTGTGTGTCCCGCTGCTAGTGCACATTGAGTAATTGTGCACCCGTCCACCCAGTGGTGCTCCAAACCTGTTGGCCACGGTCCTCACAACCACCGCGGCAGCCCATCTAGGGGAGACATCGATGGTAAGTCGTTTGTCTGTTACCTTCACGCAGTACAATGCTGTTTCCTCTCTCCCCTTGCAGCAGTGTTTTCCAGTGAATCTCCTATCTGCTTGTGAGGGGTCATGTCCTGTAAGTCAGCAGGTATATCGGTAACTCCCGGGCTGCTGCGGTTCTGGCAGTTGTTCCATAAACAATCCTCCAAAGCCACTTAAACTGCCAAACACCTTAGTGACGGGTGCCTCCCTCGTGCAAGTGACCTGCACGCATCTGCATTTCCAACAAATGACTCCACAACGGAACCAGACGAGGCACTCCACGGGTTTAGTTCCAAATTATTTATTTCAACCAAGCATGACTCGTTTCGGCTTCAGTGCCTTTTTCAAATGCTGGCCGCAAGAAAGACATTCACGTGTAGATGTTTAAATAGCTTTCTCCTCGTTCTCTCTGACTTGTTATAATAGAGTGACATTTGCCATATGTTACGTATAGAGCACAGTGACTGAGAACGAAGCGCTGCAGTTTTGTAAAGCAATAATCTGGTTCTGTTGTGGAGTCATTTATTGGAAATGTAGATGCGTGCAGGCCACTTGCACAAGGGAGGCACCCGTCACTGAGGTGTTCAGCTGTTTAAGTGGCTTTGGTGGAATATATATATATATTCACTGAAAAACCATAGGTTTCAGACACGTTATAATTAGAAATTTGCATTTAAAAAACCTTTGAAATTCACTGAAAAAACCATAGGTTTTAGGGACAGTTATAGTTAGTTGGACATTGCACTCGTACAGAACCCGTGAAATTCCCCCGTTATAGTTAGTTCAGCTAACTATAACTCGCGCCCCCGCAATGCACTGCTGATGACGTCACATATTACATCACTCATGACATGGTCAGTGACATCACTGATGACATCACTGATGACATCTCAAATGACATCACTGATGACATCATGCAGTGACTGTGTGTTTCTATAAAGTTTAAATATGTTTAATATATATGCCAAGGTGTATTGAATAATGAGTGGGTGTATAAGTGTCTGGATGGATGATTTAGTAGGTGCGTGACTGACTCTATAAGTGAGTGATTAAACGTATCTTACTAAATGCATGGGTTAGTGACTAAACTGTGTGAATGTCTTTATCCGTCTGTCTGTTGGTGTGTAAGTGGCTGCATGGGTTTGTAAATAGCTACATGAGTGTCTATGTGTTATTGATTGGTTGTCTGAGTATCTGTATGGGTGCCTGAGTGTTTGTGTGGATGGGGTGTGTGTGGCTGCACATAGATGTATCAGTGGGTGATTCACTGGGTGCATGGTTTCAAGAGTGCATCTGTGATGGACTGTATGGGTGGGTGAGTGTGTGTATGGGTGTGTTAGTGAGTGAATGTATATCTCAGTGGTACATGTGTGAGTAACTACATATGTGAAAGGCAGTATATATGTGTGTTGGAGTATATAAATAGCTATAAGCGAGAGTGTGTGATTGTGATTGTGAGAGTGACTGTATGGATGAGTGTGTGCTTGTATCAGTGATTGTATAAGAGCGTAAGAATGTGCTAGTATTTGTATGAGTAAGTGAACTGGTGTGTGTATAACTGTATAGGTGAGTAAATGGCAGTGTGATTAATTATTTGCATGACTGACTAGGTGTGTGAGTACCTCTATGGATGAGTGGCGGTGTGTGAGTGTCTATGTAGGTGTATGAGTGCATATGATAGTCCTGTACTTAGTGACCGTAAGTATGAGTGACTGTACGGGTGAGTGAGTGGATGTGTGTGTAGACCTAAGAATCAATGAGTGGGTATGTAGTTATTGGTGTTGGAGTGTCTATGGTTTTGAGAATGGCAGTCTGTAATTTACAGTGGGTGTATCAAAAGTTATATTAGGGTGTGAGAAGATGAATGAAATTATCACATGGATGATGTCATCAGTGATGTCATTTGAGATGTCATCCGTGATGTCATCAGTGATGTCACTGACCATGTCATGAGTGATGTAATATGTGACGTCATCAGCAGTGCATTGCGGGGCGCGAGTTATAGTTAGCTGAACTAACTATAACGGGGAATTTCACGGGTTTTGTACGAGTGCAATGTCCAACTAACTATAACTGTCCCTAAAACCTATGGTTTTTTCAGTGAATTTCAAAGGTTTTTTAAATGCAAATTTCTAACTATAACGTGTCTGAAACCTATGGTTTTTTCAGTGAATTTCAAAGGTTTTTAAATGCTAATTTCTAACTATAACGTGCCTGAAACCTATGGTTTTTTCAGTGAATTTCAAAGGTTTTTTAAATGCTAATTTCTAACTATAGCGTGTCTGAAACCTATGGTTTTTTCAGTGAATTTCAAAGGTTTTTTAAATGCTAATTTCTAACTATAACTTGCCTGAAACCTATGGTTTTTCAGTGCATAGAATCACCAATGTTATCCTATGGCAGGAAATTCACTTAGCAGGTAAGTAGTGTTATCGATTACTTTTTCTTACTCAGTGGTGGATCCTGGATCCAGCACTGGTGCATCTCCTGTAAACAGTTGAAAGAATGCGTTTAAGTTATACAGGCGATTTTTAAGGAATATTTGTAGTTTGTGAAAATCGACACTTTGAAACTTTTCTGCTGAATACCAGACAATGGATTCCATTGGAAGGAAATACAAGTTACTGGTAAGTACGGTTAGAATTACTTTTCAGGGTCAGTGCTGGGCTAAAAGATGCAGCACTGGGTTCTCTCCTGATAACAGGTGAGTAAATCGGAATTCGTAGTTCGGCTGATTTTAGAGGAATATTATAAAGTTCCAAAACTCCACACTTAGAAGAATTTCCAAGTGAAACCAGACAATGGATTCCTATGGAAGGAAATACAAGTTACTGGTAAGTACGGTTAGAATTACTTTTCAGGGTCAGTGCTGGGCTAAAAGATGCAGCACTGGGTTCTCTCCTGATAACAGGTGAGTAAATCGGAATTCGTAGTTCGGCTGATTTTAGAGGAATATTATAAAGTTCCAAAACTCCACACTAAGAAGAATTTCCAAGTGAAACCAGTCAATGTTAGCCTATGGAAGGAAATTCAAGTTCCTGGTAAGTACGGTTAAAATTACTTTTCAGGATCAGTACTGGGCTGAAAGATGCAGCACTGAGGTCTCTCCTGATAACAGGTGAGTAAATCGGAATTCGTATTTTGGCTGATTTTAGAGGAATATTTGTATGTGTCAAAAATCGACACTTAGAAACTTTTTCAGCAAAAAGCAGACAATGATATCCTATGGAAGGAAATTCAAGTTACTGGTAAGTACGGTTAAAATTACTTTTCAGGATCAGTACTGGGCTGAAAGATGCAGCACTGAGGTCTCTCCTGATAACAGGTGAGTAAATCGGAATTCGTATTTCGGCTGATTTTAGAGGAATATTATAAAGTTCCAAAACTCCACACTTAGAAGAATTTCCAAGTGAAACCAGTCAATGATATCCTATGGAAGGAAATTCAAGTTACTGGTAAGTACGGTTAAAATTACTTTTCAGGATCAGTACTGGGCTGAAAGATGCAGCACTGAGGTCTCTCCTGATAACAGGTGAGTAAATCGGAATTCATAGTTCGGTTGATTTTAGAGGAATATTTGTATGTTTCAAAAATCGACACTTAGAAACTTTTTCAGCAAAAAGCAGACAATGATATCCTGAGGAAGGAAATTCAAGTTACTGGTAAGTACGGTTAAAATTACTTTTCAGGATCAGTACTGGGCTGAAAGATGCAGCACTGAGGTCTCTCCTGATAACAGGTGAGTAAATCGAATTCGTATTTCGGCTGATTTTAGAGGAATATTATAAAGTTCCAAAACTCCACACTTAGAAGAATTTCCAAGTGAAACCAGTCAATGATTTCCTATGGAAGGAAATTCAAGTTACTCGTAAGTACGGTTAAAATTACTTTTCAGGATCAGTACTGGGCTGAAAGATGCAGCACTGAGGTCTCTCCTGATAACAGGTGAGTAAATAGGAATTCGTAGTTCGGCTGATTTTAGAGGAATATTTGCACAATGGTGAAGGGAGGGGCGGGGCCTGAGGTGACATCTGTGCAAACGCGCCCGTGGCGTGTTTTAAGTTGGGGGATTAAGTCCCCTTGAATCATGAGGGTCCCTGAGGTCCAACTAGCCCACCCTGTACCTCCAGTATGCGCCAGGGAGCTGCGTTGCAGAGAGGTGTTCAGAGGCCACGCCCCTTTTGCACCTCTCTGCAATGCAGCTCTGTGGCGCTTTCTGGACGTACCTGTTGGGCTAGTTGGCCCCCAGGGACCCTCAGGATTGAAGGGGATTTAATTCCCCATCTTAAAACGAGCCATGGGGCCTGTTTGCACACATGTCACCTGAAGCCCCGCCCCTCCCTTCACCACTGTGCAAACGCGCCCGTGGCGCGTTTTAAGTTGGGGGATTAAGTCCCCTTGAATCCTGAGGGTCCCTGGAGTCCAACTAGCCCACCATGTACTTCTGAAAAGCGCCACAGAGCTGCGTTGCAGAGAGGTGTAAAAAGGGCGTGGCCTCTGTACACCTCTCTGCAACGCAGCCCCCTGGTGCATACTGGAGGTTCCTGGTGGGCTAGTTGGCCCCCAGGGACCCCCAGTATTCAAGGGGAATTACTTCCCTTCTTAAAACGCGCCAGGGGCGCGTTTGCAGAGTACTGCAGGGAGGGGGCGGGGCCTCCGGCACGATGCCGGTCGTTTTTTTCTAATTTTTTTAATGGGAGGGGGCTGCGTGGCCCCCTTCCCTTGGCCACTTTTGGCCCCGGGGACCCCATCCCCCGGGGCCTGTGCATTTTATTTTATTTTTAAATCAAAAAAAAAACTGAAAGGGGGCCGCGTGGCCCCCTTCCCTGGGCCTGTATTGGCCCGGGGACCCCATCCCCCAGGGCATGCCCTCGATTTTTTTTTTATTATTTTGGAGGGGGCTGCGTGGCCCCCTCCTCAGGCCATTTAAGGCCCCGGGGACCCCATCCCCGGGGCCGGCCTTGCCCTTTTTTAAATTTTTTTTTTATTTGGGGAGGGGGCTGCGTGGCCTCCCTCCCTGGCCACTTATGGCCCCGGGGACCCCATCCCCGGGGCCTGGCCTCTGGTTGGGGACTGTGGGGGTCCCCAATCCCCCACAGTCCCAGCCGGCTCCCCGCGTCCTACGGGAGCCGGCATTGCTTTCCACATGGGGAGCAGCTAACATGCTGCTCCCCATGTGGAAAGCATTGGTTTGCATTTTGAAAGAGAGAGCAGGTTTCCTGCTCTCGCTTCAAAATGCAAACCAAGTTTGCTATGACAGGACGGGAGCCGCGAGGCTCCCGTCCTGTCATAGCAAACTACAGTGTCCTGGGGGTAGGCACCCGGGACACTGCAGAAGCCGGCCCTGGGGGAGGCGGTCCCCAGGGCCATCAAGGGCTCCAGGAGGGGGCCGCGTGGCCCCCTCCCTTGAATTGCACAGCCCCGGGGAGGTGGTGGTCCCTGGGCTCTGGGGTCCGTAACGGACCCCACATTTATTTTCTATGTGCCCCGGGAGGTGGTGGTCCCCAAGGCGTGTGGGGGCTGGAGCCCCCACACATTATTTAAAATTTAAAAAGAAGCCCCGGGGTGGCGGTCCCCGGGGCTGCGGGAGGGCAGGAGAGCCCTCCCGCACCATTTTTTTTATTAAGCCCCGGGGGTGGTGGTCCCTAGGGCTTGGGGGCCTTAGAGGCCCCCATATAAACAATAAACCCACCCCCGCATGCCCCTGGGACTTGGGCCACCCGGGGCAAATTTGCATCAAAGCGCGGGAGACCGCGCTTCGATTTCTTTTTTTTTCGGCAGGATCCGCGCACCCTGAGCGCATCTTGCCGATTTTTTTTTTAAAAAAATGCTTTTTTCTGCCCAGGGGGTCCTTGTGGGACCCCCTGAGCAGACCTAGGGGTCAGGGTGTTTCTACCCTGCCCCCTTTGTGCGTTTTGCGCACTTGTTTCTGTCCCTCGGTTCTACCGAGGGATAAAATGGCTGCCAACACTTCCTGATTTGGAGTGTTGACAGCCAATTAGCATGCAGCTCGTGATCGGGAGGGTGCGCGAATCCGACGCGGCCATAGATATATATGTGATTTTCATTTTGATTTTCACAGGAACTACTGAACGGATTTACACCATTTAACAAAAAGGGTTCTTTCTGAACCAAGAACTACCTCTTTGCCAAATTTGGTGTAATTCCGTTCAGCAGTTCGGGCTGTAGCCGTGTCTAAAGTTTCCTATGGAAAATAACATGGGGAAAAAACGTTTTGGGACCCCCCTTTTTTCTTGGCCCCCGCTTGGTGAATCACCCCGAGACTTTCAGGGTAGGAGCGGACCGGAGCGGGCCATAAAGTTTGAAAATTTCGCGAAGATTCGTCAACCGGCAAGAGAGTTATTTCAAATAGAATGTCGCGGATTTCCTATGGAAAATAGGTCCTAACTATAACTATCTACTGGCGACCGCTAGTAGATATATATATATATATATATATATATATATATATATATATATATATATATATATATAGATATATCTATATTTATATATATATATATATAGATATATATACAACTACTAGATTATTTTCGATTGGTTGGACTAGAATCAAAACGTTTCTTACGTCTGTTTTATTTATTACTTTGTATGAAACTGTTTTTTTCGAAATTTGGACGGATATATTTTATTTCTTTTACAACTCTAACAAAAAGTACGCATCGCTGAAAAATAACATGTAAAATTACATGTTTCTTTGTAATCTTGTAATTATTCTTTAAGACGCACTTCAACAACAAACTCTTTGTATTGCGCTTTTGATCACGAGTCTGGATTTGCATGATAGGGTTCTCTTCTAGCATGCTGGGCAACAGTTTCTGGGGTGGGCTGCAAAGCAGTCGGCTCGTTGCATACCAAATGAAGATGTTGTTCTCTTCTTGATGGGAGGCATTCCTTTCATGGGGGTTTTAAGGAAAATCGCAGCAGCAGACAATAGTCTAAATGTTCCAGATTTTTTTTTCTCATTTCGAAAATAGTGTAATCTCTGTTGTGGGGTTCACAATAGAGATGCTTTTTTAGGGTGGCATAATGATACTTTCTATAACACAGACAACATAAGTGTCTGGTTGTGGTAGTTTTTCTTGCAACAAATTTGGATTTTTTTTACCTTGTTACATAATTCCGGGTCAGCAGCATCAGTAGTAGGTGTGTTGGCATACGGATAGGTAAATTAGCTACAATAAATTTATGGTGTTTATTTAATAAGATTAAGTATTGGTTAAAAAAATTGCAGATATGTATTTGTGCCATGTTATAATGTTTCAAAAGCTCACAAACCTGGGATGGTGTGAACAGATTCGCCCTAATTGTTTTCTAAGTGACAGATGACTAAATCCAGGCTGAAATATGTTTTGGCTTTTTCTTGATTAGGAACTGCATGGTTTATATATCTAAGTGCCAGACAAGACCCATGCAGCACTAATCATGAACATTTGCACAGGCGCTAAGCTCAGCTGAAATGTATCAATGGTGGTCTGCAATGACACAGCCATCAAAATGTGGCAATCAAAGTTACTGTTGACGATAGCGACTGCCAACACAGGAACAAAACTCCTTAGAAAGTACTCACCCACTAGGTGAAATGTTCGCCATGATTGTTCCATTCGTCGATTCACTCTGTCTTACCCAGAGAGATTCTGCCAATAGACTACAAAACCATTTTATGGGGCAGGGTTGACTAAATTATGAGACAACAAAGGCGAATTATGCAGCATAATGCAGCACATTTTGTGACAGTATTACTTCATTATTTTGTCATTTTTACAACTACTTACAGTGTCTGAGAAAAGAGTTCACTGTAATTGGTACCAAGTTAACACCCAAATACAGCAATAAGCAACAGAAAGATAACCAGCCAATCTTTGCAAAAAGCCTTCCAGTGCGCAGGCACCCCAGTCACCATATGTTTTGTAACTTTTGATTCGCTTGAGCTAGAAGCAAATTTTTTTGTTAAAACCTGCAGATTATGAGGCAGATGGTGGATTATTTGGCTAAATGCGGCATACCCATAATTATGCAAAAATCGCAGCTGCCGCAGAATTGCATAATTTCACTGGCACTTCACATAAGGTATCCACGCCAAATTTGCACCCTGTTTGTCCAACATCTAGGGCAGTGGTTCCCAAACTTTTGACTCCTGAGGACCCCTATTGAGTCACTACTGGAAGCCAAGGACCCCCAAGCAAATCGTACAATTTAAATTTCAAACATTAAAACAGTAATTCGAAAAAAATAAACACACGTGTGCACACCAAACAGATACCCAAATTACTAAAGCTTTTAGTATTTTATATCGAAAATTTTTGCAAAATCGAAACTTTTTAATAGGAAGGTTGGTGCTGCATCTCGGCGACTAACTTTTCAATATTTGGCTTTATTTTAGAGTATGAGGCTCCTGCTCCTGACGGGGCCGGACTGGAACCCAAAGCAGCCCTGGCAAATGTTGTCAGGCCAGTCCCCGTACGGTGCACACCAAGTGCAGTGAGTGAGCCTGGCCACTACAAATGGACTTTGGGGGGCTCTCCCACCAAGAAAATTTGGGGGAAAATGGTGCATTCTACAACACATTTGTAATTATATATTGAATTGTATTCGCTTTCAAAGCATAGTAAATGATGACCTTACTATGCACCAATACAACAATATTTTTGGGGCTCTTCCATGAATCCCTCCCTATCGTCCTCCAACAGTGCCTCTCTTCTTCCCATAGCACCTCTGTCTCATGTATTTCATTTGTTTTATAGCATCTCTCATACTAGTGTAAGGTGTCAGAGCACTTTACATCATACACATACAGAAACAATGGGGGAGATTTACAAAAAGTTGCGTAAAGCAGTGCAGCCCCTCGCGAGGCTGCGCTGCGTTGCGCGACAGGGGAGGGAGCAGGGGAGCGCCATATTTCCAAAGCTATGGCTCTCTCCTCCCCTTTCTCCGGCGCCGGCGCTGATTTCAGTAGCCCCGCGCCATGCACACACCTTAGCGCTGTAGCGCTAAGGTCTGTGCATGAGTGTAGCATAGGTTTTGTACAGGAAGGGTACCCTTCCTGTACAAAATACTATGCTATACACGAGGGAAAGCTTTTCCCACTTTATAGGCGTGCTGCACAGTGCAGCACGCATGCAAAGTCGGAAAGGGAAGGAGAAATGAAAGAATTTCTCCTTCCTTGTGCCTAGTTGAAAAGGGCGCAGTAGTTCTCACGCTAAACCCAATCTACTGTTTTTAGTAAATTGGGTTTAGCGTGAGAAACCTTGGGTGGTTGCATGGGAACAAGTTTAGTGCTGGAAAGTAAATTACAAAAAGATTTTGCGTTGTTTTGTGTCACTTTTGTGACGCAAACATGGCGCAAAAGCTTAGCAAATCTCCCCAATAAATCATATGTGTGTATAGACAATGTTACATAGGGGAAAGGGGACTTCAAGGTGTAGGATTCACATGTCATCCATACTGGTAAGCATTTTTTAAGAGTGCTTGATTTGGAGAAGCACAAAATCTGGTTTCAGAATGTAACACAGTGGTTAGCGTTGACTTTAAATATAACAATTTAATTCTACCCAAACATACCTTTTGGCAGCATCAGGATAATGAAAGACTGGGAAAAAAAGATGGCATACTAACTTGTACCATGCAGTTTGTATGCAACTCTTTGACGGCAGTTCCTAGCTGACGGTGCTAGATTATGATTGTAACTTATGAACTGCACAGTAACAAAATAATCTCTGTGACAAAAGCAGTAACCCAGCTATGCACATAAAATACTGTTTTATAAAAAATGCATGGTACACGTTCTTTGGAGCAGGCATATTAACCCTCTGCGCTACCTACCATCTCTCTCCAGCAGGTACATTAATCACTCGAGTTATCTTGACACTTTTATTGTTGTTGTAAAACTGCAGATTATACAAGGAACTTTGCATTGCTTTTAAGACAGCTGCCTGGGGACCCCTGGGAATGTGTCAGGGACCCCTGGGGGTCCGCGGACCCCAGTTTGGGAACCACTGATCTAGGGGATTGCAAAGGGACCCAGATTTTATGGATTCCTCTGGAGGGGACTATGAAAATAGCATAAATATAGCAACATTTGGGGTTTTTTGAGAAAAATAGGAGAAAATGCTCCAGAAAAAAGCTTCTGTTTTTTCCCTCTAAAAATGGCATCAACTAAAGGTTTACTGTGCTACAGTCACTATTTTCCCAGCTATCCAGAACATGCAGAGCTGAATTTAAAAAAACATTTTTTAGCACCGTTTTGGCATTTTCCAAAGAGGTAACCTGTTTTTCCTAATTATTGTGCTCTCAACCTACTTTCAGTTTGTGATGGAAACCAGGGTGAAACCCATGTGTGATCTGCAAAAGCTAAAGATTTCTGAAAAGTAGACAAAATTGGAAAATCAGCAAGGCATCATTTATGTAGATCTTTAAGGTTTTCACAAAGAAACTAACTGTTGAAATAAAAAAATATTGAATATAAGTACGGAAAAACTGCCATTTGTGACAACATTTTTATTTGTAACTTCTTGTCGTGATGGCCGATTTGCAAAAGCAAAAGCCTAGTACCCGTAACAGGAAAGATCTCAAAATACAATGTGAAGACATCTACATTTCCTGTCACAAAAATGATCGGGGTTGGCAATGGAGGTAGTAGCGTTTTTTTGGACGGTGATCGACGGAAACTTAGGGAAACCTAGTCAACCCAGGCATTTCTAGAAACTAGACAAACAGGGAAGTCCAGGGTAGTATGCCTCGAATAGATCCCACAAAGGTTTCTTACCCACAATGCCCTGCAAACCTCGAACTTTGCCTAGAATTACACATTTTCCTTGCATTTCTGTGACTTAAACTTTTGGAATCAGCAGGAATCCACAACATTCCTACCACCTAGCGTTCTCCTACTTGTCCTGATAAAAATGCTACCTTACTTGTGTGTCTGGGCCTAGTGCACACAACAAGCAGGCATCAAACCAAGGTCAATGGGGGCCCCCATGTTTTTTTCAGACATGAAAAAGGACATCTAGAACCCTGTCTTTTTCCTTTCTGCTCCTCAGGAGTTACCTCTGCTACACCTTCCATTTCTGACCAGTATGAGAAGGAAAATGTCTCTGGAGGAGCTAGATCATAAGGATATGGAAGAAGATTCCACACAATGGTGCTTCCTTGTGAGCTTCCAGTTATTTCACAGAAGCATCCCCCAACTTAATCATTGATCAAGAGCAACTACAGATCAATCAATCAATCAATCATAGCATTTGTAGCGCGCACTACATACCCGTGAGGGTCTCAAGGCGCTGAGGGGGGGGGGGGGTGCTGCTACTGCTCGAAGAGCCAGGTCTTCAGGAGTCTTCTGAAGGTCAGCAGGTCTTGGGTCTGCCGTAGGCGGATGGGGAGGGTGTTCCAGGTTTTGGCGGCGAGGTGGGAGAAGGATCTGCCGCCGGAGGTCGCTCTTCGGATGCGGGGTATTGTGGCGAGGGCGAGGTCGGCGGGGGTGTAGAGGCTGAGTCGTCTGTTGAGGTACGCAGGTCCGGTGTTGTGCAGTGCCTTGTGTGCGTGGGTGAGGAGCTTGAAGGTTATCCTCTTGTTGACGGGGAGCCAGTGCAGGTTTCTCAGGTGAGGGGTGATGTGGCTGCGGCGAGGGATGTCGAGGATCAGGCGTGCAGAGGCGTTCTGGATGTGTTGCAGCCGTTTCAGGAGTTTGGCAGAGGCTCCAGCGTAGAGGGCGTTTTCATAGTCCAGCCTGCTGCTGACGAGGGCCTGGGTGACCGTTCTTCTCGTTTCGGTGGGGATCCACTTGTAGATCTTGCGGAGCATGCGGAGGGTGTTGAAGCAGGTGGAAGAGATGGCGTTGACCTGCTTAGACATGGAGAGGGTGGAGTCGAGGATGACTCCTAGGTTGCGTGCGTGGTCGGTGGGTATTGGGGCTGCTCCCAGTGCGGTCGGCCACCAGGAGTCGTCCCAGACCGAGGGGGTGGATCCGAGGATGAGGACCTCCGTCTTGTCAGAGTTCAGCTTCAGTCAGCTGTTCCTCATCCATTCGGTGACGGCCTTCATTCCTTCGTGGAGGTTTGTTTTGGCGGTGTGGGGGTCTTTGGTGAGGGAGAGAATCAGCTGGGTGTCATCGGCATAAGAGATGATGTTGAGGTTGTGCAGTCGGGCGACGTGGGCGAGTGGTGCCATGTAGATGTTGAACAGCGTTGGGCTGAGGGATGAGCCCTGGGGTACGCCGCAGATGATCTCGGTGGCCTCGGAGCGGAAGGGGGGGAGGCGGACGCTCTGTGTTCTGCCAGAGAGGAAGGAGGTGGTCCAGTCCAGGGCCTTCTCTTGGATTCCGGCGTCGTGGAGGCGTGTGCGTAGTGTGTGGTGGCATACCGTGTCGAAGGCGGCTGACAGGTCCAGGAGGATGAGGGCCGCGGTCTCTCCGTTGTCTAGCAGGGTCCTGATGTCATCGGTGGCGGCAATAAGGGCAGTTTCGGTGCTGTGGTTGCTGCGAAACCCGGACTGGGATGGGTCCAGGATGCTGTTCTCCTCGAGGTAGCGGGTCAGTTGTTTGTTGACGGTCTTCTCGATGACCTTCGCCGGGAACGGGAGTAGGGAGATGGGCCGGAAGTTCTTGAGGTCCTTGGGGTCCGCCTTGGGTTTTTTGAGTAAGGCGTTGATCTCGGCGTGCTTCCAGCTATCCGGGAAGGTTGCTGTCTCGAAGGAGATGTTGATGGCTTTCCGGAGATAGGGTGCGATGGTGGTGCTGGCTTTGTTGAAGATGTGGTGTGGGCATGGGTCTGACGGAGATCCGGAGTGGATGGTGTTCATGATCTTGATGGTGTCGTTGTCGTTTATGTTGGTCCAGGAGAGCAGGCGGTTGGTGCGGATGTTGGTCGTGGGGGCGGGGATCTCAGTGGTTGTCGGGGCGATCGTGGTGTTGAAGCTGTCGTGGATGTCAGCGATCTTGCGATGGAAGAAGGCGGCCAACGAGTTGCATAGGTCTTGGGAAGGTGGGATGTCGTTGGTGTTGGAGCTGGGGTAAGAGAGTTCTTTCACGATGTTGAAGAGCTCTTTGATGTTGTGTGCGTTGTTGTCTAGGCGGTCTTTGAAGGAGGCCCTTTTGGCGGATCTGATGAGGTGATGGTGTCTGCGGGTGGCGTTCTTGTGGGCTGCGTAGCTGTCCGGTGTTTGTTCGCGGTGCCAGTTCTTCTCTAGCTTTCGGCAGGTTTGCTTGGAGGCCCGGAGGCCTTCAGTGAACCAGCTGGCTTTCTTGCTGGTGTGGCTGTTGGGGGGGTTTCTTGAGCGGGGCGAGGGTGTTGGCGCAGTCATCGATCCACTGTCTAAGGTTGCGGGCGGCGGTGTCGGGGTCGGTGGGGTCGGCTGGTGGACACCGGGCTAGGGTGGTGGTTAGCTGGTCTTCGGTGACTTTGCTCCAGCAGCGGCGAGGCATCTGTTGGGTGCGGTGGTGCATGGTGGCTTTCTGGAAGGTGAAGTGGATGCAGCGATGGTCGGTCCAGTGGAGTTCGGTGGTGTGACTGAAGGTGATGTGGGAGCTTGCGGAGAAGATGGGGTCAAGCGGGTGGCCGGCGGAGTGGGTGGGAGTTGTGACGAGTTGTCTGAGTCCGAGGTTGGCGAGGTTGTCGATCAGGGTGGTAGAGTTGGTGTCGTTGTTGTTCTCGAGGTGGAAGTTCAGGTCCCCGAGGAGGATGTAGTCCATGGAGGCGAGGGCGTGAGGGCTGACGAAGTCGGTGATGGAGTCGCTGAACTGTGGTCGAGGTCCGGGGGTCTGTAGACGAGGGTTCCTCTGAGGGTGGTGTTGGGGTCGGTGTGGATCTGGAAGTGCAGGTGTTCGGCGGTGCTGAGGGTGTCGTCGTTGTTGGTCGAGACTCTGAGAGTGTTCTTGTGGACGATGGCGATTCCTCTCCTACTCCGTTGGTGCGGTCCCTGCGGGAGATCTTGTAGCCTTCCGGGATAGCAATGGCGATGTCGGGTGCCGAGGAGGGGTTCAGCCAGGTCTCCGTCAGGAATGCGACATCAGGGGAAGTTGAGTCGACGGCGTGTTTGTGGGCGGAGCGGGTGTTGAGAAGAATGCAACTGAGGTGGTTGGGTTTGATCCTGGTCGGCGGGTTGGCGGGCTGGGTGCTGGTGAAGCTGCAGTTCCGGCAGGAGAAGGGTCCTTGGGTGCTCTTCGGGGCAGCCAGGAAGCAGGTGCGCGATCGTCGTCCGGTGTTGAGTGCTTGGAGGGTGCTGGAGTCGTAGTGGAGCCGGGCCTCGTGGCGGGGACCAGGGGTTCTGGCGCTGGGCGCGGTCGAGGCGCGGATGGGCGCAGACAAGCTTGCCTTAGGCGCGCCAGCGGCACGCCCGCTGCGCGGCCGCACAGCGGCCGCCATATATGGGGAGGTGGGAGGGAGGAGCAGCTGGGAGGCGGGAGGGAGGGCAGGGGCAGCGAATGGGCGGTCAGGGGGGCGGGGCTGCAGGGGACACAGAGGCGGGAGCGGTGAGGGGCAACGAGGGGAACAGAAGGCAAAACGGGCTCAAAAACACGGGGGCAACGAGGGGTACAGAAGGCAAAAATGGGCACAGAAGGCACAGAAATACAGGGGCAACGAGGGGAACAGAAGGCAAAACGGGCTCAAAAACACAGGGGCAACGAGGGGTACCGAAGGCAAAAATGGGCACAGAAGGCACAGAAATACAGGAGCAACGAGGGGAACAGAAGGCAAAACGGGCTCAAAAACATGGGGGCAACGAGGGGTACAGAAGGCAAAAATGGGCACAGAAGGCACAGAAATACAGGGGCAACGAGGGAAACAGAAGGCAAAACGGGCTCAAAAACACGGGGGCAACGAGGGGTGCAGAAGGCAAAAATGGGCACAGAAGGCACAGAAATACAGGGGCAACGAGAGGAACAGAAGGCAAAACGGGCTCAAAAACACGGGGGCAACAAGGGGTACAGAAGGCAAAAATGGGCACGGAAGGCACAGAAATACAGGAGCAACGAGGGGAACAGAAGGCAAAACGGGCTCAAAAACACGGGGGCAACGAGGGGTACAGAAGGCAAAAATGGGCACAGAAGGCACAGAAATACAGGAGCAATGAGGGGAACAGAAATCAAAACGGGCTCAAAAACACGGGGGCAACGAGGGGAACAGAAGGCAAACAGTAAAGGCAAAAAAGGCAAACAAGGATACAATAGGAGGCAAACAAGGATACAATAAGGTAGACAATAACGGCAAGCAAAGAGATACAAACCTACGGCCTACCACTGGCCACCAGGGATGAGGCGCAGGTGGTAGCCTGCGGGTGGAGGAGGGCCTCGAACCTCCTCAGCAGCAGCGGCTGGGGCAGGGACACACAGGCGGAGCTGTGCGGAGGGGGGGCGACCTACCAAGCAGGGTCGAGGGTCGCTCTCCTCACCGCGCAGCGGCCGCCATATATGTGGAGGTGGGAGGGAGGAGCAGCTGGGAGGCGGGAGGCAGGGCAGGGGCAGCGAATGGGCGGTCAGGGGGGCGGGGCCGCAGGGCATGCAGCGGCTGGAGCAGGAGCGGTGAGGGGCAATGAGGGAAACAGAAGGCAAAACGGGCTCAAAAACACGGGGGCAACGAGGGGTACAGAAGGCAAAAATGGGCACAGAAGGCACAGAAATACAGGGGCAACGAGGGGAACAGAAGGCAAAACGGGCTCAAAAACACGGGGGCAACGAGGGGTACAGAAGGCAAAAATGGGCACAGAAGGCACAGAAATACAGGAGCAACGAGGGGAACAGAAGGCAAAACGGGCTCAAAAACACGGGGGCAACGAGGGGTACAGAAGGCAAAAATGGGCACAGAAGGCACAGAAATACAGGGGCAACGAGGGGAACAGAAGGCAAAACGGGCTCAAAAACACGGGGGCAACGAGGGGTACAGAAGGCAAAATGGGCACAGAAGGCACAGAAATACAGGGGCAACGAGGGGAACAGAAGGCAAAACGGGCTCAAAAACACAGGGGCAACGAGGGGTACAGAAGGCAAAAATGGGACCAGAAGGCACAGAAATACAGGAGCAACGAGGGGAACAGAAGGCAAAACGGGCTCAAAAACACGGGGGCAACGAGGGGTACAGAAGGCAAAAAGGGCACAGAAGGCACAGAAATACAGGAGCAACGAGGGGAACAGAAGGCAAAACGGGCTCAAAAACACGGGGGCAACGAGGGAACAGAAGGCAAACAGTAAAGGCAAAAAGGCAAACAAGGATACAATAGGAGGCAAACAAGGATACAATAAGGCAGACAATAACGGCAAGCAAAGAGATACAAACCTACAGCCTACCACTGGCCACCAGGGATGAGGCGCAGGTGGTAGCCTGCGGGTGGAGGAGGGCCTCGAACTTCCTCCTCAGCGGCAGCTGGGGCAGGGACACACAGGCAGAGCTGTGCGGAGGGGGAGCGACCTACCAAGCAGGGTCGAGGGTCGCAGATCACAGGAGACAACACAACAGTCCAAGGAAAAAACACATCCGAGAATGCTACTGTTAACTGATCAGTTTCTCAGTGGTTCAAAAATATCCCCCAGCCAAGCAAATTACACTTACTTGCTGATCTGCCAAGTGCCTAATAAGCAAGCGTGTGCTTGGTAGAAACCAAAAGCCCACACATGCGCACACAATCAAAGACCGGTATGCATGTATGAAGTCACTCTGTGTACTCTCTCACTTCTGTGTATCAAAGGATAAGCACCATCATCGCTGGTCATGCAATACGCAGATAGCATTTCACCAACTCCGCTGTAAGCCTGCTTCACTTTATTAGATGGGTTTGTAGTGCATTCTCATTTCACCCACAAAGCTTTAAGGGCCATATGTACGAACACATTTTCCCATAGACACAGAATGGGTAAAATCCTTTGATACATTTGGCCCTAAAAATGTTGTCAGAAGGTACTGAGGGGCAGATCTACAAGCCCCTTGCGACAACTTTACGCCGCCGTTGCGTCACTTCTGTGACGCAGCGGCGTCGTAAAGAATGCGCCACGTTGCGACATATTTACAACGTGACGCATCTAGGAAGATGCGTCACGTTGTAAAGCCCAGCGCTACATTATACCTGCTTCAGGTATAATGTATGCAGGGTGGGAGTTCCGACATGAGAAAGCCTCGTAAAAGTGACACAGTGAAATCCTGTAGATTTCACTGAGTCACTTTTACGACGCCACTGCATTAAAACCTTGCGCCTGCTTGAAGCAGGCGTAAGGAGTGACGCAGCATGTTAGGAATAGGCATTCCTAACCATTGCTGGAGTTGCGTCGAACTTGCGACACGACTCCAGCAATGCGCTGCCCTTACGCCGAAAAGATGCGCCACGCATCTGTCTATCCCTGCGCCACGGTGCGCAGCATTGTAAATGCGGCGCATCTATGGTGGCGCAAGGGTTTTTTTACGTGTCGCAATTTAACTGGCGCATCCCTGCTAATATGCAGGGATGCGCCAGTTCTTGTAAATCTGCCCCTGAATTTCTAACGGTCTGAAGCTTGTGTCCACAGAATTCAATGATCTCCTCTTTTTGTCCCAAGTCTGACAGATGACAATGAGGGTTATGGAAGAAACAAATGAGCGAAGCCCGGTAGCTGTCCCTGTAAAATCCCCTGCCTCAGTCAGAGGCAGGAAATGAAAGAGGATGATGCTGGGACAGCTAAATCCTTTGTGGTTTCCAGAGGCCATGAAAGGTGTTTGGCTTCACTACATTTTCCTGGTATGTTTTTCCTGTCTGGAGATGTTTACATACAGCGGCGGCTCCTCCGCAAAGTCAGAGGAGCATCACCCCAATGCTTTAAAGCAGTGCAATGGAAAAAATAAAATGATAATAGCAGAAGATATTATTATTTTATTTTTTGCATTCCCGTTGCCGCCATGTTAGGGTGGGGTGGGACAGGGCTGGGTACCTTGACCCAGAGGGAGGAGGAGTGGCTATTACTGCACCTAAAGCACACTTGACTGCTTGGCAGGCCGTCGGCAGCTGGCCAAACAGTCATGCGCACTTTGCATGTTCTCCACCCAGGCTGCATTACATCCTGGGTGGAGAACATGCCCAGGCACCAAGCCCCTGTCTGAGCGCCGAACCACAGTGCTCAGACCAATCATGACGGTGCTATCAGCAGCGTCGTAATTGGCTTGGGGCATCTGGAAACCTGAGTTCTTCCTGTTCGTGGCAGAGAGGCAGTGGCTGGCGATGGCGGTGGCAATAATCAGGTAAGTTTTCTTAAATTTTATTCACTAACCCCCCCACCACCTTCCCCCGGCCCACACCACTGTCTCCTACCAGCTGCTAATGTTTACATAATGAGTAATGACTGGGATGAGGACGTAGGATGTAAAGATAATTAGGCAGTGGTACAATGGATTCCTATTTAGCACCTGTATGAAGGGGGTAGCAGAGAGATAATTAGCCATGGGTATTTGAAAAGTAACGGAGATCTCTTTTGTGTACATGGAGCCAATAAGAGACCATGAACTTTGAACTGTGAAATGATTATCTGAACAATAAACATTAGATACTATTTCCACCGTCATGCACACAGCACAATTCAAAGCCATCTAGTTTTCTAAGTATTGACCACCTCAATGGCAAAACCACATCACCTTTTACTCACTGTACACTATACAACAGTAAACAACATATTTATTCCCGCCACCAATACAAGCACACCATGTTTCTAAGCCATGTTGTTGGGTAAGCGCTTGCCACCTATGTGGTTCATGTTACACTATTAGTTTATTTCCTCATGCCAAACTATATAGCTCCAGCCCTGAGAATGTCGACTGACTTTAAAACATGCTCATTCATGTAACATGATATCCAAGGCTCCTAATGGGCAACGCTGCCTCAAAGCAAAACAACCAGAAGCCAAGCAATGGACAGCTGCACACCCAAGCAGAACACAATTAACTGCACCTACTTGGAGCACATGGTTCACACAGCTGCACAACAATAGCTAGCCGAAAACTATCCAATAAAATCCTTCCATAAACAACACATTTGTCTGCTCCATCTTTGCGTGCCACTGTTCAATACGATTCACCTCCAAGCAATATAGAACACAACTAAATACAATATTAACTTACAAATACTCATAACCTCAAGTCTCATTTTGAACAGTTTACGTTTGAAGACTTCTGATGAGCATATGATTTAACTATAAGCTCAAGAATTAATTGAAACTGTCCAGAATTCTGCACCCTCTACTATAGGAGAAATTCTCCCATGATGTTTTTGCTTTTCATACTGCTTGTGAGGCCTATAGGGCTATAAGCAGTTTGGGGTGGGGCACCACATTCTTCAGGCACAGTGACAAGTGCATCAATAGGCACTGTGTCTGGTGCAAGGAACTTTGGGGCATATTTATGGGAATGTACATAGCGCAGCGCAGCAAGTCACCTTGCTGCACTGCGTGACAGGGAAAGGACAGGATTGCACCATATTTAAAAGAATATGGTGCATTCCCGCCCTTGTCCCTGCACTGGTGCAGTTTTGACTGCCTAGCGTCAACGCAGGCACCCTTGCACCATCGTGCAGTGGTGCCTGTGTTACATGCAGGATTGTTTTTGTGCAGGATAAGGTCCCTTCCTGCACAAAAACAATCCTGAGAGGCATATTCCTCGTGCGCCACAGAATGCAGCACACATAGAAAGAGAAGTAACAAGGAGAAATAAATATATTTCTCCTCGTTACACCTTCCCAGAGAAGGCATATCTTTTTGGCCCATTCCCAGGTCTACCACTTTTGGTAAATATGGGAATGCATAAAAAATTGTGGGAGTTGCATAGGAACACACATGCAATGCCCATGAAATAACTTCCCAGGGCAGAGTAATGCAACGCAGCAATTTGTGCCATGTTGCGTTACTTCAGATTTATGAAGCCACTCAGGACCATGCAAGGTGGCCTTGCGTGGCTTCATAAATCGCATTTTGGACTTGCGTCGCTCTTGCACCATGTTGCGTGGTGCAAGAGCGATGCAACTCCTTTCATAAAGATTCCCATTTGTATTTAAACCAGTACTGTTCATATAGCAGAGCTTCACGAATGTGAAACATCTTTCAAAACAATGGCTGCATCTGTCTTTTTAACAGAACTAGTGCTGTCACTTTAAATATTCAGTAATTTTTCTAGCATTTATAAATGCAGTACAAGACAGACTACTGACCATTGTACTGCACCATATGAAAATAAGCTATAGGATCAGTGTTTTGTCCAGTGTATGTGGAATAATGACTTAACATAACTTAAAAACATCTCTGTGACGCCGCTTATATATAAGTTCCTTGTTAAAAGAGGATTTATGTAATGAAAGGAAGAATACAAGCAAAATAATGTACTGAGTTAAATGGAAATGCCACATGACTTTAGTTTAAAAATAGGAATATGTGCAACATTTTTAAGTTCTTTAGTACCTGCCATGTCCCTGGTTGACCATTCTAGTTGATGTTATGCTAAGAAGAACTGTTATATTTAGGATAACAAAAACCTTGGCAACAAGTTCCATAGTCTCAAGACAGTTTAATGTGTCAGCACTTCTGTTAGGCACTGCCCATTGTATCTGGTCTTCAAAGACCTCTCCAGTGCATTTGAATGGGCTAATGGGTCGAAGCTATGGCTGATGTTATTGCTTATGGGGATGGACCTATCTTTGGTTAATATCCTATCTGTGTCACATACCGATCTGACTGCCAGAGTTAGGTTTGGACCTTTGGGAGATTGTACTGATCCTTTAAACTTGCAGCAAGGGGTACACCAGGGTTGTAATCTGACTCCCACGCTGTTCATATTATACATTAATAATTTGAGCTCAGTATTAGTGGATTAGGTTCCTATGTGCCTACCATGAATCCCTGTTGCAACCCTAGCCCTGCTGTATGCTGATGATGCAAAGTTGCTGCCACACACTCCTTTAAGTCTAACCAAATTGGTATTTGCTTTTGGCTCCTCTGAGTCCAATCAGGACTTTGATATTAAGTATTCCAAGTCACAGAGTCTGGCTTGTAGTAAAACCAATAACACTTACATGAGTTCCATCTCTGTCAGGGGGAACAAGCTATTGAGGGTTTCTAGCTTCCCCTATTATGGGTCACCTTTGACAGCAGCCAAATTAGCAAAGCGATAATTCTATTAAGAGACAAAAGTTATCTCAAGTTAGGCCGTTGTTTAAACTTACCCCATCAATGGGTGAAAAACCGGTCTTGCCTTTTTTTAGATATTTATAAAGCACAATGCATCCCAATTGCCACTTATGGCGCTCTCTATTGGGATACACAAACTGAGGAAAACAGTAGTTGCTGGCGCTTACTCTCTATCCCCCCTAGTAGTTTCCTTTATATATGTCATGAGGAGCTAGGTATTCCATATATTGAGGACTCAATAAAGGTAGCTCCCTTGTTACTCTGGCTATCTGTATGGTCAAATGAGTGTGCCACCTTTAATAGCAAGGTTATCAGTGATTGTTTGAAATCCAAACAATGGTCAGATAGTCCATGGTTGCACTATGTAAGGCAGTTGTGCATGCCAATTGGCAGAATGGAATTATTTAATAGCCCTACCTCCATTTGTAAGAATGACATATTGTGGACTAATAGCACCTTTTTAGCTAGGAGACAAACTGATTGTGATTCTATAGAATTTAGCAAATCCAGCATCAGACAGTACTTAGTGCTCAGGACTTCACTTTTTTACTGAGCCTTTCCTTATACTGGCCACTGGGAGCGTGCCTTGTTGTTAAGATTTAGATCACGCAAAATTCACTTTTTGTTGGGCTTTCCCTTGGGCCAGTATGCAACTGATAGTATTGCCATTGGTCCATGCAATGTGACCTCTAAACAGAAGCTGTTACATTCTACTTTCTTTTGTCGATTTTATGCCTTGTACAATAAAAGGTTCTAATTCTGCTTTTAAAGTCAAGAAATTTTAGAAGTAGCTTACCTGCAGCACGCTTTTTACCATTATTGACTGATGACAAAATATATCTGCTGTAGGTTCCTTTTTAGAATGTATTGACAGAAGCCTAGGTGTGATGAATTGGTATATATGTTTGAGGCTTTTGAAGTAATTTCATGTTTTACTGCCTGTACTTTTATGATTATCTGAGTTATAATCTAATAAAGTTTTATTAGTATGATAATGAGCCCGCACTCTATGTTGGTGGAACCGATGGAGGGCACAGAGTATATGACATCACCAAAGTGACGGAACACTATTTTAAGTAGCTCTATCCTTTCACAGCTCTACGAACCTGCGAGCACTCAGTTTTAAAGTTCAAGGAGAGGCTCATGAATGTATGACCCCTCAAAAAGAAGTGACAAAGAACTACCTGAGGTTTTATTCTTATGCACTGGCACACATGCTGCCTGTGGAGTCAAATTGTTTGTTTCCCTATCTCAATGGATGGATTCCATGAGCCTGAACTCACAGTTGTAGAACGATTTTCTCTCTCCACAGATGTACTGATTACGTGACACATCAAAGTGAACCTTCCAGAAGAACAATATTTCCATGGAGTAAAGGGAGGAACAATTCCAATGAATTGAAGCAGATTGATGCACTACTTCTGCTTACAGGGGGACTAGAAGCTGCTCAGATATTGTGGATCTGAGTGGTTGATACAGACATATGTTTTCTGGTACCACAGTGACGGGAAAAATAATCTTTGCCTTCCATTGCCTTATGTAAACCACCGGAAAAATGCTACGCCAAGTTTCCACTGTGTTGTATGCTTTCCTAAAAGGTGATGTGGTGAGATGGGCCCACTGAAACAATGTCCTCTTGCACAGTACAAATTCCTGTATTTGCCAGGTCTTGGCAACTACTTCTTGACTGCAAGTCAGCAGTGCTGGAAAGGTGAGTAGTATAGATGTACTGCAAATGAACCTAATGGTATTAACGCCTGCCACTGTGGTGTCGTCTGTCTCTTTAAATCTGTGTTGTAGTCACCACCTCTCAACTTGACACATTTCTACTCTCTGCTGCCAGAGCTGTCCCTGTGTTTACTACCTGGTAGAGGGGGTCCACCTTCGTCATGGTGTCTCCACAGTTCCTAGGTGCAAGGTTCATTGATCCTTGAGCCCTGTGCCCTTTTTCCTGTTATATATATTTATAGCGCGCACAGATACTCAGCAGAGTGTCCCGGCGCGTACTTGAAAAAAGAAACAAAGGCCAGAGCGTCAGCTAGAAGAGTAGAGTTTTTAGCTTTTTCTTAAAGATCGCCGGGTCCTGGATGCCACGCAGCTCTAAGGGCAGAGCATTCCATGCTAAGGCAGCTTTCCGCACAAAGGAGCTCCCTCCAAGCCTTTGGCGGTTGAACCTAGGGGTCAGCATTAAAAGTTGAGAGGAGGAACGCAACTGTCTTACTGGATTATAAAATGCAAATCTCTTCTGTAGATAAATAGGACCCAGGCCATAGAGAGCTCTATGGGCAATGGTCAAAGTTTTAAATTTTATTCGAGACTCAACAGGGAGCCAGTGCAAAGAGCGCAAATGAGCGCGTACACTACACCTGCCAGACAGACCCAGCAGTAGTCTGGCAGCAGAGTTTTGAACTACCTGAATTTTATTCAAGAGGTAGCCAGGGATGCCCACATAAAGTGCGTTGGCATAATCAAGGCGGGATAAAATCAAGGCACGAACAACAGTTTCTTTGGATGGTCTAGGAAGGAGAGGGAGAAACTTCCTCAAAGCTTTCAGGGTGCCAAAACAAGTCCCAGCCAACTTCTTAACCTGGGATCGTTCAGCTCCCATTTCCCATCATTGTACAGTAAGTGGTTTTAAGCACTGTTGTGGTGGGTAGTGAGTTGCTTTAGTGGTGGGACGTCTTATTGGCATTTTGGGAAGACCTATTACTTAGGGGTTTAGATTATTAAGGCACAGGAGACTGTATGTGATTTTTCTGGCCCAATGAGTAGTTTTGCCAAGATGTACAGGTAAGGAGTTGTGCGTCAGTGCTTTTTTTGGTGGGCTGTAGGTATGGTGTTATACAGAACAAAATTATTTTATTTTTCACTCATTGGGTCATTCATTATGATTTAATTTAAATGTGCATATATTCTTTTTGATTTTATAGTTCACAGATATTGGATTTATATAGATATCTGTTCATTTCTTTTGAAGATGTTCTGTGTTGTTTTTGGAACAATTGTTAATTAGTTGTCATTTTTTTATGTAAACAACCAATGAGGTCCAGAGCTCATATTGGCAATTGGAAGGAATAATGTTGAGCAACTTAGCTTAGTCAGTCATGTTTACAAAGAACCAACCTGCCACTGCTGGTCCTGAAGGTGCCTGGAAACTTGTGGGACAAGCATCCTCCTATGACTAGTCAGAGGATGGCTGAATGACTGAGAAGGCAAGAAAGAGGCTGGAACTTGCCAAATAGGCCATGTGCTTTGCCTATGCCCTTCTTTCTGCAATTACCTTGAAGGTCTCTGAAAGCTGCTCTATTTGACTTTGACCCAAAAATGCCCTGATGCAATGCCTTGATAGGGTTCTCGAAAGGGATGGACCACTGTCATTTTGGCTAGTGGGGCTGGTGCAAGACCACTTTCTCTGAATGATCGTGCTGCAGCATATGTTGTGGTTCTTGTGGGAATTTCACATGCACTGACTAGGACTAAATGTTATTTACTGTATATGTATTTTTAATGTTAGATATTATGTTATATTTTAACTATTTTTAGGTATTTTAATTTTCTACTTAGGGCCTAATTTCAATGTCGGTCTGAAAGCCTCCGACCGCTGGTCAGAGTTTTTCCGAGTGACATTGTAGGTTTAAACTCCGACTGCAGTATTACAATGACGGCGGTCGGAGTTTAAACCGGCCAGTGATTCTGACTCAGAAAGGTCTCATAATCCCTTAAGGACGGTGTTGCCCCCATCGGGATTATGATGGCAGTTTCCGACAGCAGTTCCATGTCGGCCTTTTCGACATGGAACTGCTGTTGGAAAGTGTATTTGGGGGCCTCTAACAGGGCCCCATTCCCCCCTGGCCCTGGCATGTGTGCAGTGGGGGGCACCTATAGCCCCCCCTTCACATCCAGGTGCCTGCCACATGGTGCAGGAATGATTAAAACCTTCCATTTTTCTATGGAGCTTGTGCTGCAGGCGGTTTCAGCCCGCCGCACAAGCTCCCATTGAAAAATGGAAGTTTGCGACCGCACCATGTGTGGTCGCATCCTAATTGCGGTGTCGAAACCGCCGACCTGAGGTCGGTCGGTTCCCCATCCGCAGCGATGTTGGTCGGAGTCAACTCCGACCGACATCGTAATCAGGGCCTATGTGTTTAGGTGGGATATGTTTGTTTTGAGTTTGGATTTTTAGAAATAGATGGGGGATGCTTTTTTAATAAGGAAAAATAGTTGGGATTTTTGTAAACAACTGTTTATTTTATTTTTCCTTGTTTTTTTGCAGGTTTCCTGGAGCAGTTTACGTCTTTTTCATTTTTTCAGGTTTTTGATGGCCTCATTGGATTTTATTTGGTTGTATTGGATGGATTATATTCTTTATTTGTACTTTAGCATTTTTTGGGCTAAATATCTTACTCATTTTTGATGGATTATATTTTGTTATGGAGATCATAGGATTTCAGCTGCAAATCAGGAGTGACATCTATTTTTTATTTGTTTGTTGGGTGGAGATTTAAGATTGTATTGTGTTTGCAGATATTTTACTATTTTGTAATTTTGTTCAATGTTATTGTGTTATATTATGAACAGTTTCTTATCTATGTGTGGCTTATTTTTATTGTATTTTACTTGTTTCATCTGAAGGTATTTTTATATGTAAAAAATGTTGTCGCTTTTTATTAGTCTGAAATTATGTTTCTTTATTTTTATTTCTATTCAGACTGCTAAAAATGTTAATAATGTTTTATTTGAAAAACTGTATAGGCGTCTGTTGTTTAACACACTTAAGTCAGGTTTTAGTTTAATTTATTTTATGTTTTCATAACTTGAATTTCAGAGATCTTTTGACTGTGCTCCCTTACACCTTTAATAATATCTGCTTTGGTGGTGGCTCTACAATAGAAAGCACCGGAATATATTTTTTGTTTTTCCAATATGTCCTTTCACTGTAAATGACTTCTTAGCAATATCTGTAGCCCATATAACTTAATAGTAGTTTACCCTTTTGTGATTTGATGTTTGTTGCATTTTCTGACACTATAGCTGCCAATTAAGCAATTACTAAAATCTATGTTATTGTTATGTGTCATTTAATAATTATTGTGATATTTTTACAGTATGTTTTAAATTATGCACTTAAATTATTCTCATGGTAGTTATGTGTTACTTGCAGGGCTGTTCTTTTTCTTCTTTTCATTCATCTTTTTTTAATTTTAATGTTGAGAACTGTTTTAGTTATTATTGTCTATTTACCTTTGTAGTTTTTTTTATTTTTTGAACTAATTAATAAATAAAAAAGGCTGTGGAAAATCATGGAGGACCTGGGGATTGAGGCAGGAATCACCAACTATATAAGGCAACTGTACATGGATGCAAACACCTGTGTGCGCTTTGGAAGGGAGGGTGAATGCTCTGCGAGTTTTAACATCAAAAGAGGGGTCAGGCAGGGTTGCGTTTTAGCCCCCTTCCTCTTCTCGCTCAACACAAATCCGGTAGAGTCAGCCCTAAGTTTATCCACCAGGGACACAGCAATGCTGGGTTCGCGCCCCTCCCAGTTCTACTTTATGCAGACGGTGCTGTTTTAATTGCTAGAACTGGGAGGGGTTGCAGGGCCTAATAGATGATCTCCTAGGGCTCATTTGCAAGACTGATCCCCCAAAAGAATCAGTGTCATACACCACAATTAATTCAAAAAAGTTGTTTTGTTTTATTATTTATATTCTTCATATAGAAAAAGATTTTTTTACTTTTTTATATATGTTTTTTACTTTACTATTGTTCATTGCTTATAAAAGTTCATTATTTACAAATACATATAGCAGTGGTACAAATAAACAAACAATTGCCAATATACATGTGGTCCTTCTAACCTTTTTATGTATGATAATTCTACAGCATTTAGACATTATGTATCAGCACATGTATTTTGATTTTAAGTTGTATTGCTGGTTTTTCTGCCTTCAATACAGTCACAGATGAGGAGATTGTTAACATCTGTAGTTATGTAAATTCAATCCACTGCTTATGTGCTGATACATAATGTCTAAATGCTGTAGAATTATCATACACAAAAAGGTTACAAGGACCACATGTATATTGGCAATTGTTTGTTTATTTGTACCACTGCTATATGTATTTGTAAATAATGAACTTTTATAATTAAGAACAACAAATGAGATGCAGTACAAACCTGGCTCAATGAAGTGCACCTTGACAGCTTCAGACACCAACTTTCAGCGAATTCCCTTGGATTTACTCTGGACACCAAACTCATCCACAAGGAACACATTGCCAAGAAACAAAGATGTGCTGGTACCAGCTCTCTCTTCTAAAGAAAGTCAAACCATTTCTTCCAGAAAGTGACTTAAGAACTGTTGTTCAAGCCCTCACAGTCTTGTATCTGGATGCTAATAATGCCTTACTCTTTGGCTTCACAGACTGTACACTGGCACCCCTTAGGGGCATACTACATGCAGCAGCACATCTTATCCAGGGCCTGAAGTAATATGATCACATCTCTCCGTCCTAATGGCCCTTCATTAACTCGTCTTGCCAGCCCCCACTATCTCCACAACTAGCTGCATCATTTACAAAGCCATCACAACCAGCACCCCGACTTATCTTGCAGATAAGCTCACTGTCGCTGGTGATTCTTGGCACACGAGCAGCCAGGACACCATCATACTGCAGACTAATAACTGTAAAAAGGAAAAAAATCAAGACAGCAGGCCTTTTCCATCTATGCATCCAGTCTCTGGAACACCATCACCATATCCCTCAGGACTGTCCCAACGTTGCTCCAGTTTAGAAAAACGTTGAAGACTCACCTCTTTAGAGATCACTACATCACACAATGCATTAACCGTCCACTACCCAGCTCCCTCTCCTATTACTCATTGTCTTTGACCATGAATAGCTCTCTGCTGCCTTTGGGTCGATTTGTACTATAGCAATACGATATACATACATGCATACATACATACATATATACATGCATACACACATACACATATATACATACATACATACATACATACATACATACATACATACATACGCTGAATCTCCCACAGATGACATGGCTGTTCACACAGGAGGTAGGGTGAAGCTTGACCTGGTGCTGTCCAGTCAGTTTTCCCTGTGCTACGCAATGGGCCACCCAAAATTTAAAATTTCACAGGTGATGGACTGTACTGATACACTTGTGACTTTCAACAAGCCCCAAATTACGAGCCACCCCATATCCAACCATAAGCATGCAAGAATTGATTTGAGCCACTCACAGTTTGTGTTAGAGAAAACAAGTCTGAGGCCCTATTTGTTGCATATTCCATAACTTGCATTTGAAACATTATTTCACACTTTCTATTTACAAATGGTACATACATTTCTGTTACAGTCTAGATCATAAATTAGAGTTGCTCGACACTGGAATCTCTTAACCACCATTTTCAGAGTCAAGGTTGACCAGCACACTGGCCCTTACAACAACAGCTAATGGACTTAGGGCCCTAGTGAAAACCCACCTGGTCCATCAGATGTAATCTTCACAAGGCAAGCTTACCTGCTTCCTCCCAGGAAAAGGATCCATGGCCAACATGTAAGCCAAACCCCCTAAACCACAATTCCAGAGCCAACCCAATGGGGGAATCTCCCCTGGCACCGCTCGAGAGATTGGCCTGGGCAACCGGTCCATACTTTGGTCCCCTTTCGCAAGTACCAACTCCCAACAACCCCAGGGCAGTGCAATAGAGTACTGTGGCGAGGGATCCATCCACTCCGGGTATGTACCCGGAATTGGGAACGTGGACCTGTACAATACGGGTAATCTGCGCCTGCACACCTGCAAAAGAAAAGAAACCAAAACGTCAGAGGGGAGGAGGGGATGACGCCATACCTCCCATCAGCTAAAGTGAAGACAGACTCTGTTTAATAGGAGTACACGGAGGAAACAGGGCCAATAAAAAAGAAAAAGAACTTGGAATGGGCATTCCCTTTCAGACGCCGATGACACTGAGGACTGCCGAAGAAAGGAAATCAATGCTGCTGCTCTGGAGATGGCCACGTTAGGTCAAACCTCTGAAAGCCTTGAGGAACCGGTGACAGGAGAGCGAGGAGACTTGGAGGAGACCAGGGAGGACCTCGATGAATGGAGTGAGGAATGGTGGACACCGCTAGCCTTCTCCTGCTAGCCCCCTCGGTTAAGGAGAGTTGTGACTACTTGGGTGAGTAACTCGAGCGAAGTCTCCTGTGGGCATTGCAATACCTGGGCCCTATTTTGTACACCTATTTATCTTTTCTGGCACTAGATTCTTTCTTCATTGTGGTTATAATATATATGTTTGCCTTACTAAAATTCATCTGCCCTTAGTGGGTTTCTAATTTTTGTTGTGATACTCATGGGTGCCGGACTAGGGAGAAAGGTGTGATTGACACCCCATCCTTATTGCCTGCCAGTTGGGTTTTAAGGAAAGAGAGCCTTATACACAGAACTGAAAGCCTGACCTTGACCTGGGAGCCTTTTCCCTCATTTTCTCATGGGTGACAGGTTACGGGTTTCCCTTCTTGATTAGGTTAAAGAAAATATAGAAATCATTACACATACTTACCCATACCTTTTCCGGTTTCCCCGAGGATGCTGGTGGCAACCATCCTGAGACCCTAGGAAAAGAAAGGAGAAGATCAGACCAGGGTTACTGTATTCCTCAACGTTTCCACCATTTAAGAAGCTGGATATACAGTACGTGAAATATGGACTGCCCATGTTTGCTACCATAACTCTAATATTGCGTTTCATCTATCATAGGTGTTATCAATAACACCTATGATAGATGACCATTCAGAAAACAGAAAAGCCTCTGAAGCCATATTTCCGCCCTTCCCTCCACATTACCCCAAAGGGCCATGGGCAATTGCAGTAGCACATATCCCTGGCCCTGCACTACACTCCATAGTACCACTGCCCCAATTGGAGCTACGGTTTAAAGTCAAATCTATCCAGAATGGCCAGTGGAACCCCAAATGTAGCCATAAGCCTCATAAAGGTTGACAATAACTTGGCACAATTATTGGAGTCCCTGGGACCCAGAAATAAGAAATAATCCATATAGTGTTTGACTGCATTCGACCCAGATACCTGTGTGAAGAGCCACTCCAGGAAGGTGCTGAACCATGTGAAATATATGCAGGAGACAGTACACCATGTGGCTATACATTTGGCATAGTACATGTTACCCTCAAATTGAAAGCCCAATAGATGAACGTCACCCAGATGTACCAGTAGAAGCCAGAAAGCCCACTCTATATCTGCCTTTTTCATAAGGGCTCAATTACCCAACTCTCCTAACTTTCTGAGGACCTCATCCAAGGAAACATATTTTACTGAGCAATTAATCTATTGCATCATTAACTGACACCCCTCTTGGAGTTGACAAATTGTGAAAGAGTATGAACTCCTCTGGTTCTTATTTGGGAACCAACACTACTGTAAAGCAGTCAAAATCTACAAAAGGGTTGGGGGGCTAAAAAACAGCCCAGCCACCCTCTTCAATCTTAGTTCGTTTTCAATCGTCCTTTGTGCAGCATCCCTACTCAGGCACAAAAATTGCTGTTTTTTGGAAAAACTGGATCCCTGTACTCTAAATGCTGGTATTCTGAAGCTGTAGCAGAAACCACAGTACAGCTGATGAGCTATGTCATGTCACGGGTAAGCATTTACCCATAGGTTCAAAGCCAGTAAAGGCACAGGAGATGGGTATTTACCTATTAGGTTTGCAGGGACACATCTTTGCCCACCTTTTTCCCTCAATTTTTTAAATCATTTGAACTCTGGGTGGATGTTGTCCCACAGAATGAACCATTATGTTTGAACTTACCAGAACCTTCCAGTTCCTAGAGCCTTTCCGCTTTTGGTTGGCCGAAAGGGCGACAGGCCATTACCTTCACTCTTCTTTAGCATCATACAGTACTACCATCAATTAATAACTGTCTAGTACCAAAACATTTCGTGATTGATATTCTTCTATAATCATAAGGCTTTATCATAGTCCTTCCAACAGGTTCCCCCTAGCTCTTCTTATGCACCTAATGTTTTTCTTAGGTAAAAGGCCATCTTTCAACCTGATTCAAGTGATTTCTCAAGGAGCACTGACAGGTAAATGGTGAAACCCTTGTTCCAGTTGATCAAGGTTTTCTCCACTCTTGTTTTAATTCTGATTTTACGCAGTCTCTGGTATTCTGAGATCATCGGCTTCAGAATAGTGAGTTAAAACAAATCAACATATGTCAAAAATAATCTTTGACTTTGTTTCCTAAGATAAAACCAAACCTAGCTGGCCATTTGGTCCCAGTATCTGGTCATGCCCACTGCTAAGATTGGCTGCCTCCTCACCTTTGTTTTCCTTTGAACCAACCCCAGGTGTGGTTGACTAGGATGCAAGAAATTGCGATCCTAGCCATTCAATCATGGGGGGGGGCTCCCTTTTTTTGCCTGCTTAGGCAGCAGCGGAAATGCCACCTTGGGTGGTATGCCTGACCTCCAGGGACATTGCTTTGAGCAAACAGAGTTAGAAGGTGTAGGTTCAGGACTAGTTCTGGGTTGTGGGTCGGATTCCCCCTGAGTTGGGGAGTGAAGTAAGGACAGCCATTCCTCAATAGAAGCAAGTAGCCCCATCAACTCAGCCATGTCTGAGTCCCTTGTGTCTGCCTTTGTCTTTACTTATTTTGGGGGTATCTTAGTAGACTATCACATTTCCTGATACCAAAAGCTGAACCCCCTACAAAGTAGTTGCCAAGAAACCTTGCGGGTAATTCCAATTTATAAAATTCAGCCATCACATTTTTTGCAGCTCAAATGAGCAAGGAATGTTGTTAAATGTGACTTATCTAGGACATTAAGCCAACAACAGTTCACACATGTTTGAAATGTTAAAAATGGCCCATTTCCTGTTAAAAACATTCCTCTGACAGAGTGTTTAAAGCGCTTTTCTTGGAAAATACTTGTGTTTGACGCTACAGAAAAAATATAACTGCACTGCCCCACACTATGTTGTACTAGTCCATTGAAACTGGCATTGAGACATTGTATGGGTCTCTCCTGTTAGGTTGTTCAGTGTACTACTTGACTTAAATGCATGAGAGCCCAGTAGGAAGATAATTTATTAAATGTATACCACAGAGCTAACAAACGCAGTTGAAATGGCTCCGGTGCTGAACTAAAAAAAAGCAGCAACGGCTGGGATTGCAATCCTGTCCTGCTGCGCTCATAAATTGCCCACACAAACAAACAAAAAACTGTTCTGCAGGGCCACCACTGCTGTTCCGGCTGAAGAGTTCTACCCAAAATCAGGTAAATGCTGGTAACACAGCTCCCCTGGCCTGTCGACACCCAGGGCAGTCCTGCCCTACCCCAGCTTGTAAGCCTGCCATACGCTGACATCCCCAAGATTTTTCACACCAATAAACCCCAATTCAACATGCATACTGTTCTACAGTTTGTGGAGACCTATATCCTCATTTTGTTCCCTGGCTTGGTTATGTCAAGAGTCCTGATGATGATTCCTTCATTCCTTAAGTGATTGAAACTTCGACTGTAATTGTGGATCCTATTGACATTGTTTTTGAATTATCAATGAGCTGTGCTGTTCTTGTTTTTAGATATGCACTTTGATCACTATTGTCACACGTATGTATCCCTTATAAGAGAGCACCAAGCACATTTGTCACCAACACCCACTGCACCATGTTGATTTATTTTCAAAGAATTCTCTGATTGTTATGAATAAACAACCATTTGGTTGGAAAATATTGTTGATAATATATATCTAGGGGCCACTCTCTGGAAACACAACATTTACCCAGAGTTCATGATGACTTCTAAGTTCCCATGTTACCCAGAACAGTACATTGATTTCTGGTGATGGTGCAGGATGAACCTCCCAGGTCAAGGACACCCTCCTCATGATGAGATCTGGACCTCGAGTCGTCTTTGCTGGGGTTCAAGTGAGTGAAGCATGGTGACCACAGCAGGCACAGGGGTGTCAGGAGCAAAAATCTCAGCAGAAAAACAAGAAAAGAGGCTTCATGGCCAGGTCCTGCAGAGTCGCATTGACGAGTGGCAAGGGCACTGCAACAGCAAAGCTAGGTGGGGTTGACAACTCCTCCTGCTTATATGCCCCCTTCCATGCCCCTGCAGGCCACCCAAGTGACCCTGCTGACTTGTGGCAGCCAATGAGCACCCACTGCACCTTCCCGGGTATCCCGGGAAAGGATGCAAATTTAAAAAAACAACATAACAGTAGTTGTGTTCGGATTTCCTGCCTCCCCCCCATGACCCCCTTCCCCGGGTCAGGGACAGGCCTCACATGTAGCCGATGCCCTCCATTGTGGAACATGCACCTTTTGTTCATTATCTGATCACTTAAAGTTCCTTCAGCACTGACAGTATTGTTTCACAAGACTGATGCAGGGCTAGGTGGACCATGTTATTGGCAAACTATGAGCTATAACCAAACACTTTGTGACTCATCTAATCTCTTACATTCTTCCTTGTTCCCCAGTTTTGCAATAGACTTAAATAAAGATGCAGAATTATAGCAGGCTAGAGCTAACACTGCTGTTTTAAACTTCTCAGGCTCTTTTTAGAGTGGTCTGGTTTTAGCAGCTTCTTGTTAATTTGCCACTGGCTATGGGTGAATAAATGATTTCAGTTCATGTATTTTATTGCACATCGTATAAGGTGAGTGATCAGTGGTAAAACTTTTCAGTTCAAATGGAAGTGTGAGAGACATATTGAAGGAGACAAAGAGTGTGAAGTAAGGAAAAAGAGACACACACAGAGAGTTACAGAATTGAGAGAGAAAAGAAAATGAGAGGGAGTGAGAGAAATTTAGAGGTAATGGTAGAAAAAGATGGAAAAAATGTGAGAAAGCACACAAAAGAGGAAGAAAATGAGACAGAAAATAGGAACAAGAGGGTCAGAGGGAAAGACATAAGATGAAGTGGAGCTTTTCTGAAATGAAGTCAGCATTTCTGCTCGTCTTTCCTTCATAGGTGCTTTGTATCAATGCAAAGTCGTTCTGCTTGAGGCAGTCAATCTGTCCCAAGGCTCTGCCTTTCATGGGGGGAGCCACTGCTTGTAGGGGGGCACAGTGTCCTGATAGGGCATCAGTGGGCTGAGGTGGTGATGCAGCTGTAGGGCGGGCCTACTGATGTGTCATTTCAGGAAGGGTGCAAGCCCTTATGGGTGACAGGGAGATCTCTGGGCTGGCCAGGAGGCATAGTGTGGCTGCTTTTAAAGGAGGGTGTGAGGCGTTGTTAGGTCTCTTTGCTGCCTGATCTGTGCCTCACACACCACGCCCCTTGCCTCACCATTGTGACGAGTGCCGACATCAAGGGATGCCACGAGCACCCGTGAGCCGCACAGGCCGGGATACTTGTTTTCCTGCCTACCCCACGTGTTATTTACACAGGGTTGGTGGCACTGGGTGCGCAGCACTTCAGAGGTTTTTTTTGCCCAAAAGGCAGTGGTTTGTTGGGGGTTGTAGGGGCGAGCAGAGATAACGTCTTTTTTTTTTTTTACACTGGCCAAATAGGCTAAGCATTGTTACAGCCAAGGTCGTGAGGGCAAGTTATCCAAGGGACAGTGTGACTTTGTTAGTTAGCAGTTAGGGAGGGTGTTTTTGGCTGGGTTTGTAGTTTTGGTAAGGCATGTGAATAGCTGGTTTGCACTTCTTGCCGAACTGTGGTATTTGGGTGATTTATTCTTGGTTGGGCCTTGATTAGATTAACTATTGCTGTGGAGGCTGTTTACCTAGACCATTGTAGAGAGATTAACCTGCTTTTCAGAGCTGTCTCAGTTCTAAAGTATTTTAGGGTTGTTGAAGGGGAGATATGCCAAGCAAGGGAAAGAAACAGAGCAAGCACTCACAGGGCGAGGATGACGTGGCAGTTAGGAAGCGCAGATTGGATGCAAGTGACGAATTACTGGGTTTACTGCGCCTGCCCGCACCACAGAGTGTCCCTGTGCCGGCTACACCAGAAGGCAGCGTGGAGAGGCCGAAGAACTCAGGGTTCCATCAAGGGCAGCATTTCCCCCAATGCCTTAGCGGGATAGGAAGCAACCAGGGCAAGAGGCGAATGGGGCAGGTAGCCCATTTGTTACAGTGACACCTCCTGTAGGGCCGGTGGCTGCGGTAGGGGTGCAACAGGGCCATTTGTCAGTGTTATTACCCTCTGTGTGCAACAACATAGTGCAACAATTGTATGCCCTTTGGGGTCCCTCCAGTACGTTAGGTAGGGCAACAGACAGAGCTGGTCAATAATTTAGCAAGCGTATTGCCGGGGTTGTCTGCTTTTACAGGGACCGTGATATCGGGGGTCCCAGAAGGGGACAGTTTAGAAAGGGAGAAGAGGTTGGTAGCCCAATTTGGAGTGGGACAACATGATACTGTCAACCAACTGGGGAGGCACGTGGCAGCAGAGGTGCAGGAAAAGATCTGGAAGGGCGTTTTTGTGGAAATTTTTGATTTAATCATAGATACCCAGGGGAAGGAGGAGAATAAAAGGTGTAAAGAATGTTCGCCTTTAAGAGATTGTGCCCATTGACCAAGCAAGAAGCTGTCTTTACTCCTGGCAGAGTTCTTCACACGTCCAGTAGTGTCTGTCTTTGTAGGGTCAGAGCCCTAGTACATATGCACAGTTGTGCTTTTGAAGTGGGAGTGACTTCAAAGAAGGGTCTCTGAACTACACAGAGTTCCTCTCTTCCCAGCCCTGACTCCAGACTATCAGTAGGGGGTAATAAGCCCTTTGTGTGGGAAATAGGACACTGCCTATTCAGGTGTAAGTGTCATCCCCCCTCTTTCTTCCTGCCCAGGAAGAGCTATCAGAATGCAGATGACTTCTCTGTCACACCTACCCTTCCTGTGTTTGTACCTGTCTAGAGGGAATGCACAAAGTGTAGCTAGCACCCACCCCAGGCATGTATTAGAGACAGGCTGCAAGGCACACATTGCAGAGAAATGCCCACTTTCTAAAAGTGGGATTTTTAAAATAGTAATGTTAAATCCAACTTTACCATTAAAGAGGATTTATCATTACACTTCCAAATATATAAAACATGATGTAGCTACTCCTTTCTTATTAGGAGTAACAGCTTTAAAGTGTTTTAAGGAATTCCCAGTGCTAACCTATGAGAGAAGTAGGCCTCACAGTAGTGAAACACAAATGTAGGTGTTTGTCATTACTAGGAAATGCAAAACTTAACAGTGCATGTCCTACCTTTTACTTACACAGCACACTGCCCTATGGGCTACCTAGGACCTACTTTAGGGCTGACTTATGTATAATAAAAGGGGAGTATAAGGCTTGGCAAGTAGTTTGAAATGTCAAGTCAAAGTGGCAGTAAACTGCACACACAGGCCTCGTACTGGCAGGCCTGAGGCAAGTTTGAAAGGCTACTGGTGTGGGTGGCACAATCAGTACTGCAGGCCCACTAGTAGCATTTAGGTTACAGGCCCTGGGTATATGGTATACCACCTTACATGGAACTTACAAGTAAACTAAATATGCCAAGTTTGTATACGCCAATATTACCATGTTTAGGGGAGAAGCACAGGCACTTTAGCAGTGGTCAGCAGTGGTAAAGTGCTCAGAGTCCTAAGGCCAACAAAAAGAATCATCAAAAACTGGAGGTAAGCAGGCAAAAAAGTTTGGGGGATGACAGGTCTAACATAGATAATATTGCTCTGTTTAAAACTGAATATTATTTTCAAATCGAAGCATGTTCCAAGGATTCTGAACAATACAGCTGATGCCCTCTCTCACTTTAAGATGCAGGAATTCAGGTACCATCATCCAGAGGCTGCAGAGCTATCCACTCCTTTCCCAGTGCATCTTTGGAAACTTGGTGCCCCAGATTCCCAGACCTCATGACAGCCAGCTTAGCCCCTAAAACATGCCAGGATTATGAGGTGGTGTACCAAAGATATTTGCAATTTTGAAAGCAAGGACCAGCAGTGGAATTGTTTTGTCAGGACTCACTAGTAGCATTTGTTGCATCACTCTAGTAAGTCTCCTACGCAAGGCGCCACACTACTGCGATATCATTTTTTGCCAAGATGGCGTGGCGTGTATATCATACTAGCAGTTTCATCATCCAGAAGGCATTAAATGGCTGGCAGAGGTTAGAAGTAGCCACACCTGATTCAAGGCGCCGAATAGACACTGAGAAATTGGTTAGTATCATCAGCAGCCTGCCTGGGATGTGCAGATCAAGGTGCGAGGGAAGGTTGTTTAAGGCAGCTTTCTGTTTGGCAGGTTTGGAGGACCTCACAGTGCAGAGGATTGGCAGATGGAAATCAAATTACTATAAGAGGTATAGGAGGTTGAACATGATCTAAGGACCTGTGCCAAACGCATTGTCTCTTACTTCCCGTATTCCTGTTTCAACGCAGGTGGCTGAACCATTAAGGAGGTGCTGGTTTTAGGGCATTTATATATCAGGAGAACTAAGTAGCGTTGTGCATTTAGTGAGTTCATGCAACAGGCCAGACGGGCTGGATTATGCATGAATTTCTTTGGGCAAAGGTGCCTACATCTTACTGACTTAAGATCGTCACTGAAAAAGATACTCCCAAAAAAGGGGCCACCTCCAGATGCCATAATTCTGCACTGCACTGCAATGATCTGGCCAATCTAGGCCATAGAGACTTATTCGAAGTTTTAATAACTAAAGTAACATGGCTGGTGAAGTGTGTAAAGTACCGGGGTCAGGGGCTTGGTGCATCCCCAACATATGATGGTGGTTAACTGCTTCTAATATGGTCAGGATCGCAGAGCTTACCAGAGATAGTTAAGCAGTGCCAAGAATATGCTCACTTGATTAAAAATGCATCACCTCATGAACTTATTTGGAGAATGCAATTTTATTGGCAAGCACCTCTAATAATCATCAGTTTAAATGATGTGAAGGCTTAAATTGTGACAATGCAAGGGGAAATGGCAAATGCTGTAATAGCGACTATTTAGCCACAGGCAGACAGGCCTAGAGCTAAGTCAAGGGTAATAGGGCTGGAATCGAGTCAGTGACAGATGGTGTGTTTTTGTAAGTTTTATAAATGTTTTGTTTTACTCATCCTGCCCTTCCTACCTATAAGGGATAGGATGGAAGAGGAAAGTGAAAAAATATGTTATGTACATTTTATAACCAGTGGTGCGCGCGCACCACAGAGGAGCGGGGGAGGGAGCGTGGCAGCGAGGCGAACGCGCGCTGCTGCGCGTGCTGGCCACCGTCGGGAATGGGAGGAGCAAAGGCGGGACATGCGCCCGCCTTTGCCCAATCGCGTGCCGTTTTTTTTAAAAAAACGCACGCTCCAGCCAATGTGGGCTTCCCAAAGCAAAACCACATGCACGAGCGTGTAGGCAGCTTTCAGAAGCCCTTTCTAGAGGTCTCGCGCTGCGCGAGCAGAGCTGCGCACTGCAACGCTAGGCGCGAGACCTAAAAAAAGATAAGCCATGTGAAATTGCATGACATATTTTAAATGCCCTTAATACATAGATCTATTTTGCCAAATTTAAGAGCCATATGGCCAGGTATTTGCCAAGCCCCCACCCCTCATAGACACCTCCCTTCCACCCCGTGGCCTTGCGGGTACCAGCCCCGCTCTCCCCCGAGGCATAGATCACACAAACAACATACCAAAATGTATCTTTTGGGTTAGGGGTCATAACAACCCCGGCTGTATTTTATTAAACAAGACAACACATTAAAGTTTTGTATATTCAAATATGCAGAAACCCCCCATAACACTCCATACAATATTCATATGCCACATTGTGTACAACTAATGTTTGTGGATGGCTAACCTTAACAGAGATTCTAATACATAGCCATTCCTAATCCTAAACTAAAGAATATGTACATTTGTTTCTGCATATCCCGAATGAGCCTACGGGCAAGGTTATGACTGATCCAACTACGTGCTAGGTCGGCCCCCACTGGAGTGACCTTGCGCAGGAGGCCCGTCTGCCCAGAAAGTTACCTACCTCGGGCACCCCCTACACCCTCAAAATACCACCCCAAGGGGCTGTGCTGTTATGCTACCTTGGCGCCCAGGTGCCCATGAGGGGATTGGCTGCAAGGGCCTACTGGAAGCGTGCACTTCCCCAGCCCCCGCACCCTCCGGCTGACCGGCCATAAGCACCCCCTGGAGTTCCATGAAAGACCGCTGTCCCCCAGCTATCCCCATTAACAATGGGGATGCCTACCAAGGATCATAAATGCCCCATCAATCATGACCTTACCGAAGACCAAGGATACCATACATGTAAAATACGACAATATGCAGACCTGAAAAAGAAAGATGTTTGGATAATACAAAATGCAACAACCGACAGACAGAAATTATTAGCAACCTGGAAAACAGAATATAGAAACATGCAACTGAAACAAGAATCACCATTAATCACACAATCTGCTGCCTCAGGGGATGGTGGGTGGGCAAAGAACGAAAGGGGCACGCTTGAGGTGACCCCTTGCTGTGGCAGGAGACCGGCAGGGCGATACTGGTGATGGTCAGGAGCGGCGAGTGAAAGACCATCCTGCCGCTCCGTTGCCGCCTTTAAAGGGAGCATACAAACCAACAGGAACCGGCTGTACCTGTTTTCCCTGCCCCGGAAGTGCTTGGAGCACTTCTGGGGCATATCCACAATTGATCACTCAATGGCTGAGGTCGGGACTGGTGCCGGCAGTGTCATCTGCCCAGTCGCCAGCCCCACCTCCTTTATGGCAGAGACCAGCGCAACCGCCATAGTCGCGGCATGCCCGAGTCCGTGTGCTGCTTCGGAATATGGCCAGAAATTTGCAGAGCCCCCGCCCCCCACAGACACCTCCCTTCCTTCCTGTGGCCTCGCGGATACCACTCCCGCTCTCCCCCGAGGCATAGATCACACAAACAACATACCGAAACTTATCTTTTGGGTTAGGGGTCGTAACAACCCCGGCCGTATTTTATTAAACAAAACAACACATTAAAGTTTTGTATATTCAAATACGCAGAAACCCCCATAACACTCCATACAATATTCATATGCCATATTTTGTAAAATAATGTTTGTGGATGGCTAACCTTAACAGAGATTGTAATACATAGCCATTCCTAATCCTAAATTAAAGAATATATACATTTGTTTCTGCGTATCCCGAATGAGCCTACGGGCAAGGTCATGACTGATCCAACTACATGCTAGGTCTACCCCCACCGGAGTCACCTTGCGCAGTAGGCCCATCTGCCCAGAAAATTACCTACCTCGGGCACCCCCTACACCCTCAAAATACCACCCCATGGGGCTGCACTGTTATGCTAACTTGGCACCCAGGCGCCCATGCGGGGATTGGCCGCAAGGGCCGACTGGAAGCGTGCACTTTCCCACCCCCCCATCCTCCGGCCGACCGGCCGTAAGCGCCCCCTGGAGTTCCATGAAAGACCGCTGTCCCCCAGCTATCCCCATTAACACTGGGGATGCCTACCAAGGACCGTAAATGCCCAATCAATCATGACCTTACCGCCACAGGCCAGCATAGTTGCCCGACTATCTGGCCCCCCCCCACAACTGACAAAGGTCATGCCTTGACTCGTCCCCGGGTCAACCATGCCAACAAGGCTGTCCCCCATTTTCTAAGAAAACGGATTCCCTAACTTTGAGAGGTGGACGCCATCTTGTAAGAAAAAAACTCTCCCCCGAATGCATCCATGTGAGATGGTGTGGAGTTATGGGGACCTAACCAACGTATCCATCTTCTTATTAGGTCTCTTAACAGAATGGTTCAGGGCCCAGACCAAAACGCCCCGGCCACTGCAATCTTGGGATGATGTGAGACCACGCTAAAATGGATTGCTACTGTGCATCCCTTGCTAACAATTTCAGAGTGAGATCATGACTAGTTTGCAACTCTTCCTCCTAGAACCCCTTGTCCAATACCATCTTGGACATGGGTGGGTCCCTCCTTTGTGAGGACCCGACCCACCAATCTCCCATACCGGGAGTGCTTGTGCAGGGGGCCCAACTGCCCGCTAGGATACCTCCCTCGGGCACCCCCATACACCCATCTTCCTCCCTCCAAGGGCCTGTGCTTAGCTTGCGCACACTGCACATGGGCGGGTGGGTGTGAGGTCAACAACCGCCCCCAAACCCCTGCGCCACGGTAACCTTCTCTCGACTTGTTGTCAGCACCCCTTGGAGGGATCAGTTATGCTGCTGTTACTTTGGTCTGGCTTTCATGGGCCCAAACTGTCCCATCAATCATGGCCTCACCCATCAACTAACAAATACGACATGAATCTGACCAGCAGCCCTGCACCCGCACCTCTGTAACCCCTTCTGCATCCACAGAAGGTGACAAAGGATCCAGCTGCTGTTCAAAGAACTCCTTGCACCTTTAACCTTGGCAATGCCTCACGTATGAGTGGCCCTTCACCAGGACCCTTGAAACCGCTTCCGCATCCACAGAAGACAACGAGGTACCCAGTTGCTGTTTCAACTCCTCGTGCTTTTCACTTGCGCCAACCGGAGGATACAAAAAAGAGAGAAAGGAGTTAGAGGCAAACCTAACAATAAGATTAAGCTCACCTATTATTTGTAGCTTTCCGATTCCAACACACCAGGCCTTTACACCACTGGCCCAGCTAGCCCATCATTGCCGCCTCAGTGGCGGCCCTAAATCAAGAGTGGGAGCCCTAGCATGGTGGCTCCTCACTTCTGCCCAGACCTGGCCTGTATGACTGACCGGGAAAAATCAAGCAACCCTGGGAAATTATACGAATAGCAGGACTCGCCTACTCCACTTTACTGGACACCAGACGGTCCGCCTATGGCTGCGAAAAAGCAACTGCGCCTTCCCCCTGGAGGATCCCAGATAGACCCACCAGAGAGTCCAATTCAATTACCCCAGATGTAGCTGGACCACAAGTCTATTCATTCAGTGGAGAAGTGTGGCTCAATGGTTAGAGCGGCAGACCCTGATGCAGAGATCTGGCCCGGGACCAGGGTTCAATTCCCGCCTCGGCGGGTCTTGGGCTCAATTTCCTCGGACCTGATAATTCTCACCTCGGTGCCTATTCTAATCATGGGTCCCACTCTGCAACTCTGGGCAATAGCTTGCTTAATCTCCACAACGGCCCCAACAGCGCTGGGATGCCTGGCTTCACCCTGGGGGTGCCCAGGAGTGGACATTTCACAGGGAAAAGCCAGGAAGGGTTCCACAGCGGTATGCGTACAGCGCCTGGACACCCCTTTGGGGGTATGGGTGCGCTTTACAAGTACAAATTTCATTTCATTTCATTTCATTGCAACGGGCACTCCACCAGGGCTGTAATGACATTTGTGTAAGCAACATGAGAAGCATTGTACTTCAGCTTTGCTGAGCTATGCCAAATTGAACAACCTTGGCAATAGTGACCGTACTGCAGCTTCATCCAGACCGTGAAGCCTGTCAGCATTCCTTGCCGAGATCCCCCCCCAATGGCGAGGGCATTGCCATAATCCGCCTACACATATAAGACTCCGGCAAAGACAGCCGCAGCTTTCTGACCACGTGAAATGCTGCCCATTACCCAAGAGTTCGAGTTGTGACATCCAAAGGCCAAGACGTGGTAGAGGCATAATTTATCAATTCTAACGCTAAAACTAAACAGAAAAACTTTGACCCACCCTTGCTTTAAATGATCCAAAACTGGCCCAAGTGATTCGTTTTAGGCAGATGGCCCTTCATTATGGAGGGTAACCCCGGGTTAGGAGCATCTCGGCTAGATAAATTCCCAGATACTACACTCTGAGACAAGCCAATTGCTTTTGCCAGTTGCAAGGCAACAAAGATTTTGGTGGCCAGTGAGAAAATAGCCAATAGATGCACATTTACCGCTAGCATGGAGTATTACCAAGCTATATGGAGCCGAACCATTGGCGACCGAACAATTTGAGTGCTCTGAAGCCAATTTTTAAAATTCTTTTAGAGCTGACCACTGCTTGAAAGGGGTATAATTCCCTACACGTAACCCTTTCCATGGACTTCGTTGCAATTATAATGGCTCAGGCAATGACAGATACATTTCCCTGGCAATAGTAAAATGAGAACCTCCCTTCATGAGTTTGGGTTGGGACTTCAAATGGGAACGAGACTTATCACTCCATAATAATGTGTCCATTAACAACACACCTAGATACATTGACCCTAGCTGTTGCTATCCATGACCTACAACTGGCATAACATGTGTACCTGTAAAGTGCACATTCACCATAAAGGGTATCTTGGAGCTGAATAACAGATATTCATTGTTACTCAATTCAATAGCACTTCTTTTTGCGCCCCCAGAAGGATGAAAGGCTGAATGAACCCACCAGGCATTGAACCTGTGGCCATGAGGTCACACACAGGTCCCTATAGTGGAAGCTTTAGCCCACTAAGCCACCAGAACTGTCTGTGTTAGTTGTTTGCTTAGGGCAATGGCCCATACTTATCGGAAAAGAACTCCGGTCTGAATATGTTCAGTCAATCAATCAATCAATTAATCATGGGTTTTGTATAGTGCAAACTACTCAACTGGAACTGGTCTCAAGGCACTGAGGGAGAGGGGGGCAGGTGGGGGAGTCCGCAGATCCTGCAGGATCACTGAGCTCCGTCGAAGAGCCAGGTCTTGAGGTCCTTTAGGAACTTGGGGAGCGATGCAGTCTGTCGTAGGTGGAGAGGGAGGGAGTTCCATGCCTTGTCCGCGAGGAGGGAGAAGAAGAGCCCTCCTGTCCTGCTTTTCTTGATCTGAAGTACAGTTGCGAGGGAGAGCTGGGCCGAGCGGAGAGAGCGCTGGGGAGCGTGGCAGGTCCGGTGTTGTGGAGGGCCTTGTGTGCGTAGGTGAGAATCTTGAAGGTGATTCTCTTCTCGACGGGGAGCCAATGTAGGGTCCGTAGGTGTTGGCTGATGTGGCAGTGGCGTGGTAGGTTGAGGACAAGTCTGGCGGCGGCGTTCTGGACGTTCTGGAGTTTGCGGGTGAGGTTCTTGTTGATCCCGGCGTAGAGTGCGTTGCCGTAGTCCAGTCTGCTGCTGATGAATGCGTGTGTGACCGTTTTCCTGTGTTCGGGGGGATCCACTTGAAGGTCTTGCGGAGTAGGCGGAGGGTGTGGTAGCAGGAGGAGGTGACAGCGTTGACCTGGCGGTCCATTTTGAGTTCGGAGTCCATGATGATCCCGATGTTGTGTGCGTGGCCCGTGGGGGTGGGGGGGTCCCTGAGGGCGGGGGGCCACCAGGTGTCGTTCCAGGCATCGGGTGTGGGCCAATGATGAGTATCTCTGTTTTGTCTGTGTTGAGTTGAAGGCAGCTGCTCTTCATCCATCCGGCGATGGCTTCCATTCCGTCTTGAAAGTTGCGTTTGGTGATGTTGGGTTCGTTGGATAGGGAGAGGATGAGTTGGGTGTCATCTGTGTCTGATGTGATGTTGAGTCCGTGTGCTCTGACGATGGCTGCGAGCGGGGCCATGTAGATGTTGAACAGGGTCTGGCTGATGGAGGACTCTTGTGGGACTCCGCAGGTGGTTGGAGTCGGTTCTGAGAGGAATGGAGGGAGTCTGACTCGTTGCGTTCTGCCGGAGAGGAAAGAGAGGATCCAGTCGAGGGCCTTGTTCTGGATTCCCGCGTCATGGAGTCTGTGGGCTAGGGTGCGGTGAGAGACAGTGTCGAAGGCCGCTGAGAGGTCAAGGAGGATGAGGGCCACAGTCTCTCCTCTGTCAAGGAGGGCACAGATGTTGTCTATTGCTATGAGGAGTGTGGTTTCGGTGCTGTGGTTTTTCCTGAAGCCTGCTTGGGAGGGGTCGAGGATGTTGTTCTCTTTGATGAAGGCAGCGAGTTGGCTGTTGACGGCTTTTTCCATGACTTTGGCCGGATAAGGGAGTAGGGAGATCGGTCTGAAATTCTTGAGGTCGGTGGGGTCTGCTGAAGGTTTTTTCAGGAGGTTGATCTCGTCGTGTTTTCAGTCGTCGGGGAAGGAGGCGGTCTCGAAGGAGCGGTTGATGATACGTTGAAGTTCGGGGGCGATAATGTCTGCAACTTTGCGGTAGTTGTGGTGGGGGCAGGGGTACGTGGGGGCCCCGGAGTGGGAGGTCTTCATTATCCTCAGAGTGTCTTCGATGCTGAGGGTGGTCAAGCTGTTAAGTGTCGGTTGCGTGCTGCTGGGAGTGTTGGGAGGGGGTTCCTTGTGGGGGTTGTAGACGTCGAAGTTGTCATAGATGGTCTTGATTTTGTGATGGAAAAAAGAGCTGAGTCTGTCGCAGAGGTCCTTGGAGGGCGTGATGTCTGTGGGCTCGCTGTTGGGTTGGGTGAACTCTTTGATGATGCCGAAGAGTTCCTTGCTGTTGTGAGTGTTGGTGGAGAGTCTGTCCTGAAGTGCTTCCTTCCTGGAGAGTCTGATGAGCTTGTGGTGGGCCGCAGTAGCTGTTTTGAAGTTGACAAGGTCCGTCGGGGTTTTGGAGTTCCTCCACAGTTTTTCAAGTCATCTGCAGGTGCGTCTGGAGTCTCGGAGTTCGGTGGAGAACCAGCTGACTTTCTTGGCGTGGGGCTTGGAGGTTTTCTTGAGGGGGCGATGGTGTTGGCGCTGTCGGTGATCCAGTTGTGTAGAGTGCGGGCGGCGGTGGTGGGGTCATCGTCTGTGGTGGTGGGAGCAGAGCTGCTGAGGGCGGTGGCGAGTTGGTTGGCAGAGATCTTGTTCCAATTCCTGCGTTAGAGCTGATGCAGGCGTCCGCAGGGGATGTTGGATTTGAAGGTGAAGTGAACACAGTGGTGGTCCGTCCATGGGAGTTCGGAGGTGTGGCTGAAGGTGACGGAGTTCCCTGCTGTGAAATCGGGATCGAGGATGTGCCCCGCTGAGTGCGTTGGTTCAGGTATGATCTGCTTGAGTCCGATGGTGTGGAGGCTGTCCAGGATGGCGGCGGAGTTGGTGTCCAAGCGGTTGTCGAGGTGGAAGTTGAGGTCTCCTAGTAGCCTGAAATCGGTGGAGGTGATGGCATGCGGCGTGATGATGTCGCTGATGGAGTTGATGTATACTTCAGGGATGACGATCGCGATGTCTGGGCTGGAGGTGGCATTCATCCAGGTTTCAGTGAGGAAGGAGATGTCCGGGGCGGTGCTGTCGAGGAGGTCTCAGATTTCCGTGGTGTGTTTGAGGAGGGAGCGGACGTTGAGGAGGATGCCTCTCAGGGTTTGGGGTGCGATGGAGTTGTTGCTGGAGGGAGGTGGAGGGTCATGGGTCTTGGCGAAGGTGAAGGAATGGTGGCAGTGATGGCAGCTGAAAGGTCCGTGGGTGTCGAGAGGTGAGGAGAGCTTGCAGTTGAAGTTCTTGCCGGCGTTGAGTTCGTGGAGAGCCGAGGAGCTGTAGCACTGGCGGGCGGGAGGGCCAGGGGTCCTGGCGCTGGGCGCGGTCGGGTCGTGGACGGGCACAGACGGGCTTGCCTCTGGCGCGCCAGTGGTGTGGCCGCTGTGCGGCCGCCATAATATAGGGGAGGAGGGAGGGAGACGCAGCTGGGAGGCGGGGGAGGGACTGCAGGGAAAAAGAGTGGGAAATGTTGGGCGGAGAAAACAGGCAGGGGGGCACCAGATAAGGGCACAGGCACAATGGTAGGACAGAACCAAGGATATAGAAAGAAATTAAAGAGAAAACAGCGGAGGGGAACCAGGAAATAAAAAGAAAAAAGAAAAGAAAAACAGCGGAGGGGAACCAAGAGCAGGCAGGCAGGCAGAGATGCGAGGCAGAGCGGGCGCCGGCCTCGAACTGGGATCGTACAGAGCAGGAGGTTGAGGCACTTCAGGTGGAGCTGCATGCCAGGGAGAGCAGTATCCTGGCCGAGGTCAGGCCACATTAAATGTTATTGTGGTCAGTCCCCAGATCTGGTGAAACACCTCCACCATTTTGTGAGATAGCATTTAGTTCAGTGGGCATCAGGGAAGCCACTTGCGCGCTGCCTGTCTATCTGGCCCCCCAACCTGCGTAGTAGTTGGTGGAAGGGTCAAATGCATATTAATTCTAGTCACATAATAAAATTATAAGAATCACTGGCTTAGCGATTGCTCATCAGCTAGATCTGTCACCATCCACCAATGATGTTCTCAAAAGGGGGCATGCTATGGGTTTCTAATGATTATTCTTTCAATTACACACAAGCATGTGACAATGGCCAATAAATGCCCCTTCGCCTGTTGAAATAAGAATACCACTCCGTCCTTTTGCACATGGCAGAAGACCACGAGCAGATGTAACCATATAAAATCTGGAATCCTATTTTAATGTCACGCCTCATAACCTCACCCTTCGAACCTTAAGGCCATCTCCTTAATCCTGGCCCTTTTTACAAAGTTCTGAGTACATGGTTGAATTTTATTGTCCCCTATTTAACCCGTAGTCATCATATTCACCAAGATCCTGCTGTAGGTGGGGAGATGTGACCTGCAAATTTGCAACAATACCCTGAAAATTATTTTTCTTGGAGATTAATATGTCACTAAGAGATTGCTTGGAGTCTCCGCAGTACATGCCTACTCCCCTGCACTTATGTCACTGGCACTGTGCAAAAGTACAAGTTACTCACAGATGTCTGCAGCACGTACGCTATCCGACTCCCAGATTATACATCTCTGCAACAGGTGCATTATTGACAAACAAGCAGTATCACTCATTGTTCCTGAAACATATGCACAGCAGATTAAGTTTCCTCCCAATGACTTCTTAAGCTTCAGTTGAGAGATGTTCATTTTACAACACACCTAGATATTGACCAACCCTTGCTTGTAGATCAGAAGGATAAGGATAAAAAACCTAGGGGCCGATTCTGATCTCGGCCGGTAGGGCACCGAATCGGATTCGGCTTAACCGGATCCGATTCGGAGCCCTCTTTCCCGACCGATTCGTACGTGCGTCCGGCCGAGCAAGTACGATGCGAGCGCACGCGAAATCGCCGACCGACTCGTTCCCGGGTCCGAACCGCTCCGACCGACTCGCACGGACACGACTCGCACCGCGCAATGGAGACGTTCCCCGGCCGGGCAAGTACGATGCACGCCTCGAGCAGTCCGACCGACTCGCGCCGTCCGGCTCGAAAGAGCAGTCGGAGCCGGACTTTGGGGGTCCGTGTCGGATCCCCCTGTATGCGTAGCCGCGCGAGTCGCACACAGGGGGGACCCATGGGTCCCCCCTACCTGTGCATGTACGCCGCGAGTCGCATCGAGGCGTACCCGCTTTAGGGGGCGCCCTTGTTCGCCTCGCACCCATTGAGTCAATGGGAGCCCGCGTACGCGTTGTACGTCCAGCTCCCATTGACTTCAATGGGAGTCCGACCGACTCGAGTCCGCTTGCATGTGTGCGCATCGTACTCGTTCGGTCGGACTGCCAGAGTCCGATTCGGTCGGAAATCTCTCTGGGTCCGGCTCGGTCGGAGTGATTTCCGGCCTGAATCGGAATCGGCCCCCTAGTTGGGGCACCTGAGACTGGAAACTGAGCATGCAGGTTTAGCACTGGGACGTGTTAACTGGAGTCACTGTGCGACCGCAAAAAAGAACTCCAACACTGGAATCGGTTATAACAATTAACTGTAAGTTGCCTGGCAAACCCGTCTGCATATCAGGACAGACGTAAGATGTTCAGCACAGAAGCCTATAGAGATGCGAGAAATGGACCCAAAGGAAATCGGAGTGGTTCACACTTAATAGGCACGTGTGTGAGGGAAGCTTGCACCACTGCCGGGCCTTGGAAACCAGTTCTGCCACTTCCCACTAGCATTGCATTGCGCTGCGCTGACACGCAGGCACAAACATGGTGGCACGCGATGAACTCCATTTACATTACAGGCGAAGACATTTATATTTAGGTGCGGAGAATGATATTCAGTGATTTGAGCAGAATAACAGGCTGTTGAGCCTCCCGCATAGGCTCGCACCCGGATTTCATCTGTGGTGGGATCCCTAACACAATTACATGTGACTCGCCCAATTCTGGGACAGTCCCCTGTACTCTGGTGCACTGTCTCACTCCTGGAAATGGAGCCAAAGGACGGCAGGCCCCTGAGACCAGCACAGGCTAGATCCGACCGGCCACGCCTTGAGTTTCCCTGGAGAACAACAATTTCCTAGTGCACGTGAAACATTCAAAATATCGTGAAGATCGTTCATTCCCCAGGAAATACGAGCAAAACAATGCTTTAGGGTTTCAAAATGCCCGGCCTAGCCTCGTCGATTATCAATGAAATAACAGAAGCCAAACTAAGTATGCCAGAAGAGAAAAAAGGTTTCCAACTCCCGGAGGATACACCCACCCAAACTGCTTATTCCCCAGAAAGTTTTACCAGAAATAGAAACAGCACCACCTACTGCCCTTTTGCCGCAACTGTGATCAAAAGGCAATAAAGCTGAACGAAACCTGAAAAAAGGTACTGGCCAAACAAGAAGGCATCGCTCTGCCCCCATATTAAAGCACGGCTCAATTCCCACAGTCAGCAGCAGAGCCCACGCGCCCCCAGCCCAGCTCCGACCATCCCCACCTCACCTCTAACCCTGCACTGGCCGCATCCGAACAAGGTCCCGACAGCGACAACTGGTGAGGCCCCTTAATATGAGGAGGGAAAATGCTGTCCAACTGTGGCCGCCGCCGGAGCCCCTCGGAGGCGGCCCTTCAGCAGGTCAATATAAAGGTTGAAACAGGTAGTGAGGCCGGCACAGTCATCGAGCAGCCACGATCAAACGGAAGATGTCCGCCGAAAGAAGGACTCCGATGCAGAAAGAACGAAGGGGGCACGCTTGGGGTGACCCCTTGCTGTGGCAGGAGACCGGCAGGACAATATGGTGATGGTCAGGAGCGGCGAGGAAAAGACCATCCCGCTGCTCCGATGCCCCCTTTAAAGGGGGCGTACAAACCAGCGGGATTCGGCTGTACCTGTTTTCCTTGCCCCGGAAGTGCTTGAAGCACTTCCGGGACATACCCATAATTGACCACTCAATGGCTGAGGTTGGGACTGGTGCCAGCAGTGTCATCTGCCCAGTCGCCAGCCCTGCCTCCTTTATGGTGGCGACCGGCGCAACCGCCATAGTCGCAGCATGCCCGAGTACATGTGCCGCCTCAGCATTTCTTTGATAAATCCATTGATTAGCCACTGGTTCTTCAATGATGTCCCAAATGTTTTGGGAGGGTGAGAGTCTCTTAAATAAAATGCCCCACTGCTTCGCTTGTTCAAGGGAGGTATTTATGTCCCCAGCACTTGAAAAGTTTCACCAGCTGTTAACAGTGGCGGCTCCTCCGCTAAGGCGGAGGAGCGTCGCCCCACTGCTCACGGAGCACTGTAAACGAAAAAATAAAATGATAATAACTGAAGTTATTAGCGTTTTATTTTATGTTTCGTCAGGCTGGGGCGGGGTTAGGCTCCCCTGACGTCAGTGGCGTAGCTAGGCACTCTGCCGCCCGTGGCGGTCCCTGCCTTTTGCCGCCGCCGAGCGCCTAAGAGCAGGGGGTGCTGGCGATAAATTTACCTGCCGCCCCCAAATCTCGTGCCGCCCGGGGCGTACCGCCCCCTCCGCCCCCCCTTGCTACGCCAGTGCCTGACGTCGGGGAGAAGGAGTGGTTGTTGTGCACTCTGTAAAGTGCACATGGATGTTTGGCCAGCCCTCTCGCGCCAGCAAAACAGTCATGCGCACTACGCATATTCTCCATGCAGGCTGCATTACATCCTGCATGGAGAACATGCCCAGGCCCCCATTCCTGGCTGAGCGCCAAACCACGGCGCTCAGACCAATCACAACGCTGCATTGCAGCGTTGTGGTTGGCTCAGGGGAGCCTGGGTGCTTACCAATCACAACGCTGCATTGCAGCGTTGTGATTGGCTGTGGGGAGCCTGGGTACTTCCCTGAAGAGACTCTCTTGACGAGGGAGAGACGCGGTGAGATCAGGTAAGTGATTTTTTTTTATTCGATCCCCCCGCCACTCCTGTCTCTGGTTCATAGCCTCATTATTTGTGTTCTTACACTGCTTACTTTTCAAGCACTACTTTTTTCTTTTTGGTAGAGCATTCAATAAGAGTACATGTGTTTTCCAGCTGTCTCCCTCGTTTGCTTCCCTCTCCCCCTCTGCCTTCCTCTGTCTTGCTCTCTATTGCTCTTGCACTTCTCCTCCGCTCCCTCTGTGTGACACTCACTCTTATGTGCTTATCCCCCATGTTACTTTCTTGGTTGTATGCATCTCTCTCAAGTGTTGCTTCCTCTCTCACTCCCCAGTGCTGCCTCCTCCTGCTCCCCTTGCTATCCCCTATCCCCAACTGGGGAATTATTGTTTTTATGTGGAGGACCAGGCAGAAAATTGCTGCTGGTCCATCTCCCTTAAAAGCGCTTCTGTGCTACTTCTGTTTCTTTTTTATCATCTTGAATCGGTAAATTAAAAAAAGGCACCTGTATTATTTTGTAGGTGCACATGTATAAAAGAGCATAGAGGCGCCTACAAAGTGAGACCCGGATGCATCATAACACCATTTTTGTTTTACTTATTGCCATGCTGCTGCACAGCATCTTACTGATGCAGTATAGCATGGCTAAAAGGCATTGGTAAAGCCAATAGGTCCCAAAGGCGAGAGCTATTGGCTTTGCCAATGCTTGTGTTTTTTTTTACCAGATGTGTGCCATAAACTGTGTACTCTGCCAAAGAGTTCAATTAAAAAAAAAAAAAAACATCTGACATATTCTTCTATATACAGGGATTTATTGTGAACGCAAATTACACAGAGAAAAAGTGGACTCTGATTAAGTCATATTTACTGTCTTGTCAGCAAAAATTTTTCTGCGGGGCAGATAGTGGCGCCTTCTTGGGGTCTCTTGCAAACAAATTCACGGTTAAACATGTACCACCGTGAACAAATAGAAATTGTCTCGGTCGGGCTTCGTTGCAGGTTTCTAATTTGTTCTCCCAAACGTAGATTTAAAGTAATCTTTCCCTGGCATTTACTAGCTCAGCGGATTGTCACAACATTAGGCACAGTTCACGCAGACGTTATGTTGTCTAGCTCCCCCAGTAAATATGTTTGGTTCTAGAAATGTTCGCTGTATACAAATGCATCTGGTAAGCAGGTGTTTCTTTTGTTTAACTTTTTTCCTTTTTTGCTCAAGAAGAAAAGTTTTTCTTTAAAGCGTTATTTATTCCCCTTTCCGTGACTTTGTTTTCCATAGACAGCCGCAGTGCCTCTTGTGAAAGCCCCCAAGGCCTGTGCTTGTTCTGATGAACAGGGCCCAGGTGCTGGGGCCAGGCCAGGGCGGCAGGGGGCAGCTAAAAGGCCCATTCACAGGCATGGATTCCAGGATTAATCCGGCTGGGAGTTTTTTTTTTTCTCTTCTCCCTTCAGCTGTTTTTCTAATGGCTCTCCGGCGGACTAGCAAAATGCCTAATCAATACAGTGACAGAGAAGGAAATGCTTAAAAAGAAGTAAAAAGAAGCGAAAGAGAGCGAGGCGCTGATGACAATAACAAATGTCTGAGGCGGCTTCCTTTCACACAGGCCTGCTATCCTAACTTCCTCACAACGTGTCAATACTTGGCTAATGTTTACTCATTTAGACCTAGATTTCAATTTTAGATTGGCTTTGCCTAATGGAAATTGAATGAATGCAAGCGGCTGCCAGTGGCTTTGTCGTCCATCTTGGTGTTTTTTTGTTCCCTCCGTGAATGGGCTGGTATTGAAAAGTCATTAAGTAATGATAATTGGGCTAATCAGCGGGCCTTAAGCGGTGGGTCACAGTTGCAGGGGGAGGGGGACCTCTCATTCGTGATGTGTGACCTTCCTCAGGCCAGCAGTTTAACATTTCCTTTTCAGAGGCGGCTTTGAGTGACAGGCCCAGTGAAAGTCACCTACTTTCCACGAAGAGAGCTGTAAAAAGAAGAGCACGGGGAGACGCCTGCTATCATGTAACGCACTGTCACCGAGTGTCAATAAAGTCCGCCCAGGCTCGGCCCCGGTCCCCGCTGGAAATAATATATGACCTGAAGACAGGACAAGTGGCCGCTGCCCCCTTGATAATTAAGGTGTTCTGTCTTAATTTGCGCAGCTCAGATGTATCCCTTTGGTGATTTACGGTGTTCGAAAAACACACATGCAACGAGTCTGCACCAGAGTGAACCAGAGCGTGCGCGCGAGGAATTTTCCCAGAAGGAGGCCGGCCGGGTTATTGCTCAGTTTAACAGTGGCGGCCTCAGCCTTTCAAGGCCTTTCAAGGCCCCTGCGCCTTTGATTGGCTAATGCGTATCCAATGCACTCCAGCTTCCCACTGTCTGCCCTGCAGGCACCCCTATGCTGCCCTTTGACAGATAACGCCCCAGCCCTCCACATTTCTGATTTGACACCGATGCCAGAATATTCTTTGATGGCGGCGTGAACCTATTCCAGTGAAGCCAGCAGAAGTAACGCCATCACACCTAATTATAAGCATTATCTATGTGGGGTGGTGGTAAATGCTAACTGGTTTTAAGTGACTCCATTGCTTCAAAAGGGCTCCGGATAATGGCGCACAATGGGCATCCCTTTAATCTGTGTCTGCAAATAAAGATTACGGCTGTTACACACGAAACCCCACAAAGAAAATCCACGAATCGGAATCTCTGTCTTCACAAAACAAAACTGTTGATATTTTGCATTTCTTAGCGAGCAGGGTTGGGATGGTCGGGTTCTCTGTCCCTAGCAGGGCTCATTTTACCTCAAACAAAATTCACACAGCTAGGATCAATACCATCTGGGTTACATATGAGCAGCATTGAGGTGGTCCTGAGAAACCAGAACAAAAGGAGGGCAACCCCTGTCTGACCCGGCCCACTATGACAGACAGAATCCCCTTCGAGGTACTTTGGTGCTGTCTGTTTTCTCTCTCAGATCAGCATACCACATTCAAAAGAAATCCATATTGTCTGCAGTGGCTGGTTTCTAGATTTCTCCCACACATGCCCCATCAGTGTCAAAGGGAATAACAAAGTGAACAGGCTCGTTACATCAACTACTCATAGCTGTCAAGTGGCCCCATTCAATCTATGATGCCTAGAGCCTGCCCAGCCAAGATCACTTTGTATGCTGGCACTTTTGGGCTATAATTATAATGTCAAAAAGAGCCAAAATGCAGAGTGCTACAGGCAGAAAAAAACGAGATGTTCCTGTTTGTGCCACACGTGGCCTTTTATCACTAGGTCACTGCGGCTGTCTTTGCCAATAGCCATCTCTGGTTTTACAAGCACCCAGGGACCTGAATTATTTTGCCGTCTTTCAGTCTCTACAAGCATTCCCGGACTTGGAAACCCTAGTTTACAGACTCCAGACTTTTCTCCCTATGCCTCCACCTCCTCTCTTTGGCCTTTGAAATGTGACCTGTGCTTCTGTCACCAACCAACAGAGACCAACTAGCCCATCTAACAGGACTTTGGACCTCTTTCTTGGTACCCGAAAACTATTGTTCGTTCAGTGGGTGGTAATATTAGTGCTCCCATTTTAGTGGTGAATTTGTGGGTGTTTAACCAGTTTTACGGTTTGTTACATTTTGGGCAGATTCACTGCCTCATGGCCTTTAACCGACTAAAACATCCCCTCTTTCTGCCTAGGCCACTGAAAAACGAAGGACAAAAGACAGATTTATCACACCGTACTTGACACATTTATGTCAGGCACATTTTCTTATCGATTAAATGCAGATTGTAAGCAGTAGTAAGGGAACTGAGGCCAGAAGGCTTCAGAGCACTCCCAATAACTCAGTTTTACCACATATGAAAACGTGTAGACTCCAATGTTTTTTTTTTTAAACTCTGGTGCCTTACTGCATAATCACATTAACGTTTTAGGGTAATAACCGGGAACTGAAGGTGATAGGAGCCTCTGTTATTTTGTGCTCATTGTAGTTTTTGTTATTCTCTATTTTGACAATAAAAACCTACTTTGTTTTAATGAAAAAAGCTATTACTCACCTCATTCTTGCCCAGTATTGCCAACGAATAGGTCTGGCAATCAAATAGTATTGAACAGGGCCTATATCATCTTCCTTATTACCCTTGCTTAGTTTGCTAATCTCGTCAGGAATACATTCGGTGCAAAGCTAAGAAACATGCCATGAGGGTACTGGAGGATGCACATTAGTTATTCTTCAGTTTTCTGTCTCCTTTCTACCCTGTCCCTTTTCTAAGCATTACATGAGATGTGATATTTGGTGGGAGTTAGAATGTAATTCTCTTGTGACTCCAAGGGCCACATGTGCAAAATTTTTGCGAGTCGGTAATTAGTCGTAAACTAGTTACTTGTCACAAAAACAGCAATTCTCTATGTAAGAAATCCATTTGCAGAAGTATATTTTGCATTACAAATGAATAATGGATTGTTATTTTACCAACTCTAAATAGCAAATTGCTAAGTGAAAATCTCAAATAGTGATTTGCTGTTTCTATGTCCATCACATTAACAAATAGCGAATAGTCACCAAATCACCATTTTGCACATGCAATTTACCACCAACATAAACCAGGTGGTAACTGTGTGCAAACTATAAAAGTTGGGCTCGAATGCATCTGCGACTTTCCAAAATGGCTGCCCTGGATGTGATGGCAAGGAGCACGCATATTCTGGCTGGTTTGTAGAGAAGAAGGAGAAGACAGGAGAGGATCTTCAGACTGAGTATTACATTATTTGAGCAAACCGAGGAAGATATATATATATATATATATGTATGTATGTATATATATATATATGCAGCATACTTCGCCAAGTAAATCCAAATAGCCAGGAACAGACGAATACGGACCCAGTCTTTTCGTGCAAGAATTTTATTTTCAACTACCCAGCACTACCGCCATGACGCGTTTCGGCCTTCAGGAGGCCTTGATCACATGACGCGCATGAGGAGTGTCCCCGCATTTAAAGTGCAAGTACATAAGCACGTGACAGAGTTGAGGCACATAGTAATAAACATAGAAGAAACTGTCAAGCAAGCAGCAATGAATTGATGTTCGCAGATTTAGCAGATACATTTAAGCACAATAATTATTAAAATATTCATTAATTCATGAACATTAAAAATAATTAAAAGCACCAACAACGTACAAATATACGAGAATAAAAACCAATAATTCATGGTAGTATTCGAAAGTGCAGGTGCAGGATCATACAACCCAAGTGGGTATTGACTCCTAGGAAATGCATTGCCATCACATTTGCTGTCTTAAAATTGCCAAAGCAAAGTAAATAGTTAAATATTCGTTAATTCATAAATACTTAAAATGACTCGAAATGCAGATAAAAAGGTTACGAATGTCAAACTATAAGTTAAAAGTTTCCAATTCGTTATGCATTTCATACCTAGGGAAATGTTAGTAAGGGCAGTTGGTTTGTATTACTTAAACGACTACACAATCCTGTTGCATCATGTGTTGGGCTAGTCACTGCCTGTCTATACATCCCTGTCCAATGAACACAGTTCTGCTTCCACAGAGACTTCCACAGAAGAAGGCATGTACTCAAGGCTGTATGGATGCAGCAATTTTTATTTTCTCAGGTCACCCTCGACTCCGAGACCAGAGAGACACGTTTCGGCTTCACAGAAGCCTTTATCAATCTAATTGGCGCATAGCAATGTCAGAATATAAAGCCCTTCCCACTTAAGGCATTACTGAACATAAAGAAAATACTATTAGGCACATTGCACCCATGTAAACCCTATACATTGAATAAATACTCTCTACACATGAATGCACACAATGCGGCAGATAAAACAATCAGTAGTATACAAGTTGCACATTGCAATAAATTAGTATACATAGCACTACTCAGTGCATGATCCGCCTACATAATTAGCCATATTGTAATTTCATTAATATATGGACGTCCATGCTGAAAATAAATATATCACCGCCTTAATGGGAATATTGCTTACTTTTGAAATACGTCGCCAATCTCTCGTAACGTATCGCCTAAATGTATAAAATAACATAACATTTATTAAAAAACCATGCTGCTTAATGTCATTTGTTTGTCAGATCGAGACAACCTCTCACCCAAACTGTTTCTATAAAAAGCTGGTAGCGGGTCCACCGGAATTCAACCTCTGACCCACATTACGGGAACAATGTTCACATCAGCCCTATTGCGAACACATCGGTCCATACTGAAACCACAAGAGGCATTGGGACAAGGTAATTGCAGCCACACCCCGAGGTCAAACTGCACACATTTTGTGAATTTCCGACTTGAATGTCAGCCTCCCAGCGCGTGCTACTAACCCTACGGGTTATATATAAATAGCACTGTTATCTTGGAGTTTATAGCAAAAAACCTCATAACAGATATTGGAGCCCAATTGCCAGGGAGCACCCACAATTCTTTCATACTCCGACATAGTGGAATTTTCCAAAGGTTACAAAGAGGATATTTTTATGATGGATATTTATTGGGTAAATATACATCGAGTTGCATAACATATCTTAAATGTGATTTTTATTCCTTATCTAAATATGATTTGTCTGTTTGTAGGTGATAGTGGAGAAGTGTGGCTCAAAGGTTAGAGCGGCAGACCCTGATGCAGAGATCTGGCCCGGGACCAGGGTTCAATTCCCGCCTCGGCGGGTCTTGGGCTCAATTTCCTTGGACCTGATAATTCTCGCCTCGGTGCTATTCTAATCATGGGTGCAACTCTGGGCAATAGCTTGCTTAATCTCCACAACGGCCCCAACAGCGCTGGGATGCCTGGCTTCACCCTGGGGGTGCCCAGGAGTGGACATTTCACAGGGAAAAGCCAGGAAGGGTTCCACAGCGGTAAGCGTACAGCGCCAGGACACCTCTTTGGGGGTATAAGTGCGCTTTACAAGTACAAATTTCATTTCATAGCTGATTTAAAACCTCAGCTTGAAACACCTTGTGCAGTCCATACCCACTCATGTGCAGGTGTTATGTAGTTTACATCTGTTAGCCTCTGGTAGCTAACAAGGTGTCATTGCAGCAGCTGGTGGTGTGTTGCAGAGCGCCCATTCTCATTTCTTCTGTGCATTACTAGATGCAATGTTAATACACATTAAGAACTGTATATTTTTAACCAGAAATGCACCTGAATTGCACACCACCAAAACTGAATTCCATAGGACTGCCAACCTTCCACATTTTATAAGATGTATAGATGGTACACATGAGCCTATAAGCCCACCACCTGATATTGAGTATTTATTCAGGAATTGGAAAATACTAATTTCATTAAGATTGAAGTGGTGTGTGATGCAAAAAACCTCATAACAGATATTGGAGCCCAATTGCCAGGGAGCACCCACAATTCTTTCATACTCCGACATAGTGGAATTTTCCAAAGGTTACAAAGAGGATATTTTTATGATGGATATTTATTGGGTAAATATACATCGAGTTGCATAACATATCTTAAATGTGATTTTTATTCCTTATCTAAATATGATTTGTCTGTTTGTAGGTGATAGTGTGTATGCCTTACGGCCATGGCTAATGACTCCAAATCCGCTGGCTACTACTCCCAATGAATGTCGGTACAATGAGGCCCACTGTACAACCAGAAGCGTCATAGAATGCACATTTAGGTGTGTCTGAGGAGCTTGAAGAAGGCACATTTCAGGATTGGGGGCCAGCAGAGGTCTTTGAAGTGATTGGTTATGGGAGTTTGGTGAGGTCAGTTAAGAATGAGTCTGACATCCTAAAATGCGCTGCATCGCATTTGGCGATGCAGCGCGCGCAACGAAATTCGTTTTATGTATTTATATGTCTACTTACCTCTATTCGGCAGTATTCCGTAGTTTACTACCCCCCACCCTGCCCCTCCCCCACCCCACGTCACCGCCCGGCAGCACTCCCGCCACGGGCGGCTACTGGGACTAGGTATGCAGTACTAGCTCAGCGAGGTGCAAGAAGAATGCAGTCAAATACTGTGGTGGTTTTATGTATAATAAAGTGAGATAGCAAATATGTGTGAACTATTTTTTTTAAATGTTACATATTATACATGTACATGCTATATTTAACAAGACTATTGAATTGCAAGTAATGTTCCAGAAACACGTTTAATGTGATAAGTCCACTTTTGAATTATGATGACAATTTTGGATTGTCTTACAACATTATGGATGCTTGAATGGGTTACATCTGCTAAGCATTTGGTATGCCATTGGCATTCTTTTCGTGGAAATAATTTTAGAGGTATGCAGAAAAAGGCTTTGGTCTATGAATACCTACAAGAAGTACTGCAGAATGAAACTTGTAATGTTTCAGCCCTTTCTTATTCAAACAAGTAGAACAACATATCAGCTATATGAGTGTGCTTGAGCATGAAAACTGCAAATCTATCAAAATAAATTAGTTGGGCTGCTCCTTGCTTATGAAGTTTAAACCAGACACTGTTTGTCTTGCTTACAAGCATAATTATAAAGACAGAAATGCAGAACTTCTGGTCAAGCCACCCAAAAATTCTACCTTTAGATAATTCAATTACGATCAATTCCCTTACAAGCATAAAATTAGCTGTTGAAAGAATGAAACATGGTGAGAAGTGAGAGTGCTGGAAGCAGAATGGAAAAGCTTTTCATCCTACTTGTGTGGATGTACAATCTGCATTGCATCGAGATGGCTAGACTCAAAGCCTCCCAGTGGAATCTCGACATTTAGCCTCTTTTCATATCAATAATGTCCCATAACAAAGTAAGGGACATTACTGCACGAAATGGGGGGAACCCCGCTCACTGGATCCTCTCTAGATCCTCCAGAAGCAGACATTGGCATTGTGAACTTATGATTGTGTGACATTCTATGAATTTGAATGTATTTATTGGCCTGTATATGTAATTTTACATTTAAATTTGTTCTTCTTAAATCTTCTATGAAATGCGGTTTGCCCAATTCTCAACGAATTTAAAAATAAAATAGTGCAAAAATAGTAAATAAAATTGGAGATGTTTTCCGTAATAGATTTTCAAGCGACATAGTGGTGCTCAAGTTGTTCGTGATGTCCCTGTGAACCGCCAGATGGAAAATATATTTTTTTGTTGGTACCTACTCATCTACAACTTTATGTTATGAAAATCTCCCCATGTCCCTTCCTTCACCCTATGGTGATCACAACATGTGCTGTGTGTGAGGAGCAATAACCCATACCACACAGTCTGCCTATTACACTTGAAATGGTAACGGAAAGACCCACACTTGTAACCCAATAACACTGCTTAGAATCAGGCCAGCAATAGCTTGGGCTTGTTATGGGCTTTGCTTCTGTGCTTCCCTACCAATCAGCAGTGGATATAAACAGTTACGGAATATGGTTTAACAGTGTTATACCCATTAAAGGGTTGTCCTTCAGGTGGAGAAGTGCAATTAAGTGTTAGGTTCCTTGCACTGTGGCAGAGCTGAAGGTCTCATGATTGTGTAATGGACTCATCTCCTGTGAAGTCAAGGGAGTGCTGATTATTTCATCTACATTTTTCTCTGTATTTTGGGCTAGGGGTTAGGATTGTAAAGCAGTGTTACCATTTGGGCTTTGAGTCTCCAGCATTGGCCTCCTGGCAAGCAAAGGATGGAGGGACACAGTCCTGGGCAAGGGGCACAACGTTTTTATTTTTCCAGGACCAACCCCTAATGTGTGAGAAGGTCTGTACAGGCTTATACAACACTCTTCCACTTTTTCAATTTAGCCACATAGAAAATTAGGCGCCATAAATGTGATAAGATCCTAAATATAAAAATGGATGAATGTAATAACTCTGGACCTGATTATGATGGCGGTGGGACTGACACCATCAGGCCATCAGTGGCGGTCCCACCGCCATCTGCCCCTGCAGGTCCGCCCGCCACATTTCGATGGCAGGCGGATGGTGGGTGGGCGGAGAGACCGTCTGCCACGCATTCGATGGGCTCAAGGAGCCCGTCAGACTGTCGGAGGGACTGCAATCCCTACAATAGTGGCGGTGCCTGCTCAGGCACTGCCGTAGGGATTACAATGCCCCTTTCTGCCGGCTGTTTCATGGCAGTTAACCCGCCATGAAAAGGAGGGCTTGCGGGCTCCCCTTCCCCTCTGGCCCTCCGCTATAGTCCCTGGGGGGCACCTATGGGGCCCCCTAAACATCCCTGCACCATGTGGCAGGCACCGCATAGTGCCTGCCACATAGTGCAGGGATGTTTACAAACATGCCTCTTTATAGTGAGGCTTCTGCTGTAGCCCTTTTTCGGGCCGCAGCACAAGCCTCAATGCTACGAGGCATGTTTCCGACTGCCTCCACAGCGGTTGAACCGACTGCCTCCACAGCGGTCGGATCGTAATTTGCATGGCAGGAACGCCGACTCCCTGTTGGTCGGTCCCGTTCCTGACAGGAAGGCGGTCGAACGCTCGTCCAACCGCCATCATAATCAGGCCCTCTGTAGTCTTACTTTTCGAATTTTCTTTTTGAATATTGACACTAATAGGTTTATCTTTTCAGTCAGGGAATCATGCGTAATTTGAGCTGGTGGATGCCGGTGGGGCGCACCAGCACTCATGTTTGCTCTTATTTCACCTATTTTTCCTCATCAGATATTTCCAAGAAGGTATTTAGACTAAATATTGAAACAAAAATATTGTGCTACCAAAATATCATGTCCAAAATATTATGCTATGGAAATATAATCTGAAAGAATATCGTTGTTAAGAATATCGATTTAAGGTAATATCGAATTTCAAAAGATCGAAGTTATTATTATCTTTTACAAAAATATCATTGTTAATAATATCGTTTTTTAATGATTGTTATGCATTTTAGTATATAATTTAAATATATATGTTCTACATTTTTTGTAAAATTATTGTGTATGTTTTATAATATAGTTGTAAATTATGTTGTAGTTATTCAATTAAATGTAATTCATTTTTGTGATTTTTTAGCACCATAGCAAGTTGTGGGTTTATAGGGGTACAGGTTGAGAAGTAACTTAATTATAATTAATTTTTAATTAGTTCTGAATTAATATTAATTTTTTCATTGATAATTAATTATGTTAATTGTGTAATACATTTTTTTAAAGTTACATTTTAGGTACGGGTTGTGAGTTTATAGGAGTACAGGGTGGGAAGTCATTAAATCATAATTAATTATTAATTCATTTTTAATTAATGTTAATTATTTAATTAATTATGTTAATTGCGCAATTAATTTTTTTAAAGTCAAATTGTTGGTGTGGGTTGTGGGTTTTGTAGGGGTATAGGTTGGGAAGTAAATTAATTTTAATTTAAGTAATAATTAATTTCTAATTGATACAAATTATTTAATTGACAATTGATTATGTTAATTATGTGAATAGTTTTTTGTTAAGTTACATTTTAGGAGCAGGTTTTGGGATTATAGGGGTATAGGGTGGGACGTAACTAAATTAAAATTATTAAATAATTTTTTGTAAAAAATTCATTTTTAAATAATATACATTTTTTAATGAAACATAACTATGTAAATTGTGTAAAAATTAAATGTTTTTTTGAGTGTGTGTTATTCTTGTATGTGTAAAGGGTGTGTAGGAAATTAATTATACTAAATAATAAATTAAGTTAATTTATAAAAATTATATAAATGATAAATAATGATGAAAAATATGCAAATAAATTATTTTCTATATTTTATATTAGGTGTCAGTTGAATTTGTAGGAATAAATGGTGGGAAGTTAATTCAATATTAATTATTTATTATTACTCAATTATTAATGATACATTTATAATCGAGAGTTCATTATGAAAATGATGGAAATACCTTTTGAATTGATATATTTGATGTGTGTTAATTTATTTGTATGGATACAGGGTGGGGTGGTAATTAACTACAATTATTTTAGGAATAAATAATTAATAATATTTTAACTAATATTTAAATATTTAACATGTGTACATAATATTATTTTAATAAAGGCTTTTAGATATGTGTTATGTACTTTGTTGAAGTATAGGATAGAAAGTTACTTAAGTAATACATTTAAAAATAGGTAATTTATTTTTAATTATGTTATTTATTATTGTATGTGTTGTCTTGTGTTTTTAAATGTAAATAATATTGTATTTATCAGTTGTTATTATGTTCAGAATATAGTTTTGTATTTCTTTTATAATAATATGTGCACTAATTTATGATATGTATTTAATAATGTAATATGTATTTATTTTATTTATTTATATATATTTATATTTCTTTTTTTAACATATTTTTTTATTGTTTTTGAAAATATTTTATTATGTAAATTAGTTTGTTTCTAAGGTTTCTAATGTTGCACTGACTGGAGTGGGAATCGTAAATGTTACTCCCCCACAATCCAGCACTTTCCCTACTGTTGCATTGGCTTGAGTAGGAATATAACATTTTACCCCTCAGCAATCCAACACTTTCCCTACTATTGCACTGACTGGAGTGCGAATAGTACACTTTACCCTTCGCAATCAAGCACTTTCCCTACTCTTGCATTGGCTTGAGTAGGAATAGTAAATTTTACCCCTCCGCAATCCAACACTTTCCCTACTCTTGCATTGGCTGGAGTGGGAATAGTACATTTTACCTCTTCCATAATCTAACACTTTCCCTATTGTTGCACTTAGTGGAGTGGGAATAGTGAAATTTTACCCCTCCGCAATCTAACACTTTCCTTACTGTTGTAGTGACTGGAGTGGGAATAGTAAATTTTGCTCCTCTCCAATCCTACACTTTCCCTACTGTTGCACTGACTGTAGTGGAAATAGTAAAATGTACCCTTCTGCAATTTAAGAATTACTCTACTGTTACACTGAATGGAGTAGGAATAGTAAACGTTACCCATGTGTAATGTAACAGTTTTCCTACTGTTATGACATTGAAATATAAATTAAAATTATTAGTTTATTAATACTTTTTAAATTAGATATATGTAAATATATATATATATATATGTGTTTAACTTCATTTAAATTGTTAGATTTGTTTATATAAACATTAAATATGTTTTATTTTTATTATATTAATGTTATTTAAAATATTTAATATTTCCAATTTAAACGTATATATATATATATTATTTAAAAAAATTATATTTTATACATCAATATTAGTGACAATTATATTTTTTCCCAATATTTTTGTGCTTACCATTATAAGTATAGGATGACGATATTTTTGATTTCGATATTTATGTCCCGATATTTTTGTAGCACAATATTTTAGGAGGCAATATTTTGTCAGTGAACCTTCTGAGAGCAGAAGAAGGAAAAACACATGATGGGGTAACAAGGAGGAAGAGAACAACAAAAAAAAAGTCACAAAGGAAGAAAGCTGGAACCTACAAGAAAGGGATAAAGGAGCAGGGAGTGTCTGGTACTGCATTAAAGAGGCATGAGGTGGATTGAAGGCTGTGCATCCTTGGTATTCAGCATGCCGATATTAAATAGTGCCAGCCTCGGTCTTCTGAGCAGAGCTTTTGGCACCGGCACTCTTTATTTTACAAATTAAACACTGTAGGGAGCCATAAATTTCTTAGATGTGCAACCAAAACAATCTATCTATCTATCTATCTATCTATCTATCTATCTATCTATCTATCTATCTATCTATCTATCTATCTATCTATCTATCTATCTATCTATCTATCTATCTATCTATCTATCTATCTATCTATCTATCTATCTATCTATCTATCTATCTATCTATCTATCTATCTATCCATCCATCCATCCATCCATCCATCCATCCATCTATCTATCTATCTATCTATCTATCTATCTATCTATCTATCTATGTATCTAAAGATTAGTTTTAGTTAGGGAAATTTTATTTATTCTTTCTATACAAAGCAAACTTAAACTACACAAACATTTCAAATTCTGAAGTTATAGTTTTACCTTAAATTTATAATTTATGCATCACCTTCAAATTACTATAACTTGCCAACCACCATACACACCATTCTCAACTTGCTAGTCAGAGTACATTCAAATACTATGTGAGGTTATAGCACTTATAGCAACACTTATGACATCTCAAATGACATAATTGGTGAGAACACTGTGCACGGTAGAGTGGCCAGTTATCATTACTGGACTCAGGTTAGTGAGTTGAGTGAAGTGTGGTAGAGTGGAATAGCGTAGAGTGGAGTGGCATAGAGTGGAATGGTGTAGAGTAAAATGGTGCAGAGTGGAATGGCATAGAGTGGCTTAGATTCGAGTGGTGTAGTGTGTAATAGCATAGAGTGGAGTTGCATAGAGTAGAATGGTGTAGAGAGGAAAAGCACAGAATGGAGTAGCGTAGAGTTAAGTGGAGTAGGTTGGAATAACGTAGAACGCAATAGCGTGGAGTGGAACAGCGTATAGTGGAGTGGCGTAATAAAGTCAAGTGGCATAGAGTGATGGAATAATGTAGAGTGGAGTGGTGTACAGTAGAACAGCTTAGAGTAGAGTGGTGTAAAGTGGAGTGGCGTAGAGTGTAATAGCATGGATTAGGGTCAAGTGGAGGGGCATAGAGTGGACTACCATAGACAGGAGTCTTGTAGAGTGATGTAGAGTTGAGTGGCACAGATTGGAATAGTGCAGAGTGGATTGGTGTAGAGTGGAGTGGCATAGAGTGGAGTGACATAGAGTGGCGTGGTGTACTGTCAAGTATGGTCAGGTACTGCCGAGTCCCCCTCCCTTACTCAATGAAGCCACCTTTTACTTCAGCCCTTGGGGGCCCCTCATAGGCCAGTCCGATCCACCGCCCTCTTCCCCCAAGGCAACAACGTAAACAACACACCAGCTTGGATTAAGGGTCGTAAACCCCGGCCGTATTTTATTTCATAACAATAAACAAAAACATTGAAAACAATATGTACACCATTTATACAATACGCAGAAAGTCCGGGCCATTACATTGATATGTACAGTGTGTCATTTGGCTATCCTTGACATGTTTCTAATACATAGTCATTCCTATCATAAGCTAAGTGATCAGCAACATTATCTTTCTGCTTATCCCTGTTTGAGCCTACGGCAAGGTCAATGACTGGTCCAAGATCAAGATCATGCTAGGTCCCACCCTCCTACTGGAGTGACCTTGCGCAGGAGGCCCAGTTCGCCAGAAGGTTACCTCATTCCGGGCACCCCCTACGCCCTCAACATTATCTCCATATGGGGCTGTGCAGTTATGCCCAGCTTACTTGCGCCCTTGCGCATATGCGGGGGTTGGCCAAAAAGCCTACCGGAAGTGGAACTTACCATCCCCCGCACCCTTCCAGCCTACCGGCTGTAACTGCCCCTGGAGTTCAATGAGAGACCATCTGTCCCCCCCTCAGGCGTCCCCATTTGACAATGGTGATGCCTGCTAAGGACCGTAAACTATGCCCACCAATCATGACCTTACCGCCTGACCAGGGAATAATACATAATTTCTTACATAAAATACGACAAGATGCCGCCCTAAAAGGAAAATTCGGTTAACACAATAAACGATTGCTTTGTTACATTACCTACTATGACAAAAAAGAGAAGCAAAACAACACATTCACAAAACTTCTGCCTCAGGGGATGGTGGGTGGGGAAAAAGCTTCCAGTTAAGGCCTCGGCTTGAGGCCCTCGTGTCCCTTTAGGCTGTGGAGTGGTGAAGAAAGAGACCGATCCGCCGCTCCACAGCTTTTTATTCTCAATCCGGCCGGGGAGCCGGTTGGAACTGGCTTCCCGGCCGTATGCCCCACTTATGACCCGGAAGCGCTTCTTGCGCTTCTGGGTCAAAAGCCCGAATGGCCAATCAGGCGCAGGCGAGGATGGAACCTGCCCGTGTCACTACAGTGAGCGGTGACACCGCCCCCTGCCTGAACTCCGGGGGACCGGTGCGAGCGATATACTCGGCGGCGTGCCCGAGTCCTGGTCCCGCCTCTGTGTAATGTAGTGTGAAGTGGTTTAGAGTTGAATAACACAGAATAGAGTGGAGAGGCATAGAGACGAGTAGTGGAGTGACATAGAGTGAACTAGCATATAGTGGAGTGACATACAGTGAACTAGCATATAGTGGAGTGGCGTAGAGTGAACTAGCATATAGTGGAGTGGCGAGTGGCATAGAATGGAGTGGAATAGCATGGAGTGGAGTGACAGGGAGTGAAGGTGTGTAGAGTGGAGTGGGGCAGAGTCAAATAGAGCAGAGTGGAGTGGCATAGAGTGGAGTGTCATACAATGGAATAGCATACAACACAGTGGTGTAGAGTGGAGTGGCGCAGAGGTTAGTGGCATACAGTGGAATAGCATATAGTGTAGCGTCATATAGTGGAGTGGCATAGAGTGGAATACCGTAGAGTGGAGTGGCATAGAGATGAGTAGTGGCATAGAGTGGAGTGGTGCACAGTACAGTGTTGTAGAGTGGAGTGGCATAGATTTGAATAGTGTAGAGTGTTGCGGCTTTGGGTGGAATGACGTAGAGTGGAATAGCGCACAGTGGAGTGTCACAGAGTGGCTTTAAATGGAGTGTTGTAGAGTGGAGTGGCGTACTGTACAGTGTCATAGAGTGAAGTGGCAGACAGTTGAATAGCATAGAGTGGCATACAGTGGACTGGCATAGAGTGTTGAGTGGAATGGTGTAGAGTTCAGTGGCATAGAGTGGATCAGAGTTGAGTGGCGTACAGTGTAGTAGCGTACAGTGGAGTGAGTAGAGTGGAGTGGCGTAGAGTGGATTAGCATAGAGTGGAGTAGTGTACAGTGGAGTGGCATAGTGTGGAATATTGTAGAGTGGAATAACGTGGAGTGGAATATCATACAGTGGAGTGGCGTAGAGTGGACTGGCATAAAGGAAAGCGGCTTATAGTGCTGTGGCATAGAGCGGAAAAGTGAAGAGTGGAGTGGCTTAGAGGTGAGTGGCATAGAGCAGCTTAGAGTCGAGAGGCGTAGAGCATAATAGCGTACAGTGAAGTGGTGCACAGTGGAGTGGCATAGAGTTGAATAGTGTGGAGTGGAATAGCATAGAGTAGAGTGGCGTAGAGTGGAATAGTGTAGAGTGGAGTGGCATAGAGTGGCTTAAAGGTGAGTAGCGTGGAGTGTAAATAAAGAACGCTGGAACTCTTTTGGTTCCCACTGTACATTGCGGGCCTGTGACATAAGCGTCGGAGGGATAAGTTGAAGGCAGGCTTAGAATGTTGAGTTCTGACTTACACTCAGGAATAAAGATATGTAAAATTACTCTCTGTGTGTGGCTTGGTTATTGGCAAGGGCCTGCCCTGGTAGGATGCTACAGCGGCGACGAGATAGGAGATACAAAGCCTGTACACTGAAAGCGTGGTCCAGTAAACTGCTTGTGCGTGCCAAGTGTGTGTGACGCAGTCGAAGTGCAGAATTGACGCTGGCACCGGTGGAGTGTCAGCGCAACACCAGGCTGTGTAAAATGCTTGAAGATAAAGAAAGCGACATTGAAAGTCTATATGCCATGGCCAGGAACTGAAGAAATGGCCATCAATAAAAGGGACTGCACCATTACACGAATGAATGCCAAACACTATACATAGCAAGAATGCTAAAGGCGGCTGCAACTATGTTACGAAAGCAGCGCACAGCAATAGTTCAATACAGATTAAACTGAAATTCATGTGCAATGAATCAAGGATTATCCCGATGTTTGTGAAGAAACATTTAAGCATAAATACGACCAAATATTATAATGTTATCTGCATTCATACTAGTAGATGAGCTTTATTTACTTACCGAAACCATTAACGAATCATTGTGTCACAACATGCTGCAAAGCAGCCCCAAAAGGAGGGTCGGGGTTGTGTTTGATACCTGCATGACAACCACCAAAGCTGCTGCATAGGGGATCTGAACACCTCCCTAGAACGCCATCAAATAAAGAGCTCCAATGGACAGCCTGGGCGAGGTCCAAGCTCCAAAAGTTATTAAGGCTGACCCAGAAGCCAGCACGTCACAAGGTGCTAGAGAAGCTTTGCATGAACAAGTTCCACAATAAGCTCCTGAGAGACCATTACTATCCACCAATGCATAAGGCTGTTGCATTCCTAAAACCGCCATCAGCATTTGATACCAAAAGCACAATATTGGCAATAGAAGGACTGCAAGGATAAAGACTTTTGAAGATTTCATAGATGCACTAGATGAAAAGGACGATAAAAAGATTATAAAGGGTCGAATTACGATGTTGGGCACTGCGGTCTGAAACCGACACACCATAGGTCGGCGGTTCCGACCACCAGATTTGGATGTGACCACCCTATGGGCGTTCGGAAACATCCATTCCCCAATTGCAGCTTGTGCGGCGTGCGGAAAAGGCCCGCAGCACAAGCTCCCATTGGGAAATGGATGTTTTTAAACATCCGTGCACCATGTGGCAGGCACCATGCAGAGCCTTCCACATGCTGCTGGGATGTTTAGGGGGGCACCATTGTGAGAGCCAGTGTGGAAGGAGGCCCTGCTAGGGGCCCCAAAGACATTTTCTGACAGCCGCTCCATGTCGGAAAGGCCGACATGAAAAGGCTGTCAGAAAGTGCCATCATAATCTCGAAGGCAGAGTCAAGTCTGACTTCACCATCATTAGGGTATTATGGTGGCCTCTGACAGCCTGTCGGAAGCGCATCAGAATCCCCCGCAGGTTTCACTCCGACCGCCATCATCCTAATATGGCGGTTGGACTGAAACTTACGATGTCAGGCGGAAAGCCTCCAACTGCTGGTCGAAGGCTTTCCGCCCGACATTGTAATCAGTCCCAAAGCATCTGAGGAACATGGCTGGTGAAAGAGTGAAAGAAGCCATAAAAACGATACCAAAAGAAGGTGATGTGAGGTCATTCAAATCACAACAGTCTTGAATGTCAAGTTTAATCCAGTGCCAAATGTAGATTATGAAAGATACATATTCAGGCAAGAACGCCCGAGACCAGGTGCAACTATTAATGAATTTGTTGAAAGACTGGATGTTCTGGTGAAGCACTGTAAATTCTAGAAGACCCCTTATTTGTCCGTGGATTTGAAACAGATCCACAGATCCATAAAATGAATTTAAAAAAAAAGAAAGACTAGGGGGTCCATTACGATGGCGGGCGGACAAAGTCCGCCCGCCATCGCAAGGGAGCCAGGGACCGACCGCCGAAGTTGCGGCGGTCCCGCCATGTGAATTAGGATGCGCCCGCCACACTGGCGGGCGCATCCTGGCTCCTTTACATTGCGGGTGGATCTGCTGGTTGCAGACCCGCTCGCAATGTGAAAGGACTAGTGCACAGCATTGCCATGCACTACATGGCAGGCACCACGTGGTGCCTGCCACGTAGTGCATGGCAATGAGGGGGGTACCATAGGTACCCCCCATGTGCACCCCCCAACACCCTGGGGGCCCGCAACGGGCCCCCAACAGAAGGTACCGCATGCCTTTCCATGGCGGCAACGTCGCCATGGAAATGCGAATCACCGCCTGCATCACAATATGGATGGCGGTGTCTTGCAGACACCGCCACCATATTGTGCCCGTTTTCCGCCCGGTCGACGAGTCGACCGGCGGAAAAGCGGCGGACGGTCTTCCCATCCGCCGCGGACCCCCTAGCCATCCTAATATGGCGGGGGGTCAATCAGGCATGGATAGCGGGCGGATCGCCCCTGCCGGGCCGGCGGTGGCTGCCCCCGGGCCCGGCGGGGGCCATCCGCCTGCCATCCTAATGGGCCCCTAGGTGCACTGCATTTATAGAAAGACTACAAAAGCTATCTTAACTTAATTTTTACATTTTTGTTTAAAATATATAAGAATGAATGTGTGAATAAAATGTATTTATGCACTTGTGAAGATGTATATTAGTAAATTGTACTTATGGGTCAAAACGTAGTAAAAGTTGTATTACAAAAAAATTGGTGAAATTCACTTTAAAACCAAAGGTTACAGGGACGCTATAGTTAGGAAATATCATAAAAAAAACATAGAAATTCACTGAAAAAAACAAAGGTTACAGGGATGTTATAGTTAGGAAATAGAATTTTAAAAACCTTACAAATTCACTGGAAAAAACAGCAACATTATAGTTAGATTCAGATTTTACACACACAAAATTATAGAAATTCAGCAGTTATAGTTATCTCAAGTAACTATAACTCATGCCCTAAGGTAACTATAATTTGCGCCCTCGCATATATATGTATATCTCCAAAAGGCACTGGCAAAAACAATTGGTACCACCCCACCCAGATCCATGATTGTTCTCCTCATTACTCTCTCTCTGCACAATAGTTTTTACTCCGCACAATCACTCCACCATTGCTGTCCACCTCTCCCATTGCATTATTTTGTGATGCTTTTCTTTCCTTCTAAAGGCTTGGCAGTTGCAGATTGTTCCATGGCCGTTCCTTTTGCACAGAGTTTATATTTTTTTAATTTACTGCTCCAACATGGATGTCCAGCATCTAGGAATGATAATTAAAAAGAAAAGGATTGTTTTAAAATAATAATGCATACATGTGCATTCTTGATGATGCATGTGCGTATATCCACCATCACGCGTTGGCTTTCTTTTTTCGTTTTTTGGGATGCTGTTCAAAATCCGCAATATTAATTTATTTTCCTGTTTTTGCTGATGCTAAACAGTATTGGCAAAAAGCACTCGCAAAGTCAAAAGGTAAGACCTATTGGCTTTGCCTATTTGCTGCCCTTTAAGTCAAAATAGTTCATGTTCATTGCTGTCAAATGTCACAGTGTCCAAAGCGAAATTTCATGAGGTGCAAGACATTATTTTATTGGGAAAGTTTTTCAAAGTTGTCACAATTCACAACTTTGCATGCTTGCGAAATTTGCCACTCTTCACAAAGCTTTGCGTGGGCGTAAACTTCCCACATGAAAACATGTTTTACTGACATTTTTCAGGCAAATCCTGCTTTTTTGTTTGGATTTCTCAGCCACTGTTTTTAAACTTTGTAAAGGTGGAAAAGCTTTTTTTTTTATGTGCACACTTCTACTTTTTCCCAGATGTGTTTATTTTAGCCAGAAGACCTGTGCATGTTGCAGCATGTTGCAGTCTTACCATTACCAGTATAAAATCCAAAGATGCTTAGTGCTGTTGGCTGCAAAACCAGGGCTGGCTGAAAGCCACCTTCGTGATTTAGGGATAGTTTTCGGCTATGTGTGATCTGCATCTCCCTTGGGCAGCAACACCATGCTTTATTCCTGTTAAACCCATGTCTTTGAGCGGTTTTTGTCCACTTTGACGCGAGCTTCCTAAGTATAATTTACATATAACAGAAGTTTTAAAGTGCGGTCCAAACTGTCTTGTTTTCTTATTCTCGCGATCACAATGGGGAGCCGGGAGCCTGCAAGGCAATCTGTTCACGCACTGACTTCACTGGGGCCTAGAATGTGGAAGCTGGAAAACGAAGCAGAAAATTACAGCCATACCAGCAAACCTTGGGGAAAGGTTGTTGATTTTTTCCGGTTATTTGAGACGGCTTCTTTAATCCCTGCCCCCCTGGACTTAAAATAAACACCCACGATAGACGATACTACACAAGGAATGCTTGGCCCACAAAGGAAATGTGAAATCTATAGAGGAAACAGATAGAAGGGAAACCCTTGGAGACCATTGTTTTTTTCTAGAAGTTTTGACCTTAGACTTTGCAAAAAGGTGGACAGGACTGTTTCTTCCGTAAAGAAAACGACAGCGCCCATTTTATTTTCTTGTAAGGCCCAGCTTTGTTTTGGGGCAAGAGAGTGCCTGAAATGTTTAATCCCTTTAGGAATCCGAGGCATTTATTCACTTTTTTGGCCCCGGGCAGGAGAGAGACGATAAGGAGAAATACTTTACATCTGCTATTCTCTGCATAGAAAGGTGTTCATGGGAAAGACTGAAAACTATGTTTGGCATGTCTCAAGGGTGTTTTTAATTAATACATTCATCTTCATCGGATCACACCATCACATCATGGGCTAAAGGTTTGATTTCAAGTACAGATCTATAATTTGAGCACAGTCCTGTAGTAACATCCACATATTAACGCAAAATGTCGCAATACCATATTCACAAATGACATTGGAGCATTTTGAGGGGGTTCACTGGCGAGTATTTCAAAAGCCTGAATGTTTCTGCCTTCTTATTGTCCAAAGGCATGTGTTATAGATGCTTATGAGGGGGAACATCAGACCTCCATATTTATTGCATGACCTCATGGTATCACTTCACTCTGGCTGATTGTTGTTTTTTCTTACAGGGACTAAAAGTCTGTGTTAACCTGCAATGCCACAACTGGTTGGACCAGCATGTCTAGGTTGAGGGCCATGCCCATACACTTGGAGGCTTGAAAATACCCTCGTGCATCTGCATTACTAATGGTAGGCTTATCTATAATGTGTTTTGGGAGTCAATTGTGGAAAGCATTGCCTACAACTCCACAGTCATGATGAGAACCATGACCAAGCAAAGTACTGTGCAATCAACCTCTTCTCTGGCGTATGAGAGTAACAACTAGACAAGCTCCAAAATTTCTAGAATGTGTAAACCAAACTAGCTATGTGCCTGCAAAAGTGATATGGGTGAATCTAGGCTAAGAACAAATTCAAGATTGTGTGCTTCACCTTCAAATTTGTTAAAGGCTTAACTGCTCTTTCTCCATAGTCTGGTCACCCAATCTGTTCTCAATAGGCTTGTAATATGGTTTACCGTTGTCTTGGCAAAGAAGATGGGTGTTGGTCTACGCAAGTACCAAGACTCTGAAAAACACTTCCCATGCGTTCTCAAAGTAGTGCCATTCTCCATAGTTAAGAAACAAAATATTTCTCTTCTATAAAAGAAAAACCACAGGAATCTGCAAGACACCATCTCCTGCCAAATAATCTACCAAGTGTATAGTATGTGGAATGCAACAAGAGCCTGTGGACACAAAATTAAAGTTAATGTGTCTATTCAGCAGCTATTTTTCGGGGTGTAACTGAGCACATACACCACACTTAAGAGCATTTTTACTTTATAGCAGGTGCACTATAAGAATAAAAAATAAAGAAACCTTAAATATCAATGCACTGCAACTGTGAAGTCCACTACGCATTAGTGTGGTTCTCAGCCATTTCCCTCTGCCTGACCTAACACATTTCAACAATGTGACTGTGCAAGACTCCTTTCTTTAGGTGTAGTTGCTACAGATGTATGCCCGTCTAAAAACATATGAAGTTCAAATCCTCTTTGAAGCTACTACTGAGTGGCTCATTTGGAGTCCCCTTGTTAATTTATGCAGTAAATCTGCATGGGGAATTACTGATACTTTGGCTATTACGACCCCAATACAAGTCTCACTATTAGTAGTGGAGAAAACATGATAACATCAAATTTAATCTCGTTCTGAGCTATCAAACTTGGATTTTTTTCATTTTTTATCTCTTGCACTAATTTTGCCAGGGTTTAAATGGTGAAATATTATGTGGGAACATCTTCTGGGTCTTGGTAATGTTGAACAAATAGTAATCCAAATGCGGGTTTAAGTTGCTGTTTGTGCTCAAATCAGTATTACTGTCAGGATAAGAATGAGAACGTACAATTCTTGATTTCTGGAAATATCAGGAAATATTATTTGACACAAGACAATCAATAACGGAAGGGGCCATGACAATGCAAAGAGGTTGTAAAAATTATGGACTCTGTGCTGGACAAGTTAGTCAAAAGTATGCTGTCTGTCCTTCTGTAAAAGTGGTTTAATTAGCACAACCTTAGGGCATCATTACGATGGCGGGCGGACAAAGTCCGCCTGCCACCGCAACGGAATGCGGGACCGTCCAAGGGGTGCGGCGGTCCCGCACCTGATATTAGGATGCCACCGTGGCGGTGGCAAGCCCTATTCCCAGCATTGTGGCGGGCGGTGCTCACAGCACCGCCCGCCACAATGCTGGGAATAGATGCCGTGCATTGGCACGCACAAGGTGACAGGCACCGCGCGGTGCCTGCCACTCTGTCCATGCCAATGCAGGGGTGTACCTATGCACCCCCCAACTATATGGGGGCCCACTACGGGCCCCCAAAGGCAAAGACCACATGCCTTTCCATGGCGGCAACGCCGCCATGGGAAGGCACATCTCCGCCTGCATCCTAATATGGATGGCCGTGTCTTGCAGACACCGCCACCATGTTAGAGCCCTTTGCCGCCCGGTCGACGAGTCGACCGGCAAAAAAACGGCGGACGGTCTTTCCGTCCGCCTGGGTCCCCACCGCCATCGTAATATGGTGGGGGAAATGTTGTGCAGGCGGACAGGAATGGCGGGTGGATCGCCACCGCCATACGGGCGGCGGCGATCCACCAGACATCATAATGACCCTCTAAGTTCCAAACTTGTGGTGTGAGCAAGTGTGTTGACAAAGTTTTATTCGGTATTGGACAATTAAACAGCTCACAAATCTCAATATCTATAGGAACGTAGGAGACATAATGCAGAAAACCATACATGTGCTTGTGAATTTCAGATATACGCCTCCATCTTGGATGCATGCTTTTCCTATGCAAAAAAGCACTCCTGAAATATATACCACACAAACATATGCAACATCTTTATTTGTATTCCCCTTTGGGCTATTAAAGGCCCACACACTGAATTATCCACAGTATTTGATTTACATGAAAAAGGACATGAGGAGGCAGATCGTGAGAAGATATGATTTCTTTTCATATGTGGACTGCATTCTCTCCAGAGTCTTGTGCTACTGTGAAATGCAGCTTCATTCTCCAGGGAGCCAGGCCTCATCTTGTTCCCTCCCCACCTTGCTGCTGATAAATCTGGCCAGTTTAGACCATGTACTGCTAGAAAGTAAGCCTTACATTAATTGTTATTTCTACCCTACGAGCACTCTTTTGCATTGTGTTAGAAATGGGGGTCTCTAGTTGGCAATGGCTGGCCACTGTCCAAGTAGGGACCCTTCTTCCTAAGTCAGAGTAAGAGGGTTACCCTCCTTGATACCCCTGCTCAACCCTGTGGTAACGTAGCACGAGCAGGTAGGCTTATCTCAGAGGCAGGGTGTGAAGCATTTATGACCATACACAGTAACACAGTGAGGAACACTACAAAGGGACACCACACAAGTAGTTATAAAAAATAAGTATCTTTATATAAAGGCAGATTTATCACAAGACCAATAACTGTAAAAGCCACAATACTGTCAAAAATAGGATAGCTGTTGAAGGGCTGTCAAAAATAGTTCAAAGGTTGCAAAAATAAGGTTCAAGTTCAAAGCAGTGGTCTCTGCGACCCTTTCTCTCACAAAGTACCTGGGTTTAGTAGCAAAACCAACAAAATGTCGCAAATAAGCTGTAGCGATGATTCTCGGCACGCGAGGCCGGCGATGCGTTGAAATCCTTGCCGCAAGGGAGGATGATGCGCCGATCTGCGTGATGCGTGCGGAGACGATGCGACAAACTTCTGCACGCTGGACTGCCGATGCGATGACTTTCTTGCCGCGTGGGAGAAGTCGAGGCGGCGATCCTGTTGCGCTGTGCGATCGTGTTGCGATGCGAAGACAGGACGCTCCGCGAGGGAGCGACGAAATTCGGTGCGATGCGATCAAAGTGGCGGACGCACGGCGTCCGCAATGCGATGCCCCAAGCGATGATTTCTTTAAGGGTTGCGAGTGCGCGGCGACACCAGCGCGATGATTTTTCCAGCGCGTCTCGGCTGCAGTGGCTCGCAAAGGGGCGTCAGCGATGGTTTCGTGTTGCGAGCCCTCGGCGGCAGCAGCGCGATGATTTTCCCAGCGCTCTCGACTGCAGCGGCTCACAAAGATGCGTTAGCGTCGATTCCCCAAACTCTCTTCTCTGAACTCACAGGAGCCTCATCAGCAGATAGCAGTCCTCGCAGGGAGGAAGCAGGAGGTTGGTGGTGGAGTCTGATGTGCCTGAGACTCCAGCAGGAGGCTAGCTCTTTTCCTAGCCCTTGGGTGATTGCTTGTACAAAAATAAAAGTTCTCTCAAGAGTTCCTTTTCCTCTTCTTCAAGGTCCAGTGGTCACTGCTGCAGGCCAGTGCAAGAAACAACACACAAGCACAGGGACAGTCACTTCCTGCAGATTCCTCCAGTGGCACGGACAGAGTTTCCTCTCCAGATCCAAAAGCAATACAAATTGGAGGGGTTTGAGCACAGATATTTATACCCCAAAAGTCCTTGTTCTCAGAAGCTACCAGTCACTGAACCTAGCCAGAACCAGTTCTGCTCAGGCCTGGAGCACTTTGTTTACCAGGCTGCATCCTTCCTTTCAGAAAGAGGGGGTCTGCTAGCAGACACACAGTAGGAGGTGGAGCCAGCATTCACCTTGCCGGGCACAGCCCTATTCAGATCAAGGAGCCACCCCGCCCCACACTCTAAATGCAGATCTCTCTATTCAACCCAGGTCTGACTCAGCCTGCCCTGCCCCTCTAAAACCAGACAGCCAATACACATAACAGCAGAGCACACTGGAAGGCTTAGGCAAGAAAATACCTACTTTCTAAAAGTGGTATTTTCAAACACAGAATATAAAAATAAACCTCACTAAAAGATGTATTTTAATATTCTGAGCTCAGGCATACTAAATTCGTGTTTCTACCACGTTCCTGGGGTCAGTTAGGACTATAGAATGTAATAGTCAAACTGCCCATTCTAGCCTATGAGGAACAGGTAGCCTTTACAGTAGTGAAAAACGAAATGGGGCATAATTCACATGCTACACACACCAAGGCATGCCCTACCTTACACATACAATGCACCCTACCATAGGGGTGACTTACAGGATGCCAAGGGAAGGTTCAGGGGCTGGGAAGTGGGTGCACTTCACAGCCAAGATGGCAGTTCTGGACTGCACACAGACACTGCAGTGGCAGGTCTGAGACACACTTTACAAGCTGCTTCTGTGGGTGGCACACATCAGTGCTGCAGGCCCACCAGCAGCATTTGGTTTACCAGCCCTGGGCACACATAGGCCACACTACTAGGGACTAACAGGTAAACCAAATAAGCCAATCAGGGATATACCAATTCACATAGACATATTTACACAGAGAGCATTCGCGCTGTGACACTGAATGGCAGTGGCACAGCGCCCAGAGCATCTAACACCAGCAAAACAGAGGAGACAACAGCGAAAAATGGAAGGGAGACCCACGCCAATGGTGCCAGGTCTAACACATTGCTAGATTTATTATGTACCTCGTTTTTTCCCACAACTCCCATTTTTGCTGCAATAATGATGAAAGCATTGCGGCTCACAAGTCAAAGGCTTGTGCTAATATTAAGAGGTTAACTAATAATTGTATTCCCAGCTTAAACTTACTGATAGTCTATCTTAAAAGCATATATCAGTATCAGATATCTCTTTTTGAAAGAAATAACAAACAACCCCCTCTTTCAACACGCTGAGAAGTGGTTAATCCCAAATTTGAATCAAAATAACTTTCTGGAATATTTACAAATAGAAACTATGGTTACACTCATAAATTGAGTTTCTGCATGGCTAATATGCAGAGGAAGAGGTGGGATCATAAGAGCATAATATAGTCAACTTCCTCCAGATTCCTAATAAACAAAAGAAAATGTCCAAGCCATAATTTTAATGGTGTTTTACATTGCCATTGAGTTAGGTCTACAAAACCAAATTGCTGCATAGCTCCTAACTGGTCAACATATGCTAGATAGAATCATAGTCAGAAACCCAAGTAGATCTTGTCATAATCAACCTACCCAGGCATATCACTATGGTCTTTTTGAATAATCTCTCTCTGAAGATCACAGATTTGCAAAAAGAATAGGAGAGCCAGGATCCGCCAGGACTGAGAGGAATGCTACATGGCAAACTAGCTTTTAAATCCCTCCAATGTCTTCGCAGCAGATACAGTGCATGCAACTGAAAATGTTTATATATTGTCAACATTGGTATAGTGCTTTCAACCATTAATATGGCAAGAAAGAGCTTTCTTTTCTAATCTGGGTACCCCGTACATATAGATCAGGAAATTCCAGACGCTGGTTTTGTATGGTTGTTTATTTGTGTACAGCTACTGGATATTTATTAAAAGTCTAGCTTAGTGATGGTTCGTGTTGGAATATGTGAAACTAAAATTAGTTTTCTTTTCCCAAAGAGCTTTGTAGTGTGTTATTTTTATTGATTGGTGGTTGTTACTGTTTTTCGTTGACCTATGTGGTTGTTGTGTATAGCCAGTACCATGCAGATTGTTTTCTGGACAGCATTGCTAGCCAGTTAGTAATGACTAAGCTGAGTTGTTGTGTGCATGAGGATGTGGTATGTTTAAACTAACTTTATCTGAATGGTACTTAGATGTATGTTGGTGTGATGAACTATCCGCACTTTTCCAACTATGTGGCTTTGGTATTGTTTTGTGTGCATGAAGGTGACAAGGGGTCTGTCTAGCATGTTCTGTTTGTGAAAGGCATATTATGGGTCTGATTTCGATGTCGGGCAAAATTCCTTCCGCCCGACACCGACTCGGTCCTGGGACCGACCGACACCCGGTCGGCGGTGACGACGGCCTCATTAGGATGCAACTGAACACTGTCCAGTCGTATTCCTATATTTCACTATGGGAGCATGCATTACGGCCGTAAATCGGCCGTAATGCATACTCCCATAGTGAAATGGGAGGTGTGGTTCATCCCTGCACCCCGTGGCAGGCACCTCAAGGTGCCTGCCACAAGGTGCAGGGATCATTAGGGGGGGCACTATAAGTGCCCCCTCGGCCTCCAACCGGAGGCTGTGCACCAAACAGGGCCCTGCTGTGGGCCCTGAAACACGCTTTTCGATATGGTTTCCATGTCGGACAGACCAGCATGGAAACCATGTCGGAAACCATGCATTGTAATCTCAAGGGCGAAAAGGCCCGCCCTTGAGATTACTAGCCAGCTTCAGATTGCCGGAATGACAGGTCGGTTTCCTTTCCGACCGCCTCCATCATAATGAGGTGGTCAGAAAGAAAACTGAGCGGCCCATTATGATGTGGCCCTGAAGGTTCAGACCGTTTAATTGTACAGGGCTTGTGAAGTGAGTGTTTGTGGGTAGAAGGTGCTGTTGTGTGTTAGATTTTAGCCACTTATGGTGTATTGTTGGTGTGTTGGGTGTGCCTGGCAAAGGCTGTCTGTTGTATACTAATTGGGTAGGCGTTTGTGGTAACGTGGATTAGGGTGATGCTTGGAGCATAGTGAAAGCTTACAAACAGAAGAGAAGGGCGAGGTGAGAGTTAGAACTGGGGCTTGTAGGTATACTCAGGTGCAGCCAGCACAGGTAACAGTGGTGGGATGGGGCAGTAGAGGGGGAGTGGACAGACGACAGGATAGGGAAAGTAAAATAAAAAAATCAATAAAACCACTTACCTTGTGCTTGCCACATCGCAGAGTCGCAATGCGGAGAGCGCAAGGTAAGTGGTTTTATTTATGTTACTTTCCCTATCCCGTCGCCTGTCCACTCTGGAGCAGTGAGGCGCAGCCTGTCTAGTCACTTCCACTGGTATGTGCGTAATTGTTCCCCAGTATTGGTTTAGCCTATTGCACTTCCAAAACATATATTGTAAATTGGTCGGGTCTGTGTGGTGCCTAGGGCAGGCAGAGGAGACCCCAGGGAAGATAAAATTCAACCTATTTGGAGTAAGATACACATTATGTAGTATATTTAGTTAGATGAACCTGAAACGTGCATTGGGAGACATTTTGCGGGGATATTCCAGGGTGTTCTGCCATTCTGAATCATAAAATAGGCATTGTACCATGTCCGCCCATTGGGCCCTTAGGGGCTGAAGGGACACTCCTGCGTGCTCCGGAATGGTTTTGTACAGCCAAGTAATCAGCCTACGGCCATTTCCTTTGGTGTGCATGACCTGCAGGGCAGCATGCGTGCCTGGTTCATTGATGTTCGTGTTCCAACGACATTCAATTTTATGCACAATTTTATGGTACAGCAGGAATTGGCCAGAGCTTAGGTTTCTGTCCTCAACCAGGGTCTCAAAATCCAGCAGGGTTTCCTCAGAGTAGGTCACCCAACGTAATCAGCCCTACCTCCTCCCATCTTATTAGCGCTGTTGCATGCAATGCATTGGTGCCTATGTGCATGCCACTAAGTGAAAGTGCTGGGGCATATGCGGTGTCCAGTGGGTGTACTGGAGGCAGTGCCACAGAACCAGCACCACCATTTTCAGGAGTGTGAGGAAGTCCCTATTGGTCCCGCCACTTCAAAATGGTATGTCATGAAGTTCACCTATCATAAAACGCCCCTAAGTGATACCAGCATCAGCTAGATGGTGCCCTTCTAACCAATATGTTGCCCATTGTAGGGGGGCCGCAAAGTAGTATCTGCGGAAGTCTGGGGCACACAGACCTCCCTTGGCAGGAAGGAGTCTCAACTTTGCTAGACTAATTCTAAGGTGCCTGTCACCCCATATTAGATCTGTTAGTAGGGAGTCTATTTGGAGGAACATCACCACTGGTGGGAGCACTGGAAGATTTACAAACTGGTAGAGGAGGTGAGCTAGCAATACACCATCTAAGATATTGCCACTCGTCTCGGGACTGCCAATGGGAGAGCAGTACAGAAAGCCTCTTGGGATCTCAAGGCCCTCATCGTTCAGCCCAGGCTTCCCTCTAATAGATCCTCACAAGTATGGTAAATGTGGATACCAAGGTATCAAAATATGGGCGGTGCCCATGGGATGATGTGGTTCCCATGTGTTGCCAGTCTCTCAGGCACTGCCCAGTGCAGCGGAAACACCTGAGATTTGTTGGAGTTCACCTGCAGATCCAAGGCACCAGCAAACTATGTAAGTGAGTCCGCTATGGTGTTTAGGTTAGTTGATATGTCTCTGATATAGAGAAACATATTAGCGTATAATGATGTAGCATGTGCGCGCCGTCACCTCCAGGATGACCCACTCTCATCCCTGGTCCCACAGTCATATGGCCAGCGGCTCAATTTCTAGAGCAAATAGTAATGGTGATAGTGTGCAGCCCTGTCTAGTTCCCCTGCCCACTGGGTAGCTTTGTGATATGTTTCTCCAAGTTTTCATCCTACCAATAGGACTCGTATACAGTAACCGAATACAGTTGAGAATTTGGGTCCCAATTCCAAAGGCGTTAAGGACCTGCATTAAGTAGTCCCATGCTAATGTATTGATTGCCTGATCCAAGTCAAGGGTTACACAGGCTAAGTCTGGCAAATCTGCCCTTGCCCTTTCACTTATTTGGTAGAAGCGCCTAATTTTAAGGGAAGTACTCTGGTGCAGTATAAAGCCGTTATGGTCAGCATGGGTTAAATCTGGAATCAAGGTAAGAAGCTAAGGGGCCGATTCCGATTCCGGGCGGAAAACGTACCGACCGACTCGGAGCCGGAATTAATTCCGACCGACACGTACCGGTGCAGCCCGACCCGCAAAGTACGATGAAAAGCGTGCAAAACCCGACCGACTCGTACGGAACTCAAGCCGAACGACCGAGCCGCGCGGGAACAGCAATCCGGCCGGAAAAACACGCGAATCTAACCGACCGACACGCACCCGGAACAATCCCGAACGAAACGTACCCGCGAACTCCCACCTGCCAAGTACGATGCAACGTGTGGAAAACACGACCGAGTCGCACGGAGGACAAGCCGTACGACCGACACGCATACAAAACTGCGAGCCGAAGCAACCCAAAACACCGCGACCGACGCGTCCGCAGCATAGAAAACAGCACAAACACAGCGTGAACGAATCGGAGAAGCCCGTACGAGACAACTGCAGGGTCAGACTCGGCCACAAGAACGTCTCCTACATGCACGAAAAGTACAAAGGGAAAATACACAAAAAAAGCCAAACAAGCAACTACAAAGCCAATAAATACTGGGGGAGCAGGGAACAAAGACACACCCACAACTCCACCCATATAAAGGACACAAATCCCTACCATGATCCTTTGCAAATTCAAATTACCTGCCAGCACTCAACAGACAGCAACCATACACCCACGGCTCATCCATCACACAAGCCACACACCATCAGTATCTCAACAAATAGCAACCTCACATACACCTAGCAAAACACACACTCACACACCTTCACCTGCACACCAACACACACACCACTCACCATCACCACCCATCACCATGCCCCCAAAGAAGAATCATAAGTTCCTAGATAGTGAATTGGAAGTCCTGGTAGATGAGATCCTCAGGGTAGAGCCACAGCTGTTTGGTACACTGGTCCAACAGACACCCATGGCGCAGAAAACCAAGATGTGGGAGAGGATCGTCGACAGGGTGAACGCACAATCACCATGTTTGCGCACAAAGATAGACATCCAGAACAGGTGGTATGACGTGCGCAGGAGGGTCAGGGAGCTGTTGAAGAAGGACTACCTCGTGAGCCAACACACCGGCAGTGGCCCTCCTGCCAAGCCAGTCTACCTCAGGCCCTGGGAGGAGAAGGTGCGGGCCATCCTACCACCAGTGAGCGTATATGGACTAGAAAACATCCCAGAGCCTGGTGAGTACACAACAAATGTACACAAGATTGTGCCACAATACACACACATCACTGTCAAGGGGAGAGTCAAACCATGCACCCTTAGCAACTACACAGCAACCAGAACAGAATCATCCCAAAATGTGTATGTCAGTCAGATAAACACAACACATGCCATCTCATAGTGACATGTAACTGTCTCATCACATGTACAAACACAACTACAACTACAGCTAGGCAGTGGCACAAATACAACTAACAAACACATCCAGACATGTAGCCACCACTACAACACCACCACACAGTGAAGCCCACTGAAAGAAAGGTATACTGTGTATACTGGGCAAGTCAGTGTAGCCAATAGCATCATGGGAGTCGTAGTCACAGATATTGCCCACCCTCACAATGCGCACATCAACACCACCATGAACCATGCTCACATCACAGGGAGTGGAAAACAACTGACAAGATGGCTGACACTGGCTACTGCTGTGGGGAGCACAAGGCCCTGCTGGCAACTGTGCACCAACCAACAGCAGGACACCACTGACTGACATCCTGAAAGACAACTTGCACACCCTGCAATGGAAGCACCTTCCATGGTGGGATATCTGGCTGGGTGGGAAGGAGGACTCACAGCACTGACCATAGTTACAAGCACCTCCCCTCACACACCCCCTCAACACTAACTCCACATAACCCACCTGGGAGAATGCAATGCCTCACATCCTAACTGAAGATCCCACAAAGAACCACCACCCTGGGTTATGCTGTGTGAAGCACAGGGACACTCTTGGGACTTTTAGCCAAACAACTGCCAGGACAACACTCCCAGCCATCCTGTCAGCACAGGCACCCCACCCCACAGGGAAGCAGAGTCAAAAGGAAGGAAGGATGGGCATGCTGGGAAGGGGGGTGGAGGCAATAGCATGATGGGAGTTGTAGGCACAGATAATGTTCACCTTCACAATTGGCCCATCAACACCACTCTGAACCATGCTCACATCACAGGGAGTGGAAAAGGACTCACAAGATGGCTGACACTGGGTACTGCTGGGGGGAGCACAAGGCCCTGCTGGGAACTGTGCAACAACCAAAAGCAGGACACCACTGACTGACATCCTGAAAGACAACTTGCACTCCCTGCAATGGAAGCACGTTCCATGGTGGGATATCTGGCTGGGTGGGAAGGAGGACTCACAGCACAGACCATAGTCACCAGCAGCTCCACCCACACCCCCCTAACACAAACTCCACACAACTCACCTGGGAGAATGCATTGCCTCACACTCCAATCAAATAACCCACAAAGAACCACCACCCTGGGTCATGCTGTGTGAAGCACAGGGACACACATGGGACCTGTAGCAGAACTAACCCCAGGATAACACTGTCAGCCATCTTGTCAGCACAGGCACACAACCCCACAGGGAAGCAGAGTCAAAGGGAAGGAAGCATGGGCATGCTGGGAAGGGGGTGGAGGCTATAGCATGATGGGAGTGGTAGTCACAGCTCAACATCCCTCACCCACATGGCCCAGCAAGCTCACACCCAAGCATGCACACACCACAGAGAGTGGAAAGCCCCATCAAAGATGTCTGACACTGGTGCTCTGTTGTGGGGAGCACAAGGCCATGCTGGGAACTGGCTACCAACCAACAGCAGGACACCACTGTCAGCCATCTTGCCATTGCTCTCACACTCACACACAGTGAGGTCCACCCAAAAGCAAGTAAGTATGGGCATGCTGGGAAGTGGGGTGGAGGCAATAGCATGATGGGAGTGGTAGTCACAGATATTGGTCACCCCCACAACTGTCCCATCAACACCACCCTGAACCATGCACACATCACAGGGAGTGGAAAACAACTCACAAGATGGCTGACACTGGCTACTGCTGTGGGGAGCACAAGGCCCTGCTGGCAACCAACCAACAGCAGGACACCACTGACTGACATCCTGAAAGACAACTTGCACACCCTGCAATGGAAGCACCTTCCATGGTGGGATATCTGGCTGGGTGGGAAGGAGGACTCACAGCACTGACCATAGTTACAAGCACCTCCCCTCACACACCCTCAACACTAACTCCACATAACCCACCTGGGAGAATGCAATGCCTCACATCCTAACTGAAGATCCCACAAAGAACCACCACCCTGGGTTATGCTGTGTGAAGCACAGGGACACTCTTGGGACTTTTAGCCAAACAACTGCCAGGACAACACTCCCAGCCATCCTGTCAGCACAGGCACCCCACCCCACAGGGAAGCAGAGTCAAAAGGAAGGAAGGATGGGCATGCTGGGAAGGGGGTGGAGGCAATAGCATGATGGGAGTTGTAGGCACAGATAATGTTCACCCTCACAATTGGCCCATCAACACCACTCTGAACCATGCTCACATCACAGGGAGTGGAAAAGGACTCACAAGATGGCTGACACTGGGTACTGCTGGGGGGAGCACAAGGCCCTGGTGGAAACTGTGCAACAACCAACAGCAGGACACCACTGACTGACATCCTGAAAGACAACTTGCACTCCCTGCAATGGAAGCACGTTCCATGGTGGGATATCTGGCTGGGTGGGAAGGAGGACTCACAGCACAGACCATAGTCACCAGCAGCTCCACCCACACCCCCTAACACAAACTCCACACAACTCACCTGGGAGAATGCATTGCCTCACACTCCAATCAAATAACCCACAAAGAACCACCACCCTGGGTCATGCTGTGTGAAGCACAGGGACACACATGGGACCTGTAGCAGAACTAACCCCAGGATAACACTGTCAGCCATCTTGTCAGCACAGGCACACAACCCCACAGGGAAGCAGAGTCAAAGGGAAGGAAGCATGGGCATTCTGGGAAGGGGGGTGGAGGCTATAGCATGATGGGAGTGGTAGTCACAGCTCAACATCCCTCACCCACATGGCCCAGCAAGCTCACACCCAAGCATGCACACACCACAGAGAGTGGAAAGCCCCATCAAAGATGTCTGACACTGGTGCTCTGTTGTGGGGAGCACAAGGCCATGCTGGGAACTGGCCACCAACCAACAGCAGGACACCACTGTCAGCCATCTTGCCATTGCTCTCACACTCACACACAGTGAAGTCCACCCAAAAGCAAGTAAGTATGGGCATGCTGGGAAGGGGGTGGAGGCTATAGCATGATGGGAGTGGTAGTCACAGCTCAACATCCCTCACCCACATGGCCCAGCAAGCTCACACCCAAGCATGCACACACCACAGAGAGTGGAAAGCCCCATCAAAGATGTCTGACACTGGTGCTCTGTTGTGGGGAGCACAAGGCCATGCTGGGAACTGGCCACCAACCAACAGCAGGACACCACTGTCAGCCATCTTGCCATTGCTCTCACACTCACACACAGTGAAGTCCACCCAAAAGCAAGTAAGTATGGGCATGCTGGGAAGTGGGGTGGAGGCAATAGCATGATGGGAGTGGTAGTCACAGATATTGGTCACCCCCACAACTGTCCCATCAACACCACCCTGAACCATGCACACATTACAGGGAGTGGAAAACAACTCACAAGATGGCTGACACTGGCTACTGCTGTGGGGAGCACAAGGCCCTGCTGGCAACTGTGCACCAACCAACAGCAGGACACCACTGACTGACATCCTGAAAGACAACTTGCACACCCTGCAATGGACGCACCTTCCATGGTGGGATATCTGGCTGGGTGGGAAGGAGGACTCACAGCACTGACCATAGTTACAAGCACCTCCCCTCACACACCCCCTCAACACTAACTCCACATAACCCACCTGGGAGAATGCAATGCCTCACATCCTAACTGAAGATCCCACAAAGAACCACCACCCTGGGTTATGCTGTGTGAAGCACAGGGACACTCTTGGGACTTTTAGCCAAACAACTGCCAGGACAACACTCCCAGCCATCCTGTCAGCACAGGCACCCCACCCCACAGGGAAGCAGAGTCAAAAGGAAGGAAGGATGGGCATGCTGGGAAGGGGGGTGGAGGCAATAGCATGATGGGAGTTGTAGGCACAGATAATGTTCACCCTCACAATTGGCCCATCAACACCACTCTGAACCATGCTCACATCACAGGGAGTGGAAAACGACTTACAAGATGGCTGACACTGGGTACTGCTGGGGGGAGCACAAGGCCCTGGTGGGAACTGTGCAACAACCAACAGCAGGACACCACTGACTGACATCCTGAAAGACAACTTGCACTCCCTGCAATGGAAGCACGTTCCATGGTGGGATATCTGGCTGGGTGGGAAGGAGGACTCACAGCACAGACCATAGTCACCAGCAGCTCCACCCACACCCCCTAACACAAACTCCACACAACTCACCTGGGAGAATGCATTGCCTCACACTCCAATCAAATAACCCACAAAGAACCACCACCCTGGGTCATGCTGTGTGAAGCACAGGGACACACATGGGACCTGTAGCAGAACTAACCCCAGGATAACACTGTCAGCCATCTTGTCAGCACAGGCACACAACCCCACAGGGAAGCAGAGTCAAAGGGAAGGAAGCATGGGCATTCTGGGAAGGGGGGTGGAGGCTATAGCATGATGGGAGTGGTATTCACAGCTCAACATCCCTCACCCACATGGCCCAGCAAGCTCACACCCAAGCATGCACACACCACAGAGAGTGGAAAGCCCCATCAAAGATGTCTGACACTGGTGCTCTGTTGTGGGGAGCACAAGGCCATGCTGGGAACTGGCCACCAACCAACAGCAGGACACCACTGTCAGCCATCTTGCCATTGCTCTCACACTCACACACAGTGAAGTCCACCCAAAAGCAAGTAAGTATGGGCATGCTGGGAAGGGGGTGGAGGCTATAGCATGATGGGAGTGGTAGTCACAGCTCAACATCCCTCACCCACATGGCCCAGCAAGCTCACACCCAAGCATGCACACACCACAGAGAGTGGAAAGCCCCATCAAAGATGTCTGACACTGGTGCTCTGTTGTGGGGAGCACAAGGCCATGCTGGGAACTGGCCACCAACCAACAGCAGGACACCACTGTCAGCCATCTTGCCATTGCTCTCACACTCACACACAGTGAAGTCCACCCAAAAGCAAGTAAGTATGGGCATGCTGGGAAGTGGGGTGGAGGCAATAGCATGATGGGAGTGGTAGTCACAGATATTGGTCACCCCCACAACTGTCCCATCAACACCACCCTGAACCATGCACACATTACAGGGAGTGGAAAACAACTCACAAGATGGCTGACACTGGCTACTGCTGTGGGGAGCACAAGGCCCTGCTGGCAACTGTGCACCAACCAACAGCAGGACACCACTGACTGACATCCTGAAAGACAACTTGCACACCCTGCAATGGACGCACCTTCCATGGTGGGATATCTGGCTGGGTGGGAAGGAGGACTCACAGCACTGACCATAGTTACAAGCACCTCCCCTCACACACCCCCTCAACACTAACTCCACATAACCCACCTGGGAGAATGCAATGCCTCACATCCTAACTGAAGATCCCACAAAGAACCACCACCCTGGGTTATGCTGTGTGAAGCACAGGGACACTCTTGGGACTTTTAGACAAACAACTGCCAGGACAACACTCCCAGCCATCCTGTCAGCACAGGCACCCCACCCCACAGGGAAGCAGAGTCAAAAGGAAGGAAGGATGGGCATGCTGGGAAGGGGGTGGAGGCAATAGCATGATGGGAGTTGTAGGCACAGATAATGTTCACCCTCACAATTGGCCCATCAACACCACTCTGAACCATGCTCACATCACAGGGAGTGGAAAAGGACTCACAAGATGGCTGACACTGGGTACTGCTGGGGGAGCACAAGGCCCTGGTGGGAACTGTGCAACAACCAACAGCAGGACACCACTGACTGACATCCTGAAAGACAACTTGCACTCCTGCAATGGAAGCACGTTCCATGGTGGGATATCTGGCTGGGTGGGAAGGAGGACTCACAGCACAGACCATAGTCACCAGCAGCTCCACCCACACCCCCTAACACAAACTCCACACAACTCACCTGGGAGAATGCATTGCCTCACACTCCAATCAAATAACCCACAAAGAACCACCACCCTGGGTCATGCTGTGTGAAGCACAGGGACACACATGGGACCTGTAGCAGAACTAACCCCAGGATAACACTGTCAGCCATCTTGTCAGCACAGGCACACAACCCCACAGGGAAGCAGAGTCAAAGGGAAGGAAGCATGGGCATTCTGGGAAGGGGGTGGAGGCTATAGCATGATGGGAGTGGTAGTCACAGCTCAACATCCCTCACCCACATGGCCCAGCAAGCTCACACCCAAGCATGCACACACCACAGAGAGTGGAAAGCCCCATCAAAGATGTCTGACACTGGTGCTCTGTTGTGGGGAGCACAAGGCCATGCTGGGAACTGGCCACCAACCAACAGCAGGACACCACTGTCAGCCATCTTGCCATTGCTCTCACACTCACACACAGTGAAGTCCACCCAAAAGCAAGTAAGTATGGGCATGCTGGGAAGGGGGTGGAGGCTATAGCATGATGGGAGTGGTAGTCACAGCTCAACATCCCTCACCCACATGGCCCAGCAAGCTCACACCCAAGCAGGCACACACCACAGAGAGTGGAAAGCCCCATCAAAGATGTCTGACACTGGTGCTCTGTTGTGGGGAGCACAAGGCCATGCTGGGAACTGGCCACCAACCAACAGCAGGACACCACTGTCAGCCATCTTGCCATTGCTCTCACACTCACACACAGTGAAGTCCACCCAAAAGCAAGTAAGTATGGGCATGCTGGGAAGTGGGGTGGAGGCAATAGCATGATGGGAGTGGTAGTCACAGATATTGGTCACCCCCACAACTGTCCCATCAACGCCACCCTGAACCATGCACACATTACAGGGAGTGGAAAACAACTCACAAGATGGCTGACACTGGCTACTGCTGTGGGGAGCACAAGGCCCTGCTGGCAACTGTGCACCAACCAACAGCAGGACACCACTGACTGACATCCTGAAAGACAACTTGCACACCCTGCAATGGACGCACCTTCCATGGTGGGATATCTGGCTGGGTGGGAAGGAGGACTCACAGCACTGACCATAGTTACAAGCACCTCCCCTCACACACCCCCTCAACACTAACTCCACATAACCCACCTGGGAGAATGCAATGCCTCACATCCTAACTGAAGATCCCACAAAGAACCACCACCCTGGGTTATGCTGTGTGAAGCACAGGGACACTCTTGGGACTTTTAGCCAAACAACTGCCAGGACAACACTCCCAGCCATCCTGTCAGCACAGGCACCCCACCCCACAGGGAAGCAGAGTCAAAAGGAAGGAAGGATGGGCATGCTGGGAAGGGGGTGGAGGCAATAGCATGATGGGAGTTGTAGGCACAGATAATGTTCACCCTCACAATTGGCCCATCAACACCACTCTGAACCATGCTCACATCACAGGGAGTGGAAAAGGACTCACAAGATGGCTGACACTGGGTACTGCTGGGGGAGCACAAGGCCCTGGTGGGAACTGTGCAACAACCAACAGCAGGACACCACTGACTGACATCCTGAAAGACAACTTGCACTCCCTGCAATGGAAGCACGTTCCATGGTGGGATATCTGGCTGGGTGGGAAGGAGGACTCACAGCACAGACCATAGTCACCAGCAGCTCCACCCACACCCCCTAACACAAACTCCACACAACTCACCTGGGAGAATGCATTGCCTCACACTCCAATCAAATAACCCACAAAGAACCACCACCCTGGGTCATGCTGTGTGAAGCACAGGGACACACATGGGACCTGTAGCAGAACTAACCCCAGGATAACACTGTCAGCCATCTTGTCAGCACAGGCACACAACCCCACAGGGAAGCAGAGTCAAAGGGAAGGAAGCATGGGCATTCTGGGAAGGGGGGTGGAGGCTATAGCATGATGGGAGTGGTAGTCACAGCTCAACATCCCTCACCCACATGGCCCAGCAAGCTCACACCCAAGCATGCACACACCACAGAGAGTGGAAAGCCCCATCAAAGATGTCTGACACTGGTGCTCTGTTGTGGGAGCACAAGGCCATGCTGGGAACTGGCCACCAACCAACAGCAGGACACCACTGTCAGCCATCTTGCCATTGCTCTCACACTCACACACAGTGAAGTCCACCCAAAAGCAAGTAAGTATGGGCATGCTGGGAAGGGGGGTGGAGGCTATAGCATGATGGGAGTGGTAGTCACAGCTCAACATCCCTCACCCACATGGCCCAGCAAGCTCACACCCAAGCATGCACACACCACAGAAAGTGGAAAGCCCCATCAAAGATGTCTGACACTGGTGCTCTGTTGTGGGGAGCACAAGGCCATGCTGGGAACTGGCCACCAACCAACAGCAGGACACCACTGTCAGCCATCTTGCCATTGCTCTCACACTCACACACAGTGAAGTCCACCCAAAAGCAAGTAAGTATGGGCATGCTGGGAAGTGGGGTGGAGGCAATAGCATGATGGGAGTGGTAGTCACAGATATTGGTCACCCCCACAACTGTCCCATCAACACCACCCTGAACCATGCACACATTACAGGGAGTGGAAAACAACTCACAAGATGGCTGACACTGGCTACTGCTGTGGGGAGCACAAGGCCCTGCTGGCAACTGTGCACCAACCAACAGCAGGACACCACTGACTGACATCCTGAAAGACAACTTGCACACCCTGCAATGGACGCACCTTCCATGGTGGGATATCTGGCTGGGTGGGAAGGAGGACTCACAGCACTGACCATAGTTACAAGCACCTCCCCTCACACACCCCCTCAACACTAACTCCACATAACCCACCTGGGAGAATGCAATGCCTCACATCCTAACTGAAGATCCCACAAAGAACCACCACCCTGGGTTATGCTGTGTGAAGCACAGGGACACTCTTGGGACTTTTAGCCAAACAACTGCCAGGACAACACTCCCAGCCATCCTGTCAGCACAGGCACCCCACCCCACAGGGAAGCAGAGTCAAAAGGAAGGAAGGATGGGCATGCTGGGAAGGGGGGTGGAGGCAATAGCATGATGGGAGTTGTAGGCACAGATAATGTTCACCCTCACAATTGGCCCATCAACACCACTCTGAACCATGAACACATCACAGGGAGTGGAAAAGGACTCACAAGATGGCTGACACTGGGTACTGCTGGGGGGAGCACAAGGCCCTGCTGGGAACTGTGCAACAACCAACAGCAGGACACCACTGACTGACATCCTGAAAGACAACTTGCACTCCCTGCAATGGAAGCACGTTCCATGGTGGGATATCTGGCTGGGTGGGAAGAAGGACTCACAGCACAGACCATAGTCACCAGCAGCTCCACCCACACCCCCACTAACACAAACTCCACACAACTCACCTGGGAGAATGCATTGCCTCACACTCCAATCAAATAACCCACAAAGAACCACCACCCTGGGTCATGCTGGGTGAAGCACAGGGACACACATGGGACCTGTAGCAGAACTAACCCCAGGATAACACTGTCAGCCATCTTGTCAGCACAGGCACACAACCCCACAGGGAAGCAGAGTCAAAGGGAAGGAAGCATGGGCATGCTGGGAAGGGGGTGGAGGCTATAGCATGATGGGAGTGGTAGTCACAGCTCAACATCCCTCACCCACATGGCCCAGCAAGCTCACACCCAAGCATGCACACACCACAGAGAGTGGAAAGCCCCATCAAAGATGTCTGACACTGGTGCTCTGTTGTGGGGAGCACAAGGCCATGCTGGGAACTGGCCACCAACCAACAGCAGGACACCACTGTCAGCCATCTTGCCATTGCTCTCACACTCACACACAGTGAAGTCCACCCAAAAGCAAGTAAGTATGGGCATGCTGGGAAGTGGGGTGGAGTCAATAGCGTGATGGGAGTGGTATTCACAGATATTGGTCACCCCCACAACTGTCCCATCAACACCACCCTGAACCATGCACACATCACAGGGAGTGGAAAACAACTCACAAGATGGCTGACACTGGCTACTGCTGTGAGGAGCACAAGGCCCTGCTGGCAACTGTGCACCAACCAACAGCAGGACACCACTGACTGACATCCTGAAAGACAACTTGCACTCCCTGCAATGAAAGCACCTTCCATGGTGGAATATCTGGCTGGGTGGGAAGGAGGGCCGGATGTCAACCAAATACAACCAATGCAGACCATGTACACACCCCAACATTCACATAGAAATGCCCAAATAATGCAGGACAATGTCCTACACCAATATCAACCACTGACTGTGACAACTCTCGACAATGCAATGTACAGGCCCGCATCCAGAGGCACAGTCACAACTGTCAGGTGTGTCAACCATTGATGCCTGCAGAAACATAACATACATTGTGTGTGTCTCCCAAAAACAGGTGATGATGGGGACACAGCAGCAGACGCTGAGGAGTCCCCGTCCCAGGCTCAAGAGGATACGGAGCTCACTGGTGTGGAACAGCCTCTGCCCTCCTCGGATGAAGAAGACCCACCTGGCACCTCCGGAGCAAGTCATCATGCAGCACCAGCAGGACCACCAGCTGCACCCACCCCTCCAATGACTGTCAACACACATACCACCCCTGCCGACATGGACAGACCAAGGAGCACCACCACCACCAGCACAGGGACCCTGGACCAACGTGGGGCCATGGACACCACCACCACCAACAACCCCCAAGGTGGCCCAGGGTCACCTGTGCGTGCCACCTCAGGTACTGCACGTGTCGCCAGGGGTGGTGGGAGGGGTGGGAGACATAGGTCGCTGCTCGCAGAGGGGTCTGGACTGCATGATGACCCACAACTGGCACGCATAGCCGATGCGTACCAGTCCAGCACCGGAGAGTTCAGCCAGGTAGTGGGGATCCTCAGGGACATTAAACAGCAGCAGGCTGCCCATCATGCCCACTTGGACTCACACATGTCCCGCGTGGAGTCCAAGTGGGACACACTGCAAGAGATGACGGCGGTGCATAGGGACATATTACAATGCCTCCGCCAGATGAGCAGCAACCAGTCAACACCTCCCTGTGTGCCCACAACATCTGGTGCTGAAACAACTGCAACTGCCACAGGGAGGGAGGATGACTCTGGCGAATAGTCCCCTGCACCGCAGCAGCCTGCACTTGAGGGTCCCCCCCCAAAGAAGAGGGGCCATCCGAGGAGGGGCAAGTGAGAGGCCGATGGCCATGTGCAACCCCCAGGAAGCCAAAACCTGTTCTGGATAATCACCTTTGTGCGCAAACTGTTGACTGCAACACAACTCTCCCACATGACATGGGGAGCTCAAGTTGGACCAATGTCTCAGATGACTGTGGACTTTACTCTGGACATTTCTGCTACCAGGACTTCCAAATCATCTAGGAACTTTGGATTACAATCACAATGTACAGCACCCACCATCCTGTGCACTATACTCACACATGTATGTCAATAAACTCACTAATACACCATACTTGCCTCTGTTGTGATTCCTACGTTGTCTCTGAAGTGGCGATGATGATCTGGGAAATGACACTGTGCATGCTAACTGCTACAGCGAGTACAACACCAGCATGTGAGTCATGGCGACGTCACACATATGAGGGAGGCACACCACCAGGGCTACACAACACATACACACCATGGCCATCTGACTCATCGCCTACACTGATGTTGCCAGGAAATACGTTGCATTGCACAGACCCAACACCTATTCACAGTCGGTGTTAACTAGCCCACTGGTGCAGTAAGCAAATGTCAGTCAGATGTGTGACCACAGACAACGCACATCACAAAGTGAAGCACAGGTTTATTACACATTTGCAACATGTTGTAAGCACCACAGATGCAAGGTAATCCCACCTGGCAGCGGGCACACAGTCAACAAGTGTAGAAGGAAGGAAGTCCATGGGTGTGGTGCACATCACCTGTAGGGACACGACAGCTACCACCCTGGAAGTCGAATCACGGTGTCGGGGATCACAGTTGACCAAACGACTCTGAAAGTACCCTGTGAAGGACAGAAATGACACACAGTCAAAAGCACTGAAGAACAGGACAGAACTGCAATACTCATGCCCAATACATGTCACAAGATACCCACCCAGAACCAAGTTAGCATGTCAACACTGTTGGGGAGTACAGACTACCTGTAAGGACACATCGCTACACGCATACAGTCATGTAGCCCATGGACACACTCAAACAGCACCAGAGCACCACCAACACATATCATGCAAACTCACATCATTGACATGACATCTCTGGATACTCACATTCAGCTGAAGAAGTTGGAGATGAGCTGTGTGCGGACATCACCATCATCATCATCATCATCATCACTGGCATCGTGGTCCAGGCCAGGATCCTCCACAGGTGGCGGACGTTGGTCATCGTCATCCAAGATGAGAGGCAACTCCTTCCGCACTGCCAGGTTGTGTAGCATGCAGCAGACGATGACAATCTTGCACACCTTTGCTGGGGCATATGGGAGGGTCCCTCCTGTCTTGTCGAGGCAGCGGAAGCGGCTCTTCAGGAGACCAAATGTCCGCTCAATCACTCTCCTGGTCCGACCATGTGCCTCATTGTAGCGCATCTGGGCTGGTGTCACAGGGTTCCTGAGGGGCGTCAGCAACCACGGCATGTTGGGGTATCCGGAGTCACCTACATACAGACAATTGCACATTAGTAGAGTTGGAAAAGAGGGTGGAACACTACATTGCAGAACACACACAATGGTACAAAGTCAGTACACACCAACAAGCCAGGCACGCTGGTTCCGCATCTGTGACATCATCCTCGGGATGCGACTACTCCTCATCACGTAGGCATCGTGTGCAGAACCAGGGAAACGGGCACACACGTGTGAGATGCTCATATCTGCAAGACAGACCACCAGTGCATTGACCGAGTGGTAGTGTTTGCGGTTCCTGTATGCCTGCTCTTGGGCCTGTGGTGGTACCAAAGCCACATGTGTCCCATCAATGGAGCCAATGACATGCAGCATCCTCCCCAGGGCATAGAAGTCACTCTTCACGCCAGTGAGTTGTTGGAGTCTAGGGAAATAGATGTACTGGTTCAGGTATATCAACATAGCCTCCAAAACATCCCGGAGCACACGGCTGAACATGGTCTGTGACATCCCACCAGCAGTCGCCACAGTGTGTTGAAAGGTACCGGTGGCAAAGAAGTGTAGGGCTGCCATCACCTTCACCTTGGGGGTCAGCGCTGTAGGGTACGGCCGGCCAGGTTGCAAATGTGGTGCCAAGCGCACTGCCAAATCCTCAATCAGCTGCCTGGTGAAGCGGTACCGTCGGATGCTCTCACGTTCCACCATCGTTGCCAGGTCAGGGAATGGTCTAAGGACAGCTGGTGCCCTGCAGTGCATAGGTGAAGAAAGCAAGATTGTCAGTCACCCCACATATGTGGCATTGAACACACTCAATATCACATGATACATCATTATGAGGCACAAGTACATGATGTGTGCAGTTCCGTAAGGATATGTATGGCACATACATGGCCAACATCTAACATCACAGTTCAATAAGTGGCATCAATAAGTCCCAGGTCGTGCCATTGGATATCATGAGGCCGTGTCACAGTTCCCATCTCCTGCTACCACGGTACAAACACACCCCACAGTGACATGTGAGGACAGATGTGCCCCAGGCATCACAGCTCAACGACAGGTACATTCCCAGGGACCCTGTATTGCCACATGGACACTGGCATGACATGGTGTAGCATGTATTCACCACAGCAAAACAACCATGACCCCCACAGGTAGTGGTCCCTGTTGCCTCGGCAGGACAGACATGGACGTCTGTGACACACATGCTCACAACATCAAAGACCATGCACAAACAACGTGGATGTGGAGACTGCCTCCCATTGTGCACATGAAATCAGAGACATTGTAAACACAACATGCACACAGACTGTGGAGGACCATCACCATTGTGCCAATGGGTCACCCTGGGTTAAACATACCGTCCCACATGGGACTCAGGGGGTATGTGACATGACATACACATACACCACCGTGACATGTGACCATGCCACATGCTCAGATATGAACAGTTGCACATCACAGTGGTCATGTACACGAAACACCAAGGATTCTGTCCCCATGAACACGTGCACAGCCTGGGGGTGGCTGCCCCCAAGTGACACCCACAGAACAACATGTTCACCCCCATACACGGAATAGGTAATGCAGCCTTACATGCCGTAGGATACAGTTTGGACAGGCTGTGGTGTTGTAGGTGTGCCCCTCACTCCCTGGGAAGTATATGTGGCTGGCATATGTTCACCTGTGACAGGCATGGTGACATATGCTAGTGTCTTGTACAGGGACGCGTTGGACAGCAATGGACCGATCAGTGCGCACACATTGGCCATTGCATTCAATGTGTGCTGGTACGCGTTGTATCCTAGGTACGCGTTGAACAGCAATGGTCCGATCGGTGTGCCCGGCCGGCCCATTGCATTCAATGTGTGCGGGTACGCGTTGTATCCTAGGTACGCGTTGAACAGCAATGGTCCGATCGGTGTGCCCGGCCGGCCCATTGCATTCAATGGTGCGGGTACGCGTTGTATCCTAGGTACGCGTTGAACAGCAATGGACCGATCGGTGCACACCCATTGGCTATGGCCTGGCCTGGCAACGGACGCGTTTTCAAAATTTGAACGAGTCTGATGCTGTAAATTCAGTTGGTCACCCACAACAATGTTGCAAATTCATGGGTGTCATGAAGTTGAACATTTGAAGGATGCTGGGGGCGTGTGTAAGTGGTGCAATGCCATGGATTGGCCAGATTCAGAAGATGCAAACGACTTGGACCTATCACCTTGGACACATGGGACAGTATCTGCCTCTGCAGCACACATATAATGCTGGCTGTTCCCCTGAGAGCTCACTTGCCTGCACTACATGCTCCAGGACGACATCTGCCACTACACTGCTGCTGTATCTGCACCCTCTGGACCCTGCAATGGCACATACTGTGGAGAGAGCCCCAGCCTTCAGCACTGAGGAGAACCAGGCCCTGCTGGACAACCTCCTTCCACAGTACAGCAAGCTGTATGGGAAAGCAGGGGAGCAGGTGAGTGTTCTGTCCACTGCCTTTCTAAATGTGCATGTTGTCTGACTAGCAAGGCTAACAGTCTGCACGCCACTGGCTAGCAGGCTCACTGAGTAGTTGTCACCCCCCATAGTGTGTAGTTACATGCACTGGACAGGTATAGTGCAGTGACAGTGCATTTTAACAAGGTTTTACTTCCCAGGCAATGATACCATGTAGTAACTGCTGGCACACTGTCCATGGCCATCGTTGCACTGCCTGTGTACATCATGTGCCCCTGTGATTGAGACATGTATATCCAACTGTGTAATGCACGGATATGTTGCATGTGTAGTAATGGCATTCTCACTTTGTCATCCTCACAGGTTGATGCCCACCAGAAGCAGCAGATATGGCTGACCATCGTCCGGGCAGTGAGATCCGTGGGGGTCTACAAGCGCCGGATCCGCAACTGCCAGAAGAGGTGGCAGGACCTTCGGGGCTGGACCAGGAGGATCGCACGGGTCCAGCTGAAGCTGTCGCCTCCTCGCAGGAGGGGCGGACACCGGACCCTGACCCCCACATGCTCAGGATCCTGGCGGTGGTCTTCCCTGATCTGGATGGGCAGCTGAAGGCCAGAGAGCAGCAAGGAGGGGGTGAGTCCATTACTGCATTGTGAACTATGTCTGCCATGCTATGTGCCCTCCTCTGGCCTGGTTAAACATCCACAGTACATCAGTCATGTGGTCCAGGACCCATGTCCCTCTATTGTGCACTGCCCACTCCTCATCTGATACCCTGGTGTGGCCCTTACAGTCAGGGAATTGTGTCACTTGGGTACTGTGTCCTTGCAGTTTGCTTGACTCAAGGTGGGGGACAGCATCTGTTTCCCTAACTCTGTGGTGGGCATCATGGGTGGGTCCATTGCTTACACAATGGCTGTGTTCTGACATGTAATCTGCGTGTTACTTTGATATGTGGTCCAATTGCAGAGCTGATCCACCACATGTGCCTGGGGTATCTGGCACACACCCATGCTGCGGGTGGGAACAATGTCTGGGCCCCAGGAGTGTGTATATTACGTGTGTCACACATACTTAGCCAGCTGCCTACTGTCCAGGGCTCATCCCTCATTAATGTGGGGCAGGACAGTCATGCCTACTCCAGGCCATACAATACACTCTGTACTCCCACTCCCGTGTATCAGCTGACACGTTGTGCTCAGTGATTTGTCCCCTCAGGTGTCTGCCTCTGTGTTAGTGTGCTGTGGCTTCGTTGTCAGGTCTGCTGGGGTGTTTCTCGGTTGGGGCTCAGCATGCCACCGGAGATGTGACCATAGGAGACGATACTTGTGTGACACATAGGTGTTTGATCACCTGACCGTGCAGACTGGGGTATGCGAATGTGAAGTTCAGGCAGCTGTTTCCCATTCACAGCAGATTGAGAGGTGCTCAGGTTCAGAGGGTAGTGTTATAGGTCTCCCATATGTCCAATCGGTATGACCTGGACAGATAAGTGTTCAGATGATGTGGTGTGTGGGGGATGTACATGTGCACTTGTTCAGCTCCAGCACTTGCATTCCCCATGACCTACTATTGTGACACAGTGCAGAGTGTTGTTGTCTGGCTGCCCTGCCCATGTGACTGGAGACAGTGATGTATGACTTAGCAGGCATGCCTGTGCCATGGTATGTGACTTACTATTAGTGATCCTGCAGGGTAGTGACATGTGCTACATGCACACCATTGTGGCAATGGCTATCAGGACATGGGTGCATCATGGTGTCTGTCGCTGGTATGCATCACATGCATTTCCTATTTGTCTCTGGGCATCCCTTTCATCCGGACACCTGTACTGACTCAGTGGTAAGATTTGTGATGTGTGCATGTTCACATGCTTCACCGTGTTCTCTGCACTGTCCAACTACTGTGTAGGTGGTGCATGTGTCCACACTGGGGTATTGCCATCCAACAGACACCAGACAGATGGGTGCAAGGCCAGGTGGGATGTGAGTGCCATGGTTGACCATCAGACTGACAATTGGCTTCTCCTGTTCTGTTTGGGCACTTTTAGCAATGTTCAACTAAGGAAGCCAGGGCTTGCTCTGTAATGTGCTGTACTTACTGTGGTGTGTGCGTTCCGTGCAGGTGACTGAAGTCTGTCTGTTTCCCTATTGATTGCAGATACATCCACGGCCACAGGAGGGGACAGCTCCACGGACCAGGAGGAGATGCAGAGCCATACTGGCTCAGCAGCCGAGGAGTGGTCGGAGGGACCCAGTGGCACGGAGGGCGAGGGGAGCCACACCGAGGAGTCCACAGCACCATCCACCTCTGCTGAGGACCGCAGCAGCTCGGAGGATGACTCCCTTATGGAGGCGGGTGTCAGCAGCCACCACACCCCAGCTAGTGTTGCTGTCCCCGCCACCACCACCACCGCCCTCCCATCGGCTCCCATTCCTGAGGTCCGTGGAGGCTCCCATGTTCGGGAGCGTGTCTTCTTCGGGCCAGGCACAGCACCCCCTGCCCCTGTGTCCCCTGCTGCCCTGAGTGAGGAGTCTGTGTACCTCCTTCGCCAGCTCCATGTAGGGCAGACAGCGATGCTGACTGTCCTCCATGCACACACCACTCTGTTGACTCAGCTGGTGTCGTTCATGGAGGGCATCTAATTGGGCATGTCTGCCCTACAGAGGGGCAATAGGTCCATGGACTCCTCCCTGATGGCAGCAGTGTCCCTCCTCCGACAGTCCCTCACCCCTCCTGCCTCTGCCCCATCCACACTCCCCAGCACCTTACCTGTCCCAAGCACACGCACACCGGCACAGACACACACCAGCACAGACACGTGCAGCACACAGACACACACGCCACGAACAAAACGCACATGCACGCACAGTCAGGGGACTGAAACCACACTCACAGGGGATGGGGCCCAGGCACACACACACGCATCCATGAGCGCTGCGCAGTCCTCAGTTGCCTCTCCCTCCAAAGCCCCTCCCTTGCCTCACCTGCAACCCCAAAGACACAGCGGCTCTTCCTCAGGGACCTCGGCCTCTTCCCCTCCGATCCAGCTGATACAGCATTCAGGGGGAAGAGGAAGCCCACCCACACGGAGCGGAGTGCCCCTCGCCCACGGACACCCTCCCCCAGGCGCAGTCCGACTGAAGCCCCCACCCGCAAGTCCCCCCGGACCCAGAAGAGCAAGACCCTGCCGCCGCCCTACAGCTCAGGCACCAAGTCTCCTTCCTCCATCCCTCAGGCCCCCACTCCACAGGTGCCCCCAACACACCCTGCCCCAGGTTCCCCCACCCACAGATACACCATCCCCAAAAGGATCAGGCCTTCTCCCCCTGCCACTTGCTCTTCCGGCCCCACAACTCCCGCTGCGCTTGTCTGTGCCACTGGTGTGGTGAGGGTGTCCTCCCCCTCTGTCCTGCCTACCTTACCTGATCCCCATTCTCCTCCCCTGGAGGTAGGCACTGCAGTGGAGTCCACTACCACCCTGTCTGACTTGGGCACTGCAGTGGTGAACCTGTCCACTCCATCTGCACGGTCCACTGCAGTCGTGCCGGCACCCACACCATCTGAGTCATGCCCCCAGTTGTGCCGGCACACACCATGTCAGACACCTCCACTGCAGTTGTCAGTGGCTCTCCAGCACCCACCACCCCTTCCCTGCCTCCTCCTGGTGAGCCCTGATCCTGTCCCTGCGGTGCCTGGCCTGCCCCCGTATGCCCCTCCTAGGGGATTGTCCCTGGTTTTTATCAGTGCAGGCATGCGTAGGGTGACATCTGCCACTGTCACCCTGTTTTGACTTCCATGATGGACTGGCCATTGGCCTTTGTTTTTTTTTAAATGACTTCAAGTTTCGAACCCACATATGCTGAATAAAGCAACTTTCTGTTCTCTAGTGCTTTTGCTTCTGATGTACATGATGTTGATGATGCTAACCATGCCCTTGCTGCAGTGATGGTGATATTTGGTCTCATGAAAATGAAGTGTTACTGTGCCGGAACCCATGTGGTCCAGGGGGACTGTGTCCTATCCTGTGGTGTATCCATGTCATCCTTAGCAGCATCTGAGGGTGTCATGTTTTCAATATTTGGCAATGGGATTTCCTACTTACATTTGCAATGTCACATCTGTGGCTTCCACCCCTGCACATCTGTTGTGCTTGCCATTGTTCAATTTGTCTAGTTCCCTGACCGTGTGGCCATCTCCACTGGACATGCAGGTTTGGGCATCAATGGGGAAGGACTCATCTGTGTTGTCAGTGCGACTTGCTATACATGTGTGTTGGATCTGTGCTGATGATTTCGTTGACACTCCCATGACCAGGCTGATGTGACGGGAGCCTTCATTTGGTGCTAATTGTTGACTGTGTGACCAAGTGTTCTGCTGACATTATGGAGCCCTACTGATGCGACATATGGCACAGCTTTCCTCACACAGGAGTGGAGTCCCCTCATGGCAGTGTGTACTCCTGTGAGATCGCCTGCGCCCAAGGTGTGTGTTGTATGAGCATGTCTGTGTGTTCACTTCCATGTTGCTGTGCATGCTGGGATCCCTAGTGATGTTCCTGTTTGTGATGCTTGCTGAGTTGACCTATGTTCCCCCAAAGTCTTCTCCCTGGGTTCTCTGTGATGTGGGTGCATGGCACATTACTGGTCATCAGGGTGTCACCCATAGGTGTGTTTGCTGTCAGGGCTGAGTTTGTGGGCAGACGCTGATGGGTCACAGTCAGGATTCCCCTTGGCACTTGTTGTTTACACCTGTCATGTGATTTACGGTTTGTGTTAGCTGTCATTGGTTGTGACACGTTGTGTGTGTGACTGCTGGCACTCCTCAGGGTCAGGGCTGCAATGTTGGTAGTTGTCTATGTGTGTTCTTTGTGGGTGACCTTGGCTTCTTCATTGGTGTGTGACTGTGGCAGGGATCCCATTGGTTTGTGTGGTATTGCCGTCATGTCCATGTACAGCGTAGTGTGCAGTGTGTCAGACATTCAGGAGTCTTGTTGAGTGGCCATGTGTGATGTGTTTCTGCACCTTGGTTCCCACCACCCCCCCTGGGATTGTCATGGGTGCATGTGCAATGTCACCAGTGCATGTGAGCTTCACTGCTGCACATTGTTGGAGGTTGAGGTGTGTGGTGTTGAGTGTGTGCAGATGAGAGTTGTTGCCCGGCTAGTCCCCTGCCTCCATGTTGCCCTTGGCTTACTGGCCGTGCTGATTGATTTGTGCTTGTGTAGGTGTGATGGTAGTTTGTTGCTCAGGACACATGTGGAACAACATCTAGCTTTGTCATCAGAGTGGGATTGTAATGCAGCCCAGGCTCACCACATTGTGGGGGCCCTGGGGGTAGTGCTGTGGTGTGTCTGTGTCTTGCTGTGTCAGTTGCTGTTCCTACATGCTTGTGTGACATGTGTGATTTGTGCTCCCTCTCATCTGACAATGCCTGATTGCCCACATAGGGGATTTGGATCCATGAGTTGCTTTTGTGTGGCACTGTATGCACATCTGTGTAATTGGTATTCAGGCCTCCTCATGTGTTGTGTGGTTGCCTGGGGACACTGGTACCCCCCCCCTCACCTGATGTGTTTGATGTGCAGTGTGGGTCTGCCTGTTTGTGTTTGTGCATCTGCACCACTGCATTGGCATATCTTTAGTGTGCCATTGTCTGTATGTTGTTTGGTGTGTTTCCCCTGCTGTCCCTGGGACTCCTAGGTCATCAGTCAGCACAATGATCATTGTTTGTGTGTCCCATTGCTGCCATGGTATGGTATCTGTTCACCTCACATCTACAGTCTCCACAGGGTATCTGCATTTGTGTGCCCATTGGTGCAAATATGTGGGTCTGCATTCTGATGGTCACTTCTGTCATTGTGTCATTGATGAATGTTGACAGTGTCAGCCCCCATGGGTGATGTTTGTCTGCACATGGCCAAAGGTATGTCTTATTTGCACTGCACTGTTTGCCTCCCACAATCTATGTTGCTATGGGACACAAGCACTACTTTGCCACTGATGTGTTTGTTGTTCTGTGACCAGGAATCATCCATGCAGTTTGGCCCTTGCAGCTTTTTCTTTGTCGACACTTACATTTTGGTCACTGTGATGATGGGGGTTTGGACCCCATTGCCACAATGTTCAAGATGTGCTTCAGCTATGGACCCCACACTTACATTTTGGTCACTGTGATGATGGGGGTTTGGACCCCATTGCCACAATGTTCAAGATGTGCTTCAGCTATGGACCCCACACTTACATTTTGGTCACTGTGATGATGGGGGTTTGGACCCCATTGCCACAATGTTCAAGATGTGCTTCAGCTTTGGGCCCCACACTTACATTTTGGTCACTGTGATGATGGGGGTTTGGACCCCATTGCCACAATGGTCATGGCCTGCTTGCATTGTGGGGGCCACACACATTTATGTGTGGCACATGTGATAGGGGGTCACATTGTAGGTTCAAAGTCATGTTCAGTGTTGTAGGCATTTGACACAGTCTACACACGCTTGTCATGGTGTTGGGGGGGATGTCTTTATGTTGCATTCTTTATGTTGGTGTGTGCTTGTGGTGTCATGTATTAGCCATCCTGTGAGTGGGGGTGTTGTTGGTGGTAGGCATCCAGCCCCCCATGGGTAGGGGTGGTAGTAGTGACAGGCAACCAGCCCCCCATGGGTAAGGGTGGTAGTAGTGACAGGCATCCAGCCCCCCATGTGTGGAGGTGGTAGTAGTGGTAGGCATCTGGCACCCCCTGGGTAAGGGTGGTAGTAGTGACAGGCATCCAGCCCCCCATGGATGGAGGTGGTAGTAGTGGTAGGCATCTGGCACCCCCTGAGTAGAGGTGGTAGTAGTGGTAGGCATCTGGCACCCCCTGGGTAGAGGTGGTAGTAGTGACAGGCATCCAGCCCCCCATGGGTAAGGGTGGTAGTAGTGACAGGCATCCAGCCCCCCCATGGGTAAGGGTGGTAGTAGTGACAGGCATACATCCCCCCATGGGTGGAGGTGGTAGTAGTGGTAGGCATCTGGCACCCCCTGGGTAGAGGTGGTAGTAGTGGTAGGCATCTGGCACCCCCTGGGTAGAGGTGGTAGTAGTGATAGGCATCTGGCAACCCCTGGGTAGAGGTGGTAGTAGTGACAGGCATCCAGCCCCCCACGGGTAAGGGTGGTAGTAGTGACAGGCATCCAGCCCCCCATGGGTGGAGGTGGTAGTAGTGGTAGGCATCTGGCACCCCCTGGGTAGAGGGTGTAGTAGTGGTAGGCATCTGGCAGCCCCTGTGTAGAGGTGGTAGTGGTGACAGGCATCCAGCCCCCCATGGGTAAGGGTGGTAGTAGTGACAGGCATCCAGCCCCCCATGGGTGGAGGTGGTAGTAGTGGTAGGCATCTGGCACCCCTGGGTAAGGGTGGTAGTAGTGGTAGGCAGCTGGCACCCCTGGGTAGAGGTGGTAGTAGAGGTAGGCATCTGGCACCCCCTGGGTAGAGGTGGTAGTAGTGGTAGGCATCAGGCACCCCTGGGTAGAGGTGGTAGTAGTGGTAGGCATCTGGCACCCCTGGGTTGAGATGGTAGTAGTGGTAGGCATCTGGCACCCCTGGGTAGAGATGGTAGTAGTGGTAGGCATCTGGCACCCCCTGGGTAGAGGTGGTAGTAGTGGTAGGCATCTGGCACCCCTGGGTAAGGGTGGTAGTAGTGGTGGGCATCTGGCACCCCCTGGGAAGAGGTGGTAGTAGTGGTAGGCATCTGGCACCCCTGGGTAAGGGTGGTAGTAGTGACAGGCATCCAGCCCCCATGGGTAGAGGTGGTAGTAGTGGTAGGCATCTGGCACCCCTGGGTAGAGGTGGTAGTAGAGGTAGGCATCTGGCACCCCCTGGGTAGAGGTGGTAGTAGTGGTAGGCATCAGGCACCCCCTGGGTAGAGGTGGTAGTAGTGGTAGGCATCTGGCACCCCCTGGGTTGAGATGGTAGTAGTGGTAGGCATCTGGCACCCCCTGGGTAGAGATGGTAGTAGTGGTAGGCATCTGGCACCCCCTGGGTAGAGGTGGTAGTAGTGGTAGGCATCTGGCACCCCCTGGGTAAGGGTGGTAGTAGTGGTGGGCATCTGGCACCCCCTGGGAAGAGGTGGTAGTAGTGGTAGGCATCTGGCACCCCCTGGGTAAGGGTGGTAGTAGTGACAGGCATCCAGCCCCCCATGGGGAGAGGTGGTAGTAGTGGTAGGCATCTGGCACCCCCTGGGTAGAGGTGGTAGTAGTGACAGGCATCCAGCCCCCCCTGGGTAAGTGTGGTAGTAGTTGTTAGGCAGCTGGCACCCCCTGGGTAGAGGTGGTAGTAGTGGTAGGCATCTGGCACCCCCTGGGTAGAGGTGGTAGTAGTGGTAGGCATCTGGCACCCCCTGGGTTGAGATGGTAGTAGTGGTAGGCATCTGGCACCCCTGGGTAGAGATGGTGGTAGTGGTGGGCATCTGGCACCCCTGGGTAGAGGTGGTAGTAGTGGTAGGCATCTGGCACCCCCTGGGTAAGGGTGGTAGTAGTGGTGGGCATCTGGCACCCCCTGGGTAGAGGTGGTAGTAGTGGTAGGCATCTGGCACCCCTGGGTAAGGGTGGTAGTAGTGACAGGCATCCAGCCCCCCATGGGTAGAGGTGGTAGTAATGACAGGCATCCGGGCCCCTATGTGTATATGTGGCATTGGTGATGGGCATCCCGCCCCTATGGTGCTGCTGTTGCTGGTGTAAGTAATTTCTGCATCCCTCTGTGTGTGTGATATGTCGGGTATGTGTAGTTTGTTTTTGTGGTTGGTGTCTGGCTTACCTTCTGCGCCGTACGCGTCCGTGCCTGTTCCGGTAGTAGATGTAGAATATTGGTAGGATCGGAACGATGGGATTCATGGTTGGTTCGTCTCGTTCGTCTTTCTCGTTGCTTCGCCTCGTCCTCGTCGCTGGCGTGTTCGTCTCGTAGCCGTGGATCGTGTTGTGGCGCGAATCGGAGCTTATGTGCGCCTCTCCCGGATGCTTTGACGTGCCGTGCGTAGTGACGGGTTCGGCATCGTACTTGTCCGGCCGGACGGGGCTGCATTTTGGCTTCCGGGCGACTCGATTCTGCGTTTACGGATCCGGCTCGGTCGGGGAACAGGACCTGGATTGGGTGAGTACGACTGGGTCGGAATATGTGCTGTTGTGCGCATCGTACTTGTTCGTTCGGATTAATGTGCGGATCGGTCGGGAAACAGGCATTCGCATGGCTTTTTTCCCGACCGAATGGTGTTAGGTGCGCCTCCCACCGAGATCGGAATCGACCCCTAAGTATTTTATAATCAGTGTTCAGGATAGAAAGGGGTCTGTAGGAAGACAGGTACATTTGGTTGCTTCTTTGTTTAGGGGTAGCGGTGACTAGGGCTTCCTTTGTGGTCAGGGGAAGACTTACCAGTGTTGTGACTTTGACATATAGCTACAGCAGATGGTGAACCAACTGCAATTTGAAAACAGCATAGACTTCGGGGTAGTCCATTTGTGCCCAGCATCTTCAGTCTTGCCAAGACCCAGATGGCCCGCCGAATCACTTGTTCTGACAATGGGGCATTGAAGGCCTCTGCCATCTCCTGAGACACCTGAGTAATGCAGAGGCTCTCCAGGAAACAGTGGGGCCTTCGGTCGCGCAAGCGTGCGAGAACGTGTATAGGGCAGTGTAATATTCTGTAAATGGCATGTTAATATCGAGTTTTGTATGTGTCATGCACCCCTCCTCAGTTCTTATAAGGTTTATATGCCATTGAAGCTGTGGAGGGTGGGTGATCCATGCCAGTAACTGCCCCACTCTGTTACCCTCTGCGTGCATCCTTTCTATGTATACCATCCAGTCATGTTTCCATAGTCGTTTCAGCACTGTGGTGTGTGCCTTTCTCTGTAGGCAAGGGAACTGCTCTGGCTCAAGTGCAGCTTCTCATTCCAGTTGCAGTAAAGAGTTCTCAACTTTGCTCAGTTCAGTGCATAGATTTCCCTTGACATCAATGGTAGTGTTAATGCATACTCCCCATTTTGCTGTCTTAAAGGCTTCCCATTCTATAGATCGTGGGCAAGTCGAATTTTCATTGCCTTGAAAGTAATTCTGGATGACTTAGCGTAGCTCTTCTTTGAATGTTGCCTCTAGCCACTTCGGCTGGAATTTCTATGTTGGGATAGGGATGGGTATTCTACCCCAGTTCATGCTCACCTCTAAGGGGTTGTTATCCGATAAGGTTTTCCCAAATACTCAGCTTCGATTTTTAATGTTAACTATTTAGTCCAGTCTCACATGTAGGTGATGGGGGTGGGGAGAACGAATATTTCCGCTGTCCGGGATGCCGTTTCCTCCATATGTCTAGTAAGTCTCAGGAGTGTCACCATGTTTTTAGGTCTCTGGCATTGTGGGAGACTGGTGTAGAAGGGAGGGGGGATGCGACCTATCTATGGTGAGATCTAGGACCGCATTGAAGTCTCCACCCAGGATCCAGGGGATGTCCACCCAGTCTGTCAGCGCAGTTAATAGCTGGATATAGGAACTGCTGTTGGTTCATATTCGGCAAGTATATGCTGCCTAGGATGTGTGGACGGCGGTCGAGCCTCCCTTTCAGCAGTACATATCCACCCTTCGTGTCTATTTTGTCTTTGTTAGTTATATAGGGCACAGCTGGTTTTATCCATATTGCAGCTCCCCTGGCATAGTCTGAGACTGTTGTGGCGTACAGTTGCCCCATCCATCTATTTCTTAGTTTTTAGCCTTCCACAGCTGTTAGGTGGGTCTCCTGTAGGAAGTATATATGTATCCCTTGGTGGCATATTTGTGCTGCCACTTTATGATGTTTCTGCGGCGACTCCAGGCCTCCCACATTCCAGGTGGAGTATGGAAATTTGTTGCTGTGGAGTGGTACTTGTGTAGTTGGCATTTCTTAATGTGAAGCAAAGTTTTTGCCTTTGGGACACTCTTAGGGGAGTGTGTGGGGCTGCTAGAGTGGAACTGGCAATGCTGAGCTTGTAGTTTTGATTAGGTGGGAATTCCTCTATTCATAAACCTTGGAACAATAACAACTCCCGGTCCACCACCAAAGGGCAAGTGGACCATTCAACTATTAAACCCTGGGACATATAGTTCGAAGAACCACAAGCTGTGGGTGCTGATCCAGCAATGTTGCTTTCACTTAGCGGAGTGTGGCCGTGCTGAAACATTGCTCAACTCTGTGGTAGCTCCGTTGTAACCCCTTAGACTGTCACCTGGCATGAAGGATTATAGTGGGGGAGATTGCTGTTGTGACAGTTCTCCTCATTGATTCGGTTCACATTTGTTGCTTCAGGTGTTGAAGCTAGTCTGTGGCAGGGCAGGTGAGGGCAATTTGTTTGTTGTAGTTAAGTTCAAGCTGTCCTAGCCACTACTGGATGTCGTCTGACATCTGTGGTGTCACTCACAAAAAGGATTATTGAGTCCCGTTCAGAATTGGAGCCTTCCAGGTCTACATTCGAGTCCACAGTAGAGCAGAGTCATAAATCTCTACCTGAACATTGCCACCAGTTCGAGCACCGTTCGTCTATCCATTCTGACTTGCTCCACCAGAGGCGCTAACTTTTCCCCTCCATGGCCCAGAGGAGTCACCTGTTCCTCGTTTTGGTTTGCTTCTCATGCACCTGTTTGTTTTCTTTTTCTGTAGTTGTCCCTTTGAAGTCCTCCTCCACCCAGTCCCAGGCATCTTAAGGAGTGAGGAAAAAGTGTGCCTGGTCGGAGACCATCACCTTTAGCTTCACCGGAAACAGGACTGCATATGTAAGTTCCAGCTCCTTGAGGCTTTTATTTACGTGCATAAATGTCTCTTGCTGTTGTTGAACTACCCTGGTGTAATCAGGGAAGATCATTACCCAAGCATTGCCTATTGTGAGATGTCATTGGGAGCGTTGTGTTTGGCGTATAAGTCTCGGTCTCTACAGTTAGGAGCCAGGCCACAATTGGCCATGGACAAGCCCCCGGCTGGGGATGTTGTGTCAATGCTCAATGTGCTTTCTCGAAGAAGATAGGCCCCATGGGGCCACATCTTTATGAGGCCAGTCCTCAACGTACCGTGTAGGGTTGGAGCCTTCTGTGCCCTCCGGTAGGCCCGCTATTCTGACGTTGTTTCATGTTGCTTGACCTTCTGCATCCTCCGCACGCTTCCAGATGGGCAACTTTATCAGTCAGGTCTTTCAGGGCCTGGGCTTGATCTTGTGATTAATGTTGTAAAATTGTAATGGATTCCTCTGCATTCTGGAGCTTTGACTTTAGTTTGCACTGATCCTCTTACACCAGGTTTAAGTCTATGGCCAATGAGTCAATTTTTGTTTCTAGAGCAACACATATATCAGTTATGGCTGCCAGTATGCAATCCAGCTTATCCAGCTCTGTTTGCCGTTGCATGGATGAGACAGTAGCAGCAATAAGTTCTGGGATAACTTCGATGTATGACATAGGTAGCAGATCCAGGTTTTGCTGAGTGGGCCTTGCAGGGGGCTTGGTTCTGCCCATGTTGATTTGATTTGATTTGAGATTTATAAAGCACAGCATTCACCCGAGGGCATCAAGGCGCTAGAGATCAGCCGTCCATACCCAGGAACATAGAAAGAGACAGAAACTCCAGCTAGAAACTAGACCGTGAAAAGCCAGGTTTTAAGAGCTTTTCTGAAGGGGAGCAGAAGGGGGATAGATCTGAGAGCAAGGGGCAGGGAGTTCCAGAGTTTGCTTGCTGCCACCGAGAATGCTCTATCCCCCCACTTATTCTTCTTGGTTCTTGGTACAACCAGTTGCATTTGGAGCGAAGAACGCAATGGTCTGCTGGGAGAATGCCAATTGAACATAGTCTTCAACCTTGACGGGTAGGAAGCATGCAGCGATTTATGAACCATACAAAGTGATTTGAAGCTAATGCGTTGTTCAATGGGGAGCCAATGGAGGAACTCCAATCCCTTCCTAGCAGATTGTTTCCTGGGAATGTCCAGAATGAGTCTTGCCAATGCGTTCTGCACTACCTGGAGTTTGTACTGCATACTCTTGTTGGCGGCCAAGTATAATGCATTACAGTTATCAAGTCTGGACATTACCAAGGCCAGTGCTACCTGTATCCGAGCTGGTCGTTGGATAAAACGGATGATTTTTTTTAACATCCTTATGAGCCAGGAGCATGTCGAGATGGTGTGATTCATTTGGATATTAAAGCTAAGTTCAATATCCATCAGGACTCCAAGGTTCTTAGCCTTTTTGCTCAGAGTAGGACAGCATCCCAAGGATTGAGGCCAGCAGCTGCTATTCCACTTGGATGACCCTGATCCCAATATCATCACTTCGGTTTTATCCCCATTAAGTTTCAAAAAGTTAGCAGACATCCATTCTGCTACTCTGGTCATGCACCCAAGAATATTTTCTGACAATGAGCAAGGCCCTTTAGGGATAGTGACCATGATCTGTGTATCATCTGTGTTAGACCTGGCACTGTTGGCGTGGGTCTCCCTTCCATTTTTTGCTGTTGCCTCATGTGTTTTTGCTGGTTATAGATGCTTTGGGCACTGTGCCACTGCTATTCAGTGCCACAGTGCAAGTGCTCCCTATGGTAAATTGATGTATGGATTAGTGATTCCCTGATTGGTTGGTTTGGTTTACTTGTAAGACCCTAGTACAGTGCACTGAGTGTGCCCAGGGCTTATAAACCAAATGCCGCTGGTGGGCTTGCAGCACTGGTTGTGCCACCCACAGAAGCAGCCTGTAAAAGTGTGTCTCAGGTCTGCCATTGCAGAGCCTGTGTGCAGTCTGGTACTGCCATGTTGACTGGGCAAGTGCATCCACTTGCCAGTCCCTAAACCTTCCCTTTTCTGCATATTAGTCACCCCTCTGGTAGGCCCAAGGGCAAGGTGCATTGTAAGTATAAGGTAGGACATGCCCTGGTGTGTGTGGCATGTCCTAATAGTGAATTACAGCCATTTTTGTTTTTCACTATTGCAAGGCTACCTGTTCCCCATAGGCCAGAATGGGCAGTTTGATTATTACATCTTATAATCCTAACTGACCCAGGGAACATGGTAGAAAAACGAATTTAGTATGCCTGAACTCAGAATGATAAAATACATCTTTTAGTGAAGTTGGTTTTAACATTCTGTGTTTGAAAATACCACTTTTAGAAAGTAGGTATTTTCTTGCCTAACTATCCAAGCCTGCCTCTGCTAGGTTGTGTATTCCTTGTCTGGAGTTTGAGTGACAGGGGCTGGGGGATTCCAGGAGACAGGGTGAGTCAGCACAGGGCTGAATAGAGAGATCTGCATGGAGATGGGTGGGAGGAGTTGCACCTGGGCCCTGAATAGGGCTGTGCCTTCCCTCCACAATGCTGGCTCCACCTCCTGTGGTGCGTCTGATGTCCCTAGCCTACACTGTGAAACGAAATAAGGAGTCTTGTCAACAAAGTGCTCCAGGACTGACCAGAACTGGTTTGGACTAGGCAAAGGCCTCTCTGCCTTCAGAGAACTAAGGGAAAATGAGTATAAAAGAGGGGACCCAAACCCCAGAACTTTAGATCACTTTTGGGAAACAAGAAGAACCTTTGCTGAGGAGAGGAACCAGAGAAACTGAGGAGGAGACTATCCCTAAGCTGAGTGCTGTTTGGGGGATTGGCCTGCAGTGGTTGCCTGACTGCCAAAGAAAGGAGAAAGGAACTTTGTGTGTACTTTCATCAACTTGTAAAAGATCTCCAAGGGCTTGAGATAGAGCTTGCCTCCTGCTGAAGTCTCAGGGACAACAGACTTCACCAACCAGCTCCCCTGCCTTCCCTTGCTGGGAATTGAAGTGCCTGCTGTTGAGCTGGGCCTTCTGAGAGACTGCGTGTCGCTGGGACCTGGAAGCGCGACTCAAGACGAAGAAGCGTGACGCCACCGCAGCCGTTGTCGTCGCATTCCCGGAGAAGAGTGTCGCCGTCGCAGCAGACGCCGTCGCATTACCTGAGAAGCGTGCCGCCGCTGCCGCTGTCGCCCTCGCATCACCCGAAGCGCCTCGCATCACCGGAGAAGAGTGTCGCCGTCGTAGCAGACGCCGTCGCATCACCGGAGAAGAGTGTCGCTGCTGTAGCCACTGTCGTCGCATCGCTGAGAAAGCGTGCCGCCGCTGCCGCTGTCGCATCGCATCACCGAGGCGCCTCGCAACCATGGAAAAGAGTGTCGCAGATGCCGTCGCATCACCAGAGAAGCGTGTTGCAGGGCCTGTCACGGCTCAGAAGAATCGTCGAGTCGCCGCACGGCCGTCGGGCGTGCACGCATCGTTGTCGCATCAAGAAGAAGACGCCATTTTGTTTCATTGCACCGGATCTTCATCGCATCACGGCGCTGCTGTTCGCATCGCCACGGAAGCGCAGTAAGAAACCGACGCATCACCTCCCCACGCGGAGAAGAACCGACGCATCCCCTACGCAGCAGTAGGGACCCGACGCATCACCGTTCTTGCGTGTAAGGAACCGACGCGTCACCTTCCCTGCAACACTTTCGTTGAATAGCGTTACGCATCCAAAGGTACATTGAACTCAAAGTGTCGCATTGACCATCTAAAAAGAGAACTAAGCTAATTCTACCATTTTTAAGTACAGTATTGTGGATATTTTTGTCGTTTGTGGTCTTGTGATAAGTCTATATAGAAATACTTATTTTTATACTACAACTTGTGTGGTGTCCATCTGTAGTGTTGTCACTTGATTACTGTATGTGTTCACAAATGCTTTACACACTGCCTCTGAGATAAGCCTGTCTGCTCGTGCCAAGCTACCAAGGGGGTGAGCAGGGGTTATTTTAGTAGTGTATCCCCCTTACCCTGACTAGACGCAAGGGTCCCTATTTGGTCAAAGGTACCTACCTCTGCCAACTAGAGACCCCCAAATCTAACATTGGTGGTCAGCGGTGAGGATTCTGGACTTGCATTTGTGACTCATATACAGTGATTGGTGAACACTACTAGTGAGTGCAGACCAAACGCAACCACATACTTTTGGTAGATTGTTTTTCCTGGGATTTTCTATTTTTGCCAAGAACTGCCAAGTTTAACCACAATGGATAAAGCAGCATCCATAGCATCTGTTGATTATGATTGGGAAGAGGAGAAACTAGAATGCTACAATGTGAAACAGCTGAAGCATTTCTGCAGAAGATTTAAAGTTGTTATGACCGGTCTCTCCAAGAAGGATGAGTTCCAAAAGGTGCTGAGGGCCTGGGTCGAAGCAAGGAATACCCCTGAGAATGAGGAGGGGGCTGAGAATGCAGATGGGCAGCTGGAGGGGCCATTGGGTCCAGAGGGGAGGAGAGCAACTTCCCCAGTAGGTAGCAGTGTTTCTGCCAAGGGCCTGTCCCCAGAGGAGTTGAAGGACAGGGAGAAGAGTAGGATGCATGAGATGGAGCTGACCAAGCTCAAGTTGAATGGGCAGTTAGAATTTGAGTTGCAAACTAGGAAATTGGCCCTAGAGGAAAAAAGGATGCAGTTGGATCATGAGAGGAATTTGAGGGAGTTGGAGTTGAAAGCTAGGAGCTTAGAGATCACTCCCTCTGGTGGCAGCACACCTTCAATGCCTGTTGAAGCAAGGGTGTACATACCTAAAGATGTGGTTAGAGAGTTTTACAAGAATGATGACATTGGGCAGTGGTTCAAGGCCTATGAGGTAGCCATGTCCTCCCACCGGGTCCCTGAGAAGGATTGGGGAGCGGGGTTGTGGGGACGGTTCCTTAGTGAGGGGCGGGATACATTGTTAGACTTGCCCTCTGAAGTCTATAATTCTTACAGCCACATGAAAGATGCATTGATGTCCAGGTATGGGTAGACTCCTGAATTGTATAGACAGAGGTTTAGAAATTGCAAAAAGGTGGAGTCAAGCACATGGGTAGAATATGTAACTTTCTTTTGCAGAGCATTGGATGGTTGGGTGAAGGGTAGCAAAGTGAATGATTTTGAGGGGCTCTTTGATTTAATTGCATGGGAGCACTTGTCAAGTAATTGTTTTCCAGAGCTACGCCAGCACCTTATTGAGAGCAGGCTGACTAACCCTAGGAAGCTTGCTGAGGAGGCGGACTGCTGGGTGAGCACCCGGGTCCACAATGGTCACATGGGAGACTCCGCCAAGAGTGGGCAGGGTCCCCAGCAGAAGAGTGGGGGGGGACAAGGGTAAACAGAGGGAGTTCCAGAAAGGGCCCAAAAGTAATCCCCAAGGGAACCAAGGGAAGGGTTCCCAGCCTCCCCCTGAGAAGAAGCACGGGGCCCCGACAGGTAGGCCTGTTCCCAGGGGACCCCTGAGGTGCTACAAGTGTGGTGAAGTGGGCCATAAGTCTGTTGATCCCCAGTGCCCACAGTTTAGAAAGACAGCACCCACTGGTGCTCCACCCCGGCAGATGGCGAGTGTAGCCCTGGGGGAGGAGATGGGTGTCCAAGGTGGGTGGGGTCCCGCAGAGATGTCCCTTGTCTCTTTAGGAGACTGTGAGGTGGTCCCCAGGACCCAACTGCCTGATAACACTAAAAAGTACAGGCAGTGGGTGACCTTCAATGGCCATAGAGTGGAGGCTCTTCAAGACACAGGAGCCAGTGTGACAGCTGTCAAGTGTCACCTGGTGTCTGAAGAGCAGGTTGTCCCCAATGCATTTTACCCAGTTGTTGCCGCTGACAACACAGAGAGCCACTGCAAGGTGGCTCAGGTTCCCTTTGAGTGGGGGTACTCTGGTACTCTTCAAGTAGCTGTGAGGCCAGCCATGCCTGTTGACTGTTTGTTGGGGAACGATTTGGAGAGCTCACCTTGGGCTAAGGTGGAGCGAAGTGCTCATTTGGAGATGTTGGGTCTGCCTGACTGGGCGTGTGTGACCACATGGTCCATGGCAGCCAGTAAGGGTGTTCAAGAGGACCTGGAGCCTGAGAGGGGGGCCCAGGTGCGTGCCTTAAAGAGAAGAGGCAGGGGGCGCGGGAAACCGGCCCCCGAAGTTCCCACAGTCCGGGAGGAGGTAGACCCTGAGGGGGATGCCCTGGAGCCTACAGGGGAACAGGTAGCTGAACTGGGGGACCTGCCTGAGCTGACCCATTGGCAGCAGGAAGGAGGACCCTCCAGGGAAGAGTTCTGCACGGAGCAGAAGAAGTGCCCTTCTCTTGTGGGTTTGCGGCTGCAGGCTGCAGACCAGGCAGCAGGTGATCTGTCTGGATCACATTGGATCTACTGGGAGAATGATCTCCTGTATACTGAGCCTAAGGTTGCTGAGCCTGGGTCAGCCCATGTGCTGGTGGTACCCCAGCGCTTCAGAGCCTTCCTACTGGGGCTGGCTCATGATGTGCCGTTAGCAGGACATTTGGGGCAGGACAAGACCTTTGAGAGGCTTGTCACCCACTTTTATTGGCCCCAAATGCGCAGGACTTCAGATACTCACTGCAGGACCTGTCAGACTTGCCAGGCAAGTGGAAAGAGTGGGAGGAAGCAGAAGGCTCCTCTCCAGCCATTCCCTGTGGTCAGCACCCCCTTTGAACGGGTGGGTATTGACATTGTGGTGCCACTGGACCCCAAGACAGCCATGGGCAACAGGTTCATCCTGGTCTTGGTGGACCATGCCACCCGGTACCCGGAAGCCATACCTCTGAGGACAGTGACGGCCCCCGTGGTGGGACGCGCACTGATGGGAATTTTCTCCAGAGTGGGATTCCCTAGAGAGGTGGTGTCTGACCGAGGTACAAACTTCATTTCCAAGTATATGAAGTCCCTGTGGCAGGAGTGTGGGGTAACTTGAAAGTTCACCACTCCTTACCACCCCCAAGGAAATGGGTTGGTTGAGAGATTCAACTGGACCCTAAAAGGCATGATTATGGGTCTTGAGGAACCTATGAGGCGTAAGTGGGATGTCCTTTTACCATGCCTGCTCTTTGCATACCGTGAGGTGCCACAGAAATCTCTAGGGTCTAGCCCCTTTGAGCTTCTCTATGGTCACCCAGTGAGAGGACCTCTGAGTCTGGTCAAGGAAGGCTGGGAGCAATTTCCCAGGAAACCTCCCCAGGATGTATATAGCTACATGCTGGCCTTCAGGAACCAGACTAGGCGTTTCAGGCAACTCGCTGAGGCGAATCTGGAAGCCAGCCAGGAGGAGATGAAGCGGTGGTATGACCAGAATGCCACTCTGGTATAGCTTCAGCCTGGTCAGAAAGTGTGGGTCATGGCCCCAGTGGAGCCTTGTGCACTCCAGGATAAGTGGACCGGACCATTTGAGGTGGTGGAGCGCAAGAGTCCTGTTACCTACTTGGTGGACTTGCGGTCTCCCAGGAACCCCTTGCGGGTCCTGCATGTCAACCGCCTGAAGCCCCACTTGGAGAGGTCCGAAGTGGGCATGCTCTTAGCGACAGATGCTGGAATGGAGGAGGAGACTGAGCATCTTCCTGACCTCCTGTCGGCGACAGAGCGAGATGGGTCAGTGGATGGTGTGAACCTCTCTTCCACCCTGACCCCTGAGCAACAGAATGACTGTCACCAGTTGCTGGGTCAGTTTTCTGATTTGTTCTCCCTGATTCCCAGTGTCACTGATTGGTGCGTCCATGATGTGGACACTGGAGATAGTCCTCCTGTGAAGCACAAAACTTACAGGGTGACTGACAGGGTGAGAGCTTGCATCAAGGAGGAGGTCTCCAAGATGCTTGCGTTAGGGGTGATTGAGTCCTCTAACAGCCCTTGGTCCAGCCCAGTGGTCTTGGTCCCGAAGGCTGCCGCACCGGGTGCCACGCCAGAACTCCGGTTCTGTGTGGACTACCGAGGACTCAATTCAGTCACGAGGACTGACGCGCACCCCATCCCCAGAGCTGATGAGCTCATCGATCGGTTAGGGGCTGCCCTGTACCTCTGCACGTTTGATCTAACGTCTGGGTACTGGCAGATCGCCTTGAATGATGGGGCAAGAGAGAGGTCAGCATTCTCCACACCAGATGGGCACTACCAGTTCCGGGTTATGCCCTTTGGGATGAAGAATGCCCCTGCCACCTTTCAGAGGTTGGTCAACCACGTGTTGGCTGGACTGGAAGAGTTCAGTGCCGCCTACCTGGATGACATTGCAGTGTTCAGCGCCAGTTGGGAAGAACATCTGCGCCACCTCTGGGAAGTGTTGATGGTGCTGCGGAGGGCAGGCCTCACGATCAAGGCGCGTAAGTGCCAGATCAGGCAGGGTTCCATGGTGTACTTGGGACACCAGGTTGGGAGCGGCCAGGTGGCGCCCCTACAGCCCAAAATTGAGACCATCCTGGCTTGGGAGCCCCCCAAGACCCAGAAGGTGAGAGCCTTTTTAGGACTCACTGGGTATTTCAGGAGGTTTGTTCGCGGCTCAGAAGAATCGTTGAGTCGCTGCACGGCCGTCGGGCGCGCACGCATCGTTGTTGCATCAAGAAGAAGACGCCATTTTGTTTCATTGCACTGGATCTTCATCGCGTCACGGCGCTGCTGGTCGCATCGCCACGGAAGCGCAGTAAGAAACCGATGCATCACCTCCCCACGCGGAGAAGAACCGACTCATCCCCTACGCAGCAGTAGGGACCCGACGCATCACCGTTCTTGCGTGTAAGGAACCGACGCGTCACCTTCCCTGCAACACTTTCATTGTATAGCGTTATGCATCCAAAGGTACATTGAACTCAAAGTGTCGCATTGACCATCTAAAAAGAGAACTAAAAGCTAATTCTACCATTTTTAAGTACAGTATTGTGGATATTTTTGTCGTTTGTGGTCTTGTGATAAGTCTATATAAAAATGCTTATTTTTATACTACAACTTGTGTGGTGTCCATCTGTAGTGTTGTCACTTGATTACTGTATGTGTTCACAAATGCTTTACACACTGCCTCTGAGATAAGCCTGTCTGCTCGTGCCAAGCTACCAAGGGGGTGAGCAGGGGTTATTTTAGTAGTGTATCCCCCTTACCCTGACTAGACGCAAGGGTCCCTATTTGGTCAAAGGCACCTACCTCTGCCAACTAGAGACCCCCAAATCTAATAATCTGCATATGACACCACCTCCAATCCAAATGAGTGGATCACAGTTGCTAGGGGTGCCACATACAGATTGAAAAGAGTAGGGCTCAGAGATGATCCCTGCGGAACTCCACAGGGTAGAACATAGGAGTCTGAGTGAAAGGATTTTAAATTCACCCTTTGGGATCTCCCTGTAAGAAATGAGGACAGGAGGGCTAGTGCTTGATGTGAGATACCAAGACTCCGGAGTCTGTCCAGCAGCAGAGTAGGTGAAATGGTGTCAAATGCTGCGGACAGATCCAAGAGGATCAGCACCACCCCTGCCCTTCATCCACCGTGCGCCTGATGTAGTCAGTGGCTGATATTAAAACCGTTTCTGTTCCATGATGCCTCCTAAATCCAAACTGAGAATCATTGAGCCATGATTGATGTTCTGCAGTTTCCATGAGCTGCTTATTAAGATGCAGCTCCAGGAGTTTTGCTGGGGCAGGAAGCAGGGAGATGGGATGGTAGTTTTTGCAGTCCCTAGGATTTAGGTTAGGTTTTTCCAGAAGTGATCTAATAATGGCCTGTTTCCAAATTTGGGGATAGATTCCAGATCGAATTATATTATTCATTAATTTACAGAGGGGTTCTGCTATGGTGTCAGCAACCATATGGAGAATTGCAGGTGGACACGCTTCCATAGGAGAGCCCGCATGCGTTCTCATAAGATATTGTACAAGAAGGAGTGGCGTGAGGTCAGAGAATTTTGAAAGACCTCTATTCTCGCTACCAGGCACCAGAGGTGCATCCTCGATATGACTGCTGACTGCCGGTGTTATGATGGGCATTTCCGGGTGTGAGTCAAAGCCGGTGTATATGTCCGTGATTTTTGTTTGAAAGAAAATAGCCAATTGATTGCAGAATGTTTGTGATGTTTCTGGTTCTGCTATAGGTTGGGAGGATGAAAGCTGTTGTACCAGCTTAAATAACTCTTTTGTGGATGTTGAATTTTCAATTATGTGTGTACAGTATATGGCTTTTTCTTCCACTAATGCGCATTTATATTCCTTAACACTAGCTTTATATAGTGTTCTATCCAGCTCCTCTAAGGTTAGTCACCAAGCTCGCTCAGCGCGACAACAGGCTTGTTTTAATCGCCTAAGTTTGTCGTTGTACCATGGAGCCGAGGGGCGGCATTTTTTCTGGGTATGTGATTTCAGGGGTGCCACTATGTTTGCCGCGGATTCTAGCCATGTTGCAAAAGCTTCTGCCCCAAGATTAGAGTCCTCTTGAATTGTACAGGGAATATTTTTTAAGGTGTTGATCAAGGTGGCGGCTGAGATACCCTTCCAGCTTCTAAATTTATTAGGACAGTGAGGGGGTCTCTGATCCTCACTTAACGCTGGAGGGAGGAAGTCGAACCGTACTGCACTATGGTCCGACCAACAAATAGGTATTGTATGTTGGACGGTGATACGTAAATCATTGGAGAAAATTCCATACAGTGTATGTCCTGCTTTGTGAGTCAGGGCTGTTACTAGTTGGGTTAGACCAATGCTAGCAAGCATCTCTATGAGAGTATTGGAGTCTGAGTTGTCCCTCTCTTCTAAATAAAAATTAAAGTCCCCTAGGATTGTTAGAGAATTCTCTGCTATAACTAGCTCTAGAAGCTGCTTAAGCTCTTGCAAAAAAGGCGCCCTGGGTCCTGGAGGTCTGTTAATCTGTAAACCTCCAAAAGTACAGGTGGTTGAGAGAATGAGTTTAAAGTTAGTAGCCTCACACGTGTGTGTATTCAAGTCTGACTCAATAATACATTTATATTGAGATTTAAAGACAATAGCTAGCCCCCCCCCATGCGGCCCACTCTATCTACTCTTTGGATCGAGTAATTATCTGGGATAGCATCAATTAGGTCGGGTCCTGAGGCTGCATTTGTCCATGGTTTCAGTTATGAAGACCCAGTCAGGTTCCAAGTCCTCAATTAGTGTTTCAAACTCAATTCTGTTTTTGATGAGGGAGCATGCATTAAGCAGCAACCCCTTGTAACCCTCAGTTTTATCTAAGGTGGTGACCAATGAAGTTTTGATTTTTCCCTTTCTATGAGCAGCCGATGTGTTTGCACAGAGGGGGATGGAGTAGCCGCATACCATGCAAGCTTGACTTAGATGATCCCGCCCACTCTCTGATGGGAACATAGCACATACACATTGATTGTGGCTCACACCATTTCTAATTTCTAACAGTGTTTTCGCAGAGTATACAATGGGTTTAGGAATATCTATATAAAAACTGCCAGCATGCCGGGCTCCAGGCGCAGTCCGGACGTGGACGGGCGCAGACGGGCTTGCCTTTGGTGCGCCTTCGGCCATGTTGTCAGTGTTGGTTGATCTTCCCAGTCCCTGAAGCTCTCTGGCCAGGTACCAGTCATTGAAAGGCCACTGTCAGGGCCAAGGTGGCACCAGGTGTTCTCTATTTTGCCTCCGGGCTGCCTTACAATCCATCTAAGTGGCCTCCCTCTCCCAGACGCTGGGTCACACAATCTGGCCTGCTGGGTAACACGGACTCAGTCGCCCCTGCCCGGGGCTCCACGACACACCTCAGCACGGGGCCCCCACACCATCCATTGCCTTTGTGTTCTTCACAGGTTTGCCATGTCCGTGCTAAGCACCACGCGGGCCCACAGTACCACAGAGGGGGATTAGCCTATGAATATTCGCTCGCACCTCAAATGTTGCAGGATTCGCAGGGCCGCATTTGGGAGCAGTTCCGCTACACGTCAAAACATCTTCAGCATTTGGCCACACCTACCCCCCAATTTACTTTAGGATTATAGGTTCCTGGACTGCTAGGAATGACCTCCCCGTGGAAAGGAGCGCTTGAGGATTTTCAAGAAGTGTGAGAAAGAGGGAACAAATGAGTGATTGTTGAATTGTTGCAGTGTATCAGTCAGTAAATGCTGTTGTAAATGGCAATTAATTCACACTTTTGCATATTTAAACGTTGCTGAATCATTGTTCAGATGGGCTTGGAATTGTTTTGCTAGAATAAGCAGACAAAGGAAGCTATTGTGTTTTTAAGACAATGATTGTGTAGTGTTTTCCCTGTCTAAACTTTCTACAAACTGTGAAAGCAGTAGCAAGCAAACGGAAAACCATATACTCACAGCATTATCAAACCAGAAATCTCCTTTTTATGCAGCATCTATAAAGAGCACATATTTGATTATTTGGAGTTCATGGGCCTAATTATAAATCAGTCAGTGTATTCTGCCCTGTGGGTAAAACCCTGTTTACACATGCCCCAGAATTATGAGCTGGAAGCTATTTAAGCAAACACAAGGAGATGATGGACGGAGAGCTGAAACTTTTCAGACACTCACCCCCAGTTACAGATCTGGGTTGAATCCATCATCATTCTTTAGCGCACTTCGCCATCCCAGTTCAGACACAGTTATATGCAAATCAGTCTTGACCCTGTGCCTTATGGGAACAGTCCAGCCCGAACTGCCAAGGCATGTATTCCCTGGACCGGAAACAAGCATCCTGGGACCGGAAGCTATTTAACACAACTGATATCCATCAGATGCATTAAATACCTCAACCTTCGTTAACTTTTGCAGATCAAACTTGCTGAAATTTAACAGGCTTAAAACATGCAGTATTTACCATATAATGTGTATTTTGGTGCTTTAAACATCAAAATCTGCATGTTATTCCCCATAAACTCATATAGGTGCAATTTATCTAACCCAATAAATAACGTAACCTGTGGTATCATTATTTATCAGATGTGATAAATAGCACCTAAACTCTTAATCAGGTCCTAAATGTACAGGACTCTATAATTTGCATATTTACTCAAAATCCATTAAGTACATTACTAAACAACATAACAGTAAACAGCACTGTAAAAGGCATAGTATCCTACAGAAATAGAAAGAGAATTGGTAATGAAGTCTTCCATTTTGACTTGCAAATTATGGAAAATATTTTTGATTAACTGCATCTCTTGATTTTAGCTCCCCACTGGTGGCTATTTTTGTTATGTGGCCAAACTATGCAGCAAATATTTTGCTGCATGATCAAAGTACTTTATGTGACCACACATATTTCTTGTTTTAAAATACTTTTTTGATAAATAACTTTGAATGCAATCATTTACAAAGAATATGTAAATGGGGATAGTAGAATCAGAATGGTACAGAGAAAGAAAAGGAAAGAACTATCTTGAAATTAAGCTTTTTGTGTAGTATCTGATCATTTCCTCACGCACACAACTGATAAATTTAAATATGAGATCTACCTGCAAATGTATTCCTCCTTCTTCAAAAATCTCCTTAAATAGTTAACCTTGAAGGCTGAAGAAGCCCTCGTTTTTCTATCCAAAGTTTCCTACTTTCAGACGGTAATATGTAGCAGGTATGTAGCGACAGAGAGGATGGAAAGCTTGAGGAATGAGATGTGCGTGGAAGGGAATATTCAACAGCTGTGGGAAGACTCTCATTATTTATATGTAGCCATTTAAAATTATATGAGGGCATAAGTGACTAAATATTCTCTCAGTTTTCAGACCTGGCTCAACAGAAACATCAGAATTAAACGGCATATTTTGCTACCTTCCAGAGGCCTGCTTCATGGGAAATGCTGTGAACTAGACATGTGATCAATTTTGAATTTCATAACTCTGGTTCCTTATTAGAACTTTTTGGTGAAGGTTAATAGACTTTGGTGGAATAAACTGGCAAGCCACTGTTGTAGCAATTGTTTCTTTCATTCAATAATGAGTCAGATGTTTTTTCCTTACTCTAATGAGAAGGAAATTAGTGAATTTACATCTTTAAATCAGCATTTGGGTCCACTGAGCGAAAACTGCTTCTGTGAAATGTTATACAATTGTCTCAAAATGTTTGTCAAATTGAAATCACATCCAGATAGATTTCTATAAAATGCTTCCTGTTTTGCGGCCCTAAACTATTTGTCATCCACACCAATGCCTTTCTAAAGAATTAGAATGCTGCTAGGAGAGAGCAAACTGTGCTACAAAACAATGCAGAGCATTTATCCTTCATGTAACCTTCCAGCTAAAAAGTATGATAAAAACGCAATATCGTCTAAATTTTGGTAAATTGTGCCCAAATGTAAAGGGTGTGGTTCACAATGACAACTGAATTCTTCAAAGAAGAGTACACCCTCTTGTAGTTGTTGACAAGTGTATGTTTGTTTAGGCAGTCAGGCCTTTGCTTCTGCTTGGGTCCTCTGACTTCACCCTCAATTAAAAGCCATCTTTGCATGCTATCTCCCCTTTGGTAATATTGCTTAGGTATAAATCCTTTGAGGCCGGCCAAATAAATGAACGAAATACAATTATTTTTTGCAGGGGTAATTAAACACTTCCAAATCAAATTATCTGTCTGAGTGTCACTAAAAGTAGATCGCCAAAACACATGCCAGAGCCGAAGTCTATTAATTTAGAACTCATGGCTACATATCTGTGCTTTCAGAGTTTTGGAATCGTTTCCATAACTTTAAATCAACTACTATGGGTTTATTAAGCTAACGGCCGTCTAAAGGAGAGTTTGTGCTCTGTTGTTTTGGGGGATTTCGGCTTGTTTTTCGGACCATAGGCATCTTTCTTCACCATATAAACTTTACTTTTGGTCCCCATATTGGTTGACTATATATTTCTTGTTTACTTTATTTACTCCTCTATCTTGTCCCCAAATGTGATTATTAATTCGGCAAATAATTTGCTCAGCCAGGGCCACTGTTTAGATGGCAGTGTTCAATTTTGTAACAAGGAGCTGGTGAGGAGAAGTTGTTCTAACAACTATGGACAGAACAATCTTGGTTTCTTTGCAAGCACCTAATGCCAGTCTGTTGGTTTGCAAATCTTAAATCTCGTGGAAGAGGTGATTCTGTCAGTGTAAGGGATTCACTTACAAGTCAATGGCATGGAAGATCCATAGGCCATTTTGAATCTGACTGAGGATTTACAACATATAACATTCTGTAGGAGTGGCCTAAATTAGGTTATTAGAGATGAGGTGCAGAGATGATGTTGAGGATAAATAGCAGAAGCATCCAGCTGTGCCAGAAAATGGCAAAGGTAAATTCAGCATGAAACTGAGTGGGGACATAAACCTAGACAGGATGGGTAGTGCTATCATCCACAACTCCTCCTGAGAGCTGCATGATTTAGGACTGATTTCGAGTTTGGCAGAGGGTTACTCTGTCACAAACACAAAGGATATCCCATCCACCTTATTACAAGCATCAATTAATAATTTGTTAGAGAGCAAATGTTAAGACCTTCAGTATGCAACCTTCTCAAAACATACAATCTCCGTCTAATGCACTGACATCACCAGACCAGTATTCCTAACATCTTAAACACGACTTCGTTTAAGGTAACAGTTATGTTATGTTATGTTATTTAATCTTGTAATGCGCACAGATACTCCGAGGAGTATCCCGGAGCGAGCCCAAAGAGGAAAGGAAAGGATACAGAGAAGTGATGCTAAAGTTAGTCAAACAGGAAGGTCTTCATTTTTTTTAAAAAAGACCAAATTCCTGAATGCTGCAGAGAGCCAAAGGAAGTGAGTTCCAGATCGTAGCCGCTCTCACAACAAGTGAGCTGCCCCCCATTCTTGTAAGCCGAAAGCGAGGAGTATATGCCAGGCACTGAGATGATGATAGCAGGTGTCTGGCAGGAGTGTAAAACAGGAACCTCTTCTGGAGATACACAGGACACAGGGCATGCAGAGCGCGATGGGCTAAAGTCAGTGCTTTAAACTTGACGCGATTCGCCACCAGCAGCCAGTGTAATTGACGCAGATACTGCCAAACACTGCTTCTCATAGGGATGTTAAACACAAGTCTGGCAGCAGCATTCTGAACAGTCTGCAGTTTCCGAAGAAGGTAATCCGGCAAGCCGGCATATAGAGCATTCGCATAGTTAAGTCGAGAGAGTATCAAGGTCCGAACCACTGTTTCCTTAGCTGTTCTAGTAAGAAGAGGGAGAAACCAGTGCAACCATTACTGCAGTGGGAAGCCAGTTGAATATTCCACCAATAGCATAGGAGGAGAATTTGCAACGAGATTTCAGGTTGTACTGCCTTGCCTATTCCGTTGTTATCATACATGGCCAGTGTACTGAAGAGTTAGTAACAACTTACTGAGTCAGACCAGTAACCCTAAGAACCAGGGTAATTATATTAACACAACAATGACTGTGGTTTGCTTGGGGTAGTGTTGACCAATCGGAGTCAAGCTATATAATGAAATTAAACATCTATGTAAAAAAATCAATCAAATACAGAAAAAGTATATACTAAAGCCTACCACAATAAAGGTACACCCCTGAAAGTCCTAAAAGATAATTCAAAGTAAAAAGCTATTCTTATTAGTTTGTCCCCATCAATCGAATATTGGCCATAACAGTTTACACAGTAGCGGTCGGTGGTGGGAGTGCCGCCGGGCGCTGACGTGGGGCGGGGGAGGGGCAGGGTGGGGGGCAGTAAACTACTGATTACGGGCGATTACAGGTAAGTACACATATAAATAAATAAAACCAATTTCGTTTCTCGCGCTGCATCACATTTGGCGATGCAGCGCGAGAAACGAAATTCATTTTATTTATTTATATGTGTACTTACCTGTAATTGCCCATAATCCGTAGTTTACTACTCCCCACCCTGCCCCTCCCCCGCCCCATGTCAGTGCCCGGCAGCACTCCCACCACCGACCGCTACTGAGTTTACATACCAGAAGTCAAGCGTGAATATAACATAAATACATTTTTAATCACAAAACAAGAATTACACAGCAACACATATAATGTTGATATAAAATAAACAGAAAGCAATGGCTGTCTCAAGTACAGCTATGTTGCCACACAATTACTAGAGAATAAGCAATATATGAAAAAACAAATGATGAATTACACTTATGGCAGCCCATTATACTGAATGAAGGTCGACATTTCAGCCAAGTGGTAGGGTAGACCAGGGCCATCATCAGGACAGAAGTGTTGCAAAGTTTAAAGTAAATTCAACCTCATACCTAGACCACCTTATGGGATGCAAGTGCCCAGCACTTAAACAATTACGATTCAGGATTACGTCCCCAAATTGAATGGGACAAGGTATAGTCGGACCAGAAAATGGGTGTAGAAAAAGAAAAGTAAAGTCATCTGTCGTCAATTCCCTCCCCTTCAGCAACTTACTAGTGACGCTGAGGAGAAGAAGTAAAGACGTCCAATTGCCTTACAGTAGTGAGACAAAACAAAGTATTTTAGAAAACGCTGTCAATACATGAGACTTCCTTGAAACGCCTTTAAGAAGACTGCAACTTATTTATAGAGTTCACATGGCGTGAATGAAATCCAGCATGAAATTTCCAAATTAGTGACAAAAAACCAAACTCACTCTTGAAGCAAAGCCACCCTCCTCAACCTATAAAGTAAAAGATATAGGGCCAGATGTACGACCATTGATGTTTGGGACTTGCAAATTGCATTAAATTGTGAGTCACAATTTGCAAGTCGCAAACATCAATGTACAACAGTGTCAGAGACACTGTTTGTGATTCCCAATGGGGTCTCAAATTGCATGCCTCATGCATATTAAGGAGGCTGTCGCAATTTGCGACCCCAGTGGGAATGGCTGGCACTCCCAGGGATGGTGGCCTGATGGGGTCAGTAGACCTCCATGTCTGGGACTGCTTTTAAATAAAGCAGTTTAAAAAAAAAAAAATGCAGCCGTTCTCCTTAAAGGAAAACGGGATGAATTTATAAAATAAAAATGTAACTTTTCATTTTCATTTTTTAAGGGCAGGCAGTAGTCCCTGGGGCCACTGACTGCCCTTACAAAATGTGTGTGCATGCATTCCCAAAGGAGAAGGGGTCCCCTGGGGACCCCTTCCTGTTTGTGAGTGCTTTACCACCCTTCTGAGAAGGGTGGTAAACTGCGAGTGTTTTGCGACCGCAAGAAATAAATAATCTCTTGATTGTCAATCTCTCTGAAAGAACTTCGACAGCAACAGAGATAATGGTGTTGGAAAAGGGATTGACGTTCTGCCCCACAACAGAATGGAATTATGCTACTACACATATTGATCTTTATCAATTTATCCGTAAGTTGAAACTAAAGAAATTGTTTATCATGCACCCCAAACCCAAAGGAGCACAACAAGATCGTACAACGACAAGCACAGATATCCTTACCGGAAGCGACTTGGAGGCTTTGAGAGCCATGCATGATCTGCAGGAATCCCAAAGGGAAACTGATGTCGCCAGTACAGATGATGCCACTGAGTCATTAGAACAGCTGGGAATCCACCAGGACAGTGGGAGAAGTAAATTTAAACCTAATTCCAAGTTTATTCCCCAAACACCGCATGATGCCATTGACTTCTTTCATGAAGCCGTGATAAAAGACCTGGATAAACTCTGAACATCTGGCATCCAACCTGGTAAAAGAAGGAAATACAATCTCACAAGAATACAATGGGGAGCTGTGAAATCCCTTCGTGATGATCCCACGCTGGTGATAAAGCAAACCGATAAGGGGGGCAACGTCGTTGTCATGTCTAAAGAACTCAACAAAAGTGAAGCTTTGCGTCTCCTGGGGGACACGAAGAGTTATATTCAAATCAACAGAGAAGTCTACAACAGGAGTGTGGTGGACTTCTATGATCTTCTGCAACAATGGAGGTCCAAGGGAATCCTGGAAGAAAACGAACTGCAGTTTATGAACTGGACTATCCGGTCATGCCAACATTTTATCAAATGCCCAAGGTGCATAAGAGCATGAACAATCCTACAGGCCATCCAATTGTGTCCTCCAAAGGCAGCTTATTGGAGAAAGCCTCAATTTATGTTGACTCTTTTTTGTTTCCTATAGTGAAGGACCTAAGTTTGTTTATTCTGGACACCACTGATTTCATACGTCAAATCCAAAATATCACATGGGACGATGACCTATTATTGATTACGCTTGATATTACAAGTCCCTACACTAGCATTGTACATTCTCACGGTCTACTGGCATTGGCATTTTTTCTGAAGATAAGACCGTTGAGATTCCATGAACATAAGAAAATGCTTTTACAAATTGTGTCATTTTGCCTGCACAATAACATCTTCATCTTTTCAGGGCAACTGTATTTGCAGACACAGGGGACCGCCATGGGCACGTGCTTGGCCCCAAGTTACGCAAATCTTTTCGTGGGCTGGTGGGAAAAGCATGTGGCCTGGGCGGAGGAGAACGAATCCTGGGTAGATAAGATAGCCCTCTGGACCAGTTATATAGATTACCTGTTTATTGTTTGAAGGTGGACCCGCACAGAGGCAGAAGAATACATTAAGATTCTCAATGAGAACGAATTCAATCTCAGGTTCACAAGCAATATCAATGAAAGCGAAATCCCGTTTTTAGACCTTCTAGTATTTGTGGCAGACAACAAGCTTTGTACTAAACTCTACCGTAAACCCATGGCAGGAAATACAGTTTTACATTCCTGGAGTCAGCATCCCCGCAATTTAATCAATAGCATTCCTTATGGGGAGCTACTAAGACTCAAACGGAATTGTTCCCGCCTTGAGGATTACTATGAAGCTGAAAGAGAATCCCTGATGAGATTCTCAAGGAGGGACTATAGCAATAAAATATTATGTGGAGCAGTCAACAAGGTCAAAACCAAGGATAGACAGGAGTTACTAATAGGTAGACCCCCCACAGACACAGCCACAGAGGAAGACCAATCCAAAGTGGGGCTGATTTTAACTTTCTATGCAGAGTCGCAGAGGATCAGGGATCTGGTCCACAAGAGCAGGAATATCCTCCAAACAGATAGCATAATAGGCAACCTGATACCTGATAGACCAGATATCACATTTAGCAGAAGTGCCTCGTTGAAGGATATTCTGGTACAAAGCCATTTTGAAGATAAACCCCGTAATAAGTACATCATCATGGGTTTTTTCCCGTGCACGACATGTAAAGCGTGCAAGAACTGCAAGAAGGTAAAGGATTATGCAGTACCGGGAAAGAAAGAGAAGAGGCCCATTAATAAGCTACTAAATTGCAATTCCAATTTCATGGTGTATTGTTTGCTCTATCCATGCGGACTGCAGTATATTGGAAGTACAATACACCCGGCGAAAAAGCGAATTCTCGAACATAAGAGGGCGATCACCAACCAGGACAAAATCTTCCCTGTTGCGAAACATTTCTCTGGGTTACTTGAGGCCAGGAGTGACAAATTTGTCTATTATTGTATTGACCAAATCCCAGCTAAAGAAAGAGGGGGAGACAGGGTAAAACTCCTGAGGCAGCTAGAGGCCAAGTACATAGTCGATCTGTGCACCCGTGTCCCATGGGGGCTGAACTGTGAAGAAGAACTGTGGTCTTTCATTCGTTAGGTTCAGAAACAAGTTTATTTAGACAATTTGTCCATAAAACATTCTAAAAGAGCTCACTTAACAATTAAAACATTTTAAAAGGAACCCCCTCCTAGCTACCCGACCCCCCAACCTACTACATTTCATCATTAAAATTCTGTTTAACAGATCGTAAAAACCAAGCAATTCCAATTGCCACATCTAAATAGCGCATTTCTGACAATAGCTCCACAGCTTTCCTCCTATGGAGAGCATCATATTTAAAAAACAGAGGTCTTAAAAACTTAATTCGATTTGCAAGATAAAAGATGCAGTCCATAAGAATATGCTTGAGGGAGCATTTAACTTCCAAGGGGCAGGGGCAGAGACCACTATTATTCTGTACCCTAATCCTGTGTGGGCGGGATGAGTAGATTGGATTACATCCCACCCTAGCCCTTAATATTTCATTTCTCAATCCTGGGTCTGGTAACTGTGATAAATAAGAAAAAACATTATCCTTGCCCAATGTAAAAATTGAGAAGCTAATGGATGATTTCTTCCTTAGATACAGTAGGTCAATCGATTCAGACACCGTAGCAACAGATTCTATCAATGCACGTTTGCCTGAAAAGGGGAGCCAAGATATAATTGTACCACTATTTAAATGGAGGTTACTCTGGTTATTCTGGTTCTTACGGCCTTTGCCCACATCCTTTCACTGCTTCGGATCTCTTCCCAACACAATTTGGCGACTTTGACCACCTCATCATGCTCCAACAATATGTTAAAATATCTTAAAGCCCGAGTAGAGGCCGCCATGTTCCAAGAGACCAGATTGCACTCTCTCCTTATGGCCTGAACCATGGTACCTTGGGGGAGTGTTAGAAGTCTTTTAAGTACTACCCTTTCCAATCTATCCCATTCATAGGTTGGATCAAGGGAAAAAACCTCTTCTCCATACAGGCCTAACGGAGGTATCTTCCCTTCATGAGCCTTTAATAATGGAATATGAGATAGCCCCCCAAAACCTACCATTGAATCTTGACAGACAGCTGGCCTGCAATAGGGCCTTTTGCTTAGTGGCATCCCAATGCGCACCTCAATTCAGATTCCTCCTAAAAGTTAAGCCCAAATATTTATATTGACCAACTTGCTCCACCACCCGCGTATCTAAATGCCAGGTAAAACTCTTTACTTTTTTCCAAAGATCATGATCTTGGTCTTTTCCAAATTGATACGGAGCTGGTTCTGCTTACTATAAGTTGCCAGGGCATTTAGTTTCCTCTGCAGACCAATTGGGGTATAATCCAGTAATACCAAGTCGTCTGCATAAAGCAGACAGACAATATGCTGGTTCCCAATTTTTGGCGAAAATGACTTAGATTGGCAAATAAAGGTTGGGAGGTCGGCCAAAAATAGACTAAAAAGCAAGGGTGCTAATTCGCACCCCTGACGCAGGCCGTTGTCAATAAAGTTTCTTTGTGATAATTGACCCGACTTATCTAACTCCCCCTGGGCCCAATTACCAGAATGCAAGGATTGAAGTGCCCCAAGAAGGTTTAGTGGGAGGTTCCAAGCGGCAAGTTTTCCCCACAGAATATCCCTGTCCACAGAATCAAAGGCTGTCCGGAAGCCTACAAAGCAACAGCACAGACTTTGATTTTCCTCCATAGCCTTTTGAATGATGGCCCATAGAGCAAAACAGTGGTCTATGGTGTAATGACCCTCACGAAAGCCCCCTTGTTCTAATGGGATTCTCATAGTTTCAATGGCCCAATCCTCAAGTTTAGCTAGGATAATCTTGGAAAAGATCTTTAGTGAAATATCCAGGAGGCTAATAAGCCTAAAGTGAGTAGGGTCTGTACCACTCCTTTTAAAAAAAATAGGTTTCACTATGGACCCTTTCCAGGAAAAAGGGTAAAGGCCAGACATAGCAATCCAACTAAACAAGGAGGAGTAGACCGTGGCCCACCAGACACTATTTGTTTTAATTATTACTGCTGGGATGTTATCAGGGCCTGCAGCTCGGGAGAGTTTTACTCTCTCGATAACAGCCTTTACTTCCTTTACTGAAAACCATGTAACCGGAAGAGTTTGCCCAAAAATTTTCTGAGGTCCATCTAAACCAGAAGGTCCCCTATATAAGTCTGTCAAATAAGTAGCCCACTGAGCATCCGGAATCATACAAGTGTGCCCCTATTTTGACCATTAAACTCATTGACCTTTGCCCAAAATTTTTGCTGATCCTTTAATAATATGATTTCCTGCATCTCATCCCATTTACTATGGTAAAAGGCTGCTTTTTCGTCTGCACGAGGGATTTATATTGGCGTTTAAGTATAACCAACTCTTGGGTGGCTGAGGGGACGTGATGATGCCTAACACTCTTAGATCTCTGTCTCACCAATCGTTTCAGCTTTTGGCAGTCCGAGTTGAACTAGCCCCCAAATCCCTTAGGACGGGATTTTACCCGCACGCCCTTTTGACATATATTTACTGAAATGCAACACAAAACTCGTTGCACAATATTATTGTACCACACAACAAGATCATCAACATAGATAGGGGGAATATCAATCATCTCCTCTAGTTGAAGGGTGGATAGCTGTTGGAGATGCATGGAATCTAAGCGTGTTGTGAGCCTACGCGGATAGGACATCTCTAAAGGCAGAACTCTTCTCAGGGGACACTGGCTCACACAGGTCAAGAACTGCTGTAGTTGCCCAGTGGTCACTACCCTCATATTTTGCCACCTCAAAACTCTTAAAAAGGTCAAAATGCCAAAGGGACGTGAATATATAATCAATAGGACCCAAAGACTGGCCCTGCCGAAAAGTTACTGCTGCTGATGAATCATTTTTAAATCGTCCGTTTAGATAGATCAAACCATGGCTCGCCAGCCTTTGACTCAACACCTTAGCCTCCTTTTTGATGATACCGGGGGGGAAACTGTGCTGCGGGAATATTATAAGAATCCAATGCTTCCTCCAGCTGCTGGTCTAGCTGTATAGGGAAGAGACGAGCATTAAAATCCCCATTATTATCACTGCTTCTGGATATTTTGCCACCAAATGCTGGTAAGGAGATTCAAATAATTCCAACCAGCATTTCATTTGCCGATGGTCTTCTTTATGGATATAAACATTTATGAGTAAAAAGTATCTAAGAATATTTTTACCCACGCCTATTTCAACCACTGATAACTGCAAACCACTTGAAACATTTATGACCTCTAATGGTCTCTTAATCACCTTGGTCGATATTAGCATTAGTACACCAGCAGATGCTCTCCCCTTACCCCGGAACTGGCCTTTACTATTCAAAGCCATAAAGCCTTCTACTGACTGGTACTCTCTTAGCCAAGACTCCTGAAGGAATACCAGATGGAAGGGTTTCAAACTTTCTTCCAATTCACCACTGTTCCTCAAGCGTTCAAACCCATGGATATTCCAACTTAGGATTCTCAGGTTTTGAGAGGGCCCCTCGTTCTAGGATAAACTGGGCCTAGTATTCCAGTCACCATCCTCCAACAGGTGCCGCAGGGGGGAGACTATTACCTTAAGCCCATACTCATTGCTTAGCCTGTGAGAATGGTCTGTCATTTACTATAACCACTCTTAGATCGGTAGGTGGGTGGCTACTTTGCTGTGTACTTTCAGGCCTTAGAAGTGGAATATATGGTATAGATCGCTCCCATTGAGTAGCAGATAACCCGCTATGCATATTTAGAATGGCCGTTGGAAAAGAGCCCAAGTGGGGGACTAATAGTTGAGGGCTCTTTTTTAAAGGGCATAAGGCCTGTAAACCTGCTTTAGCTAAATCATCTTCAGCCTTAAGTACTAGGTCCGCAATTCAGGGGGAAATGAAACAAACTCTGGAAACTTCTCTTCCTTGTTCGCCTAGTTGAAACCCAACAGACGTTAGGTCCAACGAAGTTATCCCTGAAAGGGAAGGAATTTGTAGGAATAGCTGAAGAATTTTGGAGCGATTCAAAGGTCAAAGTTTCTTTGCTTTTTTACCTCGACGAATGATATCGAGCAATAGCTCTGAGCTTACTAATTGCGACCTGATAGAGGATTCATAAGCAGAAGGAAGTTCTTTAGGCAATTTATTCGAAAGCTGAGTCTCGACCACCTTACTGCGGGCTGCTATTTGATCTTTATTAGTAGCGGTGGGACGGGCTGTCGGGGACGTAGGGATAGGATCCAAACTGATTTTAGGGCGGGGTTTTACATTTTGTTTTGCCTTTTTATATGGGAGTGCATCCACGGAGCTGCCACCATGAGGCCTGAAATATTGGACTTGGGGGCAGGCGCCATTACTAGGCTTACCTTTCATATACGGGTGTTTCTTTTTGCCTACACATGGGGCACGAGACCCGAGTAATCCATTCCGAGACCTTGTCCCCATTGTACGGTACAATCTTGTGGTGAATTTAGAAGGAAGTAAACAATGCTGCTTTTTCCTCACAAGCATAGGACATTTAGAGATATAAACAGATCCTTCCAAATTTAACTGGCATTCGGGTTTCCCTGGAATGACACTATGAGCCCCCCAAGGCTCTGTAACCATTACTGCAGCGAGTGATTGAGTATTCGTGGAACCACCCAAATTATTTTTCAAAGATTTCAATTCATGTTGAATATCGTTCAAAAAGTTTGATTGATCCACTTGATTTGTCCTTATTGACACCAGCGTTTCCAGAATCCCATGTAAAGTGGTCTGCATGAGTAACATCACATCCAACAAAGATGATGAAGTGGTGGACTGAAATGTTATAGACCTTCCCTGGGATCCAAGTGTGGAGTTTGCTTCCCCAGTCAGGGGAGCATTATATAATGATGTAGGGCTAGCTCGATCCTGTTGGTCTTCTCGGCAAGGCCGCTGGGAGGAACTGGAATCATCAGAATAGAAATATGATAAAGAGATATTCAAGCAAGGAGAAGAAGACAATCTTGGCCCCCTACTTGCGGTCGCACTTATAGCCTGGGATGGAGACACTGAAAGATTGGCTATTTGCACTTCATCCAATGCTATGCATAAAACATCTGTTGCCAAGTCCGACGTACTGGGCTGCCCGTGGGGTATCTTAACCCCCTTCTCCTCTGATGGCAGTTGGGCTCCATTATGAAAATGATTTAAAACAAAGTTCTTTATTGAGGTTACAAGGGGTGAGCGTGATGCCTCCCCATTTCATAAAGCACTTTGATCGTGTTGATCAGACCCCTTCTTCCCTCCAATTGTCCTCTTTTTACAGACTCTCCCCTGCCATCTGCCTTTTGGGACGCTAAGGAGAGCTCTCTTGCAGCGAAGCACTGGGGGCGATGGACGGGAGGAGGTATTCATTTTCCAAACCAGTAGAACTGGGTGAAGTTAATAACAAAAAGCAGAGGTTAGACTTACCTCCTTCTTGGACACACCCAACTACCTCTGCCTCCTCCTCACCTCCTCACCGCGTAGTCCAAAGTGTTCCAAGAATTTTCCAGGAAATTCTTTAGAAACCTTCAAAAACAGATCAAAGGACCGTTTTTCCCATTTTCCTAATTCGCAACCGCCAGGCACTACCAGGCCGGTTAGAGGCTTCACGGCTAGAACATCATCTCCCTGTCACACCGTCACACCGTTAAACACACGTGTGGCCAAGAGACTGCTAACTCTGGTCTCTCAAAAAACACTAACTGAGCATCCACCAAACAGCCATCGGGTGCCAGAAAACCAGATATCAGGTGCCTGGGTGCCCAGTGGAGCCCCCGCCCACCGGCCGATGTCGCAGACGCAGATGCTGGCGCTGACACTGAGCACTGACACTGAGCACTGACGCCGGCACTGAGCAAAAATGCTAGGGGCCGGAGCTGGATATATATATATATATGTATATATTACCTACTGGCGGTTGCCAGCAGGTAGTTATAGTTAGGACCTAGTTTCCATAGGAAAAGTGTTTTTTGATTTACCAATATCTTTGGCGCCGTTTGACGAATCTTCGCAAAATTTTCAAAATTAATGGGGCACTCCGGTCAGCTCCTGGCTTGGAAGTTTCGGGGTGATTTGTCAAGCGGGGGTGGAGAAAAAGGGGGGTCCCAAAACGCGTTTTCTCCAAGTTAATTTCCATAGGAAACTTTAGATAAAGCTACAGCCCGAACTGCTGAACGGAATTACACCAAATTTGGCAAAAGGGTAGCTCTTTCTTCAGAAAGCTTGCTTTTGTTTAAATGGTGTAAATCCGTCCAGTAGTTCCTGAGAAATTGAAAAATAAAAAATATCGATATCTGAGAGCCGAGGAGGATTTGCGAACCCTCCCGATCATGAGCTTGACTCTGATTGGCTGCCAACACTCCAAACCAAAATGTGTTGGCAGCCATCTTGTGACTCGGTAAAACCGAGTAACAAGAAAAAGGGTGAAAAAAAGATAAGGAATACCAAAAGGGGGCAGGGTAAAAACCCCCCCAGGGCCTCAAAAATCATTAAAAAAAAAAAACAGCAGGATTCACGCTAGGTGCACGAATCCTGCTGAGAAAATGAAAAAAAACGAAGTGCGGGCTCCCGCGCTTTATTTTAATGAGCCCCCGGGTGGGCCAGGTCCTGGGGGCAATATGCTAAATATAAGCGGGGGCCGCACGGGCCCCCACAGCCCTGGGGACTGCCACCTCCCTGGGGTTTAATTAATTATGCGTGGGGGCACGCGGCCCCCCGCACCCCCGGGCACAGCACCACCCCAGGGCTTTTAATAAAATGCGTGGGGGGATCCTGCCCCCCCATGCTGCCCCATGCTGCCCCAGGGACTGCCACCTCCATGGGGCATTCAGATATGGGGGGCCTCGCAGGCCCCCCAAGCCCTGGGGACCGCCACTTTCCCAGGGCTTAATTATTTATGCATGGGGGCACGCAGCCCCCCCACAGCCCCGGGGACCACCACCTCCCTGGGGCTTTTAATAAAATGCATGGGGGGGCTCCTGCCTCCCCATACTGCCCCAGGAACCTCCACCTCAGAACTCAGATATTAGGGGGCCTCGTGGGCCCCCCCAAGCCCCTGGGACCGCCACCTCCCTGGGGCTTTACTTAATTCTGTGGGGGGTGGACCTCGTGGGCCCCCCAAGCCCCAGGGACCACCACCTCCCCGGGGCTATAACAAATAGTAAGTGTTGGGGGGCTTAAGCCCCCCCACCACTGCCCTGGTGACCACCACCTCCCCGGGGCACTAATTATTTAAATACGGGTGTCTGTTGTGGACCCCCGGCCCCGGGGACCACCACCTCCCCAGGGCTGTGCAAATGATGGGAGGGGGGCTGTGAGGCCCCACTCCAGGAGCCCTCTATGGCCCTGGGTACCGCCACCCCCCAGGGCCGGCTCCAGCAATGTCCCGGGGTGTCCACCACCAGGACATTGCAGTTTGCAATGGCCGGAAGGGAGCACGGCTCACGCCCTGTCATTGCAAACTCTGCTTTGCTTCGTGGAAGCGAGAGCAGGAAACCTGCACTCGCTTCCACGAAGCAAAGCAGAATTGCTTTTGGACAAGAGGAGCTGCATGTCAGCAGCTCTCCTTGTCCAAAAGCAATGCCGGCTCCCGCAGGAGGCGGTGAGCCGGCTGGGACCACGGGGGCATTGGGGCTCCCCCCGTGGTCCCCAACTTAAGGCCAGGCCCCAGGGGATGGGGTCCCTGGGGCCAATAGTGGCCCAGGGAAGGGGGTGCCACGCGGCCCCCTTCCCTGTTTTAAATATATATATATATTTTTTTAAATAAAGCCGGGCCCCGGGGGATGGGGTCCCAGGGGCCAAAATTGGCCACAGGAGGGGGGCCAAGCAGCCCCCTCCAAAAGTAATTTAAAAAAAAGCAGGGCAGGCCTCGGGGGATGGGGTCCCCGAGGCCAAAAGAGGCCCAGGGAAGGGGGGCCACGCGGCCCCCCTCCCGTCAAAAAAATAAACGAGGCCGGTCCCCGGGGGATGGGGTCCCCGGGGTCAAAAGTGGCCCAGGGAAGGGGGACCAAGCAGCACCCTCCCGTAGTAAAATAAAATAAAAAAATGAGGCACAGCCCCAGGAGATGAGGTCCCCGGGGCCGAAAAAGGCCTCGGGAGGGGGGCCGCGCGGCCCCCTTCCCGTTTTTTAAAAAATGGGTAAGGCCCTGGGGGATTGGGTCCCCAGGGACCACAAAATATTAAGAGAAGGGGGGCCACACAGCCCCCCTTACAATAAAAAAAAATAAGCAGAAGCTGGCATCTTGCCGGAGGCCCCGCCCCCTCCCTACACCACTATGCAAACGCACTTCCTGGTGCATTCTGGATTGGAGGATTAAGACCCCTTAAATCCTGAGGGTCATTAGGGGCCAACTAGCCCACCAGGTACCTCCAGTAAGCCCCACACAGTGGGATTGCTGAGAGTTGTTCCGAGGCCACACCCCTTTTTACACCACTCTGCAAACATGCCTCATGGCGCACTGCTGGTGGGGCGATGAGGTCCTCTTGTGTCCTGAGGACCTCCGGACTGAAGTGGACTTCACCCCCCAAGCAGCAGTGCACCAGTCGGCACGTTTGCAGAGTGGTTTAAAAAGGGGGCGTGGCCTCGGACCACTATCAGCAATCCAGCTGTGTGGGGCTTACTGGAGGTAACAGGAGGGCTAGTTCGCCCCCAGGGATCCTCAGGAGGCAAGGGGACTTCATCCCCCAACCAAGAATGCGCCATGAGGCGCGTTTGCAGAGTGGTGGGCAAAGGGGGCGTGGCCTGTGTCCACCTCTCAGCAATCCCACTGTGTGGGGCTTACTGGAGGTAACAGGTAGGCTAGTTGGCACCTAACCACCCCCAGCAGCGAAGGGGGCTTTAATCGTTTGCAGACTGGTGGGCAAAGGGGGCGTAGCCTGCTATGAGAAATTACCAATGATGCTGTGTGGGACTTACTGGAGGTAATAAGAGGGGTAGTTGGCCCCCAAGGTTGTCCTTGGGGGCCAACTACCCCTCCTGTTACCTCCAGTAAGTCCCACACAGTGGGATTGCTAAGAGGTCTTTGGAGGCCATGCCCCCCTTTCTCCACCGCTCTGCAAACACGCCTCCTGGCACACTACGGGTTGGGGGTTGAAGTCCTCTTTTCTCCTGAGGGACTTTGGGGACCAAGAAGCCCTCCTGGTACCTCCTGTAAGTCCTACGCAGCGGAATTCCTGAACGGTGGTCGGAGGCCCTGCCCCCTTTCTCCACCTCTCTGCAAACATGACTACTAGTTAAAGAAGTATTTGCAATGTAATAGGTTTCGCATTTGCGAGAGTTAGAGCTATTTGCGTTGTAAATGTAAAAGTGTTTTATTAATGTTTCTTGGAGTGGAGTGTATGTAGGTTGTGTGTAGTGGAATTATGTGGTATGTTGTCAAGTGAAATTATGTGGATAGAAAGTATGTGGTATTTAGTGTATAGGAATTATGTAGAGTGGGATTATGTGTTATGGAGAGTAATTGTGTGGTATGATAGTCTGTGTTGTGGAGTGGTAACCTCAGGTTTAGTCTTCGTCGTTTCCATAGAAGCTAAACTATAAACTCAATGAGACAAAAAAAGAAGGAACCACTGAGGAGCACTTCTGGACTTAGTCAGAGGTACGAGCAGGTCCACTGGAATTATGCGACTGTTTGGCTGCACAGACTGTTGCACAATTATACATTTTCCCCATTTGCCACATAATCCATCATCTGCTGCATATTCTGCAGATTTGAACAAAAAAAACCTTGTTTCTAGCTCAAACGTTACCAAAAATGCAGCAACAAGTGTTACAGCGTGGTAGAAGGCCCTTTGCAATCCTAGAATGGCCACCTGTTTCTTATTGTTAAAAGTGGGTATTAAATTGGTACTAATGGTGTGCAAACCACTCTTGCTTCTTTCTGCGCCTCTCTTGCCTCTTTCTGCACCTCTGTTGCCTCTTTCTGCACCTCACTTACTTCTTTCTGTACCCCTCTTGCCTCTTTCTGCACCCTTCTTCCCTCATTCTGCACCTCATTTACCTCTTTCTGTACCCCTGTTCCCTCTTTCTGCACCTCTCCTGCCTGTTTCTGCACCTCTTTTGCCTCTTTCTGCACTTCTCTTTCCTCTTTCTGTACCTCTGTTGCTTCTTTCTGTACTTCTGTTGCCTCTTTCCGCACCCCTCTTGCCTCTTTCTGCACCTTTGTTGCTTCTTTCTGCACTTCTCTTGCTTCTTTCTCTACCTCTGTTGCTTCTTTCTGCACCCCTCTTGCCTCTTTCTGCACCCTTCTTCCCTCTTTGTGCAACTCTCTTGCCTCTTTCTACACCTCTCTTCCCTCTTTCTGCACCCCTCTTGCCTCTTTGTGCACCTCTGTTCCTTCTTTCTGCACTTTTCTTGTCTCTTTCTGCACCCCTCTTGCCTCTTTCTGTACTTCTGTTGGTTCTTTTGCACTGCTCTAGCTTCTTTCTGCACCTCTCGCAAATTACTGCATCCATCTTGCCTCTTTCTGCACCCCTCTTCCCACTTTCTGCACCTCTCTTGCCTCTGTCTGCACCCCTGTTCCCTCTTTCTGCAACTTTCTTGCCTCTTTCTGCAGTTCTCTTGCCTCCTTCTGCACCTCTGTTGCTTCATTCTGCACTTCTTTTGCCTCTTTCTGCACCTCTCTTGATTCTTTCTGCACTTCTCTTGCTTGTTTCTGCACCTCTCTTGATTCTTTCTGCACCCTTCTTCCAATTTTTGCATCTCTCATGCCTCTTTCTGCACCCGTCTTGCCATTTTCTGCACCTCTCTTACCTCTCTCTGCACATTTCCTGCCTGTTTCTGCACCACTCTTGCCTCTTTCTGTACCTCTGTTGCTTCGTTCTGCACTTCTCTTGCCTCTTTCTGCACCCTTTGTGCCTCTTTCAGCACCTCTGTTGCTTCTTTCTGCACTTCTCTTCCTTCTTTGTGCACCCCTCCTGCCTCTTTCTGCAGCCCTCTTGCCTCTTGTTGCACCTCTGTTGGTTCTTTCTGCACTGCTCTTGATTCCTTCTGCACCTCTTTTGCAAATTTCTGCATCCCTCATGCCTCTTTCTGCACCCCTCTTGCCATTTTCTGCACCTCTTTTGCCTCTTTCTGCACCTCTCTTGCCTCTTTCTGCACCTTACTTGCCTCTTTCTGCACTTCTCTTGCTTCTTTCTACACCTCTGTTGCTTGTTTCAGCAATTCTCTTGCCTCTTTCTGCACTTCTCTTGCTTGTTTCTGCACCCTTCTTGTGTCTTTCTGCACCTCTGTTGCCTCTTTCTGCACCTCACTTGCTTCTTTCTGCACCCCTCTTGCCTCTTTCTGCACCCCTCTTCCCTCTTTCTGCACCTCTCTTGCCTCTTTCTGCATCCCTGTTCCCTCTTTCTGCACCTTTCCTGCCTGTTTATGTACCTCTCTTACCTCTTTCTGTACCTCTGTTGCTTCTTTCTGCACTTCTCTTGCCTCTTTCTGTACCCTTCGCGCCTCTTACAGCACCTCTGTTGCTTCTTTCTGCACTTCTCTTCCTTCTTTCTGCCCCCACCCTTGCCTCTTATCGGTACCCCCTTGCCTCTTTGTGCACCTCTCCTACCTCTTTCTGCAGCCCTCCTGCCTTTTTCTGCAGTTCTCTTGCCTCTTTCTGCACCTCTTTTGCTTCTTTCTGCACTTCTCTTGCTACTTTCTGCAATTCTCTTGCCTCTTTCTGTACCCCTTTTGCCTCTTTGTGCACCTCTCCTGCCTCTTCTAGCACCTCTCCTGCCTTTTTCTGCAGTTCTCTTGCCTCTTTCTGCACCTCTTTTGCTTCTTTCTGCACTTTTCTTGCCTGTTTCTGTACCCCTCTTGCCTCTTTCTGCACCTCTGTTGGTTCTTTCTGCACTGCTCTTGCTTCTTTCTGCACCTCTGTTTCAAATTTCTACATCCCTCATCCCTCTTTCTGCATCTCTCTTGCCTCTGTCTGCACACCTGTTCCCTCTCTCTGCACCCCCTTTGCCTGTTTCTGCAACTCTATTGCCTGTTTCTGCAGTTCTCTTGACTCTTTCTGCACCCCTTTTGCCTGTTTCTGCACCCCTCTTGCTTCGTTCTGCACCTCTTTTGCTTCTTTCTGCACTTCTCTCTCCTCTTTCTGCACCCCTCTTGCCTCTTTATGCACCTTTGTTGCTTCTTTCTGCACTTCTTTTACCTCTTTCTGCACCTGTATTGCTTCTTTCTGCACCCCTGTTGTCTCTTTCTGCACCCCTGTTGTCTCTTTCTGCACTCGTCTTACCTCTTTCTGCACCTCTCTTGTTTCTTTCTGCACTTCTCTTGCTTCTTTCTGTACCCTTCTTCCCTTTTTTGCATCCCTCTTCCTTCTTTCTGCAGTTCTCTTGCCATTTTCTGTACTTCTCTTGCCTCTTTCTGCACCTCACTTGCCTCTTTCTGCACTTCTCTTGCTTCTTTCTACACCTCTGTTGCTTCTTTCAGTAATTCTCTTGCCTCTTTCTGCACCTCTCTTGCTTGTTTCTGCACCTCTCTTGCGTCTTTCTGCACCTTTATTGTCTCTTTCTGCACCTCACTTGCTTCTTTCTGCACCCCTCTTTACTCTTTCTGTGCCTGTCTTCCCTCTTTCTGCACCTCTCTTGCCTCTTTCTGCACCCCTGGTCCCTCTTTCTGCACCTTTCCTGCCTGGTTCTGCACCTCTCTTGCCTCTTTCTGTACCCCTGTTGCCTCTTTCTGCATTTCTCTTGCTCTTTCTGCACCTTTCCTGCCTTTTTCTGCACCTCTCTTGCCTCTTTCTGTACCTCTGTTGCTTCTTTCTGCAACCCTCCTGCCTCTTTCTGCACCCCTCTTGCCTCTTTGTGCAACTCTCCTACCTCTTTCTGCACCCCTCTTGCCTCTTTCTGCACCTCTGTTGGTTCTTTCTGCACTGCTCTTGCTTTTTTCTGCTCCTCATTTGCAAATTTCTGCATCCCTCATGCCTCTTTCTGCACCCCTCTTCCCTATTTCTCTATCTCTCTTGCTTCTTTCTGCACTTCTCTTGTTTCTTTCCGTACTGCTCTTGGTTCTTTCTGCACCTCTCTTGCAAATTTCTGTATCCCTCTTACCTCTTTCGGCACCTCTGTTGCTTCTTTCTGCACTTCTCTAGCCTCTTTTTGCACCCCTCTTGCCTCTTTCAGCACCTCTGTTGCTTTTTTCTGCACTTCTCTTGCTTCTTTCTACACACCTCTTGCCTCTTTCTGTACCCCTTTTGACTCTTTGTGCACCTCTCCTGCCTCTTTCTGCACCTCTATTGCCTTTTTCTGCAGTTCTCTTGCCTCTTTCTGTACCTCTTTTGCTTCTTTCTGCACTTTTCTTGCCTCTTTCTGTACCCCTCTTGCCTCTTTCTGCACCTCCATTGCTTCTTTGTGCACTTCTCTTGCTTTTTTCTGCACCTCTCTTGCTTTTTTCTGCACCGCTCTTGCCTCTTTCTGCACATCTGTTGCTTCTTTCTGCACTTCTCTTGCTTCTACCTTTTTGTACATAAATTTACAGAGTAAGCTGTTTGAAACACAGGTATTCAAGTATTTGTATGTTTATTTTTATGTAACGGGTCACTAGGTAAAAGCAGAGACACACGCATGCATACCATCATAAAATTGGTCAGACTTACAACAGTGATATGCTTAGGATTGCTGTTTTATATTTGGTAGGCCTAACATTCTGAGCAGTCAATGAATATTGAACCTTCAAGAGAAAAGTGAGGTTTAGGACATCTTGGGAGACGGATTAGTGATTAGGCTACTTTGCATGAGTCTGTTGTAAGGTACAGTCAAAGTAGGCCTCGTTCTGCACCTCTGTTGGTACTTTCTGCACATCTCTTGCTTCTTTCTGCACCTTTCTTCCTCTTTCTGGACTTCTGTTGCCTCTTTCTGCACTTCTCTTGCTTCTTTCTGCGCTTTTCTTCCTCTTTCTGCACTTGTCCTACCTATGTAGGCATATTTAGAAATTAGCATTTAAAAAGCCTTTGAAATTCACTGAAAAAACCATAGGTTTCAGGGACGTTATAGTTAGAAATTGGCATTTAAAAAACCTTTGAAATTCACTGAAAAAACCATAGGTTTCAGGGACATTATAGTTAGAAATTAGCATTTAAAAAACCTTAGAAATTCACTGAAAAAACCACAAGTTTCAGGGACGTTATAGTTAGTTGGACATTTCGCTCGTACAAAACCAGAGAAATTCGGCCGTTATAGTAAGTTGAGCTAACTATAACTCGCGCCCCCGCAATGCACTGCTGATGACGTCACATATTACATCACTCATGACATGGTCAGTGACATTACTGATGACATCACTGATGACATCTCAAATGACATCACTGATGACATCACTGATGACATCATCCACGTGATCATCTGATGCACCTCCTCACATCCTAATATAACCTTTGATACACCCCCTCTAAAATACAGACTACCATTCTCGAAACTATAGACACGCCAATACCAGTTAGTACATACCCACTGACTGATTCCTAGGTCTACACACACATCCATTCACTCACCCATACAGTCACTCATACATGCAGTCACTCATCAATACAGCCACTATCATATGCACTCATACACCTATTCAGATACTCACACACCACCACTCACCCATAGAGTTACTCACACACCTAGTCAGTCATGCAAAGAATCAATCACACTCCCATTAACTCACCTATACAGTTGTACACACACCACCTCACTTATTAATACGGATACTAACACATACTTACTCTCTTATACAATCACTGACACAAGCACACACTCATCCATACAGCCACTCTCACAATTGCTCACTCTCACATAGAGTCGTTTATATAGTCCAACACTCACATATACAGCAGTAAAGTGGACTTCATTCCCCAACCAGTAGTATGCCAGGAGGCGCATTTGCAGAGTGGTGGTGAAAGAGGGGCGCGGGCTCCAAAGACCTCCTAGGAATCCCACTGTATGGGACTTACTGGAGGTAACAGGAGGGGTAGTTGGCCCCCAAGGACATCCTTGTGGGCCAACTACCCCTCCTATTACCTCCAGTAAGTCCCACACAGCAGGATTGCTAAGTTCTCATAGCAGGTCACGCCCCCTTTGCCCACCACTCTGCAAACCCGCTCCCTGGCGTGCTCTTGGTTGGGGATTGAAGTCACCATCGCTGCTGGGGGTCCTTACGGGCCAACTAGCCTACCTCTTACCTCCAGTAAGCCCCACACAGAGGGATTGCTGAGAGGTGGACACAGGCCATGCACCCTTTCTCCACCACTCTGCAAACACACCCCCTGGTGCGCTCTTGGTTGTGGGATTTAGTCCCCTTGCCTCCTGAGGGTCCCTGGGGGCCAACTAGCCCTCCTGTTACCTCTAGTAATCCCCACACAGCTGGATTGCTTAGAGTGGTCAAAGGCCACGCCCCCTTTTTACACCACCCTGCAAACGCACCTCCTGGCGCACTGCTGCTTGGGGGATGAAGTCCACCTTAGTCATGAGGTGCTCAGGAAACAAGGGGACCTCATCGCCCAACCACCAGTGCGCCAAGAGGCGCGTTTGCAGAGTGGTGTAAAAAAGGGCATGGCCTCCTACCACCTCTCAGCAAACCAGCTGTGTACGGCTTACTGGAGGTACCTGGTGGGCTAGTTGGCCCCTAAGGACCCTCAGTAGTAGCGGGGACTTCATTCCCGAACCAAGATTGTGCCAGTAGGCACGTTTGCAGTGTCATGTAGGGAGGGGGCCGGGCCTCTGGGGAGTTGCGGGTTTCTTTGTTCCCAAATTTTTTTTTTTAGGAAGGGCGCTGTATGGCTCCCCTTCCCTTGAACCTTTTGGGCCCCGGGGACCCATCCCCGGGGCCTGAGCCCTTTAAAAAAAAAATATATATATATATGTATTGTAAAGGAAGGGGGGTATGCGACTCCCCTCCCAAGGCCAATTTTGGCGCTGGGGATCCCATCCCCCAGGGCCCAGCAAAAACATTTTTTATGGAAGGGGGGCCGCATGGACCCCCTTCCCTTGGCCACTTTTGGCCCCGGGGACCCCATCCCCGGGGCCTGCCCTGCCCTTATTTTTATTATGTTAGAGGTTGGGCCGCGTGGCCCCCCTCCTGAGGCTAATTTTGGCCCCGGGGACCCCATCCCCCGGGGCTTGGCCAATCTTTTTAATTTTTATTATTTTAAGGAGGGGGCCTAGTGGCCCCTCTCCTGGGCCATTTTTGGCCCTGGAGACCCCATACCCCGAGGCCTGGCCTCACGTTTTAGACCGCAGGGGGAGCCCCAGTGCCCGCATGGTCCCAGCCAGCTCCCCGCCTCCTGCGGGAGCCGGCATTGCTTTTGGGCTATGGGGGCTGCTAACAAGCAGCTCCCTTTGCCCAAAAGCAAATCTGCTTTGCTTCATGGAAGCGAGAGCAGGTTTCCTACTCTCGCTCCCATGACGCAAAGCAGTGTTTGCTATGACAGGGCGGGAGCAGTGCTCCCGCCCTGCCATAGCAAACTGCAATGTCCCGGGGGTGGGCACCCCGGGCATTGCTGGAGCCGGCCCTAGAGGGGGCATTCCCCAGGGTCATGGAGGGCTCCACGTCATGCTCCTCCCATCATGATTAATGCCCGGGGAGGTGGTGGTCTTCAGGGCAGGGGTTCCTCAATGGACCCCCACCCTTAATTTAATTTTGCCCAGGGAGGTGGTGGTCCCCGGGGCAGTGTGGGGAGGCGCAGGAGCCCCCCCACACTTCTTTATTTAAATTTAAGACAGGGGAGGCAGCGGTCCCCGGGGCTTGGGGGGCCCACGAGGCCCCCTCCCATGCAATTTTTAAAATAAGCCCGGGGAGGTGGTGGTCCCCAGGGCTGCGGGGGGCACTGTGACCCCCACACATTTTTAATAAAGCCCCGGGGAAGTGGCCTAGTGGCAATAGCCAGTAGGTAGTTATAGTTAGGACCAACTTTTCCTATAGAAGAAGAGTTTTTTGTTTTGCTAATAACTTTGGCGGCGTTTGATGAATCTTCATGAAACTTTCACATGTAGTTTGACACTCACATTAAGTGTAGTGTGCAAAGTTTCGGGGTGATCCATCAAGTAGGGGCCGAGAAAAAGGGGGCCCCAAAATGCATTTTCCCTGTTTATTTTTCCACAGGAACTTTAGACACAGCTACAGCCCAAACCACTGAATGGATTTACACAAAATTCATATATATTTATGTATTATATATATATAATATATAATATATATATATATATGTATACATACATATATATATATATATATATATATATATATATATATATATATATATATATATATATATATATATATGAGAAATAAAAATGTGGTTGTAAGAAATTCCGATAAAGGGGACACTATTGGGCTATGGCCACTGCATATGTATTTACATGAAGCCCATTTCCAATTGGGACAAAGAGAATGCTACAAAAAAAGCAATCAGATGACAATGACTAAGTTCCATTCTGATTATAAACAACAACTAGAACAATGGATGAATGATGGTATATTATCCGATGACGAATACCTATTCCTGAGAAATGATACTCCTAAAACTCCAGTACTTTATTTAATTCCAAAGGTGCATAAGAATGCCAGCTGCCCCCCTGGACGCCCGATCATTTCAGCGATCAGGAGTATGATGGAGAACACATCTAAGTATATAGATTACTTGTTTCAAAATTATGTAAAGAACTTACCATCTTATATACAAGATAGTAGCGATTTCTTAAAAAGGATTCATGATGTACCCATCGAACAGGATTATGTACTAATGGCGCTGGATATAACTACAGTGGTCCTTGGTGAGGAACTTATGTAAATGAACAATCAATATAGACTAGAATCAGTGCTATATTACTACTGTCCAGCCGGACAGTCAAATTTAATGTATAGCAAAATTGGAGATCAAACAAGAACCAATAAAGTGGGACACAGTCCTGCGTCCTACACATTTACAAAACATATACAGTAAACAAAACATTCAGGCAGGGCAAGAAAGGCTTGTTTGTAATGCGAACAGTTGAACAAGCAAAATGAAAACGACAACCGTTACACTAAAATATCAATTAAGAATGTGTGCACGGTGTTCCAACAAGTCGACGACGTTTCGATCCTTTACAACAATAACGTCTTGTGCACACAATCTTAATTGATATGTTGTTCACAAGGCTTTTTATCAACCTGGTATGACTCAATAATAGTACCTATCTTTAAAAAAGGTGATAGGACAGATCCAGTATGTTACCGCCCAATTTCATTGTTGGACTCCACAGTTAAGATCGTGGGACGAGTCCTGTTAGACAGGCTACAGTTATGGGCGGAAGAACAATCAATATTAAGTGACTTACAGTACGGTTTTCGCAAGGGCGTGGGCACGATAGAACAGGGTTTAAACTTACATATTTTATTAGAGAAGTATACCAAGGCTAAAAGGGAAAAGTTATACTTGACTTTTATTGACTTAACAGTGGCTTTTGATTGTGTCATCCACGATAAGCTGTGGCCGGTCTTAGAGGGGATGGGTGTAGACGTTTTAATAGTTACATTTTTAAGGCAGCTGTATTCAGGGGCAAGGGCCAGGGTTCGCTATGGGAGGGGGGGTGAATGCACAAAGCACTTTAAAGTGAAGAGAGGTGTTAGGCAAGGGTGCATTCCAGCCCCGTTCCTTTTTACACTATATATAAATGAGCTAGAAACCGTATTGGTCCGAGAATGTAAGGACTTACCAGTTGCAGCGACTCGTTCCATTCCAGCACTCCTGTATGCGGACGACGCAGTCCTTATGGCCCGCACACCGATTGGCCTTCAAAGGGTGGTAAATTCCTTTGTTAATTTTATGTCAAACCTTGGTCTTAAAGTAAATTGCTCGAAAACCTTTGCAATGAACTGCGGGGCAGGTTTAAAAAAGAAGACTAATACCCTTTTTATTTACTCAAAGGCAATAGAAAGTACTAAAACCTTTTCCTACTTAGGGATCTTATTCGATCAATTAGGTTCATGGTCCCAGGCAATCAAAACCAGAAGGCTGCTATTTGTCAAATCCCTGATGGCCTTATTGAATTTTAGTAGGAAACTAGGTAGACGCTTGCCCGCAGAATTGCTACAGATCTATAGAGCCAAATGTGTGGCTATTGCCACCTATGGAGCGGGATTATGGGGTTATGCTGGGGTAAACCCACTACAGCTAGCGGAAAATATGTTTATCAGGTCTCTTTTGGCAGTTCCGGACAGCACATCAACTTACATATGCCATCAAGAACTGGGTATGCCATATTTATAGGACATAATTAGGATTCAGCCAGTCCTTTTGTGGCATAGAGTTTGGACCTCAGAAGAGACAGTCTTTAACGGTCATATTTTGAAAGATGCACTGGGGATAGATGGGGTTAACCATATAAGATGGCTAGAATATGTAAAAATGTTCTTGTCTAATTTAGGCCATCCTGAATATTATAAAGACCCACAAACCATGTGTAGAGTGTCCAGGAAAAACCTTAAAGTGAGCTGCATACGCCATTTGGGCGAAATTAGAATTACATTAGAACTAAAGAAACCAACGGTTCAAACATATTATATGGCGTGGGAGACTACATCTATTCAACCATATATTAGATTAATAACTAATGATTATGAAAGGTTCCTGCTAACACGTTTCAGACTGAATATCTTACATAGGTCTTTAAGTTTCCCTGCACAAAATGATTGGTCAAGAGTTTTAAGAAATTGCCCATGCGATGATGTCTCCGCACAATCGACGAAACATATATTGTTTTTTTGTAAATTTTATTCAATCCCGAGAAAAAGATGGATCCCTGTACTAAAACGATTTAATATGAGACAATGTCACTCAGCTTTTTTGGTCCTGCAACTGCTAGAAAATGAATTTACAATTGCTTCTGTTGTTGCTTTTAAAAAAAATGTTTTTAAATATCGCAAATCAATTTTGATCTGATCCTGAAAACATTATGTATATATTCTTTTAAGTTGTTTTAACTGTTTCCAACTGTATATGTGAACTTTTATAGTTAATTTTAACAGTTACCGAATAAAGAATTTTTGATTGATTGATATTTTAGTGTAACGGTTGTCGTTTTCATTTTGCTTGTTCAACTGTTCGCATTACAAACAAGCCTTTCTTGCCCTGCCTGAATGTTTTGTTTACTGTATATGTTTTGTAGATGTGTAGGATGCAGGACTGTGTCCCACTTTATTGGTTCTTGTTTGATCTCCAATTTCGCTATACATTAAATTTGACTGTCCGGCTGGACAGTAGTAATATAGCACTGATTCTAGTCTATATTGATTGTTCATTTACATTAGTTCCTCACCAAGGACCACTGTTCTTATAAAATACTGTCAACCCAAGGTCCTTGTTTACCTTATTGTGTCCCCTTTTTTTGTTTTAACATGCTGGATATAACTACTTCATATACTAGCTTTGCCCATAAGGATGCCCTAAGAGCCATGCAGCACTTCCTTCAGGATAGGCTGGTAGGTTTGTACAGCCACACCCAAATGTTGATAATGGCTGAAAAATGTCTGGAAGGAAACTTTTTCTTATTTGGGGGAGACCTGTAACATCAGCAGCGTGGGACTGCGATGGGCACCTGCTTCGCCCCCAGCTATGCGTGTTTACATGTAGGCTGGTGGGAGAAGCAGGTGCTGTGCAAGGGACATGCAAGAATATGGGATGAGCACATAGTAATGTAGATACGGTTCATGGACGATCTTTTTGTAATTTGGAAGGTTACTATTAGCTCAGCAGAGCAGTTTGGGAAATTTCTGAATAGGAATGGATTGAACTTGAAATTCATATATGACATCAGTGTGACAAAGGTTACATTTGTTGATATTGAAGTGTTTGTTCAAGAAGGTAAGCTAAAAACAAGACTTCACAGAAAGGAAATGGCAGGAAACACAGCCCTCCATGCCTCTAGCTTCCACCCCAATCACACTAAACTAAGCATTCCGTATGGTGAAATGCTACCTCCAAGAAGCAATTGTAGCATAGAGAAGGACCTACAAAAGTGCCAGGACAAAATGACTAATAGATTTCTAAAGAGGGGATATAATAGCACTCTGATTGAAAAAGCCTGCAAAGCAGCCAATAGAAAAAAGAGAGAGGCGATTCTATTTTCTATGAAAAAATCAAGGGAAATGGTAAGCAAGGCCCCGTTGAGATTTCTAACCCCATATAATGCACAGAATAAAGATATCAGGAATCTATTTACCCAAAACTGGAACATAGTGAGGTCAGATCCAGTAATAGGAAATGCCTTACCAAAACACCCTCCCTTAACATATCGGAGAGCCCCATCTCTTAGAGATGCAAGTATAAGCAGAAGCCCAGAGATGAAGCACGAGCAAAGTTGGTTAAGACCCCCAAGTGGGTTTAAGAAATGCAGTAGTTGCAAGGCCTGTGGTAAAGGCCAGAATACCACTGCATATTACACCCCGTTCTGAAGAGAGGAGGTAAAAATCAGGGGTGCATACAATTGCAAAACAGAGTTTGCAGTTTATGTGCTGACATGCACTTGCAATTTAAGGTATGTGGGTAGCACCTCATTGCAAGTACATAGGCGAATCTTACAGCACATGAGGGCAATAACCAACGGAGATCGATCATACCCAGTGGCACGACACTGTGAAATGTTTCATCAAAAGAATCCGACATCAATCAGTTATTATGTGATTGATACTGTACCACTAAGTAAGAGAGGGGGCGACCCTACTAGAAAATTGCTGAAATTAGAAACAATATACATAATCATTTTAGACAGTAAAACAACTAATGGGTTACATTTTGATGAGGAATTGCACTCCTGTCTATAAAACTGACATTTGAATTAAGTAATATGGAATCAATGTGTTTCATTCTATTTAGATTTACTTTAGAAATGTTATTAATTTTACCTCCGTTTTATCTCAATAGATATAGGATAATGATTGACATTATGGCAAGGAGAAAAATAATGGGTTGTAAGACATATTTGTTATGATGGTTTCAAGTGAGAATATGTTAGACTTTTTCTGGCACTTGCCGAAAGGAATCATGAGATTTTTCTGCACTAAAGCACTTTCATGTATGTAGTATATTTTGCACAACAGAATACTGATTTGTTTTTAGGCTTTAGATTCAAACATGTTGGATCGTATTGGCACTTGCCGAATGATGATACAGTCCATATGCACTTAAGCACTTTATAATACATAATATTGCACATTTTGTACAACCAAAACTGATTTATTTTAGGGAATCAGATGAAATGCTAAGGGCACTAGCCTGGTATTAATGCAGTACTAATGTGGTATTATTGCAAAAGAATGATGGACAACATCTTTATTTATTTAAGAAAAAGTTGTGGGAATTTCTTTATACTTTATACTTAGTGCTGTGTAACAAATTAGATGCTTAAAATAGTATGCAACATAACAGCATTAGTGACCAATGGATTGTGCTTTCCATCATGAATATTATATGTTGTGACCGATGATTTATTACCAGGGTTGTCAATTGTAATAAGACACTTGTCTGATATATACTTTTTTAGGAAGAAAAGTATGTCGAGATGTTTATATTGATTATTTGAAATGACGACAATGAATTGGAACTATTGTTTTTAATTTAAGTACACGGAGGTAAAAGTCTTTCTTTTATGTTAATTTTGTGCTGCACATAAAAAGAAGTAAACAAAGCGTACATGACATGTGACCAAGGCCGTTGCAGCGGCCAAAACGTATATATATATATATATATATATATAGAGAGAGAGAGAGAGAGAGACTCGTATCAATATTTATTTATTGGTTGTTAGTCAATGCTTGTTTTTATACAGTGCGTGCCTTCATTGAAAAATAATAAACAGAATAAACATGGCCCCGTTGGCAAACTTAAATGTCAGCAGCCAATGCAAGGCCTATTGGCTTTGCCAATGCTTGTTTCTCAATTGAAGTCTAAACTTTGTACCCACGGAACTATCCATCAGTAATACACCCTCTTAAACATTAAAAAGGACCACATGTCTCCCGTCTCCCAGAATGCCGGTGAATTAACTTTAAAGCTCTATGTCTTATTCATGTGTGACCGTGGAGACTTTGCAGTTTGCAACTAACCTCGAACTGATGGTTTTATTCCTAGCAAAACTCAAAATTTATTGTTCAATTTATCCATGCCGAAGGGTTTTTAAATGCTGGATTTAGCAAATGTGCAAAACATGAGTGGATTATAAGTGCATTCCAAATGTAGTGTTCATGTCTGAATACACTGGTTCAAGGTACCAAGTGGTAAAAAAGCTCAGATAAGCTTCTAGCATAAGGCTGGGAGTATGAAGTAGTAAAATAAACAATTGTATCCATATTTTAACCAGGCATGGCTCAAATCCAGTCTGCAGTGCTTTCTGAAGAGTTATCTTTAGCCTAGACTCTCCCCAGAGACCTCACAGAGTTCAACCAGATGACACAAGCAGCAGCAGGCGGGGTGGGGGAGAGAGGTACAGGGGGGAGGAAGGCAGTGAGACCAATAAAAGAATTTTCAGAATGGAATTAGGAGCTTCCCATATGGTATGTGTTGCTTGACCGGAGCCCTCATTGGCTGAGCAACAGCAGAGCATCTTATTACTCTCCATAATAAAGCAGATTGCACTAAAATGGTCAGCAGCCTGCAAGAGGTAGAATTGTAATAGCTGGATGCAGCCTAGAAGACACACTGGGGACTATATTATAGAAATGCTGCTCTGGTGCAAAATAGCCAGAGTAGATGCATGTGCATTAGTTTGGATGCATGATTTCTAAAGAATGGATCAAACAATATTTGCATTGTGGCAAACATTGCACAAACTGTTTTCACACTGTTTTTTCTGTTTAGATAAAAAGTGGAAATAACACATTTTTCCACATTTTATATGTGAAATATAGGCTTATTTTTGAGTTATTGTCAGTATCTTGTATTTTTGAATAATAGCAGGGCAAAACCAGCTTTTTCAATTTGTTTAAAAAAAATTATTCACGGTCTTCCCTTCTTTAAGTATTATTCACTATGAAAGATTTACAAGCAAAACAAGTGAGACATCCGAATTCACAATCTGTTGTCTTTATTTTTGCCCTCATGAAATATCTTCCCGTATTATGGATTGGAGAACATATCATTGCCGCATTCTGTGTTACATAAACAGGTAGAATGGTTCTAAAGGGTTTGCCCGATATTTGCCAGCGCAATGATTTAGCAATTTATCACTGAAGAGTACCTCAAACGCAATTAATGCGAACTGCCATTTTTTGGAGGCAACCATCTTACATTGAGAGTGAGAGGTAATTACTGGGCCACTACAAAAGATTATACTTAATTATCAACTTGGTTTCACGCTTGACCGGCCTGACATACAGCCAATGCCATAGTCATTATCGGGGTCTTGGAAGTGCCCACTGTGCCGCTCACTTGTAAGAAAAGGAAGGACTTTGGTATTCTGTGTTGCTTTTTAGTCTTATTTCTTAAAGGGCATCTATTGTACAGAAAAGAAACAGTCTCTTTACCCAGTCCTGAATTGCTAGGAGTTATCATCAATAGGCATTCTAGAATGCACCTTTGTTTGATGATCTCAGCTGGGTTTTGTGACCTATTGTGCCATCATTCACCGGATGGCCCCTTTAAGAAGGTTTGGGGAGGGCGAACTAACCGCTAAAGGTGGTTGTGTGTTTGGAGAGAATCAATGCGGCATCACCTGCAACATCTGAGTGTTTCGACAGTGATTAGGAGGGGCATTTAATAAAACACTATAGTTCAGTGGAAAGCATATTTTTTGCGCATAAGCTCTGTTTCATTCGCCAATCACTTGAACATGGCAAGCAGCTGCATAAGTCCCTAAGTGAGGTGGATTTCTGTAGTATTTCACAAAATCCAACAATGAAACTAATTAATTATAACCAGGTCCACTGAAATTATGTGGCAGGAGATGAACAAATTATGTGACAGGGTTGAGTAAATTATGCGGCGAGAATAGCCAAATTATGCAGCGTAATGCGGCACATTGTGTGAGACTATTGCTTTGTTATTTTGACATTTTTACACTTGTTAACACTGTCGGGAAATTGGTTAGATCTCATTAGTGTCAGTTTAACACCCAACCATAGCAGTACATGACAGAAAGGTGACCAGTCAACATTTGGAAAGGGCCTTCCTCTGCACAATAACAAGTGTTGCTGCGTTTTTAGTAACTTTAGAACAGCTGGAGCTAGAAACAATTTTTGTTTGTTAAAATCTGCAGGTTAGGCAGCAAATGATGGATTATGTGGCAAATGTGGCAAATCTACAATTATGCAAAAAATGCCACAACCTCACAATCGCATAATTCCAGTGGCCCTGATTATAACCCACATTGCTGTCAAAGAGACAGTAAAAGGTACCTTTGACCCTCTGCCCACCGAATGGGAGAATGCAGTGAATCAATGTTTGAAGGATTGCTAAAATAGCATTCTACTTACTACAGCTACTCTTACTCTCCTGCAGCAAAAACAGCACCCAACGCCAAGTGGCACAGCAGAGACCACTAGCCCTAATACAAGGAAGGAAATTGGGTCTGCTTTGCCTGGTTAGATAGTAAAAATATCCACTAAATGGAACAAAGTGGATCCCTCATACCCCTAGGCCCTGGTGCCATTGCACCTGCAGCACTATTGAGAGCTCCACCCCTATGAAAGCCGCAAAAAGAAATGGAGAACTATAACACAGCCTAAAACAGATGTACGGTGGTGCTAAATAGTGCTGAGGCCAATCCTTGTGTTTTTTTCACCCGCATTTTTAGGTAACATAGACTTGTACTGGTATTTGCAATCACTGATTTTGTAAAACCAATTTTCTATGCAAACAGGCTGCAATTGTGCAGATTGGTACACCATTTATGTGCAGGGTGAAGGAGGCAGAGGTGAGGCAGTTGTCAAGGTAACTATCCTAGATTTCAAGTCATAACAAGGCCTTCTTCCGCTGCCTTTGGCATTTCGATAGCTTTATATTAAATCCCCCCAAACAACAGTTATTTTCAGTCTGCGCACTCATGTACCTTTCCTGTCTTACCACCTGATGGGGGAGAAGAAATCAGACTACATTTTATGATTTGGTTTTAACTTGGCTGTGGCTCTTTCCTCAGTACAGAAAATAAGCAAGCATCCTTTGCACTGTTGCATTTAGTTTTAATAGTTCTAAATAGGTTTTGTTAATATATTTTGGTGCAGCCATTTAATTTCAAACAATACACATGTGAAATACACATTCCCAAATATCTCAGAGGCTAATTAACAACTGTGGCGTGTTCACAAAATAATTGATTATAGCTAGGATACCATCCTAAGAAGGGAAACTGTGACCTAGCCCAACCACTGCCCTCCAATGCCTTCAGAGTAAGGTTTTCTTTTACATGCAAATTAAAAACTTCAAACAATATGCCTGGGGTGGGGCTGGAAGGCCATGGTTGCCAGCAGGCCAATTGTGCCTTTCAGTCTGCCCTGAAAATCAATACAGCAGTGTTCTAAGACACACTCATAACTCCAGAAAAGCACGATATGCTAAAGCAACATACTTATTGTCCCCAGACTTTCTGCCAATTAAGATAAACCACAATTGCCCAGATTTATAAGGTATGGGTGATTGGGATTTTACAGTTGCAGGTTGCCACGGTGGTGAGAACATGAGAAACAAGCTTTGGCAAAGCCAATAGATCTTGCCTATGTGAGGTTTATTGGCTTTGTTAATTTTTTAGCTATGTTGCAAATGGCTGAAAGTAATGTAAAAAACTGTATGACACAGCCAAGATAGTCCGCGTTATCGCAATTTTGTAAATAATTTTTAGATATGCTGCACTGAAGCTAGCGCTGCTGTATAATATGGCTAAGAACTTTAACAAAGCCAATAAATCTCACATAGGTGAGACCTATTGGCTTTGGCAAAGCTTGGTATGGAATGCCAAAGGGTAAGTTATAAGTATTTATATAGTGTTTACAATGGCTGAAGTGCTTATGTTATAGAATGGAGAATGCTCTTGCCAAGGTGTTAGTGTGTCTCCAGATTCAGAAGCATTTTAGAACCGCACAAAAACTGTGCAAATGTGCCATATAAATGCGCTGAATGTAACATAAGTTGTAGGTAGACAGAAATGTCCAATAGGTTACAGCTTTTATTACAGTGATGCTTTAGGCTGTGTGTTAATTTGGATGCAATGGTTACAAAAGAACCAAAAAAGAATTCCTGACTGGTTGTTTAGGAGTAAAATATAGCAATAATCGGTGTTCAGTGGGTTTCCTAGACCTTTTGGCTCCCGTGCCACTGTACCTGCTTCACTATTCAAATCATGACCCTGGTGCCTGCAAGGCAACTGCACTTGTGATTGCTTGATTAGTAGTAGTAAAATACAGCAATAATTGGTGTTCAGTGGGTTTACTTGAGCTATTGGCCCCTGTGCCACTGCCCATGCTGCACCATTCGAATCATAACCCTAGTGCCTGCAAGGTAACAGCACTTGATTAGTAGTTAAATATAGCAATAATCGTTGTTCAAGGGATGTCCTAGAGTTGTTGGCCTCTGTGCCACTGCCCATGCTGCACCATTCAAATCATGACCCTACTGCCATCAAGGTAATGGCACTTGTGACTGCTTGTTTAGTAGTAAAATATAGCAATAATCAGTGTTCAGTGGGTTTCCTAGGGCTTTTGACCCCTGTACCACTGCACCTGCTGCACCATTCAAATCATGACCCCAGTGCCTGCAAGGTAACTGCACTTGTGACTGCTTGTTTAGTAGTAGTGAAATACTGCAATAATTGGTGTTCAGTGGGTTTACTTGAGCTATTGGCCCCTGTGCCACTGCCCATGCTGCACAATTCGAATCATAACCCCAGTGCCTGCAAGGTAACAGCACTTGTGACTGCTTGTTTGGTAGTAAAATATAGCAATAATCAGTGTTTAGTGGGTTTCCTAGAGCTGTGGCCCCTGTGCCACTGCACCTGCTGCACCATTAAAATCATTACCCCGGTGCCTGCAAGGTAATGGAACTTGTGACTGCTTATTTAGTAGTAAAATATAGCAATAATCGATGTTCAGTGGGTGTCCTAGACCTTTTGACCCCTGTAGCACTGCACCTGCTGCGCCATTTAATTTATGCCCTAGTGCCAGCAAGGTAATTGCCCTTGTTTCTGCTTGTTTAGCAGTAAAATATAGCAACAGTTGGTGTTCAGTGGCTTTCCTAGTGCATTTGGCCCTTGTGCCACTGCACCTGCTGCACCATTCAAATCATGACCTTAGTGCTTGCAAGGTAACTGCACTTGTGACTGCTTGTTTAGTAGTAAAATATAGCAATAATGAATGTTCTGTTGGTTTCCTAGATGGCGACCTCAAAATAGGGGGTAGGCAGGGCTGTCTTTAGAGTTATCTAGGGGTCCATCCTTGCTCCTAATCCCTTAGGAAAAAACGCCCCTGCTGGCAGGGAGTGATCAAAGAAAAGGACTGGGTAGGAGACCACTGGCCCCTCAGACTTTCGGCTCTGACTACACTATCCCCTCACTAAGTTCTTCAGACTGCTGAATAGCCTGAGCTTTGATGTAGTTTCACTTCTGCCTTTCCCACCCTGAATATTTTAAGGGATAGCCCCGTATTCCCAGGAACCCAGGCAAATTACAATATGAAAACAACAATGGTTCACCCGTAGGGAGCTTAAAGCCAAAACTCCCCAGGCTTGACTACATAACAATAAACCTCTGTCTCAGTCTCATCAAAATATAACGTCCCATATGGCCACATGATGACATATTTAACATTACATGTTCTAAATTTGGTAAGATTTTGAGTCTTTGTTTTCTACCTTGGCAAATAAATTTATCTCCATTCAGTGTAAACTGGCAGGAATTGCATGTGCCATATATGCATCAAAAGTACCTCCTCTATGGTTTACAGATTATTTTTCTTGGGTGCACCATTTTAAATCACTAGGGTCATGTAGTTTCTGTAAATTATTTAACACCATGGGTTCATTCAGTCTTCTTCTAGGTAGCAAGGAACAATACTCAATAATTCATAGACATACCTCTTTCTCACAAACAAATAACTCTCCACATGGAAACAAGATGACATATATAACACTCGATGTCCTACAGATGGTAAAGATTTTGTGACAGTTTTTTCTACCATTGTAAATAAATTCAGCGTCTTGTAGTGTTAACTGGCAGGAATTGCATGTGCCATATTTGTGATGCACAGAAACTTTGTTCTTACTATACAGCCAGCTCTTACTTTTTCTGTCTGGTTCAATTATAACTCCTCGGACCAGGCTTCACTCCACCTTTAGAGTTGAAAATATGCAATTTTGAATTTATTAAATTTTTTAAGCTATTCATTTTTTAGATGAAGGGTTTAACAGATTCCAATTTATCTTCATCTTATTTTAGAGATTTGAGTTCAAATATTGTCTCTCTGTTATAAAAAACTTCTGGCTTCATGGCTTTCCTAATAACCTTATGAATGTATCCGCTATCTATGAGCTTTTAAATAATTTGTGTGAAAAGCAAAATCTCCAATATTGGCACAGTTATATCTTTATCCCAAAAAGTGGCCAAGGGGAGGATGATCCTTTTAGCTCCTTGGATGACTATTGTTATAATGTAATATTGTGTTGTTTTTATGTAGGCTTGACATAAAACTCTGTGACCAGTTTTTGCCCTCCTCATTAAACTAAATATCGAGGAATGTCACCTTTATTTGTGACATAGTGGCCATAAATCAATGTACATGTTAGACCTGACATCCTGGCGTGGTTTCCCCTGACATTTGGCCTACTGACCTCCTGTTTTTAACTGTTGTGCTGACTTCCTTTCTGGCTTCAGGAATGGGCACTTTACCACTGCTAACCAGTGCTATAGTGCCTGTGATCTTTGCTTAAAACCTGGTAATATTGGCTTATCCACAATTGGCATATTTAATTTACTTATAAGTCACTAGTAAAGTGCACTACATGTGCCCGGAGCCTGTGAATTAAATGCTGCTAGTGGGCATGCAGCACTGATTATGCCACCCACTTAAGTAGCCCCCTTAAACATGTCTCAGGCCTGCCACTGCAGAGCCGGTATGCTTAGTTTTAAACTGCCATGTCAACCTGGCAAGTTAAGTACTTGCCAGGTCCAAACCTTCCTTTTTATTACATATAGGTCACCCTTAAGGTAGACCCTGGACAACCCATGGGCAGGGTGCAATGTATTTAAAAGGTAGGACATGTGTTATTGAATTTTACATGTCCTGATAGTGAAATACTCTTAAATTCGTTTTTCACTACTGCAATGCATATCTCTCCAATAAGATAACATTGGGATTGCCTTATTACATTTTATAGGTGTAATTTCCAATCGGGAAGAGATGGGACCCCCAAATCTGGTGTCTTTGGACTCACAATTTAAAAACACAATTGATGATGAAGTTGGTTTTTAAATTGCAGTTTTGAAAATGCCTCTTGAAAGTTGGCATTGTCTTACATAAACCATTTGGGGCCTTCTGCCTGTCTCTGGAATACACTTCTGGGGTGGGTGACAGATGGCTTCCTGCATTTCCTCTAGACGGCCACACACAAAGGAAGGGTAGGGGTGACTGAGTGGCCATCTGGATGTTAATGGGCCATCCTGCGTAGGATGGGAGGGAGGAGCTGATACCTTACACCTGAAAGGGCCGAGTCCTGCCCCCACACAAAGGGTTGCATACCTCCCTATAGGGAGTCTGGAGCCAGGGCAGGAAAGGCAGAGTCTTTTGCACATCAAGGCATCTCTTTGAAGTCTCCCTACTTCAAAGGCCCAACTGGGTATAAGTACTGGACCTCTAACACCACCAAATCAGAACACTTCTGGACCTGAGCACATTCTACCAGGAAGAAGGACTGCTGTGCTGCCAGGAGGGACAGCCACTTTGCTGAACTACTTTGCTGCATTGGCATGCTGCCTGCTGCTTCTTGCATGGGAGTGAGAAGGACTGGACCTGCATCTCTACATCCCAGAACCTAAGTACTCTCCAAGGGCTTGTTGACTTACTTCCTGTTTCTGAAGTCTTAGGGATATCAAAGACTTCACCTTCATCTTCAACTCGGCACCTGGACTTTACTTGCTGTAAGTCTTGCTCTGTCAAGTGGTGCCAATCCAGTCCAGGGTCCTTGGAAGTGAGTTAAATGTACTGCTTCTGCCAGAACCTGCGCATCGACATCTTTGTGCCGATCGAAAGTGACGCATCTCCTGCTGCAAGATTGGGCTCTATGCATCACAGCTGTTGCAGGAACCAAAACCTGCACATGATGCCATTGCGCTGATCGGAACTGACACATAACCTGCTGTGAGATTGACGCATTACCACTGTTGCCGGAACCTGATCAGCGCATCACACTTGGAACCACTGCATCGCTTCCAGAACCACCACTTCAGAAACAATGCATCGCTGTCACTGCATGGAGAAGATTGACGCTTCACTCCTCCAGCGTGGGTAAACGCAGCGCATTGCATTCAGAACTGTCACATTCGGGAGCGGTGCTTTGCTCATTGGAACTGATGCATTTCAGCAGTTGGGTGGAGAAATCTGGCACAACACCCCAATCGCGTGGGGATCATCGACGCATCTCATGTTACTACAAGGACTAAGGTACTTTTGCTCAGCAGGCCCTGCCTGGGTGATGTAGACAAACCTGCACTCCATTGCGGGCGGCCTGAACTCCTGACTTTGTCCCCGTCCATCGTGATCAATTAACTCTTTGAGCACCATTGGCTTCTAAGTGCTATTTTTGCATTTAATATTACAAAAAATATATCTTGACTTCTACTGATTGGATTTTTATCATTTTGGTCTTGCTTTACTCATAAAAATATTTGTTATGTTTCTGAACTGGTGGGGAGTCCTTCTCTGGTGTTTTCTCTGTGTTACTGTGCTTTGTGCACAAATACTTTGCACATTGCCTCTTAGTAAAGCCTGACTGCTCTGTGCCAAGCTACTAGAGGGTGAGCACAGATTAATTTACAGTGTGTTACTGACTTACCCTGACTAGGATTGTGATTCCTACTTGAACAGGGTGCATACCTCTGCCAACCAGAAACCCAATTTCTAACATTACTCATCACACGCACGGAGACAATCTCCAACGGTATTAAGGCTATCCTTATTTCCTTCCCAAACTAAAAAGATATCATTTTAGTAGCTGGACCAAGCACTCACATTCTCAGAAAAATGGGGCTATCTCATTAAATATATATTTCTTCTCAAATTCTGTGATGTACAGATTTGCTACACAGAGGGGGCACGTCACCCAAACAGATGCCCCTTTACTTCTAGGAAAAACTCATTATGAAATTGGAAAATATTGGTGTTCATCTTCCAAAGTCATCAATATGTTCTTAATATCTGCTTTTTGAGGAATATTGGTATTGAAAGCCCCTGTAACAAGTGTCACTAACCATTGTCTATCAGGCTCAAACATTGTACAATTATGTTTTTTTGCATAAATTTGTATTGTTTCTTATTTTACCTCACGGCATTTCTATTATTTACAACTCGATTCCTTTCAGCGCACTTTGTGTTGGTACAATGTGCTACTCCTTTGGCTTGCAGGAGGAAAGAACAGTCACTTGAAACATGCATAGTTTAGCAGGGGTATACTAGTTACTGAACTCTAAAACTACCCCCTCTCTCCATTCCCATAGGTGGGTTCCCATGTTGGAGCCAAGGTTCATGCTGAATGTCCTCCTGGCTTAAGGCGTCCCTCAAGGTTAGAAAGCTGTTACCCTATTGGTGACATTGAGGCTTAATTTATATTGTCCACCACCTGTAAATCACCATCGATGATTTAATGCAGGTATGGGTGTATACCACCCTATATTCAACACAACTAATCTTTACATTTAATCTGTTTTACATCGTTTATATACTCCTTTGGTATCTCAGGGTGTGTTGTACCATCTTTGTCATTCTCTTTATGTGCTTGGCCCAGTTTATTCCATTGCCCTCCTATTGACTATTTTCACAAGCCCTTCTTCTCCTCTCTATGAAATGTGCAGCTCTCTGTCTCCGCCCAGTGAGATAGAGGCAGCTAGAATGAGTGTGGCAAGGAGACTTCCACCACATAGTTATGGTCATTCTGGCCAAAAGCAAGGCCAAGTCCATCAATTGCAATGCAACCTTGCTTTTGCTCTTTTTGGACGGTGGGAACATCCCCAGTTTGCAGCCTTCTATGTGCCCAAGATCAGTTGTTTTTTGCATTTTCCTCAGCACTTTCTTCCAGATGTGCCCCACCATCTGTAATCCCTCAGAATATGCCAGAAGCAAGCCTGAGTGATATAACATTTCGGGTGCTCCAGGGAATATCATACTGATACTGTATCATGTGAGGTTTGCCCTGTGCAGTATGTTTAATTTTATTTGTTTGACGCAGGCATTGTGGGAGATCTTGTATGAGTAAGCGAGCACCTCTGCCATTCTCTGTTGTTAAACACTCGCCCTACTTCAGTTTCCCGTTGATCTCTAAACGGATGAAGGGACACACCAGAGTGTTGCATCATCACTTTATAGGACCACATGATCAATATCCTAACATTCACCACTGTATACACAGTTTGCAACTCTGCATGTGTCTGTGGCTCTGTCTGATTGATTTTACAGTGCTTTGTGACTACATTCAGCCATCTGCTGTGTAGCAGGAATTGAGATTTGTGTATGCCACACTCCTCCTCTAATGCCTGGTATCCAAGCAACATGCTTTTGCAAATAGATCCCCCACTGTATGCATGCCTACCTCCTCCCTGTATGTCAAGCCATTGACTGAAAGAGCGCCTGCCTGTGTAAGGAAACCCCTGAAAGGTATTGCTGGTGCAAAAGGCATAACAGGATATATTAAAGCAATATATAACTCAAACAGTCCAGTGCAGCTCGTACAAGATGTGGGAAACCTGTAGCACTGAGTTTGCCAGGGAATTGTATCTCAAATATTTCCCCCTCCTGATATTTCATAACAGTATACCCCGTTTCAGTAATATGGTGTCCAGCCATTCAGTAGGCTACGCAGTCAGGTTGAACAGCCAGGCCATATCTTTTAACCGGGAAAATATAAGACTTATCCCAACTGACATTTAACACCAGCACTCATTTGAAACAATTTAGGTTGTTTGAAATTGAAGTCAAGTGAGAGTCAATGTCCCACATAAAAGGCAGGATATCATCCGCATACAGGGCAATCGAGTGTATGTTTTGTCCCACAGGAATATCCCAGTCCAGCCCTCTTGCTTGTGTTTACATTTCTAAGGGTTCAAAAGCTTAGGCAAAGAACAGGAGGGAGAGACAGCACCCCTCTGCCGCCCGTACGAATCTCATACATTATGACTCATTCTGACTCTTGCCACTAATTTAGCGTAGAGAGGTTGAACCCAGCTAATTATCTGTCACCCCATACCGAACTTCTTCAATACTTTAATCAAGCCAATTGAGAGTGCCAAAGGTCTGCTCCCTTGAGGCAGAAAGGGGCCAGTGATGAGGGGCCCTCTCTAGTATTCTATAAATCCTCCTGATATTCAATGAGGTACCCCCCCATGGTATGAGCCCATTTTGGACCTCATGTATTGACATACGAGGCTGGTAAGCCATTCTTCAGAATTGTTTTGCTGAGATTCTTTTATTCTGTATTTAAGACTGAAAGCTATTGAAATGAAGTGAAAATTGAGGGATCTCACCATGATTTCAGAATCAACATAATAATTACTTAATTTTTGTTGTTGGGAGATGACCCATACCCCTTAACACTTCATAGAGTATGGTTAACCTAGGGATTAATTGAGCAGCAAAGGTAGCATAGAATTTGATTGGCAATCCATGAGACCCTGACATCTTACTAATTGCGATTGAAAGAATTGCACCTCAGACTTCTAATTCGGTAATTAGAGATTCCATCACATCTAATTGATCCTGTGGTACCTGAAGAAGCTACTCTCCATCCAGAAATCTATCTAAGGGCTCTTTGCTCGGGTCCACCCTGCATTAATATAAGTCTGTATAATGCTTTTGAAAGGCTCAATTAATCTCGACCGGCACACTCACTAGTGTGTCTGCTCTGTCCTTGATGGCTGCTATAGGAGTTCTGGCTAATAAAGCTATATCGTCCAAACAAACAGCCTGTCAGCCTTGTTGGTTTTACTGTGTGTCCTACACTGCAATCTCTTGAGCAGTTGGTCAATTGTATCAATTATACAAGATCCACTGAAGTAGCCTGTTTCAATCTCTGTAGGGAGCCTTCCACTAGCTGAAGGTCTTGCTCAACCACCTTTTGAGCTCCCACCATGGCACTTATACAAGCACCACTGCTTTGATTGCTTTCCACTCTATTAAACATGAGGAGGCAGTAACTTTGTTCTTTTTAAAAAAACATCATCAATTGTTTCCCTTAGCATTTTATTTAACTCAGTATCCTCCAGTCAGGATGACTGCAATTTCTAAGTGGGTTTGGGAGTCAGGAGTCTGCCCCAGGCCATGCCCATTTCCACTGGGTTATGGCCAGGGAGTGTTTAACCTTGTTGTGCGGTACACATTTGGCTGTAGTGAAGCAGTGCAGACTATGCAATCCAGCATAGCATTTAATTAGTGCATCACTGAATAAAATAAAATGAATATTCTTTCATTCCTCCATTTCTGTGCCAGCGTGAGTCCACTAAAGACTACTCATGCAGCCACACCTCCAACACTATTGTGAACCGTGAGTGCATGTGGCGCTGGTGTGATTGGTCAAGTGTTATGTCAAATACAATATTGAATTTCCCTCCTAGAAATCAAAGGATATCCATCCATTTTGCCAGCCTCTGCAATAATGTTGGTAGAATGCAGGGTTGGTCTGTATTCGTGCCCATAAGCTGCTCAGAATATGAAGTGTCAATCTATGCAGCCTTTCACTAGTGCATATAGCCCTTCCTGATCAAGGCACACATTTTCAGCACCAAACGGGGAACATCCTTTATAAAAATGTTTTTACCACACAGTGCCTTTACCACACAGCCTTTATCACGCATGCCTTTACCACTGATAGCGTTGACTGGGCCCTAAAAACAGTAATTTCATTAAATAGTACTATCACAAATTTACCATCACCTACCATTTACCATTGTCAAGAGCAACTCTGTAGGCTGAACTAAAGCACGGCAGACAAAATGAAATACAAAACTTTGATTAAAGAATATAAAATACAAATAGGTGCAGCCCAAACTAATTTATTTACAGAAAAAATCAATGCAGCCATCAACTCCACTAAAGAGCTTTTTAACACAGTGAAATCGCTATCCAATTTCTGTAATAAGCACATTGTTACACCGGACCAACATCTGTCTGACAAAATAGCTGACTTTTTTCGCACTAAAGTAAACAATATATTCTCAGCGTTCACTGCAATATTGGATAACGCAGAACCTTCCTTAATGACGGAGATGTTTGAGGAAACCATCTCTTCTGATTCAAAAAAGTGTCATCCAATATTTACTACCTTTACCCCACTTACTGAAGTAAAGGTAGCAATTTTAATCGAAACCTCCAAATTAGGTGAGCCTTTGGATCCCTGCCCTCCACAGGCCCTTCATCCGGTGTCAAAGACAATCTCAGTTCATCTTACCTTGCTCCAAAATAGGATCCTCATCTCTGGCTGATTTCCAGCTATGTGGAAAAAAACATCCATCTTGCCACTTCTAAAGAAACCCTCACTTGATCCTCTTGAGGTGAAGAATTACAGGCCAATTTTGCGACTTCCAGCCAAGATCCTCGAAAAGGCCATGAACCAAGAGAGCAAGACCTTCCTTGAAACCACCAACCTCCTCAATCCATCACAGCATGGATTTAGGCCCAACCATAACACAGAGTCCGCCCTAGTGATGGCCACAAAAGAAATTAGAGCCATTGTAGATAGTGGTGGTAAGGCGGCCTTGATCTTGCTTGATCTCTCGGCCACATTCAACACGGTTTACCACTCCCTAGTCAACCATCTTGAAAGTATTGGCATTAAGGGTCCAGCACTAAAATTGATCAGCTCCTTTCTGTCCAGCAGAAAGCAAGTGGTTGCTTTGCAGGATTTTACTTCTGATCCTTTTACCCTTTCCTGCTGGGTCCCCCAGGGATCCTCATTGAGTCATACACTTTTTAATGTGTATTTCACCCCTCTGAATGAACTAATTCGATCATGCAGCTTTTCAGTATTCTTATATGCTGACGACACCCAAATAATTGCGTCAGTCTCTTACAAACCAGAGAAAGTAGCCAAACAATTTAATATCTGAGTGGGTAACATCACTAACTGGATGCAGAAGAATTGTTGGAAAATGAATTCTGAAAAGACTAAAGTGTTGCTTTTTGATAACGACACCTCTTTTTGGAACACCACATGGTGGCCCACCAACCTTGGTTCCCTCTCACCGCCAGTCCAGAAGGCAAGAAACCTGTGGCTCATTTTTGATGCTAAGTTAGCATTTACGGACCACATCAAACAGGTAACATCCTCCTGCTTTCTCACTCTGAGAATACTAAAATAAACCTTCTCTTCCTCCCAATAGAGTTAAAAAAACAGTTATAATAGCCCTAGTAGTCTCAAAACTAGACCATTGCGACGCCTGATATGTAGGCTCCCAAAGTGGCCTTCAAAACAGACTGCAGGCCCTTCTAAATGCGGCAGCCTGGGTGCTGATTAATCTCCCAAAATTCTGTTCAATCTTTCAAACTATTAAGGAACTGCACTGGCTACCAATCAGGGCATACATCAAGTTTAAAGCCATGTGCTAGGCTCACAAGGCCCTGCACAAGGTTGGTCCCCTCTTTTTTCAGAAGATTTTAAAATGGTACTCACCCACACACACCCTGCGGTCCAGCGCAGCGGGACAGGTAAACATTCCCAGAATAAAAAAAAGCACATTGAGGAGAAAGATGTTTCTCTTACTCTACTTGCAAATGGTGGAACTTGATGGCTGACCATCTCAGAGCGCAGCCAAAAATTCATAAAACAGCTAAAAATCTGGCTCTTTTGTTCCCCTGCTTAAGTTTTCCTCTGCCTTCAAGGGTTCATGTCTGACAATAGCACCAAGATGCTGATTGGTATTTGTGTGCTTTATAAAATTATTAACACAAATTATTAACACACCTGCAGGGTTCAGCCCCATTTCTGCGCTAGGTTCTTCTTCCTTATGATGGATCTTGGAATGTTGTATTAGGAGTCAAGGAGCAAATCAGACGTCTCAAACTTACAGTTCTAAGTCCAGTCAATGAAGAGAGTTGGGATAATTTTTCCAATACCTTTATTCTCATAAAGAGATTATTAAATTATTTGCTTTATTTGTGTCTTTGTTTCAGTTAGTCCATGAATCAAATAAGTTTACAGAAATCACATCAGAAAGAATGGTTAGATCAAAGCATCAAATATATTTTGCTTAAAGCACATTCCATAAAGGAATGCATTCCCTATACTAAAGATCAGGGGTCAGAGTTTTAGATTTTGAGAAATTAAAGAAAAGAGCGAGATCAAAGGAGCATAAAGGTACATTTTAGGAAATAGCAGCCCTAAATAACAAATGCCCTCCCAGTCACCAGGAAACATAAAATAAGCATTCCATCCACAAACAAAATAAACTCCTGGAATTGCAGATTCCTCTCATTAATTCCCTCCCATTAATTCACATGTGTGTTCACAACTACTGATCCCCACATGTCTAAGTATTTTTGGTGTCCTTCTGTAAACACACATTTTACTTTGTGTTGGCTGTCTAATCTTAACTTTGGATATACCATTTTCTTTCTAAATTCCTCCTCCTCCTTCTTCCAAACATTTTTCAAAACATCACTATGCTTGTCTTTACTACGTGTCATGTTAGGGTTTCTTTCTTCTAATGACATAGCAAAAACTTTCTCTAATGGTTGCATCAAACAGGTTAAATTCTTCTGATAAGCCTTAACACTATAGGTCTATGTGGCATAAACTATTACTAGGCTGTGTTCATTTCTTTTCTTTGTGAGTGATATTTATGCTTTCTATCAAAGGCACCCTAGAAAGTATTAAGTCATAGTTAGAATAGAAATATTCAAAGTGTTCACGTCTATATACAAGTGTAAGCAATATACTACCTGAGATTCCATTAGATAATGGCATTTAGTAATATGTGATTTCTTTTGATGCTGATGATGGTAAATGAACACAGACATAACAGTCCTTGGCTCCCATTGGCATATGTGTATTCCTGTACTAACCTAAACTAAACATTTGTTGAGTAATCCTCTCTATTGTATGCGACAAATGAAGCTTTCAGTTGCTCCTCACGATTCAGATTATGTGTGATTTTGTTGTGTTTGAATTTCTAAAATCTTTCTCAGGTGTTAAATAAAATTGCTGTAGCACTATGGTAATCATAATTACTGTTATTACGAAGATTGTACACATAATATATTTACATTATTTTTAAGGCAACACATGTTTTCTTCGGTAACAGATTAAATGTAGTTCAACATGCAAATTTTGCAAATATTTTCTTTAAATGATTAGTTTCCAACAAAGCAAATCTTCTTTTAGACAATCCTTAACCCTACTCCATGTTCTTCTAATAATGTTATCCCCACTCTTCTACCGCAGACTTGGGCCTAGGTTGATCTTCTGTAAAACAAACAAATAGGATTTGATCAGTGTCAGCCTTTTGCTTTTTGTATTTTTTTCTTTGAACTTCACACAGCTTTTTTTGTTGTAAATGCACAGTTCGTTTTTGTCAAATATCCTTTATCCAGCAATGCTTATTGCAATGGGGTCATGAAGGTTCAAACAGTTCAGATCTCACATCGCACAGATCATCGATTGTGACATTCAGTACTCGGTCCAGATAGTAATACCACTCAGGTGATGAATACCTTCAACAAGGCACTCTTACTCTTTTTGACCTTCTCAGCTTTTGTTGATTTTCTCCTGATTTTCTTTCATCACTTGTCTTGTTTTCTTCTGGTATTGTCAATGGAATTCGATCAATTGACAAGCTTTGTTTCAGTCTTCCTTGATTACAAGTCAGAGGCCATTCAACTTCACGGGCTACTCTTCTCAGTTCAGTGCATGTTCCTTCACATGGGACTCCTTGCTGTACTAATGCTGTTTCAGTTACATTTTTTAAATTGAGGATCTGTCTCTGCTTCTACTTCGTTAGAGACTTCAGTGCCACTTGGTGCAATGACAGGTACTTGAATTGGTGCAATTGGTTGCAGTTCTACACCCCTTTCTTCTCTTTGCTGCTGGTGTGATCCCGGTACCACTGCCCCACACGGTCTCACAGCTTGTGATGATGAAAACAATTTCTTCTTCAGAATTTCTCACCTTCTTGGTGTGGGATGCATGCACCCAATTTGGAACTCCAACATACTTCACAGCAGTATTTGTCACTAGAATGACCTGTAAGGGGCCTTTCCACCTTGACTCCAAACAATTCTTCTGAACATGCTACTTGATCACAACCCAGTCAGCAGGATTGAGGTTTTGCACTGTTCTTGGTGTGGCTCTTTACTGGCTGCTGCAACCTGGTAAGCAACAGAACTCACCACATCAGCCAATCCTTTGCAGTAGTTGAGTATCATATAATCTGAGATGTTCAATAATCCATCAGTATGTTATGGGGTGAAAGACCAGTGTACTTATCAGGGTTACTTCAAACACTCATCAGCACCAATGGTAAGGCGTCCAGCCATTTCAGTGATGCTGAAGCACAAACTTTTGCTAAACAAGACTTGATAGTCCCATTCATCTGCTCAATTATGCCGGAAGCTTCAGGTCGATAACTGAAATACAGTCTTTGCTCAATTTGTAATGCTGTGCAAATCATCTTCAGGACCTCATTATTGAAGTAACTCCCCCTATTTGATTCCAAAGAAACTGGCATGCCATACCTGGGTATCAATTCTTGTAATAACAGTGTGTTAGCACTGAGAGCATGCAGCCTGCCCTCTCACTGCAAAATAGGAAAAACTCTTGACTGTAATCTGGCATTCCTAGTGCTGGGGCATGACAAACATTTTCTTTCAGCCCTAGGTAAGCTTTTAAACATTTGTTGTCCCATGGAAGTGGATCAGACACATCCCTGTGTGTCGGCCTCAGTAAAGGCTTATCCACTGCCTACAGTAGCCAACCATTCCCAGAAACATTCTGATTTCCTTCTATGTTAGAGGTGCATTCATCTGAAGGATTGCTTCCACTCTCTCTAGTGACACCTTTCTAGCTCCATTTTCAATTGTGTGTCCCAGTCTTTGAACCACTTTCTGACAGTACTACAGTTTACCTGATAACACTTCATGTCCAGTCTCAGCCAGGTGATTTAACAAAGGAATGGCATCTTGTTTACAATCTTTTTGTGTTTCTGATGCCACAAGTAGGTCATCAATATACTGCACAAGTACTGATCTATAGGGTATCTGTAATGACTCCAAATTCTTTCTCAAGATCTGTTTAAAAATGTATGGACTCTCTGTATAGCCTTGTGGGACTCTGCACTTTGCCAAAACTCTCTGCTGAAACACAAGTGGAAAAAATTAACTGGCTATCTTCATGCAATGGCACTGAGAAGAAAGCCCAGCAGAGATCAATGACTGTAAACTATTCTGCAGTACAAGGAATTTGAAAGAATATTGTGGCTGGATTCAGTACCACAGGACAACATGGGACAACTATCTCACAAATTTTCCTCAGGGTCTGCACAATCCGATATTTTCCATTGGGTTTCTACAAACCCATGATCGAAGAGTTACATTTACTCTCAATTAATTCCCTTAAACTTCCTTTTGTATCATGTCTTCCATCACAGGTGTAATTCCTGCAATGGTTTCAGGGGACAGATGGTACGGTGGGGTTCTTGGAAACACCACATTTGACTTTATGGTAATCTGGACTGGGTCTACTCCTTTAATCAACCCAATGTCTTTTCTTGTGAAATCCCACACTTCTGGGTTCATACTTTCTCTCAAGTCAGTAGGTAATTCTTCAGTTGTCATTATTGGGAACAAACACACAACTGTCTTTTGTTGAATCATTTTGAACCCTACATCTTCATCATGTGTCTGTAATTCCTCACCATCTGGTGTGTAGTAAATTGTACAATTTAACTTGCACAATAAGTCTCTCCCTAACAAATTTACAGGACTTGTGTCACAAATGACAAATTGATGAATTCTCTCGAAGGAGCATATTTTTAGAGGGACCTTCTCTGGATTGGCAATCTGCTTATTTTAAACTCCTACAATTTAGATCTTCTTTCCCGAGAGGGGTAGGTCTGAGGCATCCACAGTTCTAACAGTGATTCTGGTAGCACCAGTATTTATCAGAAATTATGCGGGGTAGCCATTTACTTCACCATCTAAAAATGGACCACTCTGGTCTACCTCTAAGACTGTGCTAAGCACACAATCTTCCTCCCCTCTCAGGCCCCGTCATTGAGAAGTGGCTGAGGCTGAGCCATCACTTTCGAAAACATGTTGATGAAAAATATTCTGACCTGCTTTAGAGAACTGTTGGAATGTATTTTGATTTATGTTCTGGAAGGAATTTGTATTTGCTTTTGGCATCTGGTTCACATTAATTTGTTTCCCATATTTTGTGGGATCATTTGAGCATGTGGGACCTGCATCATCAGGACCTGTTTTTGCATTGCCACTTGCATCTGCTGTACTGGCATATTCTGCATCTGAACTCACCTCTGCATAGGCACATTTCCATTTGCATTATCAGGGTTAAATCTACATTCCCCTTTCCAATGCCGACCTTGTGACAGATGTGACAAGGAGTCATTTTCTTCTATGCTGAGACCTCCATTCCTGAACCTGGATCAATAAGTACACCTCTACCTCTTCCCTGTGAAATACCAAAACCTCAGGAATTTCCCTGGAAACCAGTCTGTGGAACAACAACACCTTGCCTACCTCCTGAATTTCCTGCAAAAGAAGAATTCTGGAAACCCTTCTGGGCCAATTTCATTTGCTCCTACATAAATTTCTCTTTCACCTTTTTCTGCTTTGTTTCTAATTCATCACTTTCTATATCACAGGATCTCATCAAGGGATTTATTTTGCCAATAGATTACACATTGCGGAACTGATCTCTCCTAACACAAACTGAGATACAAAAATCTCCATGTCCTTTTCTTAGGGTATTCTCTTCCACTGTGCTGCTGAAACACCTGCAACAAATGTACATAATACTCACTAAGTGATTCTTTTGCTTCTTGTGTCGTCCTATTAATTTTCAACCAATCTAAGTCCTTTGTGGGCACTCTGCCTCTCAGAAAGGTAATCACTACTTCATATTTCTCCATATCTACAGGAGAGGGTATATTAATGCATTCATCTCTCGTTGGCTCATCATGTGGCCATTGTACAGTAGTCTTACATTCAGCCCATAAATCACTTGACACCACAATACCAAATAATGTATCCAAATCAGTCCACAATGACTTTGACATTTTCACAAATTGGTCAACTTGTGTATACCACTATACAGGTTTGTCTCTCAATTTTGGGAAATTGTTTGTAAATGCTGGAAGATCACCTTTATTCCAGTGCCCATGAACATATACTCCTCCTGTTATTTCTCTGAGTGGATACGCTTCTTTGTCTGGCTCCTTATTTTCCTTTCCTATTTCTGGCTGTTTCTTTTTCTTTTTATGTTTCTTTGCCTATCTGTTTTCTTATTTTTCAAAATCACTCCATTTATTAATACATTCCTTTAGGATGCATTTTTTCAATTGCTGCACCATCCAATTGTACTCTATAACTCTTCTGGTAAGGAGAGCTTTTTGGAATATTAACATCATATGTCTGCGCCAATTTAGTCAATTTCTCATGTGTAATTGCCGCTTGCCTTGTAATTTCTTTACATAGGTAAATTAATTATTTTTCTTGATATGTTTCTCATAATCTCTAAATCCACACATCCCCTAATAATTTCCTCTAGTTCAACTTTAATTTTGGAATATTTAATGCCCCCTCTTTCTCAGGTTCTGGGCTAGTCGTTTGCACTGAACTTTCTGTCTTTTTAATACTTACAGCTTCCTCAAACCATAGTGGAAAATTTCCATCGTTGAACAATTTAGTTTCCTCCTGGATCATTAGTGTCGTAAAGACAATTCTTACTCATCTCTGAACTGTCTTTTTTTTTTTTTTGAAATTTTTTTTTTTATTCCCCCCCCCATTTTTTTTCCTTTTTTTTAACACATACAACTTGAACATAAATCAATATTGCTGCTAAATCATCAAGAACTTAAGATATTGACAGTGCTACAAAAATACAAGAGAGTAGAAAGAGCAGTACAACAAATAATATAACAATCAATGGTTATACTATTTGACTAAATAACCAGGGCTGTCAACCTTATATATCTCTATATACATATCATAGATATTTGATACATTATTGTCTTGTTACATTTCATTTCATAAAGAACAAATAAACCAATCCAAAAATTAAGATATAAAAGCTTCAAAAGAATACATATATCACTCTCAGTACTTTAATCAACTAGGTCCGCAATGGGGGCCCAAATTCGCTGTCCCTGCGCTTTCTTCCTTTGTCCTCTAAATTTATATATTGATGACTCGATGTTATATATAGCAAATAATTTTGCACGCCAATTATAGAAGGTTGGAGGATCGGAACTGATCCATTGGGACGTAATACACAAACGGGCAATTGCCATAGCTATAAAAACAAAACCTGTCTCAGATTTTACCCTGCTATCTGTTTCAGTATTGTTCCCTACTCCCAAGATAAGGAGAGTCAGTGTAACAGAGACTGATATCCCCAGAATTGTAGCTAAGAATGTTTCTATGTCATGTATAAAAGTAGCTAATTTTGGACAAGAATAAAACATATGGACAGTGTCCGCTGCCTGGAGATCACATCTGTTACATTTCCCTCCTCTCAATCCCTTCCATTTGACGATCTTCGCAGGGGTATAATACAGGTCGGAGACTGACATAAAGTGTTGGCTCTTAAGGCTCCCAGTAATTAAGATCTGGCTAGCTAACATGAGGGAGTCCTCCATATCTATTGCTCCCTCCCCAAGCTTACTTGCCCAATTATCAGAATGTGCACCCAGATCATCGGGAAAGGAATCAAGCAGGATATGATAGATCTTTCCTAGCCTGGATTTCTTTTACACAGCTTCCACCAAGGGTATTTTCCCAAAATTTGATACCGTTCTACGCCTGTTTCCCCCCAGGAAGCTCCCTATCTGTAAATATTTTTAAAAATGGTCCCTAGGGAGACCATATTTTTCCTGTAATTTTTCAAATATTACCAGTTGCCCATCTTTATAAAGGTCCCCCAACTGACAAATACCTTTATTAGCCCATTCAAAGGTGACTCGGTCCCGAAATATTGATGGGAGTAATCCTGTAGCTGCAAATGGAGTATATACATTTAGATTAGAGATCTTAAACTTCCTCCGAATCTGTTTCCACACCTTATATGCTACTTTCACGATTTTAAATCTGGTCTTTTTATAGTAGCTAGGCTCTAGAATCGACACTAAGCAACCATTCACTTGGCTCCCCAGCCCAAACTCATATATGGACGGGCTATTCTCTATAGATAAGACAGCCTTGGTTCCAACTAAAAGGACACCCATATGTTGTAGAATAGCAGCCCAATAATACAGCAGGAAGCTGGGAATAGCCAGACCCCCCCGTTGTCTTGGAAGCATCATCCATTTAGCCGCTCTTCTGGACCGGCGATAGCTCCATAGAAACCTAGAACAAACCCTTTCTAACTTTGTAAAACAAGAAGAGGGAAATTCAAGCGGAATGGTCCTAAAAAGGTACAGAAATTTAGGTAAGATTGACATCTTAATGACATTGCTTCTCCCATAAAGGGAAATATGTAAATGGTCCAATCTCTCTAATTTCTTATTAGTACTTTCAATTATTGGGCTAATATTTAAGTCGGGTATTCTATCAACCGTGGCTGTAATTATAATACCCAAATAGGTGGCTGTTGAAACAACTGGAAAATCCGGAGGGCAGATTATACCTCAACTAATGATTTGAGTCTTGTCCACATTCAGCTTATATCCTGACAAAACGCCGACCTGGGCTGCTAGGTATTTCACCACAGGGAAGGCAGAGACAACATCACTCGTAAGGACCGCAATGTCGTCTGCGTATGCCAGTGCTCTGTACTCGATCTCCCCAATCCTAACCGCTTTAACATGGGTGCATAGCTCCAATTTTCTCAAAAAGGGATCTATATACAGAGCAAAAAGCAGGGGTGAACAGGGACACCCCTGCCTCGTACCTCTGCTAATAATAAGTGGCTTAGACTCCTGCCCTGCAATCCGGATTACCGCCTCTGGAAATAAATACATTGCCTTAATTGCTTGTACAAAGCTGCTACCTAACCCCTTCCAGCATAGGACATACCACAGGAACCGCCAGGAGACCCTATTGAACGCTTTCTCGGCGTCCAAGAGGAGAATCCCCAGCAGTGACCCCGTGGCCTGTGCCCAGTCCAGAAGAGCAATCACCCGGCAGACATGATCCGCCGTGTCCCTTCCTGGAATAAACCCATGTTGACGTAACGATACTAGAGGGGTAATGACATTTCCCAGTCTCACTGCTAAAAGTTTCGAATAAATTTTACTGTCACAGTTAATCAAAGTGATAGGCCTATAAGAGGCTGGGTCTAATTCTGGCTTGTTTTTTTTTCTAAAGACAATGATTGTTGTCTTACGCCAGGAGTCCGGAATAAGATCATTTTCCCGTGCCTGTTCAAATAAAAGTATAAGATTTTGTTTAAGTACTTGTCGAATTGTTCTATAAAATTCCAGAGGAATACTGTCTGGACCAGTAGCTTTTCCCATGGCTAAAGATGTTATTGCCAGTTCTATTTCTTCCCAAGTGAACTGGGCTTCCAGTATCTCATTTTGCTCCTGCGTGACCTTCGATGTTTCCATGCCATTAAAAAAACCTTCCTGGGAATCTGTCTCTGTCATGTCAGGTCCCTCAGTATATAATTGACTATAGAACTTCTGAAAAACATTGAGAATTCCTGCCGGAGAGTCCTGAACCTGCCCTGTATGATCCTTGATTTTACAGATACGGTTGGCTATCTCACGCTGGTATAGCCGTTTAGCTAAAACCCTACCAGTATTTTCTCCCAGTTCATATGATTCGACCCTCTGCTGTTTATATTTAGCTGCCACCTCCGTACCAAAATGACGATGTATTTTAGATTTTATAATGGCAATATGCTGGTGGCATTCCTCTGTACTTGTACCCCTCTGAATTCTACTCATTAATTCATACTCTGCTATCTTTAGTTGTTCTACCAAATTCTTAATTTCCTTCTGTAGAGTTTTTTGGCGAGTTATAGAAAAGCTCAGAGATTCCCCACGAACAGCTGCTTTAAAAGCGTCCCACACAGTACCGACTGAGGCTGTATTATGATTGATTGAGAAAAATTCTTCTATCCATTTAGCCATATGGGTACAGTATGTTTCGTCAAGTAGAAGTTTCCTTTCAAAAGTCCAAGGCCGCTGGATTCTTGGCATACCACTTAAAGGAATTTCAATTGTTAAAGGATTGTGATCTGATATGGTTCTTGGAAAGACCTCAATCTGACTTATCTCTGCCAATTGTTTAGACAAAAAGAAGTAATCTAGCCGAACTAGCTTGTTGTGGGGAGCTGAATAAAACGTAAACCCAGGATCAGGTGATCTGAGTTTATGCCAGCAATCTAGTAGTCCAACCTCCTTCATCATTCCTTGAAGTGCTTTAAAAACTCTAACTTTCCTGCCTTGATATGGAAAAGTGTCATATATATTGAATTTGCTGTCTAAATGGATATTAAAGTCACCGCAACATATCAAAGGGTGCGGCCATAAAGCGAGCTCGTCACTTAAAAAGTTTAAGGTATCCGGGTCATCTAAATTAGATCCATAAATTGAACAAAGTGTCATAGAAATATTTTCTACCATAATTTCAACAATGGCCCACCGACCCAAATTATCTGCTTTAGCTCGTTTACATACACCCACCCCTTGTCGAGCTAGAATAGCCACCCCCCTAATTGTAGTCCCCTGCCGGGTACACACCAACACTTCCATCCCAAGATCCCTCAGCCGTCCCCGCTTACCCCACGTTATATGGGTCTCCTGAATACATAGCAAATCGATCTGCATAAACCGAATCTGTTTTGCTAACATGCCCCGCTTTTTCCTGTCACTGAGACCACATATATTGAAAGAGCAGATCCGCAAGTTACCCATCATCCTTGTAGTTTATAACAACCGAATCACCCTTTGCACAGTGACACAGATTATTGAACACAATAGTAGAACATGCTTCATATTTCCATATAGCAGCAAAATAGCACCAGAAAAAAAAGTATCCACACCATTCCACCTCCCCAACCCCCCCACACCCTTGACCCCGGTCCTCCCTCCCCCCTCCACCAAAACCCCTCCTTCCACCCATCCATGAGGTGTAAGGATCACCAGTCCTCTGTGATGGAGAGCTGACTTCTCCCCCTCTCTCCTGAACTCTCGCCCCCTTACCACAAAAAGAAGTAAGAAAGAATCTCCTCGGTTACAGTGAATCGGATGTGGCAAAAGACTTCCATTAACCATTATGGGCCTGAACCAGAATAAGTGTAGATTTCAATAGATCAAAAATAGACCCCCTGCCTATCCTACAATGTATGTAAAAATTCCTTTGCTACAGCTTCGGATAAAAAGAATTTCGCCTCCCCTTAACCACTACTTTCAGCTTAGCAGGGTTCAGAAGAAACACCTGAGCCCCTTTTTCCTGGAATCGTGGGATTAATTGGCGAAACTGCCATCTTTTCTCAACTGTTGCTGGGCAATAATCAGGTCTTACAAAAAAATCACATCCTTTCCCTGCCCTTTTCCTATCTGGTCTTGCTAGATCATACAGCGCCTCTCTAGCCAAAAAGTTGTTGAGACAGATAAGAATAGCACGGGCTTTTCAGCAGTTAGACCAGTCTTTTTATGTTACTTGAACGGGAACCGGTGGGCTCTTTGAGTCTCGATTTTCCAGTCCCATTGCTTCAATTCGGGAAATGCCTCGGTAAAGAGTTCTACAACAAATTGGCGAGTATCCGTGCCTCCTTTGCCTTCTGGGATACCCAGTACCCGGAGGTTGTTTCTCCTTGAGCGATTCTCCAAGTCGGTCAGTTTCCATAGTGTATCCGCTTTCTGAGTTTCCAAAGAATGAGTAATGGCCTTCTGCGTTGTTAATTCATCCTCCAAGAAAGAAATTCTAGTTTCGGCCTCTCCGATTCTGGCAGCAAAGTCAGAGCAGGTCTTAGCAACTCTGCGTATTGAATTTTGTAACTTCCGGTATGCACCTTTGGGTACGTACACTTTCCACACGAGTCTCCTCCCTATGGGCAAGGATGCTCTGGTAGATAGTGGAGAGAGTTATTTCACTAGAGATGGCTTGTTCTGAGCTTGAGCCTCCTAAATCTGCCGTTCCATTGCTTATGCCATTTCCACCCAGTTGAGAGGAAAAAGAATAGTCCCAGACCATTGAACCGGCTAAGTCAGAAGCCTTATCTAGAATCGGGGCATCATGTTCTCTTTTCCGGACGGTTGCAGAAATATGGGGAGAGTTCTCCCCCAGCTCCCCCTCATCCAAGTGGATACTGCTTGTATCACTCTCCTCCTCAACGCAGTCCCTCCCAAGGCTTTCGTCCCCCTGAAGAGATGGATGGATCGAACATAGAATAGAATTTGTCCCCTGAGTCCTCCTCCTTCACAGAACCCATAGCACAGACTTCTTCAACTTATTCAACTTGGTGGTCAGAGAAAGGTTTCTTTGTTGTTAAATCTGGACTTAATCCATTTAGCACACTCCCCTGGCCGCCACTTGAGAGGACTACATTACCCATAAGGCATTGTTCCTCTATTTTAGTTCTTGTCCCAACAATTCCTGACTCGTTGATCACGACCAGACCATCATGACTCGTTTCGGATCCAGTAGATTTAAATTCCTCGAGTGCTCCACCCTGCCCCATCACCCCCTCAAAGTTATCTGCAATTACATTGTTAAGTTCTGTCCCGTCAGAGATTGAAATACCTTGGGTCAGCGTTTCCTCTGATACCTCCAGTGTTTCTGCCGGTAGAGCAGGGGGCGTCGCTTGTTTTGCTAAAAGTTTCTCCCCAGAGAGCGAATCTTCAATGTTATTATTTTTCTGATTGTGTGCTTTAAACATTGAAGAGACTGTTTGTCGTGCGCGTACAGAAGTACTTCTTCCGCCAGCCCGATCTGTTGTTCCCCCCGTTCCCGGCTGGCCAGCTGTTGTCCCTGTGACCGACCAGGCTGTCTCAGTGTCCAGATCTGCTTTTCCAGGGCTTCCCGCTCCCGCCTGGGCGCCTCGGGTCTTCGATCCTTTTCCCGTGATTTTAGGTGCCATCGGAGCCATCGCACAGCGCCGAGTCGTAACCACTGCTGCACAAAAGAGCGGACTGGCAGAGATCAAACGAAAGGGTGCTGGGAATTCAAGACGCCACAGCCACGAGCGCCAAATCATGCCAGAAGGTATAATGATTCTTTCCCTTCTATTGTCACACTGCTTCAGACCACACACATAGAGGGGGGAGCGTTGGTCAGGAGAGCATCGAGAGTCAGCTTCACTCGGCCAGCAAGGCGGCCGCCATCTTGCCGTTCAAAGACCGATGCCATCTCTGAACTGTCTGAGGTGGTCTCCATACAACAATCTGTAAATTATGAGAAGTTGGGACAAATTCTGTCGTAGGTAAACCTCCTACTGCCGACTGTGTCTCTGGAGTCAAATTAACATTTACTTTAGTATTTGTAGCTGATCTAGGCACTGTCTGTACAGTTGCTACTTGTGGCGCTTGAACCGCTACATTCATAACAGGTGGATTTACCACAGGTGGAAGAACAATTTGTCTCCGAGCAACTTGTGGTGGGGCAATCTGCAGTATTTGAAGTGGTCTCTCAACTTATAGCACTGTAGGTTCCATAGGAGCAGTCGCTATTGTACTGCTTGCTGTGGCACTACTTCCAGGACTATCAGCTGTAGTTACATTAGGTGGGGGTATTGCAGCCAACATCTCTTCTAGTATATCATCTCCTGAATCCTTATCTATTTCATGTTCATTCTCTTTTCCCACTTTATCTTTTTCTTTAGTATTTTTCTTCTTCCCTTTTTCTGGCACTTCAGTAGAAATTGTTGGATATAACCTAGTGCCTTTGACTATGGCTTTCCTCCATCTACCCTGTTCCTCATCCCATCGAGCATCTGCATAATTAAGCATTGCACTCCTTGTGTCCTTTTCTGGTATTTTTCTCTCTCTGTCTCTTGCAGCCTTTCCCCACATGCTTAAAGCTTCAAATTGTGTGGGTCTAGGTGGTGGCTTCATCTCATATAATCTTTCCCTTAATTTGTCAATAATTCTTATTTCAAAACTCCCATATTTTGGAAACCTCAATGGACCCTGTTTCTCAGTAATCTTGCACCATTGACAAAGCCATTGACAAAGCCATAAACAAGTATTTGATCCCACCTCAGTTAACATAAAATGTGCAGGCGTACACTCAGGAGGTAACTCTTCACCTTTCCGTATCGGAATTGTAACATCTACTCTCACAAAACTCTTAAATCCTTTGAAAAATTTGATCTTTTCACAAGATTCATAAAATATACAATCAACAGTTCAATGTTATGATACTGTTCTGTAAAATGTTCCCTTCAAATACTATCTCAGCTGTTATATATCAAAATCCTTTAAACAAGTCCACATGTGGCATTCACAAAATCGCTGACCTATCACAGCGCGGCACCTTGATGTCACGAACCAATCCCAGTGCGAAAGCACACCAACCGACCAATCTCATTGAAACACTATGAGGTATGATCTCGCTCCCTGCAGCATATCACCCTCCTTTACAATTTCTCTCATATTTACACAAACCACAAAACTTTTAACAAAGCAAAATGTATATCAATTTTTGTTTGCTCTTCTAAAGGAAAACAATAGCAATTCAACAACCAGAACATTAGGGGTTTTACACCTTCCGACTTTTATCCTACACACAGAAATTCTCATTCGCAAGTAAAATCTCGACCGGAGCGAGATCACCCTAATCAGTGCAGCTTCCCCTGTCTGCGCAATTAGGTCCAGCTAACATCAGTCAATATTAGACAACCACAACAGATTATTAGCTTTTCTATTTCAATTCGTGATGGTACCTCGGGCTCTACACCACAGAATCTCTGCAATCAAGAAATATCATTTGATGAAGGCTTATTCAAGATTCTTCTACATTGGTCTCAATCTTTTATACCCCAGGGGTAGCCCTGGGCAGAGTTCGTGGAAGTGACCAAAAACCTCCACCGTGCTATACAGAGTTTTGCAAGCAGCAGAGTGAGTTAGGTTGCGCCGTTCGCACTGAAGTTCAGCACCAGGGGTTTGTCCCACGCTGAAAAATCCGCACAAACTGCTGCTCGAGTAGATTTTCTACTCCAGCGACAGCTTCCTAAATGCGAATAGATGGTTTCTCAACGCAAGCAGTCGCTACCATCTGCAACCGCCCATGTTGAGAAATCTTGCTGGGAGGTGGTCTAGTGTGGTATTTTCCTCGCTCATGCTTGCCAATTTAACGTTGGTGAGCACGAGCGAGGAAAAAGCTCTGCTTTGCGGAGCTTTTTGGAACTCCACATTCGCCGCAGAGCTCTGAGTGTGAAAAACTCCGTAAACTCTGCAAACTGAGCAGTGTTTGACAAGCCCTTTGTCTTTACAAAGAGACATTGGAAGCATCTAACAGCTTAGGTGTCAAGGCTCTCATGAGAACTTTCTCCCATGTATCCAAAACTGCAACATTAATTTAACTATGAACCAGCATAAATGCTTACTGTGGAATCAGGAACAGAAGCAAATGGATGGCGATGACATCATCGGACGAGTGGTTTCCATTGCCTGAAGATGAGCTAAATCCACTAATTTTCATTACATTATTTGTGCATTTCATATTATAATCGAGTGTTCCTAGCTAGAGAGGAGAAAAGACCAGAGAAGACCCGAGAAGAGAGAATACCCGTTACCTTGCACGACGCCTGATGGTTAAGGCATTCTATCCTTATGACAAGAAGCTACTGCTGATAGTGATTTTACCCTCCTTTACCTGACTTTGTACAGGGAGATTTCTTTCTGCATTGATCAATGCTACTGCTGCGATCATTCCTCTATGACTGACTTGTTTAATGGTTGCTACTGCAGCTGTGGAAAACGGTTTCCAGAATTACCTTTTGTGGGAAGTTCAAGACTTTATCTATGCTCTGAGAATCTTGTTCTTTTCCAGAAGAGATTCTTAATGGGGTTCTATAGGGTAGGTTAGGGTCTTTAGATTGATAGGGACTGATTCCTTTATGAAACACTCTGTTGATTTATGCTGCCGCTCATCAAACCTTTTCTCGATATTTCTGTATTTTGACTAATCTGAATAGTCAAAATACAATAAAAATGACAAAACTTTGCTAACCCCTTAAAGATAAATAAAGGTTTTAGAAACTTCTTCAGCTTCTCGTCATTGACTGATAATTAAGAACCCGACAGTTGATGATAATTGATGTGCACTTTTATTTTAGCTCCATTACAAAACAGTAGCAAAGATCAATTGACCTGGCAACGAAGCACCACAGGATTGTGAGGATCCCAGTTGTATGTTTGGGGTGATTGACTTAACACCAGATTTTGACCAGTCATTGGGCACTACCAACATCTTTGGCTATCTGTCTAGACAGCCAGCCAAACACCTTGAAAAGTGCACTTTTCTTTCTTCCACCCTACAGGGCTGGCATGAGCAGCCATCCGAAGTGGTCTCTCCTTCCTGCCGAAACGCTGCTCCTCATAATTGTTTAGTTCAAATGGGTCATATCTCGTATTTGTTGTAGGCTAAATCAATTTTGCAGCAGCTGGGGACATTCTACTTGCCTGCACTGGGGGTCATCCCCAAAGCAGTTGCAACACAACCACCCTGGGAGGAGCCACCTCTGCAAGGTTCCAGCAATTGGAGTCCATAGATGCCTATTTTTTCAACCTTTCCATACAATCAGTCACCCGGATCAGGCTTCTGGGGTGCTCTGGTGTTGCCCCTCACTGTTTTGTGAATTGTCTGAGTGTTCCCTCCACAGATATAGTTGGAATTTTGTGCTTTGAGCAGGCACATACTTGTTCACCATCTTTGACAGCCAGCCACACCCCTGTGCCATCTATTTATGGAATCCTTTGGGTAGAAATTCTGGGAAAAGATGATGTTTCAATCTCAATTGGTTTAAAAGAAAGTATATAAATCTAGGGAGTGGTTCTGTCACCATTTAAATGCTAGCTGTAATAAGTCTTAAAGAAGGGTCTTTTATATTTTTATAGATTTTAGGTAGATGTCTCCATACATTGTGGGTACTGTTGGGAACTGTCTATTCAAGGTCTTGTATTCTTTCTTTGATATCCATTCTCTCAAAATAGCTTCTTCAGTTACCTTTTTAATCTTATCCTTTATCCTGGATAATCTATCATATCTTTTAATTTTATAGTGAAAGTTGTTATGTCATTTACCCCTTCACTTTACCGCCTCGTTGAGGAGTTAACAACATTTAACAAAAGTCCCATCATATTTACCAAAACCCTGGGAAGCTGATCCCAATGACATGAAACAACGAAAAGTAAGGGGGAAGACCACTAATCACTTGGACCGCCCTCTCTAACTACACAAGCCAGTCGCTTAGGTCTCCTGGCTGGGGCATTAGGGCAAAACCCCTAACGCTTGCTGCCATTTTTAAAGCAGTCTAGCTCTACACCCTATTGCTTTCTACCTGCATAAAACTTAAAATGTATATAATTATCTGACACAGATTTGCAGGACTGAGTTAAGAAAAGGAATCATTTTTACGACCATTATCAATTCAATGTCTTCATAAATTGAACTGAGTAGAAGGGCTGTCAAAACAATGGCTTATCACAACGTGACCAGACAGAATTTACACGTCAGCCTGCTAGTCAGTGAACATGTTACTCAAGAAGTATTATGCAAGCTTAACAGGATTATTGTGCTGAAATCTATCTATCTATCTATCTATCTATCTATCTATCTATCTGTCTGTCTGTCTGTCTGTCTGTCTGTCTGTCTGTCTGTCTGTCTGTCCGTCCGTCCGTCCGTCCGTCCGTCCGTCCGTCTATCTATCTATCTAATGTATATACCATTGTCATGTGCAAATATAATGTATAGTATACATAGTATATCATTGTTGTAGTATACCTACACTCTTCCCATGACTCTCCAATGCTGATTGGAAAATGCATTGATGTCAGTAAGGCCATATGCTCCCTATGGAATCAGGGTTCCCTTCGCTAAGCTTCTACAGTTGTTCATGGCACTTGAAGAGAAGTATTGCGACCTGTCGCACTGACTTCGAGCAAATTTGTTACAAATGTATCTGTGGTTGTGCCACTAGTTCATGGTGAATCATTCTCAAGACATTCAGGGACATATTTACAAGCCCCTATCGGCACCGGAGGGTCACTTTTTTTGACGCACAGGTGGCATAGCGCCATTTTCAATATTTACTAGGTGGCACTAAGTCACTTAGCGTGGCTTAGCGCCACCTTGTAAATATGTCGCTTTCCGCCACAGTCCTCTACGGCAAAGGGGCGTGCAATGGGTGTTGCTGTGGGCGTTCCACTGCATCACCCATTGCTTTTGGACGCTGGCCCAGATTTACAAGGAGGTGTAACTCTTTGTCAGCGCCAAAAACTAACGCCATGGAAGAGCAGGCATTAGAATGGCGCACAAGGAGAAATGCTTTTATTTCTCTTCATTGTTTTGCTATTTCTTTGTGTGCTGCATTCTGAATGCAAAACAAGAAATGGGCAACCCAATAGCCCCTTGGAGGCTCGGGTAATATACAAGATCAGGCAAAGATGCCTTCAAGGGATTCTCTTTAGTATTTGAGTCTTCGGTAATTTCAAAATGTGAGTTATCTTAAGCCCTAAATAGTGGCTTATTACAAACTATTGTCGAAATGAATTATTTAATTATACAACGAATCAGACGAAAAACTGAAACAAAGTTTAACAGAAATAAGTAATTCTACACGGGTGTATATTTAATAAGGTTCCAATTTATATAAAAGATTGTATTATAAAAAAGGGTACAGATTACAAATCACGAGTGCAAAAGTGACTGAGATTGACATTCTTTCCTACAGATCTCTCATCATGAAACACTTTTGCCATAGCCCATTTCACATACTAATTAACAGGAAGAACATCATTGGCATTACAGTGAACAATTCCTGAAAGAATGGTAACAGAGAAAATGGGTTAGATTGTCGACGTTTCGGTCTTTGGTGTGAAGGCATCTATAAGACCATCTTCAGAACGTAAATTCTTGTATGTACTGATGACCCTGAATCATTAGGAACCTAGTCATATGTTCCAGAACCATGCAAAACAACAACCAAAATTAATGGTGCTCCAAAAGTCAAAATTCAAATGGTAATCACCATATTGGGGCAAGCACACTTCAGGAAATTCCGTATGTCTTTATTTGTAGTGATTTCGATTAAGACAGAAATTGCACTGAATATGGAAGGCTCTCTGCAAGGTTAGTTTTGAAGATGTGATCATTGCTGAAGTACAGAATGGAGCCACTTCATGTTTCCTTTATTATGGGCTGGAGCAGAATATACTCTTTTGAGGGTCTGCCTTCCACTGAGCATGGCTGTAAAATAACAAAGCATGCAATGTATGTGCATTTATTTCTAGAGCATGAATGGGAAAGGATCCGTGCACCATGGCGGTGTGCACCTTTTGTGTAAATTCACTCTTGCTGCATGAACGAGATGGACTGAATGCACGGGTCTCTTGAGTACACTTCTAGATTGCCCCAGGAAAGGGAGACTGCTCTCAGTAGACTCACTGCCACCCTGCAAAGAATAATATATGTAAATAGAGTCAAGTTTCTACTTTAGTGGGTCATTATTGTTAGGGAGAACCCATGAAGCTGAAAAACTCCTTTGGAAATCTTGTACTCTTGATTGAAGATGAAGGTAGCACTAGAGAAATCAACAGGTCACCATATTGTCTATTCGGTTTGCTTTACTGAAACTTGAGACAATACTTTGACTATATAAAAACCAAAAAGACAGACTTTGTCAATACTTGTTTTTATTCATGACAGAATACTTTCAGGGGATGTCTTTTTTCTCTATATATCACCTCTCCAAACACAGTACAATTGTGCAGTTCCTTATGCTTTGAGCACGAGTCACATCTGGGACCATATTATGCATAGGTCTGTGCTGTGGCGCATCTTTAACCAGTGACCAGTATGGGCACATACTGGTCCATTGAGCAGCTGCCTGTCCAGCTGCAAACTCACTCCTGCCCTGTGGTAGCCCGTTAGTGAAAGATCCACCTTTCACAGTTTAGGCAGTAATATGGCCTTCTTTTGCAAAAGGGAGAGATCTCCCTGCAAGAGTTGCTCTCGGGGTAGCAAAGGTGGTGCACTGACTGCATCACCTTTTTGTGGGGTACAGTCAGTATGCTTCCTGATAGTTCCTTTGTTCCCGCATCTATAATACAGCACAGAGGCAAGTGTTCTTTCATTTGCAAAAGGTCATGTCCCCAGGCCAATGAGCGAATGCCCCCTTGAGATTATGCTTGTGTGCGTGTGGTGCTGCCACAATCTGCATTATGCAATGGACTGCACAAACCTCTGCAGCCTCTTCTGTAATTTCAGAGTGCTGTGGGGGTGTGGAAAGCAGGCACACACAACTGTTGTGCTCCTGGGGCACTCAGTGTAATATGACCCTTGGTCAGGTGCGCAACGCCCATAGGGCGGAAAGGGCTGATGCACCCCCCCGTCGTCTGTCTCAGCCCGGACTGCTGCAGCTTGAGCTGCTGTGGGCTCGGCTGGGAGGTGTCTGGAGTCTTATCCCCGGCACACCCAAGTTTTTCACAGGTCTTTGAAAGACCATCTGCGTATTTACATACCTTTGTAAACTGGTTACCCAGGCTTGTTTTTTTTTTGGGTTCCCGTGCCCCCTGGGCCCCCTGTCGTGTAGTTCCTATAGTACCCCTGCAGGACCTGCGCGTTTGGATAACATAAACTGTGGGCTTGGTGTTAAATTGACTCTGTGCACCCCCACCGTATATGTTAGCCGGATTTGCATTAGCTAGCTCACAGTGCCACTAGAATCTCCTCTTATCGGGGAGAGATTAGTTTCTGGCCACCTTAGATCATGACAACCCCGATCCCTCAGAATCGTGGAAACAATGTACTACTTTTTCGCTCAGTCACTCATGCTTACTTATTCGGTTTGTCTCAGAGAGTTACACCACAGAATAAACAGTCTGGGCGTTTCAATAAGTATTTATTGAACAGTTGTTATTCTAGTGTAAAATATATGTGCTGCAGCAACCAGTAGACAATAGCAGAGATATATTATCAGCAGTACGATAAAAGTGAAGGGATAGAATAATTCTACCATATTGCAATAATCATGAATACATACATGAATATAAAAAGCATTATGAAAATGTGCGTACTCCTACGATGCCTAACTAGATGTACCTGAGTGTATCTAGCATATGTGTAGGTCTAAAAGCCTAAGAGCCAAGAATCCCTCTAGGATTTAGTCGAACCCCCATACCTGAGTAGAGAGAGTGTGGGACCCCGTCCTGGTCTCGAGTTGGAAACCCCGCAAGGGCTGTGTTAGACCGCTGTCAGCTGGAGCGACTGCATGCAGGAGCCTCAGCGTCTCTGGTCAGTGTGTCAGCATGGAAGTCTCGGTTCCCTCTATCTTACCGTGGCAAGATGTGGTGTATTTATACCCTAAAGTGTCTCGTCCCTCAGTATGGTTTGTTTTGGTCTTTGTTAGACATGAGGAAGACGTCAGGGGTGAACTTTGTACATACATATTATGCGGGAGATGTAGCTGGTGGATGCTCATGCATAATTTATGAGTACATTGTAGGCCTGTGTCTGGAAAGACCTTGCAGTGTTCTAACCACAGACTAGATAACGTTCAACCCTCAGAGCTCGTTGTGTACTGTAGGGAACTAATGTAGGTGAAAGATCATGCCTATAATAGGAGCCATGACTATAATAGGGCATATACGATTATGACCATAATAGGGCATATACGGGTATGACCATAATAGGGCATATACGAGTATGACCATAATAGGGCATACACAGGTATGCCCATAATAGGGCATATACGAGTATTTCTACATTATGGCATATATGAACGGGTCTACATTAGGGCCTATATACGAAATATAACACCCACTCTGCCTATTCCTTACATTTGGATTTTACTTTTACTGCCGTAGTGTGAGAATGCATTTCATAAAAAGAAATATAAAGTAGGGTTGCCAAAAGAAAAATTCCAGCCATTTGTTGTTTAAAGAGCCTGCAAAGGCCTGGTCTTGACACTAAATAGGATTAAAAATAAAATCATATGTATTCATTTATAATCTGACTTTTCTGTCTTTGTTCCCTTTAATTATCATGACAGTGGTCCTTGTTGCGACAAAATTAGAGCAAAACAATGAATTTAGAACAGAATCAGCTCTATATGGTTGCTATCCAGCCGGATAGTAAGATTTAATCAAGCTTATTAGTAGGTATCAAAACAAACACACAATATACAGTGGGATACAATCCTGTATCCAATAGCGCAAAAGTGAACCAAGTAGTGACAAAGTGTCAAAATACAAAAACAACACAATCAGGCTGAAACAAAGGGGTGCTTGTTCTAAGATAAGAAAAATGAAACAAGCGTGATAACTGACACAGCCGCTACACATGGTAGATAAATAGTTTGTGTGCAGTGTTTAAAAGGTCGACGACGTTTCGATCCCATTTACATAATTACTGGGATCATCATCAGGACAAAAATACTGTTTGCCTGAATGACATATGAATTAAACAACTAAATACATAGTGTAAAGGAAAATAAGGGAAAAAGAAACGAGTATAATGATTAGTGTGGGAAACTTCCCATTTACGCATAGTGCAGGCGACGCAGTGAGACCTACACGGGGTGAGAATACCGACATAGCCAAGAGGTATTATAAAACAAGGAGGTGATGATTCAAGTGAGAGGGCGTGACCTAGATACATGTGGGAGTGGTCGCGCATCAGACCTGAGGGGGAGCAGGAGGGATAGAACCGTGGTGGTTGGACTAACCGCAATCAATAAGACAGCGACGCCACGCTGGTAATGCTGGCTATGAAGGAACTAACCGCAACTGTAAATGAAGAGACGCCGCGCTATTAATGCTGGCTGTGAGAAGGATCAGAAGAACTCACCACAATGGAGTGAGCCTCGAGGGCTGGGGTCGCAATGACTCAGGAGGTGTGGTCTCAGGAGACCGGGGGAATATGACGATGTCTGAGGAAGAGAGAGGGCATTAGAATTGCTCATAGGAGGTATGGCTGGGAGAGGTAAGCGGGAAGGAGCCCGGGAAAAGGCTCACCTAAATTAGTGTGCACCGGTAGCATTCATGAAGGACAAGGATAGTCTGGTGGGAGCACGGGCTCACTGAATGAACTGTTGTAGGTAGTTCGTTGCCTGAAATAGGAAAAGGTGGTTTCAAAAAGAAACGTGGCAGTGATTGGTATACCCGTGGCAGGACTGGCCTAGGGCGGTCCTTACCTTTGATAATTATTAATGGAGTGATGCCGTTGGCACAGGGTCCGTGGACGGGAACCAGCTAAACAGGAGCACGGTGGCTCACTTATTAAGCGGATGCTGGCGCTGGCAATTTGCCTATAAAGATGAATAAACTAATTGGTAACAATTTCGTAAAACCGGGCAGACAAGGGATGCACCTAGTGCGGGCGATCCTTACCTTAAGTTACTATTGTGGAATCGGTGCCGGGTGGCCGGGGGTCCAGAGGTGGTGGAAAACCGTCTACGAAGGGCTCAATGGCTCGATGCTTCAGCTGAGGGGGGCGTCAGCTGAGCAAGTTTAAATAACGCGGGAAGTCGCGAGAGGGAGCATATGCTAGCCTGCGCGCCGCGGCGGCCATATTGGGTGTAGGATGAACGAAGGATTAAGAGGTAAAGAACTACATTAAGGAGTGTGAGCATGCAAGCCTGTGAATTAACATGGGATGCGTACGCGCATTTGTGATTGAACATTTAAGAACAATTAAGTGCGAATAAAAACGGCGTAGGTGTGAAAAGGAAAATAAACATGGAAATAAAAGAAATACTGCATAAATTGCAAATTGAAACAAGGACAGACAGAGAGCTTGTACAAGGGACATGTTCTCATCACAATGGTGGTTTGCAGAATATGGCCATTATTGCATGAAATTGGAATGACAATGAAGGAAAAATGGATTGACAATAAGGGAAATCATAGTAGGGTTGTCCAATCCTCGTTTCTGTTTAGTCCGTTTTTTATGCTTTGGGTGCGCAAAATCCATTTTAATTCCTCTTTATTCAACAAGCTGCCAATGTCTGCGCCTCTTGGTGGGGGCTTAATCAGGCTGATGATCATCCATTTTTATGTCATTTTCACTGTGCCCAGCACTGGAGAAATGTTCACAAAGGGGTGCATTAGGCGTTTTGCAGCGGATCCGGCTGCGGTGCTGGCATATCCTGAGTCGGGCTTTCTGTGTCGTTTGTCCTATATAGATTTTTTGGCAAGGACATTGAATCACAAAAATCACAATACATGAATTACAATTGGTGAAGCTTTTCGATGTAATCTTGACATTATTGAATGTGAATTCGGTACCTTCAATAGTGAAATCGCACACACTACTACTACCACACTTAATGTGTCCTAGGATGGGGTTGAAGCCCCATAGTTCAGTTAATGTGGCTGCTGGTTTGAGGGTAGGGAGTGCTGCTCTGACCAAGTGGTCCTTTATGTTGCGACTTTTGCGGAATGCAAACAAGGGGCGATCGATGCTCATTGTGCCGGCATTCAGAATTGTCCAGTGTTTGAGGACATATTTGCATATGGCATTGGAAACAGGTGAAAAAGTGGTCACACATACCATGCGATTAAGATCAGTTTTGGGTTTGGAAGGTAGGAGGACATCTCTGGGACAATACCATGCTCTTTTGAGTGCATTGCGTACCGGACGTCTGGGGTATCCACGAGTTTGGAGTTTGGAGGAGAGTACAGAGGCTTCACGGAAGTAGTCTTCTTTGTGAAAACAGTTCCTCCTGATGCGTAAAAATTGTGAGTACGGGAGAGAGTCTCTTAGGGCACGTGGATGGTTTCTATCATATTTGAGCAAAGTGTTTCTTTCTGTAGGCTTTCTGTATAGACTGGTAATCAGTTCTCCATTAGAGTGATGAATGGTAAGATCCAAAAATGGGATAGAAGATCTGCTATGTGTAAGAGTGAAGGTCAACCCCTGACAGTTGTTATTAAGCCAGTGTAGGAACTGATTAAGACTCTCTTCTGTGGTGTGCCAAATTAAAAAGATGTCATCTATGTACCGTTTCCATAAAGTGATGCCAGTCTGAAAGGGATTGTGGGGGGTGAGAATTTTCGATATTTCCAAATGGTCCATGAATAATATGGCTAAATTTGGTACGAAAACCGGTATTCTCAAGTGATGATAGATCTTTGAGTACCATTTTCTCAAAGGTGACAATCTCACTGGGAATCATATTTGCAGTTGGAGAGAAGGTGGAAGGCGGGCGTAACAGCATGTTGGAACCAGCCATGGGTGTGGGATTTAGTAGAAAATACGCATGTAGTCGTATTCGTCGAAAGAACCTCAGTAGTTCTGTTTGGAGTTCAAGGAAATTGGGCTTGATGGTAGGGACAAAGGACAATCCTTTGCTGAGTAAAGATAATTCTGAGTCAGCCAGGTGGCTGACTCAGAATTATCTTTACTCAGCAAAGGATTCTCCGTATTTTCTACTAAATCCCACACCCATGGCTGGTTCCAACATGCTGTTACGCCCGCCTTCCACCTTCTCTCCAACTGCAAATATGATTCCCAGTGAGATTGTCACCTTTGAGAAAATGGTACTCAAAGATCTATCATCACTTGAGAATACCAGACGCTTTATCCCATACAACATTTCATTAGAAGAGAAAAGGGCTATTGACACATTAAAAAACAATGAGTCCATTGTGATAAAGTCGGCCGACAAAGGTGGAGGTATAGTTTTACAAGAAATGGACCTATACAAACAAGAAATTTTCCGTCAATTGACCAATACAGACCATTATTGTAGGTTACCCACCAACCCTACAAGAGAACTCCAGCAATTGATCTTACAGATCACCACTGATGGTAAAACGCAAGGCTTTCTTAGCCAGAAAGAGTTTTTGTTTCTCAACATCAAATCACCGCGTACTCCGGTGATTTATACTCTCCCAAAAATCCATAAAAATGATACAACACCACCTGGACGCCCCATAGTATCTGGTTGTGGCTCCATTCTAGAGCCATTGGGCCAATATGTGGATTATTTTATAAAGGATTTTGTTCCCAAAACCGAATGTTACATCAGAGATAGCATGGCTATGATTAACCTAGTTGAGCACCACCCTTTCAACACGGATTCCGACATCCTATGCACTTTGGATGTTGAATCCTTGTACACGAATATACCGCAGGTCGAAGCAATGTTGGTCATCGAACATACCCTTGATCAGAGACTGCGCCCCCACAATGTACCGACTACCTTCATATTACAACTGCTTGAACTATGCCTCACAAGGAATTTTTTCACATTTGACAACAAATTTTATCAGCAGGTGAAGGGCACTTCCATGGGCGCGGTTTTCGCACCAAATTTAGCCATATTATTCATGGACCATTTGGAAATATCGAAAATTCTCACCCCCCACAATCCCTTTCAGACTGGCATCACTTTATGGAAACGGTACATAGATGACATCTTTTTAATTTGGCACACCACAGAAGAGAGTCTTAATCAGTTCCTACACTGGCTTAATAACAACTGTCAGGGGTTGACCTTCACTCTTACACATAGCAGATCTTCTATCCCATTTTGGATCTTACCATTCATCACTCTAATGGAGAACTGATTACCAGTCTATACAGAAAGCCTACAGAAAGAAACACTTTGCTCAAATATGATAGCAACCATCCACGTGCCCTAAGAGACTCTCTCCCATACTCACAATTTTTACACATCAGGAGGAACTGTTTTCACAAAGAAGACTACTTCCGTGAAGCCTCTGTACTCTCCTCCAAACACGTGGATACCCCAGACGTCTGGTACGCAATGCACTCAAAAGAGCATGGTATTGTCCCAGAGATGTCCTCCTATCTCCTAAACCCAAAACTGATCTCAATCGCATGGTATGTGTGACCACTTTTTCACCTGTTTCCAATGCCATACGCAAATCTGTCCTCAAACACTGGACAATTCTGAATGCCGGCACAATGAGCATCGATCGCCCCTTGTTTGCATTCCGCAAAAGTCGCAACATAAAGGACCACTTGGTCAGAGCAGCACTCCCTACCCTCAAACCAGAAGCCACATTAACTGAACTATGGGGCTTCAACCCCATCCTAGGACACATTAAGTGTGGTAGTTGTAGTGTGTGCGATTTCACTATTGAAGGTACCAAATTCACATTCAATAATGTCAAGATTACATCGAAAAGCTTCACCAATTGTAATTCATGTAATGTGATTTATGTGATTCAATGTCCTTGCCAAAAAATCTACATAGGACAAACGACACAGAAAGCCCGACTCAGGATATGCCAGCACCGCAGCCGGATCCGCTGCAAAACGCCTAATGCATCCCTGGTTGAACATTTCTCCAGTGCTGGGCCCTGTAAAAATGACATTAAATGGACGATCATCAGCCTGATTAAGCCCCCACCAAGAGGCGCAGACATTGGCAGCTTGCTGAATAAAGAGGAATTAAAATGGATTTTGCGCACCCAAAGCATAAAAACCGGACTAAACAGAAACGAGGATTGGACATCCCTACTGTGATTTCCCTTATTGTCAATCCATTTTTCCTTCATTGTCATTCCAATTTCATGCAATAATGGCCATATTCTGCAAACCACCATTGTGATGAGAACATGTCCCTTGTACAAGCTCTCTGTCTGTCCTTGTTTCAATTTCCAATTTATGCAGTATTTCTTTTATTTCCATGTTTATTTTCCTTTTCACACCTACGCCATTTTTATTCGCACTTAATTGTTCTTAAATGTTCAATCACAAATGCGCTCACGCATCCCGTGTTAATTCAAAGCTTGCATGTTCACACTCCTTAATGTAGTTCTTTACCTCTTAATCCTTCGTTCATCCTACACCCAATATGGCCGCGGCGGCACGCAGTCTAACATATGCTCCCTCTCGCGGCTTCCCGCGTTATTTAAACTTGCTCAGCTGACGCCCCCCTCAGCTGAAGCATCGAGCCATTAAAGCCTTCGTAGACGGTATTCCACCGCCTCTGGACCCCGGCCACCCGGCACCGACCCCTCAATAGTAACTTAAGGTAAGGATCGCCTGCACTAGGCGCATCCTTTGTCAGCCTGGTTTTACGAAATTGTTACCAATTAGTTTATTCATCTTTATAGGCAAATTGCCAACGCCAGCATCCGCTTAATAAGTGAGCCACCGTGCTCCTGTTTAGCTAGTTCCCGTCCACGGACCCCGTGCCAATGGCATCACTCCACTAATAATTATCAAAGGTAGGAACCGCCCTAGGCCAGTCCTGTCCCGGGTATACCAATCACTGCCACGTTTCTTTTTTAAACCACCTTTTCCTATTTCAGGCAACGAACTACCCGCAACAGTTCATTCAGTGAGCCCGTGCTCCCACCAGACTATCCTTGTCCTTCATGAATGCTACCGGTGCACACTAATTTAGGTAAGCCTTTTCCCGGGCTCCTTCCCGCTTACCTCTCCCAGCCATACCTCCTATGAGCAATTCTAATGCCCTCTCTCTTCCTCAGACATCGTCATATTCCCCCAGTCTCCTGAGACCGCACCTCCTGAGTCATTGCGACCCCAGCCCTTGAGGCTCACTCCATTGTGGTGAGTTCTTCTGATCCTTCTCACAGCCAGCATTAATTGCGCGGCGTCTCTTCATTTACGGTTGCGGTTAGTTCCTTCATAGCCAGCATTACCAGCGCGGTGTCCCTGTCTTATTGATTGCGGTTAGTCCAACCACCACGGTTCTATCCCTCCTGCTCCCCCTCAGATCTGATGCGCGACCACTCCCACATGTATCTAGGTCACGCCCTCTCACTTGAATCATCACCCCCTTGTTTTATAATACCTCTTGGCTATGTCGGTATTCTCACCCCGTGTAGGTCTCACTGCGTCGCCTGCACTATGCGTAAATGGGAAGTTTCCCACACTAAACATTATACTCTTTTCTTTTTCCCTTATTTTTCCTTTACACTATGTATTTAGTTGTTTAATTCATATGTCGTTCAGGCAAACAGTATTTTTGTCCTGATGATGATCCCAGTAATTATGTAAATGGGATCGAAACGTCGTCGACCTTTTAAACACCGTGCACACAAACTATTTATATACCATGTGTAACGGCTGTGTCAGTTATCACGCTTGTTTCATTTTTCTTATCTTAGAACAAGCACCCCTTTGTTTCGCCTGATTGTGTTGTTTTTTGTATTTTGACACTTTGTCACTACTTGGTTCACTTTTGCGCTATTGGATACAGGATTGTATCCCACTGTTTATTGCGTGTTTGTTTTGATACCTACTAATAAGCTTGATTAAATCTTACTACCCGGCTGGATAGCAACCATATAGAGCTGATTCTGTTCTATATTCATTGTTTTGCTCTAATTTTCTCGCAACAAGGACCACTGTCCTCCTTAAAAACTGTTACCCAAGGTCCTTGCCTACCTAATTGGGTCCCCTTGTCCTTCTTTAAACCCTTTAATTATCAGTCATGGATCATTCACGCAGCCCTAGAACACAATTAAAAATGCTTTCTATTTATATTTGCCGTTCCAAGTATGCACATATAAGTGCTGAAAATAGGCTTAAGGTGACTGCTTATTTTTATACTGTCTGGGACATCAATATAATGAGCTGGAAACCCTAATCACAAGACTGGAAGTTTGTTGCAGGGTGAGCACAATATTTATTTCCTCCACCCTCGATCCCTGAACAGGGCTGGACTGGGAACGCAAACTGGCCTTGGCAATTGAGTCGGACTGGCCGCAGAGGAGGGGGGTGTGCGTGGAAAACACTGCAGCTTCTTTTGGTACAGAAGGCTGCTATTGCAGCACTTCTGCAAAACCGTCACCCGTACCAAAAACGGAACCCACCGGTCTAAAACCGGCCCCACCCTTCTGGCCCGCTGAGAAAACGCCCGGTGTCCGTTACAGCCAGTCCAGCCCTGCCCCTGAATAATGCCATAATAGCAATAGTTCAAGTGATATCTGAAACCCTACTCCAGCCCTCAATAACATGCTGAGTTACTTCAAGTGTCTGGGAATGCACCCTGCATTCAGACAACTCACTCCTCATTCTCGCCCTTCACTTTCAAACTCACCTCACTCACAGCGATCACAATGCACTCAAACTGATCACCATGCACTCACGCCATTCACCCTGCACTCACAATGACCACACAGCTCTTATGCCACTCGCCATGAACTCACACCGTTCTCCCTTCACTTACCCTGCGGTCACATGAGCACACCGCTCACTCTGCACTCACTCACAGTGATCACTCTGCACTCACAATGCACTTGCGCTGTTCAACCTGTACCTCACCCTGCAGTTGCACGAGCACACTACTCACCCTGCACTCATGGGATACTTCACTCACCTGTCCCCCTCACTGCTCACTCTGCAATCTCACTCGAACAAGCCCATCACTAACCATACATTCATTCCTCCCACTGCATTTACATCCGCACCCAAATTCATATGGTCACCTCACTTACCCTGCAGTCACTCCTCTCACCCTACTCTCACACTGTTGCATCGCTCCCCGTGCATTCACATGGGCACTCCTGTCAACCACATAGCACATAGGGTTAATGTGCCTGCTACAAAGAACGTGTACCATTCAGATAACAAAAATAAGTGTGAGTAAACTACGAGTAGCCCTACAAAAAAATGAAATGTTTGTCAGCAAGGGGCTATAGAGAGATGAGGTGCATTGTTGGTGAGTGGTAGTGAGGGAATTCATGGAGAAGGAGGAAATGGGGGAGGGGCACCAAAAAAGACTGTTGCACGTGCGCGACCAGTGCTAGGGCCAGCCCTGGCTGGGAGTCTTAGCCTCCCCTGAAGTTCGGGTCTAGTTGCGCCCCTGCCCTTGGTTCATTCACGTGTGAACCTAAAGGTGCCGATATGTGCAGGAAAAGCACGGTAAATATCTTCAGATACTCATAAGATTACAAATGTATGAATACTCCCATTTGATAATTCCTTCTTCTACAGAAGTAAGTATAATTTACAAAAAATAACATGACTTACTTTAAGAAAGTTCACATATCTGCATACATAGCCTAGAATTTTCACCGTTGGTAAATCGATGCGAAGGGGTGCATGGTTTTCACGTCAGTAAGGTTTACACATCTAAACAAGGTTGTCAGTCGAACTATATCAGTTAACGACATGCACTGTGCTACATAAACCAAATGACAAGCTCATTTTTTCTTGGATCTTACTGCTAATATGGGTTCTTAATTCAATGCAACTCCATATTGACGAAGGGTGTTCACTTTTGAAGCAGTCGAGAGGTGCCCTGAAGGTAATTTCTTTCAGTGTTTAGGAAGGAGTTGTTTGGTTTTGAAGAATAGAGACGTTTGAGTGTTGATGTGCATCTTCTTAAGTTTTGCTAACTGTGGAGGATTCATTCATTCTTATTGTTTAAATAATTTAGATGATTTAGGAGAACAGAGCATCAATGCAGATTCTGGTTGGCAATTTAAATTCGCGAGGAATTTTTAGATTTTCTTGGAAAACAACTGCATGAGATGTGGGTATACTTGTGACATCACAACTGCATGAATAACTACAGGTGTGACATCAGTATGATTATATTATAAAAGTGCGGGTGGATGTCACAAGGAATGACAATAATTCCACTATTTTATGTATTCGCAATTTAAAAAATGATATTATATATAATCTGATTAACTATGGATTAGTGGAACTTTCTCTCAAATAAAATTCTCTTCTGATCTTTTGTGTTCCAAGTCAGCTTGGGAAAAACATGTTGCTCATTAATTATGTATTTAAAAAGCATTTGTCTGTTCTGGGTGTGTATCTATTTTGTATGCATCATGCACACGCACTGCACTGCACACCACAACAATGCACCCTTCTTGTTCTATTGAGGTCTCTATCTGGGGATTTCTCATCTGTGCATGGAGCAGATGGCTCCATCTCTGCAGCAGAGAGTGCAGCCATCTCAAGGTTTCCTTTCGAGCTCTGTATGTGAGGGCCTACATCCATTTGTAAGCATATGCATGAGCTCAGCTTTGGGAGTGTGCAGAGGGACTGCCAGCCAATTTAGGGATTAACAGGCTTCCTTCAGATAAATACTCCCAACCGCTCCCCTGAAAATAAAAGAGGGCGATCAAATGTGTGGGTATACTGGGACAATGTGTCCAGTCTGTCTTCACTCCCTAAATGCCACTTTTGTTCCATAAAGCAGGAAAACGCACCTCATGCTCCTTTAGAACATGACAGGACTGGGCAAATATAACAGTGTAAGGATTATTAAACACTTTACGAGGGAAGCATAACTCAATAAAGTGCTAAATGTAAAAAATATGAAATTACTGCAAATTGAAGGACACCTGCATTCTTATCCTTTTGGCATTCTTCCTCACAGCATACCTGCTTTTACTCTTTTCCATTACATCAATGAGACTTCATAGCCATGTCTGTTTTTTACATTAAAGTCATGCTACCTGTCTTTCAGATTATAGCAGCACTAGATTGTAAAGTGAAACCCAGAGGTCAACATTTAAATTAATTTTTTAAGAAAAACATTAAGATCGTACAATAGCAAACTAATCATTTCAAAAATAAAAAAATGCCAATTAAACCATGCAGTTTTCTTTGATTCAGTATTGTAAAAAAAACAAAAAAATATATATATAATATTCTGACGCCAGTACATTATTGTTTTTCTCTTCACTACTGTAGGCAATATATGACTTAATCTAAAGACTGGTGCATGGTTTTCTTTGTGATAAATTCATCCAAGGGAGAAATGCAGAGAAATTCTAGTAGATCTATGCGAAACTAATACCTATTGCTACGTGGAAGTTATTCATGTTTGCACATTCATATACTTTCTCTCTTGTTACAGGAAAGAGGCGTATCACACAAAATTGCTTAAAACACATCATCATATATATTATTGTCTTAGTCTTCACCTCTCACAATCATATATCACCTTAGTTCAATGTTACCAACCCCTTGTAAAATTCTTTTGCACCACAATTTTACCATGTTAATTAGGCCATCGAGTGTAGAGAAAATCCCTATACAACCGTGAACGTTTTAGCTACACATCACAATACAAAATTCTGAGAACATGAAAACGTAGATTGACCCAATATTCTCTAAATTTGAACGCCCCCCTATTTAAACAGACCACTTTTATAAGTGTAGGTCAATGGTACAGCTTTTTCCCACTTATCTAAGTGAAAAATGAAAATTGGCACACTCATGTCACCACTGATAAAAGAGGAATTTTTGTGTAAAGTGATTGTCTTTTCACCTTTTCAATTGGATAGTGAAAATTGTCATATTGTACCCTTTAGTTGCAAAGGTGAACTTTTTAATTAGGCGAGGGGTGGATACATTTCCTAAATGTGCCAGCTTTAAATGTTTTTACTTGTACTGGGTGGAAACAGCTATATTTGACTAAAGCCATCATTCTGCGTGACCATCCAATACTGATGCAGGTGAAAATTAGAGTTTCCACCAATTGAGTGTCACCAGTAACAAGGTAATAGTAGATGTGGTATTACAAAACCTGGTTTTTCAATGACACATTTAAATTTACAAGGGGAAACCCTGAAATTTTCCTCTGGAAATGGCCTAGAATTTGTGCACTACATTTAAACTTTGGTGCAGTACCACGTATTTCCCTGGCAATTCCCAATTCCGTAGGGATAACTTGCAATGGTGCATACAATTTGCATCCTGCAACAACTGATCCCTACAGTATACCCATGTGGAATTGACACAATATTGAAATGACGCCCTAATAGGAAAATCAGGAGTAGATCTTGAATAATTCTGCTTTTGAATCTAAACATTTGCTATATAAGTTCCTTCTTTGTGGATGTTGGCCAGTTCATGTATTGCTTCCACTTAGCCATTCCCTGAATGCTTCAATATGTGTGCCCAGTTTAGTAAAGTGTGAGTAGGTTAAAAATGCGTGGTTCACACTTACACATTTAATTTGAAGTTTTTGTTTCTGAAGCAAGTGTATTTTACCATTGTATAAGTTATTCATCCATACTGGGACTAGTAACTTTTTCCAGATTTACAGATGAATTGAGCACTTAAGTACAAATTTGGGGGGCAAATGAATCCCTACAAGTGTACATTTACACTTGAAATCCACATGCATTTAGATTTGCAAACGAATTTACTGACAGGTGAAATGTACAACAATATGGCACAATTTAAGTGTGAGCAAATCTGCTAAAAAGGACTTGTGCTCATTCCAAGGCGGAATGCCCAGCATATGTAGTTAAAAGCTCACTAACTGAGTTTGTTGTGTTTGCTAACTTTTGGCAGACACATTCAAACCATGAATAGAGCTGGAGGTTTACTGCTATCAAGCGCAGGAGTACATCCATATCCAGGGTAGGAATGGGGATGGGACTCCACCAAAATTGTTGGCGGTATAGAGGAAAGGTTTCCTCTGTGGCGAAAGATGGAGAAAAAAGTGCACTTTGTAAAATATGTTGCAAGACTTCATGAATATAAGCAAGCTACATTTAAACAAGCAAAAATAGATAGGCATTGCGGGTAGTTAAAATTCACAAAAACTTCCATAACTTCACCTGTGGAAGCTGCCAATCTTACAGATTCCTAGGTGTAGTCCAGGAATCTTTTGTGAATTTCATGACACTGAAAATTTAATTTGCGTGTAGGTGCAAGCCTACAGAGTTACATTTCTGAATGTTTGGTGAATAGACTAGATCCCTTTGACAAAGTTCTCCTTTTCTTAACCAGCTCTTAAATGTATGTGAGAAGACACCATTCCTGGTCTATGTTAACAGAAAGAGTGTTGATAACCTCTATTGGAATAATGTGTGTGAATGAGTGAGTGAGCGAGTATAACAGCAATGCTGCAAAGTGGGTCTCATGTATGTGCTTAGTAGTGATGGATATTAAGTTTTACTTTTGAGGGTAAAATGTTTGCATTTTGAGTACACATTAACTGTGTGAGAATTGCACACTGGAAGGCTTTTTACTGCCTTTGCTACTGCAACATATTCTCGGCATGTGCTATGTTTTTTTTTTAAATGCAGAAGTACTGACGTTTGATTTAGCAAAATGAATGTTATGTGAAGAATTATACCAGGAGATCTCACTATTTAGGTATGATGGCCTGAATCATTTACTATATTTAGACTATCCGCACAAGAGAAATTTACATACAAGGAGACTCAATGGGAATCATTTACATGGTTTGAGGTTTTCTTGAATACCTGATGTCATCTGACCCTCATGGAACAATCCTGGACACCCCTTGAAATAAACAAACATAGAAAGATAATTAAAGTTCATGTTCCCTCTTTGCCTTTCCCACTTCTTACATTCACATTCTTTTTCTCCCTTTTGCACATCTCCACCTCTGTACCCCTAAACAAGGTATAGTCACCAATGGGCACATAGTGCCACAAAGGTATAAAGTTGCGACCTGCTGGTCACCCATCATTGGAAAATACACTAGTCTATTTTAAACACATCAGTCACTAGCCAATGTGACTCAGCTCTAAGCACAAATAAATCCAATGTCAACAGACCACTTTGAACCTGGTCAGTGAATTGCCAGAGCCTTAAAGGGCATCCTGATTCAGAAAGCACAAATCAGACCATTACACATGGTAATAAGATCTATATAAATGCACATAAGATAACAAACTGTGAACAATTGGATTTACATATTTATTTAAGCCCTTAAGTCTGCAGATATACATGAAATGGCTAGATTTACACCTGTCAGATATCCACTAATGGGTGTGCCACTGAATATTGAATCATCAATATCAATGGAGCAGAATACAGAGGATTGCATATTAAAAATAAAATATCAACAGGTAAGTACGTCTAGATTTTGTATACCTAACTCCACATATACATACTTAGGTCTTACATATATCTGCAAGGTCTATAGATGTGGATTTAGAAATAGTAAATCTATACTTCCCTTACCTTTCGATATTATGTCCCTCAATATTCTGTTCTTGACATTAGTATACCACGATATTGTTGGTGTCGATATTCAGTAGTACAATCCTACTATAGGATGCCTGATAGATATAAATGCATTTACTACTGAGTGTATGCAATGATTAAGTGCAATTAGACTGGACTACACCCCATGCCAAGGGAAAGGAGTTGGCAAATCAAGTCATCAGTTTGCCTTCAGAACTGAGAAACGAGACGTTTTAGACACTCTCAAACTCCTTTCTGATCCTTTTCCATCCTGAAAATGGATAGAATTACTTCACAAAAGGACTTCAATAACTCCCCTTCCAGTGTGTGATGGAGAACGGAAGAATGTTTTTTTATGCGGAATATATTTTTTCCACGTACAGTAATAAAAAAAAAGCAGAAACGTGAGTTTGTGCTGGCTGTCTTTCCTCAGTATGAAGTTGTACTGAACATACAGCTCTTTACTTGTAAAGAAATGCAAATGCCCATTGGCACTCCCAGTAATACACCAAGAAAGCTGCAAATGTCGCAGTTTTCCTATAATAACCTGGAAAGCTGCAGCTGTTTCAATTTTCCTATAACATGCCTGGAAAGCTGCAACTGGTGCAGTTTTCCTGTCATATGGCTGGAAATCTGTACATGTCTCAGTTTTCCTGTAATATGCCTGGAAAGTTGCAGCTGTCTCAGTTTTCCACTAATATGCCTGGAAAGCTGCAACGGATGCAGTTTTCCTATAATTACCTGGTAAGCTGCAACTGTCTCAGTATTCCTATTATATATATGCCTGTAAAACTGAAACTGTCTCAGTTTTTCTATAAAATGCCTAGAAACCTGCAACTGGCACAGCTTCCCTATAATACGTCTGGAAAGCTGAAACTGTCACAGTTTTTCTATAATATGCCTGGAAAACTGCAACTGTCTCACTTTTCCTATAATCTACCTGGAAATTTGCAACTTGTGCTCTGCAGTTCTCCTACAATATGCCTGGAAATCTACAACTGTCTCACTTTTCCTATAAGATGCCTGGAAAGCTGCAACGGTGCAGTTTTCCTATAATTACCTGTAAAGCTGCAACTGTCTCAGTATTCCTATAATATGCCAGTAAAGCTGAAACTGTCTCTGTTTTTCTATAATATGACTTGAATGCTGCAAGTGGCTCAGTTTTCCTTTAATGTGCCTGGAAACCTGCAACTGGTACAATCTTCCTATAATATGCCTGGAAATCTGCAACTGGCACAGTTTTCAGGCTGGAATGTACGTGAATCCACAAAACACATATCTGCAGCCATGCATAGGTGTACTTGAAGGGTGCCAAATTGTCATTGTTATTTGTGAATCGAGGCACAAATATATGCACCGGATTCTACTGTGAGCTCTGTCAGAAACAGGTAGGACTAATGTTTCTGATTTATAAGCTATTTGCAAAAAACTCAATGCACCTTTATATTTCAGTATATACATACACTGGGCTGAGTTTTTAATGTAAATATTAGCAGTCTCATTTTTGAGAATATCATTTTTTAAAGAATTACACAAAGCTTCAGTCGTGGGAGCCTTGGTAATAATTGCACATTAGCTGTGCTTTCGCAGTTGCTTGTAAAAGCGTGAGATTGTGTGTGTTTTTTGCCCTTGTATGTACAGTGTGTGTGTGTGTATGCTTGAAGGCTGCTTGGCCAGGAAAGGTGTACAGAATTAAAAAAGCAATTACTGTCACGGAAGTGAAATTGATAAAGCGGTGAAGGTGACTTTCTGAGAAGATAACCGGAACAATTTAGGAGCAGCGCTATTCCAAGGTAGTGCAGCACATGAGTGATCATTATTTTTCTAGGATCAATGGTTTTAAATTAAAAAAGGGAATAGAGTTAACATATTTTAGATTAACCCCTTTCATTCCTGGCCTTTTGAAGTCTTCAGAGAATCTCTATTATTGGGGAAAATAGGTGCTATTAGATTTGGTAGCAGCTGTTCATTACTGCATCCAAGATGAGTTACTCTTAATCTGGTCCTTTCTAATCAGATCTAATGGCCTCCGTTTTTGCCCATCTGTTTGGATGGGTAAAAAGAAAATTGGTGTTAATGACTGTTCATCAGGCAACCTGTGTGGGGAGAGGTGGCACACGCTTTCAAGATTTCCCATTGATTTTAATTGAGATATGCGTGGAAACTGGCAGCTGTGATTGCTATCATTATGAACTGTAGGCATACTGCATGGAGGAATGACTAGAAAAGAAAGTATATATTGGTGTTTTCAAATAGTATCTCACATTTTGCACATAATATATTATATGCAGCAGTTGTCTTTTTGCCTTTCCTGAGAGCATAATAAGCAACACAAATGATGCCATGGAGTCAGGGAGTTTTATATTTTGTAAGTTGCAATAAGCATGTAATAACTAAGAATGGTATAGCACTCGAGCATTTGTGAATACACGTTACATATGTTGGTGGGTTTCAGTGAAACCTTAACATTTTACCGAATCATGTATAAGGCAAAGCCATTCCTAGTTATGGTGAGCAATCATTTCCATGATACCACTTTTTCAGTTTCAGCTTTTAGAAACTACTGCCTTAGAGCAGCTGGTTCCGTTGAAGCAAACCAAGACTTTAACCTCCACAATGCACTATTTTTAATAAAACTCAAGACCTTGGAGGGGGTTCCCCAGGGACATGGAGTCATTGTGTCGCCTTGTTAAACATAACAATATAAATCTGCAAGTTGGCAATACATTTTCAAGGAGGAACGTGCATACATACCTTAAATGTGAGTGCAGATGGGCATGCTTTGTAAGTGAAGTCAAAGGGAAGCTTGCCAGGGCATGTGGATGTCTTGCAAGAGCGTTTTATCCCCAGACCAAATATGTGAGGAAATAGTTGGGTGTTTAGGTGTTGAATTATTTGTAATTGTAAACTTGATATTGGATCAAGTACTAGTAAAACTCCCAGCAGTGATACGAGCCACAACCACCCCCAAACTCGCCACTGAACTTACAAGTTTAAACAAAATAGCAACCAACCACACCTCTAAAACCTGTGAAAAATAAACCCATGCACATATAAATACATCTGGCATTAATAATATACTAAAATAGGTTATAACCGCTGAGTCATCCAGGGTATCACTAAAAGTTGGGATGGTAATGCCTGCTGCATGGCATGTTGGCATGTTCCCTTGCCCTGAGTGTATGACTGCACGCATAGCTAGTATCCTGACTTTAATTTTGGCTCTGGCGTTACCCTAATATATGAGAGTGCACGGGGGCCCAGGTCTGTTCCTGACTTTGTGAGGACCTGGACCTGTCCAGTGACCTGAAGTGGTACTACAATTGTGTCTTAATGGGGGGCATAGGACTACTGTACATGTCCTGGGTATAGAGCATAAAGGGGTGGTGCCAGCGTGCAGTGTTTTGGAAGATTAGTAGTGTGATCAAAGATTTTTAACTGTATCATTGAAAGTGAGACCTTCCACTCAGTCATTTGCAAAGTTCCACTGTTATGTGTATGCCCAGAATTTTCTGTTGGCATCCTGTGTATATGTTGACTGCATGCACATGTGTAGAGTGGGTAGCACATGTAAAGTGGTGGGGTAGTGTGTGACCGAGCCTGAGTCATGAAGACAATGAAAACCATTTTGGATACCCTAGACCTGAAGTTTCTGTTATGTAAGGTGAGGAATTTTCTAGGTCAAGTTTCTAGGTTAGCCCAACTGATTACTGCATCAGTTGAGCTAACGACATCCAGGTGCAGAAAATTCACACTTCATTGTGACTGTGTTATGGGTGCTCCAGTTGTAAGACAGCCCCAGTGTTAACTGCATTGAGAAGCATCAGTTTACACAAAGGCTGTGTATGGAGAGCAGCCTGAAAAGGATACTTGAAAGGTTAACCACCTCAAACCGGTCTTGAGGTTTGGGACAGTGGATACACATCCCCTGACTAGAAAATGTATGCAAAAGTGGGACCAAACTTTTTTCCAGGTCAAAGTCCTTCAAGACAGACCAATGAAGGCCAGTCTCCCAGAGATGAGGGAACATCAACTGAAGTCTGCACTTTCTACTGGAAGAGCTGAGGGTATGCCTGAGTGCAAATGAGCCTGCCTTTCTCCTGTGAGAAGAAAGGAGTCTGCCTTGCTCTGCAGAAGCCCAGTGAATTCCCGGGCAGTGGACATCCAGAGATGTGTACTGGGAGTGACCTTTGTTCTGGAGGGTAGCCCTGATCTCTCATATCTAGCTCCAGGTGGAAACCTCTTTGGGCAATTGCCTGTTCAGCCTGATTGGGGCTGCAACTAGCATATAACACAAGTGGTGAGATGGGGGATGAAACTAGCTAATTTGCCTGGTTGGGGCTGCCAGTACCATGTGATGACATCTGCCCGATGAAGGCTACTACTGCCTATTTGTCCAGGCTGGGCTGCAACTGCTGTGCAATTACATTGGACCATTTGGGGCTGCATCGGCTGTGAGATGACTTCAGCCAGACTGGGGCTGCCTCTGCACTCCGTGCTCTTGGGCTGCTGCACTGCACACACTGGGACGAGCATCTGTACGCTCAGTGACAAAACTGTACCTGGCTCATGCTACAAACCACAAGATTGCTCTTGCTCACCATGGGTTCCCTGTGAAAAGAACTTTAAAGTGAAGAAAATGCTCCAGAGAGAATAAAACAACCTGCTGCATACACCCTAGGCGAATAGGCCTCTTTTTCCCGCTTTCCCTCACCCCGCATGTTGTTACAACGCGGTCATTACAACGACCGCATTGTAACAACGCATACCATTACCCCGCAAGTCGTAACAACGACTTGCGGAGGGGGCGCTGGATGTTGGAATAGTATAATTTACTATTCCAACTCCAGTCTGTGCGGACACTAGGGAAGGTGTTGGATTTTAAATCCAACACCATCCCCCCCCTCCCCAAGTCGTTGTAACGACTTGCGGGGTAATGGTATGCGTTGTTACAACGCGGCCGTTGTAACGACCGCGTTGTAACAACATGCGGGGTGAGGGATGCGTCATAAGGGGTGTTAACCCCCTAGGCAACCAGGGGTATGAAGCTTGAAGAGAAAGTGGATTGAGTACACATTTGACATGTGAATGATATTAGTGATTGTGATTCATGCATTTGCATAAATACTGAGGGGTTTGACCATTAAGAGTTATCTGGATTCATTTAGCTCACAAAGGGGAATCAGTGGGGTGTAGCATCACATGGGTATGGTTTCACCAGGGTCACGGATTTGCACCTTAAATGTAATTAGGTAATATTTAGTACTGCTGCATGATGAAAAAAAGCACTTTCTTTTTTACTTAGCCGCTTTGTGTGGCTCGACGACGATGCAGTAGTCTCTCGATGTTGACACTTGCTCCAGCCAAGGTATTTCTTAAGCAGGACTTGTCTGGGTCCTGTAGCCAGCCTGCCCTCCAACACGGTCAGCCTGAACTTTGTATTTGTACCTGTCCTTCGCGACCTCGAGTAATATTTTGAACGCTAGTGACTTCTAAGCACTATTTTTGGTTTATTTAAAACCTCATATCTCGACCTCTACTGATTGCCATTTATGTCTTGTTTTACTCAGATAAATATTCTCTATTTTTCTAAACCTGCGAGGAGTCTTTTTGTCGTGTTTTCATTGTGTTACTGTCTGTTGCACAAATACTTTACACATTGCCTCTTAAGTTAAGCCTGTCAGCTCTGTGCCAAGCTAGAAGAGGGTGAGCATTGGTTAATTTAAAGTGTGTATCTAGCCAATCCTGACTAGGATTGTGGTCCCTAATTGGGCAGAGTGCAGAATACTTCCAACTAGAGACCCAATTTCTAACAGCTCTGCACAGCGTTTCAAAGGTTTTTGGGATTTTGTGTTCAGTTAAGTGCATTAGGCAAAAAAAGAGAACAAACTGACTCACCCCACAAGTAAAGATATAATTCCAGGCTATACCTAAAACTCAGCAATGAGAAAATAGTTAAAGTCAGTTTCACATCCTAATTAGCAATATGCTGCCTTTCATAAACAAAAGTCAAGTACATTTACAATAATATCCTTTAATACAAAATGATTATTTATTATTCGGCTAGCCCAAAATCTGAATTTCTAATAAGACCAAAATTCATGTCAAAGTATTTATAACCGGAACCTAAGACGCCTGAATTAGAAAGCTTTTCACGTGCCTCAAACCCTCCGATTTGCTAAGTCAGAGAGTTTGCGGCAAGTAAAAGGCCATTTAGCAATTCAGAAAAGTATGTCAGAATCACTAAATGGATTTAGAAATGATTTCTTAATCACTATTTGAAATGGTCGTACTTTAGGCGCCCTTTCAAAATAGTGGTTTGAACCCTGATGTATCTATGGTTTTCAACTGTAATACTGGTTGCAACTATTGACCAATTACTTCCTCCAAGCTCGGGTGGTTACAGAAGTGCAAAGGGGAATGCATCCTCTTTGTGCCCCTTTCTCTTTGGGAATCATGGTGGAAGCTTCAGGAGGAGTAGGCAGTGGTACAGGGCACCATCACCTACTTTCACAAAATGGAAATATTTTTTTATTCGTTTATTTATTTATAGAAACAACAGTTTGAAAGCAATCACAGGGCTTGTGGGCTGCTGCTTCTTGCAGTCAACCCCTTCTGTGATTGTAGCCAAGCACAAAGAGTCATCAATTGAGACCTGCCTAATGAATATTAATTAGGCAGGTCATTCTGTGACCCCCGCAATACAGTGTTTTGTAAACGATCAATTAGTACATAGTTGGGTTCACAAAACCAGATTGCATTAGCAAAAAGTCAATGGTCAATTTGCCATTGCCACAACCTTTTGCAAATGTAATCCTTGTACCTTCAGCCCCTAATCTCACTGTATTTCGTAAAATGCCACAGTTGTGCACTTCTTGCTATTTCAAGAAAATAGGACGCCCTGCTGGACATCATGTTAGCCAGTTGCTATGTTGTCCACCTATTCTTAAATCATGCTTGAAATAGTCATTTGAAGGAAGAAAGACTTGCTGGCTTTGAAGTTGAGTTGCACTGAATTTCTCCTTCTTGGCAAATCAAAGTTTGGGCCCAAATTGAAAAATAAAGACAATTTTGGTACACAATTATAAAATTAGGCCTTGGTAGAATTTAGATTATGATTGAGTAATTTGGGTAACTCCACATTACTCTTTGACATGGAATTACCATTAATTAAGAGTAATTTAGGAGGAAAAATCTCACAGGGAGAGTATATTTAGTGAGTGCTAGTGGCTACTCACACTTGATATTCGTGTTCTGCTGCATTTTGTACCGTTGCTTAGTGCAAAATACATCCCCATGCCCATTTTGGATGTCAGTAGTAAGTTGGGGAAAAATCCTACCCAGAGAGTACATTTAGTGAGCGTGAGCAGCAGCTCACGCTCACTATTGGTGTTCTGTTGCATTTAGCACTATTTCTTAGGGGGCATCTTTGTGCTAAGAAATAGTGCTAAATGCAGAATTACTCTTCTTGCGCAGGCTTGCAGAATTCTTAGGTAATTTCACGTGATGACACAAAGAACTAAGCAAGTTACACCCACCCCTAGATAAAATTGTACACATAGTTTTTTTTTAATAAACCAATGTTTTATTGATTTTGCTGCATACAGAAAGAAACAGTACAATACAAGTAGTAAAATATGTTTTAAAGGAGAAAAAGACTATATAGACCATCATAAAATGACTCCAATCAATAGTATACACACCATTTGCCCCAAACTTTTCTTGTGCTTTTGGGGACTGCAATGTGCGGCATAAGTAGGTTCCTCCAGCTTCATGCACCAATACATGTCAGCCTACCAGGTACCGAGAGAGGGAGGATCAGTGGAGCCCCAAGCACATGCAATATCACGTTTTGCTATCAAGATTCCCAGCCCGACTAGGGACCACTCCTCCTATATCCTTCATTGTCCTCCAAAAGGCCCGAAAGTGCATTGCAAGGGGAGGGTAAATGTATCTCTCTAAATCACGCAATAAGTTGGTAAAAAAGGCAGCTTAATACTTCATGATCACAGGGCACTTCCAAACTACTTGAAAAAAGTCATTGCTCCCCTCGGAGCATCTGGAGAATGCCGATGATGCACGCTTCAGCATCTCCCATAGCCATATCGACGTGAGTTGGTGATGTGCAGGTACTTTATTTGGATGACCAGGAATCTCAAAGAGATTACCAGCATCTGTGGCGCCATCTTGGCTTCTCTCCAATTGATGTCATCCTGGTGGCCCACCCACACCTCCTATCTGGCTTGCTATAGCAAAAGACAACGGTTCCTGTGGAAACAATTGTAAATAATACACAATATTGTAATGCACAATGGCAATGGAGATAGGGGTAAGAGGGATGTCAAAAAGAGAAGAGAGACCAAATACAGCGTAATGCTAGTAAGTTCAGAAAGTTTATATACAAAAATATTTACAATGGTATTTAATATACGTGCGTAGTGTCCCCAAGTGAACATGGAACTCATAACATTGTGCATGAAATTCTGTGACATAGAACACAAGTTTACATAATGACAAAGTCGACCATTGGTTTATTACAGGATGAACACAGTCATCTGATATGATAATCAAGACTGATGAATGGTTCGCTTTCAATATTGTCGACGGCGTTTCGAGCCCGTTCGCTGTGGGGGGTCTCTTCAGGACCTATCAATGCAGGGACATCTATGGATTGATAACAAATGGAAATGAGTCAAGGTGGGCCAAAACCAGCAAGGACGCTGGGATTATATGCAACCAGTTAAGGTGGAAAGGTACCTGAGGACATCCACCATCTTGGCTGTTTAGGCAACGTCTCCGACACATAGTTGATTTCTGCTTTTCATACTTGTTAGGATGTGTAACTAACTTCAATTATTTTCAACCTGGCAGTGTTAGCTTGTGCAGTTTGGCACTCAATGTTTGGAAGAAAGAATGCTCTCCAGTGTAGACAATACAAATGGCATCTAAGCTTTAAAGAAAGTTTGAGTAGACGCCAAGTTGGTTTTCTTTTGAGAGGCAGCAGCTTTGTTTCACAAAGTGTGTATCAACTTCAAATTTGAACTGATGTGGTATAAATGGGAGAACGTATCCCTTCTGAAAAGTGTAGGAGTTTTGCTAGTGCATGCCAGTTTCTGAAAGTTTGTTTAAAAAGGGAATTTGTAACAAAATAAATGATTTTGCTATTCAGGGTGTATGGTTATGCCTATGCATGCCTTCCCCAAAAATGTGGACTGAAAAAGAATCTATATAGTACCTAGGAGAAGGAGACAAAGGGTTGTTATAATTAAGTTCTCCCAAGATTGTTAAAACAGATCTATGATTACCTCACTTCTATGCAGTATTCCACACACATTTACCAATTCAAACTATGGGGCCGATTCCGATTCGGGCCGGAAATCTCTCCGACCGAGCCGGACCCGGAGAGATTTCCGGCCGAATCGGACCCGTGCAGCCCGACCGAACGAGTACGATGCGCACGTATGCCATCGGACTCGAGTCGGTCGGACTCCCATTGAAGTCAATGGGAGCCTGTCGTACAATGCGTACGCGGGCTCCCATTGACTCAATGGGTGCGAGGCGAACAAGGGCGCCCCCTACAGCGGGTACGCGTCGAAGCGACGCGCGCCATACACGCACAGGTAGGGGGGACCCATGGGTCCCCCCTGTGTGCGACTCACGTGGCTACGCATACAGGGGGGTCCGACACGGACCCCCAAAGTACGGCTCTGACTGCTCTTTGGAGCCGGAGTGCGCGGCTCGGTCGGACTGCTCGCGGCGCGCATCGTACTCACCCGGCCGGGGAACGTCTCCATTGCGCGGTGCGAGTCGAGTCCGAGCGAGTCGGTCGGTGCGGTTAGACCCAGGAACGAGTCGGTCGGAGCGGTCGGGACGCCCGGACGAGTCGGTCGGCGATTTCGCATCGTACTCGCTCACCCGGATGCGCGTACGAATCGGTCGGGCAATAGGGCTCCGAATCGGATCCGGTTAAGACGAATCCGATTCGGAGCCCTACCGGCCGAGATCGGAATCGGCCCCTATGTCTTGAAGATTGCTTTTGATGTACAATATACCATGCACATATTCTACCCTCCTGCTCCTAACTCACATCCTTGGATGACACCTAATGTTCATTCCAACAAAACCAAGACAGGAGCAATCCTTTGCAAATTGTGGAAGTATAAATCCCCCGGACATCTCGATTCTTAAAATAAACTTTCACTAGTGGCATTATTTCTAGACAATGCAAAATTAGCATACATTCAAAACCCATTAACCCACTTTGGACAAAACCAACAATGCATTGCATGCACTAGCAACAACTTACTGTCTCTACCACACACCAATCAGATTATTGTTGCTTTCTAGGACAACTCACTGCTCTACTTCCAGCCCTATGCCACTCAGGCCCCATTCTACTCTGCTCTCAAACTTTACCACTGCCACTCAGATTGCTCTTCCCTATATTCAAATCTGCTAATCCACCATGTGCCCCATCTAAACTTTTCTCTTCCAGAGATTTTCTTCGCTTAACAGCTTTTTCGATCACTCCCTCAAATCTGAACTTTCTTATGCTGGAAATCTGCCGTGGTATTACTTCCACAAGAAAGCATACCAATGATGCTTCCTCTTTTTCTAACTGTCAACCAGTATTTCTGTTTTCTTTCTTCTCAAACACCCTGTCTTTAACCACAGTAGTTTGTGTCTCTACACCAAAAACCTGTTCACTCTGTTAATCTGGTTTGTCAGCTCATGACTCAACAGAAATAGCAGTCTCACTGTCTTCACATCATCTACCAGCAATCACCAGGGGAGGCTCCTCCGTTATAGCGGAGGAGCACCACCCTACTTAAATGCCCCCCAAAGCCCCAGCTATGAAAAATAAAATGGTAATTTATTACCGTTTATTTTTCATCATCCCGTCTTGAACCGAGTGTCAGGACGGGGCAGGGCTGCTGAGTGGCAGCAGGGAGGAGTGGTGGGCAGAGGGCTGCCTGTGCACTGTTTAAAGTGTGCATGTCTCTTTGGCGGGCTGTCTTGCGAAGGCCAGCCAGAAATGCTCACTTTAAACCTCTCAACTCAACAGCATGTGTGCTGTGCCAGGATTGGTCAAGGTAGTTTGCTGGTGCCCACACTGCAGTGGATGAAAGAAGAGGTCCAGAGTGGAGGCTGTATTTGGTAAGTGTTTAATTTTTTTTATTTTTTAATGTTATTTAGTGTTTGCTATTGTCCCCTAAAATGTTGTGTCACCAGCGAAGTTCATAAATAGGTCTGTTCTTACCTCTTAGACCACCCTTTTTCTGTTGCTTCATAATCAGAGGTAGCCAAACTCACTCCACTGTCAGTAGTGTCGGTCCTGGGTCCATGTACATTACCTCTTTACAAACCATCTTCAGCGCGATGACTCTACTTGTGCACAAAGTTGCGAAGACTCACAGCTCAAAATTCTGTGTCATTTTATACAGCACTGGTAGATGGGCAAAGTCTTTAGCTATTCTTAGTTTAACAAATCAAGAAAGGTGGAAATGGGAGGGCTGGTGCTGCTTGGCACCTGTTCACCCCATTCCTTAGAATAAATTCCCTACCACCTGAGCTCAAATTCTATGGAAGTTCTGCAGCAGGAAAGGGCCTAAACTAGCATTGCATATGTAGTTTGCAAAAATGAGAAAGTTTCAGCTACTACGCATAGCAAAATGGTCAAATTTTCACCAAGAGCACATGCATTGCATAAGATTCCTGCACCCCTAGGTGAAACTCACATTTTTTTCTCATTTCTATCTACCTCACCCTTTCTCCAGTTATACATAGCTGATTGAGTTATGACCATTCATCAGTGAATGGACTTTTGCCTCTAAAACCATTCCAAATGTTGTTCCAGTCCCATTAGACGAATGGAATCTTTTATTGCTACCACTGAAATTTTCCAATAAGGTATTTTAGCAGACAAGTAAACTCCAGGATTAGTTACTTGCACATGTTATGTATGTTTGTGTGAAATACTAGGCTCTGTGTAGTGATAATACCTAAGGGTCAGATTTAGAGTTTGGCGGATAAGGTACTCCTTCACAAACATGGTGGAATAAATGTTTGAATTAATATCAGCTAGTGGCAATCGGCTGAGTCCTATTCAAATCCATTGTATTTTTTTGCCCACCGTTTCACTGCAGACAGAGACCAGTCATATGAAACTCAGTCTTGGTCATACCCATTGAGGAAACATCCATCGTGGACTGCCAGACCAGGCATGATAATGAGTTTTTTCACATTACTAGGTAATGCTCTTGGCTTATGAAGGCAAGACAATTGCCCAGGAAGCTCAGAAGAGAGCTGGGAGCATGTCCTCTATAGTTGTAAGGTTTTAATATACTCATGATGTTAGTGAGAACGTAGTGTGTGGTGGTAAACAGAAAATCTGGAAACTTTTCGAGGGTGGTGGGCATGGAAATGCAGAACCCTATAACTTTTATTTCTTTATTTTGTTGTAATGTACAAGCACCGCAACAAAACAGAGAGAACAGTTCTGTTAAAATAGGAACACACAGACCATGATAAGCTTTAAATAGCAATATGGTGCATGTGTGGTCAAGATGTGATCGGAAAGAGAGGTGGCAATAAGTAAATAGTGTAATACTGATCAGCCTTTTTATTTGTTTACTTTGCACAAATTTAGAACTCAAGGAAGATGGAAATTAAGTTAGTTATCAGAATTTCGAAATTCTTAGCAAAGCACCAAAACTGGAATTAGAACACAGACTACCAGGCTCCAAGCTTAGCAACCAGCCATGTGACTACATCTTTTGCAGCATTCTATGAAGTTAAGGCTCTGTAAATAAGTCAATTTTATTTTTGAGGTAGCTCTGTAGTACTGCAAATATTTGTTGTGATATATGCATGATGCTTTGAAGGCATTTCTGGTTTCTGCCCTGATGGCGATTCTCTGTAGTCCCAGATAGTAGCGTCATTCTTGCTGGCAAGTGAAACTGCGGCCTATAGATTATACCAAAGTTTTATCATCAAGCACCGAATTTATTATCATAGGTAGCAAAGCAAATGAGAGGAAGAGGAGAAGAAAGAATCAAGGATTGCATGGGAGTTTGAGACAAGTAAGGGTTTATCAAGTTGCAAAGGGTCAGTTATGCAATTTCTATGACTCCCCCTGCATTTACATCAGTAAACAGCAAACAAGCTTTAGGAAGGCTAATAGTTCTGGGTTGCATTTTGAGCTTTGACTGAAACAAACTACTGCTACAATGGGGAAAAAAAATTAGATTGCTTTTCGAATACAATGCATCTATGAGAAAAAGAATGTGGTGTTTAACATTTGAGTGTACTTTTTCCGATGTAAAATGTTCCCCTCAAGACTTCAATCACAGCACTTCATAGCAAGTGGAAGAGTTCACCAAAGAGCCAATAACATGAATTGAGAGAGAAATACTCCTCTGGGCACAGCCAATGCCCACTCTAGGTATATTTAAAAGAATTACTAATACTTTTTTTGCAGACAGCTGTGCTGTTAAGTCAGGTGTAAAATAGCTGTAGGAAGGAAGGGCCAGATGCACTAAACATGTTTGTGATCACAAACACTCCGATTCGGAGTTTGCGACCACATAAAAGCTATTTCTCATGTACTAATCCCATTTTAGGACTTTGTAGAGTTTTATTGATTCCTAAAATGGGGTTGTGATTGATTTGATACTAGATGCATAAATAGTTCACAACTGGAATTCCAGTCGCAAACCATTGAAATGTTACCAACTCCCAAGTTGGAATGGCAACTTATTCTCAAAAGAGAAGGGGTCCTCTTTGGACGAGGACATAACTTGTCCTTCAGATGCTTCACTAGTGTTGCATCTCTCTGCCTGTTGAGGGAACTCAATTGGCATGTGCCAAAGTGAGATATTTATTCAAAAATGACAATTGCTAAAATTTCACAAACAAATGGCCTGATATACGCTCTGACAAATGCTTAACACCAGCCACAAAGGGGTGGATGTCCTGTCCACCCTATTAATGTGTATGAATGGCCTTTCTTTGGCAGATGTCGCACATCTACCACACCCTAAATCAGGGCCAAAACATAGAAAAATGGAGACAGTAGATGAAGAATGAGGTTGCAAAATCACAAAACGAATTATCTGTTCCAAAGAGATATGCTATATCCCTGACTGACTCTCGAAATATTCTTAGGATATACATTTTCAATGAACTGCCCTTGCTGCAAACTCTCACTGTGAAATAATGAACAGCCCCTAGAGTCAAGTAATTTTGTAGCACCACTTTAAAATATATTCCCTCACTGAACTCTGCAACTGCAAAGTGCAACATTGTCTTGTACTGTGTCAGCCCATATATTTTGATCTCGACCCTGGGATCTATCCATATCCAGGGCCTAATTTGGAGGGCACAGAGGCTGGGGATTAGATTAGGAGAGCCTAGTGGTTTCTTTATTCTTCACATGAGCTCCACGTGTGTGAGGTCTGCTAAAGACCTCCAGCAGTTGTGTGTCAACTATGAAAATTTCTAGTGCCATTTGGGCAGTGATGACATCCCTAGACTCATATAATAGCACACCAAAATATACTCACAGGTCACCCTCTATACCCTCCACATGCCACTTTAAGTATATCAGTGGTGTCCAACCACAAAACATGGACCTACCACAATACACAAAATCATGTGATCCCGCACCATTCCTACCACCCACCTACATATCAGCCATGTGCTGAAATACACTTTCATAAAGAAAGGGGATAGAGGTACTCCTGACCCACTCTTTCACCCTCCCAGGATACACACATATCACTAAAAAGAAAGAGTGGGGCTAAAATTGTGCGAGTCTAATTAAGAAGTTCGGAGAGACTTTCCTCTGTGAAATAAAAGGCCCCCAGCCACAGTCTGTGGCATGCTTAATCATCGGGCTGAAGTAAGAGCAAGGTTTTTTTAGAAGCAGTATTAGAGGCAAGAAATGAGAGAAGCAAAAACAGTGTATGGTTATCCGCTATAGTTAACTTATTCAGGGGTGCCCTGGATGGATTAAACCACAGTAAAGGTATCTACAGACTTCGAATAAAATTACCCTTTTGTCAACTTGTTTCAGTCGTCTTTTTGTTCCTCATGTGAATCAGCGGCCTTCATCAGGATGTCAAGTCTCTGACTATATGTGAGGCGTTGAGTTAATAAGACACTACAACATGGAATAGGTATAAAGGACACCACAGCTCGGAACATATAAAATAAGAGAACAACGGGCTATAGGAGATTTACTCATATTTGTTATGCTCTCTTGCAATAGAAATTGTCCAATAGTTAAGAACATCTTTCTTAACTCTGGGATCAGGGGAAACATTTCTCTGTAGTCAATGGAGTATATTAGCTCTCCTGGGTCCATAACTGTGGTCTACATATTTCAACCTACTATTTATATACCCATCTGGTTCACTCAGTTTTTGTCTGGACCAGAAAAAGATCCCTAATACGTGTTATAAGGTGTAAAACACAGTATTGGTCGTTATGATAACACTTCTAGCATGCAATCATTCACTCAAACAACTCATATAAACCGCTTTTCCAGTTTGTGGTCTATGGATACAGAAAAATCAATTTAGGCATGATTACATATAGTACATTGCTACATCAGATGCCATCATCCCAACGTTCACTCTGTAATTCACTGCACAGCTTGCCACACTCTAAATCATAATTTACCAACTACTTATCCACATTCGACTACATAAACATGGCTCCATTGGTTAGAGAACCTCTACACATTCCTTTGATGGGTGCGGGAGCATGCTATTTAAACTATTAATTGTGTTCCTATGTGGACTCAAATTCATTATGACGTACTTCATCTCAGGACAATTATGGCCCCATAGGAGTCCAGAGATGAGCAGACCTTGTAGTCAAACACTGTTGGTCAAAGGAAGCCAAGCCAAAGTTTAATACAAATGGCATCGCGGTTAAAAAATCCTGTAAAATCACTTTGAGTGCCACCTGTAACTTAAGTCATCAAAGGTCACTACTGGCCATTCACCTAGTCATGTCCCTAGCCCCTGTAGAGTGCCAGGGTAGATCGCTATTACTTAGGTGATCATTGACATCTTCAGCCCTGTGTGATGTGGCATCAGTAGCGTGATGACATTAGACATTGAGGGGCATATTTACTAGTAAATGGGTGAAAGCATGTCGTTAAGCCAAAAAGGCTAAAGACACGCTCTGTCACTTTAGAAATGCAGGGCTGCACCATATTTACAAGAATAGGGTGCAGCCCTGTATTTCTCCCTGCGCTGGCACTAAATTTAGCTGCCTAGCGCCAACGCAGGCACCCTTGCAACATAAGGGGTGTCCCTTCCTGCACATAAGCAATCTTTAAATGGTGTTTTGTAACTTCTATGTGTGCTGCTCAATGAAGCACACATAGAAGTTGCAAAACTTCATTTGTTTTAAATGATTGTTTATGTGCAGGAAGGGACACCTTCCTGCACATAAACAATCATTGGCGTTTTGCTGTTTCTATGTGTGCTGCACAACGCAGCACACATGGAAACAGAAAAAACGAGGAGAAAATAAACATTTCACCTCGTTTCGCATGGGCAAGACCAGGTTTTCCCTGGTCTTAATTTTAGCGCTGCCCCATATTTACACCACACTTGTAAATATGGGGCAGCGTCAATATCAATGGGTGTTGCGGTGGAACGCCCACAGCAACACCCATTGCCCTCCCCTTTCACTCTAAATATAGCGTGAAAGGGTTGCTTAGTTAGAAGGCAGCGTTAAGCCACGTTAAGTGGCTTAATGCTGCCTTGTAAATAAGAGGAAGCCCCTGTCGCCACCACAACGTCCTGAAAAGTGATTTTGTGGTGGCGATAGGAGCTTGTAAATATTCCCCTGACTGTGTAATGACGCCACTCGTTCGAACAATTAAGCAGTCCAATGGACTCCATTGTTTTCCCCTTTGCTCTTGTTTTATTTCTATCATTAGAGCTGTTCAGTCACTAGTACTGAAGTGTATATCTAGGGTTTGAGCCCTGGTAACTACCCCCCTCATAAAGTGATAACATAGTCGCAGTTATACATGGGGCTGTAAATAATAGTAATGGATGTGTCTGTTTTTTACTAGTGTATTCAAATTTAATTATACTACATATTTGATGACATCCTATTGACATGTATTGAGCCAGTTAGCTAGTGAAATACAATAAATTATTTATCATGCAAAGACTATGACCTGGATCACAGTGATAATTTAGCAATGCGGCTGTGCCTATCCATGAATACCCATTCATAGTTTTATCATTGCAGAGAGGAGTATAGTTTGTCTTAACTGTGTATTATTTTGTCAGTGTGAGAAAGTGGATTATTAGTTGAAATGAGTAGTAGTCCTCTTCGAGTAATAATGGCACTATACCTTACAAATTCCAGGTAGATCTCAATAATTTATACCTGAGCTTGACCATTGATATCTGTAGTACAGAGCGGACAGGCTTAATGTAGGATACATTTATAAATCCTTTATCAGTAACAAAACAGTTAAAATGTAGAAAACACACACAACACAATAAAAATCCACTCCTATTTATGAAAGAAGAGTAATATTTAATGAACAAATAGACACCAAAATGGCAAAAATCGGAAATAGCGAACTGGAGATATGATTTTAGAAGCTTCTTACACATTTTATGTTGCAGTATCACCTAAAAGCACAAAGCACCAATCGCAGTTATCTGGTCGCTCTAGACTGGGTCTAAGTCAGGGGTCTTCAAACTGTGGGGCGCGACCCCCATGGGGGCCGTGGAGTGATGCAAAGGGTGTCGCGCCTTCCCAGTCACACTTCTGCCGAGGCCCAAGGGCTTCAGCCCCCTCTTCCCCCGTCCTGCGTCTCAGCCCGGGCTGCTGCAGTGCAACTCGAGCTGCTGGGGGCTCAGCTGGGCAGTGTCTGGAGTCTTATCTCCGGCACGCCCGGAGTTTTTCACAGGTCTTTAAAGACCATTTGCATATTTACATGCCTTTGTAAACTGGTTACAGAGGCTTAGTTTTTTTCCTGGTTCCAGTACCCCCTGGGCCCCCACTCTGCCTATTCCTTACATTTGTATTTTACATTTACTGCTGCAGTGTGAGAATGCATTTCATGAAAAGGAATATAAAGTAGGGTTGCCAAAAGAAAAATGCCTGCCCTGTTTTGTTTAAAGAGCCTGCAAAGACCTCCTCTTGACACTAAATAGACTTATAAATAAAAAAGTATGTATGCATTCGTTATGTGACTTTTCTGACTTTGTTCTCTTTAATTATCAGTCAAGGATCATTGAGGCAGCCCTAGAACACAATTAAAAGTGCTTTCTATTTATATTTGCTGTTCGAAGTATGCACAGATAAGTGCTTAAAATACAGCTTTAGGTGACTGCTTATTTTTGTACCGACTGGGCCATCAAAATAATCTGCTGGCAACCCTAACCATAGGACTGGAAGTTTGTTGCAGGATCAGCACATTATTTATTTCCTCGATCCCCGATTAATGCCATAATAGCAATAGTTTAACTTAGATCTTAAACCCTACGCCGCCGCACATAACATGCTGAGTTACTTCAAGTGTCTGGGAATGCACTCTGCATTCAGACAACTCACTCGTCATTCTCGCCCTTCACTTTCACGCTCACCCTGCATTCACAGCGATCACAATGCACTCACACCATTCACCCGCTCACCCTGCACTCACAGTGATCACTCTGCACTCACAATGCACTTGCGCTGTTCATCCTATACCTCACCCTGCAGTCACACGAGTACACTACTCATCCTGCACTCATGTGACACTTCACTCACCTGTCCCCCTCACTGCTCAATATGCAACTCACTCAAACAAGCCCATCAGTAATCATACACTCATTCGTCCCATTCTGAACTTGCATCCGCACCTAAATTCATAAGCCACCTCACTCACCCTGCAGTCACTCCTCTTACCCTACTCTCACACTGTTGCATCGCTCACCGTGCACTCACATGGGCACTCTTGTCACCCACACAGTGCAGAGGGTTAACGTTCCTGCTACAAAGAGTATGTACCATGCAGATCACAGAAATGAGTGTGAGTAAACTATGAGTAGCGCTATAAAAAAATGAAATGTTTGTCAGAAAGGTGCTATAGAGAGATGAGGTGAATTGTTGGTGAGTGGCAGTGAAGGAATTCATGGAGAAGGAGGAAACGGGGGTGGGGCACCAAAAGACTGTTGCACCGTGTGCGACCAGTGTTAGGACCAGCCCTGGCTGGGAGTGTTATAGGTGAAGTGAGAGGTTGAATGGGGAGAGTTCAGAAGTTGTAAAAGGGGTGAAAGAAAATGGCCTGCAAAGTGAGAGAGGGATCCGGGGTTAGGAGAGGACAGAGGGATGGAAGGGAGGGGTGAGAGGAAAGCTGCATGTGTAAACTGCTTAACTCTGCACAAAACCGCCAGGGTTTTAAGGGACCCCTGCTTCTCCCGGCCAGGGCCAAGTGAGCTTCTAATGTGGCAGCACGTATTCCTGCGGAGTGGAAGGCCCTTCACAAGGTTGACTAGAAATCTTTCTGATGTTAATTGCTGTATTTTGGTTATACACTGGTACTGATGGAGTGAAATCTTTCCTCAGTGTTACTGTGTACGCAGCATCACATAACATCATTTACCTTTTCTTCCCACACAATTTAGTCAAGCCTGTCACGTAATTTGGTCCTCACCTGCTTCATAATTCCAGTAGCCCTGCCTACAGGTTTAGAAATTTTTGTCAGGAGGGGGTCCTTACGCCTCAAAATGTTGACAGGGGGGTCTCGGCATCCAAAAGTTTGAAGACCTCTGGTCTAAGTCAACAGTTTAGCCTGACTGCAAGCTACTGCCGGTCAGATAAAGGAACCAGGTTTGCCCCAGTGGAAAGTTTACCTTAGGACTTAGAAGATTTTCTGAAGAAAAGTGCTTGTTGATGGGGTTGCTGGGTGGATCCGAAGGAGGGCTCGATGAGGACGCCTGGTGGAGTGTAGATCCTCGGTGCAAGCTTCTACTCCAGCTGGAAACTTGCAAAAACAACAATTGATGGACAGAATGCAGAACAATGTCGTACATTCACCCCAGTACAGAGATCTGGGCCTAAATCCATTGTTTTTTTGCTAACCATGCCATTCCAGTTTGGACCCAGCCATATGCAAATCAGTCTCGACCCTGCGCACAATGGGAACAGTCCAGCCCGAACTGCCAGGCCAGGTCCTCCCTGGACTGGAAACAAGCATCCTAGGACCGGTTTCGGGCTTTCAGCCCTCATCAGCCAGGATAGCTTGACTCCAGTGGCATGGAGAGCACGGGACCCACGTCTGGGCATACCCGTCCCACTCGGGGTGACAAATGCAAAAACAACAATTGATGGACAGAATGCAGAACAATGTCATACATTCACCCCAGTACAGAGATCTGGGCCTAAATCCATCGTTTTTTTGCTCACCATGCCATTCCAGTTTGGACCCAGCCATATGCAAATCAGTCTCGACCCTGCGCCCAATGGGAACAGTCCAGCCCGAACTGCCAGGCCAGGTCCTCCCTGGACTGGAAACAAGCATCCTAGGACCGGTTTTGGGCTTTCAGCCCTCATCAGCCAGGATAGCTTGACTCCAGTGGCATAGAGAGCACGGGACCCACGACTGGGCATACCCGTCCCACTCGGGGTGACAAATGCAAAAACAACAATTGATGGACAGAATGCAGAACAATGTCGTACATTCACCCCAGTACAGAGATCTGGAAACTTGGCACGGTCATCGTTGATGGCGGGAAAACTCTGAACAGATGAGGTCCAGAATCTGTATCTGGGAAGGCCTTGGCAGCATTTGGAAGCTGCAAGTTGAGTCTGACCGGCAGTTTGACATTGGTGGATGTGGTTTGGCAGCAGTCTGGTGGTAGCCTCTGGTTCCTTTGACAAAAAGTTCAGAAAGAGTTTCTAAGCCTTCAGTCTTGTAATTTTGGGGGAGAAAAGAGTACACTCTAACCCCATCCAAAGGGTCAAGGACCTTTTGGGCACCACTTGGGGATTAGGGCTCAATCTCTCAGATGTCATTTGCAGATTCCAGGGCAGATACAGGTGGAACTAGTCAGCTGGACTTAGCAGCGATTTGGGTTTCTTGCAGCTTTTGTGTACCTGAAGCTGAACGGGAGTCTAGCCAACCAGCCCTTGAAGTCAGTTCATCTATCCTGGGTACAAGTGGGAGCAGGCCAGCCCGTGGGGTTTCTTGGTGACTTATAAGGATTTAAAAGGAAGGTTTAGGTGTGGCAAAAGGTTTTTCTTGCCAGATAAAATTTGCAGTGTGCAAACTGCCTACTCCAGCTGCAGGGGCCAGCCTGAAGTCATGCTTTGCATTGTCACTTTAGTGTTGGCACAATAGGTGCTGCAGTCCACCATGTATGTACAGGCGTGCTGTATACTAGGGACTTATAGGTAAGTTAAATGTACCAGTTAGGGTTTTTTAACCAATTCAACAGGTTTTTAGTGGTCAGAACACATGCATTGGGGCCTGGTAGCAGGGTCCCAGTGTACTAAGTCCTTTGTTAATGTTTTTTAGACATGTTGCACAGCAGCACTAGCTGCTGTGCAACATGGCTTAAAGTCAAGAAAAGGTGCGCTATGACACAGGCAGCGTTGAACACGTCATAGTGCTTTTTTAGGTCTCGCGCCTAGTGTTGCAGTGCAAAGCACTGCTCGCGCAGCGCGAGACTTATTGTTAGGGGGTTTCAAAAGCTGACCAGACGCTCGTGCGTCATGGCCTTTTTCCTGTGGTTACGCGCGCAGGGCCGACATCTGTTTCCCATTATCGTGCCCAGACGCGGGCGCGATAATTGGAAACACATGTCTGCTGCGCGCGTAATCGCAGGCAAAAGGCCACGACGCACGAGCATCTGGTCAGCTCTGCAGGCTGCCGCGCTCGCTCGCCCCCGCTCCTCTCGTTTCATTTTGTCTTCGGCGGTATGGTTTTCTTCCCCGCTGCGCAATGTGTGAATGGGTCACATTAAACACCTGCCCGCCCATGGCTTACAGTGTACAAGAAAAATGGGCAGAACACACATAGGTACAAATGTGAAGATCACTCGTCATGGGCTTGAGGGCCAGGTAGGCGGGAGTCAGCATTTTATCCTTCCCAGGTCGGTAGTGTGTGCACCGTCGCTTCGGGAATTGCGAGATCTGTTCTTTATCAGCGCTTAGAATCAAGAGAAATGCGGCATGAAGCGCCATACAACATAAGATCTTATGCCAAATTAGGTGTGCAGTAAACACAACAGAATTGTGTCAGATTGTGGCCTTGAAATTGCCCCGGAGCGAGTTTGTGACGCTTGACCGACACTTGGAACTTGAATTGTTTAAAGAGAAATGCTCGAAAATCCATAACTTTGGCCCCAAGGGTAAAACAGATCTACCCCAGGCGCGAAACACCCGTTGGCCTGAGAGGGCTTTAGAATCCCGGTCAGCCTCCATGGACTGGGCAGGGCGTGGCAGTCTCATCTACTCTAAATGCTGTTTACAGCTCGTCCACCCTTTCCTGTATCTTTGAATGGCTCCCCGTTTCCAGCAGCCCCTCATCTCTCTGCCTGAGCAAGATATCCGAGTTATTAAATAAAAAAACACACCATTGCAAGCCAAATGTTGTGTGTGAAATCAGCAGCTCACACAATGATATATAACGCAAGTTTTCCGCAGTACACAGGACTTTTCCCTTTTCAATAAAATTTAACAAAACGTGAATGGCATTGGAATGTCATTCGATAATTCTTAACGGCTTTTTTTATTTTATGAGTGCTGTGAGGCCACATATATCATGCAACTCTTTTTAAATGCAAATAAAACAAAAGAAATGTTGCATTCTGTCTTTTGGTTATCGAAGATTGTTCTATCAGCCTTTTTACTAATGCATGTGTGTTTGTGTGCATGCTTGTGTATATGGTATTGGTATAAGAATAAGGACATTGGTAGAGTGCCTGGTTACTCCATGCACTAGGAAATCAACCACCAGGGTCCAGGACAAAGAAGAGCTCATTAAATTTGTCTAAAAAAACAGGTCTGAAGTTTTTTCCGAAAAATCAGTTCTGAATGGTCTTGCCTCAGATCTAGCGGAAGGTTATTCCAAAGATTGGAGGCCAGGTGGCTAAAGAGCGAGCACCCATACGTGCTCTCTTCACCCTACGGACTGCAGTGAGCCCAGCTTCAGCAGATCTGGGACAACAGCTAGGTTGATAAGGCTTGAACAAGACATGAAGGTAGCAAGAGCCTTTGTTGTTCAAGATATTATGACAAAAGCATAGAGCTTTAAAGGATACTCTATTTTTAATCGTGAGTCAGTGAATTAGGACAACAGCTGGACCAAAGAGAAGCATCTAGGCATGTTCAGCAGCAGACGTACTGCCGCCTTCTGTACCCGTTAGAGCATCCTTAGCCTACCTTGAGGGGTGCCGAGATAAAGTGCGTTGCAATAATCTAACAAGCATTGGCATAGCCAATAGGTCTCGCCTTTGGGACCTTATAAGTGTTTAGCTATGCAACAGTTGATGTTGTTGCACCAAGGATATTGTGCTGCTTAACTAAATACTTATAAGGTCCCAAAAGCGAGACCTATTGGCTATGCCAATGCTTGTTTATTAAGCCATGTTGCACACCAGCCTGCGATGCTGTGCAATATGTTAAAAAATGTGCTAGAGGGGCCACACGAAGGAGGTGTCAGGGATGAGGGAAGGAGCAGCAACAACGGACAGCGGGAAGCGCGGAGGAGGAGGGTGGCAGCAACAAGGTGAGATGGACAAGCAATACGAGGGAGGTGTGAGAGAGGAGAAGGGAACAGCGATAATAGACAGCGAGATTAGGGGATAGCAAAATGAGGGTGATGCAGGAGAGGAGGAAGGGAGCACCACAGGGGCAGCAACATGGAGAACGAGAGGGTAGGTGGGTAAAGATGGTCTGTGCACAAGGGGGAGTGGGGGAGAAGAAATAGTACCTCAATCACAGTGCGGGCCGAGGATGGGCACCAATTGAATCAATCTGTGCTTTGTCCATACTCCACAGAAAGGAAAGGAAGTGACGTTTGACATTTGCTGGCCAACTGGGAGTCAGCAAAGAAGAGTGACAATGAAGCCAATGAATGGTAAACAATGAGAGGGCTCCAAGCCCTTTATTGTAAACAATACATCTCGCAAGTGAGAGTTCATGCAGCAACCTAAAAATGGGGATGATCATGCATAAAGAGGTATTTTCTTACAGTCGGAGAGTGGTTAGAGGTATTTAAAGAAAGGGAGTATTGTCCATGATGTCTTTCATCTTCCCTATGTTTATGCTGACCCAGGGATATTATCATTCAGACATGTCTTGTAAGTGGATAGTCTGTAAATGCATGGTTGCTCTTGTTCATGCAAGATTTTTGACAGTTTTGTTGCTGATCCCCAATTCTCCATTTGTTCAATCATCACAAATGTTATGCCCTGATCAATATGACCTATGAGGAAGTGATTGATTCTAACATTAAAACATTTGAAATCTGTACCAGAGGGTTTGAAGTCAAGTGAAAACCCTACCATCGTGCAGTTAGGTGGCTGTTTCCAAGCTATTTGGACCAAATTAACGAAGGAAGGCTGTATATGAAATTTGAAAATACCTTGCACATAGAGGAGCAAAAGCAGTCTCTTATCATTCTCTTCAGAGCCACCCACCACTTTGGGTGGCAGTACAGCTGGAGTGCACCCCTTTACCAATTAAATCTTGTGCTTTAGAGCAATTCAACACAACTGGAACGCAATAATTCTGTAATAATTTTCTTATATAATAATATCAACTCCATAATTTCAAAGTAGAATAAAATTAATTAACTACATGTTGCTGAGACTGGTAATGCACATAGATATTCCAGAACTGGAGTAACAAAGAGAACATAGCACAAGAATATTGGATTGAGAAATAAAATTGCGAGGAAAAACGCTTTAAATTAAAAAAATTTAAAGCCATTTTTTTCAAAATGAATAAAGTCATAGTTTTGCTAAAGGTAAAACATTACTGCGCTTTCAAATTATTGCACAGAAGTTATAAGTTCTTCTTGAGGCCTAGATATATTTCCTTTTTCTAGCCACTCAATGCTCTCTGGAGGAACAAAAGGACTCCTGGGTACATATGGTAGCAGCAGGGCCACTTGCGATCTGTGGCATGGATACAGGATTAAGCTGTATCCATCCAGATACAGAATTAAGCTAATCCTCTGGCTACTTGCTGGTATCTGTAATTCCAACTCTTTTCCATTTGAAGGGCAGTGCTCCAACTCAGCAGGCTTCCGCTTCAATGCCAGCTTTCTTCCTGTGCACGTGCCCTTTGATGTATGGATATCTCCAACCTAGTACTAGCTGAGTTGTGTTAAACTGGCTGTAACCTCTGGGCAACCTTTGCTAGCGCATGCAGTTTCTGCCCTAATCTCCCGCATTCAGTACCAACAATTCCCACTTAAGCGACCGTTCAACCACACACTATCCCAACCATGCCTGCTTTTAACCACCTTGACAAGGTAACAAACAGAGCTGATAAACCGCACATAGGGTACAAGCGCTCTATGTGTTAAATTAGAGGTTTATGAAGTGCAAGCTTTTCCTGGCGCTGGGTATGTAACCCGAAAAAGATACTATGGCAATAATGTAGATTTGTATACTAAGCAAACGTCACTTACCACATAACATAACTTCTTGTGATCGTACTAAACCTGAACACAGATTTGGGAAGTCTTAGGGACAAACAAAACTTACTCCTATGCTACGCACTTGAATGTATTTCCCATTATTTTTTCTTGTGGCTGACTGCTGGAAGAGATATGAAACACAGGGGCATATTAGCAAGACCCACGTTAAAATTATCGCCGTTTTAGCGGCAGTTTCCTGCCGCTAAAACGGCGATAATTTTATCGCCGGTCTTGCTAATATGCCCCACAGTTTCTAGCATATACAGCGATGAAGGAAAATATATTTGCTTAGAGTTTTCATCAGAACAATGTCCCCATCTCTTTGAACACTTACGCCTTGCAGAGGAATTGTGCACCAAGCCGAGCATACAGCATTTCTGTCTAGTAGATATAAATATTCTGTACGAAGTGCACATGAGGCTGAACATGCGCACTACGCCCCTGCATCAGCTTGAACATCATAAAGTTCTAATTCTTTTATTCTTATTCTGTATGTGGGTTTGTGTACATTTTACGTATTTTTTATGTTACTTGTTTATTTTGGGGTAATTAGCTTGAAAACGCTGTATTCTTCAAAGTGCAACTACCAAGGAGCACTGAACAGAGTTAAAATGTTTAGATTTTGTTTAGCGTTCTTGATTAAATTGTTCTTAAAACAAAGAGCAATGGTGAGGGTCAGGGTATTTAAGTGATTGTTTAGCAGTAGCTGCATAATTAGCCATTTACCATATTCAACAGATAATTTGCAACATAATTTGCAGATTTTCCGGATTTCACCATAAATGTTGCTTCTGGCTCAAATGGTTGAAAATATAACTGCCAGAGAATGAGCCACATAATTTGCATTTATGCTGCATAAATTAGATAACCATGCTGCATAATTTGGTTCTCCATGCCACACAATCCTAGTAGTCTTGATAATGTCAAAGCTATGCAGAATGGTTTGGAGGCTGTCATTATGAAATCTGTACTTCACAGGCTGCAGTGAAATACTTTCCATTTTTCAGGGCTCCTTGTGATACATGTGTTTTTACAGCACTGTGCTTTGTGAAATAAAAGCATCAAAAGAGAATATATACATTTATATTGCCACTGTGTAGTTATAGCTAGGACAGAGCTGCCACTGGAAAAGTGTTTTTGTTAATAACGTTGTCGTTGTTTGATTAATCTTCATGAAACTTTCCCCAAAAATGTCATTCACCTTAGCTCTTACATGGAATGTTTTAATCTGATCAATTAAGCTGAGCCCAAGATCAAAAAGGGAGTCCCATAAGCCACATTACTCTCCAATAGAGAAAAAGAGGTTGAATGGAATTACACCAAATTTGGCAGAAAGTTAAAACTTTACTCAAAAAGTATACTTGTAGTTTGGTGTAAACCTGTTCAGCCATTTCAAGAAATTAGCATTTAAAAGGGTGCTTGGGTGGTCATGAATGCGTTAAAAAGTTAAATACATCTGGACGGTCTGTCCTGCGGGAGTCGGGCAGTACCCCAAAAAAAAAATACAGGTCTCTGTGATTGGTCGAGTGAGCTTTTTCTCCCTGACCCCAGACAATTGAGGGGACCTAGAGGAACCCCCAGGAGTCATCATAAAAATAAATGGTGTTGCTTGTACCGCTGTACTCCCACAGGAACCAGGGCAGCCCTCATGTTAGGAACCATGGTACTCCAGTGGGAAAAGCTCATAAAGCATCACCTCCATGCGACTGCAGTATTGTGCAAGTTTCTCCAAGGAAGCTTGCCTGGTACCGGTGTAGCATGGGTGGAATTTGAGCAGCAGATACCAAAGAAGTGCCTGAAAAAAACATGCCCCATTGTACACTGCCAAAAGGTGGCCCCTTTCAGCTGTGACCAAAAGCAAGAGGGGACTGGGGGCAAAAAGGACCAGCATACAAGCCCCAGGGTATGAACTGTGAAAACAGGAGGTATGCTGTTCCTATAATGGGAAGGGAGGTGCGGTCCTAACCAGAGGGGTGCATGTGGGGAGTGCTCCTAATAGGAGCAAGAGCCCTCACACACCCCGAAGGATGTCATGCTTCCTCATCGGGCAGCTCCTCGTTGGGCTGGCACTGCAATGCCCAATGTGCCCCACGAGGAGGCTCTTTACCAGAGACCTTTTACCTGCGATCTTAGCCGATGATGAAGAGGGTGTGTGTGGTATGTGTGGTGTATATAAGGGTGAGTAGAGTGCAGGGGGAATGTGAGCTAAAAATAATTATGTGAACCAGGTGAACCAACTTTAATTAGCGGGTTCCGTGTTATGATTAAAAAAACCTTCAATGTTGCAAGAAAAGGATATAATAATCCTATCAGGCATATGTTGAGTAAGGATGTGCGTCTACATGTTTCATGCCTTCTAGCGTCTGTGGGACCGTGGCATCTCTTCATGACCAGTAAACTCTTTTATCTACTCACTGAGGGGTGGTTCATATAAATGTGAAGATGAGTAACCATTCCCTCACCAAGTTACACCAACCATAACAGTGTCCCTCCGGGTCCCTCTGGGTAAGTACCCGAAGCTGGCGGGAGATGGGAGCCACTCACTCTGGTATGTACGGACGCTCAATGGCATTGCCATAAACCTAAAAGTCGGTGAACGCGATTAGCGGCTGACATACCCTCTGAACACTCCGGAGTGGATAAAGGCCCTGTGTCCAATCCCTCACTCTGCACGGCTGAGGGCAGTGGAGTTTTGTGGGCTTGTTGAAGGGGTTGGGTGCATGCCCTAACCAGAGGCCACTATGAATGGCTGGAGGCCAGCTCGGGGATATTAGGCACAAATCCTGGCCAGTGGCCAACTCCCTGCACTGGATAGTTAAAGGACGTGTGTAGTCAGGGGGTTGGCCAGCTGAGGCATGGTTGGGCATGTGCACAGTGGGGGCATTAGCTGAATGTGATCAAAAAATTCCAGACATACACTGAGAAAAACAAAAGTTAAAGTGACATTATAGTTAGGTATGGTAATAAAATCTTAGCTTACATTAAAGAACACTCCAAAATTTCACTGAAAATAACAAGGGTTAAAGTGATGTTATAGTTAGGTGTTGTAATGAGATAGAAAGTAAAGTTTAAAAAAACAAAAAAACCCTGATATTCAGCAGTTATAGTTTATTGAGCTAACTAGCATTTATGCCCCAGCCATGCTATTTATGACCTCCAAATATTACATCACTCATGACATGTTAAGTGGAATCATTACTGACTTCACTAATGACAATCCAAATGACATCATTGCAATACAGCCCACCAGAGCGTACCAGAGTCTCACGGGGACTCCATCCCCCAGCCTACCACGTGGCAGGAGCCGCCGACACCCTTTCACGTGCCAGGAAGAGCTTTATAAGCTGCTCAGGGCTCCAGCGGCGCGGGAGCCCATCATTGCAACACAGCCCACCAGAACGTACCAGAGCCTCACGGGGACACCATCTCCCAGCCTACCATGCGGCAGGAGCCACCGACGCCCTTTCACGTGCCAGGAGGCGCTTTATAAGCTGCTCAGGGCTCCCACAGTGTGAGATGTGCGCAGGGGTGACCAGGCCGTGCCCGGGCAAAGCCCGGGCCAAGGGCGCACCCGTCTGCGCCCGTCAGCAACTGGCAGAGGCTGGAATGGGCCACCCCTCTTTTGTCCACTCTCCCGCCACCACCATGGGTAAGAGCAAACAACCCTGTAGTCTTGACTTGGGGAAATCCAAAGCTAAAGTACCCCAGAACTCTGCCTAAATTATTTCATATTTAACTTCTGCAGTGGGGGCACTAACGCAAGAAATTCAAAATGCTGAGGAGCAGCTGGGTTTGAGAGTCGATCACCTTAGGCTGAGTGTCTCCCCAGTTGTCCCCCCTTTGAATATAATCCCTATTGAGAACTCATTCATCCCCAAAAATCAGGGTGTCCCGAGGGAGGGTCCGTCGGTTCTTGACAGGGGGTCCCAGTCGGAGGCAGGGTCTTTGGGAAAGGAAGTGCCATCGCATCAGGAACTGCCGATACCCTCAGTTAAAAAAAAGGGGAAAAACGAGAGGCACTAAACCAGGTACGGCACCAGTGGAACCCATCCCAAGTCTCGTTGGCGGACTAGACCGAGGCCTCGACTATTCCATCTATTCAGCTGTTAGCCAATCCCTGGAGGACTTATTTAAAACGCGCCTGGAGCCACTTTTCTCTACTGCTATTGAAGACATCTCTAAACGTTTTAAAACCTTGGTAAATGGGGTAATGGGGAAACTTGAGCGTTTAGAGACTCAACTGATGGACATGAACAATAGAGGTGTGCCGTCCATCATCTCCTTGTGTTTGCAGGGTATGCCCAGACGTGGGTCCCTTGATCACTTTGCCACTGGATTCAAGCTAGCCTGGCTGATGAGGGCTGTTAGCCCGAAACCGATCCCAGGATGCTTGATTCTGGTCCAGGGAAGACATGGCTTGGCAGTTCGGTCTGGACTGTTCCCATGAGGCACAGGGTCAAGACTGATTTGCATATGGCTGTGTCTGAACTAGGGTGGCAAAGTGAGCTAAAGAATGATGATGGATTCAACCCAGATCTGTGACTGGGGGTTAGTGTTTAAAAAGTTTCAGCACTCCGTCCATCATCTCCTTGTGTTTGCTTTGTTCGCCCTAAGTTGGCAGGGTATGCCCAGACGTGGGTCCCTTGCTCACTTTGCCACTGGATTCAAGCTAGCCTGGCTGATGAGGGCTGTTAGCCCGAAACCGGTCCCAGGATGCTTGATTCCGGTCCAGGGAAGATATGGCTTGGCAGTTCGGTCTGGACTGTTCCCATGAGGCACAGAGTCAAGACTGATTTGTATATGGCTGTGTCTGAACTGGGGCGGCAAAGTGAGCTAAAGAATGATGATGGATTCAACCCAGATCTGTGACTGGGGGTGAGTGTTTGAAAAGTTTCAGCACTCCGTCCATCATCTCCTTGTGTTTGCTTTGTTCGCCCTAAGTTGGCAGGGTATGACCAGACATGGGTCCCTTGCTCACTTTGCCACTGGATTCAAGCTAGCCTGGCTGATGAGGGCTGTTAGCCCGAAACCGGTCCCAGGATGCTTGATTCCGGTCCAGGGAAGACATGGCTTGGCAGTTCGGTCTGGACTGTTCCCATGAGGCACAGGGTCAAGACTGATTTGCATATGGCTGTGTCTGAACTGGTTTGGCAAAGTGAGCTAAAGAATGATGATGGATTCAACCCAGATCTGTGACTGGGGATTAGTGTTTGAAAAGTTTCAGCACTCCGTCCATCATCTCCTTGTGTTTGCTTTGTTCGCCCTAAGTTGGCAGGGTATGCCCAGATGTGGGTCTCTTGCTCACTTTGCCACTGGATTCAAGCTAGCCTGGCTGATGAGGGCTGTTAGCCCGAAACCGGTCCCAGGATGCTTGATTCTGGTCCAGGGAAGACATGGCTTGGCAGTTCGGTCTGGACTGTTCCCACGAGGCACAGGGTCAAGACTGATTTGCATATGGCTGTGTCTGAACTGGGGTGGCAAAGTGAGCTAAAGAATGATGATGAATTCAACCCAGATCTGTGACTGGTGGTGAGTGTTTGAAAAGTTTCAGCACTCCGTCCATCATCTCGTTGTGTTTGCTTTGTTCACCCTAAGTTGGCAGGGTATGCCCAGACGTGGGTCCCTTGCTCACTTTGCCACTGGATTCAAGCTAGCCTGGCTGATGAGGGCTGTTAGCCCGAAACCGGTCCCAGGATGCTTGATTCCGGTCCAGGGAAGAAATGGCTTGGCAGTTCGGTCTGGACTGTTCCCATGAGGCACAGGGTCAAGACTGATTTGCATATGGCTGTGTCTGAACTGGGGTGGCAAAGTGAGCTAAAGAATGATGATGGATTCAACCCAGATCTGTGACTGGGGGTGAGGGTTTGAAAAGTTTCAGCACTCCGTCCATCATCTCCTTGTGTTTGCTTTGTGCCGATTAATAGGCCTGGTATATCGAAATGCGGCCTCATGTCAAAAAGGGGAGGGGGCATCGAGGCTGGGAAATCAGACCTTGCCACAGACTGGTATAAGTTCCCAAGTTAATGCCAAGACAGGGGTGGGCTCCGGGCGTAGGGATGCGGACAAGCCCTGTAAAGATGGGGGTGAGCTAATCCCTGTCACAAATCGACAGCAAGTAGGACAGGGTAAGACCCCCGCAAATAGGCCTGAGGGTTTCAAATAGCTGCAGACTTTACTTGCCACCAGACGCGACTCCCTTTGTAGCAATTCTTATAGGTGCTCCCCCACTTAAAGAGAACTGTACAGAATCTACCCAGGAACTCATACGTAAAACTAAGTTCTGGTGTAAACAGTATTCAGGCAATGGGGCACTGGCTTCTACCCACATTATAATGGCAAGACGAGTTGGCTGGGTGGGTTTCAGGCCAAAACAGGTAGAGGGAGTTTGCATTGTTATTAATTTTGATCAGGCAGGAATAGGAGGGAAGCTGTTCCAGGATGGTTCAAATGAGGGCATGGGGGGCATTAGGGTCCTGCCGCTGGGGTTTTTTTTACCCACCACCGGATGGGCAACAGGTTCCAATCATGAGTGAGCGGGGGAATTTTGTACCGGCCCAAGTGAGGACATATCCATTGTCTAGACCAAGTTCCAGGGATGGCCAGCTATTTAAGCCGAATACCCCTATTGCCCCGACACCACTCACATTGCTAAAAGAGTTGTCAAGGGAGGAAAGAAGGGAGAGTACTCTAGTGTTTACAAACAGATTCCTCCCATTAAGTCAGCTGGACATTAACGATTGACTGGTGACCCCCCCAACAGCAGAATCATAGTACGGATAGATTAAGGGGTGCTGGGTCAAGTGAGGGAAATAACTTAAATATTAAGATCCTTAGTTGGAATATAGCAGGGTTAAGAACTAAAAAAGACGAACCTAGGTGGCTTGATCTCCTAAGAGAGTATGACATACTGGGCTTACAAGAGACATGGGATAGGGATAATAATTTCTGGTTGGATGGGTATAAGTCCTATGGCAAGCCCGCACGGCCCTCTCCAGCAGGTGGAGCAAAGGGGGGTCTTCTAACATTAATTTCACTTAAACTTTTGGGTACCCATTGTACTGTGGACTCTGGATCAAGTAACTGCCGAGCGATAGAAATTACTCCTACCCACACTACAAAATTACTTATTGTAAACTTTTATAATTCTTTTGATAGTAATTTTACAACTGAACATTTATGTAATTTAAAATGTTTTTTAGAGGACTATAGAGTGAAGCAAACCACCTTTTATTCGATTATAATCTTGGGCGATTTTAATATTCACTTATGTGATATGAATTGTAATGTTGCAGATTTTTTGGGGCCAGTTAATTCTCTCAATTTGCACTTTGAGCACACACAGCAAGGGGAGGATCTTCTGGCTGAAGTAGATCTCGTTCTACCTAGTGCGAATGTTAGTGAGGCGAGGATTCCCACATTCAAGGCGAGAGGGCGGGATTCCATAATAGACTATATATTTATTTCCCCAGCACTGTCAACTCAGGTGGTCTCTTATAATGCACAGTGATCGCATTTTAGTGACCACAACCCCATCTATCTTGCGCTGGGTGCAGGAACTGGTTTAAAGGGCAAACAAGGAGAATCAACTATTGTTAAATGCTTAAAACCATCTGACCTGGGGCGTAGGCTGAAACGGAGTAAGGTAATTCAGGACCTTTTTCTCCAAGATTTACAGGAGAGCGCTGAGGAGAACTTCAGCCTCTGTCTTGATCCAACAAAATTAGGGGCAGAGGTACTCTCTGCATTTGAAAGAATCTGTGATCAGGTAGCGAAGGGCCTTACTCTGCCCATTAGAAATCGTAAAGAAACAGCAGAGAGATGGTTTGATAGCAATTGTTCTGAAGCACACGAAAGCTTTTAGCTGCTCTGAAACAGGTTCCACAAGATAAAACGTCCATAGCCACATTAAGAAAGTCATATAAGCGGGCTTTGGAATTCCGCAAAAATGAAATCAAAGATGAACCCTGGAATGACTTACTTGCTATGGATGTCATTAAGGACAGCGCCAGATTTTGGGCAATAGGAAACAAATCTTTTTTTACTGGCATTAATAATTCTCCCCTGGAATGCAATATCACGGAGGATCAATGGTTCTCTCATTTTAAACTTATATCTGAGGTCCCAGAAGAGATGGGTTCACCCGTTACCCTAGATCAAGATACGGGTCCTTCCGTTTTGGTTTTTAATGAAGGAGAAGTAGAGCTAGCAATTATGCAAATGAATAGTAATAAGCCTCCAGGCCCGGATGGAGTCCCGGCAGATTTGTACAAACTGAATCCAACTCTCTGGGCAAAAATTTTAACAAAAGTGTTTAATGCGGCTAGTCAGCAGGGATTTTCGGGGTCTCGGTCCCACTCCACCATTATTCTGGTTTTTAAAAAGGGCCAGAGAGGTGACCCACGCTGCTACAGGCCTATATCCCTGATTGATTCTGCTGTAAAAGGGCTAGGGAGAGTGATTCTTATGAAACTTTCGGTATGGCTGGATGGCAGTGGTGTACTGTCAAATCTCCAATATGGTTTTAGAAAAGGAAGGAGTACACTAGACTAGTGTCTAAATCTGCACTTATTACCTGGGAAATATACAGTGGCCAAGGCTGGGACATTACAGTTGGCCTTTATGGACCTGTCCTCGGCGTTCGATCTAGTTAATAGATCAAAACTATGTTCTCTATTGATCGATATGGGACTGGATCACGATATAGTCAACTTCTTGGCTGATCTACACAGGGATCTCTTTCAGAGGGTGAGAGTCGACCAAGATGGCAATTGCACCAAGCACTTTCGTATTGTTAGAGGTGTCAGACAGGGTTGCATTTTAGCTCCCCTTCTTTTTACTTTATATATAAACAACCTTGACACCTCCCTGTGTTCTGCCGGCCAAGATATTCCCGGCTTTGGGGGCCAGGCCATCCCGGCCCTCCTATACGCGGATGATGCAGTATTGCTAGCATGCACACTAGTAGGGCTTCAGAGGCTTTTGGATTCTTTTGGGGCCTTTATGCGATCTCTGGATTTAATTGTTAATATAGCCAAATCGCATACGATGATTATGGGCCAGAGAGCAAAAAAGCCTAAAACTTTTTATTGTGAAGGTGCAGACCTGTCTAGGTTGTCCTCTTTTTCTTACTTGGGGGTACTGTTTGACGAGAGGGGTTTGTGGGTACCTCAACAGAAAGCCAAAAAACATGCCATGGCAAGATCTATAGCAGCCGTTCATGGTTTTGCACAGCGACTTGGGGCCAAGCCAATCGAAGCTATGCTTAATATCTACAGATCCAAATGTATTGCCATCGCGAGGTATGGGTCTGCAATCTGGGGTTATAAGCCGGTAGAGGGGTTACAAATAGTTGAAAATAAGTTTCTAAGGAACCTGCTGTCTGTCCCTCAATCCACCCCCACGTACATTATACATCAAGAATTAGGCACTGGCTTTGTCTCTGACTTGATAGGCCTGGCCCCAGTTGTATGCTGGCTAATGATCTGGACTAATCCAGAATTAGTGCTGAATCGAGAGATTGCCCAGGATTGGGTTTCCATGGGGAGAGCTAGCTGTATTCCGTGGCTACGATATGTAAAAACAATTCTAAAGAAATTAGGGCACTCCGAACTCTTTGAATCTCCAGAAAATACTAGGAAAGAGGATATGGCTTGGGTTAAATTACACTTTTTAAACATGAAGTTTTTAGAGAGAGAGGCGAGTGAGATATTGAAACTCTCGGTGAGAGCATACCTCTTGCTAAAAACCTCACCTCTGACAGAACCCTATCTGAAAATTGTCACCAAGCCTTACCATCGCTTTCTCTTAATCCGATTTCGTTTTAATCTCATTCATTGTCTTTTAGCAGATCCGCAGGGTTGGAGGAGGGTGAATGACCTAGGTCCATTTACATGTGATAATTTTTCTACCCAGGATACCATGCATTTTACAATGTTTTGTGATCATTTTAGCGATATGCATAGAAAGTTTTTACTACCTATTTTACAGGGAAAAGTCTTTACTCAGGTTAGACCTGCACTATTATATTTACAGATGCTGAATGACTCATGGGAGATTTTTAATATTGCAAGTTTTTTAGTGGCCGCTGTTAGGCAAAGGAAAAAACGGCACTTTATGTTAAGTACTCCGGTTGCTTCTGTTTGATTATATGAATTTTGTTTTAATGTCTGCCTTTCTACCTGAGAAATTTTGCTGCGTAATATGTATTCTGGATCGTTTGCCTTCTTTTGAGATCCTATAGCGAAACTTTTATTCAGACTCTCCCTTTTATTGTTAATTAATGCCAGCTCGTTTTATTTGCCTCCCTATGATTCTGGTGATGAAATGTATTATGGTGCCCAAGATTATTTATGGAATTTTATATTGTATTGTTGTGGTATATGCTGTACATTGTGTACTTTTATGGTTTTTATTAACTGAATAAAGTGGTTTTGACTGACTGACATTATGCATGATTAAATCAATGATAACATAATAGTTACATACATCATAGAGGTACTGAGGGTATTGTTTTGTAATTGTATTGTATTGCAACATTTATATAGCACTTACTACTCCATGTGGGGCGCCAAAGTGGTTACACATGTGTGTTAATAGCATTGAAATACCGTAAGCCTTGGAAGAAAGTGTGGTTGTGCATTTTGACAGTTATATGGTGCACCATTTACAGATCACTAAAATAAGCTAAGGCCTTACTACCATATCTAACTATAACGTCACTTTAACCTTTGGTTTTTTTCAGTGGATGTCATCAGTGATGTAATTTGAGATGTCATCAGTGATGTCATAGAATATTTCATGAGTCATGTCATATGTGAGGTCATAAGTAGTGCATGGTGGGGGCGCACATTATAGTTAGTGCTGCTTACTAAAAATTGTGAATTTCTGTGTTTTTTTTTTTAGTTCAAAACGTTAATGTTGTCATTGACAAATTCACCTAACTATAACGTTACTTTAACAGATATTTTTATCACAACTTACTGTAATGTTACTTTAACCTTTGGTTTCTTTCACTGAATTTTTTTTCACTGAATTTCTAGGGCTTTTTTAGAGTAAAGAAATACTTAATTACCATACATAAATGCAACCCCCCACCCCTTTGGCTGTGCTCGTGGAGGCTTGGCTGCAGGGCCTTTCTGCAGGACAACCCTCACATGCAGCCAACCCCATACTGCGCGTGGCCTTTGACCATGCGCAGTGGGGCGTTGGCCAAAAAGGCTGGCCCTGAGGACCCCATCCCCCATGGCCCCTCCGCCTGTGCCTCTTTAGGCCCTGTGGACTCCACCCCCCAGGGTCCTACATATAAGTTAAAAGAGGAGGGGGCAACGGAGCCCCCTCCCGAGACTCTTTAGGCCCTGGAGACCCCGTCCCCCAGGGGCGTTGTCAAGGTTAGCGGTTCCTCTGAAGCAGTACCCTCAAGAAGCCCACCTTCTGGCAGCTCCAACTCTGCGTTATAAATATACAGAGGTTCAGAGTGGCCAGATGAGGGGAAGGGAATTAAAGAGGGTACTTCGGGTAGGGAGATCTGGAAAAGAACAATGCTATTGCGGTTTCTACATAGACATATATAACAGCATATGATATGTTTGTTAGGAAAGGTTGTTTCCTGTGGGGGAACAATGTTCTCTTCTATGGTTTGGGAATAAGCGGTTTCTAGAAATGTCTCTAGGTTTTTCTGATAGTCGTACACTAGTCTCTCTGCTCAGGGCAATTTATCCTGCTAAACCATATTCTCTGATTTGCCTTGGGTCTTGCCAATACTGAGCACACACATTGATCTAGGTAATGAGTTTATAATTTGGTCCTGGGTACCTTGTAGGTTAAGACTCTGAATGTCTGGAAACGTCACTATCTCAATCAAGCGCTTGAATTGCCACTTAAACTCTCATCAAGTATTGCATGCTCTACCTCGTTTTGAACCAAACCTATAATGTGTATTCCATTTGGTTCATCAAGTTACTCAAAACTCATATGCCACAAGGGTACTCATGTTTGTGCCCAAGGTTCAATGTCACCATTTGTGCCCAAGTTTCAGTGTTACTAACACATTCTGGCAAGTTCCATATGGCTTTAGTCTTTTAATGCTCTTCGCAAGTGTCCTTGGTTACATCACCATTATGTAAACGATTTGAGTGCTCCACAAGAGGAACAGGCGTCTCCTTACCTGCTTCCAGGATTGCTCTGCATGGACGGCCTACCGTTTCCTGGGGACAGCTCTGATGGGAATTCACTACATGCGGGTGTGTCCGTTTCAGCTCTCCGGCTCTCAATAATCTGCACCTGGCGGCCGGGCATGGCTGCTTACATAGCAGCGGTACCAAAAAAGATAGCGTCCGTGATGGTGCACTAAAACTAAAAAAGGACAAAGTTAGACTGCTGTGACGGAGCTCCAAAACAAAAGAAGTACTACACACATATCGCTTGGTTGGGCATAATACAGTTTGAAATACAAATAGTGCATTTTATTACATATGGCAATACTTGTGGTTTGGTCGACCTGACATGACATTAAAGACATTGTTTTGTGGCAGTCATCATAACCTCTTGGGCTCTGTGAATGTGTAATACCTGTAGAGTTCGGATAGAGGCATTTTAGAATTTCTTATATATATGCTTGAAATGTCCACATGCTACTGACCCTTATTACATTGGACCTGGGTTAGGGAAGGCTCATGACAGATGTGTATTTTATTAAGGGGAGAGGGGCCGCATGGCCCCCTTCCCTGAGCCTTTTTGGCCACGGGAACTCCCCCCCCCCGGCCACTTATTTAAATAAAGGGGAGGGGGCGCACAAGGGCCCCCATGGCTGATTTTGGCCCCGTGGACCCCATCCCCTGGGGCTCTTTGTTATTTTTTAGGGGAGGGGGCGCATAGTCCCTCTCCCTAGGCCAATTTCATGAATGACGCTTCTGTGGGATAGCTGCTGCAGAGAGAACTGACGTATGTGCAGCAAAAGTGACGCTAGGCTGCTTTGCGGAATGTAAAGCAACGCAAATCACCTAGCATCACATTGGAGTGTGCAATGCATCAAAAATCCATTAAAAAGTAACACATTTGAAGAAAAAACATTTCCCTATCCCTCAAAAAGGAGAGATGGAGCAGGCAGCAGGCAGCATTAGCCTGGGCAGCAACCCCAGCAACCCCAGTACCAGCCAGGATGTGCTGACAGACCTCCAAAATTCAGATAACAGAGGTGACAAAGTATGAACTTCAACTCTTTGTCACCTCCAAATTGCCATTAGAGAAGAAAGAGGCCATTTGGTAGTCCATCTTGGACAAGATTAACAGTGTCAGGCAATCTAAAAGGACAGTGTCAGAGTGCAAGAAGAGGTGGCATGATTATAAGTGTAGAAGGAAAGAGAAACTGGCCAGGAACCTGAAGGCAGCCATGCGGACCGGAGGAGGAGGACCTGAGGACCAGGAGGAGTTGAACTCCTTGGAGGAGCAGGTGGCATCAGTTATCCCAGTAGAGTTGGTGGCAGGAGTTCATGGACAGGACAGTGCTAGCTATGAGGACCAACAAGACCTACAGTGTGAGTGGCAACATGGACAATATGACCAAAGATGTCTTACTCTGCAGCAGAGCAAGCTACATTCCTGCACTGCACTGCGCTGTGTAAGGAAAAGATTTGGAATTGCTCACATGTCCAGTCAAACATCATATAAATGTAAGTCAAACTGCCCATTTAAATGCTGCACAGGCCAGTCCAGCTCCGTCGAGTTTGTCCAGTCTATGTGTGATGTGCAGCACCAGTCCGGGTTCATATTTGTATACTAGAACTTGTAGCACAATGTATAACATTAGTGACCAAGACTACAAGTTCCACAATAGAAAGCAAAAAACCTGGAATGGAACACCACATCATGCATTGACACTAGAACCCTGCCCACTCTGACTTTTACAATGTATGCCCCCTTGCACCATGAGGCTAGTGCATCTTTCTTGGGGCCATGCAGCCAAATCTGGACTGTAAAGCAATGGAATGGAATGGGTTTGCCAGAGGATTAACTCCTCTACTGAGAGGGGTTCCAGGCGTGGTGTATGTGAAGTATCAACACATAGGAAAATGCAAATAACCATGTGTACAATCACTAACATGAAACTACATTGGATGCAGCTGTACTGATATGGGGGGTGAGAGCACACAGGTGTTGGCTGCCATGGTACAGACCACCCTACCTCCTGGCAGGCAAAAATCAAAACTGGGGGTGACTGCAAGTGATGCAAACCAGAGGACCATGAGTGTTTGTTGGGAGAATAGATGGCGTGTGAGCCTGGTAGGCCCTTGGTAGCGTAATTCAATGTAGGTGTGGCTGGGCATAATGAACTGGCACTGTGTCTGAATGAGGAGACATCGCTGAGCAAGGAGGTGAGAAGTCACTAATGTGTACTGAAAAGTAGCCTGAGCAATACTCATGCACTGCTGTGTCTGATAGTGTCACAATTGTGATGCAGCTGGGAAGGGATGCCATAGAAGAGGGCACTGCGGTACTACATCCTACATCTGATGTGGGCCTTAGTGAAGATGTAGCACCTGTCAGGAGGGATTTGTAAGGGGAAATGTCTGACTATGCCACATATGTCAAAGCAGGAGGATCTCAAACAGAGATTGTGAAGTGACTGGATGAGATCTGTGTCCACAATGATAGACAAGTCCTCGTGATGGTTGGAGGATGAGTTGTATGGGCCTAGTTTGGTAGGTAAATGTCACAGAATATCATAACTACTAGCATGTGGGCCACAGCTTCAGCCATAGCTTTCAGATACAGGCAGCCATTTTGCTCAATTGCAAATGGTGACTCACATTGGGGGTGTTGGTGTCACATTAAAGTCAAATGATCATCTGTGTGCAATCAGTGTATGACAGAAAGTAGAGTCCCTGGGTCCACTAGAGGAGTGGCAGAGGGGTCATGTACAGGTACAAGTGAGTGGGGCTGAGTTGAGCAATCTGTGATACTCTGCAGATAAACAAATCCGTCAATTCGAAATATGGGGTGAGTGGTAGCAACCTTCCTAATTTGACTGGGCCTATCCCCTCAGAGTTGGTACACAGTGCTTACAGTACAGAACTATGGAGACAACTGTGTTTGTACAGAAATCACATATGTTCACTCAATTAGGAAAACCATGGTAAGTACATGGCCTTACACATACCTGCAGTGTAACAAGGTTGCTAGCTGTTTAGAGTTGTATGGATGTGTGTCAGTTATGAGCTCTTAGCTACATGAATGCACAATGTGCATGCAAGACAGCACAACAAGGAATACTGGAGTGGTGAGAGGCAGACTGTAGGTTCAACAATAACAGATGACTAAAGCCACATCACTTACCTAGGTACTGTTGGCTCATTAGTGGCCACAGGAAATGCAGGCACCCTGGTGACTTGGTGCAATGTGCACAGTAGTGGTGTCAACAAGGGAAACTCCATTCAGTTATAGCCGTTATGAAAAAGAAAGGCTATCATCAAGACAGATGTGGACCTTACCTCAACTCACACTCCCCAGCAGGGCAGGCCAGCAAGCTGTGTAACTGTGTTGTAGTGTGTGGTATGACACAAAATATCACCTTTGTCACACAGTGGTCCTGTGAACAATGTAGAGATAAAGCCATCTGGAAAGCAACTACAGTCATTCTTGCCCACAATTCCTATGAGTGACATATGTCCTACACATCAATGTTGACCTGAATGTGAATGAGAATAACATCTGTATGTCAGCCAAAGTAACTCATATCAACATCTAGCATAGATCACCATTAACGTATTCCAATTTCATTGCAGAGGGAGAAACAACACCTCATGACCAGCAGCCTGTCCTGGATGACCAATCTGTTGGCGATGACCTCCTGCCCCCCATGGATGTTGACACATTTCAGCAACTCCTGGGCTCCAATGGAACACCTTCTCCAGTCACAGCAAGGGGTGTCAGCATTGCTTGGTCTCAGAGGACCCACCTGCCACAGAACATGCCTCATCTGCCAGCCAAAGCCCAAGCCTGGACTCCGAGATCACCCAAGTTGTCTTCCAATGTCCAATGGAAAGAGGTAGGAGTCTAGCAGCAGCTGATAGATGAGATGCAGGCGGGGATGGAGACCATTGCGGGCACCCTAGAGGGAGTCTGTAGGTGCCTCAGTTCCAATAAAGGCACCTCTGAGGCTATCAAAGGCACCTACCCTTCGCTCCATAGAATGGACCAGTCCCTGGCTGACATTGCTGGTGTCATGAGGCAGAGGCAGCAACCACAGCCCTGCCAATGTGACACCAGTGAGGCTGCCACCGTACCATCCTCCAATTTATGGAGCAGAAGCAGGACTCCTACATTGCTATTGTAGGTGCCTTCTACCGTGATGTTGTAGCCTTGCTGACAAGCCATCAGCCCTTTGTCAGTGCTGTGCTGTCATCTTTGCTGGCACAGACAAATGCTGCCAGGGACATGGGAGCCACATCTTCAGTCCCTGATGTGTGTGTGCCTCAGATGCCTCCTGCACAAACACCACCACCCTCAGAGGAGGCACAACACACATCATAGGAGGAAGATGTGGACTTCACCATTTCTTTTTTTTTTTTTTTAATTTTTCAAAACCTTTATTGAACATAATCAGCATTACCAACATACATTTTGCATCAAGTCAAAGCACTGTGCACATAGGGTCATTTACTGAGCTCCTCAATAGTGGGGGGAGTATTCAGACACATGACAAAGCACCCATGAGCAACAAATATCTGGAATATGTGGAGGCAGCACTGCAGAGGGGGGCGTTAGGTCCGGTCAGGGGGGAGAGAGTGGGACCGTGAGGGAGAGGGCCACCGACCAACACCGGCGGCCACCGCGGGCGGAGAGCCGGCGGGGAGCGCGGGAGAGGCAGTCTGGCTCGAATGTGATCGGGTGTGGAGGTATGTCACCAGGGGGCCCCATATGTCAATCGGGCGAGACCTAGCAGGCATAAGGGACTTCACCAATTTCTGGCGGCGATCTTATCAATAAAATTTATCTGTGCCTCTTTGCCAGTTTCCCATTGGACCTGTGTTAATTATCATGCCATCACCCTTGTCACCTGGTACTGCCCCCTTTTTCTATGCCCACCTGTTAATCTGATCCATTTGTGGAATGTTGATGAGGCTTACCATCCCTAATCTCAATTTGGAACTCCTCCTCACTGGAATACTCCTCTCTTCGACATGTCACATGACATGTATTCCCCATGGACTCTGTTTGGACATCCTTGGGCTCTCAAACAATGTTGGGGTTGTTGCTTCAAGAACTGCTACTGTAAATTAGCCAAAACACACCTGTAAATAAATGCACTAACTTGAACCTGTGTGTTGTATGTCTGTTGCAGATAGGGCTAACTAGACCATGGTGGATGTGCACACCCAAAAGGCACTTCCTTCCATCTCAAGGAAATTGTGCTACATTCACTATCACATACTCTTGTTGGACAAGGTCAAGCATCATGGACATCCCCTGCCATGGCATTATGCTGCAAATCCCTTTGAACTATTGAACATCATGGTATGCCAATAAGCATCTGTTAGAAATGGGGGTCTCTAGTTGGCAGAGGTAAGTACCTTTGTCCAAATAGGGACCCTTGCTTCTAGTCAGGGAAAGGGGGATACACACTCTAGATAACTCCTGCTCACCCCCTTGGTAGCTTGGCACGAGCAGACAGGCTTATCCCAAAGGCAATGTGTAAAGTATTTGTACCAACAATCACAGTAACACAGTGATACCACAAATGGACACCACACCAGTTTAGAAAAATAAAGTATCTTTATCTAAACTTAACAAGACCAAAACGACAAAAATCCAACAAACAACTATTAAGAAAAAGGACTTTCAAAAGGTTTTAGCAACTGAGTCCATAGAAAACTATGGATGCGTGATTTCTTGCAAAGTACATGTCGTTGCGACAAAATTCACCAAGCCAAACAGCCACAGCGATGGGAAGCGTCGAACAACAAAGAGATGTGTCGATTCCTGAGACCTTCGTGGATGTGATGCGACAGTTCCGCTGGACACAGGGGAGCGGTGCGTCGGGTCCGGTCTGTAGGGGGAAGCGATGCGTCGATTCTGAGACGACTCCGATCCGTGGGTGATGCGTCGGGGAAAACTTGCCGCACAGGAACGATGCGTGGAAATCCGGGATGCGTCGACAAATGATTTGGCGGCGGCGAGCGGCGCTGCGTCCGTTTCTTCAGCCGCGATTCCTCGATGCGTCGATTCTTGCAGCAGCGACGGGCGCTGCATCGGTTTCAGTAGCGGCGCAGCGGTGCGGGGAGATTCTTCTCGCACCACGTAGTTGCGTTGGAAAAACTGTCGCAAGAAGAGCGATGCGTCAATTTTCTTGTTGTTGCGTTGCTTTCCCGCTCCCAGCAGCAGAAACAACCTCCAGAGGCCCCACACAGTCACAGGCACTCCTGGCAGGTCAGAACTCCCAGCATGGAAGTTCAAGGGAGCTGGCGGTGAAGTCTTTGTGTTCCTGAGACTTCAAAACAGGAGGCAAGCTCTACTCAAGCCCTTGGAGACTTTCCTCAAGCAGGGAACACAGCACACAGCAAAGTCCTTCTCCTTTCCTTGGCAGAAACAGCAACTGCAGGCCAACCCCAGATACACAGCTAGGGCAGTACTTCTCCTCAGTTTCTTCAGCTCTTCTCCTTGGCAAAGGTTCCTCTTGATTCCAGAAGTAGTCTAAAGTCTGGGGTTTTGGCTCTGATACTTATACCCCAAAATGTCTTTGTTCTCTTTGTGCAAGGGGCTCTGAGCCCAGTTCAAACCAGTTCTGGGGGGCACTTTGCAAGTGCACAACAACATCCATTGTCAGTGTGAGCCTTGGCTCCAGACACACCACAGGGGGGAGGAGCCAGCATTGTGGAAGGCAGGCACAACCCTATTCAGATACAGGTGCTACTCCTCCCACCACTCCAAATTCAGATCAGGCCTATTCAGCCTAGTGCTAACTCATCCAGACTCCTGGAGCCACTGCACCTCCCCAGCCCCAGTCACTCCAAAGCCATACAGTCAATCCACAAACAGGCAGAGGCACACAGGATGGTTGAACAAGAAAATAGCCACTTTCTAAAAGTGGTATTTTCAAACACACAATTTAAAAACCATCTTTACTAACAGATGTGTTATTAAATCCTGAGTTCAGGGATACCAAACTCCATTTTTCCATCTTATCCCTATGGGAATATATGCTTGTAAAATGTTACAAAGCATTCCCCATTCTGTCCTATGGGGCAAGATAGCCTTTCAATAGTGAAAAACAAAATTTGCAGTATTTCACTATCAGGACATGTTACACACACCAGTACATGCCCTACCTTTCACATACACTGCAGCCTGCCCAGGGGGGTACATTGGGCCTGCAATAGGGGTACCCTATATGTAAGGGAAGGTTAGGGCCTGACAAGTGGGTGCACTTGCCAAGTCGACATGGCAGTTAACAAACTGCGCACAGGCACTGCGGTGGCAGGCCTGAGACATGTTTTCAGGGCTACACATGTGGGTGGCACAATCAGTGCTGCAGGCCCACTAGTACCATTTGATTTACCAGCCCTGGCACACTCAGTGCACTTTACTAGGGACCTACTGGTAAAACAAATATGCCAATCAGGTAGAACCACTCACAATAACAATTTACACAGACAACATATTCACTTTACCACTGATCAGCAGTGGTAAAGTGCCCAGAGTCCTATAGCCAACAACAGGTCAGGAAAAAATAGGAGGAAGAAGCAAAACGTTTGGGGATAACCCTGCAAAAAGGGCCATTTCCAGCACAACCCTCTTCCATTCTAAAGCCAGGGTAGACCAATCAATACCTCGATGGGCTTCCCAGCTTGGGGCGACAGAACATGGAACCTGGCCCGAACAGCAGGGGACTATTCCTGTTCTATGCCTTCCTGAACCCAGTTGGATCCCTCTATCCATACTCTCAGGGCCCACTAGGGTAGCCCATGGGGGACCCTTTTCCCCACCTGGGGACCCCATCTGTGCAGCGCCTAATCTTACTTTGCTCACAGATGTATCCCAACAGGTAGACAGTACCCACATGGCCAACACAGTGGTAAGGCCCAGTCCACCCCCGGGGTATGACTCCTGCCCCCTCCCAGGGGCAACTCTGTCCACCAGGACAGCCAGCCACAGTGGCCACTGACAGCTGTCAGTGATGAGAGCCAGGCCTCATGCCTTTCAGGCCTCTCTAACCTCTGTGGTGTTAGAAAGTGGGGGGCAGTAGCCCCAGGTGCCTGGTACCTTTTCTCCACTTTCCCTCCTGCCAAGTCAGGTATGGAAACCTGACACTGGCCCACCAGCCCAGGGTCTGAACCCAGCAGCTGGACAAGAGACTGGGGTGGGCTCTCCCACAACCTATCTTCCTCCCTGGGGCTCTGCACCCTCCCACCTGGAGCGGCACCCCCAGAAGACAACTTGGTAGGGGCACTGTTAGCAGTCGCCCCTTCCTCCAGGTCAGGGGGGACACCCTGAACCTGGCTCTCCAACCCAGGGTCGGTACCCTTAGGCTGGACCTGTGCCTGGCAACCCAGGACTTCCGGGGGAGTACACCAACCCCCCCCAAGGGAAACACACTCTTCATGAGTTGTACAAGAGTCTGACTGGCACAGGTCTCCAGCCTCCTGTCCACTTGACAAAGCATGAAGACACCCCCAGGCCAGAAGTGGCCTCACCAGGGTCATTCCTGGGGTGCTCTGACCTTAGAGCTGGCAACCCCTGACCCACTGGTCCTTCCACTGGGGACTGTGTCCCCCCCTTACCCTTTTCTCTGGACTCATGCACCCTCCCCACTGGAGCGGTGCTGACAGACACCAGAACTGGTGGGATGCTTGTTACAGCAGCCCCCCCCTAGTCCACCTGACACTTTGGGATCCCCCTCAGGAAATGGCCCCCCGATACAGACTAGGCCCCCCTCCTGGTTTTCACTTATGGAACCAACTAGGCCCTGGGACTGGGTTTCAGGCACCGTGGGACACAGCCCACGCCCACTCCTTCTCCTCTGAGACAGGACGTGGGACCCTACACCCCTCCCACTACACTGGGAACTATCTGGGCTACCACAAACCTCCCCTACCTCACTTGGTTGGGGAAAACCTGAGCCACCCCCTTCAGGATCACTCCCAAAAGCTTCTTCAGAGTTCAGACCCTCTGGAATCCACCAAAAGGTCTGCCTCCAGCGCAAGCTCCGTGGAATCAGAGAACTCACACTTCACCTGGTGTTGGCATAGCTCTGGAAAACAGGGACTTAAAATATGCTCTCCAACAATTGAATCACACAGCCCCCACAGTTGTTAACCAAGCTACCCTTTCCCCCACCATCCAGTGCCTCACACAAGTACCCCACACCACTCTCCTGAAATTGGCAAGACAGTGTCTGACTGTCTCTGTCACTCAACCCACACTCTTCTGGGCGGTCTCTGCACTCACACACCAGGACTCCTACCATGGGGGAACCCCTCTCCCTGCACCTCTCATCTAGAGTCAGTAGAGTGTCCCTCCCACCACCAGGAATATGATCCCCTGTGTCAGTTCCCCAATCCACTTCAGGGACACTGCACACCACTGGAGCAACCTCATAACCCTGAACCCCTTGGTGTATGTCAACCCCCTCCTTCAAGTCAGGTGCCACATCTCTGTGTGTGTGTACTTCTCCCTCAGCACTAGACACTACATTTTTGCTGCCACCATCTGAGCTGGACTCCACCTCCAACCCAGCCAAGCTCACTTCATGAGCTGCACACATTTCTTTTTCCTTGGTTGAGACACTCAGGGCCTAAAGCCTCGCGAACTCCTCATCCAGTTCTCTCATTCTCAGCTCACATGCCAAGATCAACTTCTTTTCTTCCAAGGCATAGGCCTTCTTGCTCTCCTCTGCTATCTTTTCTCTCTCTATGGCAGCTCTTTGGTTCTCCATTTCCAATATTTTCATCTCGAGCCTCATGACTTCTAACTCATGATCTCTAACCCTTTGGTTTTCCTCCAACTCCTCTGGGGAAAACATTCTAGCAGAATGGTTGCTGCCAGCCCTAGAGGCTACTCTTGACACAGGTAGATCCTGTGACCTGAAACCATCCCCTTGTACATCCTCATCCACCTCTGCATCACCTGTTTCCCCCGCCTCTATGGCCATCCACCAGGCCCTTAAGGCCGTCTGTAGCTCCTCCTTCCTGGAGCTGCTCTTCATGGAACATCCAAAATATTTGCAAAATTGCTTGAGCTGACCTACTCTGTAGGTATGCAACATTTCAATATCAAACTCCAATTCTGCCATCTCACTTGCTGGTTTACCCTTCTGAGACATGATGCATGGATACTTTAATGGTTACTCAAAAATAGAACCAAAAACAAAACACTGTATGTGGTTGCGTAGTGGTCTGCTCTAAACTAGTGATGCACACCAATCACTGAGGGTCAAGTACAAATACAGGTTCAAATCCTCACCGCTGACCACCAATGTTAGAAATGGGGGTCTCTAGTTGGCAGAGGTAGGTACCTTTGTCCAAATAGGGACCCTTACTTCTAGTCAGGGAAAGGGGGATACACACTCTAGATAACCCCTGCTCACCCTCTTGGTAGCTTGGCACGAGCAGACAGGCTTATCCCAAAGGCAATGTGTAAGTATTTGTACCAACACTCACAGTAACACAGTGATAACACCACAAATGGACACCACACCAGTTTAGAGAAATAAAGTATCTTTATCTAAACTTAACAAGACCAAAACGACAAAAAGCCAACATACAAGTATTAAGAAAAATGACTTTCAAAAGGTTTTAGCAACTGAGTCCTTAGAAAACTATGGATGCGTGATTCCTTGCAAAGTACCTGTTGTTGCGACAAAATTCACCAAGCCAAACAGCCACAGCGATGGGTAGCGTCAAAAAACAAAGAGATGCGTCGATTCCTGAGACCTTCGTGGATGCGATGCGACAGTTCCGCTGGACACAGGGGAGCGGTGCTTTGGGTCCGGTCTGTAGAGGGAAGCGGTGCGTCGATTCTGAGATGACTCCGATCCGTGGGTGATGCGTTGGTGAAAACTTGCCACACAGGGACGATGCGTGGAAATCCGGGATGCGGCGGCGAATGATGCGGCGTCGTCGAGCGGTGCTGCGTCAGTTTCTTCAGCCGCGATCCCTCGATGCGTCGATTCTTGCAGCGGCAACAGGCGCTGCATCGGTTTCAGTAGCGGCGCAGCGGTGCGGGGAGATTCTTCTCGCACCATGGCGCTGCGTTGGAAAAACTGTCGCAAGAAGAGCGATGCGTCGATTTTCTTGTTGTTGGGTTGCTTTCCAGCTCCCAGCAGCAGAAATAACCTTCAGAGGCCCCACACAGTCACAGGCACCCCTGGCAGGTCGGAACTTCCAGCATGGAAGTTCAAGGGAGCTGGGGGTGAAGTCTTTGTGTTCCTGAGACTTCAAAACAGGAGGCAAGCTCTACTCAAGCCCTTGGAGACTTTCCTCAAGCAGGGGACACAGCACACAGCAAAGTCCTTCTCCTTTCCTTGGCAGAAACAGCAACTGCAGGCCAACCCCAGACTCACAGCTAGGGCAGTACTTCTCCTCAGTTTCTCCAGCTCTTCTCCTTGGCAAAGGTTCCTCTTGATTCCAGAAGTAGTCTAAAGTCTGGGGTTTTGGGTCTGATACATATACCCCAAAATATCTTTGTTCTCTTTGTGCAAGGGGCTCTGAGCCCAGTTCAAACCAATTCTGGGGGGCACTCTGCAAGTGCATAACAACACCCATTGTCAGTGTGAGCCTTGGCTCCAGACACACAACAGGCAGCATTGTGGAAGACAGACACAGCCCTATTCAGGTACAGGTGCTACTCCTCTCACCACTCCAAATGCAGATCAGGCCTATTCAGCCTAGTGCTGACTCATCCAGACTCCTACAGCCACTGCACCTCTCCAGCCCCTGCCACTCCAAAGCCGGGCAGTCAATCCATAAACAGGCAGAGGCACACAGGATGGTTGAACAAGAAAATAGCCACTTTCTAAAAGTGGTATTTTCAAACACGCAATTTAAAAACCATCTTTAGTAAAAGATGTGTTATTAAATCCTGAGTTCAGGGATACCAAACTCCATTTTTCCATCTTATCCCTATGGGAATATATGCTTGTAAAATGTTACAAAGCATTCCCCATTCTGTCCTATGGGGCAAGATAGCCTTTCAATAGTGAAAAACGAAATTGGCAGTATTTTACTATCAGGACATGTTACACCACACCAGTACATGTCCTACCTTTCACATACACTGCACCCTGCCCAGGAGGGTACATTGGGCCTACAATAGGGCTGCGCTATATGTAAGAAAAGGGAAGGTTAGGGCCTGGTAAGTGGGTGCACTTGCCAAGTCGACATGGCAGTTAACAAACTGCACACAGACACCGCGGTGGCAGGCCTGAGACATGTTTTCAGGGCTACTCATGTGGGTGGCACAATCAGTGCTGCAGGCCCACTAGTAGCATTTGATTTACCAGCCCTGGCACACTCAGTGCACTTTACTAGGGACCTACTGGTAAAACAAATATGCCAATCAGGGGGAACCAATCACAATAACAATTTACACAGAGAGCATATGCACTTTAGCACTGATCAACAGTGGTAAAGTGCCCAGAGTCCTATAGCCAACAACAACAGGGCAGGAAAAAATTGGATGTAGAAGCAAAACGTTTGGGGATAACCCTGCAAAAAGGGCCATTTCCAACAGCATCAGTACCTTGAGTGCCACACAGTGAAATAGGCTAATTAATTACACAATTGCAGAACTGCAGAAATTGGGTCCTGTGAGGCATGTGAGCCACTAACAAATTTTCACACATCCATATATATCTTGTTCAGTTATCATGACAATGTCATCATGCACAAATGATAACCTCAATGCTTAGACTGAGGATATCCTATGAGTACTATCATAATACATGCACGGACAATATGCAGATATTTATTGGCCAGATTCCTTCTGTATAGCTTCATATTTATGCCACTCAAGGATGTAGAAGCTCAGTGCTACACCTTGGATGTCATTAAGCATGAACTGCAATTACTAAGTATTTGGGGTCCTGTGTCAAATGATAAATGGTGTATTAAGACACACTGGGATACGTTGAGACATTCTGTCTCTTTGGCTCAATGTACTCACACATGACATCAATTGTACTGTATACACACATAACAATATAGAGGAGCCAGGACCCAGACCCAGAAACAAAGCTACACATCCCCAGGGTAGGAGGAAACGTGAGACCTATGACATTCTAACTTAGCAAGTAGTCTGCCAAAGTCACATGCATGAAATGTCACACTTAACATGTACTCAATGCCAAGGACGATTGAGGTTATCCAGGCAGGTGGAGACCACATCCATGACTTACAAACAGCTAACAACCATGACCTCCTACTACAATGGTGCAAGGATGAGTGCTAAGCAATGATGACAGCTCTTCAGCATTAAATGATTACAAAGTTGTGAAAGTAATTATATATTAAAACTTTATACTTATAAACTAAAGATATCTATCCTATACTAACTTACTAAATCTAATCTATACCTAACCTACCTATCCTACATCTACTACCTTAACACTACCTTAAATTAACTAAAGTTATCTTAAATTATCCTAATCATTTAGCACAAAAGACATGTTATGTATTAGCACAATACTAACATCAACTACACCTAAACATAAACTACCTACACATACTAACCTAAACAAAGATATATTTGTTTGTGTTTTCTTTTTTCTTTTTTTTTTAAAACATATCCTACACATCAACCCCCCACCTACTAAAATACCAATAAAATTACTAAAATCTAGCAAAACATTTATCTATAAAAACATCTAAAATATAAACCATACCTAAACTAAACCTATCCTAAACACTAACTCTACGCCTAACTATCTAAGAAAATATTAACTAGATCTATGACCCCCGTACCCTCCAACAAGGTCCAAAACAAAATTCAAAGGAGTTGGGATATGTGGAGGAGAGCCACCTCAATTGTGCCCTGCCATCTCTGCTGAGTGGCCTGCTCCCTCTTCGATTCCTCTAAGCTGGAGGTGATCTTTTTAAGTTCCCTTAAAATGAAGTACTTAAAGAGGGAGCCTCTCCTCTGACTAGGCCTCCTGGCACGTGTAGTTGACATTGGTGTTTCTGCTGGTGTAGCTGCTGGCACCTGAGCTTGTGGGGCACGTTGCTGGCTTGCACCTACTGTTTTTTGAGAGGTTGAGGTGGGTCTGCCTGATGATGGTATTGGTGAATGAGAGACATTCCATGACCCCGCTACCTTGGCATGTCTATAAAACGTTTCCATTTTGCATTACCCCTTTGCAACCTTTCTGATGTGGTGGTACGGGTCCCTCTGCATGTCGAATGCCTTGTGATCTTCAGCTGACATGTTATCTAGGGTGGTAATGGTAAAACTTTGTTAGCACAAGCTGTATAGGATGTGTGTGAAAAATAGTTGAAATTATGACACAATTAGGGGTGGGCAGTGAACTCCGCTCCGCCGGCAGAGTATGCAGAGTTTTTGGCACTTTGCGCTCCGCCTGGAGTGCGAAGTTTGGAAAAACTCCCCTAACTGTCGGTGGAGCGGAGTTTACCGGCGCGCTCATCCTACGGGCCCAGGATCTCCTCTTGCTTCTGCCTTTTTGTATGCTCCCTGAGATCCCAGAACCCCCTACTACCAGATGGTGGGGGCAGAAAACTACATTTCCCTGCGTGCCACTAGCTGCTTGGCATTTCTATGGGGACGCCCGGGTATATCAAAGCTTCTCTGTGCATCGCTATTTCCCCAGCACACAACCCTGCAAATAGGCTGTTTTCTCTGTTCCTGGACTCATCCATGAAGAGAGCTCATGATTTTTGCAGGCTCTCTGTGAAAGCACTGCAGTCCCAACTCCAGGGTGAGATTGGTTACAAAAAACAAGTAGGTGCGGGCATTCGATTTTACGTCCTTTCGGTTTCTGTACAAAAGGGTGCATTGGAGCGAGGCTTAGAGCTCCCTTCCCACAGATTTGTATGCTTTGCATGGCGTTCCTCTGTTCACGCCGCTGTATTTGGTATAAGTAATTGGATGGTTTAATTTTGGTGCAAAGGAGGAATGTGGAAAGAATGTAGTGTGTAGTGGGGGCACATGCAGTCATTTCCTATGTTCAGAATTCAGAGACAATTTTGCACGCTGCAAAAAGGGTTGCACCTAGCCATAACATTAACCCCGGTGGCCCCGCACCCATCTGTGCTGTATAATAATCCTGAAGGCCCCCGGGGGTTGTGCCACCAGGCATCCTGGTGATAGTTTCTTAACAGCGGCACCGAACAGGAGAAGCCTTCCTGGCCCTGTGGAGAGATATCCTGCCTCCATCCGAGTGTGCCCGTCCTTGAAGGGCCTCCTGCGGAAATATCACCGACAGGAGAACTGACTGAGCTCTGAAATGCACTGATTTAGGTACATAAACGCTTTAATATTTGAAAACAGCACTCCCCCTGTGCCCATCCGCTGGCAGGTACTGTTTTCTAGGCTGGTATTCACAATTCCTGAACATTTGTCTTTACTCAGTTTTGTGCTTAAGTTGAAACATTCAAGATGCATGTGTGATATGCATGTTTGTTTCAGTTTTAACTAGGCCTGTATCTCACTCTTGAGCCCCACCTGCAACCACCAGCAAAAGTTAAGCACTGGTGGTGCAGCACTGTTTGCTTGTCAGCACCATGCTGCAAGCCTGTAGCTATCTGAAGCGTTGGCAATACTTGTGCAACACAGGATTGCTGTTTTTAATCTTTGATCTGCTGAAAGATAATACACGGCAGGGTTTCAAATTTCTATGGTAAATGTGTGTGTGGTCAGCAGATTAAAAATTACTTCGGCGAGGACAATACCCAACGACTTCAGAAGATTGCCAGCTTGACACTTAATACCTTTTGAGTTTGTCCGCGCGCTTCCAGCTGAATTTTGATAATGCCCACGTAGCTCTAATCTTTACATGGTTACTTACCTTATTGCTTGGAGTTGGAACACATGTTGTGAAGTTGCAGATAAGAGTGAAGGGTTAAAAGACTTCCAGACATAATAATTCATAATCACAACAAAGATACATGGCTTCCTCGCGGAGGAAGACAGCAGTGTCTCTTTTCAGCTTAGTTAGGGGTGGCTTAGCAAATACTCCATCCACTTGCAGAGTTCTGCGGAATTCCACTGAGTTTTTCAGTAACTCTGCTGAATTCCGCAGAGTTAAACTCCACGAAACTCCGCCCCGGCCTAGACACAATCATCTGTGCATGACTAGACCAACTCACAAAATTGAGATAGATATATGCACAAGATACTGTCAGTACATGGGCATCCCCTACTTGATCAAGGAAAAAAGAGTCTGCTGCAATCTGTGTAGGTTTACTTGATGTAACTAAGCTCATAATGAGATTACACTATATCATACCTAATAATGATTCACACTCATGATGATGTATAGATTTCATATAGGACACATGGTCCTGAGTCAGTAAATTGGGTTGAGGGATCGCATAATGAAAGTGGGCAGAGACTATCACATACACATATGTTAAAGTGGTTATGGTGATACAATCCAGATAGTGTGCCTCTATGTTGCATACACCATCTGGAGTCACAAAAGCCACCAAGCATTGTGACGCAACTTAGTCAGTGTCAGGTAGCCCATACATGGAAATGTGTATGTCAGTTATCTCCTGCAAAATATGACAGCTATCAATTATGTGCCCTCAATAAACCGTTGGGAAATGTGACATGTGGCTTCTTGTGTAGCCAAAAACATGCTTAATCATATTTCAACATTTTTCAATACACACATCATAACAAGCCTGCATTTGGCTGCAAACATCATGCTTTAGGCAATGCTTCTCAGTAGTGTGTATATGCATGCCGGAAAGCAGAGCAAGAATTTTGTAGCATATAATGGAGACACCATTGCCCCATGACTCTGAGTGAGGCTCAAGTACCCCTGAGGATGCATTGCAACAGCCATACCTCAAGGTAGGTCAAGAAATAGAAGATTTAGGTACCCACATGATGATGATCAAACACATAAACAGTCACACATGTAGCCATGTCATCTGTTGTCTTTCATGGATCATTTTGAATTGTTAACATTTCCATTGTACAAACTAACGTTGCTAATATCCATAACAAATTAGGTTAGTTTATTATGGCTACCCTGATTACACATATTAATTCTTTATGTCATATGTATTTTGTCTGGCATACTGCTGCAGGGACAGGTATGTTGTTGACAAACAAATGAGGTGTAACACAGCTGGTATGTTTTCCCACCCTTATGGTCAGTCAAACAGATATATGTTTAGCTGGAGAGATCTAAAGTATGTCCCATTTCTGGACTAAGTATGCTGCATGTCGGTGCAACACATGTGCCACATGTATTGTGGAGAATGGCACATACTGGTATGATCTTGCTGTCCAGAGGAGGTGAGTATAGCATCTCCCCCCTGACATGTCCAAGCATCTGAACTGGGATTTCAGCACACCAAAGGTTCTCTCCACAATGTTCCGGGTCTTGGTCAGTGCCTGATTGTATTATTGCTTTATTTCAGTCTGGGCATGTGCTAATGGGGTCATGACCCATGGCTGGAAACCATATCCTTGGCCAGTTAAAAGTTACAAAGAAATAACACTTGTCAATGATTTAGCTCTCTGTTACAGCAACATTCCTGTCCATATGTGTTATGTGTATTGAATCACTCATACACTTTTCTGCTTAGTCAGGGACTGGGGGCCTGGGCATGTTCTCCATGCAGGCTGTAATGCACCCTGCATGGAGAACAAGGAAAGTGTGCATGACTGTTTTGGGTGCACGAGAGGCACTTAGGAGGGTTCTACCACTCCTCCCCTGCTCTGTACCCCCGCCCGCCCCGTCACACAAAGCTGTCACAGCAGGAGGGCAAAATAAAATGATAATAACATTATTTTATTATCATTTTATTTTTTCCTTTTTTTACTGCTTCAAGACAGTGGGGCGTTGCTCCTCCGCATTAGCGGAGGAGCCGCCACTGGCCTAGAAACCTTCTCAATGAAGACGGGTACACTTCCAGGCTGTCTTGCACTGGCCTCACGGTGGAGACGCAGGACCCAGTGGCAAGGTAAGTGTTTTATAAAAATAAAAAAATTACATTGTGCCCCGCAACCCTCTCCCCCCGCTTCCCCCACCACCCGCGAACCGTGCCGGCCGCCACTGTTCTAGGCCATATCTTTGCTTCAGTTACTGGCATCAGCACTAATACAGATCATATGTGAGTGGGCTGGCTTAAGGGATTAGAGAAGTGGAGGTCAGAGATAAGACTGGTATTACCAGGCTGCTAATTAGATCAGCCTAGTCCCCCCCACTATTCTGGGATTCCTGGAGGCCCTGCATGTAGTGTATGTCCTTGGTAGGGGTAAGCGGAACTTGTGGAGCTTCACTCTGTGGAATTCCGTGGAGTTACATGAAACCTTAGTGAGATTCTGCAAAGTTTCGCCAATGGATGGAAAATATGTAGCTCACCTTACAAATTAGCAGCAATGGTGCGAGCAGTGCTAAAAAATCAGCACAAACTGCACCATGCATTGTGCAAGAGCGAGCGCTCATTCAAGTGAACTTTGCCTGACCTTAGTAGAAAATCTACTCGAGTGATGGCAAATCTACTCGAGAGGCAGCCCTTTGAACGCGACCACTTCGTTGGAGAATCGTGCTAGGGGATGCCAAATCATGCTCGCCAGCTCTCATTATCTGAAGCCTCGTCGGAAAATAATTCCACCACACGGCGATTGGCAGTATTCAGCCAATTCCACTGATGGCATGAAACATTACACCCACTCTTAGTCCTTGGTCTGTGGGGGGGAAAGGTATGGGAGTTGTCTTTTATTTTTAGGACCTATGAAGGGGCAGCAAGCCCCTGTTCAACATTTTCCATAGCTTCTAAAACCAAAGGAGGGGCCTCTTATGCAGGAAGAACATTAACCCACTGTACAATGTTATCAGTCCAGGCGAGTACACAAGTACATTGGAAGAGAGTGGTGGCTCTATATGAAACAGCTGAGTGTGTATGCAATACGTCGAAGCCCAGTGTCCACTGTGTCTCTCCTGACTCCAGAGGGTATCGTATTTCACCTTGGGCTATGAAAGGGTGTGGGATGTGAAGGAAAGTATGTAGCAGCAACAGAAATGAAAGAGGATGGCTTCGGCTAAGCAGGCAGAACCAGCACAATAGCTATAAACTAGAAAAACTGTAGGTACAGGCTGATGCACACTTTTAGTTTAATAGCTGCTCAACTAAGTTGCAGAATGAGCTGCACACTGGGCACCTGGAGAGTGAGATTTTGCAGGAAAGCCCCAAGCACAAGTATATCAGTCAATCACTGACTCATAGCCTGACAACTGGATGCAGCAAGCATGCATGTTCTTCTAGGTGTACGAGGGTGCAGATAACCTGGTAGTAGGGTACAGAAAGCCTGCTGATAGATGTGTGTCTGGGAGAGGCGTGTGAGGGAGACAGGGTGATTGCCATCAGGACATCCAAATTGTATCTGCGGAGAAATGTGCAAAAGATGGACCGCAAATTTACTTATTTTAATTTACTTGTTTTCTTAGCATTCAGGAATGTCGAAAATAAATGCAGTAGGTGAAGTTTATTATAAATTTCACATTCATTTTAATATGAGTTTAATATATTAATAGGAATATTCCCTATATGATTCTCGGGTGTTACCTCTTTTTCCAGCACACATTTGAAACAATTTCTGCAGATTTTCACCTATTTTTCTGGACTGCCTCTTGTCATTGCACTGTCCTTGCACACGACTGGAGTTGCAAATATTCCGTGCATCTAATAATTGACATGCCCCTGCAGATGACTGGAGCTACACGTCCTTGCACATGAATGGAGGCTGGAGCTATGCATAGACAGCCTCTGCGATGGAATACGGTCCTGCAACAGCCCACCACCATAGGACCTCAAGCCTACACCACAGCTTCTTTAGCCTTACATATTTCTAGTCTCTACCCACTTGTAGCCCAATGGCATTGTTCTAAGTTCTGGGGGGCACACCTTCTCTGGGAGGGTGGATAGTGTGCATGGGGACATTTGCAGGTGGTCATGAGTGCCTCAGATGTCAGTAACATATTTTGTTGGCCATAATGTTAGGCTGAGGCCAGTGCAAGACAGCCTGGAAGTGTACCCATCTTCATTGAGAATGTTTCTAGGCCAGTGGCGGCTCCTCCACTAATGCGGAGGAGCATCGCCACACTGTCTTGGAGCAGTAAAAAAAGGAAAAAATAAAATGATAATAACATTATGTTATTATCATTTTATTTTGTCCTCCTGCTGTGACAGCTTTGTGTGACGGGGCGGGGCGGGGCTGCAGAGGACAGAGCAGGGGAGGAGTGGTAGAACCCTCCTAAGTGCCTCTCGGGCCACCCAAAACAGTCATGCACACTTTCCCTGCTCTCCATGGAGGGTGCATTACAGCCTGCATGGAGAACACGCCCAGGCCCCCACTCCCTGACTAAGCACCGGACCACGGCACTCAGACCAATCACAACGCTTCATTGCAGCGTTGTGATTGGTCCGGGGAGCCTGGGTACTTACCAATCACAATGCTGCATTGCAGTGTTGTGATTGGTCAGGGGAGCCTGGCTGTGTTTCCTGAAGTCCGAGACGGAGGAGAGCAGGAGCGGAGACGCAAGACCCAGTGGCAAGGTAAGTGTTTTATATAAAAAAAAAAAATTACATTGTGCCCCGCAACCCTCCCCCCCCGCTTCCCCCACTACCCGTGAACCGTGCCGGCCGCCACTGTTCTAGGCTATATCTTTGCTTCAGTTACTGACATCAGCACTAATACAGTTTATATGAGAGTGGGCTGGTTTAAGGGATTAGAGAAGTGGAGGTCAGAGATAAGACTGGTATTACCAGGCTGCTAATTAGATCAGCCTAGTCCCCCCTACTATTCTGGGAATCGTGGAGGCCCTGCATGTAGTGTATGTCCTTGGTAGGGGTGGGCGGAACTTGTGGAGCTTCACTCTGTGGAATTCCATGAAGTTACATGAAACCTGAGTGAGCTTCTGCAAAGTTTCGCTAATGGATGGAAAATATGTAGCTCACCTTACAAATTAGCAGCTATGGTGCGAGCAGTGCTAAAAAATCAGCACAAACTGCACCATGCATTGTGCAAGACCGAGCGGTCATTCAAGTGAACTTTGCTTGACCTTAGTAGAAAATCTACTCGAGTGATGGCAAATCTATTTAGAGGCAGACCTTTGAACGCGACCACTTCGCTAGAAAATCGTGCTAGGGGATGCCAAATCATGCTCGCCAGCTCTCATTATCTGAAGCCTCGTGGGAAAATAATTCCAACACACCACGATTGGCAGTATTCAGCCAATTCCACAGACGGCATGAAACATTACACCCACTCCTAGTCCTTGGTCTGTGGGGGGGAAAGGTATGGGAGTTGTCTTTTATTTTTAGGACCTATGAAGAGGCAGCAAGCCCCTGTTCAACACTTTCCATAGCTTCTAAAACCAAAGGAGGGGCCTCTTCAGCAGGAGGAACATTAACCCACTGTACAATGTTATCAGTCCAGGAGAGTACACAAGTACATTGGAAGAGAGTGGTGGCTCTATATGAAGCAGCTGAGTGTGTATGCAATACGTCGAAGCCCAGTGTCCACTGTGTCTCTCCTGACTCCAGAGGGTATCGTACTTCACCTTGGGCTATGAAAGAGTGTGAGATGATGTTTTGTAGCTGGGCACTGTGGCCACCTTGTTCCAGTTTTTATAGCTATTCAAAGATGGCCGTTCTGCAATATTGTTATTTGAACTCGTCTGTAAACTACAGCACCATCACATCCAAGGCACAGTGGGCCACAAGTGCTAATTGAGAACACCACTTATTCCCCTGGCACTGGCATGCATTCACATTTAACACTGAATTATATCCCTGATGTAATCTTATCATGAAATACACATGCCCTTCACTCGTGCACTGCAAAAACAAATTGTGATATATCATTTTCCATTTGGCGCAAATTGTTAATCTGTATTACTTTCACACACCTAATATTACAATAGTCAGATGGAAGCTCTGAGGAAGGGAGGCAAAAGTAAAAAAATTGAGGGAGTGAATATGATCAATTTTGAGAAAAGAGAAATAATTCACAAGGCTTTAGAGTGTAGGAGAGAACATACATGCAACTGTGAGTTTGGGAACAATTGAGATTGTGAGAAGGAACAGGAGTATGTGAGAAAACATGGGAGAGAATGGAAGAAAGGAAGAGAGCAAGAATGTTCCAACATGAGGATGAGAAGTGTGTGTTTGAGATATAGCTCCAGAGTGAAAGTGCATCAACATGAAGAAAATAATGAGAGTGAGTGTGTGTGTTGGGATATATGAGACTAAGTGAAGGAACATGACAGTGTGTGAGACTAAAAGAAAAGGTCAGCAAGAGAAAGTTTGAGAGTTTAGGAGTAGAATAGAGAGCACCAGAGTGTGAAGGTGATATAAAAGTGAGAATGTGAATAAATGTGGTGTATTATATGGTGTGGTGTGTGATCTCACCATGGAATACACTCATGTAATTCACTTGGATTCAATCAGGCTCATTTGTTAAACCTTAATTCAACCCTTGGCCGCTGTGTCTTTCAGCAGTCAGGCTTAAACAAAGGAACAGGAATAAAGCATTTACAAGTACCAAAACAACAGAACAAGAAAGTCCAATCAACATGAAAGAAATCCAACACCAATTTCTAAAAATAGATTGTACATTTATGAATTTTTAGACACTAAAATGAACAGAATCCATCCGAGGGTTCCCAAGATATAGATTTTTAAGTAAAACATAACCATTGGTAACCACAAAGGTTGGAAACTTTGTAAAACTTTTGAAGAGTTGTGTTTGGCTACTCCATCCCACTTTGGGCCACCACAGGGGAAAGGTCAGGTGTGGCCAATAAAGAGTAGTAGGACAGTTATTTTGCCACCAAAGCAGTCGCAAATCCAGTTACGGGCGATATGGCCGAACTGCAATAGACTTCAATGGAGGTGGCCTGATGCAAGGGATACAGGATGTTGAAGATGCTGTAAGATGCTGAAGATGCTGTGCGGTAGACAGGAGCCTACCTGGGGTTACTCCTCAGTATAGTCCAAGTGGGGTGACTTTAGCTACAGGCGTTGATGTCCCATGAAATCCTCTTTGGTCCAGCAAAAGTCCTGTTTGGACTACCGATCTCAGGTCACCGCGTAACCAGCCGTTCCCTTTAGTAAATGCTGGTACCCATCTTGGGTGATTAAACTGCACTCCCATGACTCTACCAGGTGTGACAGTCTCTGGTTCAACTTTTGAGCAACTGGACTTGGACATCTGGGCGTCGGCAGACAATAACAATCAGATAATAATGGCTACGGACTGACCTGAACAGGCTTCTTAAGCTTTTGTGGCCCTTGTGCTGTAACAAGAAGTCAGCCAACTGACTCGTGGAGTTAACCTCTTCTGCCTGGGGCTCTGGAGTGACTTTTCCATGAGCCAGGCACCAGAGGTACAGTCCTCGCTTTGTTAGCTTAATGATCAGCAGGGGTAGTCCAGTCTTTGGTGCAGCCTCTCTTTGCTAGGTCCAGGGAACAGCAGGGCAGTCCTTCTTCAGGCCTCTCTCCAGTCCAGGTGTGATCTGAGGTTTGGGTGCCAGGGGTGCCATATTTATGTCAAGAAAGTTTCCTCAGGGTAGGTAGTGGTTACTAGCCAATGGGCTACTCAGATCCTCTTCACCTGGTGACGACATCCTGCAATGTGTGGCATCTAGCTATCTCAGAATATGCTATTCTGCCCACTCCAAAAATGGCAGGACCCCTCTCTCAGTGTGTGGAGTTTGTTAGCCCACCCTAGAGGTGCTAGGGTGGGCTACAGGCCCACAGAATATCCGGTTTGACAACTCGTCTCCCCTCTCTGTCCCCAACTTCAACACGTATACCTCAACATAAGAGCACCCCCTCTTTGTGTGTGTGTTCATCATTTGCCCTTCAAAGGTGGCTTCCTCTTTGAAGGTGGCCTGCCTGGGCTCAAACCCTGCGTTGCTTCCTGCCAGGGAGAGGTGACACCTTTTTCAATGGCAGGCCTCCATTGTTCATACTTTTAGGAGTTGTTCACACTGCTCCCTAGGAGGACAGAAGGCTGTCTTGTGGCCAACATCTGCGAGTGACCACAGAACCACAGGCAAGAGAGAGGAAACTTTCTAAAAGTTACATTTCTTAAAAATTTACATTAAATTGGACTTGGGCACCAAGTCAGGTTTAATGCAACTATCATTTCCATACCTGGAAGTATCAACTTTAGTAGTCTCATTCAGAAGTTAGTACAGTTGAGTTGTGAGCATATAATACAATACTTGCCAATGGGGCTACTAACGTGTCCGCAGCAAAATTGACAATGTAGGGTTTTTACTGTTAGGATATATAAAAATATGCATCCTACTCTTTAATATATCACACCCTGCCTTAGCACTCAATAGGCCTGCTGCAGGGATGACATATTTAATAAAGAGGGAGGTTTGAGCTTTTCCGTTAGTTTAAATGGCAGTTGAGCAAGCAGTTTAAAACTGCTCTGCCAGTCTGCAGTGGCAGGCAGGGAGGCATGTGTTCATGTTGTCGCAGCCAAGGTGGAACAGTAAGTGCTGCAGCCTTGGTGGGACACTTTAACTTACAGGCCCTGGGTACCACTAGTACCATATATTAGGGACTTATAAGTATGCACATTTTACCAATTGGTTTTAGGCCAAACAGACATATGCTTGATAGGGTCAGGATACTGACTCTGAAGTGTGGCTAGTTGACATCAGTACACTTTCAGGCTTGAAAAAACAGCAGCATCAGTCCAAAACTTTGGGGGTGATCGTGCAGAAAGAGGCATTTCCTTACATGCCACCCTCCAGATGAAAGGTGAAAAGCAGCTAACCTATCCTTGGTAGTTATCATCATCTAGGTGGAATGGCCATCTGAATTGGCATGGTCAGACCCAGGTCTGTGTTCCGCTATAAAGTCCATACCTTGGTGGGAATTGGACCAGATCAACAATGTGAGGTTCTCTCCTCTCATCTGCATCAATCACCTGAGAGGCCTGTGTTTAGGTTGAAATCTGAAGTGAGTCCCAGATAGGTAGGGACTCAGCTTCTTCAGGAATTAAACCACAGCAAAGGCTTCTCTAGTAAATGGCACTCCAATGCTCCTCTCTGGGGAGGAACCGCCTATTGATAAAGGCAACTGGGTGATCATGGTCTAGATCAATCACTTGTGACAGCACTGCAACAATACCATGTTCGGAAGCATCTGTCTGGACACTAAACTCTTTGCTGAAATCAGGTGCCTTTAGGACAAGTGCTGAGCACTAAGCTTCCTTGAGGGTGTCAGAGACCTTTTGACACTGCTCAATCCAGATATCTTTTCAGGGTTGCTTTTTAGAAGTAAGTTCTGTCAGTGGTGTCACTATGATACCATATCTTTTGATACATTTTCTATAGTACCCAGTCAGGCCAAGAAATGCTCAGACTTGGGTTTGGGTCTTATGAGCCTCCCAGGCCAGATTTGTCTGAAATGTGGGCTGGAGCGGTTGTCCCTGGCTTCCACCTACTTGGTGGCCCAAGTACACAGCAGACCTTTTCCCTGTTTGGCACTTACCTGCCTTGATAGTCGGGCCTGCCTGTTGCAGGGCCTGAAGCACTTCCTTGAGGTGGATCAGATGATCCTCCCAAATGGAACTGAACATAGCAATATCAACCAGATATGTTGCACTTTCTTTCCAAGCCTGAATGTACTCTATATGCCAACATTCTGAAAGGTGGCAGGTACATTCACAACCAAAAGCCCAAAGGGTATCATTTTGATTTGAAAGTGGCCTTCAGGTGTAGAAAAAGCAGACCTCTACTCGGCTCCTTGTGTGAGGACTATTTGTCAATATCATGAAGTCAAGTCAAAGCTACTTATATACTGTGCACCCCCAACTTATCAATGAGCACATCAGCTAAGAAGAAGTCATAAGCCAGGTTAAGGAGGAATTATCTGACAGCTGGGGGACCACCACCTGAGATCCTTGCATCTTCATTTCCTTAGTACAACCAGGGTAAAAAGGATGAGGTGGGGAGGAAGATCGTTTGCACAGGTAGTACCGAAGTTGTGGAACAATCTTCCACCCAGTCTCAGAGCACTGGAAAATGAACTTTCCTTCAGGAAGAAACTAAAGACATGGCTGTTTCCCCGTTAATGTACCAGAGGCCCTACTCTCACCACAGTACTCACAAGCACAGGGAAGCCTTCGGGTAGCCATGCGCTTTACAAAACATAAACATAAACTCTCCTGGTTGCCCCTGGGTAGGGATCCCTGCCTCTCTGTACAGGATTCCCTCCTCCCAGTATACCGTAGGGTACCACTGACATCACCTTGTTCTTACCTGATAGATAGCTATCTTAGGCTTTCAAGATTGGGACAAGTCTTTTGTTCCTGGCTCAAGTCCTCTCTGGAGGGACCTCCTGATTCTTGGAGTTCTGCCAGATCGGACAAGTTTACTAAGGCAGCAGGCTTCTCATAAGGCACCATATCTTTCCCCTCAGTGATAGGCTCCTTCTGGGCCTTAGGACTTTTGGAATTTGGCTCACCAGTCTTTATGTCCTTTTTGTTGATGCTAGGGCCCTGGGCATTCTCCCAAGCTCCAGGATCCTTTGACTTTCCCTCAAGGCCTTTTGTGCTCTTGTGGATACACACACCCTTTCAGGAAGACCCAGCAATTCTGCATGAGACCTTCTCTCCACCTCTGCCCAGGCAAACGTCTCAAGGTCAGTTCCCAGCAGACACTTCACTGGGATGGCAGGAGTCACAGCTACATTCTTTGGGCCAGTAACCCCTCCCCACTCAATTACTACCACAGCTAAAGGGTGTGACTTTGTAACATTGTCAGCGTTGAAATTCTGGTGTGCCTCATCAGGGAGTATTTGGTCTGGGGACACCAGCTTAGCCATCACCATGGTTATGCTGGCTTCTGTATCCCTCAGAGACTGTACTTCATACCCATTGATTCTTGGCCACTGCCCGTACTTTTCCATACTTGGAGGCCAGTGGGCCAAGGGTTCAACTTCCTCCCCACCCAGGGAGACTAATGTAGCCTCTGTGCACCCTTTGAAATTCCAAGAGACAACTTCCACCCCATTCGTACAATAATGTCTTTAGGATGGTCATCAGTGGGTGACTTCTTGGTGCACAGAGCATCCCCCTTCTTGTACCCTGGCTGCTTATACCCCAGCCTTTGAAGGGTAATAATTAATCCCCAGGTACCGCCTCCGCTTGGAATAGGATGTAGGTCTGGGCCCCCACCTTTGGCATTTTTTGGGGACTCTTCGGGAGACTCTTTCTTTTTATCCTTGCCTTACTCTGCCAGGGAAGTGACACCTCTTCCAATGGCAGGCCTCTATTGCTCATACTCCTTGGAGTTGTGCACACTTCTCCCCAGGAGGACAGAAAGCTGTGTTGTGACCAAAATCTGCAAGTGTCCACAGGAAGGCTTGGGCAACAGGGTGGCTACTTTCTAAAAGTTGCATTTCTTACAAAGTCACATTACAAACAGGTGCTTGAAAGTTGCCAGGATTTTTGTTCACAACAGAATGAGGGTGGGGAGCTGAAACACCAAACTCTATGTACAATTTACCCTTGGGATAAATTGTACTTTTTAGCTCATCCACAAGCATTTCCCAGAGGAACTGTGCTCAAATTAGGGCTGGTGCTGAATGACACTGAAAATGTAAGAGATTGTGAGTTACATACAGTAAGGGCTAGTCAAGAGAAGGAGACTTTCATATGCCCAAGTGCAAAGTAAACCAAAACAGGTAATAATTATTTTAATTAGGGTTTGTGTTTATCTATTGTCTATCATCCCTATCAGGGGGTGTTCAGACAAAATATCAACTTACCAAAATATCTAGTAAAAAATATTGTGATATGGTTATATCGTCAGCAAGAATATCATTGTCAAGAATATCGAATTTAAGGTAAGTAATATCGTTTTTAAATAATGAAGTCATTAATATCATTTACAAAAATATAGTTGATTATAATTTTGTATTTTTAATTAATGATATGTATTTTAGTATATATGTTAAATGTATATGATGTCAATTTTTTGTAAAATTATTGTTTGTTTTTTAATATAGTTGTTACATTTTTAGTAGTTATTACATTTTATTTAATTAATTTTTGTGATTGTTAGTACTGTATCAGGTTGTGGGTTTATAGGTGTACTGGGTGGGAAGTAATTAACTTATAATAAATTAATGATTATTTTTAAATTAACATTATTTATTTAATTGTTAATTAATTATGTTAATTGTACAATTAATTTTTTTAATTTAAATTTTATGTGCGGGTTGTGATGTTTATAGGGTTACAGGTTGGGAAGAAATTTAATTTTAATTAATTAATATGGGTGGGGAGTAAATTAATTCAAATTAAATCATATTAATTATTTAATTGATAATTAATTATATTAATTGTGTAATTAATTATTATTTGATTTTAGGTGTGGGTTGTGGGATTTATAGGGGTACAGGGTGGGAAGTAAATTAATTCTAAGTAATTAAAATTTATATTTCTAATTATTAATACATATTTAATTGTGCAATTACATTTTTTTAATTTATATTTTAGGTTTGGGTTGTGGGTTTTTAAGGGGTATATGATATGGTGGGTGGAAAATTCATTTTAATTAGGTGATAATTAATTTTTTAATTGATATTAATTGATAATTAATTTTCTTAATTGTGTAATTACTTTTTAGTATATTTTTTGGAGTGTGTTGTGCGTTTTGTGAGGGTATATTGTGGGAAGTCAATTATTTATATTTAACTAATAATTGATTTTTTATTAACGACAACTAGTTTGTTGATAAATATTTATATTGATAGTGTAAATAATTTGCTTTTAAAGTTACATTTTAGGTGTGGTTTGTGAGTTTTGTAGGGGTATATGGTAGAAAGTAACTAAATTAAATTTATTCAAGAAATATTTTTCTGTTAATAAATGATATATAAATAAAAATATTTATTTACATGAAACATATTTTTGTATTTTAATTATAATAGTATTTGTAGTTATTTATATGTATTTAACATTATAATATGTATTTATATTATTACATTTTTTATATAAAAATATTTTTATTTTTTAACGTACATTTATATTTGTTTATTATATTTTTGAAATTATTTAATTGTGTTGAAGAGAATTTGTTTGTTCCTAATGTTGTATTGACTGCAGTAGGAATAGTAAATGTTACCCCTGCGCAATCCAACCCTTTCCCTACTGTTGCACTATCTGGAGTGGGAATAGTAAATTTTACCCCTCCGCAATTCAACACTTTCCCTACTGTTGCACTGACTGGAGTGGGAATAGTAAATTTCACCCTCTGCAATCCAACACTTTCCCTACTGTTGCACTGACTGGTGTGGGAATAGTAAATGTTATCTCTCCGCAATCCAACATTTTTCCTACTATTAAACTGAGTCGAGTGGGAATAGTTAATTTTGCCTCTCCTCAATCCAACTCTTTCTCTACTATTCCATTGAATGTAGTAGGACTTGTACATTTTACACCTCCTGAGTACGACACTTTCTCTACTCTTGTATAAATTGTAGTGGGAATAGTATATGTATTAATTTAAAAAAGTGTTAATTTAATTAATGTTTACTATTTAAATTGATATATATTTTAAAATTGATATTTTAGACAACTATATTAGTGACAATTATATTTTTGTCTCCATATATTTGTAATTTTAATTATTTGTATAGGAAGTCGATATTTTTGATATTGATATTCTTGATTAGATATTTTTGTATGTAGATATTTTGGTAGTCGATATTTTGTCAGTGAACCCTTCATGTAATGTCCGGTAATGTGGAAATTAGAAGGCACCAGACTTTACATTTTCTGCCCGTGGCCTCAGAAATCACAAGAACATCACTAGCCTTCTATAGTGCTTATTTATATTCTGCATAATTGCATTCATTAATTGCTTGCCTTCAAGCCTACTTCTTTTCCAAAGTATGCAGGAGCCAGTTGCAATATCTAATGTTATCTTATTCCTGGAGACTATTAACACAGAGAATTGTTTCAGCAGGACCGTGGGTGTCAGTGCCCTGGTTCATGCTGCCTGGGCCTCCGTCTGTGTTTTTTTTGTGCCAATCCTTGCTATTCTTTAATAATCAAATCATAAGGTTCAATTGATGCATGTGCGGACCATGTGAACTTCTTACATGCTAAGTGATCTCCCACTGTCCAGTACAGAGCAATCCAGAGAAGATTCCCAATTGTACTGAGATAAAGATTCATTCACTGATCTAGGTGTACCGTACACACTGTAGACTTTTCCAAGAACTTCTTCAGTGTATCTTGCTTACAGTAAATCATTTGCATATTCATGGTAGTGTTTTGAATTCTAGGGCGGAGTTTATAACCATTAATCTCTTTCTCTCTCTCACACACACACACACTCTGTGTTTCATTATTGAGCTCGAGATGATCAGAGATTCAATACACAATTCCAGTGGCGGCCGGCAAGGGAGTGGGAGACGCGGGTGAGGGGGAAGACGGTAAATAAAAAAGTAAAAATGTACCTCTTGTCTGCATCCCTCATCGTCCTTCGCCGGGAACAGGAAGGACACCGGAAACACCCAGGCTCCTCTGAGCCAATCACAACGCTGCAACGGGTTTGAGCCCCGTGGTTCTGCGCTCAGACTGGGAATGGGTGGGTGCCTGGGCATGTTCGCCACCCAGGCTGTAATGCAGCCTTGGTGGAGAGCAGGCTATGTGTGCATGAATGTTTGGCCAGCCCCGAGACGGCCGGCCAAATATTCATGCACACGTAGGGGGTAAAAATCACTCTTCCCCTCCCCTGCCCCATCCTGCTTCCCAAAGCTGCCGTGCCAGCAACAATAAAAAATAAAATTATAATAACATTTAGTTATTATTACTTTATTTTTTCTTACACTGCTGAAGAGCAGTGAGGCGACGTTCCTCCGTCTTAGCGCCTTAGCGGAGGAGTCGCCACTGCACAATTTCATTTATATGTGGAACTCCTTCTTTCAATTTTCCTTTAGTTTGCCCGAGCCTCCCTTTAACTGCTTCTAAGCTTGGACCTTTGTAAATTAACAAAATCAAATTCAGTGATAAAATATTTTTGCCACATACATTTGATCCTTTAATACATGGCCCGCTATGTTTAACCCTTTGCTATGTCACATTTAAAACGTGTTCATAGGATCAAGAGGTCTCATTCACAAATTTATCACAAGTCCATTCATAAAAGACTATCAGACCGAGGAAAGTAGCAATGAACCATGGCACGCGGGATGTTTGTGCAGCCTAGTTCATTTGCAGAAATGCAGAGGCTTCAAATCAACTTCTGCTGTCTGCCAATTCCCTGCACGGACGATCTTCTTCTCTCTCTCCAGGTCACCTTCGTTCCCCTGCCCTTGCACAAGCTAAAATGACCCACTCATCTTTTCCAGATGTTGCAGTAAGGTTGTTGTTTTAATGATGAGCAAATAGGCCGTTAAAAAAGAAGGCCTAGCCTAATAAAAGCGGTGTGAACAGCAACTTCATTCCCCAGATTTTCTACAGTAAGATAGACTACACAGTCAAGCTTTTTATTTTAATTATTTTTGCTATATTTCTTTTTTTCTTTAGCTCCATGTCCGGGTTTCACAGGGCTGTATAATGTGTTGCAATAACACGAGTAGAAGCAGCATTGGGTAAAAACAATTTTAGAGTGTGTACAAAGCACTTGCGCTAACATAAGTATGGGAAGCAATGACAGAACCAAAGTCAGAGCGCTGTAAATAAACTCTTGCAACCATGAACATGAGAAACCGATTAGACAAACAATTTCAGAAGGCTGTACAAACGTGTGTGCATAATGGAAATAGGATTGAATGAAAAACAACTTTATTTTCAGACTGCCTTAAAGAGCAGTTTCAATTTTAGTTGTAAGAAAAACATTGGGGTAGATTTACAAATGTTTTGTGCTGGGTTAGCGTCACAATTTCGTTTCCAGTGCAAAACATGTTTTGCGCTGAAAGTAACTCAAAGCAGCGTGAAGCACGAAGCACTGCTTTGCTTTACTTAGCGCTAAGGGGGCGTTGCATGTTGCCTCCCATGCCTTTTGATGCAAAACCCTATCTACAAACAATTGTAGACAGGGTTTAGCACCAAAAGTTAAAGCCACTTCAAAGGAGGCTTTAATCCTTTCTTTTTCGACTTTGCGTGCGTGCTGCACTGTGCAGCACACATACAAAGTGGGAAAAGTGTTTAAACTTGTCTAGGCATAGTATTTTGTACAGGAAGGGTAGCCTTCCTGTACAAAAGCTATGCTAGACTCAGGCATGCACATTAGCACTATGGCGCTAAGGTGTATGCCAGGCACACAGCAGCTGAAATCAGCTCTGGTGCTAGGAAAAGGGGATGAGAGAGCCATATCCCTGTAGATACAGCGCTCTCCTTCTCCCTCCCTGTCACGCAACGCAGCTCAGTCTCTTTGGGGGCTGCGCTGCATTGAGTGCCTTTTTTGAAAATCTGGCCCATTAAGTGTAATATATTTAGAGCGCAGAACAGCAGTGTTTATGTTAACAGGAGTAAAAGAAGCACTGAGTGATAACATTTCAGAGTGTTGTACAAACTGTTGCAGTAATAGGAGAACAACACACACTTTCAAAAACAATTTCAGATTTCTGTAAAAACTGTTGCAATGACAGGAGTAAAGAAAGCAGTTGTTAAAACAATGTCAGAATGCTGTATAAACTGTTGCAATGACAGGAGTAAAGAAAGAAACTGTTGAAACAATGTAATAGTGCTGTTAACTGTTGCAAAAATAGGAGTTGAAAAAGCATTGTACTAAAACAGGGAATTGTTAGACCTGTCAAAGTTAGGGTCGTCTTCCCCCAAACATTTTGCCTACTTGCCTTAAATTTTGCTGAATTCGTTTTTTTGGCCTTAGGACTCTGTGCACTTTACCACTGCTGGCCAGTGCTAAAGTGCTTGTGCTCACGCCCCTAAAACATGGATTAATTGACATATACCTAATTGGCATATTTAATTTACATGTAAGTCCCTTGTAGATTGGTAAACCATATACATAGGGCCTGTAAATTAAATGCTATTAGTGGACCTGCCACACCTATTGTGCCACCCACAATAGTAGCCCTCTAAAAGCTATCCCAGGTCTACCACTGCAGCCTGAAGGCAGTGTTCCACTGCCATGTAGACTTGGTATTTAAAACCCCTTTCCAAGCCTTAAACTCCCCTTGTATTACATATAAGTCACCCCTAAGGTAGGCCCTAGGTAGCCTATATGGCAGGGTGCTGTGTAAGCTAAATGTAGGAAATGTACTTTAAAAATGTACATGTCCTGGTAGTGAAAAACTCAAACATTTGTTTTTCACTACTGTGAGGCTTATCCCTCTCATAGGTTAACATTTGGGATTCCCTATTACATTTAACATGTTGTAATTCCTAATTGAGAGGGAGTAGATCTGTCATGTTTGGAACCTATGGTCTTGTACTGATGAACCCTCTTTAATGACATAATTGGATTTATTATTACAAATTTCGAAATGCCACTTTTAGAAAGTTGGCATTTTCCTGCTCATAGGCCTGTGTGCCTGCAGCCTGTCTCTGAAACACGTCTGGGGATGGTGATATCTGCACTTTGTATACTCCTCCTAGACAGCCACACACAATGGGAGCTTAGGTGTGACTTGATGGGCCATCCTTGGAGGATGGGAGGGAGAAGCTGGGCAAAGTCTTACATTTACACCTGAATCGGCTGTGTCTTGTCCCCACAAAAAGGGCTGAATACCCCCTGTAGTGAGTCTAAGGCAGGAAGGGAGGACTTCTGTGCACTTCAAAAGCCCTTCTTTGAAGTCTCCGCCACTTCAAAGGCACCACTGGGTATGAGAACTGGACTTCAGACTCTACCACTTCAGTAAACCTCTGGGCCTGTGGATACTCTGCCAGAAAGAAGGACTGCTGTGCTGCTGAAGGACTGCCACTCTGCTGGACTGCTGCTCTGGAAAAACTGCTTTCTTATTGTGCTGACCTGCTGACCTGCTGCCTGCTGCCCTCCTGGTCTGGGTGAGAAAGACTGGACCTGAATCATTTCACCCCCTGAACCCAGAGTGACTCCAAGGGCTAGTTGGCTGGCCTCCTGATCTCAAGCCTCAGGAACATAAAAGACTTCCAACTATACTGCTTCTGCACCTGGACTCTACCATCTGTGAGTCTACCCTGCCAAATGGTGCCACCCCACTCCTTGATCTTTGGAAGTGGGCCTAAGGTGCTTGCTCAGCAGAACCAACACATCACCGCCGCTGCGGAGACAGAACCAGTGCATTGCCGCCACTGATGCATCATTGCCACGGCGTGGATCAGAACTGGCAGATCACCCCTGCTCCCTCAACATCGAAGTTTAAGTTGCACATCGCAGCAACCCGCTCATCGGAGCCGATGCATCGCTGCTGTTGCACGACCAGGAGCAGCACATCGCCACGGACTTGTTGATCGACATTGGCGCATCACACTCTCTGCACGCCGCAGCCTCCCCGTCTACAGGATCTTCGACATAGATGCAGCCTGGAGTAAGGTAGTTTTGCTCAGTATGCCCAACTTGGTCCCTCGCGCCAGCCTGCGCTTTGTCAGGGTCAGCCTGAACTTTTTAATTTGTCCTGGTCCAGCGCAATCAGATATCTCTTGTGGGCACTTAGTTCTTTTTCGCGCTATTTTTACCCAATTCTTTAAAAATCAATATCTCTGGTTTTACTTATTGGATTTTTTGTGTGTCAAATAATTTATTAAAATATAATCTATTTTTCTAAGTTGGTTTGGGATTTTTCTTGCTTTGTGTTTTCACTTTATTACTGTTTGCCTGCTGCATAAATACTTTACACATTGCTTCTAAGTTAAGCCTGACTGCTTGTGTGCCAAGCTACCCAGGGTTAAATGCAGGTTAATTTAGTGGCTTTTAGTGGTTGCTTGATCAGGGTTTACACCCCAGTCAAACAGCAACTCCGCTTCTCACAGGAATTATCTAAATATTTTTTGGTAAGTGTAGATTAATATCAATCCATAAGATATACAAATAAGTGCAGGCATACAGGGCGCAGTTGGTTTGGAAGCATGGGCAATCCTATTATGAAACAGGTTAGAGAGAACATAAACAAAGACTGAGAGCCTCATTACGAGGAAAATGGCCTGGATTTTTCCCACCCTTGGTGCTTCAGATGCTAATTTGTACCATTGCAAATTGTTCACTGAAGATCTCCTTATGAAAGATGGAATTATGGGGGAATCGGTGATTCTGGGCCCCGCTGGATTTTGTCACAGAGATTAAAGCAGCCAAAATCTCGGTGTGAAAATAAACAGATCAGCGTAATCTCTGTGCATCTCTTAATTCCACTAGGAATGAGGGCCTAAGTAGGTTAGAAACCGACATGAAGTAAATCAATAATATAAGAGTAAAATATACTGCTGACCAGTTGAAGCTTTGCAGTTTAACGGTACTAGAGAACCAGAGGGTGTAATGAGTACAATACAAAGCCCAAAACAGTAGATCGTGGGAGGGGAGTGAGAGACAAATTAATATATTTTATGATCTGTATGCACTGATTCCTCGTAAATAGTGACTGGGCAGCATGTATTGTTAATTTTCATGAATATATTACTTGTATGGAAGTTATATGCTGCTAATTGGTAAAGCAACACCGCTGTTAGGGCTGTTGTAAATATGAACATACCGGAAAGGCTGCGCATCTCATTCTGTCTGCTTCTGTCTTAGATAGGATGAATTACATGGTTTGGACAGAGATTTTCCCTGTTGAAGGACAGGGTGAGGAACTTTCAGGGAAAGGCCCTTCCCTATACCCCACAGTCATCTACACCCCAGAGTCCACAATCCTTCCACACACTTCAGTCAGTGTGAGAAAAAAGTTTATAACTCCTAATGTAACTGCTCATTCTCAAAAGCATCGTAAAAAAAAAAGTCCCACAGCATCTTTTTAATGCTTGTACCTCTTCTTAACCGCAGCACACCATGCGCTACACTTAAATGCCTCGCTTGAGAATATTAGTAAATATCAGCCAAGCCAACATGAAATATGTAACCAAACTACTGCCATGTTCCTTGGTTCATTGAGCTCAGTTCAGGTGATTGGACACGCAATGACAGGATCAATTTACCCTATACCATTAAAACAAAAGCACACAGATATCTAGGGTGAGGCACTGCAAAACACATTCAAAACAGACTAAGAAACTCTGGGAGTTCTGTGAGATGCCAGTTTTACATAGACAATATTTTGAAAGGACTGATCTTATGCAAGTCAATACAAACCTTTCTCAAAAGAAGCAGGCCATCTGTTATGTTGTTATGTTTTGTTATGTTATGTTATGTTACATTACATTATGTTACATTATGTTATGTTATGAGGATTTGTGTGGCGTACTTATCACTCGAGGAGTATCCAGGGGCTAGAGCAGATGAGTAGGCTGATCGGGCTCCAAGTTGAATAGACAGGTCTTCAACTTCTTGTAGAACTCGGTAGTGATGCGAAGGTACTGATGTGACATTCCACGATCTTATGGCAATGTAAGAGAAGGAGCGTCCTCCTACTTTGCTCCTGCGGATGTGGGATATTTGCATGAGGTGGTGTATGGCTGAGCACAGTTGCCTGGTAGGTTGGTGGAATTTAAGGCAATGGTTGAAGTAGGCAGGTCTGAAGTTATGGATGGCTTTGTATATGTGGGTGAGCATTTTGAATTGACATCACTTCTAGATTGGTAGCAAGTGTAGCTCTCTGAGGTGGGGCATGATGTGTGCACTGTGGGGGATGTTGCGGATGAGTCTGTTGGTAGCATTCTAGGTGTTCTGGAGTCTTTGTATGAGTTGATTCGTAATGCCAGCGTAGAGTGCATTGCTGTAATCCAGTCTGCTGGTGATGAAGGCCTGGATGACCGTGTGTCTGGTGTCAGTGGAGAGCCATCAGAATATTTTGCAGAGCATACGCAGGATGACAAAGCAGGAGAAGTGAATGTGGCCTAATGGCTAGGGCGGTCGACCTCGGAGCTGGGGAACCGGGTTCGAGCCTCGGCAGGGACGCTCAACATTCTGTGATTCTGGGCAAATCACTTCATCTCCCTGTGCCTAACAAAAAAAATGAATGCGTCTGTATGTAACGTAACTGGTGCTCATGTAAAGCGCTCTGATACCTCCGGGTCTTTTTAGCGCAATATAAAACTCCACAAAATAAAAAAAATTAAAAAGAAGGTGATGACATTTACTAGTTTGGTTATCATGAGTCTGTCGTGCAAGATGATGCAGAGGTTTTTGACGTGGTCAGTAGGGGTGGGCGTGGTTCCTAAGTCTGTTGCCCACCAGGAGGAGTCCCATGGAGAGCTATTGTTCCAGAAGATCAGGACCTCTGTTTTTTCTGTGTTGAGTTTAAAGTAGTTCTGTTTTATCCAGCTTGCTACGTTTGACATGCAGGTATATTGAAGTTGTTCCTGGTAGTGTGGTTGTTGTCTGTGGGGAGAGAATGAGCAAGGTGGTCCTTGAGGGACTCTGCAGATGAGGTTCTTGGGTTTGGGAGTGTAGGGTGGGGGCGATGAAGTCTGTGACGAGATTGCTGAAAGTGGCGCATGGTCCATGGGTTGATAGACAAGGGTGCTTTTGCTGGTGGTGTGTTTGCTAGACTGTAGTCGGAAGTGCATATGTTCAATGAAGATTGTGTTCTCATCAGTGGAGATGGTGTAGGTAATGGAGTCCTCGTGCGAGAGAAAGGAGCAGAGAGTGAGAGAGAAGACGGAGCATAATATTCGGTTCTCCCTAAAGAGGTTAACATGCATTTCTGGGTGCATTTCTGCTCACTAAGGAAGCCCAAAAAGGCTGAGACTTTTCTGGGGTAACCTGTCACCTCATTCACATTGAATGTGACATAGCAGTTTGAGATTGTTTGCCCTTTTTTGGAACTGGATCCAACTTTATTGCATAAGATCGGTGCCCTGCTGTAATGACACAAAGAAATGGTGGAATACTGACTGGCTTCACTATATAAAAACGCTGGTTCAAGGACAAGCTTCATACATTGACCATGTCTCAAGAGCAGTTCTTACAATGATGTTGCAGTAATGGGAGAGTACTGAAACTGGCAACCATCAAAAGGTGATGGGTGGAATGTTTCCAAAAGTCTGAACCACTGCCAGTCGCTCAGGACCACATTGCAGTTCATCATTATTTCTGTCCGCTTGCCCCACTCGTGATAACGCACAACCAAATGTAAACCAGTTTTGGCCTTTCTCCAAAAGAAGCAGACCAACTCAGAGTGTCAATTTGATTAATTCAATTTATTGATGTGGATCTCAACAGAGGTCAGCAATGGACAGTAAAACAGCTATAGTATTTCACAAATGAAATTAATATAAATTCAAAAAGCTTTTGAAAATTCTAAAAATGCATACAATGCATTAAAAGACATGCTGATTGAGTTTAGAATTCATGAGCATATAAACATCATTTGATAATTCAATAGCATACCTTTAACATAGATAACATAAAAACATTCAATGCTGTGGCTGGAATAAGCAATATCATATGTTTGTGGTTTTGTACCCTATTTGCGCATAGAGAACAAAGTCATTCATCGTAGTGTAGACCCTCCCAAGCCCAGTTAATCGCAGTGCCTGCCCAACAAGGAGCATGGCCCGATGATGAAGCATGCCACCATTGGGTGGATGAGGGCTTGTGATCCACTGAGCTAATGCTTCCATCAACCTAGTTGAATCGAGATATTTAATATACTCTCTAGGATCCTGTACAGATCGATATACTTTATTAATTTGGTACCATCTATAGTGACAGGACGACAACCAGGGTATGTGTCTACATGCATCACAATCTTACAATCAGGTATACCTTACTAATATCTATACTACCATACGTTTGTTTGTTTTTGAAGTCAAAGGGGCCGATTCCGATCTCGGCCGGTAGGGCACCGAATCGGATTCGGCTGAACCGGATCCGATTCGGAGCCCCCTTTCCCGACCGATTCGTACGTGCGTCCGGCCGAGCGAGTACGATGCGAGCGCACGCGAAATCGCCGACCGACTTGTTCGCGGGTCCGAAGCACTCCGACCGACTCGCACGGACACGACGCGCACCACGCGATGGAGACGTTCCCCGGCCGGGCAAGTACGATGCGCGCCACGAGCAGTCCGACCGACTCGTGCCGTCCGGCTCGAAAGAGCAGTCGGAGCCGCACTTTAGGGGTCCGTGTCGGACCCCTCTGTATGCGTAGCCGCGCGAGTCGCACACAAGGGGGACCCATGGGTCCCCCCTACCTGTGCATGTATGCCGCGAGTCGCTTCGAGACATACCCGCTGTAGGGGGCACCCTTGTTCGCCTCGCACCCATTGGGTCAATGGGAGCCCGCGTACGCGTTGTACGTCCGGCTCCCATTGACTCAATGGGAGTCCGACCGACTCGAGTCCGAATGCATGCGTGCGCATCGTACTCGTTCGGTCGGACTGCCAGAGTCCGATTCGGTCGGAAATCTCTCTGGGTCCGGCTCGGTCGGAGAGATTTCCGGCCTGAATCGGAATCGGCCCCTTAATGTTTACACCTCAATGCTGATAACAATGTATCTTCATTACTATGTTGATTGAAAATCTACTCAACATAAACTTATATTAATCCTCCAAAATACAAGGATTGCGCACTAGTAAGCCTTCAGCAAGTCATTTTTAATATGCATCATAAGTATATCCTTCATTAAGTGGGTGAATATTTCAATTTCATTTTACATTATTACAAACCTTATTCTGTATGTATTAACTGAGAATCTGCAAGTGTGAGCATATATCTAATCTTGCTTTCCATTTGCCACTAATTACGTCTTTTCATTTTTCAGATTTTGTTTTGGTAAGTATGTGTATGTGTCACCCACATCTTAATTGCTTACATTTAGCAAATGTAATTTTATTTGTCACACTACCTTACATCATCTCTCAGCATGCCAATGTACCCCCATTAATAACAACTTCATTTTACTACCTTTCGTCTAATAGAACTTTATCTTCTTCTTCATGCCATATATACACACAGATAGCTTAATATTCACTTATACTATTTTTGTACACTTATTTATTAGTGTATTTTATCTTCAGAACTTCCGAGATCCAACACCTCCTGATGTCAACATTGCTTATTACACATCAGACATCAGATGACATACTGCAAGCAGAAATTCTGCCCTCAAACATCCGACAGGCAGGCACGTCTATAATTGTATTACTATCTAAGGTCATTTTAAACGTCTTTTTAAAAACGTGTGTTGCTAATCAATTTGTCTGTCTTCAAAGCTCAATTAACCAGTTACTGGATCTAGGGACATATGTCTGCCACTGACATTTAGGACCTAATTTCAGCAGGTGAAAGCTAGGGTCCTGTCACTGAAAGATGCATCCATTGCAAGAGAGATAAGATTTTACATTATGTTTTTGATCTTAAAATAACCGGTAAGTAACCAAACCTAATATTGACCTGTACCCTTTATATTTAATTGAGTGTCATCTAGTGATCTCAAATAATGTACAGTCTCTCAGTTTTGGGAATGTATACATTCTGTAATGTGTCATTTAATAATTGTAATGCCCTTTTCTTTTAGGTCATGGGGAAGAAGAATCTGACAGTGATGCCTTGCTATACCCAAGCTGAGGGTGGTATACAATCCTGGATGAAAACCCTATCGTCTGCTAAGCTACCTTGTCTGCAACCTCCACAGCTCAAGGGAGGAGGGGGAGAAGATTGTGGGTCCCACCTAGGAGATTATTTCCAAAAAGTTTTCAAAGCCCCCAGCAGTCTTCCTTCGAGGCAACTCCTGTTAATTGCAAGTCCGCATCTAGTAGCTACTAACCCTCAAAGGCTCATACTAACTTCACACGACTCTTATCAACATGCATCTCAGCCTACTGGTACCCCAATTTCCTGAGGTGCTATACTCTTTCATGCTGGTGCAATTCCAGTATTCTCTTTATCTTCTGAGATAGTAGTACAACTTCTTCTCCATTCAACAATCTCCCTTTCACAACCACACAGATGTCAACCCACAATGTAATGGACAACCTGCTGGTGATGTTAGGCCATGTCTGTTGGGGCTGGGGGCTGACATGGGGAAATCCTGTCCTCTGGGTGAATCAGTTCTTTCAGCAACAATGATTTTTGTGGGGGATATTCATCAAATGGGAAGAGCTTTTGTAACATTGAATCTTACCAGAAAGAGGTACTTAGGTTTATGCAGAGATAGACCCATATCTTGAATGAGAATAAAACATTTCCCGAAGACATAGCCAATTGGCATCTGAAATATATCTTTGATGTTCGAGGGAGAAGGATCAAAAGCGACATGCTTTGGCCGTGCAGATTATTCAGACCATATCATACAGGTGCCTTTGTCAATTTGCAGGGCTAACACAGTCACCTCACACACAATACCATCCTGTAAAGCATACTCCTCTCATAAATCCAACTAACAACCAATCTGTACACCCACAAACCCACCAGCAACCCCTCCACTACTGCAGTAACAACCTCAACCTACATTAGGTGCAGTATTTTACAACCCAACACGTGGACAACTCCCCACCAAGGCCATGGTCAGCACTACCAAACTTATGAACTTTTTTTCTACTACTGAATGACTCATCTTCAGAAAACACTTTAATTGCTCATCTTTTTCAATAAGTATAATTTCTACTTACCTTTCGCCCGCGTGCCATCTCTTGTGTGTCTAGTCTTGCACATGTGTATATACTAATGCTGTACAGTGCTACTGACGGTTGAACATTTCACAATAACCTTTCCAACAACTATGCCACATACATGTACAAGCAAACACACACAAAATATAAACACAACTACTTTTAAGTGTTTGAAGAATTTTCCATTTAGTATATTTAAAAACTGAAAACAATTTTTAATAATATATCTTTAAGAAAAAAGATGTGTCCTTGAAAACATGATAATTAAAAAAATAGAGCATGGGTCTATGGAGGATGATTCAGCTCGTAGGAGGAGAGGGCAAATTATCAAAACTCCTCAGGAAAGTCTAGGAACTAGTCAATGAATCAATAAAATCTTTATTCGATCTATTTGCAAACAGATCGTAAAAGCATAATTGTATCAAGTAAACCATAGTCAATACAAATAATGTTAAAATACCATATAAAAACATTTGTGATATTAATGGGCTTAAGATGTCTCTTAAGCCAAGATCACTTGGTATGTATACCTGATAAACATGATTACAATAATTTGAAACAGCAAACACCGCGTGTTTCTCTTTCTCAAACAAGCCTATAGAAAAGTTGCTACAGAAAAGCAAACAAAGGGGTCAGAGAGAGCCTTTAAAAAATACAATGCCACCCTACATTGGATAAAATTATGGTGCCTTAAAATTGGGAGAATAAAAGCTTCTCTTTGATAGAGCTTGCAGAACAATACTAAATGTAGATACGACTGGGGCGAATGATTATCACACGGGCATGGAGTCAGGTCTGAATGTTTGAATTTTCTCTCTGGGAACACTAACATCAGGGGAATAAGGTTCAGACGGAAATGCAATAGGATAAATCTGTGCTGTGGGATAGTAGTACGGGAGAGATATGAGTATCCTTCCTCTGGTCTTGGCGGAATGAGATCATATGCAAGGGACGCTTTTTGTCTCTGGTTCTTTTCCCTACAGGCAAAGTCAGCCCTCTGCATATATAACTTGATTTTTTTCTCTTTAGAGACCCTGCAGCAGGAGGCAGGATCCCTAAATAAGTGTCCTTCCCCAATTGCGCTCAATTCTGCCTCTACGTATTTAAGCCAACCATTCTTGTTGTGGTGTTCCAGCTTCAGACAGTTACCAATTATACGCTGTGTTAGATTGACAGTGGCCCTGCGCCAGATCGAGAGCCACAACAATATTGGAGCCAATCTAATGGAGTCTAGCAAGTAAGGTAGCCCTAATTCGAGGGGTAAAATGTAATTTGAGAATGGTTGTGGTAGCGATACCCGTGTTTTGAAGAAGCTGTCTTCCATTCTCTGGAGTTGGTCAATGTGGGCCATCCCCTAGACTCCCGCCCTGTAAGTTACTGCAGCCTTTGTTTTTGCGTGATAGATGTTTTTAATCATGTCCAGAGGGCTGGCTCCTAGTTTCTAAGCAAAGCCCTTAATAGCTTGGAGACTTCTTTCCATACCTAGGACTCTTGCCGCCACCAGGTTTGTCCAAGAGTGTTTTTTATCGAATAAGACTCCCAGTTATGAGAAGGACTCTACCACTTCAAATTTGTTTGAGGCCAGATGGAAATAAGGGGGTTTCGCTCCTCTGCCGGCTCCTGCTATAATGATGAAGGATTTTGTTTCATTCACTCTGAGGTCTAATGAGGCCATGAATGAAGCATATGATGTTATAAGGCTTTGGAGAGCTACCCCTGTCTAGCAATTAGGACAGCATCGTCAGCATACGCCAGTATTGAAAGGAGGGTGTTTTCAAATCTGGGCATGTCCAAAGGTGAGCCAGTCAGGGCCGCCTCCACCCCGTTTGATTCGATGGAAAAAGGAACGGGCCGAGGACGCATCCCTGCCTGACTCCTTTCTCGATCTTAAATGAAAGTGTACATTCCCCATTTATGCCATACCGCACACAGGCGGTGGCATTGGCATATATCTGACAGATGAAGCGAATGATCAGGGGGTCGATCCCCATCCCCTCCATAATGGGCCACAACGTCTGATGGGACATGCAATCGAAGGTCGCTGACAGGTCCATAAAGGCCATGTAGATCTTCCCGCCTTTTCCTTTAGTGTATTTGTCTATGCAGAGTGAGAGATTGAGGCATTGATCCACTGTCCCCTTCCCCCTCTGGAAACCATATTGTGCCTGCATCAGGATGTTGTGTTCTTGGGCCCATTCTTCCAATCTTGCTAGTAAAAGCTGGCCCATGAGCTTGGCAGTGGTGTCCAGAAGGGAGATGGGTCTGTGGTTCTTCGGACTGCCCCTGTCTCCTTTCTTGTAAATTGGGACTATTACACTATGGTTCCAGGATGGTGGGGGACCCTCAGCCGCTATGCTATTAAAGACATTTGTTAGTAAGGATACCCGCATGTCATAGTTATCCTGGAAAAGGTCGATCGGTACTCCGTCAGGACCCGGGGCTTTCCCTGAGACGCAAGCCTCCAGCCCTCTTCTTACTTCGCATAATGAGAATGTCATACTGCCTTGAAGTAAGGGGACTAGCTCAGGAAGCGGAGGCGCAGAGGAAATGTTAGATCGAAAGATACTTTCGAAATGTCCCACCCATGCGTCCTCATCTACATGTGTATCCAGGGACGGATCCTTGGGATCTTTAAAGTAAGGCGCATTTATAACTTTCCAAAACTCCTTGCTATTGCCTGACCTAGCAGCTTGCTCAGGGTCGTCCCAGGCCTTCTCCCTGATGTCCTTCTCTCTTTTTCTTCTAGCGTGCTTGTAGTCACTATGTAGCGATCTCATCAATGCTGGGTCTCTAGGGTGGATTTTTAAAGCATTGACAAGGGCTCTTCTAGCTATGGAACATGGGGGATCAAACCATCGACTGGATGATTTGCCATTTGCCGGCTTACAGTGAGTAAGTTCCACTTTTAATTTTGCTATAAGGACTCTAAACTGGGTGACTAATAGTGAAGGGGTAGACACCTCGGCCAGGCAGTGATAGTGACTGTCTACATGCGTATTGATATATCATTGCTGCACTCCCAGGCTCTTTGAATGTGGGCCTCCGCTGCACTGCAGGGTGTGGTGATGTTCTGCCATGTCTCTGTCTATGCTGAATTGCTCAGCTGAGTCTCAGGCCCATCTCAAGGACCTTGGATGGCATCAGAATGTCCTATTTCCTGTTCCTATATATCATATCTTGTTTGCCGTGGTAGGCAGAGACTGTAAAATTACCTGCCTCTGCTATGGAGTTCTCTGCCTACTTAACAAATGTGATACCAAAGGGGATGATGGACGGAGCATTAGAGCAAATCAAACACTCACCCCCAGTCAACTGATCTGGGTTTAATCCATCATCATTCTTTAGCTCACTCCACCACCCCAGTTCAGACATGGCCATATGCAAATCAGTCTGACCCTGTGCCTCATGAGAACAGTCCAGCCCGAACTGCCAAGCCATGTCTTCCCTGGACCGGAAACAAGCATCCTGGGACCGGTTTCGGGTTCAAAACCCTCATCAGCCAGGCTATCTTGAATCCAGTGGCAAAGTGAGCAAGGGACCCACGTCTGGGCATACCCTGCCAACTTAGGGCAAACAAAGCGATACTCAAAGGGGATGATGGACGGAGCGTTAGAGCAAATCAAACACTCACCCCCAGTCAACTGATCTGGGTTTAATCCATCATCATTCTTTAGCTCACTCCATCACCCCAGTTCAGACATGGCCATATGCAAATCAGTCTGACCCTGTGCCTCATGGGAACAGTCCAGCCCGAACTGCCAAGCCATGTCTTCCCTGGACCGGAAACAAGCATCCTGGGACCGGTTTCGGGTTCAAAACCCTCATCAGCCAGGCTATCTTGAATCCAGTGGCAAAGTGAGCAAGGGACCCACGTCGGGCATACCCTGCCAACTTAGAGGCGAACAAAGCGATACCAAAGGGGATGATGGACGGAGCGTTAGAGCAAATCAAACACTCACCCCCAGTCAACTGATCTGGGTTTAATCCATCATCATTCTTTAGCTCACTCCACCACCCCAGTTCAGACATGGCCATATGCAAATCAGTCTGACCCTGTGCCTCATGGGAACAGTCCAGCCCGAACTGCCAAGCCATGTCTTCCCTGGACCGGAAACAAGCATCCTGGGACCGGTTTCGGGTTCAAAACCCTCATCAGCCAGGCTATCTTGAATCCAGTGGCAAAGTGAGCAAGGGACCCACGTCTGGGCATACCCTGCCAACTTAGGGCGAACAAAGCGATACCAAAGGGGATGATGGACGGAGCGTTAGAGCAAATCAAACACTCACCCCCAGTCAACTGATCTGGGTTTAATCCATCATCATTCTTTAGCTCACTCCACCACCCCAGTTCAGACATGGCCATATGCAAATCAGTCTGACCCTGTGCCTCATGGGAACAGTCCAGCCCGAACTGCCAAGCCATGTCTTCCCTGGACCGGAAACAAGCATCCTGGGACCGGTTTCGGGTTCAAAACCCTCATCAGCCAGGCTATCTTGAATCCAGTGGCAAAGTGAGCAAGGGACCCACGTCTGGGCATACCCTGCCAACTTAGGGCGAACAAAGCGATACCAAAGGGGATGATGGACGGAACGTTAGAGCAAATCAAACACTCACCCCCAGTCAACTGATCTGGGTTTAATCCATCATCATTCTTTAGCTCACTCCACCACCCCAGTTCAGACATGGCCATATGCAAATCAGTCTGACCCTGTGCCTCATGGGAACAGTCCAGCCCGAACTGCCAAGCCATGTCTTCCCTGGACCGGAAACAAGCATCCTGGGACCGGTTTCAGGTTCAAAACCCTCATCAGCCAGGCTATCTTGAATCCAGTGGCAAAGTGAGCAAGGGACCCACGTCTGGGCATACCCTGCCAACTTAGGGCGAACAAAGCGATACCAAAGGGGATGATGGACGGAGCGTTAGAGCAAATCAAACACTCACCCCCAGTCAACTGATGTGGGTTTAATCCATCATCATTCTTTAGCTCACTCCACCACCCCAGTTCAGACATGGCCATATGCAAATCAGTCTGACCCTGTGCCTCATGGGAACAGTCCAGCCCGAACTGCCAAGCCATGTCTTCCCTGGACCGGAAACAAGCATCCTGGGACCGGTTTCGGGTTCAAAACCCTCATCAGCCAGGCTATCTTGAATCCAGTGGCAAAGTGAGCAAGGGACCCACGTCTGGGCATACCCTGCCAACTTAGGGCGAACAAAGCGATACGAAAGGGGATGATGGACGGAGCGTTAGAGCAAATCAAACACTCACCCCCAGTCAACTGATCTGGGTTTAATCCATCATCATTCTTTAGCTCACTCCACCACCCCAGTTCAGAGATGGCCATATGCAAATCAGTCTGACCCTGTGCCTCATGGGAACAGTCCAGCCCGAACTGCCAAGCCATGTCTTCCCTGGACCGGAAAAAAGCATCCTGGGGCCGGTTTCGGGTTCAAAACCCTCATCAGCCAGGCTATCTTGAATCCAGTGGCAAAGTGAGCAAGGGACCCACGTCTGGGCATACCCTGCCAACTTAGGGCGAACAAAGCGATACCAAAGGGGATGATGGACGGAGCGTTAGAGCAAATCAAACACTCACCCCCAGTCAACTGATCTGGGTTTAATCCATCATCATTCTTTAGCTCACTCCACTACCCCAGTTCAGACATGGCCATATGCAAATCAGTCTGACCCTGTGCCTCATGGGAACAGTCCAGCCCGAACTGCCAAGCCATGTCTTCCCTGGACCGGAAACAAGCATCCTGGGACCGGTTTCGGGTTCAAAACCCTCATCAGCCAGGCTATCTTGAATCCAGTGGCAAAGTGAGCAAGGGACCCACGTCTGGGCATACCCTGCCAACTTAGGGCAAAAAAAGCGATACCAAAGGGGATGATGGACGGAGCGTTAGAGCAAATCAAACACTCACCCCCAGTCAACTGATCTGGGTTTAATCCATCATCATTCTTTAGCTCACTCCACCACCCCAGTTCAGACATGGCCATATGCAAATCAGTCTGACCCTGTGCCTCATGGGAACAGTCCAGCCCGAACTGCCAAGCCATGTCTTCCCTGGACCGGAAACAAGCATCCTGGGACTGGTTTCGGGTTCAAAACCCTCATCAGCCAGGCTATCTTGAATCCAGTGGCAAAGTGAGCAAGGGACCCACGTCTGGGCATACCCTACCAACTTAGGGCGAACAAAGCGATACCAAAGGGGATGATGGACGGAGCGTTAGAGCAAATCAAACACTCACCCCCAGTCAACTGATCTGGGTTTAATCCATCATCATTCTTTAGCTCACTCCACCACCCCAGTTCAGACATGGCCATATGCAAATCAGTCTGACCCTGAACCTCATGGGAACAGTCCAGCCCAAACTGCCAAGCCATGTCTTCCCTGGACCGGAAACAAGCATCCTGGGACCGGTTTTGGGTTCAAAACCCTCATCAGCCAGGCTATCTTGAATCCAGTGGCAAAGTGAGCAAGGGACCCACGTCTGGGCATACCCTGCCAACTTAGGGCGAACAAAGCGATACCAAAGGGGATGATGGACGGAGCGTTAGAGCAAATCAAACACTCACCCCCAGTCAACTGATCTGGGTTTAATCCATCATCATTCTTTAGCTCACTCCACCACCCAATTTCAGACATGGCCATATGCAAATCAGTCTGACCCTGTGCCTCATGGGAACAGTCCAGCCCGAACTGCCAAGCCATGTCTTCCTGGACCGGAAACAAGCATCCTGGGACCGGTTTCAGGTTCAAAACCCTCATCAGCCATGCTATCTTGAATCCAGTGGCAAAGTGAGCAAGGGACCCACGTCTGGGCATACCCTGCCAACTTAGGGCGAACAAAGCGATACCAAAGGGGATGATGGACGGAGCGTTAGAGCAAATCAAACACTCACCCCCAGTCAACTGATCTGGGTTTAATCCATCATCATTCTTTAGCTCACTCCACCACCCCAGTTCAGATATGGCCATATGCAAATCAGTCTGACCCTGTGCCTCATGGGATATATATTTTCACTGAATATATGGGAGAGTATGAGCTTTAATCATTGCCTGTATAGGTAAGTGAATATATGTTAGTATATTTATGAGTATGTGAGTGGGTGTGTGAGTAACTGTATGGGTGAGTGAGTGACTGTATGGGTGACTGTATGAATGAGTGAGTAGGTGTGTTAGTAGCTGTATGGAAGACTGATTCCATGTCTGAGTGGTTGCATGGGTGTATGAGTGGGTGTGTGAATGTCTGTATGTCTGTATGATTGAATATGTGAGTGGCTGCATTGGTCAGTGAGTATTGCCATGAGTGGCTGTATATGTGAGTTAATGGTTGTTTTTGTGTCTGTATGGGTGAGTTGATGTGTGAGTGGCTCTATGGATCAGGTGAGTTAGTGTTTGTATGGGCCTGTGAATGGGTATGTCAGTGGTTGTGTGGGAGTGGGTGTATGAGATGTATGGGGGTGTAAGTGGGTGTATGAGTGGTTCTGTGGATGATGTCATCAGTCATGTCATTTGAGATGTCATCAGTGATGTCTTTTGAGATGTCATCATTGATGTAATCAGTGATGTCACTGACCATGCCATGAGTGATGTAATATGTGAGGCCAGAAGCAGTGCATTGCGGAGGCGTAAGTCATAGTTAGCTTAGCTAACTATAACTGCTGAATTTCACTGGTTTTGTATGAGTGAAATGTGAGCCTAACTATAACGTCCCTGTAACCTTTGGTTTTTTCAGTGAATTTCTAAGGTTTTTTTAATTATATTTCCTAAATATAACGTCCCTGTAACCTTTGGTTTTTAAGTGAATTTTTAAGGATTTTTAAATTCAATTTCCTAACTATTACATCCCTGTAACCTTTGTTTTTTTAAGTTATTTCCAAAGTGTAACCTGTAACCTTTGAGTGTTGCAGCACTGTCTGCATACAGCATTTAGACACTGCTCTGCAATGAATACTGCTTCGACAGTTGCGGTCACTCCTTGCATCTCCCTCACAATGCGCAGGTGGTATGGGACTAAAATGCATCATAATTGAATTTTAATGCAGTGATGCGGGCCTCAAAGTGTTACTGTAACAGCTAATGTGTAGGAGTGGGTGAAGAGTTTTTTCTCTTGCATGGCTCGCCAATGTTAAGTCGGCGAGCGTGAGTAAGAAAAGTCACATGCTAGACTTCCTCCAGGCAAGATTTCTCAATGCGGACGGTCACAGTAGGTTGCCACCGCTCACGCTGAGGTACTGCCACTTGCATTGAGGAGGGTGCCGCTCACGTAGACTATCTACTCGACTGCCAGAAAGAAGCAGCGCCCTCTGTCGTAATGTATAGTGCCGTTCCCAGTGATTTTACAGCTCAGGACAAACTTTTGGCACTAAATATCAGAGCGAGCAGCGCGATTTACTACACTCCCCCGCTTGCGGAACTCTGTGGAGTGCGACAGAGTTTTTCCTGCACTTGGCAGAGTTCCACGGAGCAGAACTCTGTGAACTCCACCCAGGCCTACTAATGTATTGTACTTGGCAGGTCTCTGTTTCACATTTGGGTAAAAGTATTGAGGTGATTTGGTTTTTAACATAAGAGCATTGATTATGTATTTTATAGGTGCAGTACTGTGTTAGTTTTAATGAGAGGTGTGTAATATGCTTTTCCTTTATTTAAACATTTTTTGGAGCCACGGTTCCTCCTGTGGTTCCGCAAGCATAGACGAGCGATACTCTATTGTTTTCATTCCAATCACATGATCGCAATGGACTCGTGGTGCCGAACTGCGGATTCGTAAAAATGTAAAATAATTTTTTAAGTGTACAGGGGCTATTGTTTTGAAATCTACAATAAGAGTGGAAATATTTGGAAGGCAAATTGAGATCCTGCATATTTGGTCTTAATTGAAATAAACTCTTTTACTGTTTACGTAGACCCTTGAATCTGCAGTTCTGGACCTGTGGGGCTGCTCGATATCAAATTAAAATTCTTTCATTCTATTGGGTAATAATAAGCCACACCTTATGTTAATGAGAACCTCTCCCAAAAACAGTTATTCTTTCTCTAGCCGTCTTTAAGTCAACATCTCCTTGTGGTTCTTCCTTTAGAACAGATTGCAGCAATAGTAGAAATTACTCCTGCACCTCCACCTGCAGAATCAGAGACTATTACACAGGAAGAAGACCTTGAATAAAGAACATCAAGCTGCAAAAAAGAATTAGATGTGTGGCTATATTTTTCCATTCCAACTGGAGAAAAAAAAGTCTGTGCATGCTTTGTGAAGTGCAAATTATGTGACAAGCAGCTCTCCCATGGAACATCAAAGAAATATAGTCCTGGAACTTCGTCCATGTGGAAGCATCTCCATACTATCCCTGAAAAATCCTACCAATGGATGGTTAGGGAGAGAGATGCTGCCCCCGGAACATCTGGTGCTTCAGAGACCACTATGCCTACGGGATGTGAAGAATTGGGGAGCATAGTCACACACTGCGCGACATGTCATAAACTGGTTGCAGTCAAGGTGAAGGATATCACCGAGTTTTTCGGTCTGGGGAAGAAACACCATTGTTAGTTTGTTTTTTCTTTTTCTTTATAACATCCAGTTTTTTAACACTGTTGTGTTTTATAAATGCAAGATTCCTGCATTTAGTTTTAGAGAAGTGTTACAAAGTTTTTCTAGAAAAAAAGCAACCAAAAAACGTTTAAAAATGGTTCTTTTTAGAACCACCATTTAGTCAAATGAAGGGCTGTGTCTGTGTTTTTAATATTTTTCTATACTTTATTGTGTTAGTCAAGAGTTGTGTTTGGGTGTGTTACTATATGTATTAGTAATTGAATGCTGCATGATTGTATGAATAAGTTAGTATATAGCTGTGTAAGTGAATGGATCCCAGTGTCTATAGGTGTGTAGCTTAGTGCATCAGCATATGCACGTGTGTGTGCCAGGCTGTGTCAGTGCATGTGTCAGTGTGTGTATAGGTGTGCTAGCATATGTATTAGTGTCCACCTGGGTATGTCACTGTATGCATCAGTATGTGCCTGGGTGTGTAAATGTATGCATCAGTATGTGCCTTGGTGTGTTAGCGTATGCAGTTGTTATGTGCCTGGGTGTGTTAGTCTCTGCATTAGTGTATGTATAGATGTGTCAGTGTATGCATCAGTGTGTGCCTGGGTGTGTCTCTGTATGCATCAGTGTGTGGCTGGGTGTGTGAGCATATGAATTAGTGTGTGCCTGGGTGCGCTAGTGTATGCATCAGTATGTGCCTGTGTGTGTCAGTGTATGCATTGGTATGTAGCTGGGTGTGTCAGCGTATACATTAATATGTACCTGGGTGTGTTAGTGTATGTACCAGGTGTGCCTGAGTGTGTATACCTGTTTTAGTATAATTAATTATGTGTACAAGGTATATGTATGGATAGTGTATGGATGAATAAAAATGTAATTAGTTACCTATATTACGGCAAAAAAAGAGGTCCTTTAATCTGTGAAAAGAGAGAAAAGATAAATAAAAGTAAAGGTTTTATGGTCTGAATTTCTCTGTTAAAGGATAGTAATCTGTAATAAAAAAGCTAGTGTTAATAATAAAACACAAGACATTTATAACATTCATAGCAATTATACATATTATTTAATCATGTCGTATTCCATTTTTCACTGTTTCCCATCTTTCATACTTTTACACTATAAATGAAGTGTGTATAGATGCTCATCACTGAACAGTAGGGAGAAAAAACAGTAATTTGGACTGTTAAAAACCCCTTAAGTGCATAGCACATTATTTCAAATTAACATTACTATGCTTCACACTCACTACAAATGTTTATCACACTTTTTTACCTGTATAATATAATGTTTGTTCTAGTTTTATAATACAATTAATGTGTATGAATAAAGTGCTTTATAAAAAGGCATATGAAGACATTACTCTCCGTAGGCCATATGATGTCATAAAATCAGGTAATCCATTCATCAGAATTAGAGTATATCAGTGCTGTAATTTTTTTAAATAGTTTTCCAGCTGTTCTTTAAACATATGTTCTAATTATAATATTCTGTGGATGCACTTTAAATTTTTAAAAATGCATAGAATATCTAAAGATATTTTTAAGATGAATAAGATTAGAGGTATTCCATTTTCTCTTCAGTACATGTTTGTCCTAGATTGTAGTTTTTCACCTGTGTTTCCAATTTAGTGCTACACTGTTATTTTCATGCAAGAGTAACTACATTACAATTTTTGGAATCGTTATATAGATATTGCCTTTATTAGGCCGAATGATATCTTAACTGGTTGTATTAGAAGTACCAGAAGAGTAGCATTCCATTGTTTTAGTAGTAATCCTCCTTAGAACTTTGGTTCAAGAGGAGAAGGTAAGAATTTGGAGTTTATAAGGTTCCTATCCTTACACTCTGTCCACCCAGTTGTATTTTTAAGTAGATGGTGTAGTGTCCAAATCTAACATTTACTTCTTCATGAAAAATAATAGCTATCCATGTTTTACCTTTCACCTTTCAATAGCTTTATTTCGATAGCACGTATCATAAACTGAGATTTGTGCAGCTTTCAAATTTTGTAATTTGTGTTTCTACAGCTGTCGGCAGTCCTCACCCTGAATCACGATGCAACTGCCTTCAAGGCAGTCGCAAGTGTATAGTTTGTATTGCAGCGGGTGCTGCGGGTTGCAGCACACGCCACAGTACAAAATATGCACCCCGTGCATATCCCTGCCACATGGTGCAGGGATATGTTGGGGGGCACCATAGGTTCCCCCCATGGGCCATGTCGGAGGGCCAGGGAGGAAGGGGAGCCCGCTAAAGGCCCCCAATGTCCCTTTCTGCCTGCCTTTTCATGGCGGTTAAACCACCATGAAACGGCCGGCTGGAAGGGACATTGTAATCCCTATGGCGGTGCCTGGCAGGCACCTCCACTGTTGTAGGTGATACAAGTCCCTCTGATGGACCGACGGGCTCAAGGAGCCCGTCGAATCCGTGGCTGTCGGTCTCTCCGACTGCCAACCATCCGCCCACCATTCTAATGTGGCGGGTGGTAATCAGTATTACGATGGCGGTAGGACCGCCACCGATGGGCTGTCGGTGGCGGTCCTACCGTCATCGTAATCAGGCCCTTAGTTCCTACTGCAGTGCATCCCTGTAGCATAAGGATGATAAATTTGCCAGTTCTTATATTCAAAGTTGATAGATCTGAGTTGCATTTTGTGCAGCTGTTATTCTGTGATGCATTTTTAAACAATTTCTCAAAACTGGCAGTTTTACAATCTGGTAGAGCTAAGTAAATAAATCATTCTAAATCTATTTGTGTTGTTAAAGAAAAAGAACAATATTCACAGTTATGCTCCCACTAGTAACTTAGCCCAAATAGCTCATCAATAGGTACCATCTCTTATTCTAAGATATCAAGTAGAACCATCAAGAATTCTTGTGCATCTTCATGAGTATTTATTGTGAAGTGTGCAGATCCAGTACACTGATCTGCAAGATCTCTAATATAAGATGCAAAACATGTTTTGGTTCTATCACTGCAAATGCGTTCTAACAAATTAAAGAGTGCAGAGCACAATCTTTTATCCTTTATCTGTTTAATTCCATCAACCACAGGAGGTAAAGAGAATAGTGAATTGAGAACTACATTGGCATAAAAGTCGACTCAGAGATGTTTGACAACTGTTAACCAACAATTTCACCACCAATTAGATTTCTTTTCATCCAATACTTCTTTCTTCTGTTGTTTACTCTTTTTCAGAGGAACGTCACTATCAGTCTTTGCAATCTTTCATTTTGGTAATATTCTAGGCTTTTTGTAGACCGTATACTGTCCTAAATGAATAGCATAGATACTTCTCAAATGGTTATACTCTATCACACAATTGGAATCAGCATGTACTTTACTGTCACTAAACCCTAGTGAATACAAGCCATACAAACATCTAGCCAGTGACAATGCTACACATAACATGCCTTCATTGAATACGGTGCTACCAATGTTAATAAATGCTGCATCTACACTTAAACATTGATCCTTGTGTATTGTTAAAGCATATGCTAGAGATACTGGAAACTGTTTTCTGTGAACATACAAGTCTTTTACAAGTAAGAAACGTATAAACAAACCTTGCTCTCTGCTTTACACCTTCAATGATCAAACTTAACAGCTGGGTATTCAGACTCATTTCTATTTGGATACAAAATTAAATCAATTATTTTACCCATGCCTTCATTAACTAATCCTTCCTCAACTTTTAAAATTTTCCTACAGTTCTTTGAAAAACGTAAACACTTTTCTAATCTCGCAGTTCTGGAACCAGACTTTTCCAAAGAATTCGGTTTTGATTGTAGTTTTTCAGCCAACAGTATTGTCACTCCTTGGTGTTCCATTTTGTCAATTGCTGTCAAATCCAATATTTGCTCTTTCTCTAGTTGTAGCAATTGTTCATTGAAAGAGGTACATTCTGGAAGAGTAGGCATTAAACAGACAATAGATCTTTGTTGTTGAATAAATTCAAACATTAGCTCTGCTGCAGAACTTTTAGAAGGAAATAAGTTCTTTAGAAGTCGAGTTTGCAAACAACATTTTACATCATTTGACAATATGTCTACTCTAATATCCTTCAGAATATTTCCATATTGTATATCAGATGCTTGACACATGTTTCTAATTAATTCTTTGTATTTGAAATCCAACCAAATGTTTACATTTCCAATACTTCCTAAAGAATTTGAAGTATCTTCATGTAAAGTGTCTTAAAAACAGGCTGTGCTTTGACAGGGGTAAGTTGCAATAGATCACCAAAAACAATTATATGTTTGCCTCCAAAATGTACTTCATATTTGGTCTTCAATGCTGTTGCATTCTCAAATGCACAAAGGCAAGCATTAAGTTTGAGACCATGCTCACCTCATCAGTGACTAAACGTTTTAATTTCTTAAAAATTCTGGAAGCTTTGTGACAAGCTTCAATATATAACATTTATATTCCAGTTTATTATTGTGTTCCACAGGTAACATAAGTAGATGATGCAATGTAATTCCTTTGATATTGTGTGCAGCTAATCGAGTAGGTGCTGTCACTACACACGACAAAATGGATTCTGTAGTTCTCTGTACATAAGTGGTTAGAACTTAGATTCAAAAGCTTTTGCTAGTCCCAGCTTGTCCACTGACATACAAAAGAATTGGCTTAAAACTTGAACATTTACATTGATTGTTTACATAGAGAAATCCATGGTCTATTTTTGTTTTCACTTCCATATATATCTCTTTCTGCTCATCATTACAGCAGTCCTAGCGCGGAGATACCCCTGATGGGGTGATTTGGGCGCTTTATAAATCAATAAATCAAACCAATCAAATTCAGTTGTTGCACTAACTGTTCCAAGTCAACATTTTCTTCTCTTCCTTGTTGTATTGCTGTCTCTACCTCATGCATCGCTATGGCAGCTTCACTTTCAATTACTGGATGCCCAAGAGGATCTTGACTGAGAGCTCCGGAACTCTGGCTTCTTTGGGAACTATCCTTTGATATCTCACTAGCAATTGTTTCCTCTTGTTCAATTTCTTCATTTAACATTTTCAGATAGTTTGGAAATACTGGACATTGAACGCTGTCTTTTACAGCATTAAATTAATCTTCATAGCAGTGATATTGTCCAAGTAACTCTATTTCACAACACCAAGGTTTGAATAGCTGGAGAAGTGCTGAGTATAAAGAATTCCTTTTTCTCAGCAGTTTGACAAGTATGTTTTCTATTATTTATTAAGTTACCTTTTGCTTGCCGAACCAAACAACCATCGCAACCAACTACAGCATATTTGCCTTCATTGATCTTTTCCGTCACATTGTTTCTGTACCTATAGTGTTGGAAAACTTCATATAGTCCCATATTTTCGAGGTGTGCACTTCTTCTTGGAAAGTAGGTATCCAACATATTTGTTTTTGTAATATCTGTACACTCTGGATCAAACTCTGCTAGGTACTACATTTCTGGGAAAGACGTAAAGACACTGTTTCACGTGTTGCCAAGGCCTAGACTAACCCAAACAATTCCTATACATTTTGAGTATAAACTAGATGAACTCAATCTGTCACGGATCTCAAAAGAACCTATCTCCCTATGTGAAAGCATTTTCAAAGAGAAACTGTACAATTTCTTTATTTCTGCAGAAATCTCTTCCCATGTTTCCTTCATCTATGTTTTCTCCAACTTTGTAATGTACTGTACTACCCCTGATAAGGCATCAAACCGCTTTTTCGGCGACTAGCAAGCTACTCCGGAACCCATAAAGGATTAGTGTTAAATTAGTATAGTGAAATATCAAAGTAATTTGAGTTGATGTATGAAGTGACATAGCGAGCAACAGCAATGGAGTTGTCTTCAAAAAACTGTATGTCCATATTTGTATTCCATAATTTTAGAATCACAGGATTGTAATCATTAATATATTTGGAGGCCTCTGATCTTCTCAGATTATATGTAGTTTTTGGTGATTTTCTTGTGAGAGTATGTCTCACTGCAGATAAAAAGCTATTCACTCTTCCTTTGGAGATAATAGGCTTTGGAAATCCAAAACAACACCTTATATAAAATTTACCTTTAAATCTGTTTCTTCTGCAACAATATTTTCTACAGCTATGTGTTTGGAACCGTAGTTTTGTTATTACTCTCATCTGGGATGGTGGAGGTCACATACTTTTCAGTGAAAGACAGTACACAGTCATCAGTATCAGTTCAAAATTTAGGCGCATCCTTTATCCACAAGAGCATGTGTATATGAGGAGCACCTCTGGGCTGGTATTCTTTTTGGCAAAAGAAAATTGTTACTTTTCCAAGAGAACATTTTTTTTATTGCATATGAAATCCAGTATTGCTTGAAACGTGCTTAAAATACCTACATACATTAGCAGGATCCAAAGAGCAAAGTTCTCCTGCTATTTTCAAATTAATATCCTTAATGTTAGCATTTGCTTCTCTTATAAATTGTAGTAAATCATCCCATGCATACGCAACTAAGTGTCACAAACCAAGTAGGTGCACCTAAATTTTGGAGCGTACATTTAAGTTCTCCATGATGATGATGCCAGTGTTCGTTCATACACATGCCATCAAATTTATTGTTATACTCCAGATTTTCATCTTTACCTTGTATTTTATCAACAAACTCCTTTGCGGAAACATTTTGCAGATTAACTCCTGTCTTTAAAATATGTTTCACAGCATAAGACAATCCTGACAAATCACTCTCAAATAACAGATGGAATATATAGGGAATACACTGTCGGAACCTAGCGTCCTCTGAAGTCTTGTTGACCTTTATTCAGCTCCTGGTATTTGTACAGGTCGATCATCATACCGGCCCCCTACTCCTGTGGGAAAAAGCTGTGGAAGCAGCGGGCCTCTAAACTTTTTCCCCACACACCCTTTGGAGCTCCTCTAGCTTGTTTCATTTGAAACAAAGCAATGACATCCCCAATAACTTCTTTTGAATGAAGTGGATGTATACTGTAGTGCTCAAATATTTCTTCTGACTTTTCCTTATCCACTTTTTCTATTTGCTCACTTGATTGATGGGGTTCATCATCAATACAACTTATATCTTCAATAATATCTATATTTCTGTAAAAAACATTATTTTCTGTCACGTATAATGTGGCTTTTTTAATTTTATTCAGACCCACTAACTCTTGCCAGATTTTTTAACTTTTCGCGAGCACTCCATTTACTTGAATAATCAGTGGCTCATCTATGTCTCTCTCAACACACACAGAGGTAACCAAAAAATCTAAAGGTAAATAGATAGCGCTTTTTAAGTCCTTTTGTAGTTCTGTTAGTGGTAGTTTCTCTGTTTTAGGCTCCATTCAAATTTTTGCTTGAAATGGATGGACAGTTTGTATTAGAATTGATTCATACACATTTAATTTCTCAAGTTCTTTTGGGATGGGTACCAACTCTAATGTATTATGAATTGCTGTAGCTGGTATTTTATTGTCCTCTAATTTATCATAGCAATACTTACATATTGTTTGCTTTGTGGCTAAATCAAAGCGTTCTTCTACAAATATATATTTACCAAATTTCTGCCACTCATCTCTGTTATCTTGCTCAGTTTTCGAAAATAGAACTACATTACGAGTTTGGTTCTTGTAGTGAGTGCAGCGACAACAAATACTAACATACTCAGCTTTTTCAGACATTGGTGCATTGAACTTGCCTATCTCTTTTCCGTATTTTTCAAAACTAATCTCTGTGGCCTGTTGCTCTACACCTCCACTCACTACCTTCTCATTTTCCCTATACTCTTCTTCAGGACCAAATAAACGGAACTGAATTTCTTCACAAACTTTCTCAACCTCTGCCACATTGCCATGTAATGGAGCTCTATTCATTTCTCCTAAACATAAGGCTGGAGTTTTTACATAATAAACCCTCCTTACTAAACTTTGCATTTTTGAATGATGCACAGCTAACATTCTAAAGTGATATAAAGTACTTTTACACACTTCCTTTGATAGACTTGCCAGTGAACAGCCTTGTAAATTAATGTATTTCCTAACTTTGCATGGATCTAATCCTTGGAGCATTTTAATTTTCTGTTTCAGAGTTCTCCATGAAAATTCTCTTTAAAAGGTTTTCAATTTATCAATTGATTCCTGATGGACAGTACAAATACTATTACACTTCCACTTGTATACAGGAGCCCATCTACACTTTCCTTGTACGTCTTCAGCTGTCGCTTGTTCTACATTCCTAGGAACTATCTGTTCTTTTTCTAATGGAGTTCCATATTTTACTTTATAGCAAGGACCACTTGTGTCAACTGCATGCACAAATGTGCTCTCTTGCAAGTAGCTCTCTTCATTAAAAAATGGTTCTGTGCTAGATGTGTGCATCCATTCACCTCTAAACACTTTATTAAAATGTATTTTGTTTATAAGCCTTTTCCTTAATGTTCTTTTCCTCATGCATAGTACTGTTTTGTCTAGTGTCTTCATTCTGTTCAATATTAAGACAAAAACGTTTTGTCTTCAGAGCAAATGCTGTGTCCACTATACTTTCAAAATGTTGCTTTTGTTTAACTATAGCACTTCTCCTCTTATACTCCTTCATCTTCTTTTCTAAATTTTGTATTTACTGATTTCAAAGCATTTTTACTCTTATTTTCTTAAACTGTTTTTGTCTCCAAGTTAAATTCTTATTACAGTTTACCACAATTAACAGCATGTAGTCCTTCCTATTTACCATTTGATTTTAAAATCCTCTTTTAGTGGTGACATTTCTTTCAATTTGCAATTTTTACATATTTTTCAAGAAGTCCTTAGTGTTCTTACCAGCTGTTCTTTTTTCTTGTCCACATTCTCCACCTTATCTGTTTTTTACTGTCAGTTTGAGTTAAGTAGTATTGTTTCCTCTGTTTCTTTCTTTTTTTCTCTCTTATCGGGCATTCTGATGTTCTTTTCTCAATACAAGTAGATATATAGAAATCAAATAAAAAATAGATTTACCTCTAGAGAAAACAGTATAAAATTATACTGTACGAATAATTAGGAGTGTGAGTGCGTTCACCACCATATACATGTGTGTCACTAATTGATTAGGTACAGTTGACTTATTATAACCTTATAGCCCACCGTAGCAGGTCATTCCAACCAATAAAGACCGCTCCAGCTCAAAGGTCCGAGCCGAAGGTGAGTGACTTTAACAAGGGAGCAGGAGTTTAATTCTAGTATAGTCCAACTATAGAGGGTTATAAGGCTATAAGAACATTCCACCACTAGAGGTGCGAATATTCTAACAAATAAGCCTCATGGATCCGAGGGAATTGAAATTCCAACACGCTCCATCAGGTGTTTGTTCACAGCAACAGCTCTCAATGAAAACATTAGAATGTTGCACCTCCAGGCTTTTACTGGCCGTTACAAGCTCAAAGCACTTCATTGTTTTTGATGGAGCTCCCAACATTCCAATGTTCTAATTCTGCTTAAAGTAGACTTTAACATTTGGCAAACACAGTTTGAAAGAAAACTTCAGCATGAAGTAAAACTGCATACTAAGGCTCTGTAGTAGCAGGCCTGAACCATATTTAAACTAGTACTTCTATACATCGGTGAGCACGTAGTGTCACTATTTCACTACATCTCTGACTAATTGTATCACTATTTGTATCAGTATTCAACTACTTATTTATGTAAATATGGTGAGAAGTGAAGTATAGAGCATATGTTTCTATTGCTTAATGTATCGCAGTGTCTATAGTTATGTAACTGTATCTATCACAGACTCCTATGGCGTGTTAGGATATGTATATGTAAGTGTGTGAAATGGATTGATGTGTCCATGACTGAGTTAGCATGACTATGAGTGAGCCCTAGAGTGTCTTAGTCTGGTTATCAATCAGCGACTGAATATCTTAGTAAATCCATGAGTATATCTATAAGTGTTTCAGTCTATGTATAAGTAATTTATAAGATGTTGGTAAGTATGTATTAGTGAGTGTGGCTTTATTTTACTGAATACAAAAAGAACAATTGATGGACATAATGTTGAACAATGCCAAACATTCACAGAGATCTGGGCCTAAATCTATCGTTTTGTTTTGCTCCCCATGCCCCATGCCATTCCAGTTTAAATCGAGCCATATGCAAATCAGTCTTAATCCTGTTCCCCATGGGAACAGTCCAGCCCGAACTGGCAGGCCAGGTCCTTCCTGGACCTGAAACAAGCATCCTGGGTTATGTTTCGGGGTTTCACCCTTCATCAGCCCGGCTAGCTTGACTCCAATGGCATGGAGAGCACGGGACCCACGTCTGGGCATACCCATCCCACTTGGGGTGATAAAGGCAAAAAGAACAATTGATGGACAGAATGTTTAACAATGTCAAACATTCACCCCAATACAGAGATCTGGGCCTAAATCCATAGTTTTTTTGCTACCCATGCCATTCCAGTTTAAACCCATCCACATGCAAATCAGTCTTGACCCTGTTCCTCATGGGAACAGTCCAGCTCGAACTGCCAGGCCAGCTCCTCCCTGGACCAGAAACAAGCATCCTGGGATCAGTTTTGGGGTTTCACACCTCATCAGTCAGGCTAGCTTGACTCCAATGGCATGGAGAGCACAGGACCCATGTCTGGTCCCACTCGGGGTAACAAATGCACAAAGAACAATTGATGGACAGAATGTTGAACAATGTCAAACATTCACCCCAGTACAGAGATCTAGGCTTAAATCCATCGTTTTTTTGCTCCCCAAGCCATTCCAGTTTAAACCCAGCCATATGCAAATCAATCTTGACCCTGTTCCCCGTGGGAACAGTCCAGCCCGAACTGCCAGGCCAGCTTCTCCTTGGACCAGAAATAAGCATCCTGGGACCGGTTTCGAGGTTTCACCCCTCATCAGCCAGGCTAGCTGGTGTGTATGTGGTGAGCAAAAGAACGATGGATTAAACCCAGATCTTTGTGACTGGGGGTGAATGTCTGCATTGTTCAGCATTCTGTCCACCATTTGTTCCTTTTACTTTTGTCACCCTAAGTGGGAAGGGTATGCCCAGACGTGGATCCCATGCTCCCGGCCTTGAAAGACAGATCCTCGCCCTATTAAACCGCTCCCTGGAGACAGGCTACCTTCCCTCCGGCCTGAAGGAAGCCAGGGTCACCCCCCTGCTGAAGAAACCAGGGGCAGATGCTGCTACTCTTAAGAACTACAGACCAATCTCCCAGCTCCCCTTTCTGGCAAAAGTCATGGAGCAACACATCCTAAAAACACTCTCGGCCTTCCTGGAGGAACACCAGCTACTCCAGGGGCGACAAGCTGGCTTCAGGCCCCACCACAGCACTGAGCTGGTGATGCTATCTGTACTTGATGAGCTCAGAGTCATGGCCGACAATAAAAAACTGTGCGCCCTGGTTCTGTTAGACCTATCGGCAGCATTCGACATGGTCAATCACGCACAGCTCCTAGCCCGTATCACCGAGCTGGGCATCTGCGGGTTGGCACACCAGTGGCTTGAATCCTTTCTTTCTGGGCGGTCTCAGAGGGTCCACCTTGGTGAGCAGGTGTCTGACAGGGGTGCCCTCACGTGTGGCGTCCCCCAGGGCTCTGCGTTGTCCACGCTCCTTTTCAACATTTACCTCCAGCCACTGATAGCTGCCCTAGCGCGCATGAATTGCCAAGTCTTTAACTATGCGGATGACACTCAGCTCATCCTCCAGATCGACAACTCCCAACAGCACTCCTCAAGGATACAAAACATTCTTAGATACACCGTGAACTGGATGACAACCAACTCCCTAAAAGTCAATCCTGACAAAACAGAGGTCCTGGTCATCCCCTTGAAGACTAACCCCTGAAGTGACCGGTTCTGGCCCCAAGAGCTTGGCATAACCCCCATGCCGGTCACAGCCGTAAAAAGTCTGGGCATCAAGATCGATGCCGATCTCTCTATGTCCAACCAAGTCGCGACCGTGACCGGTACTTGCACAGGCTTGCTGAGACAGATGCAGAGACTTGCCCCCCTCCTTTCAACTGCAGCGCTACAGATGATAGTATCCGCTACCATCTTGTCCAGATTGGATTACGGGAACGCCCTATACATCGGCCTACCGGAAAAGCTCACCAACAAATTGCAGGTGACCATGAATGATGCAGCTAGGCTGATCTTTAGGCTTCCCAGACGGCGCACGCGACCCCTCTGTTGCGCAAGCTTCACTGGCTCCCCATCAAACAGTGGGCAAAATTCAAGGGCCTTTGTATTGCCCACAAAGCAATCTACGGCCAGGCCCCGGCCTACATTAAAGAGCGCCTTGGAAACTATGTGCCGGGCCGGAATCTCCGGTCCTCCGAGAGCTGCCTACGGTATCCAAGGGAGGCAGAGCCCTCTCAGTCCTGCTCCCGCAACTTTGGAATAAACTGCCCAATGGCCTCCGCAAGGAATGCGCTCTGCTCTCCTTCAGGAAACGCCTTAAAACGCTCCTGTTCAGGGAGGCCTTGGACACAATCTAACCATCTGCAACGCATGTTCCTGGGGGCTGTAGTGGGTTTTGGACCTCTCTCTCAAAGCGCTAAGAGACCTGCTGGTGATTATGCGCTATAGAAATAGCAGTTAACATTAACATTAACATTAACTGCGCCACTGGATTCAAGCTAGCATGGCTGATGAGGGGTGATGCCCCAAAACTGGTCCCAGGATGCTTGTTTATGGTCCAGGGAGGACCTGGCTTGGCAGTCCAGGCTGGACTGTTCCCATGTGTGTGAGAGTATCTGTCTGCATGTGACATTGGGTGTGAGAGGATGTCTCTGCCTGTCACAGTGGGTGTGAGTGTGTCTGTCTAACTGGCTGTGAGAATGGGTGTGACAGTGTTTCTCTGGCTGTCAGAGTCACAGTGAGACTATTTGGATGCCTGTTTGAGAAGGTGTATGATTATATATAAATATAATTTTTTTCACGTTTCCATGACTCGCGTATCTGTCCGCGAATTTACATAGTGGGCCATGCTGAGCTCCGCGGGTGGATCTGCGGATCTCGGAAAATGTCCCCAAAAAATGTACACGCATTTTAACTCACAATTTATGATAACAGCCCACATATATCCCCTCCATGGGGTCAGTGAATCTCTACCCTGACCCCTTTATGAACATTACAGACAACATTTTAGCCCTGGGGACCATTTCCTGATAAAAGAAAATGGGGACAGCAATTTCTCTGTCAGGTTGCGGCCAGCCAATCAGATTCTTTCTGTGGCGCCTGCATCCACTGATTGACCCGTAGTGGGTCCACGGTGGATCCGCATCCCTATATAATCTACATTTGTTACCTCAAATACTACTGAATGGATTTACACCAAATCACAAAAAGTGTAATCTGTGTGACCAAATCTACATTTCTCCCAAATTTGGTGTCCTTCTGTCCAGCTGTTCGGGCTGTAGTCTTGTTCAAAAGTCTTAATTTTTAACCAGCTTGCAGAATTAACATGGGGAAAAAGTGTTTTGGGACCCCCTTTTTCTCAGCCCCCGCTAGACACAGCACCCCGACACAGCAGCTGAACTGATTAAAGTATGTGTTTTGAAAATTTCATGAAGATTCGTCAAGTGACACCAAAGTTATTGGCAAAAGAAAAACACCCACCAATACCACCACCAATACCAACACCGCCAATACCACAACCAATACCACCACCAATAACACCACCGCCAATACCACCACCACCACCAATACCACTACCACCACCACCATCAACACCACCAATACCACCACCACCACCACCACTAATACCACCACCACCAATACCACCACCACCAATAATACCACCAATACCATCATCACCAATACCACCACCGATACCACCACCACCAATATCACCACAACTAATACCACCACCTCCACCATCACCTCCACCACCACCACCTCCACCACCACCAACACCACCAACAATACCACCACCAACACCACCACCACCATCACCAATACCACCACCAACACCACCACCACTATCAGTACCACCACCACCACTACCAATACCACCACCACCACCAATGCCAGCACCAATACCACCTCCAATACCACCACCAATACCAACACCACCAATACCACCACCACCAATGCCAATACCACCACCACCTCCAATACCACCAATAAAGATACCTCCACCACCAATACCACCACTACCACTAATACCACCACCACCAATACCACCACCATTACCACCACCACCAATAATACCACCAATACCACCAACAATACCACCACCGATACCACCACAAATACCACCACCACCAATACCACCACCACCACTACCAATATAACCACCATCACCAATACCACCACCAATACCAATACCACCACCAATACCAATACCACCACCACCAATACCACCACCACCAATACCAATACCACCACCACCACTAATACCACCACCACCAATACCACCAATACCACCACCACCAATACCAATACTACCATCACCAATACCACCACCACCAATACCACCACTACCACTAATACCACCACCACCAATACCACCACCATTACCACCACCACCAATAATACCACCAATACCACCAACAATACCACCACAAATACCACCAGCACCAATACCACCACCACCACTACCAATATAACCACCATCACCAATACCACCAATACCACCACCAATACCAATACCACCACCAATACCAATACCACCACCACCAATACCACCACCACCAATACCAATACCACCACCACCACTAATACCACCACCACCAATACCACCATCACCAATACCACCACCACCAATACCACCACCACCAATACCAGTACTAACACCACCAATACCACCACCACCAATACCACCACCACCACCAATACCACCACCACCAATACCACCAATACTACCACCAATACCACCACCACCATCAAAACCACCACCAATATCACCACCATCAATACCACCACCACCAATACCACCACCTCAACCGATGCCACCAACACCACCAATACCACCACCACCACCAATACCACCACCACCACCAATACCACCACCACCAATACTACCACCACCAATACCACCACCACCAATACCACCACCACCGCTACCAATACCACCACCACCAATACCACCACCACCAATACCACCACCAATACCACTACCACCACCACCAATACCACCACAAATACCACCAATACCATCACCAATACCACCACCAAAACCACCACCAATACCACCAATACCACCACCATTAATACCACCACCACCAATACCACCCCCACCAATACCACCACCAATTCCACCGCCACCACCAATACCACCACCACCAGTACCAATACCACCACCAATACCAATACCACCACCACCAATACCACCACCAATACCACCACCACCAATACCAGTATCACCACCACCAATACCAATACCAATACCAATACCACCACCACCACCAATATCAGTACCACCACCACCAATACCAATACTACCACCACCAATACCAATACTACCACCACCAATGCCCCCACCACCAATACCACCACCTCCACCAATACCACCACCACCAATACCACCAATGCCACCACCGCCAATACAGCAATACCAGCACCACCAATACCACCACCATCAATACCACCAATACCACCACCACCAATACCACCACTGCACCTCTTGCTCACTAGTAATAGCAGGGGCACTGTACGAGGCCGGAGCTGCAGCCAAGACCATCCCTCCCTCCCTCCATGCCTGCCATAAAGCACAGCCTGTCCTGCACCAGGAGGTGAAGCCGGGGCCCTACTACAGCTGAAGTGTTTTTATTAGGCCAAAGATAACAGTGACATTACCCAATGCCACACTGCACACTCAAATCATGGAGACGGCAGGAACTACCCCCCCCGCTCTTCCTCCTGAGCCGCGACAGTGTAATCACAGAGCGAAAGGTGTTGGAGCACTTTGTTAGTGTTTATAGCTCAGATCATATGTAACTCTCACTTCACACTTTGTGTCTGTGTAATTTACAACACTTACACATCTTCTTCACTGCACTATTTATCACTACTTTGAAGATTTCGCAGGCCGGTCTCTTCCTCTGATATTTACTATCTAACATGCGGTCGAGAAGGCACTTTATTCCAATGCAATAGGTCTCTCATTTGCGAGAGTTTAAGCTATTAGTAATGTAAATGACAGTCCCTTTTATTTATGTTTTAAAACCCAAAACATAAATAAAAGGCATTGTCATTTACAATGCCAATAGCTCAAACTCACGTGAATGCGAGACCTATTGCATTGCAAATGCTTGTTATTTTCATCCCCTGCCTCTCCCTGTTGGTTTCCTTCCACCCACTCATTTCTCCATTCTTGTCACGATCTTCTTTTATTTTAATGGCTTTTGGAGGGCTTTGGCAGCTAATTTTAGATGGCCTTTCTGCCTTAACCTTACAGAAAAATGCTTTTGCTCTACTTCAACTAAACTTTTATTTTATTTACCATCTCGGATAGGTAAATAAAAAAGGTCATTTCTTAGGTGTGCACATTTACAGTGACGCATGGACGAGCATACCTCATCATACATGCACGAGGCTGCATAATCGCACCTTTTATGTTATTTTTTTCCCACTTTGCCTCATGCTGCACAGCATGGCAAAAAACTATTACCCCCAGGTCTTTTATGTCCTCGTCTCATTCATTACAAAGTGGAGATAACCATCTCTTGACAGAAAAAAACAAGAGGAATGCTGGGACCCTAATACTGCCCCTCCCACCGGGAGTACATAAGCAGTACTTACCCAGCATCCCACCTGTTCTTTTTTCTGTCTGTCAACAGAATGGACTTGACTGTGCTGGTGCTGCTCCTGCTGGGCTGGAGTGGCGATGTTTCTCTTCTCCCCCCACCCGGCTGCCTGGCTGTGCGGGCGCGGGGTTCCCTGGTCTGTCTCCTGGCCTGCCGGGCTTGCTGGGAGTCAGTCGCTGTTGGAGCCGGTGTCCTGCTTGCTCTGCATGGCCCTCCCGGCCCTTTGCGGCTGGGGCTGGAGTTCCCGGTTTCTTCCGGGTCACGGGCTCGTCTTCCCGAGCTTGGCCGGGTGAGACGTGCCGCGTTGGATGGGCTCCTGCCGGTCTCCTGGTGTGATGGTGTTTGGGGTGGGGGCCTTGTTCCTGGGGTTGGCCCCCCCTCCGGGTGAGTGCCGCTTGCTGGTTTCCTTGCTTTGCTGGATGTTCATGCTTGTTTCTTTCCTCCATGTGCGCTGCTATGTGGTGCTTCGGCGCTGCTGGTGTGTTTGGCTGCTGGGCTTTTGGCACCCGGCATGCTGGGGCGTGCTCACTCCACTGACATTGTGCCCTGGTTGCATGCTTCCTCTCGTGCATGTTTCTCACTTCCTCCTCTCCCATACGTTGAGTTGGAGTAATGATTTACTTTGCTGCTGCCTGTGCTCTGCTTCTTTGCGAGTGTGTGTGCTCTTGCGCAGATGCAGTGTTTGTTTCTCCAGGCTCGGGGCTGCTGCTGGAGCCCAGGTTCCGAGACGCTAGCTCTCGGCGCATGCCCGTTGCTGCCACCCTCTTCCGGCTTTGAGGCATAGCGTCGGACACGGGAACTATGGAGATGTCGGGTCCGGTGGTGGGCTGGCTTCAGTGTGAGATTTTCGGGCTGTAGCCTGCCCGGTTCAGGGGCAGATCCGCGTCCCTCTGCACTGTGGGGCTTCCTTCCGTCTACTTTTCCAGACGTGGGCGTGTCTGTACGCTGGCGGTGGGGGCCTTGTTGTCTGGTGGCCCCCGCTTCCGATTGGCGGCTTCCTTCCCCGGCCTGTGGTGGCCATTGCTGCCTTTTTCCGAATGTGGGGCGTCTGTCTTTGGTGCTGGGGTGCCCGGTTCGTGTCTCGGATACCTCAGTGCAGTGGCTCGTGGTTGGTACTCTCCCCGGGCGTGCCCTCTGGGAGTGCTCCTTGGGGTTCCTCTGGCCCGTTCGACGGGCCCCTGCTGGTGCGAACAGTCGTGCACTGTTCCCGCCTGCTGTGGGGTTTTGCCCCTTTTGGTGCACGGGCTCTGGTGCCTTCCCTCGCTCTTTTATCTGCGGCGTTGGGTTGCCCTGGTTGTGGTACTCAGTGGCGAGGCGGGGTGCACCGCTTTCTCTGCTGTTGGGGTCCTGCTCCGGTGTCCAGTCCTCCCTTGTTTCCTACACGGGGGGTTGGTATCGCCGTCTCCTGGCACGGATGTGTCACATTGGGCTCTTAGGCCTTGTGGGTGCTTCCTTTTGGGTGCTCCGGGGACTGTGCGCTGTGCAGGGGTCCTAGTGTTGTGGGCTCTGCTGCGCCCTTTGGTGGCTGTGGCTCGTGGGGGTGCCGGTTTTGTCCCGGGGCCTCCTGCCTGCTTGCTTGCGTTCTACCCCCTGCTGCTTGCTCTGTGGGTCGGGGTCTCCTCTCGCTTCCTCGGTTCCGGTCTGTTGGGGTGCGCTTCTGGTCCTCCCTGCTCCGGGCTCCTCCGTGGCCACCTGCCCCCGGCTGGTGGTGGGCCGGTGTTCCTGCTCCTTTGGCGGCTGTGGGGGGGGGGTCCTGTTGGCTCCCCTGGGTTCCTGTTGGCTTGCCGGGGTCTGCCCTGCTTTTCTTTGCTGCCCCTGTGCATCCCTCTTGGGGTGTCGCAGGTGCGGGTGTTATGGCCTGGCCTTGAATGTGCTGGGTCCGTCTGTCTGCCCACCCTTTCTGGGGGGCTGTGCCTCCGCTGCGGGCAGCCTGTTTGGTTTTGGCTTCTGCTCCGCTTGGGTGTGCTGGGTGTTCCCCTCCGCTTCCTGGTTTCTGCCTGGTTGGTCGGGGTTGGTGCTCGGGGGCTCCTGGTTTTGATCCTCTCGTCCCTTGGGCTGCACCTGGTTCCCCTTGGGGCTTCCTGGTGTCCTGCCTGGTGCTCTCTGCGGCGCTCTCCCCCTCTGCCTGCGGGTCCGGTTTGCGTTTTTGTTTTTCCGGATTCCGTCCCGTTCTGTGGGTTGGCCTCTCTGTGTTCCGGGTTCCTGCCCTGGCGCTCGCTGTGCTTGCCTTTGGCTTACTTCGGTGATCCTGGCTGCCCCTCCTGGTTCTGCCGACGTTCCCGCTCTCGTCTGGTCTATGGGGTTCGGCTTGGTCAGGCCTGATTTGTTCCTGGTTCGGGCCGCCTGGGGGTGCCTGGTGTGGGCTTCTCTGGCTGGTGTGGTTGGGCGCCTGCTCTTCCTTTCCTTTGCGTCTCCCCCCGGGGTGTGTTTCCGGTGGCGGTTCGCCTTTGGTCCCTGGGGTTTGTGCTGCTGCTGTTTGGGCCTTGCTGTCTTTCGCTGCTGCCGTGTCCTTGGCGTGGCGCCTGTTTCCCCTCTTCTGTTCTGCGGTTCTCCCGGTTGGGGGTCCATCTGGGCTCTGGGTGCATTTGCTACCTGAGAGGTCCTGGTCTCGTCTGCTTCCCGTCGTGGGTGCCTGGCTGGGTGTCTGCTGGGGCGTTCCCGCGGGTTTTGGGCGCCTGCTGGTCGCCTTTTTCGGCTCTGCGTCCTTGCCTGTCCTCTCTTTGTGTGTCCTGGCGGGGCGCTGTGCGGATTTGTGACCCTGTCCTGGTGGGTCCTTCTGGGCCTGCTCCTGCCGGCGGTTCTCTTCCCGGGCTTGGTTCGCCTGTGATTGGGTGTCCGTTTTTCTGGCTGGTCCTGGGGTTTCCGCTGGTTACTGTTGGGCTTCGGGTTTTCCCCTTTGCCCCGGTGCTCCTTCTTCGTTGGCTTCCTCATGGGTTGCGGTTCCCCTTTTCGGGCCTCTGTGGGGTCCTGGTGTTCAGGGCTTCTGGGTTGGCATGTCCTGGGTTGCCTCCTGTTGCTCCGGGTCTGCCGGCTTCCTGCTGGTTCGGGGTGGCCTCGGGCTGTGCCTCCTTGGCTTGCTGGCTGTGCTGTCTCTTTTCGGCCGGTTTTGGGGTGTGTTTTGCTGGGCGTTCCTGGTTCTTTCCTGGTTCTGGTGTCCTGGCTCGCTCCTGTCTTCCCTTGCTTCCCCGGGCTCTGTTCCCGGTGTGTCTGTTTGGGTGCCCTCCCTTCTCTGGTTGGGGTGCAGTTCTGTGGTGTTCCTCTTGCCCCTGTGGGGTCCTCCCTCCTGGCTGCGGGTTGTCTGGGGTTTTTTGCTGCTGCTTGGCCCTCTGCCTTCTCGGCTTCCTCTGGTTTCCGCTTTGGCGGTTTCCTCTGTTTCTTTTTCCGGCCTTCTATGTGGTCCGGCTGTGGTGTGCTGGAGGTCTCTGTTCCTCCCTGCCCTTTTTTCTTTGGCCTGGGCGCTGCGTGGGCTCCTTCCGGGGGTTGGTTGGGCCTGCGGGTCCTCCTGCTACGGCTGGTTGCTTGGCTCCAGTCCTGGCTTCCTGGCTCTGTGGTTCGGCGGGTTCGTGCCTGGTTGTTTCCTGGTTTGGGGGCTGCCGTGGGTTCCCGGTTGCCCTGGACTCCCGTCCTGCCTTGTTTTCCCTCCCTTTTGGGGTTGGGGGTTTTTGGGGGTTGTGGCCGGTGGCCATGTCCCCGCCCTTGCTGGGCTTGTTCGTTGTTGGTTTCCGGTCTTTGTTGGCATCCCCGTTGTTGGTCGGCTTTCGGCTGGTTCTTTCTGGGGGCGTCTCTGGCCTGTGGTCTTTGGGTTGGCCTCCCCTGCCCTTTCTGTTCTGGGTTTGGTGGCTTTCCTGGTTTGGTTTGCGGCCTCCTTCCCTGTGGGGCTTTTTTGCCTCCTGGGGTTCTGGGTCTCTGTCTCCTTCCCTGTCCTTTTCGGTTTGGTTGAGGTCTCGCTCCTGTTCGGCCCCTGGGCTCTTTCTGCGGCTCCTCCCTCCGGGCTGGGTGCTTGGTGGTTGTCGTTTGCTGGCCCTGGGGGTGCTGGTTTTTCTTTCCTGGGCCTCCTCGGCGGGGTTTGGTTGGCTTTCTCCTCTGGGCTCTCTGGGGCCGGGTCGTTTGGTTTGGTGGGGTGGGCCGGTTCTGGCCTGTGCTTTCCTCCTTCCTTGTTGGTCTGGGTGCTTCTGCCTGCGCTCTGTTGGCCGGTCTTGGCTTCTTTATTTGGCCTTCTTCGGGGTAGTCGCGGTTTGCTCTGTGTCTGTGTGGCTGCCGGATCCTGTGTGCCTTCCTGGTGGTTCTGGGCTGGGCGGCCTTGTCCAGTGGGTTCCTTGGCCGTGTCCTTTGGGTCTTGGTCCTGGTTGCCCTGTCTCCGGTTTCTCTGGTTGGCGGCCTCCCGGTTGGGGCCCTGGCCTTCTGTTTGTCTCCGGTCCTTGTTTGGTCCCTGCTGTCCTGTTCTGGGTTGCGGGCCGGTTGCTTCCTGCGGTCCCCTTTCCCTCCTTCTCGGTGCTCCCTTGGGTTGCTGCTTTTGTTGTGGTTTCCTGAGTGTGCTTGTGGGTTCGGAAGGCCGGTTTTCTGCTTTGGTATTCTCCACTTTGTAATGAATGGGACGAGGACATAAGGGACCTGGGGATAATGCTCTATTACTTACCGGTAATCTTCATTACTCCGGGTCCCGTTGTCCTCGTCCCATTCATATGCCCCTCCCTCTCTCCCGGGCGGACGGCCTTCCTGTCTGGGCTTGGTTGTACAGGCGGGATGCTGGGTAAGTACTGCTTATGTACTCCCGATGGGAGGGGCAGTATTAGGGTCCCAGCCTTCCTCTTGTTTTTTTCTGTCGGGAGATGGTTATCTCCACTTTGTAATGAATGGGACGAGGACAACGGGACCCAGAGTAATGAAGATTACCGGTAAGTAGTAGAGCATTTCTGCCAATACTATACAGCATCTCAAAAAAAAGAAATGGCAATCCAATAGGTAGCAAATGTGAGACCCATTGCTTCGCCAAAGTTTGTCATATTCTGAGATGGATTGTGCCAACGACCTATGGTAAATGCAGTGAGAAAATGTATCCATGCGTGTTAATGACCTACTGACACACTTATGAAAAGTTGATAATTTGTTGCTGGTAACTGTGAAGAAATACTTAATGCCAAAGTCCATTTGAAGTACACAAATAACTTATTTTTGGTGTAGCGCTTTGTATTACACTTCTACGCACGGCAAATAACATATGTTAAAATTACCTAATACATTCTACTCAATTTACAGACCTCGGAAAGATGGAAGGCTGAGTCTTTCTTGCTATTATTCAAACTCATGACCTCCCAAACACTGCATTTGTCAGCAGTGAGATTTCAGGCCACACATCATCCTGCCAACAAGCATACATGTACATATTGATGCATTGTGCGGTAATAATAGAAATTAGTGCTGTTGGTTCTGTTGGAAATTTCTACCATTGTCACTGATCTAGGGAGATGTGCTCCTATCACATTTGGCTACAAAAGGGCTGTAAAGAGTTTCTATCGCCACAAGTCTGCTGAGAAACAAGAACAAATCAATTCAGAAAAGAATGTAAAAAAATGTGCAGCATCGTTGTTACTGCATTTAATTCTAAATGAATTCGTGCTAAATGCTATATTTCTAGGCAATGTTAGATGATTTTTTGTTATCGCGATAGGGTGATATTACCTCGACACTGTGCATTGCACATAGGAAATATACGGTGCTACACGTGGATCCTGCCAGCCTGCTGTAGGGGCATTTTTCTAAAGTGGCCCCATAGTTCAAAGGGCCGTCGTGACATGCCTCTTGTAGGGCTCGGAAGAAAGGTTTAGGCTTGCAAGGATTATCAGTTCGGTTTTTGATGTAGACATCTGTTGGCATGGAGGAACGAGATGGGGCTTAAGGAGGGTGGTCGAGTGATAATAAAGGCATCTGTCTCAAGGCACATCAACAAAAGGGCGGGGAGGGAGCATCCTTACTTCTGTGCAACCTCCACATGGAACCATCCCTGGCGTGCCCCTGGCTCCCCATCGCTGATAACAATAACAAAACCCCAGCAGCCCCTTTTCTAAGGATGCACTGGCGGTGGAAGGCGGGCGAAAAGGAATTTGGAAACAAAAATACACTTTGAAAAGCTTTTGCCACCAGGGCCCTGGAAGGGGCCAGGAGAAACATCTGCAGGGCTCAAAGCAGGTTTGCACTGGTGGAGCAGCAGGGGAGTGGCAGGAGGAGGAGAACCCAAGACACGAGAGAGACAAGAAGGGCATCGGGGGGCCCAGCGTGCATCCCGCCGGGTGGCCGAGCCTCCTTTGTCCTTCTCAGCTTCTTCAGCTGATCAATCAAAGGCGGTAACAGCAGTAAGATGGATGCGGGGAAACTGTAACACGACCCTGAAAACTGTACTGCCAATCAACTGAGATTTGTCCATACAACTTAATATCCTATTTAACGAGCTGGTGCAAAATATTAAATCGATACCTTCTGTCCCATAAACCTATATCCGGAGCCCAATTTAATGAAAAACAAATCCTCACCGCACTTTGATGTCACGTACAAGTGCTGCTGAGGAGCCATTAAACAGTACATACCAAGCGGAGAAGCTAGAACATCGGTGCACACACGTGTATGTGGGCATGTTTAAAAAGCCGTGCTCTACTAAACCCTTTAAGTGTATTTTGGAATGTAGAGTTTTAGTTATTCAGGTAAGAATATAGGAATGGCGAAACCCTGGCAGTGTTAATCAGATCAATCCTATGCTAACTGCCCTGTCGTTTTACATTTGTTTTACGTCACATTTGCAAATTGACATCCCAGGCCCAATTTAGATTGATGCGTACTGGTTGCAAAGTCACATAAGCTAGTAAGTCTCGCATTGGCAAGGTTACACTTTTTTATTTATATGTATTGTTCCTTAACATATGCAATGGGAATTAACAGTTTCAGAGTAACAAAAAGTGAAAATGCTCCTGCGTAAAAGTGGCGCGCATATGTGCAAAAAAAACGAAAAAGTGACGCATTGCGAAAACAAATAAAAAAACATGAAATAAAACAGTGATTGACCCACCAGTCCTAGTGATGACAAGGACTATTTTTTAGATGGATGTGAACATATGCTCAAGCAAAATGCTGTCACTCCCACTGAAAGAATGACGCTGATGGTACCATTACCCCATGCTGCATTATGTTGTGGTGGGAAGAAGCAAACTGACACTTGAACAGAGCAATAGGTAAAGGTCTGAGTGAAAACATATACACACACGCACGCACATATATATAGTATTGAGCGGGAACTGCAACGGGCCGCTGAGAATTTGTTGTCAATGAGTTCCGAGGGTTTGCCTGTTCACTCGGCGGTATGTGCCCCGCTTTACCTCACAGACTACACACCCAAAAACAATGCCTGCTGGAATACCTTCCGAACTCCTGACTTGGAAGAGCTGTCACTTTCCCTGGCTTCTCTGAAACCTTCCAACCATTTCAAGGTCCCACTCCCCGCCAAACTGCTCAAAGACCTCAACTTGGCAGTTCTGCCTCTCTGGTCCAGGATCATCCAACAATCTCTCTTACAGGGGAGGATTCCCGACTGCCTTGAAATGGGGCAAGTCACACCCATCCCCAAGAAGCCCAATGCAGACCTAACAGATCCCAGTAACTTCCGGCCGATCACCAACATCATGTCTTTAGCGAAATTGCTCGAGAAATCTGTTCACACACAGCTCTGCGACCACATTGAGAAATTTCAGCTCCTAGACCAACATCAATCAGGCTTTAGATCAGGTCATAGCACAGAAACAGCGCTAACTCACAGTGTTGATGATGCATTGAGAGCTCTGGACCAAGATACACCCTGTCTGCTAATCCTGCTGGACTTGTCCTCTGCTTTTGACACTATCAAACATGATAACCTGATTAATCTTCTTCAATACAGGATGGGGCTATCGGGCCCTGTCCTAAATTGGTCCTCCTCTTTCCTGCATAACCGAACACAAAGAATCAAAGTCAACCAATCTTTGGTGGCCAGCACTTCAGTCTCTATTGGGGTGCCTCAAGGTTCTGCACTTTCGCCCACGCTCTTCAACCTATGCATGGAACCTCTAACTGCCATTCTAAATGACTCAAACATTCAGTACCACATGTACGCGGATGACACTCAACTGTATTTGAAGATCTCCTCTCCAGATGACATTAAAACTCTTAATGGAGCGCTTCAAAAAACTCAACAATGGCTAACACATAACCACCTATTACTTAATTCTCTCAAAACTGAATTTCTCCTGATTTCCCCACGCAACCACGAGGCTCCCACGCAAAACTGGATCAAAAAAATCTCAGCACTCAACTGCACACCGCATTTGGTGGACTCCGCCTGCTCTTTAGGGATCACCCTAGACAAATTTCTAAACATGCAAGGTCACATCAGTGCAACCATTAAGTGCAACCAACCATCAGCTCAACACTCTTAGGAAAATCAAACCGTTCCTACCTCCCGAAGACATGCAATCAGCAGTCCAATCCTTAGTTATCTCACGAGTAGAATATGGATTGGTGACCCTAGCTGGTCTTCCTAAATCTAGGTTAGCGCCGCTAAGAGCTACTCTGAACGCCTCTGCCAGACTAATCACAGGTTCAAGAAAGCATGATCATATCACACCTGACTTAATCCAGCTTAACTGGCTCCCCATTGAAGCTAGGATCCGTTTCAAGATAGCCTGCCTGACACATAAAGCTATACATTTCAATAGCCCCGTTTACCTGGCAAAAAAACTTGAGATCTCCGGAGCCAGAAGAAATTTAAGAAGCTCCAATACCCTACTACTGAAACCACCGAAATTCAATAAAAAAAGAACTTACAATCGCACCTTCTCAGGGCTGGCTCCAAGAATTTGGAATGCCCTACCGACGGAGATCAGAGCCAACCCTTCGACTGCCTCATTCAAAAAACAGGTCAAATGGCTACTATTGGAAGAACTGCATCAGCAATAGCCTCCATGTCATTTGCTAGTCAATTACCATACATTTCCGACAAGCTTTTTCACTTTGTTGTGTTGAAATATATGACAATTTACTTTCACTTTATGTTTGTAACTCGTGCTTGACAATCATTTTTACTTGGGGTTTAAAATGTATCTCATCTGGCTTTGAAGTAAGGCGATGATGAAACTGTTCTGCCTCATCTGGGTGGGCTGTTTACTGTCTGTTCATTTTCTACCTACTCTTCCCCTAGCGCCCTCATTTATTTTATGCCTCAGGTGCCTCTCATGTTGCCTTATTGGGTGTGCTTGGGTGTTTTATTGTATGCTTAACAATTTACTTTCACTTTATGTTTGAAACTAGTGCTTGACAATCATTTCTACTGGAGGTTTAAAACTTATCTCGTTTGTCTTTGAAGTAAGTCGATGATGAAACTGCTCGGCCTCATCTAGGTGGGCTGTTACCTGTTTGTTCACTTGCTTTTTTGTAAGTGTATTTATATTGTCTCTGTACGTATACGTCAGCTTTCCTCTTTGTACAGCGCTCTGATACCCGGTTGGGTCTTGTTCGCGCTTTATAAAACTTTTCAAATAAATAAATAAATAAATAAATATATATATATATATATACATATATATATATATACATACATATGTATATATATATACATATATATATGCATATATATATACATATATATATATATATATTATATATAAATATAATATATATATATACATATATATGTATATATATATATATATGTGTATATATATATATATATATTCACTTAAAAACCATAGGTTTCAGGCACGTTATATTTAGAAATTAGCATTTAAAAAACCTTTGAAATTCACTGAAAAAACCATAGGTTTCAGGCATGTTATAGTTAGAAATTAGCATTTAAAAAACCTTTGAAATTCACAGAAAAAACCATATGTTTCAGGCACGTTATAGTTAGAAATTAGCATTTAAAAAACCTTAGAAATTCACTGAAAAAACCATAGGTTTCAGGGGCGTTATAGTTCGTTGGACATTTCACTCGTACAAAACCATAGAAATTCCCCCGTTATAGTTAGTTCAGCTAACTATAACTCGCGCCCCCGCAATGCACTGCTGATGACGTCACATATTACATCACTCATGACATGGTCAGTGACATCACTGATGACATCACTGATGACATCTCAAATGACATCACTGATGACATCACTGATGACATCATCCAGTGACTTTGTGTTTCTGTAAAGTGTAAATAAGTTTATATATATATAGGGAAAGGCGTATTGAAGGATGAGTGGGTGTATAAGTGTCTGAATGGATGATTTAGTAGGTGCGTGACTGACTCTATAAGTGAGTGATTAAACGTATCTTACTGAATGCATGGGTTAGTGACTAAACTGTGTGAATGTCTGTATCCGTCTGTCTGTTGGTGTGTAAGCGGCTGCATGGGTTTGTGAATAGCTACATGAGTGTCTACATGGGTTATTGATTGGTTGTCTGAGTATCTGTATGGGTGCCTGAGTGTTTGTGTGGGTGGGGTGTGTGTGACTCTGTGCATAGATGTGTGAGTGGGTGATTCACTGGGTGCATGGTTTCAAGAGTGCATCTGTGATGGACTGTATGGGTGGGTGAGTGTGTGTATGGTTGTGTTAGTGAGTGAATGTATATCTCAGTGGTACATGTGTGAGTAACTACATATGTGATGCAGGGTTCCGGCCAGGTCATAGTGCCACAGGCCAAGATGGCCGCGGGGCGAGAGCACTGAAATCGAGCTCCTGGGCACCGGGTTCACCCCAGGCCGCCCCCCCACCATCCCCTCCACAAGAGAATGAGGACTCACCGGAAGAATCCCCAAGCTGGATAAACCTGAACCGAGCTCTCACCGTCAGCAGGACATGAAGATATGAGGATCGGAGCCGCGACACCTTCAGGATTGAAACTGACGCCTCAGTGGTGATCGGCGGCTCTCAGACCTCACTCGATCCCAGACACCCCATCTCGGACACACAAGAGTCCCGACAGCCCCGGACCTGGACCGTTCCTTTCTCCTGGACAACACGGGGAGAACTCTGAGAGAACGGAGCGTGAGTCACTGCCGAGCTCCGCAACGCCTGACCTCAAAATGGCCTCTCAATTAGGACAGCAGTAAAGAAAACTCTCGGGTAATCAGACTGCAGGCATTTCTAAAACACCCTACAGCGGACACACGAGAGCCCCGACCCGCAGCGACTGCCAATCTGGCACTGGAGGGACTTTGGACAGCTGACTACGAGCTACTGCAGAGCTCTACAGCGCCTGTCCCTAAAATGGCCGCCCCCAACGCCGATCCGACAACGGTAACGCGAAACGACTAACAGACAGCTTGCTGCTTAAAGGCACCCCACAGGTGTCCCAGGAGAGCCCTGACAGCTAAGGCCAGCAACCTGGAAGAAACCTCGGAAAGCGGACTATGAGATACCTCAGTGCTCCACAATGCCCGTCCCCAAGATGGCCGCCCCAACGCTGAACTAGCAGAAATAACCCGGCACGAGCAGTAGACTGTACCCCACAAGAGACACACAAGAGAGCCCTGACAGATAAGGCCCGTAGTGATCCTCTAACCGGCTCTGGGGGAATTTCGGATAGGGGACTGCGAGCCATTACAGAGCCCATGCAACGCCTGTCCCTAAGATGGCCGCCCTGACACTGAACCAGCACTAGTAAATCATTGCACATGCGAGAAACTGCAGCCAAGTGGATCGTTCTAGCATGGAAGCAGACGACAAAGATCCACGGAAAATCACACGTACCACCACTGGGCAACCAGTATACGAGTAAGCAAGGGGCTCTGGAATGCCTGACCCCTAGATGGCTACACGGAGTAGTACCTCTCACCGACGTACAGACTGCACCGGTGAGTCCCTCCACCCTAAAGGCCCCCTATACACCCTATACCTTCCGAGCTCAGCAAGAACAAGTAACGAAGGCCCCCGAACCACAGAACATCCCCCACCCCAAACCAAATGCACTCAGGGCCTGACCCTAATATGGCCGACAATAAGGCTCCTGCATCATAGAGACTGCAAAGACCCCCTACTCCTTAGAGAGACACACTAATCTAGACCTACCTCCGACGCTCCCCACTGACCTCACTATAATGTAACGCTGGCCCACAAATGCTCTACCTCTTTCTACTCAGGTACCTCAGCTTTCTAGGGTTTCTACTTAACCCTACCGACCTACCTACCAATACTGCCCGACCACCCGGGGGCTAACCCAAAGAACTCTGGTGGGTTACGTAAATCGAAACTCAACGGCTAGACAACAGCAATAACTCGCACCACTCCAGAACCCAAAGAACTCAAAGAACTCTGGTGGGTTATGTAGATCGAAATTCAACGGCTAGACAACAGCAACAACTCGCACCACTCCAGAAACAAAACGACACAAGCCGTACCTCATTGCCCCACCCTCCTTCACTCTTCCTGCCCCCACCAACCCATAAAGAAGCGACCTGACCACGCCACCAGTCCCGTCCAGCACTATAACCCACCGACCCCTGTGTTAGCGCAACACACCAAGCCCGGAAAGAACTAGCCCCACCCCCACCCCCAGCCTAGATAAAATGCCTTTTATCACGCCAACCTACGCCAACCCCTCACCTCGACCTACGTAAAACCGTACGGCCCGAACTCCTTCTCGATTAGCCTCCCCTCAACCTCTCACCCAAGGCAAAAAAAAACTCAAACATAAACTGATCAGGCAATACCCAGAATCACTATTTGCGGACATATATCACTGCTCCTCCAAAGGCCAAGTAAAAATGGATCTCATTTTTCACACGCAAAGGCCCGGCAAGTGGAATGCCACCCTCAGAGTACAACTCCATGTCACCAAAACTACCAATACACCCCATAGCTGCAAACTATCATTCTCTATCCCTAACCGCACGACGAGGTGCGGGAACACCTCTGTGACCATCTACTCCAACGGCACAGTCCTGATTCAAGCAAACAATGACAACCTTGAGGCATTTCCTCCTCTTCCCCTCACTGCGAACTGACGCCACTCTCACACACCCCCCCATCCCTCCCCCTCTACCCAGACAACCAGACCCCCCAGTTGAACACCCACACCATTCCTGCGCCCGCTATCACAAACCCCTACGCTCCACCTCGAGCCACCACCAGCACCGCCAGCACCAAGAACAAGGCTCCCCTCCCCCGCCGGTCCGTCCCCACAAACAGCCCCCCGCCCATAACCCCCTTCAAGCAATACCAATCGACCTCAATACTCAGTCTAATTCTTCCAACCACCTTCCTATACTCTCCTGCAAAAGAAAGCAATCACCACAACACGACCCCCCTCACCCCGCACCCAATCCCAAAACCCTAACGGACGACACATCAACTACCAGAAGCAACACAACATCATCAGGCCTTCTCCCCTCCAGGAATACCCCGCCCAGAATCCACCCACCCCCACCCAAGAGGAGACTGGGCGCCGGCTCTCCCTGCTTGAAAGCCAATTGGCTACTATAATACAGGGCTTTAATGAAATCCTATACAACCTCGCTACACCCCACAAGCCCTTAAAAAACCCCCACTGTACTCCCACCATCTCCAACCACATACACCAAAAGTTCCCCAAGGCTCTGCGACCCAATTGGACCTCATCCCCCCTCTTGAGCCATATGCTGAGGCCCAAGAGAACTTTGGAAGCTATGTCCCCAGATGAAGCGACCGAGTTGGCCTCCTCGTACAACACCCCTTCTATTCACACCCCTCAATCCTCGATTCAGGTAATAACTGGACTCAGAAGAGACCACCCCACTCTGAAACCCCCTAGACCCCCAGCCTCCCTCATCAACATCCTTGCTGCACCCCTAAGAAAAAAACCAAAAAAGAGACACCCCTACCAAATGCATGCTCATAAACTGCAGATCAGCCACTAAACATGCCACAGAGCTAGCTGAATCCATCCTCAGCCATGACATAGACATAGCCTTCATCACCGAGACCTGGCTAAATGACAGCTCGCCCCCAATCATGGATACCCTCGTACCCCCGGGCTTCTCAATCATCAACAAAGATCGAAAAGACCAAAAGGTGGGGGCTAGCAATCATTCACAACAACAACTTGTCCGTGACCGAAATTGGCACCTTCAACTATAACACCTTTGAATGCCTAACCGCCAGCATTAACACCAGCAACAACAAAGTACTACACTGCCATCTCCTATACCATCCCCCAGGCAACACCACTACGTTCACTGAACACCTGTCAGACCTGGTCGCCCACTGCTCTCTCCGAGACAACAACAACTTAATTCTGGGTGACCTCAACCTGCACTGGAATGATAAGAACAGCCCACCAATACAAAACCTGAACGAACTATTACATAGCAATAACCTTACCCAGCACTGCTCAGAAGAAACCCATAACAAAGGGGCAATCCTGGATGCCATCATCGCCCAACGCGACGCAATCACAATAGACCTCATCCTACCGGTGGACTGGTCAGATCACCACTTAATCCTATTCCACATCACGCAACCGATCATGTGCCAACCTCCCACCAAGCCCCCACACATGGACGAGAAACCTAACACAGATCAACATAGCCGACCTAGAAGAAAAAATAAGCACCCTCCTGCCCATCTCCCCAGATGGCCTCTCCACAACGGAACTCACATCCCACTACAACACAACTATGTCGTCCATCTTAGACCAACTAGCCCCCTGAAACGGAAAAAAAACAGGAACATCCCCTCCAGATCCTGGTTCAACAAGGACATTAACGATGAAAGAAGACAACTTAGAGCTACAGAACGTCTATGGAGAAACAATCCCTCCTCTAGCCTCTGCGAACAACTCAAAGCAACCCGAAGGAACTACAAAAAACACATCAACAAGGAAAAATCCAACTTTTTCTGCACCACCCTTGACAACGCGAAAAACAGGCCAAAAAACTCTTTAACATCATCAGACAACAAACCTCCAAGACCGCTGTTACCCCAGTCCAGGCCTCCAAAGGCCTGTGTGACAACTTCGCCAGCTTCTTCAACGACAAAATCACCAAGATTGAGCTATCACTTGACATCAACCTCCATCCCTCCTGCAATAACTTAGCCCCAACAATCGAAAACACCACGACCATGCTCCCCATGAAAGCCTGGAAATCCTTCGACCCCGTACCTGAAGCTGAGATTCTCAAACTAATCTCCTCCTCCAGGCCCGCATCACACATCCTCGACCCTATACCTACCCAACTGGCCAAAAGCTGAAACTCTCCCTCGCACCACTATGGTGCGAAATCATAAACAGTTCCTTGAAAACCGGCACCATACCAGACTGCCTCAAAGTCGGCCAAGTCACGCCACTATTGAAAAAGCCAGGCCTAGACACCAACGATATGAACAACTTCAGACCTGTTTCCAACCTCCCCTTCCTATCCAAAATCCTCGAAAAATGCGTTCTCCTACAACTGACTCAGCACATTGACAACATCAGCTTGCTAGATCATCACCAATCGGGCTTCAGAAAGGGCTGCAGCACCGAAACCGCGATCCTTAACATCGTGGATGACTTACACAAATCCCTTGATACTGACCAATGCTGCCTACTCATCCTCCTTGACCTATCGGCAGCCTTCGACACGGTTGATCACAATCTACTCATTAAGGCTCTCCAAGACCGAGTAGGTGCAGATGAGGCGGTCCTACAGTGGTTCTCCTCCTTCCTACACAACCGCTCCCAAAGGATAAAAATAAAATCCTTTACGTCCGACCTGCACCCCGTCAACAGAGGTGTCCCCCAAGGCTCAGTGCTCTCCCCTCAACTGTTCAACATATACATGGAACCCCTCACCACCATTCTCAAAAAAGCCAACATCCCCTTCCATCTATATGCAGATGACACCCAGATCTACTTGGAAACCTCCTCCATTAACGACATTCTAAGACTCAATAACACACTTAGTGAAGTTCAACAATGGCTATCAACAAACCACCTTAAACTCAATCAAGAAAAAACCGAAATCCTCCTCATCTCCAATAAAGAAGAAAACCCTCTAATCGCAGAGTGGCTGAAAGTAATCGATGCTCTCAACGGCAATATCACCCTGGCCAACTCGGTAAAATCCCTAGGAATCACCCTCGACCCAAAACTGAACATGACCAAACACATTAAGAGTTCAGCAAAGAGTGCCTTCCTAAATCTGAAGCTTCTCAACAAAATTAAGCCCTTCATCCTGCCCAAGGACCTCAAACAAGCCACCCAAGCACTGGTGTTATCTAGACTGGACTATGGGAACGCAATCCTCTCCGGTACAGCTCGGACCCACCTAGCGCCACTCAAAACAACTCTCAATGCTGCTGCCAGAATGGTCACCGGAGTTAAGAAATATGACCACTTATCTCCCGCACTCAGAGAACTGAAATGGCTCCCAGTCGAAATGCGTGCCAACTTTAGAACTGCCTGCCTCACGCACAAAGCCCTGCACACAGGGAAACCGGAATACCTGGCTTCCAAACTCAAGAAAGCCGGCCAGACAAGAAAGCTCAGGAGCTCCAACACCCTCTTACTCATCCCTCTGAATACACGCAAACAAAAAACCGCTGCACGATCCTTCACTGGAAACGCACCCAAAATCTGGAACTCCATCCCAGTCGACATCAGAACTATCCCTTCCTTCTTAAAATTCAAAAGACTCCTAAAAGATCTCTACCTCAACCGTGCCTTCCCGAACTGAGAACCGCCGCCGAAACGCTCAAGCCTGCACTCTGCAGCCACATGACAATGTTTCGCCACAACCTACCTCTTCTTGCACTTTATAGACACTTGTCAATGTTCCACCACTACCTACCTCATCCTCGCTCCCCTACCCCCTCCTCGCTGCCTCCTCCCAGAGGGAGGTTTAACCCAAGACTTTGTGCACGCTTCGAGGCTATCTCAGGACCTCTCTACCTCAATGACGCACAGCACACTGGACCTTTCGAACATTTACGCCTACCTTTGTCTCTCCTATGTGATGTCTCCCATATATCTGCTGTAAAGCGCTCCGATACCCTCGGGTCTGGCCAGCGCTATATAAAACTTCTTAAATAAATAAATGTGAAAGGCAGTATATATGTGTGTTGGAGTATATAAATGGCTATAAGTGAGAGTGTGTGATTGTAAGAGTGGCTGTATGGATGAGTAGTGTACTTGTTTCAGTGATTGTATAAGAGCGTAAGAATGTGCTAGTATTCTGTATGAGTAAGTGAGCTGGTGTGTGTATAACTGTATAGGTGAGTAAATGGCAGTGTGATTAATTGTTTGCATGACTGACTAGGTGTGTGAGTACCTCTATGGAGGAGTGGCGGTGTGTGAGTGTCTATATAGGTGTATGAGTGCATATGATGAGTCCATGTACTGAGTGACCGTAAGTATGAGTGACTGTACGGGTGAGTGAGTGGATGTGTGTGTAGACCTAAGAATCAGTGAGTGGGTATGTAGTTTCTGGTGTTGGAGTGTCTATGATTTTGAGAATGGCAGTCTGTAATTTAGAGTGGGTGCATCAAAAGTTATATTAGGGTGTGAGAAGATGCATGCAAATTATCACATGGATGATGTCATCAGTGATGTCATCAGTGATGTCATTTGAGATGTCATCAGTGATGTCATCAGTGATGTCACTGACCATGTCATGAGTGATGTAATATGTGACGTCATCAGCAGTGCATTGCGGGTGCGCGAGTTATAGTTAGCTGAACTAACTATAACGGGGAATTTCTATGGTTTTGTACGAGTGAAATGTCCAACGAACTATAACGCCCCTGAAACCTATGGTTTTTTCAGTGAATTTCTAAGGTTTTTAAATGCTAATTTCTAACTATAACGTGCCTGAAACCTATGGTTTTTTCAGTGAATTTCAAAGGTTTTTAAATGCTAATTTCTAACTATAACATGCCTGAAACCTATGGTTTTTTCAGTGAATTTCAAAGGTTTTTTAAATGCTAATTTCTAACTATAACGTGCCTGAAACCTATGGTTTTTTAAGTGAATTTCAAAGGTTTTTTAAATGCTAGTTTCTAACTATGCCTACAGAGGTAGGACATGTGAAGAAAGAAGAAAAACGCACAGAAAGAAGCAAAAGAAATGCAGAAAGAAGCAACAGAAGTCCACAAAGACGAAGAAAAGTGCAGGAAGAAGCAAGACATGTGCAGAAAGAACCAACAGAGGAGCAGAAAGAGGCCTTGTTGCAAAATCATCCTGTGCCCACAACTTTTTCAGACGGGTACTGGTGGTAACTGAGTCTGACTAACCAGGCCTAGAGCCAGTGCTATGCTAAAAGACACTTAGAATACAGTGAAAACACCTACATACACTAGGGAACACTATGCGTTGGGGTACCCCTGTGATTAGCATGACCTCCTCTGTAAGGCCCTAGTACATAATAGGGCAGGGGGATTAAAACTACCTCTAAGTCAGAGGTGCAGAAATATGCTACTTTAACTAGTAGTCGCGTTTGCAGAGTGGTGGAGAAAGGGTGCTGGGCGTCCAACCAATGCTCAGGAATTCCGCTGCGTAGGACTTACAGGAGGTACCAAGAGGGATTCTTGGCCCACAAACTCCCTCAGGACGAAATTGGACTTCATCCCCCATCCCGTAGTCTGCCACAAGGCACGTTTGCAGAGTGGTAGAGAAAGGGGGCCATGGCCTCCGAAGACGTCTTAGCAATCCCACTGTGTGGGACTTACTGGAGGTAACAAGAGGGGTAGTTGGCCCCCAAGGACATCCTTGGGGGCCAACTTCCCAAACTATTACCTCCAGTCAGTCCCACACAGCAGCACTGGTAAGTACTCGTACCAGGCCACGCCCACTTTGCCCACCACTCTACAAACGCGCTCCCTGGTGCGCTCTTGGATGGGGATTGAAGTCCCCTTCACTGCTGGGGGTCCTTTAGGGGCCAACTAGCCTACCTTTTACCTCCAGTAAGCCCCACGCAGTGCGATTGGTGAGAGGTAGACAAAGGCCATGCCCCCTTTCTCCACCACTCTGCAAACGCACCCCTGGCGCGTTGTAAGTTGGGGATTAAGTCCCTTGAATCCTGAGGGTCCCTGGGGTCCAACTAGCCCACCAGGTACCTCCAGTAAGCGCCACAGAGCTGCATTGCAGAGAGGTGTAAAAGGGCGTGACCTGGACCACCTCTCTGCAACGCAGCGCAGTGGCGCTTACTGGAAGCACCTGGTGGGCTAGTTGGACCCCAGGGGCCCTCAGGATTGAAAGGGAATTAATTCCCCAACTTAAAAGGCGCCACAGGGCGTGTTTGCACACATGTCACCTCAGGCCCCGCCCCCTCCCTTCACCACTGTGCAAACACGCCCCGTGGCACGTTTTAAGTTGCGGGTTAAAGTCCCCTTGAATCCTGAGGGTCCGTGGGGTCCAACTAGCCCACCAGGTATCCCCAGTAAGCGCCACAGAGCTGCATTGCAGAGAGGTGTAAAAAGGGGCATGGCCTGGACCACCTCTCTGCAAAGCAGCCCTGTGGCGCTTACTGGAGGTACCTGGTGGGCTAGTTGGCCCCCAGGGACCCTCAGGATTGAAGGGGAATTAATTCCCCAACTTAAAACGCGCCACAGGGGGTGTTTGCACACATGTCACCTCAGGTCCCGCCCCCTCCCTTCACCACTGTGCAAATGCGCCCCGTGGCGTGTTTTAAGTTGAGGGATAAAGTCCCCTTGAATCCTGAGGGTCCCTGGTGTCCAACTAGCCCACGAGGTACCTCCAGTAAGCGCCACAGAGCTGCGTTGCAGAGAGGTGTAAAAAGGGGAGTGGCCTGGACCACCTCTCTGCACTGCAGGCCTGTGGCGCTTACTGGAGGTACCTGGTGGGCTAGTTGGCCCCCAGGGGCCCTCAGGATTGAAGGGGAATTAATTCCCCAACTTAAAACGTGCCACAGGGCGTGTTTGCACACATATCACCTCAGGCCCCGCCCCCTCCCTTCACCACTGTGCAAACGCGCCCCGTGGTGCGTTTTAAGTTGGGGGATAAAGTCCCCTTGAATCCTGAGGGTCCTTGGGATCCAACTAGCCCACCAGGTACCTCCAGTAAGCGCCACAGAGCTGCGTTGCAGAGAGGTGTAAAAAGGGACGTGGCCTGGACCACGTCTCTGCAATGCAGGCCTGTGGCACTTACTGGAGGTACCTGGTGGGCTAGTTGGCCCCCAGGGGCCCTCGGCATTGAAGGGGAATTAATTCCCCAACTTAAAATGCGCCACAGGGCGTGTTTGCACACATATCACCTCAGGCCTCGCCCCCCTCCCTTCACCACTGTGCAAACGCGGCCCGTGGTGCGTTTTAAGTTTGGAGAAAAAGTCCCCTTGAATCCTGAGGGTCCCTGGGGTCCAATTAGCCCACCAGGTACCTCCAGGAAGCGCCACAGAGCTGCGTTGCAGAGAGGTGTAAAAAGGGGCGTGGCCTGGACCACCTCTCTGCAACGCAGCCCTGTGGGGCTTACTGGAGGTACCTGGTGGGCTAGTTGGCCCCCAGGGACCCCCAGTATTGAAGGGGAATTAATTCCCCAACTTAAAACATGCCAGAGAGCGCGTTTGCAGAGTGTTGCTGGGAGGGGGCGGGGCCTCCGGCACGATCGCGTTTTTAAAAAAAACAACAATTTTTTTAGAAGGGGGGCTGTGTGGCCCCCCTTCTTTTTCCTTTTTTTGGGCCCTGGGGACCCCATCCCCCAGGGCCTGACCCCTTTTAAAAAAACAAAAACAAAATCTGAACAGGAAGGGGGCCGCGTGGGCCCCCCTCCCATGGCCAATTCCAGCCCCGGGGACCCCATCCCCCGGGGCATGGCCAAATATTTTTTTTTATATGGAGGGGGGCTGCGTGGCCCCCCTCCTGAGGCCTCTATTGGCCCCGGGGACCCCATCCCCCGGGCCCGGCCTTTATTTTAAATTTTTGGGGAGGGGGACCGCGTGGCCCCCCTCCCGGGCCACTTCTAGGCCCGGGGACCCCATCCCCCAGGGCTGGCCCTCTCCGTTGGGGACCGTGGGGGGAGCCCCAATGCCCCCACGGTCCCGCCGGCTCCCGCATCCTGCGGGAGCCGGCATTGCTTTCCACATGGGGAGCGGCTGACATGCAGCTCCCCGTGTGAAAGTCTGCTTTGCTTCATTGAAGCGAGAGCAGGTTTCCTGCTCTCGCTTCAATGAAGCTAAGCAGTTTGCAATGACAGGGCTGGAGCCGCGAGGCTCCCGCCCTGTCATTGCAAACAGCAGTGTCCCGGGTGGGCACCCGGGACACTGCAGGAGCCGGCCCTGGGGGTGGCGGTCCCCAGGGACATCACAGGGCTCCAGGAGGGGGGCAGCGCGGCCCCTCCCACCTATTGCACAGCCCCGGGGAGGAGGTGGTCCCCGGGGCTCGGGGGTCCGTTACGGACCCCCGAATTTGAACATTAGTGCCCTGGGGAGGTGGCGGTCCCCGGGGCGTGTGGGGGGCTCGAGCCCCCCCACACAGGTCTATGTTTTAAAAAAATAAAAGCCCCGGGGGTGGCGGTCCCCGGGGCAGCTGGGGTGCCATGTGCCCCACGATTATAATTAATAAAAGCCCCGGAGGTGGCGGTCCCCGGGGCTTGGGGGGGCCTTGGAGGCCCCCCACACATTAAAAATAAGAAGCCCCGGGGGGTGGCAGTCCCCCGCAAATGTTCATGGAAAGCCCGGGGGTGGCGGGCCCCAGGGCTGCGGGGGCCTTCCTGGGCCCCCGCAATTACATTATTGAATGCCCCTGGGACTTGGCCCACCCGGGGGCTAAATAATTACGAAGCGCGGGAGCCCGCGCTTTGTTTTTAAAAAAAAGTTCGGCCGAAATTCGCGCTGGGTGCGCGAATCTCCCCGATTTAAAAAAAAAGAAAAATGCTTTTTTGGCCCTGGGGTCCTTGTGGAACCCCTGAGCAGGCCTAGGGGTCAGGGTGTTTCTACCCTGCCCCTTTTCTTGTTTTTTGCGTTTGTTTCCTGTTTTCTTGTGCCTCGGTTACCGAGGCACAAGATGGCTGCCAACACTTCCTGGTTTGGAGTGTTGACAGCCAATTAGAATAAAGCTCGTGGTCGGGAGGGTGCGCGGATCCTCCGTGCCTCTATATATCGAAACTTTTATTTTTGATTTTCTTCTCAGCAACTACTGAATGGATTTACACCATTTAAAAAAAAGGGCGCTTTCTGAACCAAGCACTACCTTTTTGCCAAATTTGGTGTAATTCCGTTCAGCAGTTTGAGCTGTAGCCGTGTCTAAAGTTTCCTATGGGAAATGCATTTTTTGACCTCTTTTTTTAAAAATTTCTCAGGAACTACTGAACGGATTTACACCATTTAACAAAAAGGTCTCTTTCTGAAATAAGGGCTACCTTTTTGCTAAATTTGGTGTAATTCCGTTCAGCAGTTCGGGCTGTAGCCGTGTCTAAAGTTTCCTATGGAAATTAACATGGAGAAAACACATTTTGGGACCCCCCTTTTTTCTCGGCCCCCGCTTGCTGAATCACCCCGAAACTTTCAAGACAGGAGCTGACCGGAGCGGGCTACGAGTTTTGAAAGTTTCGCGTAGATTCGTCAACCGGCGCTAAAGATATTGAGAAAATTAAAAATGAGTTTCCTATGGAAACTAGGTCCTAACTATAACTATCTACTGGCGACCGCCAGTAGATAATATATAGATATATATATATAATACCTGTAACCTTTCAGTGAATATATATATATATATATATATATATATATATATATATATATATATATATTCACTGAAAGGTTACAGGGACATTATAGTTAGGCTCAGATTTCACTCATACAAAACCATTGAAATTCAGCAATTATAGTTACTTGAGATTTGATTTTGATTTGATTTTAGGGTTTATATAGCGCTCGAATGCCCGGGGGAGTTTTGGCGCTGGAGCAGACATGGTATGTGAGGCCTGGACGGAATTCATTCTTAATTATCGGTGAGAGAACAGCCAGGTTTTGACTTGTTTCCGAAAAATCAGGAAGTCAGAACAACGTTTGATGGCTAAAGGTAGAGCATTCCAAAGTGTGGCTGCCTTCAACAGGAAACTCCGGCCACCCCAGGCCATGAGCTTTGCTCTAGGGAAAGATAGTAGCCTCGCTTCCGAGGATCTGAGCTTTCTGCTAGGTGAGTACCAGGCTAGTTTACTACGGAAATAGCAAGGTCCAGAGTTCTGCAGTGCCTTGAAAGTTATGCATAGTGTCTTAAACTCTAGGCGTTTTGCTATAGGTAGCCAGTGTAGGTTGATCAAAGTTTGGGCCGCTGATTTATGTTTGGGAATCTCAGCGAGAAGTCTCGCATCCGCGTTTTGTAGTATTTGAGCTACCTATAACGTACGCCCCCACAATCACTGCTTATGAACTCACATATTACATCACAAATGACATCACTGATGACATCATCAAGTTAGTGGAAGTGTTTTAAAGAGTTTATGGGTGTTAAACATATATACTAACCTACTGCAAAAGTTAGATTAGTATACTAGTTGTACTACTAATGAGTGATACTATCTCTAACATGTGTAATCTGAATGGGTGTGTGACTGTCTGTATCAGTGTGTGACTAGGTGTGTGAGAGGCTGTATGGATGTGTGAGTGCATGCACGAGTGACTGTATGGGTGAGCGAGTGGATTTCTGACTAGGTCTGTAGGTGTCTGAGTGGTTGTGTCAGTGGTTGTATGAGTATGTGAGTGGATATTTGAGTGGTTCTATGGGTGTTTGAGTGAGTATGTGAGTAGCTTTTTGGGTGTGTGAGTGACTGCATCGGTATATAAGTACGTATCTGAGTACCTGTGTGGGTGAGTGAGTAACTATGCTGGTGAGTGAGTGGTTGTATTGGAGTGTGAGTGTGTGAATGAGTGTATGGGTGAGTGAGCAGATATGGGAGGGCTTTATCAATGTGTGAATGGGTATTTAAGTGGTTGTGTCGGTGTGTGAGTGAGTGTGTGAGTGCTTCTATGGGTGAGTGAGTGGCTGTGTTGAGAGGCTGTATGGGTGCAGGAGTGGGTATGTGAGTGGCTGTATAGGTGAATAAGTCTCTGTGTAAGTAGCTGTATGGGTGAGTGTGTGGCTGTGTGAGTGGCTGTGTAGGTGAGTGACTGGTTGTGTGAGTGGCTGTATGAGTGAGTCACTAAGGAGGAGTGAGTGGTTGTGTGAGTACTTGTATGGTTCTGTGAATGGGTATGTGAGTGGTTGTATGGGAGTGTGAGTTGGTGTATGAGAGGTTGTATGAGGGAGTGAGTGGGTCTGTGAGTGGTTCAGTGGATGATGACATAAGTGATGTCATTACTGATATCATTTGAAATGTCATCAGTGATCTCATCAGTGATGTCACTGACCATGTCATGAGTGATTTAACATGTGAGGTCATAAGCAGTGCATTGTGGGGGCGCAAGCTATAGTTAGCTCAGGTAACTATAACTGCTGAATTTCACTGGTTTTATACAAGTGAAATCTCACCCTAACTATAATGTCCCTGTAACCTTTGTTTTTTTCAGTGAATTTCTATGTTTTTTTAAAATTCTATTTGCTTACTATATCATCCGTGTAACCTTTGTTTTTTTCCAGTGAATTTCTAAGGTTTTTTAAATGCTAATTCCTAACTATAATGTCACTGTAACCTTTGTTTTTTTTAGTGAATTTCTATGGTTTTTTAAGTAGTAGTCACGTTTGCAGAGTGGTGGAGAAAGGGCCTCCGACCAGTTCTCAGGAATCCCGCTGTGCAGGTCTTACAGGAGGTAACAAGATGGCTTCTTGGCCCTCAATGTCCCGCAGGAGTAAAGTGGACTTCATCTCCCAACCAGCAGTGCACCACGAGCCTCATTTGCAGAGTGGTGGAGAAAGGGGGCATGGCATCCAAAGACCTCTTAGCAATCCCGCTGTATGGGACTTACTGGAGATAACAGGAGGGGTAGTTGGCCCCCAAGGACATCCTTGGGGGCCAACCACCTCTCCTGTTACCTCAGTAAGTCCCACAAAGCTGGATTGCTGAGACCTGGTAGGAGGCTATGCCCCATTTCTCCACCACTCTGCAAACGTGCCTCCTGGCACACTACTAGTAGGGGGATGAAGTCTCCTTGGCTATTGAGGGTCCTTTGGGGCCAATTACCCCTCCTGTTACCACCAGCAAGTCCCATACAGTGGGTTAGCTGAGAGGTTTTCAGTGGCCACGCCCCCTTTCTCCACCACTCTGTAAACACTCCTCCTGCGCACTACTAGTTGGGGGATGAATTCCCCTTGGCTCCTGAGGGTCCTTGGGGGCGAACTAGCCCTCCTGTTACCTCCAGTAAGACACACACAGCTGGATTGCTGAGAGATTGTCATAGGCCATGCCCCCTTTCTCCACCACTCTGCAAACGTGCCTCCTGGTGCACTGCTGCTTGGGGGAAGAAGCCCACTTTAGTTCTGAGGTCCTCAGGATGCAAGGGGATCTCATCCCCCCACCAGCAGTGTGATGAGAGGGCGTTTTCAGAGTGGTGGAGAAAGGGGGCATGCCCTCCGATCACCTCTCAGCAATCCCACTGTGTGGGGCTTACTGGAGGTCACAGGAGTTCTTGTTGCCCCCTAAGGACCCTCAGCAGCCAAGGGGACTTAATGCCCCAACCAGCAGCGCATCAGAAGGAGCGTTTGTAGAGGGGTTGAGAAAGGGGGCGGGGCCTCTGGTGAGTTGCAGCTTTTTTCTTTCTATTATTTTTCTCTGGACCATTTTGGGCCCCGGGGCCCCATTCTCTGGGGACTGCCTCTTTTAAAAAAAAAAATTAATAAAAAAAAAAGGGTGGGGGCCCTCCCGGGCTGATTCCCCCCATCCCCTATGGGAATTCCCCCTGGTTCTCCGCCCGCTTGATGGATCACCCCGAAACTTTTAAGATAGCAGCTGAAATGTGTCGTATTACTTTTGAACATTTCGTGAAGGTTCGTGAAGGGTGCCACAGTTATTGGCAAAATAAAAAATGCTTTTCCTATGAAAACTAGGTTCTAACTATAACGACTGCCAGTAGGTTATGTATATATATATATTTCTCCACTTTACCGAACCGTTTTGTTGGCCTAAAACTGGAGAGTGAATGCCATAAAGGACAAGATGGTTATAGTGCATTCCATGTCTTCGCTATCTCCCTCCCTATGATTAAGGTGCAGCTGCACCGAAACGCGTCAGGGATTGGAAGTAATCGGAGATGCTTTGCCGGTTTCTTGAAATAAAGGCTCAGTTTGAACCATCCTTCGTTTGGAGTGCGTCCTTAAGCTCTGAAGCATGGGTTGGACATATCTATACACGGCGGCTTCGGCCGTGAAGGAGCGCACCGACTGAAATAAGATAACAGGACTGCGGGCTGTGAATTGGATTTCAGCCTGTTTTGCAGCACGAAGGATTCGTGAAATGTGGAACCGGAGAACATCTCTGAGGCCCACCGGAGGGCTCTAAACATTGAATTAAAATTGGGGGTATAAATTATCAACGAGGCACGGACCCCACTGGTGGGAAAGAATCGGCACTACAACTACCGGCAAGCCACTAACTGGAGAGTGAATGCCATAAAGGACAAAAGGGTTATAGTGCATTCCATGTCTTCGCTATCTCCCTCCCTATGATTAAGGTGCAGCTGCACCGAAACGCGTCAGGGATTGGAAGTAATCGGAGATGCTTTGCCGGTTTCTTGAAATAAAGGCTCAGTTTGAACCATCCTTCATTTTGGAGTGCGTCCTTAAGCTCTAAATTCTTCTATAATTTAGCATTATTGCTACTTCCCTCATAAGATGGTTTACAGAGTTATCGGGTTAGTGCTGACTACAATGTTGCAATCTTGTTTTTGCATGATGTTTCCCCTTTTAATGCATTGGCTGTTAATAAGTGATTCCTTTAAAGACATGTAAACAAATCCTCCGTAGTGTTGAGTCCCCCTGGAAATTTGCAATCGAGTTTCAAAATGTATTGAGTCTCCAATTTCCTCAACGCACCCTCCCTGTTGCCACCTCTTCTATTTAATGGCCCTGCATCAACCAAATAATATTTGAGATGTTCCAAATTGTTGTTGTGCCTCTCTTTGAAGTGGCAGGCAACAGGGTAGGCCGGGTCTTGATTGGTAATCGCCCGGATGTGTTGGAGTATCCGTTTGTGTGCCTGTAGGTAGCTTGGTGCTACCATCATAACGTAGTCCACATGGGCACTCCAACATATATATCGCATGGCCTGTTTTACACGTCAATAGCTTATTGAGCGTACAGTCTTTGTCACTAAAAGGTGTTGTGTACGCCGTTATATTTTCACCAAATTGACAAGCCCTGCAGGTTTTACATTTAAAAAACCTTTTCTTTGTGATAGCCAGGTGTTGCCATCCACTATCTCAGGGCTACTTTTGACAAGGGAGTTGCTCATTGAGGGTGCTCTTCTATATGTAATGGAGAGGTTTTTCAGAAGAAGATGGCCAATAACAGGATCATTTAAAACTAATGGCCAATTACATCTGATGATACTTCTCAATGCTTTATCCTGTTTGTTAAATGCAAGTATCAATCTAACTTGATTGTCATTTTGTTTGGTGGTTTTGGACATTGATTGGCCATCCTCATTTTTCACAGTTTTGGTGTTAGATAACAGATTTGATCTATTTAAACACTTTGTTTTGGTGATGGCCGATTCTACAGTTTCTCTTGAGTACCCTCGTGCTATAAATCTGAGTTTACTTGCCTGTTGGGCCACCTCTAAATCCAGGCTATTGCTACAAATTCTTTTCAGCCTAAGCATTTCTCCTAGGGTATACTCTCTATTAGATGCCTGGGATGAAATCTTGTAGCATGTAGCACAGAATTGCCTGCTGTTTCTTTACGGTGTACTTTGGTTTCAATTTTGTTGTTTTCAATATAGATCTGAACATCTAAAAAGTTAACTGTTTTTGCACTCACTGTGGCTGTAAAGTTCAAATTAATCTCGTTATTATTGATGGTTGACACAAATTCCAATGCACTTGCCTTGGTCCCTTTCCACACCACAAATAAATCCTCTATAAAACGCAGCCAGATCATTACATTATCATTCATTGTTGTCCCATACGTTCCCCTGAGAACCAGCTCCTCCCACCAGCCCATGTGTAAACAGGCATAGCTGGGGGAGAAGCTGGCTCCCATAGCAACAGCACGCATTTGTTGATAAATAAGGTTTTGAAACATAAACAAATTACTATTGAGACAGAATGTCACCATATTGATTAGCATTTTGCTATGTTGTAACAACCAAATTGATCTGTCTTCAAGGAAATATTAAAGAGCCCTTATCCCATCTTTATGATTAATGCTTGTGTATAGTGATGTAACGTCTAATGTCATAAGGAGGTAGTCTTCTTGCCAGGAAAAATCCTTCAGTCTCTGGAGAAAATCACTTGTATCTTTAATATACGATGGTAATTTTTGCACATGTTCTTGTAAAAAGAAGTCAATGTATTGCGATGTATTATCAAGCAGACTTTTTCGTGCAGATATCATCAGTCTTCCCGGAGGGCTTCATTGGATTTTTCTGGAATTTAGGTATGAAGTATATCACTGGCATTGTTGGATTCTCATTTTTAAGGAATTTATATTCATCCATATTAATAAGGCCTGCACTTTTCCATGCTAGTAATTTTGCGTAGAATTCATTATATGCTGCACGGGCTGTTAGAACATTGCTTTTCTTGTAGCAGTTCCTGTCATTCAATAGTGACAAGGCCTCCTGCATGTAGTCTTCCTTAGGCCAGATGACGATATTGCCGCCTTTGTCCGAATTCCGGATTACGATTTGGTTGTTTTTTTGTAACTTAATCATCAGTTGTTGGTATTGATGGTTTCGTTTGTTGAATCTTGGCTTTGTTTTGTGCACTTGATGATTTAAGTTTTTAATTGTGTTGTTATCTGCTCATTGAAGATATCAATGGAGTCTTGCGGCGCAATTGGATTGAATGTGGATTTTGGCTTGAAAGGTGTCAATGCTTTTAATTTGGTAGTGATGGCAAGATCGGGGAGTACATTGGTGGTCGCTATCTGTCCACTACTTTCTCTGTTAGAACTCTGGGTGTCATTCTCCTACTGGAGTTCCTGTAATTCCCTCAGTAGTGGCATATCTGAGATGGTTAAATTCATTATTGGTGAGTGTACATTCTCCAGTCTGTCTTCATCCTTTTGACAGTCAGATTTGCGCAATAGATGGTATTTCTTCAACTTCAAAGTTGCTTTTGGGGCAGTATGATAGCCCCAGTGATAATAATTGTGTTTCTGCCAAACTTAGATCAATATTAGCCAAGTTAATTATGGTTTGATTGTCAGCCAGATTTGGGTTTACTTGCGTCTCCATCTGCCTGTAAGCTGTTTCTTGTTGTTTTGCTCCTTGCCTGCATGCTTTTCTCCTCTCGTGTCGTTTGGCGTTTCTTATTTTCCTGATTTGTTCCTCTGTGTGCGTGGACGTGGTGTTAGGCGCCTGTCCTGGCCATTTCTTCAGCTAATGAAAGTTTTTGTGGCATTTGACCTGGTCTTGATTGGTGCAATTCAGATTCCGATTCACTCTCCACGGTGGAACTCAGATCTGAGTTTGATGTTGTTATTCACTTCTCTCTATTGTTGGACGACGCTGGCATTTGATCATTCTTTGGGTTGAATTTGGAGACTTTAAGCGAATCATATTTTTGGGAGAAGGTAAAAATGTGCCCATTCTCATAGTCTATTTTATCTCGCTGAAATTTACAGGCTTTCCTTTCTTTAATTTTTTCCTCATCTTTGCGCAATCTGATGGCCATTTCATCTCGCATTTTTGTTATATTTTCACTTGATCCCATTGAATTTAATTCTTCATTGAGTTTATCAATTTGGTTTTGTAAATCCACACGATCCGATTCTGCGTATTTTACCAAAATCTGTACAAGCCTCCTTGAGGACTCCAAATTACATTCTGCCCATTCTTTCCTCATGGTAGGGTTGAGGTTTTCATAACTTGGGGCTATTAAGATTCTTAGCCCCCTGGGGATTCTCCCCACATCCAGATAACGCTGTAAGGATCTATATTACAACCATTTTTCCGTGTTCTTGCCTCATTAGTTTCTCTAACTTTTTCATCATGTCTTTTATATTGTTTGCACCCCCACTCTGCGCTGCATTGCTCTCCTGCATCGGTAGGCTGGTTGAAGGCGAGTTATTGAACATTTCCATTGCTGCTGCCTCCCGGTCCTGCAGCGCGTCGGTGGACATTTTTGTTAATGATTGTAATCAGTCTGAAGTGAAAGAGAGGTCCCGATGAATATGGACTCCCTTCCTCATGCACACCTCTCAACCCAACTCTCAGCACTGTCCTACCATTTTTTTTTTTAATAAACTTTATTGGCATTTCAAAAATAAAAAAGTACATGTAACATATTTTATGAGCATAGACCGTACATTATCTCTTCCATCTGGAACGTGCTCCATTTTTCAGGTTACAACTTAATACTCTAACAATGCAAACTTTACACTGTATCTCGCTCCCATTTTCTGGTAAACACCTTTTAATGCCAATGTTTCCAGCCTATATCTCTGTTATGCCAACTTATCCCTACAACTCCCCCCACACCCCCTGTTGGACAGCTGTGTTTCTTGCCGTCTATGTAATGTGTCGTCTGTTCCATTATCCTACGTTCGTGTACCTCGTGAAGTCTGTGAGTTGTCTGTCCCAGTCTGTGAGTCTGCTACTGTTGGAGATTGTAGCTCATTTATCATCGCCGTCCATGCCTGGAGGTCATCTACTAGTGTTTCGGCTCTCCTAACTTGTGTCATTCTTACTCTCTCTGCAATTGCCCATTCACACATGTCTTTCAGCCATCTTTCAAGCTTCGGGGGTGTCAGTTTTTGCCATTCAATTGCAATGCGTCGCTTTGCTATTATTAAGCCCAGAATCACAAATTTCCTGCTTAACGTCTTGTTTTTTGGTGTTGGGAGAAGACCCAGTATTACTGTTTGCACCTCTTTGGGGACTTCCCAGCCTTTGGCAGCTCTTTTTTTTGCAGCACCTCCTCCCAGAACGTTACTACTGACGGGCATGTCCACACCACATGCAGGAAGTCAGCCTCTAGCTCCAGGCATCTGGGGCACTCACTGGATCGCTCTGGGTAAATTTTGCTGAGGGCTTTCGGAGTAAGATAGGCTTGATGGACATAGTTATATTGTATTAATTTAAAGCGGGCATTTGAGCACCCCTGTTTTACCCCTTCATGAATCCTACCCCAGTCTTTCTCTGTTATGTGTTCATCCGTCGCTTCCTCCCATCTTGCCTGTAATGGGAGTGGTTTCCTTGGTAGATCCTTGTGGACCGCTTTGTAGAGGTGGGTTATCATATGCCGTCCCTGCGCCTTATACAGCATCACCTGTAGGGTTCTTGTTACCGGCGGTTCCTCTGGGAATGTTGGCCATATCTCCCTGGCCACCTGCAATATTTTTGCATATTGTAGGTACTGTCCATTGCCTAACTCAAAAGAGGTCTCCGCGCTTTCCCGTGAGATAAACTGCCCATTGTGGTATAAGTCTCCCATTGACAAACATCCTCCCACTTTCCATTTACGGATCAACATTGATTCCGCGATCTTAGCAAACCCTGGGATTGCCCACAGGGGGCCTCTGGTGCATATGGTGCATGCCTCACCCCTTTTCTGATCGTGGTTTCTCAAACCTCCGCGACGTGTTTAATAAGGTACGGTGCTGCACCAGGAACTCCTCTACCTCTCATTACATCCCGGAAGGGAGCCTCCCTCATACGACCCCTCCAGCAGTCTTTTTCCCAGTTATCCTGGTCATCCAACCAGTGGATCGAATGCTGTAGTTGTGCAACCATATAGTAGTGTTCAATACATGGGACCTTCACTCCACCCATTTGCCAGGGTCTCTGTAACGTTGAGAAACTAACCTGCTTGCGTTTGGGACCCCACAGCAGATCTGTCATCAGGATGTCTAGTACTTTAAAGATACTGGGCGGAATTTTATATAATGAATTTTGCAGTGCATACAAGCATCTCGGTAAAATGACCATTTTCGTAATTGCAACCTTTCCCATAAGAGATAACGGCAAGTCCCTCCAAAATCGCACCGAGTCACGGATCCCTTCTACCACTCTGCCTATATTGAGCTCCAGGAACCGCTCAGCCGGCTGTGCCAATCTGATCCCCAAACATCTAGGAGGGGCCTATTGTCCAGGGCAAGCCCACTTCAGGTAGCGTGTCTGCAGGACAACTCGCCAAACACCCCAGTGACATTAATTTCGATTTCTTTGGGTTCATCCATGGCCCAACACCCTCCCGAACTCCTCCAGAATTGCCAGCAAAACCGGAATTGCGCTAGTCGGCTGTCTACAATACACCAGAGTGTCGTCAGCATACATTGAGACTACATGGCTAGTATTCCCTAGTTTGATACCCCATTCATTTAACCGATTCCTGAGCGGCCAAGCCAGGGGATGCATGGCCATAGCAAATAACAGGAGGGAAAGGGGGCAGCCCTGTCTTGTGCCCCTCTCCAGTTGGAACGCCCTTGAAATTCTACCCCCGTCTTCACCCTCGCGCTGGGCAGTGTATAGAGGAATTGTACCCACTTACTAAAGCCCGGGACCATTCCCATTTTTTGCAGTACTGCCCATATAAAGGGCCAAGCCACTGAATCGAATGCTTGTTCAATATCTAGGAGGACTAAGGCATGTTCCCCTTGTAATATACTTGGGTCGTGCCATACATGGGCCAATCGTCTCAGATTAAGCATGGTGTTACGTCGTGGGATAAATCCTGCTTGATCTGGGTGGATCAAATGCGACATACGGGGAAGGAGTCTGCTTGCCAGAATGCCGCTCAGCACCTTCAGATCTATATTGAGGAGCGAAATCGGTCTGTATGAATTCAGTTGCTGTGGGCCTCTGTCTTGTTTTGGGATCATTATCACTAAGGCTTCTCGCATAGAGTCCGGCAGTCTTCTCTTGTGAAGTGCCTCGTTATACACCTCCACTAATCTGTCCTCTAATTTGGTGCAAATTGTTGGTAAATTCCACCGGGAAACTATCGTTCCCGGGTGATTTCCCTGATTTTAGGCGTTTAATAGCTCCCAGTATCTCTTCTCTCGTGATCGGGCCCCCTAGAGTTTCTTCCATCCCCTCAGCCAATTGGGGTAAATCTACTGATGCCAGAAACTCCTCTATTGCAATACTCGATGGCTCGGTACCCTTCCCATATATATTGGCCAGGTGCCCAGCAACTATTTCCGTGATCCCCATTTGCGTGTACACCGGTTTCCCAGTCCCATCTCGAAGTAATAATATTGGTTCCTGGGACAGTTCCCTTTTTAACAACCTGGCCAACATGGCCCCCGGCTTATCTCCCTTTCGGTGGAGGCGCTGCCGGTATGCCGTGTAGTCATGCTTTTCTAGACACTTCCATGCCCCTAACAATTTAACCCTGGCCTCTCACCACTCCCCTCTCTTCTGTGGGACTTCATTTAGCCTCACCTCAAGGCTGGCCAGCCTACGTTCCTGATCATCTATATCCTTTATTAGTTGCTGCCTCACCCCGTACGCCGTATGGATGCAGACCCCTCGGAGGATCACCGTCATGGCATCCCATTCATATGCTCTGTTCGAGGCCGACCCCCAGTTTTCTTCAAAGTATTTGGTTAACGCCTTTGAAACCGCCCTCTCGAATGGAGGGTCTAGCAATGCTTCCGCTTAAGATGCCACGTAGGGATGGCCTGTTTTGGTCTATGGCCCTCAAAACGTAGCAAAACCGGTGAGTGGTCCGAAATGTATCTTGCTTGATATGATATCCCCTTGACTTCTCCAGCTAGTGGTGGTGAGACAAAGCATTAGTCTAGAAGGCTATATGTGGTAGTAGCTGGTGTGTGGCATGAGAATGTTTTTGTGTGGGGTTGCGTTCTCTCCATATGTCCGTGAGCTGCATTTCCCTAAGCGTGTCCGTCAATGTTTCAGTCATATGTTGTTCAGTGTGCAAACGTTGGGGCTCCCGGTCTAGATTTCCATAAATGACACAGTTTACATCCCCAAGCATTATTAACACCTCTCCTATGTACGGCACATCAGCTGCCATGACAGAAGGGAAGAAATTTGGGCAATCTACATTTGGAGCGTACACATTAATGATACACAATTCCCTCCCCTCCAATGTACCTTGCGCAATCACATATCTTACTTCTGGGTCCACTAGCTGGTTTAAACACTTGAAGGGAACCCCGGGCGCCACCCAGACCAGAACGCCCCTTGCAAAACCTGAATAGGATGTGGCGTAAAATTGACCTCTCCATCTGCGTCTCATACACGGAAGTGCATTCCCCCACACATGAGTCTCCTGTAAACACGCTTATTGACACTCTATATCTTTTCAAATAAGCATATACCCTTCTGCTTTTCTCAAATGCAGCCAGCCTCCGAACATTCCATGTGAGAACCTTCAAAGACGTAGGTGCCATTTCCAACTCAACACTTTACCCCAATGTCTTCCCATTGTCACTGCACCCCCTTTTACAGACTGTATGTGGACTTAGACAGTCACTCCCTCAAACCTGAACAGAGACCGCTGTCTCTCCAAGAACATCCGATTTTCCCCAACTTTTGAAACTAAATACATCACCCTTCCCCCCCCACCCCCTGGGCAACCCGGCTACCCACCATACTTCCCCAGTTCGGCAAGACGGGGCTCACCTTAGTCGCCCCATACCCCCCTATTGAAACAGTTTACAACTAAACAATGATTATAGCTCCAGCGGCTCTGTAACACCACACCAAGCTACTTTGAACATGTAACTTTGCGAGCCAGAGATTTACCCTAACACACCTACAAGCGACCAGACGCACGTCCGGGTGCACTTTCAGGGCCCTAGAGTCTGGTATGAGGCCTTCCCCGGAGCTTCGTGTCTCGCTCCGTGTCGCCCCGCAACACTTCGCCACCTTCCCTCGGCGTTGTCCGCCACACCTCCTGTCGGGCGACCGAAGCATCCGGACTGTGTCTTAACTTATGGGCTCACAGCAAAATGGCGTCCGCTTCCTCTGCTGTCGCAGCTTCTCCGTCGTCTACTGCGGATCCTGGAGACGACTTTTCGCTGCCGGAGGACTCAGTGGAACAGCATCGGCTTCCACCCCTGAGAGGGGTGTTCGTTGTGTCTGGGATGTACAGGATATATGCCGGATAACTGTTCACCGGCTGGAGCTCTGGCAAATTCGACTAGTCCGCCATGCGTCCAAGCCACGCCCCCCAGCACTGTCCTACCTTATCGTCGTTGGCGTCTTCTGTGTCCTTTGACTCAAGCTTCACCGCCTCTGATGGGAGGATAATAATGCTTTCGGGGGCGTATGCGGTCAGTCCTTCACAGACAGGGCTTGATTTCCGATCTTAACAGCATCAGGTTTGCCTTCTTTCTCCGCGAAGCCCAATAATGAAAGGGGGTCCGTATGAGACCGGGGAAACTGTCCCGGCCAAAATATCTAGGTACTCCACTTCTTGTTCACCATTCTCTGGTGCAAGAGAATGGGCACGGACCACAAAATGCATGCAAATTTGTGTTTATTCATCTAACAGTCCGCCATTACGCGTTTCGGCCTTTGCAGGCCTTGATCACATGACGCTGCTACGTTGTTGGTGAACCATATTTAAAGTGACAAGTGCTAAAAAAAAACAGTAATAGACATTAACAACAGACTGCATGGTTAGCTTAGAATGATAATGATGCTGCAGCAATTAAATTACAACATTTAAATTACTATTATCATAAAATCTGGTTAAATATGCAGTTTTGATAAAATATATATATATATATATATAGACGCTCACTTCAGCTGCTATCTTCAAAGTTTTGAGGTGATCCATCAAGTAGGGGCTGAGAACCAGGGGGTGCTTAAAAGTGGGTTTTCCCCATGTTAATTCCCATAGGACTTTTAGACACGGCTACAGCCCGAGCTGCTGAACGGAATGACACCAAATTTGTCAGGAAGGTAGATGTTGGTCCAAGGAAGTGCCTTTTTTATGATTTGTTGTAAATCCATTTAGTAGTATATGGATGAGTAACTGCATATGTGAAAAGCAGTATATGTAAATGTTGGAGTATGTAAGTGACTGTATGTGTTAGTGAGTGTTTGTGAGAGTGGCTGTATGGATGAGTTTGTGTTTGTGTCAGTGATTGCATAAGAGAGTAAGTATGTGTTAGTATCTGTATGAATAAGTGAGGTGGTGTGTATATAAGTGTATAGGTGAGTAAGTGGCAGTGTGATTGACTCTTTGGGTGAGTGACTAGGCATGTGAGTTGCTCTATGGGTGAGTGGCGGTGTGTGAGTGTCTGTATTGGTGTATGAGTGGATATATCAGTGGCTGTATTGGTGAGTGACTGGGTGTATGAGTGGCTGTATGTGTGAGTGAGTGAGTGGATGTGTGTGCAGACCTATGAATCAGTCAATGGGTATGTACTAACTGGTATTGGTGTGTCCATGGTTTCGAAAATGATAGTCTGAAATTTGGAGCGGGTGTATGAAAGGTTATATTGAGTTGTGCGTAGGTACATCAGAGATTATATGGATGATGTAATCAGTGATGCCATTTGAGATGTCATCAGTGATGTCATCAGTGATGTCACTGCCCATGTCATGAGTGATATAATATGTGACATCATCAGCAACGCATTGCGGGGGAGCGAGTTCTAGTTAGCTCAGCTAACTATAACGGCTGAATTTCACATGTTTTGTACAAGTGAAATGTCAGCCTAACTATAACGTTCCTGTAACCTTTGTTTTTTTCAGTGAATTTCAAAGTTTTTAAAACTAGCACTCACGTTTGCAGACTGGTGGAGAAAAGTGGCTAGGCCTCCAACCAGCTCTCAGGAATTCCGCTGTGTAGTACTTACAGAAGCTACCAGAAGGGCTTCTTGGCCCCCAAGGTCCCTTTGGAATAAAATGGACTTAATCACCCAACCAGTAGTGCGCCAGGAGGTGCGTTTGCAGAGTTGTGGAGAAAGGGGGACGAGGCCTCCGAAGCCCTCTTAGCAATTCTACTGTGTGGGACTTACTGGAGGTAACAGGAGGGGTAGTTGGCCCACAAGGACGTCCTTGGGGCCAACTACCACTCTTGTTACCTCCAATGCAGGTAACAGTGGAAAAAGGGGCATGGACTCCCAGCACCTCTCAGCAATCCCAATATGTGGAGCTTACTGGAGGTAACAGGTGGGCTAGTTGGCCCCTAAGGACCCTTAAGAGTGAAGGGCATGTTTACAGAGTAGTGGAAAAAGGGGGCAGGGCCTCCGGTGAGTTGCCCGCTTTCAATTTTTTTTTGTATTTTAGGGAGGGAGGCTTTGTGGCCCCCCTCTTCCCTTGATGCTTTGGGCCCCAGGGACACCATTCCACGGGGCTTGACCCTTTTTTTAATACATTTTCAAATGAAAAAGGAAAGGGCCATGTGGCCCCCCTCCTGAGGCTGATTTTGGCCCACGTACCCCATCTCCCGGGGATAGGCCCTTCTTTTTTTTCAAATTTCAAAATGGGAGAAGGGCAGTGTGGTCCCCCTCCCTAGGCCAATTTCAGCCCTAGGGAACTTATCCCCCGGGGCATGGCCATTTTTGTTTTAAATAAAAAAAGGGAGTGGGGCCGAGCTGCCCCCCTCCCAGGCAATTTTCAGCCCCAGAGACCCCATTACCCTGGGCATGGCCAGCTCGTTGGGGACTACGGGTGAGCCTGAAGGCCCCTGCGGTGCCGGCTAGCTCCCGCCTCCTCCGGGAGCCGGCATTGCATTTTACCCCCAGGGAGCTGCTAAGATGCAGCTCCCTGGGGGTAAAAAGCAAAGTGTACTAGCTTTGAACAAGCAAGAGCAAAGTGCTCTCGCTTGTTCAAAGCGAGCACACTGTTTGCAGTGCCCCCGCCATCCCATAGCAAACTGCGATGTCCCGGGGGTGGGCGCCACGGGACATTGCTGGAGCCAACCCTGGGAGGTGGCGGTACCCAGGCACATTTACAGCTCCAGGAGGGTGGGCTGCGTGGCCCCCCTCCCATATGTAAGTAGCCCTGGGGAGGAGGCAGTCCCCAGGGCTGTGTGGGGAGCAGGAGCCCCCATGACTAATTATATACTTAGCCCCGGAGGTGGTGGTCTCTGGGGCTGCAGGGGGGGGCTGTGTGGCCCCCACATTTCACAAACATAGCCCTAGGGAAGTGGCGGTCCCCGGTGCTGCGTGGGGGGGCAGAAGCCCTCCCGCGCATTGATTTTGTTAAATATAGCCCTGGGGAGGTGGCGGTCCCTGGGGCTGTGGGCGGGCCTTGTAGCCCCCGCATTGGATGTATAAGCCCCTGGGAGGTGGCAGTCCCCAGGGCTGCGGGGGCCCACACGGGTCGCAGCATCTCAGTTTTTTCATTGACCCCAGGACCTGGCCCACCCGGGGGCTTAAAGAAAATGAAGCATAGTATCCACCACGAATCATGCCTGGGGGTCCCTGTGGGAAACCCTCAGCAGGCCTAGGGGGTGAGGGTATTTCTACCATGCCCTCTTTTCTTGTTTTTTAATGTTTTTTTAACCTTTTTTCTTGAGACTCAGTTCAACAAAGTGACAAGATGGCTGCCAACACTTCCTGGTTTGAAGTGTTGGCAGCCAATCAGATTGCAGGCACGAGATCGGGAGGGTTTGCGGATCCTCTGAATCACCACTTAGATATCTGATAAATCTTTAAATTTCTCAGGAACTACTCAACGGATTTACACATTTAATAAAAAGAGTGCTTTCTGCACCAAGAGCTACCTTTTTGCCAAATTTGCTGTAATTCTGTTCAGCAGTTTGGGCTGTAGCCATGTCTAAAGTTTCCTATGGAAATTAGCATGGAGAAAATGCGTTTTGGGACCCCCCTTTTTCTCGGCCCCCACTTGACGAATCACCCTGAAACTTTCAAGACAGCAGCTGACCTGATCACCCCATTAGTTTTGAAAATATCGCGAAGATTCGTCAAACGACGCCAAAGATATTGGCAAATCAAAAAACGCTTTTCCTATGGAAACTAGGTCCTAACTATCACTACCTACAAGCGACCACCAGTAAGCAATATATACTCACTGAAAAAAACAAAGGTTATATTAATCTATAGTTAGGTGTGATAAAAAGATATCTTTTTGTTTTAAAAAGACTTAGAAATTCACTGAAAAAAACAAAAGTTACAGTAAAGTTATAGTTAGGTGAATTTCTCAGTGACAACATTAAAGTTTTGAACAAAAAAACACAGAAATTCAGCAGTTACAGTTAGCAGCACTAGCGATAACTTACATCCCCGCTGTGCACTGCTTATGACCTCACATATGACATCACTCATGACATGTTCTATGACCTCATATATAACACCACTTATGACATCTCAAATTACATCATTGATGACATCAGTGATGACATCATCCAAGCTTCATTTTCCTGCATATTGCTGTATAGAGTGCTATGGCTTTTCATGTAGCATAGTTCACATTAACAATCAACCACAGATATATGGGAAGGCCTCATTGCGGACAGCTTTTATCTTTAGCAAACCCCTGATACACACTGAACCTACATTAAGAAATGAAGTTGATATAAGTAGAGAACTGAGTACGGTAAACAGTGTTTACTCTATGGAGAGAGTTTATTCCATACCACACTGTTTGCAAACACTGAAACTCTGATAAGACATACTCCACAGAATATTGAAAAGAATGTACTAAGAACAGTGTACATCCTATGCAACAATTGTCAAAAAAGACACTATTTGCTAAAATTAATCAAAATCTGAAGGTGCTAAAGATCATACTACCTGCCCCCTTCATACTGCGGTAAAAATGTTACAGATAGCCCTTCTTTTTGTCATAAATCTATTTTATTAAGACAGAGAAAAATAAGCCGCAGTTACACAGCATGTCGCCTACAACCCTGTGGCGGGCCGGCCGCAAAGTAAGATAAGCAAAAAAAGGGGAGACAATGGCATATCAATAAAAATAACAGGCATACGTATTTAGTTACACAGCAAGTCGCCTACAACCCGCTTAGGGCCGGCCGCGTGATGTAATGATCAAAAGTGGCAGACGTTCGTTTTACAACAGCTCCAAGAGCATTGACCCAGAACCATAAAACAAACGCACACATTGTGCAAGAGACAAACAAGATAATAGAAGAAGAGAAAGAAAGACAAACAGGAAAGACCAGCTAGAGAAAGAAAGGAAGAAGGAACGGCAAGAAAGAAAAAAAGGGGGGGCAGGAAAGAAGGAAGAATAGAGGAAAGGGCACAGAAGAAAGAGAGGTGTTGGAGGTGATCCTTGCAAAGAACGACAACCTGGTGGAACAGGGGCAGCTGGATGGCGTGGGGCTCAGGAGGGCACATCGAAGGCAAAGGGAAGCAGCGCATCCTCAAAGAGGCGTAACGCCCGGAGTTTCAGGGGCATGAAGCGAGCATGCTCCATTCTACAAAAGTGGTCGATTAATGGTTGCCAGAGCCTGTTAAAGTGAGTGTCTCGATCCTGCAAGCGCGCTGTAAGGAGCTCCATGGCCATGGTATGCCATAGACGGGTGAACCAAGCCGTGATCGGGGGAGTCTCTGCTTTCTTCCAGTACAGGGCTATAAGTTGTTTCGCCGCACCCAGCATGTGGAGACAGACCTGCCAATCGCCACGCGTCAGTGCGCGCAAATTAGTAGGCTTGATACCCAAAAGGAGCGTAGCTGGAGTTTCAGGCAGGGGGAAGCCAAGAACCAGTTTGATGTGGCTGAGGATCTCCTTCCAGTAAGTGGACAGGACCAACAGATGTGAAGAAAGTCTCCGGGTGACGTCAAGCATCGCCAGCAAAGAGGGGAAGTCGTAGGGAACATTTTATGTATCTTCAGGGGTGTAATACCACTGAGACATTACTTTGTAAGCGGTTTCTCGCTGCGAGATACAGCGATAGACCTTCGGAATGTCCTGCCAAAGGCGCTCCCACTGCGTGGGCGCAATGTCCATGGCCAGGTCCGACTGCCATCGAGTTTGATAGAGATGCGGGGTAAGCCGCGGGGGGTGTTGGAGAATACGATAAGTGCGTGCAATAAGACCCCTAGAATTATCGAACAAACGGACCAGCCGCTCGAAGGGAGTGAGAGCACGTGTGGCCGCCGACGCCAAAGATGCATCGTGAACCCAATGCCGAAGTTGCAAGTACTGAAGCCGAGCCCCTTCAGGAAGTTGAAATTCCTGCTTGCATTGTTCAAAAGTCTTGAAGGTGGTACCGACAAAGAGGTCCCGTATCGTACGGCACCCGCCATCCAACCAGTCAATGAAAACGGTAGGGTTCAGAGCAGGAGGAAAGAGAGAATTGCCTGCAATGGGGGTGTGAGGGGAGGGGAAGGTGGTGAGACCTTTGGGTACAGCAATCCGGTCCCAGATGTCAAGGACAGTTTTGGTAGGAATGGCTATGTAAGCACTACGGGAGCGGGAGACCCGGGAGTGCCAGGGCAAATCCCATATGGAGCGCCCGGTCACCGCCCTATCCATGTGAAACCACACCTTTTCACTCTCCCATGCCATCCATTCAGAGATGAAGCGAAGGTGCGCCGCCCAATAATAGTCCAACAGGTTCGAACAAGCCAAGCCCCCTCTATCCCGGGGCGACATGAGAATTTTGTTAGAAAAGCGCGGGCGACGACCCCCCCAGATAAACCTGGTGAATTCGCGCTGTAGGCTTAGAATCTGGTGACGCGGTACAGGAGTGGGAAGTGATTGGAAGACATATAAGATTTTGGGCAAAATGGACATTTTGAGGGCATGGATACGGCCCAGCCAGGAGAGAGTGAGAGGCTTCCAGACCCGCAAGTCCTCCAGCACGGTCCGACGACATTCCTGCCAGTTAGCTTGCGACCAGGTAGCAAGGGTAGGAGTCAAATTAAGCCCAAAATAGGGAATGGAACGTTGGGCCCATTTGTAGGGGACCAATGCTTGCAACGTCGAGAGCTCCGTTGCCGGAATAGTGAGGTTCAGGGCCCAGGATTTGTCATGATTAATCTTAAGGCCAGACGCCCGCTCGAATTGACACAAAAGATGGTAAAGGGCGGGAAGAGACGTGCGTGGATGCGACAGTGTGAGAAGGAGGTCGTCCGCAAACAAGGCTACCTTGTGCTGTTGGCCTCCGAGAGGAATGCCATGTATGTCTGGTGCCTGGCGAATCAAGATGGCAAGCGGCTCCACCACAAGGGTAAACAGAAGAGGAGAGAGGGGGCAGCCCTGCCTCGTACCTCTATGTATAGTAATGGGGTGTGTGAGTTGGCCATTGACCCAGACTTGGGTCGTAGGGGAGAGATAAGGAGCCATGATGCGGGACACCATCAAGGGGCCAAGCCCGATTTTACAGAGCACCGCACGGAGAAAGGTCCAGTCCACACGGTCGAACGCTTTCTCCGTGTCGAGAGACAGCAGGCAGGCGGGTATATTCCAGTGTTGGGCTTTCCCAACAAGATGAGCGGCTCAACGCACATTGTCAGCCCCCTGTTTCGCTGCCGAATAAAACCGACCTGATCGGGGTCGATCAGGCCCGGGAGCTGCGGATCCAGCCGTTTAGCTAAGATTTTGGTGTAAAGTTTAAGATCCGTGTTGAGTAGCGCAATGGGGAGAAAAGAGGAACATAATGCGGGGTCCTTGCCTGGCTTTGGAAGTAGCGCTATTTCGGCTAATCCCATGGAAGCAGAGGGGCCCGTCGTGTCCGTGAAAGAATTGAAGAGACGGAGAAGATAGGGCTGAAGCTGCGGAAAGAAGACCCGATAGAAGGAAAGCGGCAGACCATCCGGGCCCGATGATTTCCCAAGAGGGAGGTCCTTCAGAGCGCCCGCAAGTTTGCTCTGTGAAAGAGGGGCTTCCAGTAGTTGTGCATGATAAGGGGTTATCGGAGCCCAAGTGCAATTATCAAGGACAGCCCGGATCTGTTCCGGAGGGGGCGCCTCCTGAGCGTACAAAGACGAATAGTATGCATGAAACGCGTCAAGCTTAGCTTTCCCAGTAATGGCCCGGGTGCCATCGGGGCACTTAATATTAGCTATATGTGCTTTGGCTGCTCGTGTCCGTAATCGCCGGGCTAAGACCGTACCTACCTTATCTCCTCCCTCATAATATCGCTGCTTGAGAGCCAATAAAGCCCGTTCAGCCTTGTTGGTGCGATGCACTCGGAGCTGGCCGCGCAGCACGGCCAGACGCCGCTTGTGAGCAGCCCGTGGCTGAGTCTGATCGAGGCGCTCCAGCGCCTTAATGTCACTGGAGAGTTTAACTTCAAGCAGGCGTGACTCTCTGGCCCGGGCACACACTATAGAAGTAATATGGCCTAGTATAGTGGCCTTAAAGGCGTCCCAGACCACAGGAAAAGGGGTTTCTGGCAAATCATTTGTCTCGAAGTAAGCGACAATAGCAGCCCTAAGTTCTTCAATATCAACCGGGTCACGAAGTATGTGGGCCGGAAGCCGCCACCGCGGTGGGCAGCTAGAGTGGGAAAACAGATCCCTAAAGAGGAGCTCAAGATGCGCGTGATCTGAAATTGAAATGTCGGACATGGAGGCCGAAAGCGTTTCCCCGATGAGGGAATGCGAGACAAAGAGATAGTCGATGCGCGAATATGAGCGATGTACAGGAGAGTAATACGAGTAGTCGCACGAATCGGGTGAGTGGTAGCGCCAGGCGTCTATTAGACCAAGCTCGGTCAATTGATTCTTGAGGACAGAGGACATAGCCCCGGCTCCATGGAAGGAACCGTCGCTGCGATCATCGGTGACATTCCACACCAGATTGAAGTCACCCCCTAGGATAAGGAGGGGATCCGAGTTCGACGCGTGTTCCCGCAAGGTCTCCCGGAGGAATGAGTCTTGCGCCTGATTGGGGGCATAAATGTTACAAAGGGTAAAGGACCTGTGGCCAATCCGAACCACCACCCGGAGGAACCTGCCATCCGGAGTGCGAACCGCCTTGGAGGCCCCCTGCTAAATGCCTGTTCGACAAAGTATTGCTACTCCAGCTACCTTGGAAGAGGTATAAGCCCAAAATTGAAGCGGAAAGGGAGGATGGGCCATGCGGGCGACATCCTCCTTGATCAGGTGGGTCTCCTGGAGGAAGACAATGTCAGGATTCAATTGTAAAAGATATCTCCAAACCTGTCGCCGCTTGTTGGGGGAGTTGAGTCCCTTCACATTGAGGGATACGAGTTTCAAACCAGGTGCGGTAGCCATAACTGGAAGAAAGAGAGACCAAGCGCGCGCAGCAGCTGATGGGGCAGCAGGTAGCGGCTAGGAGGGGAAGAGAAGAAGGGGAAAGGGGAGGGGAGACAGCGCTCCGCAAACACCACAGGACGGGCTAGGGACCCCAAAGAAGGGAAGGTCAGCTGAGGCCCCACATAAGAGAGAGAGAGAGACACTCCACCAAGAGCGCCAACAGGGGAAGCATGCCAAGCACAGAGGGACAGGTCCCACTAGCCCCAAGCAGGATGCCCCAACACCCCAAAGTACCCCCAGAGCCAAGCCACCCCGCAGGATCAAGCAAGGACGTTGCCGAAAAGGGCCCAAAGCAGGGCAAGAAAAGAGAAAGCCAGAAATAGAAAAAGGAGAGAAGAGAATAAACTGGCCAACTGGGCCAAGGTAGTGCAGAGTCGGCGCGGAATAGCCCAGATCCCCGAAGGTAGGGCATTCCGGAGAAGTCACTCTCCCTCAGGACTCGGCAAGAAGAAGGAGGGGGAAGTGGTGGGCACACTGAGGACGGGAGGCCTCCGCTACCAGTCCTCCGCCAAGCGACGGTAAGCATGCAACACATTTCAGCCTCCAGGCTCAGACAAAGGGCCCCCAGGAGCGAAACCTCGTCGGGAGCATTAACAAGCGCTATGCCGCAAGGGGAAGAGCATTCAAGGCACCAGGGATGGGGAGGCGCTCAGGGAGCGGACATGATTGACGGCATACCGTTTGGCCTGCGTGGAGTCGAGGTCCCTCGAGGAGCGTCCAGAGCGAGGCGGGGGAACAGTGGACCACTCCGGCCGGAGCGAATCTGCGGGGCGAACACCAGAGGAGGGGGGATCATCAGAGTCTGAGTCCACAGGCAACTGAAGGAGGCGCAGCGCCTCTTGCAAGGACCGGATAACCCGTCGTCGACCCTCCCAGGAGAACATCAGGGCAAAGGGGTGGCCCCACTGGTATTTGATGTCCGTGGCCCGCAATTTATCGGTGACAGGTTTAAAAGCTTTCCTCCGACGAAGCATAGACGGTGCAAGATCCTGGAAGATTTGAATGGATAGTCCATTGTAAGAGACTGACCGGATCCCCTGCACTTTACGAAGGATGACTTCTTTGTCCGCAAAGAAATGGACTCGGGTGATAATGTCCGGCACAAAATTAGGGCGGTTGCGGGGACCCGGGACGCGATGGGCTCTGTCCAGCATAGGGGGTGTGGTACCGTCCCCCTCGCAGATTGCGTGTAGGAGGTCTGCGGTGTACGCCAAGACATCAGAACCCTCTGCGCCCAATGGCACGCCCCGCATACGGAGGTTGCTCCGCCGTCCTCGGTTCTCCAGATCCTCCTGTTTCAATTGTAAGGAGATGCTCTGGTCCTCCAGTTCTGACATCTTCCTCCAGAGGCCCTCGATGTCCTCCATCCTGGCGTCCATCGTCCTCTCAAGACCGTCGACCCTACGACCAATTTCCACAACATCCCTGCGGACATCCTGCAACCCAGTTTTGAAGTCCTGCCGCAGGGAGCTGATCTCCGACTTGATTTCCTGCAGAAAGGATGTCATGTAGGCCTGAGTGATAGGGATAGCTTGAGCTGGCGTGTCCGAGAGCCCTGAAGAGACAGGGGGGCCCTCTTGCGTAGAGGGAGGCAGCTTGGCCCACATGGAGGTCACCGGGTTATCGCGGGAGGCGGCCGCATCCACATCCTTGTGACCCCTGTGTTTAGGTGGCATGGCGGCGGGACTCCAGAAGACCAGTAGCCGCCGAAGTCAGGGCCAAGGGTGAGAGTCGACGGGACAGCCGAGATGTGGGCCAGTCTGGTCAGCCACGGGCAGGATCCAGGGGGGCCTCCCCTAGGCGGCAAGCGCGGCCGGCAGCGTGGAGGCAGGGCAGCTCGATTCTGTGGCCCCTCCAGAAGCAAGAGCACCTCAAACAAAGGGCTAGCGTAGCAGGAGCGTCGGGGGGGACACTCAAGTCAGAGGGTAGGGGCAAGCAGCTTACACCAAACACCCAGCGCAGCCCAAGGGCAGCCCAAGTCGTGGCAGCTGTTGAGCAGAGTCCAAGGAGCCCAAGGAAAGCGCCAGTGAAGAGGCCCCCAAGGATGCGAACGCCCCTCCGCCCCTTCTCACAGGTGCCACAATCCAAACAGGGGACCAGGGCAAGGGACCAGGGCAAGGCCAGCGCCGGGAGGCCCCCCAAGGCAGGCAGGGTCGCAGCGGCGAGCTGGGCGTCAGGGGGCCCACATATGGGCAAAAAAGACCCCCCGACCCGGTACCTGCACCGCTCCAACCGCCGTCCAGGGTCTGCCAGGTAGGGAGAGGCCGCTGCCAGGCCCCGTGTGTTCCGGGGGCCCCACACCAGGATCAGCAATGTCGCGGGGCACCAGAGAAGCAGAGCGATCCACTGGCTAGAGGCGGCTTCATGCACCCCCTCACAGGGAGGCGCCGTAGGCACCAACGGTTGCGCGTCTTCTGCCGGGGCCCAAAATGGCGGCCGGCGGGCAGCAGATCCAGACCAGCCGAGGAGAGAAGGCCGCAGGGATCCAGGCAGCGGCGTCCAGTCACCAGGCTGTAGCAGGCATCAGGCCCCCGTGTGCCCCCACTGCCGGTATCACTCCCAGCCCCCGGCTGGCGCAGCGCTCCCAGCGCCGTCCGGAGCACCGCCGCGGCCAGGAGACAAGATGGCGGTCGCTAAAGGCTAGGCCAGGGCCGGCCAGAGAGAACCTGGAACACCAAGCCCCCAAAGGACCCCCGAGCCTCCAAACACTGGGGGGTACCACCGGAATCGAAGCAAGCCCCAAGTGAAAGCGGAGCCCGGAGACCAAGCTAAAGATACGGGCGAGAGGCGCTGGAGCGGAGACTCAATGATGCACGTCTCACTCCATGCGCGCCCAAGCCAGATAGCCCTTCTTTTGAAGAAAAACAAGCCTTAATACATAGGATAGTACCTGATTCACAAACTCTTCCTTCTTAAGTATAAATTGTCATGTTGACACATTTCTCTCTAATAACTCAAGGCTGCTTACAAAAGATAGTATCTACTACATACACTCTCTCTCCTCAATGAAAATTTCTCTGCAGAACCAAAAAGTTGTGTGGAGCATAATGATTACAAGTCAGCTGTCACTTGCACACAGAGTTACTCTTGAATGCAAACATTTATAACGTGGTTAATACCTCTACACAGCTGTGGTGCATTAAGAGCACACACATTTTGTAAACACTTACACCCATTAACTGCACCCAAGCTGTACAAAATTACACAGAAAAGTAATATGGCAGTTACTCGCCACTATGTAAACTATAAAACAAAATTGCACACTCATTGAATGATGTCATCAGTGATGTCCTCAGAGACATCATCATTGATGCCATTTGAGATGTCCTCAGTGATGTCATAAATGATGCATTAGAACATGTCATGAGTGTCGTCATATCTAAGGTCATAAGCAGTGCATGGGGGAGGAATAAGTTATTGTTAGTGCTGCTAACAATAACTGCTAAATTTCAATTTTTTATTTTTTTAGTTCAAAACTTTAATGCTGTCACTGAGAAATTCACCTAATCATAATGTTACTTTAACCCTTGTTTTCTTCAGTGAATTTCTGGTTTTTTTTTTATAGTAAATTAATTTGTTTTAAGTATGTGTATGGTATAATAACTGAATAATAAACCCTGTGTGCAGACATTATTCCGAAAGGGAGTTGCTTTCGTTTTGTAACTTAACAGGAAAGGGTGCACACTTATCAAAATGTTTCTAAAAAATTATGTTTGAGTATAAAAGTAATACAACAACATTTGCGTTGATATTGTCTATCTCCTCAGTTCTTTTTGACCCCCTTATTGAGACATTTTCCCAGCAAGTTCATTGATATTGTAATAGCATACTTGTCATAGCCTTTGTATGTGTTTTTACATTGAAGTCGTAATTATAATTCAGAAAGAGACTATTCAGTTTTTTAAATATTGTATAGTATTAAGTTTCGTTATATAAATGTATTTTTTAAGTGTGGGTTTACTCGCTAGAGTTCTTTATTTTGTTCTAATCTGCTGTTTAGAGTTCTTTTTCACGTGCTCAGTTATTTAATAGTAATCATTAAAAAGGGTAATTAAAATACGTTTGTAATATTCATTTATTTTTTATTTCTAAAAAAGGTGGTGACTCTCGCAAGAACCTCGCGGGAGTAGAACACACAATCCCCTGCATGGACTCTGACGGGGATGTACTTCCTGGTCGGCTCGTGTGACCCTCTCGCAGAATCGTTCATTTGGGATTAAATTAAGAACAGTGTCTTCCTGTAATTGTGAAGAAAGTAACAGATTACAGAAGTTGATTATGTTAGTAAAATTGATAATGATTTGTCCATTGAATCTATAAAGCAACAATATGTGTACAATCTCAGTAGACGCTAACGGGAGTCGAACACACAATCCCCTGTGTGGGCTCTGAGGGGAATGTACTTCCTGTTCGGCTATCGCGATCTACCCACAAAATCATGCTTTTGGAATCAGGTTAATAACAGTGTTTTCTTGTAATTCTGATCTAATTAAGACATTAGAGATGTTGATTAGCTTGGAAAAATGGATTATGAAGTGTTCCATGAAATATATAAAGCAATAATATTTTTATAATCTTGCGAAACCCTCGCATGAGTCATGTGAGACATCATGAAGAGGAACCACACCCTAAGGAAGGATTGTGATGGGTTCATGTGGATGTCTTTTTTTAGAAGAAGAAAGTTCCATCCTTTTTTGCTTCAATCCACTATTGGATTTTGGTTAGAGTAGACATATTTGGCTTTCTTTCTTTTCCTGTTTGCCTCTCTTCACAAAGGTGTCCTCATCAGATTCAGATGAACAGCCAGGGGCTACCTCATCAGCTGAGCCATTTCAGCCATGCAAGGAATCCTTGGTGTGGCAATTCTTTAAATTGAGGCCATGTAGCAAGAAAGTTTCTGCGAAGTACATTACCTGTAAACTGTGCAGCAAAACGTTCAGCCGGGGGAGCAGAAATAAACAATATTGCATGACCACAGGGATGTGAAGACACTTTAGAACAATGCATCGACAAAGGCTTGCACGAGCAGAGCTGGCGCATGCTCTGGAGATAGACAACTCTACTGGGGCTTCAATATAATTTGCCCCAGGAGATACTGTGCCTGTGCAGGTTCTAAGTGCACAAGTGGGCAAAAACCCTGCTTTTTCAAATAAAGCGCTATTTTGCTGCTTGTGTAAACAGATAATTTTTTCAGTAGAGACAAGCAGGTCTGCCGTGGAGAAACTTGTGCAAGAGCACAAGTGCCCCCTAGCATGTAGGTTTTTTAACAGTTTTTTAAAAGTTTTTCTGCCTTTTGTTTTTAAGGAGATGATGTTGGTGGTTTTTAACACTTCAAGTTCTGTGTTTTTGTCGTACCCTTTTAAAAAAAAATTTAAATACACAATAATATTAAAAATGTTTGAAAACAATTTTTTTTATAGTATTTGAAAAATATTAACAAAAACGGCTCTTTTTAAAGCTACCCTATAGTTTCATGGTCTTTGTTGTTGTATTATGTTTCCCTTTTTTTCTCTTCTCCAAAGCTCTCGCGAGACTTTCACGAGAACCAGGGAGGCAATCCCTCGAGTGCAGTCCTAGGGGACAGTGCGTCTGGTTTGCTCTCCTGAGCCTCTCGCAAGATTGTACTTTTTATAATGGAACTTGCATTCTGACTGAATATATCCTGATGTAGTATGTATAATTTAAATACATCAGAATAGTAACAGTGTGTTTCGTTTAATGAAATGCAATCCATTATATGTAGGCTTTCCTGTTTTCAGTTTCTATTTTTGGTAAATTCTGGTGGAGTTTTTTCAGTGTTTTCCAGTGATTTCAATACCTCAAAAAACAGTGCTTTTCAGTGGTTACTCATTTTCGGACCATAAAAAACAACTGAAACAGTGTTTTTACGGTGTTTATGGAACACTTTGCTTTTATTATTGCTTGCTTTCTTCATCGATGCATGGTATATAGACAGTGTACGTACAGTGTATATGAGGTCCAAATACATTTTTACAAGTCGAACTTATTGTAGTACACCATACAATATTTCTTCAGTGAGTCTTTGGTCATTCACGCTCTCTCTTTCCTTCCCATGTAAACTTTTATTTGTGAAAAGGCCATCTCGACATTGGCACTTGAGACTGGCAACACCAAAACAGCCAGAACACAATTTGCCAACTCTGGCCACTGACGTAGCTTTCTATGCCAATACTGGTGCACCTGAAGGTTGACATTCTCTGGGACAGGTTCTGCAACATATGCGTTGAACTGGGTGCATATGCCTTCAGAGGTATTAAAGCGGTCAAAAATGAAGCTGTACTTTGCAAAGTCTGGAGAAAATTCCCCTTTACGCAAGGGATCTAACACTTGTGCAGAGTACCACAGTGAGGCTTGATTGACTTCAAACGCCATGGTTTGTGAAGGGACATTTCTATGCATCATTGCTAGCCATTTCTCATGCATTGTAAAATAAAATTTCCTGAATTGGTCCTCAACACTTCTTTGCTTACCAAGTGGCAAGCATTCTAACAGGGAACATGTTGCAGTGCCGAAGTCACTAAAAGTGTCGCCTAGCCTACTCTCGAGGAGATATTTCACATGTACACCAATTATGCTGAACACTTGGTAGACAAGGGTGTTTTCAGACTCTAGTTGTTTGATTATGTCCACTACAGCAGTCATGTTTTCCTGTAAAAATCTAAGAATGCAGTAGAGTGTACATTTTTTCACTTCACTATCAATACGCACCCGAAGATCCTCACATTTAATGCCTTTTGCATCATCACTAAGCAAACATTCTGTAAACGGTCGCCACATAGATAATATTGCATTCACGGCCTCTAGGACTGAGAACCACCGACTAAATGACACAGTTGGGATGACTCTTTCTTTGCTGCCACACAAAACACAAAATGAGAAATATTTGCGTTTTAGTTCCCGCCCATAACGAAACAGTGCACCTGAATGGACTACAAAATCAATAGCATTCTTCATTAAATCTGAATATTGTAAAGATGCTTTCAGCATACCATCTAGCAAGTGGCAAGGATCTCTTACAGGGAAACACTTCAGCTCAGGTATTGCTTTTTTAGACAGGTCATCACATAACTTTTTCATATAAGTAGCTGAATCGCTGCAAATACAAACAATATCACTCCAATCTTTGTTAAACTTGGTAAGAACTCTCTGCAGCAGCATTCCAAGTGACACTGCATTGTATGTTTCCAGTACATCTAGATCTGCCATGATGGTACGTCTGTACCATCCATTTTTTGCATCACAAAATGTGATTAGCACTGCCACTGCTGGGTCGCCACGCATCTCTGGAGTTTCATCAATGGTAACAGAGATCTTTACATCACCTTGGAGTAACTCTGAAATATGTTCAATATCTGCAAGGAACACCTCTGGTAGGTATTTGTCATACATTTGTGTTGCTTTTGGTAATGTTTTGCATGCTGGTGCACGCTTGTGGAACAGATTCCCAATCGGTCCATCGGCTTGGTGTAAGCTGGTTCCAGATTGCACTAGGGCACGTACAAATTCAGGGTGTGACAGGCCAGTGGGGTAACACAAAACAATGGGTCTCCCTGCATAAAATAACCCCCACCCCCTAGTGTCACAAATTTCACAAATATTAAATGGCATTGTATTGTATTGTAATTGCATTTATATAGCGCTTACTACCCCTGATGAGGCGTCGAAGTGCTTTTTCAGCGAGTAGCACGCTACTCCGGAAACCATAAAGGATTAGTGTTGAATTAGTATAGTGAAATATGAAAGTAATTTGAGTGGTGGATATTAGTCAGTTATTTGGATTGAGAAGGATAGCGGAGGGATAGGAGAGGCAAAAACGTTTGCATTATATAGTGCTTGCTGCCCGTGTTAAAGGGAGGTGATGGAAGGGAGACAGCTAGGCCCTCTGGCATATGGACGATCTTAAAGCACGTTGCTAGCCTGTACCATCCCTCTGCGCAGGGTGAGGGGTATGAAGACAGAGATGCACCTGCCTACATAGAGCAGTGCCTATGTAAGGTTGATCCTCCACGACACGTAGAGTTTTTTTTGGAATGAAAGGGCCCACCAGTGCAATGACCCCCACCGGGTGCACCTCCTAGGCAGATTGCGGTGTAATTGCTGCAATACTCTGTCCCACCAAGCTAAAGCTCATCTTAGACAGAAGTTATTCTTCTTCACAGATGCTGCAGAGGCCCTGGTGTGGATCACACAACATGACCCAGCTTAACCCCCAAAAATTGCCGAACAATGGAAATAAAGGAGGAGCAAGAACCAAAGTCTGCAGAGGCCCGGACATAGTGAACACTCACAAATTGTCTCTACGCCCACACAGCAGGAGCCACAGAAAAGGCCCTAGTTGCTGTGGTGGCTATCAGCCTAGGCCCGCAATTAACTCAACTGAAGTAGGTGTCTCTACAGATTAAGATAACTTTGCCAGCTCAGTTATGAGACCCGAAGGGGGTGACCTGCTAAAAGTTGCCCCACAAAAAACAGAAAATATGTTCTGATCCCAGGCTGAGCAACAGAACAGACAAATGTAGGCTCTGAAAACGTACGACTGCCTGACTGACAGAGCAGAAATGTTTGCGAAGTGTCTAATAAGGCAGGAGGTTATCACCGCTATGGGTGGGGCAGGTAATACGATGGTATCAGTGCGATCAGGGTTTAAGAAAAGTCCTATTTGGGTACAGACTGGTCAGGCTCTGGTGTGTGAAGGAGAAGTTGGAAAGTTTTACCCTGGATGACCAAGGGTCTCCTCCAGTGCCACACTAGTGTTGTACAAGTGTTATTGAACAATATTAACAATCTAGAGATGCTAAGAGAAGCCATCCATGTGAACAATGTGATGTAGGTGTATATGAAATTTAAGAGAGACAAATGGTGGACGAGTTGGCCGCACAAACAACTGATTACTTACACCAACCTGGACGAAAACAATCAACTCTAGGCAAGAACCAGGCATGCACAGGAAAGCAGCAGGCCACACTCTCTACAAACAATGGTGGAGAGTTCCCATTCTGGTCTCATCAAGGCAAACAACAGCTATGCCCATGCTGAAGCACGAAACACAACAAAGAAACACTTAACAAAACAGTCGACTAGGAAAACAGTACCAGCGTATTATGGAAAGCAAACACTAAACAATTTCAGAGACGCGGCAGCGTGGGATTTTTTTTAGAAAACTGTATCCACTGTTGAATGCAGTTTCATAATTTCTATAGATCCTGTAACGCCATTTATCAAGGGCCCACAGACCATCATGCCCCGATGGAAGGTACATGCATGAAGCTTGCTTGTGTAACTCTGCACCGCGGAAGCCTCTATAACGTCAATGATTTCAAACAAGAGCTCAAAATAATATCATATTACAAAGGAAGCATCACTTCAACAAGACTTTGTCAAACTAAAAAAGAAAGACACCTCTTACAGAGGTTTAACGATTAAAGATGCGTTTCATGCTCTTTGTGAAGGCGGTCGCTTAGAGAACTATGCAGGCAATTAGCGACGGGCCACACAGCAACATTAGACACATGCTGACTGTGGCCATCAACCAACTTGTACAGGTTGGTGAGGGCGATGTTTCAGCAGAATTAAAGGCTGTGAGGTTGAGGGCTCGCCCCTGTGGAAAGTCTCCTTCTCAACAAATATATGAAGCCCTTTTGTGATCTATTGTTAGGAGATGTGGCCTAGCAGCCAGAGTTGCCAACATTGGAACTGGGGAACCTGGTTCGAGTCTCGGTGTCGGCTCAACTTCCTGTGATTCTGGGCAAATCACTTAATCACCCTGTGCCAAAATCAAAATAAAAAAAAAAGCTCTGTCCTTGAGTAATGTAATCGGGTTCTCATGAAAAATGTGCTAACAGCTTTGGGCCAAGTTCACGCTATATTCTACACTATGCAAGACGAGCAAAGGCAGCAGTGCAGTAATTATGTACTCAGTGTGGAGCTGCCGTCCACTCGGCCCCTCGGCTGCTGGCACGGGCAGCGGGGGGTTGCGCTCTCCCCGCTGGCACCCAGAGAGGAGCGGCTGGTTGATCGGATCCAGCCGCGACGGGTGCCCTCGGCGGCTAGGAGCGGGACACAGTCATGGGCAGAGCCAGGGACGGGAGAGGGGCTCCTCCCTTCTCAGCCACACATCATCTCCCGGCACCCCCGCAGCCGCCACGTACAACAGATGGTCATGTCATGAGTGAGTAAATATACAGTTACTGTACATAGTTTACATATTAGTATTACATAGCTCCCAGAGGCGTAACTAGAGTCAAAATCGGCAGAGTGTAGCTGCAGGGGCTCTAAGAAGGGGCGAAAGAACAACAAAGCCTCGTTAAGTAAGTGGTCTTTTTAAAGACCTGTGAAGTACTCGTGTGCGGCCGCAGTAAGACAGACGGCAGACCATAACAGCTCCTCTCCCCCCATGTGAGCCAGGCAGGGGGCCTGGTGTTGCACTGGCCCTTGGGCCATTCACACCTCGGCTCCCCATGTGCCGGACTGGGCCAGAAGCAGTGTTTTCCCCTGACACCTCTCTGCCAGGCCACCACAGGCAGGCCAATGCGGATGGGGAAGAAGTATGCGTGGGCCTCGCCAACCAATGTGTCTCCCCGAATTTAATGGGGGTGACTCACGTTTCGAGCTGCTTCCTTCTCGGGCCTAAATTGCTGTTGGTTTGTAATGCTTTGGCTCCATCAAGTGGCCAAGTGGTGCAACAACTATGAAAATCAGTGACACTCGGTTTAAACCGGGTCAGCTGATTTTCATCTGGTAGGGTACTGTCGGGCACAGTCGGTTTTAACCGATTTCCGGACAGCCTAATTATATGATTGTGGGGGGAAACACATCTTTTAGATTTAGGAAAAACCCCCAAAATACAGGGTTGCAGTGAGCATTGTATCAATCAATCAATCAATCAATCAACACTTTATTGTTTAAGTTAGTAAAAACCATAACAATGTCATGATAGGAATGAGGGTTCAACTATTTACAAACATAAAAATTGATTTAAAATATTGAAAAAGAGCATGTTACTTATTTTTCCTGAAAGCTAGAGACAGTATCCTTATCATATTAACAATTAAGAACAAAGTATGATTCTGTATCATAAAATTGTTAACGGAATTGGGGATTCATCAGATATTGACATTAAAAACATTTAGCATTTCAATTGGGTTGCTAGACATTACTGGATTGAAAGTGTCTGATTCCTTCGGCCATTTGGTTTTTTCATAAAGTAATAAAAATTTCATCATTTTACAGGTCAACTGAGGGTCTGTTGTACCGAGTCCTCTGATGATGGCCGATCTGCAAGTTCAAATGCCTCTGTCCTTAAATGCCTTTTTTAGGAGTAATACGCGGTTCAATTTTAAGATGGGGCAGACACAAATGAGATGAATAAAATCTTGCCGTGCTGCACCACATAAGCTGCATGTTTTGTCGCCTTTATACTTCCATGCAGGCTGATCGGCCAAACTTGGTAATACCCCAAATCTAATCGCCATTAACTTTCGTTTCAAGTGGGGCGAATATGTTGTACTGAGGTATTCCGCCGGTCGAAGTGATGTATAGGATTGGAGAACCATCCAAGCATGGGATCTTTTGGCTAAAGTGCGTTTGTCTTCTAATGATGATTGTAGCTTAGCTGCTTTGTTAGTTATTCTGCGGAAGACTTGGAAGGAGGGGTTCTGTGCCCAAAGTTCAATTGTATTGGTTTCCTTTAGTGCCATTTTCAGGAATTTGCCATAACTTGAGCTTAGATCGTCTTCCTGAGCACGCCACAGGGCATCATTTAAGATATTGGATTGGTTCTGCCAAAGTTTGTACCAGGTTTTAATAGCGGCATATTTTCTCCCTATCTCCTGTTGGATAAGGCCGAATTCCAGTCGGACCTGGGCCGGGGATGCATTCTGAGGTAGACTAAAGACTTTTTTATACGTCTTTGTTTGCAGCGAGTCTAGGAGTTTTGCGTCCTTGCCATTTAACACTATGCTTGCATAGGTTACTGTAGGTAGTAGTTTCGTGGCCATCACTGCTGTTAGTGGCTTAAAGGAAGGACCCTGTAGTTTTTTTGCAAGGGCACAGAATGCATAAGTGAGGCCGTTTCCTTTTTTTTCCAGATATTGTTTCTGAAATTGGAAATTTAGTCGATTGTCTATATATACCTCCAGGTATTTATATGTACTAACTATTCCAAGGCTCGTTTCTCCCAGCTTGAATTGATACTGTTGTCGCGGAAAATTCGTGATTGACATAGTTTTTGTTTTTGTGATGTTAATTTCCAAGGCATTAGTCTTGGCAAACATTAGTAGCTCATTAAGTGCTCTCTGTAGGCCTATTCTAGTTAGACTAAGCAGGAGTATGTCGTCTGCATACGAAAGATGCGTTATGGGCAGTGTAGTCAGGTGCGGAGGATGTGTAGTTGCCTGGTCCAATCGTGGTGAGAGATCTGCCATAAATAGATTGAATAAATGGGGGGCTAATACACAGCCTTGTTTTAATCCGATCTCTGTTTGTATCTTCCTGGACAATTTTGTGCCATTTGCTATTTTCACACGTACCCACGTGCATGTATACAATTGTATTATGGGTCGTAATATTGTTTCCGGGAGACCCAATTTCTGTAATTTACTCCATAACAGACCACGATTCACACGATCGAACGCAGCTTTGAAGTCTATGAAACATAGTTGTAGTTTTCTTTGCAGGCGTTTGCACTTGTCCGCTATTGTGGCAAGGGCTAAGATATTCGTTGTTGTGCCACATCCTTTGCGAAACCCTGTTTGGTTGAATGGAATCAGCCCCTTTAAGTTAGACCATTCTACCAAGTCCTCCAGGATTAATGATGCGAAATATTTTGCTTCGACATCAATTAGTGCGATTAGCCTATAGTTTGCCGGGTCCGACCTTTCACCTCCCTTGAAGATCGGGTTGTTGATTGACCCTTTCCAGCTCAGGGGAAGGGTATTTGTTATACCGATTTCATTATAAAGGCCTGTCAACGATGTTGACCAATAATCGGGATCTCTCCTGAAGATGGCCTGCAGGATGCCATTTGGGCCAGGAGCCCCATCGTTGCGTCCCAGTTTTATTATTCTGGATATATCTTCTACTATGTAGTGTTGACTTGCCAGGGCTAGTGGTAGAGTTAGGATGGTATCAAGGTCTTGTGGTCCGGTGGAGTTCTTCCCTGAGAGTTTAGGCTCCAGAGATTTATTGTTGTTGTCCGTTTCACTTTTAGAGAATGGTGTGAGGTCTTAAAATATTTTACTTAAATGTACTACCCATCCTGTCTCAGTTACGGAGGCATTATTTATTACTTCTTTTGGTCTTGTTGTACCATTTACTAGTTCCCAGAAGAGCCTGTTGTAAGTTTGTTTCGCACAAGAAAGTAACTTTGTCCAGAATATCTCCTGTTGTGCTTTCTGGTCCTTCCAGATTTGCTTTTTATACTGCTTTCTGATGTTCTTTATTTTCTCTCAGGCGTGATTTGGGACTTTCGGTGTCTTGTTTTTCCTCACCGCCTTTCTCAGTTCTTTTCTTAGCAAATAGGACTTACTCGAAATATTTGTAATGGGCTTATAGCTCGTTTTCTGTGCATAATTAGTTTTAGGTGCTTGAATTAATAATTTATTGGTGAAAGTGGACCACTTCTCTACTGCGTTGCTGCCATGAATGATCTTTGTTTCAATTATTTCCTTTGCTAGCAGTATTAGTTCTAGCAGCGTTTCTGCTGTCCATCGTATACGTTTCAAATTAGTTGTCGTCAGTTGGCCCATCTCAATGGGAGCCGGCCGATGTTTCAAGTGGCTTGTTTCTAATTCAAGTACCTGATATGAATGGTCACTTCGGGTTGAGTACTTGATAGTATATTTCCCCACACGGGCCAGTAATGGAAGCGTTAGGATTGTATAGTCTAATATTGACTTAGTGTGAGCACCTTGATAAGTCCATCGCGGGGGCGTGTCATTTTCTGTTCTACCATTTAATACTCGCAGCATTGTATCATATTTTTTACTGTCCCATGTTTCTTCTCCACTATTGCATCCCAAGACTGAGCCACCACCCAATAACTCTAGACCATATGTATTTAATCTTCTTGTGCATAATGACTTCTGAGACAAGCCCTCTGCCTATGAGTACATATGTTATGCATGTAATTTAGAAATCAAGCTACTACTGTTCCCAGTAGCATACCTGGTTTTGGAGAAGATTTTAGCACCCTACACACCCTCTTGAGTGTAAAAGGTTTTAAGAAACACTTTGGAAAGAATGTCTCTAAGAATCACTCCTATAAAAGTGATTCCATTGATGACTCTTCTTTCTGTGAAGCCCAGGTTGTTCCTTCAGCAGCAACATATTAATAAGCTTCAGGTGCTTCAGAATACTGACACTAGACTTCTTTCTGGAATGTCTTAATCATGCTCTGTTAAAACAGTAATCCAGGAACTTCACTGGCTTCCCACCAGGAATAGGATTAAGTTTAAATCCCTGTGCATGGCCTTCATGGCTCTTCACAACATCAGCCCTGTTCATCTTAGACAGAAGTTCAAGTGGTACATACCCAATAGAACTCTTCATTCTGCAGGTGAAAGAAAATTGATTGTCCCCAGAATAAAAAAATCAAATTAGGGTGGAAGAAGTTTCGTCATTGGTCCAGCTAAGACATGGAATGAGATATCTGTTGTCATTCGTTGTAGCCCTGGTCTGCTCGCTTTCAGGAAAAATCTGAAAACATGGCTATTTAACAACTAGGACCTTTGCTGACCTGCATCCTGATTTCATTGGAACCAGTGCCAGGACACCTCCGAGTAACATTGTGCTTTATTAGATTGCCTAACATGAACATTAACATTCCTGCTGACCTCTCTTTGCTATCTTCTACTCTGAATTCAAGAGTGTGATCTGTTTCTTGCCCTTTGATAATGGAGGGCCTCATTTCAGCTACAGTTTTGTAACCCTTTCAAATGCCGCTTCTACCTCCGAAAAGCTTTTGAAAATCTTACACATATCTACTTTGATGAGCTGCATCTCCAGTGACACGATATTGATTTTAATGCTCAACTGCCATAGGAAAGTCCTTGATTTTACTCAAGTGGCCAGCAGATGCAGGCTCAGTCATCTCCTCTTGCCCCTTGGTTGTTGCAGTCTCTACAGAATTTCCTCTGTGTCCAGAAATGTACCACAATGTTTTGTTGGATGGCAACTATTTGGGGAGTTTGTTCTTCACCATGCCTGCACTAGACTCTGGGTGTTGGCAATTGAGTGCAATTTTAAGTAAGAGTTACTTATATGGACGCAAGAACAACCCCAAAATCACAATAGGAGAGTACAGCCATACGTGGGCTATCCTCCTATTAAGGCTGCAGCACCTGACCAATGAGGCTCCTCACACCTTCTGGAGCCATCAGAGGTAGTAGTTTATTTTAATCCCTTTCCTTCAGCAATTCTACTGTATGCAATGGGATTAAAGAGCCAATCCCCTGCATCAGCACTGTGTTTCGTCAGATCAGCTGAAGAGGCTGCCTAAATGAGTAGCATTCTACACCATGTAGGGTGTGTGGTTGGAAGGATGTTGTTTTTGTTTTGATCCTATGAGGGAAGTGGTTCCATGTCATGTGTCTGAGATGCAGTTATCGTGTTATGTGATGCAGTGTGTAGGATAATGAAGTATAAGAGATAGACGCTTAGTTTAATGGTTTCCAGTATGCTGTTAGCTTTGAACAGCTCTGCAGATCCCTTTATGGTATTTCATATGGTATAGTCTGCTTAGCTGGTTACTGCACTTGGTTGTTCAAAAGAGAGATTTTTTGTATAGTTGTGGTCCTGAGCTGGCATGTTTGCAATGAGAGGGAAGTGAGGTGTACTGCCTCTTTAAGTTCTTTGTCAGGTTCCACCTTCCAATATCCTCGGGGTTGTGCTGATGCTCAAAGGGGTCCACCTCTCGACTGCCCCAAGTCCGGAAATACATATATACTCGGACTGGTGGGATAGTCAAGCGGGGGAAGGAAAGGATAGGGACAGCATGGAGGGAGATCTGGAGAGGATACAATGAACACACTGTTAGTCTCTGCTGTCAATTCAAAACAACCCAATCAGATAAGGCATGTACATGAGCAGCTGCAATGGTTAAGCACAATACCTGAAAAAATAAAGAACGTGAAGGAGCGATACCAGAAGAGAGAAAAGGGTGATTGCACATCTCCAACATGGAACTATTAGGAAGAGAGAACACACCATATAAATATGTCATGCATACGTTAACAGTTCCCCCTACAGTACACGAGAGAGAAGATTTCCCTTCACCTACCCAAGGGTACATGTGGAGCTGTATAATGTGCAATACTGCAGCTTCCTGCACACCCTCGTGAGACCTTCTCTCTCCTAGGAAAGGAAATGAAATATATTGAACAATCGAATGATAATTCAATGAACAGCAGAGGTACAATCATCACTTGTACATTGCTGAAAACGAGGCAGAATTGGCATATACCAGAGTCATGAGAATCCAAAGAGATTGAATGTACTGATCTCGAGGCACTAACCAAACTGTTAATATATATCCACAGTCTTTACTACTCAGCAGATAACTCAGCAGATAACTCAGCAGATAACCGTTTAGAGAAGTTATACATTGCAGAGGAAGGTATCTCATGTGAGCCAACCAAATGAAGTTCAATAAAACATGAACAAAAGGAAATGAGGTGTAAAACGTCAGCAGCTCCCCACTTAGTAATTACTTGGTAATTTATTAGCAATGAGGATACTGTTCTTTAACATAGAGGGTCTCTCCAACCTGGAGTTTACGATATATAACGCCCAAGGAATCCCACCTGCCCTCCTCTGCAATGAAACAGAGAAACGCTCTGTATCTTCCAACAGAGGAGCGTGGGAAGGAAGTGAAGCAAACATGGGGCGCTAACGCGTTCCTCTGCAAGAGACGCTGTGAAGCAGTCTCGCCAACAGAGGAACGAGCGCGGCGCGCCTTCAAAGGAAACAAGAGCACGGACCACCAGGAAAGTACTCACGGCACCCCAAACGAAGCAAGTCGCACTCACGCGGCCGAGCCTCCTGCAATCCAGAGAACTACACGGACAGCCATCAGGAAAGAATAATCGGCAACGCCTGGTCTTCCTGCTTTCGTTATATCCGGTTTCCCACGTAGAGTCTGGGTCACGTGGGGCGTGACTCACGATAAGCATGTTGGGAATTGTAGTTTGAAAAGGGCCAAGTTGTATCCAGGTTGCCCTTCAATGAGCAGTCAGTGTTTACCGGTAGCTAGGGCCTGACAGTACATCCCCCTCCTGGAAGACACTGACTGACACCTGGTTTGTCTGGATGTCTTTTGTGGAATGCGGCAACCAGACTTGCCGCATGTACCGCCTCTGCTGGTTCCCAAGAGTTTTCCTCCGGGCCGTAACCCTTCCAGGCCACAAGATACCACAGTTTGCGTCTCATCAGCTTGGAATCCATGATCCCCCTGACTTCGTATTCGTGATCATGCTGTACCCATATGGGCATGGGCTGTTTCTTCACCGGACAGTGTGAAGGTTTCAGCAGAGACACGTGGAAGACCGGGTGGATACAAAAATGCACCGGCAGCTTCAGTTTTACCGCCACTGGGTTAATATGTTTGACAACTCGGTAAGGACCGATATACTTGGGGTTGAATACGCTGTGTTTCTTAAATCTTATGTGTTTTGTTGACAGCCAAACCCACTCCCCTCTTTTGTATGTGGGGCCTGGTCTACGATGTTTGTCCGCCTGGGCTTTATACCTTTCTTTGGCACAGAGCAAATTGCTCCGTGTTTCCAGCAAGGTTGTGCGGATGTGGGACAACCTCTTGCGTAAGTCTGGGAGTTTGGTGTTCTGACTAGGAAGGATCAATGGGGTGAAACGAAGGTGGAAACCATAGGTGCTGAAGAAAGGTGTATGTTGTGTAGAGGCGTGTTTGGCACTATTGTACGCTATTTCTGCTACCCATAGCCACTCCACCCAAGCTTCCGTGTTGTTGTTGATGTAACACCTGAGGAACTGTTTCAGGGTTTGGTTGAGTCTCTCCGTTTGGCCGTCAGTTTGGGGATGAAAACTTGTGGAAAGCGAGGATTCTATCTGTAGTTCAGAACACCAGGTCTTCCAGAAGCGGGCAGTGAATTGGGCCCCTCTATCGGATACGATCACTTTCGGAAGGCCATGGAGCCGGACCACGTTAGTCAGCAACAGTCTTGCCAAAAGACCCGCAGAAGGAACTTGTTTGCAGGCGATGAAATGCCCCATCTTCGATAAGTAGTCAACCACGACCACAATTGCGGTGCACCCTTGATCCTTGGGTAACCCTACGATGAAATCCACGGAAAATCTTTCCCACGGGGTGTCTGGTGTGGGCAAAGGCTGAAGAAGCCCCTGTGTGGGACTGTGGTCGGTCTTCATCTGAGCGCAAGTGGAACAGCTTTTTACCCATGAAAGGATATCCGGATGTACTGTTGGCCACCAGAACTGTCGTAGCACTTTCTCCAAGGTTTTCTTTCCTCCAGCGTGACCTGCACACGGGAGGTCGTGACACCAGGTGAACACTGTTCGTCTCAGGTCCTTTGTAGGGACTAACAACTGTTGGTTTTTCATGGGGAGGCCTTGACGCATCTGCCATTCAGGGTGGAACCTTAACCAGTTTCTCCAAGTAAAGGATTGAATCCTTTGTCTGGTTTTCTGTAGAAACTCATCAGTTTGTATGATACACAGCACTCTGTTGGGATTGATGATCGCCCTTTCAATCGCGACTGGTTGTTGTGTAGGGTTTTCTTGCCTCGTAAGCGCATCTGCCTTCTTATTGTCTTTGCCGGGGCGAAACGTGACGATGAAATGAAACTCGGCAAAAAACAGCATCCACCGGAGCTGTCGTGGGGTAAGATGACGCGCTGCTCGCATAAACTGGAGGTTGGGATGAGCTGAGTAGACCGTCACTTGATGTGTTGCTCCCAACAACCAGTGTCTCCACTCCAGAAACGCATCCCTTATGGCCAGCAGTTCCTTTTCGGCGATGGTATAGTTCTGCTCCGCGGATTGAGTTTCCTGGACATGAACGTGATGGGGTGAAGGTGTCCTGTCGTTTCGTGTCTTTGGGACAGTACTGCCCCTACAGCCACTTCGGATGCGTCAGCTTCCACGATGAAGGGCACCTCAGGATTGGCATGGGTGAGAACCGGGGCTGAAGTAAAGGCTTTCTTGAGGAGATCGAATGCCATCTGTGCTTCTTCTGACCAGAGAAAAGGGGTCTTTTTCCGAGTCAATCTGGTGAGAGGGGCTACCATGTTGGAGAACTGACGAATTAACCGCCTGTAAAAGTTGGCGAATCCCAGAAAGCTCTGGATATCCTTCACATTCTGCGGTCGTGGCCATTCGATGATTGCCTTGACTTTTCTCTCAGCCATGACCTGGCCCGAAGGCGTAAGCATGACCCCTAGAAATTCCATGGAAGTCACGTGAAACTCGCATTTGGTAATCTTGCAGAACAGTTGGTGATCTCGTAGTGCATGCAAAACGCGTCCTACATGGACCACATGTTCTTCTTCGTTGGAGGAATAGATCAAGATGTCGTCTATATACACCACAACGAAGTGGTCCAGGAATTCTCTCAGAACATCATTGAGGAAGAATTGAAAAGCGGCGGGGGCGTTACACAGCCCAAACGGCATGACCAAATACTCGAATAACCCATACCGCGTCTTAAAGGCCGTCTTCCATTCGTCGCCGTCTCGCATTCGGACCAGGTGATATGCCCCTCTGAGGTCCAATTTGGTGTATATTAGCGCTGTTTTTACTTGTTCTAAGAGGACGGGAATCAAAGGCAGCGGATATTGATTCTTGACCGTGATTGCGTTCAACGCTCTGTAATCTATGCAACACCTCAAATCTCCGTTGGCCTTGGGTATAAAAAAGAGGGGAGATGCAGCAGGTAATCTGGAGGGGCGAATGAACCCCAAAGCGAGATGCTTGTCCAAATATTTCCGGAGGTGTAGGTTTTCGGGTGCGGTAAGAGCATAAATCCTACCGCACGGTATCACAGCTCCCGGAACCAGATCAATCCGGCAATCGTAGTCTCTATGTGGGGGAAGCTCTTCCGCCTTGGTATCGCTGAATACCTCAGCATATCTCCCGTAGCACTCAGGCAGGTTTACGTTCTTTTCTGCCGCTGTGGCGATGTGATGTCGAGTGGCTAAGACTTGGGATGGTCTTGTGTGTAGCTGGTTACACTGGTTCTGGCAGTAAGTAGACCGTAGGGTCAGCGTTTTGTTAGTCCAGTCTATGGTGGGCTCATGTTTTTGCAACCAGGGGAGGCCCAATATCACTCCGTATTGAGGGGCTTGAATGACATTGAACGATAGCCATTCATGGTGGTACCCCTCGTAGATAAGTTCGTGTTCTTCTGTAACGTAGCTGATGGGGCCTGACTCCAACTCCTTGCCGTCCACGGCATATACCCGTTCAGGGGTTTGTTTGTGGATGAGCGGTATCTCTAGCCTCTGTGCTTCCTTTCGGTCCATGAAGCACCCTGTGGCTCCGGAGTCCACCATGGCCCTTATTTGTTTGCACTCCTGGTTGATTCTGATATCCAGTACAATGAAGAAATGTTCCGATTCCAGAAAAGCAGAACCGTTCACTGAAGGGATCGTACATCCACTTGATGGCTCCCCTTCTTGTGCCTTCAAGCTCTGAAGTTTTCCGCTTCTTTTTCTGCAGCCACTGCGGCTACTTGTCCTGGTCTATTACGCCCGTACTTAGGTTTGACAGGGCAGTCACGGAGGTAATGGCCTTTTTTACCACAATAAAGGCACAGGCCTTGTTTTCGTCTATGGTCCCTTTCGCTGAGAGTCAATGACGCTCTGACCGCCCCGATCTCCATTGGTTCTGGCTTCGTTACACTATGTTCTATGGGGTGAGCCCTATCGTACTGCGGGGTGTACCTGTCTTTCCGCTTGTGGTCCCCTTTCCGCTCTCTTAGTCGATGGTCCAGTCGTAAAGTCAGCTCAATAAGGGCGGCACATGTTTGTGGTTGTGGGTCTATCTGGGCTATAATGTCTTTTAGTTCATCCCTGAGCCCCTGATAAAAGATGGCGGCTTGTTTAGACTCAGGCCAATCTGTCTCTGCCACTAGTCGTCGAAAGTTGTTTAGGTAAGTGATCAGATCCGTACTTCCTTGTCGAAGTTCTAACAGGTCTCTGTCAGCTGAGAATGTCTCTGCTCTGCGATCAAATGTTTTCTCAAATTCCACCTTAAATGCATCCCAATCATAGAGCAAATGGTCGTCTCGTCTTACTATGGGGACTGCCCACTGCGCTGCCTCCCCTGCCAGATATGAGATCACAAAGGCTACTCTAGCCTGATTGGTAGCAAACATCTTAGGCTTACAGTTAAAATGAAGCAGAGCTTGGGTCATAAACACCTGTACTTTCTTGTTGTCCCCATGAAACCGTTCGGGAGGAGCTAACGGTATTTGTGTAGGCATTTCTACCACTACTGGAAGAGGTGCAGGGTGTGACGATCCCCCTATATCAAATGGGTTCCTTTGCATCCTTTCTACTCTGGCCTGGAGAGCGGCTGTCTCACTGCGTGAGGCAGCGAGCTCGACTTGTACCAGAGCCAAGGCTGCCATGATGTCGTCTAGGGTGGCCAACTCTGACACCAGCACAACCAGGAGGAAAACAAATTCGTGGGCCGATTATTCTGTCAGGTTCCACCTTCCAATATCCTCGGGATTGTGCTGATGCTCAAAGGGGTCCACCTCTCGACTGCCCCAAGTCCGGAAATACATATATACTCGGACTGGTGGGATAGTCAAGCGGGGGAAGGAAAGGATAGGGACAGCATGGAGGGAGATCTGGAGAGGATACAATGAACACACTGTTAGTCTCTGCTGTCAATTCAAAACAACCCAATCAGATAAGGCATGTACATGAGCAGCTGCAATGGTTAAGCACAATACCTGAAAAAATAAAGAACGTGAAGGAGCGATACCAGAAGAGAGAAAAGGGTGATTGCACATCTCCAACATGGAACTATTAGGAAGAGAGAACACACCATATAAATATGTCATGCATACGTTAACAGTTCCCCCTACAGTACACGAGAGAGAAGATTTCCCTTCACCTACCCAAGGGTACATGTGGAGCTGTATAATGTGCAATACTGCAGCTTCCTGCACACCCTCGTGAGACCTTCTCTCTCCTAGGAAAGGAAATGAAATATATTGAACAATCGAATGATAATTCAATGAACAGCAGAGGTACAATCATCACTTGTACATTGCTGAAAACGAGGCAGAATTGGCATATACCAGAGTCATGAGAATCCAAAGAGATTGAATGTACTGATCTCGAGGCACTAACCAAACTGTTAATATATATCCACAGTCTTTACTACTCAGCAGATAACTCAGCAGATAACTCAGCAGATAACCGTTTAGAGAAGTTATACATTGCAGAAGAAGGTATCTCATGTGAGCCAACCAAATGAAGTTCAATAAAACATGAACAAAAGGAAATGAGGTGTAAAACGTCAGCAGCTCCCCACTTAGTAATTACTTGGTAATTTATTAGCAATGAGGATACTGTTCTTTAACATAGAGGGTCTCTCCAACCTGGAGTTTATGATATATAACGCCCAAGGAATCCCACCTGCCCTCCTCTGCAATGAAACAGAGAAACGCTCTGTATCTTCCAACAGAGGAGCGTGGGAAGGAAGTGAAGCAAACACGGGGCGCTAACGCGTTCCTCTGCAAGAGACGCTGTGAAGCAGTCTCGCCAACAGAGGAACGAGCGCGGCGCGCCTTCAAAGGAAACAAGAGCACGGACCACCACGAAAGTACTCACGGCACCCCAAACGAAGCAAGTCGCACTCACGCGGCCGAGCCTCCTGCAATCCAGAGAACTACACGGACAGCCATCAGGAAAGACTAATCGGCAACTCCTGGTCTTCCTGCTTTCGTTATATCCGGTTTCCCACGTAGCGTCTGGGTCATGTGGGGCGTGACTCACGATAAGCATGTTGGGAATTGTAGTTTGAAAAGGGCCAAGTTGTATCCAGGTTGCCCTTCAATGAGCAGTCAGTGTTTACCCGTAGCTGGGCCTGACATTCTTTTTGTGATTTGTACAACATTTTGCGTTATGTAACAAAATACATTCACTTACAGCTGTACTGAGAATTAAAGTTACACAAATACTCTATGATACAGTTTTCTGCTTTGCTTTAAAAACCTAGTGCAGTCTGGGCGTTGCAGTCTTGATTCATTTGAACTGAACCTGTTTGATCAACATAAACAAAAATAATGGTGTGTAAAATGGTACATGAGAACGGAAACCTTGTGTTCCTGACGAGATGGAGTCATTTGCTAATTTCATTCTGAATTGAGATTGAATATTAAAACTATACGTTATGGAAATAGATTAAAAGAGCTGTGCATATAGCTTTGTCAGACAATTGAGTATATTAAGGGCCTGATTATGAGTTTTGTGGTGCGAGAGCGGGACCGCCCTGCCACGCACCACCAAACCCATGTGCGCACCACCTGCCAGATTATAACTTTTTTAAGTCACTGGAAGGCAGTTTTTTGGCATTCGCACAGAGGTGCCTATGAAACAGACACTGCAATGGGAATGTCAAAGGCAGTACCTGCACAGCATGGACTGCTGCAGTCCATGCTGTGGAAGTACTGGGGTGCATGCACATATGGGGGCACAACATGTGCCCCCCTGCATGCACCCCATGGCCCAGAGGCAACAGGGGGCCCTGTTTCCTCTCTGTCATGGTTTTTATGGCGGAGAAGCCGCCATGAAAACTGTGGCTGAGATGAAACTAGAAATATGCTTGGTGGAACCGTGGCGGTCCAATCAAGCATATTGTGGCCTCAAAACCACCATGTCACCACTAGGGATCTCTGATCCCTGGCAGTTGCGGTGGTGCAATGGCGTTGCAACTGCCCTAGTTGTAATAGGGCGGTTGGTAGACCGCTGTGCCCCTGCTTGTCTGGCGGTCCGTGGACTACCATACTTGTAATCAAGCCCTAACTCTGCATGAGGACGACATGTTAAAGCAACCCTTGCAGTGTCACGTTGACACAAAGCATCCTCCCATCCTTTCTAGGTACCATCTTTACTTCAGTTGTTTTCAGTAATTGGTCTACACCTATATTTACTTTCTACACTGACTGGGTGCTAAAGCAGAAGAGGAAAACAAATGCTAAAAGCTAAAAGAAAGAAATAGTTGAAACATGAAAATAACTAAAAACAAGATTCTTAGACACGACACGTAAAGAAAACTGAAGACATGATATCAAAAGACGTGGGAAAAAATGCATACGGAAGGTGCAGTAAATGTTAATTTTTGGTTTGGGCGTGTTGTCTTTAGTGAGCAGATTGCCGAGTGCCAGCCCACAGCCTTTTTCATGTCAAGCTAGGTTTTCTCTGGATTACATTTTCATAGTCATCCATAATAGGAATATCTGTTGCACACCAGGTCCTTTACAGGTGCTGCAAGGAGTATATACCGCAAATGCCACATTTGGTTAGGGGTTGATGGAGATTAGATTTATTTATGGACACAAAGAAATCACATTATCAGAAAATGAATAACAGTTTGTTAATAAAAGAAAAATAGCAGCAGGTGCTTTGTTTTGTGTACAGTTTGATGACTCAGGTGGGTTTAGTGATCAAAACAAAGCATATCATTTTTGTGATAATATGAATAGGCCAGAGTAAAATAAAAAAATGCCTTCAAGTAAGACTAACACTTCACAAAAACTGTGGTTCAGTTAGAAACAGTAAAATATAAATCATTTTTAGGCGTAGGGAGCAAGAGTTTCGAAGTGGCAGTATATTTGCAATCACTTGTAAAATAGCAAGTCTTCCAAAGTGTGACAACTGTCGAAAAGTAAACGGTTTGCAGCCCACAGTTAAGAAACTGTAAAAACTGAGCTGCAAAAAATAAAATTTGAAAAATTGTAGTAAGAAGCAACCCAGACCCTAGACCCTAGATTAAAAAGAGTAAATTGTGTAAAATATAGGATAAGTGGATTTAGCACATATAGGGGCCTATTACACCGTATCAATGTGAGAACCGGCCTACCATAGGTTCCGCACCCCCTATTACAATGCAACCACACATGGTGCGGTTGCAAACTCCCATTTCTCTATGGGAGCTTGTGCTGCAGTCAGAAACCGTCCGTAGCACAAGCTCCCGTAAAGAAATGGGGCTTTCTGTGAATCCCTGCACCACGTGGCAGGCACCTGACGGTGCCTGTCACACAGTGCAGGGATTTACAGGGGGAAACCATAGGTGCCCCCTGGCCCACAACTGGAGTATGCTGAGGGATGGGAGCTCTGCTAGGAAAGCCTGTCTGAAACTGACATCATAATCCCGACAGCGTAAATGCCGTCCTAAAGGGATTATGAGCAGCCTCTGACTGGCCGACGGGTTCCTTGAGCCTGTCAGAAGCCAGCTGGAATGACTGGCCGGTTTAAACTCTAACCGCCTTATTTGTAAGAAGGCGTTCGGAGTTTAAACCAAGGATGTCGGTCTAAAAGCCTCCTACCTGTGGTCATAGGCTTTCCGACCGACATCCTAATCGGCCCCATAATATGATTTTCCTATTCAGAGTATTACTACATTACAAATCCTGTAAGACCACACATAGTACACATAGGATTCATTGTTTCCGTATGTGAACTTTTTGTCTGTTTATTGCAGTGTACTAGAGGATTCAAAGGAGTTATATCAATGTTTGTGCTTGATTGGTACCTAATGCGAGTAAGAAAGGGTATTGAAATGTAATGCAGATTATTGCTACTCACATGGGAACTGAAAAGTAATTTATCTGGTCAGGTTTGCAGACTCAATCAAGAAGTTACTTTAATTTTCTATTTACTTTGTGGGGTTCTACTATCTCTCCCATTATAATTTTTGGCAAACAAGACTGCACTTGCTTTAGAATTGTTTATACTTATTTCCTTGTAGAGAGATGCAGAGAGATGATCTTAACTATATCCGGTGCTGCCTCCATAAGGTCTCCAATGACTATGCAGCCAGTGTAGCAGTATGATGGCATTCACTACAGTGCTCCAGATGCTGCCTGTGGTCCTTTATTCCTGTGGCTCCTAGTGATGATGTCACAGGTGTATAAGATAACACTGTTGCTGCTTCATTCCATGGACAGTCGAGGCAATAGTAGAATCTTTCCCAGGATCCAGTCCAAGGCAGTCCCTTGAATCCCAAGCTGGTTGAGCCTGTGCAGTTGGGAGGGATGATGGAGTGTGTCAAAAGCTGCTGATTGGGCAGTGAGAAGCTACATTCCATCCAGGTGCATTGTTGTCTTCAGAAATATCCGGATGACAAGCTATGAGGATTTAGTGTTGAGTTCAGGACAGGCACTTACTTGGTCATTAGCCCCTTAGGGAGGAATAGAGGGAGTTGCTTGAATGTTACTCTCAGTAAGCTTATCCATTCAGTGCTCCCTCAATATTAGCCTGCAACTTGACAGATCAGTTGGGTCTAGTTCTGGCTTCTTCACGAGGAGTTTGATGTAGACTGTCCTCTGGGCACTAGGAAGGTGCTGATGAGCAGGATCAGGTTTCTGAAATGTTGATCCTGAATCCGCCCTCTCAGAATCTCTTGACTGATAGAAGAAGAAACTTCCTATTAGACAATGAAAAGTGGGGAAAATGGGTGTTAGGGGGAGAAAGAGAAAAACGAAACCCAGAGTTCTTCGATACTGGGTTAGTGGCAATTCTCTCTCTCATTTGGTAAAAAAGCAATACTTAAAATGCATATCCTCACTTTAAAGCACTGGAGAATTAGATTACTGATGTTTTTAGCCATCTTTACAGTCATAAAGCAAACTACTGAAATATTGCTTGCCAGTCTCCAGCATGGGAAAAACTGCGGACGTATGCCGAAAGTACAAGAAGCCTTTCCAGAGTATGCAAAAATATGGGAGAGCGGCAACTCTGTAATTAATAGTAACAAGCAGCAGTGGAGTGGAACGCTCCCAACAAGCAACACAACAACAAGCTAGATTGTTCAGAAAGTGGGAAGGAACCAATAAAGGGAAAAAACCAAATGTAGATGGGGCGAGGATTGTGTGTAAATTGAGTACTACAGAATGTGTTGCCAGGTGCAGACTGCACTATGCACTGTTGCCCCAGACGCTTTGTTCCCAGCCCAGAAGTGTGACCTCAATTAGCAGGTCAGTATCCTAGTTGTAATGTTTCCAGGAAACCTTCCATTTCCCTGTCCTCCAAAGCCTCTAATCTTTAGCCTTAGGATACAAGGATGTTTCTTCACAATCTTATGTGTATTTACTGGAGTGTGTAGAGTTCGAATCGTTACACCCTTGTCCCTATTTCTGGCAAATTACTATTTTTCTCCAGGTCCTTATGGACACATGTGCCAGTCCTTTTAGCTTTTCTCATGAATACTCTGCATAGGTTGGTGCACTGCTATAGCACTAGCTCATCAGCTTTGTCATGGGTCATTCTCTGTTGTGAAGGCTTTGAGTTTCTTGTGAATTTGACTATTGTCCATAAGTTAAGCCTTCTCTGATGTTTATGAGTTCACTGAAAGCACACATTAGTCAAAAATCAAAGATCTTTTCTGAGGTGGAGAGGTGTTTGGCCATTGTTCTCTTGAGTAGTCTATATGAGACTATGGCTTTCCAGTCTCTTTGTGGTTGTAGGAGATGGCACGGTGGTCGCTCCAGGTAATGCTTTTGTTTCCAGTGTTCAATATTGTCTTATGCAAGCAAAGGTGGCATCCAGGGTAAATACAATATAGTGTCTATGTCCTTTGGTGCGGTTTGAGCTCTTTGAGGCTAGAAATAAGTGATTTTTTTCTGTTAACTGCTAGCATCTTAGAGTTTTCAAATGTTGTGGTGTTCCAAAATGATAGTCGTTATTGATTCCAGGAAGGGTACTGCTAAGGCTAGGTTTGAAAAGGAAGGAGCAAACACCAGTGTTTATAGGCAGGTATCTGTCCAGTAGTGATTTGGGTTCACTGACAAAATATAGCCTCTGGAACTATCGCCATACCAAAATATTGTCACTTAAATATCAGTGTCAAAAATATCGCCATCCTATATTTAAAATGTAAACGACAAAAATAATGATTTAAAAATATAATTTTAATTAATATAGTTGTACAAAATATCATTTAAAAAAATATATAAATATCAGTAATACTAATATACTACAAGTTCAATATATTTGATAAATTTTTAAATAAATACAACTATTATACTAAAAAAATTAAAACACACTAATATGTATATACATATTTACATATATTTAGTTACATATATATATATAATTAAAAATATTATTAAACTAATATTTTCAATTTAATAATTTAATAAATATATATATATATATATAGATATATAGATAGATAGATATAGATAGATATATATATCAAAAAGACACGCATCCCAGTAATCCAAAGGAAGCATAGGGCCGCACACAGAATTCTCAGTCAATAAAGTTTATTGCCGCTTTTTTTTTCTCTTTGTTTTTTACTCAGTCAACAAAGTTTATTGCGGCAATGCGTTTCGACCTGAAAAGGTTTATATATATATACATACTCAATAACATATTAAAATTAAAAACATGACAATTTAATCACAGTTAAAAAAGCAAACAACATAAAGACTATAGATTTACTAAAAATGTATTGCTTTTATTATTAAATATTAATATTTATAATTTATTAAACATATTTTTAATTATAAATATTATATTTTTGGATGCACAAAAACATAATAATTACATTTTAAATAAAGTAAACTAAACTATACATTTCTAAAAAATAATACATATACTATTCAAACTACAATTTATACACCAGTAGGAAACATTTTGACTGAGGAGGGGTAAAATGTACTACTCCCACTCCACGCAGTGCAACAGTATGGAAAATGTTTAATAGTGAAGGGGTAAAACTTTCTATTCCCACTCCAGTCAGTGCAACAGTAGGGAAATTGTTGGACTCATGAGAGGTAAATTTAACTATTTGCCCTTCACGCAGTGTTGGATTGCAAAGGGCTGACATTTATTGTTCCCACTCCAGTGTATGCAACTGTAGGGAAAGTTTTTGATTGTAGAGGGGTAAAATTCACTATTCCCACTCCAGTCAGTACAACAGTAGGGAAAGTGTTGAATTCTGGAAGGGTAAAATTTACTATTCCCACTCCAGTCAGTGCAACAGTAGAGAAAGTGTTGCATTGCGGAGGGGTAAAATTTACTATTCCCACTCCAGTTAGTTTAAGAGTAGGGAAAGTGTTGAATCGAGGAGGGGTAAAATTTAGTATTCCCACTCCAGTCTATGCAACAGAAGAGAGAGGGTTTGTTTGTGGAGGGGTCAAATTTACTATTCCCACTCCAGTCAGTGCAACAGTAGGGAAAGTGTTGGATTGCAAAGGGGTAAAATTAACTATTCCCACTCCAGTGTGTGCAACAGTAGGGAAAGTGTTGGATTGCGTAGGGGTAAAACTTACTATTCCCACTCCAGTCAGTGCAACTCCTATACCCTTACAACCCACACCTAAACCTTAACATTCAAGTAAATTAATAACGCTATAAGCATAATTAATTATCAATTACTTAATTGATATTAATGTAAAAATAAATATTAATTAATTGCAATTAATTTTCTTCCCACCCTATACCCCTACAAAAGCCACAACATGCACCTACAATTTATTGTAAAAAAATGAATTGCACAATTATCATAATTAATTCTCAATGAAATAAATAATATTAAATAAAAATTAATAATGAATTCATTATAATTAATTTACTTCCCACCCTATAACCCTACAAAACCCATGATCCGCACCTAAAAGTGAATGTAAAAAAAAGAATTACACAATTAACATAATTAATTATCAATTAAATAATTAATATTAATTAACAAATAATTATTAATTAATTATAATTAACTTACGTCCCACCCTATACCCCTACAAAACCCACAACCCACACCTAAAATGTAATGTAAAAACTTTTTATTACACAATTAACATAATTAATTATCGATTCAATAATTAATATCAATTACAAAATAATTAATAATTATTTATAATTAAATCACTTCCTGCCCTGTACCCCTATTATCCCCACAACCCACTACAGTACTAAAAGTCAATAAATGTATTAAACTAAATGTAAGCACAACTACATTAAAACACATAAACTATAATTATACAAAATATTTATTACATATGCATTTTAAATAACTAAAATACATAACAATAATAAAAAATTATATTATAAACAACTATATTTTTGTAAACAATATTAATGATTTCGATATTTTCAAAATCAATATGACTTACCTTAAAATCAATATTCTTGAAAACGATATTCTTGCAGGCGATATTTCTATATCACTATATTTTAGACACAATATTTTGGTATGATGATATTTTGGTTTCATATTTTGTCTGAATAAGAGTGATTTGCATTGGGCAAGAGATAAGTAGATGAAGTATGTTGAAGGGATTCTTTTAGATTTTCCCCACTCTCCCTCCAGTTTTGTTATTTGTGCAGTTCTAGATATAGCTCTTATAACCTGATGAAATGGCTTCATAGAGATGGTTGCACTGTCATTTCTCAAACAGGTGTCCAAGATATGGGTTGGGTGTTGTGTATAGGTCAGCAATAAAGTCAACGATGTCATAATAGTTCTTGTTGGAATGTGCATTGATGGAATATGCATTTAAGAGAATGCAATTGAGGGTCTCCAAGAGGAGAAGGCAAAGTTTGGACAACAGAAAGGAAGGGGATTGGCCTTGTAAGGAGGTGATGAGCATGTAATAGTTGGAAGAGTTGGATGGAGGGAATGAGTTGTGAGTGGAACAAAGAAGATTGGCTATGCCCACAATAGAATGTAAGGAGTAGGATAGGCAGGAAAGTAAGTGTCTAGGGACTTTGATCTAGAAGATGTGTATGAGATCTAGCCAGTGTGTCAGTAAGGGAAGGCTGTACACTGCATAGCTTTGTAAGCAGATATGTTGGAGAGGCAGGAGGACAGCTTGGGAGGTGAGGGATAGGAGGCTGTGGGAGGGAGTGAGCAGATGGAATGTTATAAAAGATGCAGAGAGAGTGGGGAATAGGCAAAGGCCTTATGAGATATGTTGGAGAGGCAGGAGGACAGCTTGGTAGGTAAGTGACAGGAGGTTGTAAGAGAGAGTCAGAAGATCAAGTGTTAGAAAAGGGGCAGAGCGAGTCAGGGAAGGGTAAGGTTTTGATATAACCTTTAGAGAGCAGATTGAAGAGAGGTGGAGGAACAATGGTGGAAAGAGGGTGTGTAATTTTGAAGCATAAAGGATGAATGGCTGGGGGAGACAGAGTAGACAAATGCAAGTTAAGAAGGTAAGCATTCTCATTTTTGAGAGATAATAAATGAAGAGTAGAGGCATGGGAGGATAGGCTTGAGGGTAAACCTAGCTTGTGACATAAACACGCAGGGGCTACTATGTTGTAAATTGAGAGGATAGCACATCAGAGGAAAATAATAAGGCACATAAACTATCTGGGCAACTGGTGTGACAGCATACCTACTGGGTTGTAGCTCAGGACTTCCTGATACTCACAGAAATTATGCTGCTGTAGGTAAGCTGTGTGTATGTGTTTATTGGTGGAGAGGTAATTTGAGTTCAAATGTTAGCAATCTGATCTTGAGCTTCAAGAGAATAATTTGTATTCAACATGGAATGAATACTTTTCCCTTGCAGTTTGAATTTCTTTAAAGTTTTGTGCAATGTCAGATTCTAGACTTTTCTTTCTTCATGAGTCATATTTTATGTTTGTGTTGTAATGTTTATGACATTTTCTAAGACAATTATGGTAAGAATACATTATTATAGAAGATCAATGTTTATGACTGGACAAAATACAGTATGTCTCATGACGTACATTGAACAATAAAAAGAAAACATCTAACAATGGCTTTGTATGAAAAAAATCCACCACTAAAAGCATAACCTGTCATATTCTAATCATTTAAAATACCATGCAATTAGAATTTAGCATAATCAAGATCTGAATCTGTGACCATGAGCAGCTGAAGAGTGATGGTGAAATGTGAATGAAAAAAAGCCTAAGATGCTGGCAAAAGTCAACATTGAGTGAGGTAAGTGGCCTTGTGAGGAACCTCCGTACTTTAAAAGGGAGAAGCAAACTATATCCATTCAGTGATTTTTGAAGTTTCAGTTCTGAGTTTTTTCTGGATGATATTAGTGCACTGCCAAACATTGCAGACCCAATACTACAACTATGGGCCTAAGTAAGAATGACCTCTCAATTCCCATCCCATCGGAATTATGAAATCTGCAGGCACACCGTGGAACAGCCAAAATCTCTATGTGACATTACTTAGACAAAAGAATAATTATCGGGGGAATTGGACCTGAAATGACTGATTCATCTTTTATTGGTGACTCTGAGGTTCCAACTTCTAATGGGATGCATTTTACCCATCTCCAGTGTTACTAGTACCCCAAGAATCCATACCTCCAAGGGCCAGGTGGAACCCCACCCATATACTCAGCCACTCTTTAAGAAGGCCTCTCTGGACCATCGTTTTGAAAATATGACAAGTCAATGTTATTCTTTGAGTGGTAAGGTCCTCTATGAAGTCAACTGAAGAAGTCTGATGAGAAGATAGGTTGAAAAGCCATTTTGGCTAGTCTGACTTGAGAACTAATAGCCATGTTGAGTAGAATAGCTTAATATCATTGTGGCTTCTTTGAGTTCTAATATTGAAAGTTAAATTTGTTTTGAAATACCAAATCTCATCTCCATTGGTTTATAAAAAGTGGCTTACCAATTATATGTACAAATTATGTAACAAAGATCAGTTTCAAACCTCAACAGTTACTAAAGGAACATATGCTAAATGAGTTCAACATGACTGAAGCTAAGAACATTGAATATACTTCAGAAAAAACTTGAGTGGTGTGAAACATTGCAAACAATTGTATTTGGTTCGAAAATCTGAAAACCTGATTCACCGAACCAGGATTTGCACAAATCCTGATTTGTGATCTCACTTTTTGTATGCAATTTTTGTACAGTTTTAGGTTTTGTAGAGGAGGTTGGAGTGTGTATGCTCCACAGGGAGGTGTCATGGGTGGAGTATGAATATTTGTTAGCACTAACGAAGTCATGTGTTTTTGGATGTTGAAAATAATCCTAATAACTATTACAGCTCATTTCCATGTCTAACCTTGGCAGTAAAACATGCTGAAGTAAGTGTTCAAAGTTGTGCAGAGAGACCACAAACACCCCCAAAACTTCAAGGGTGTAAACAGAGGTATTTCTCCATATGGGGAATATTTTTCTTGTGGAAGGAAAAATCAAAGACAATCAAGTTCAGATTTAGACATACAAATGGAAAACATTGATTTTCAGAGATTTCTGTGCCTAGCCCATGGAATGTACTGAATCCCCACAGCCAATTGATTTTTATAAAACTGTGAACACATGACTTGCAATGCTACTTCTATTGTGTTTGAGTTTAGTTGCATTATGCAACACTCACATGCTTTTATCTTATTGAGTGAAGAACATTTCCATTAAAACTCATTTTTGAACTTTCAGTTAATATTTCTCTGTGATTATCTGCACATTGGCACGGCATTGATCCAATTAATCATCTTTGTGGGGTGGATGAGCATTGCATGAAAAAAGCCCACCAAAGACCCCGATATTTTGTCAATTTTAGAAATATCTCATTGCTCCCGGCAGTCTCCAAAATTTTGAAACAGTTGGTTAACAATCGTCAGCCTATCTGGAACAGGTTGGGTTATTTCATACTTCTCAGTCTGGAATCAGATCTTCTGTACTTCTTGAAGTGTCTGAATCCATTTAAATAACTTTGGATAAAGGTCAGAACGCCATCCTAATTATTTTGGATTTCTCAGTGGTGTTTGACAAGGTCTCACATACTTTATTGTTACAGCACCTAGTCAATTTTTGAATCTTCAGAACTGCACTGAAATGGTTTCAATCCTTTCTTTACAGTAGGAAACAGGCAGTGACAGTCTCCTCCTTTAGTTCAGGAAATAAAACCCTCAAGTATGGGGTTCCTCACGGATCTTCTTTAAGTCCTGCTTATTTAATATCTATATGACCCCTTTGGCATCATTTATAGAATCTTTTAGAATCACAGTTACTCTGCTGTGACAGAACAAAACTTCAATTCCTGTCTGAACCAAGTTATAAAATGGATGAAGTTCAGCCACACCGATAAAATGGAGCGTTTACTTTTTGGAAAAAACAATAGGTTTGCGGTCTCTGGCTGGTGGCCGGAGGGACTGGCCAACCCTTCACCACCAGCACCCATAGAGAGAAACCTAGTTTTGAAATTTTATGAGGACCTGTCCTTCCACACTCAAAATCTCACAATGACAGGAACTTACTTCTCTCTTATAAAGTCATTAAAGACCTTTCATCCATTAATAACTTTGAGGATGGATTATAGTAACAGCGTTCATTTAGGTTTTACCCAAATATCTAATGAACTGTTATAAGTAGCGCAGAATGTAGCAGTAAGACTTGTGCTTAAACTCAATCGTTAGACTATTGTCTCTTGCTATGTGACATAAGTGCACTGGTTATTCGTGCATAAGCACATCCTGTCTAAATCTTTAGTTACTATTGAACGAGCTTTCTTTAAGACAGGACCCAAATATCTTATCAATAGATTCAAACATTATTCTACAAATCAAATACTCATTTAAACCTCCTCCAGGCTCCAAAATTTAGATTGGTTAAGAGAGGTGGTAGGCCCTTCTTGGTCTTGGCTGCAAAGGCTTAGAAAAACTCCCCCTGACTCTCAGATTCATTAAAAAGGAAGATATATATATTAAAGAAGCAACTAAAAACCTGACCTTTTTGTCACTGTAATGCAATTGTCAGAATAATACTATGCTCACAGACTATCACTAGTAGGCCCATCGGGGCAGCTCCTGCTCTCTATAAAAACCATCTTAGTCATTCATTCTTTCATTGTCACTTGGATTTACACAAATTGAAGAATTGTACTCATTGAGTAAATCAATATTTTCCTTTGGGTGTGGGAGAAGTTAAATTAATCATAAATGTGTATTTGCTCCTTTAAGCTAAAAATGTTTGGTTTTGTCAATTCAGGAATGTAATTTGAAGGTAAACAAGACATTAAGACCCCAGTTTAGTTTCTATTCCTGCTTTTGATTTTTGGCCGCAGAGGATCAGAGTACCAATGGTAGTGCTAGAGGTACTAGTGTGCATGCTGGGGATAGCATCTGCTATCCCTGGATACCCTTAACTGATGTCCAAGTAGAGTGCTAGGACTCTGTCTTTGAAATGCAATATATCTATGGTGATAACCTACATACTAGAGTCGTACCTACATAAGTATTTACAAATATTTGCAATACCCTTCTCACACATATATCCACACTCAAAGGAACTTAGAACAACCAAATTTGTTTTTAATGTGATGGGGGTGCACCAGGAGAATGAAGTCCAGAAATCATAGAGTAATGTCAATAAAGTTCTTTATTTTCAAATTTCACAGATTGCATCAAAAGTATGTAAGGCTCAGCCAACGCGTTTCATTCCGTCACGGGGAACTTCATCAGGGCTCAAAGATAATAAGAGTAAGAATCAGAAGCTCCAAAAGGCCCCACTAAGGATTCAGTAGTGGCACATGATATAGGAACTCCCCGATGTGTCTATAAGAACAAAAAGATCCTGAGTTCAAGCACCTGTAGTGTCAATGGGCCAGATTAAGAGATTCATGTGGCCAGTCCAAAAGTCAAAGTCCAGTGTAATATGCTGGAACAATCTGAAAGGCTTGCAGTTAAAATGATCTTGCATAAGTAAACCTGTAATTTCAAAGAAGCCGAATATAGGAGTTCATACGGTCAGTCCGGACCAGTGTATTAGACTGGAACACTCTGGAGGGTTTGCAGGTATAATAAGTCCTGCACAGTAAGACCGATATCCAAGTACGTCAGGTCTGCACCCCAACCAAATTTGTCTAGGATTTGTGGACTAAACCACACATGTACCTACTAAGCAACAGCATACCATAGTGCATTAGAGGACATGGAAATAAAATGTTTAGATTGAATTCGCGCAGCTCGGACAGAAGACGGAGGGGTAGGAAAAATTTGTTTTGATGTTATGAGCTTCTTCTTAAAGAGGTGAACATTTCTCTCCTTCCTGAACTGAAGGAGTCATGATGTAAGTCCGAAGAGTTAGTGGGTGTCATTCCAGATCCCCTGTGCAAATAAGAAGGATTGTCTTTTCTTTTTTTGTCGTTTTTGCAACTATTGGTTTCTTACCTAGTGACGTCTTTGGTCTTAATGGCTGCCTCTGATGATTAATGTTTTGTCTGTTCTTGCTGTTGTGCTCAATTGTTCTGCTTGTAGGTGAAGCAGCAGGTTTTGAAGATAATGTGTACTTTGAGTGACAGACATTTCACTTCACTTAAAATGGTGAAATGTGATCATAATTTTCAGTCCTTTAATGTGCTAGGTGGTAGTGTGTAAAACATCCTACTTGGGGTAACTTTGGAGCATAAGCTAATGGGGACAGTATCGCCAGGATGACCATACATTAGCAGGACTTCACGGCAAGTCAATTTCATGCACATCTAACCCCACATAGAAGTGGCAGAAGGCATAAATAGGCTTTTTCAGGTTCTTATGATTATGATGAACAGCCTTTTCCACAAATAGCAGAAGTAGTGAAAAGGTACAACTAACGTGCATTGAATTTAAAGCTTCTTTCACTAGCCAGTGGTTCATACAATTCACACATAGGCAAAAAGACTAAAACTAGTTTACAATAGTGCCCATTCCTGGAATGTGCTTAAATTAAACACCACATAAATCAGTTAATGAACAGCTCAGTAAAATAAGCACTTGCAGCAGAGATATAAGTGAATCTGAAGATCACATGATCAAATCCACACAGGGTCAAACCAATCTTTCATCTATCCTGGGCCGATAACTTGAGTTAAGTAACATTTACATGTGTTATTCATAGCATTATGAAGAAACAACACAGCTGTAGTAAGTGCTATAGTTTTTTTTTAGGAATGCTTCTTAATTTCTTTCAAGTTGAGAATAAATTGTACTTGCAAATTTCCAGGACTTTAAGTGGCACTACCTTCACTCTAAGTTTGGCATGTATTTATGTAGATCACTTTGAAGACCATGTTGCGATGACACAAACTAACTCCTCTTTCAATCATTTGAAACTGTAGAAACTTTCTATTGATAACATATTATGTATCGGGGAAGGCACACAGCATGAGCTGGAGCAATTCACTGAATGGCTGTACCAACAAGATCTACATTCGTTCTTTAAATGGACATCAAGTAAGACTATTATTTACTTCCTTGACTTGGATATATCTCAATGGCAATAATCTTGAACCAACAACCAACTGACAAAAATTCTCTGTTTCATTGTGGTCATTCCAACTTTGCACCATGAGAGATTATTTATCAGTCCGTAAATTCTTCAGATAGAAAAAGAATTGTAATAGCACTCAAGATTTCAATGAACAAGTTGGATACCTGAGTGTATGCTTAGAATCAAGAGCTTACCACCCCAAAGTGGTGGGCAAAGCACAAAGGAGAGCTCTAAACAAGCCTTGCTCCTATAATTTGGAACACCATCAAAACCTAAATAATGATTTTATAACAATAGTATCACCCACTGATCTACTGTCTATTCAAATATGCAATATCATTTGAAAAAATTGTCATTACTTTGAAAAGGATGGTAACCCCCGCCCCCCTCAGCCATCAACTGGTACATGCATGGCCACATCTGGGGAACCTGGACAGAGGACCTTATGGAACACCCCTGCACTTACAGGTCATTAACATTTGGGAGCTTTAATGTTTGCAAAACAACTGAAGAGAGCGCAAGTAAGTGATGCTTAACACTGGAAATGTTTGGACAGGGACATGGTTCTCAAATTGCAACACCACCTTTGTCATAAACAAAATTTAGTACCCACGTTTCATACCTTACATTGACTTTACACATATAAGAGCATGCGAACATCATCAAGAATAAAAGACTTACAAGACTGATGGAACATTTAACAACGACTCACATAACCCAAGAGACTTCAAATGTACTATATGAGAACAAGTCAATACCAGGCTACAAACAGCAAAAAGAATCCTTCATAGGAAATTAGCTAGGTGGATCTTTGCTGAGCCTACCAAAGAGGCCTGAATCACTCAATTGAATGGAATCACATTACTAAAGCATGAGGTCATTCATCTCTTTAGTTGATAGCATCAAAGTTAAGTTTGACTATTTTTTCCTCTGACTTTTTTTTACCATTTATTTCTCATGCAGTCTCAGAGCAAGTGCCCTTAAGTTTTAGTAGTGCAACTGAATGTCTCCTGGCTCAGTGCATGCATATTGATGTTTTTAGAGAAGAAACAGTGGTACTCAGAAAGGATTCCGATTAGTAACATTTTCAATGATCTTACTTTTGAGCTTTCCTTTTTCGCTATGAGCTGCAAACCCATAAAACACCATTCCAAGATGACACTGCCTGTGCTACGCCGAGTATGATGATGTCACCTTGATACCACCTCCCACTGTGAGATTGCGACCGAGCAATTAGACTGAAGTTCTCCATAGAGGTTTCTGAATCTAGAGGTATTTTGGTACATGGCCGTTGGACTTGGGATCAGCTTCAACGGTGCAGGGCACTAGAGAGGCTTTGCTCTGTGCCTAATTTCCTATATGAAACCAGGGGATTCCTATGGGAATGCGACAATATTCCTTTAAGAAAAAGGCACACCCTAGAGATAAGTTTGGGCTTTGTTTTCTGCTTCTGACTGCTGATTAAAAGACCCTGGGGCATATTCTCAAGGACTCATCGCCGATTTAGCGGCACTTTTCCGCCACGAAAGTGGCGATAGATTTATCACCCTATTCACAAGCCTGCGCTAACAGCCGAAATTGCCAGTTTACCTGCGATAGCTGCCGCAAAAAATATCGCCAAGGCTGACAGCGACAACTAACGCTAATCATATGCAGAGTAGGCGTTCCTGTGCAAAAACTCACGATAAAACCACTTCGCGATATTCTCAACGACCAGCCAGATCGGCGATGCGGTCCAAAAACAGGCGATAAGGCATGTTAGCAGCCGGGACTTAAGACCTGCTTTTTTCTGGTCTTAAGTTGGACGAAACCTGCAGTATAAAGGGAGCCCAGCCCAGAGCCACATCTGAAGACCAACAGATGCCATGGAGCTACTAATCATGCAGCTCGGAGACCCAAGAGGGCCACAACACCCACCGCCACCACCCCCAGGACCACCCCCCCGACTACCACCGAGGCACCTGGCTGGTCCTCCGGGGGGTTTGTGGGGTTCTGGTTGGCCTCTGTAGTTGCTCCAGCTTCCTCCATGGTGCTTCTCAGTTGTTAGGGTTTTTTACATTTTCTTTTTTGCAGCTTTTATGGTGAATTTTCCCGCCTGACGTGGGAATAGCAAGCCTAGCACTGATTATCGTTGATATTTTTTTCGCTGTTGGGCCCATCGCAACTTTTTTCACGTTTGGGTTTCCTTTTTTATCGGCGTCCTGGTAAGTTTGACGCGGACATTTGACGCGTTATCGGGATGCTATCGCCAGTTGCCGGCATGTTGAGAATACGCCGTTGACACGGCGTTCTTTTCCCTCGATAGTTGGCGATATGTAAACTTGCGTTAACCCAGATTGGCGATAATTATCGCCTGTTCTTGAGAATATGAAATGAAATGAAATGAAAAGGACATTTATAGAGCGCATGGCTACCAGAAGGCCTCCCAGCGCTTAGCATGACTAGTAGACAGGGGGAGGGACAGAAACGATTAGTTTAAGGGAATAAAAGAGTTTTAAGTTGTTTCCTAAAGGCAAGATGGCTAGACTCTTTCCGAAGGTGGAGGGGAGGGCATTCCAGAGTCTGCCTGCATTCAGAGAAAAGAGCCTGCCACCACTTCTGGCTCGTTTGATTCTGGGGATGTCAATTAGATGAAGATCGTCCGAGCGAAGCTTTCTCCTTGCTTTATATGGTTGAATTATGGATGAGATCAAGGGAGGGCCAGTCCCTAAAAGGGATTTGTGCACAATGCACAATGATTTAAAACTGATTCTTTCTTTTACTGGGAGCCAGTGTAGAGATCGAAGGGCAGGTTTTGCGGAAAGGGATCTGGATGTTCCCGACAGCAATCTGGCTGCACAGTTTTGGATGATCTGCAGTCTATTAATCACTGAGGTCGGAGCTCCCAAATAGAGCGCATTACCATAATCCAATCTAGAGAGTAGAATAGACTGGACCATGATTTTCTTGGCTTGAGGAGGGAGCAGAGGAAGCACTTTCCTCACCATTCTAATCAAGCCAAAACAGATAGCTACTGTCTTACTGGCTTGCACTTGGAATGTGAGATTCTGATCTAGCCAGATGCCCAGGCTCTTTATCTCAGGTTTAGGGATTGGGACTGGGCCCATGCAAGCTGGCCAGATAGTTCTGAGTAATATATTGTCAAAATTACCCAGAGTCATGACCTCGGTCTTTTCTCCGTTTAGTTTCAGGTGGGAGGACCCCATCCAATTTACGACTTCCGTAAGACATGCTTTCAGGGTCGTGGAGTATTGTGTACATTGGTTAAGAGCTACGACCAATTGAGTGTCGTCCGCATAGGTGACCATATGTATCCCAAACGGAGCCACAATTGAAGCCAAAGGGACCATGTACACATTGAAAAGTGTAGGACTCAATGACGAGCCCTGCGGCACACCACACTGGAGAGGCCAAGGTTTAGAGCTCCTACTCTCTTCAAAGACCTGGAATGAATGTTCTTTCAAGAAGGAACGAATCCAGCTCAGAGCAATTCCACCTACTCCCAGATTGCAGAGGCGGTGAATCAAGACCTGGTGATTCACCGTGTCAAATGCTGCGCTCAGATCCAATAGGATAATGGCTGCAGCACCTCCTGCATCGAGGATTTTCCTAGTTTCCTCCACAACCGACAACAAGGCAGTTTCCGTACTCTGCCGAGGCCGGAAGCCAGTTTGGGATGGGTGTAGAAGGTTGGAAGTTTCCCAAAAATTAGAGAGGGCATGATTAACATATTTTTCGGCAATTTTAGAGATCCCAGGCAGAAGAGAGATAGGGCGATAGTTGCCCAAGTCTGCGGGATCGAGATGCGGCTTCTTAAGAAGGGCCTTAATCATAGCTTCTTTCCAAGGTCGGGGGACTACTCCTGTACAAAGTGAGGTGTTGATGACATGGGTGATTGTGGGGCCTATAATGGATGCAGCTTTAGTTAGGATGTTCATAGGAGCTGGGTCTCTTGGTGATCCACTTTTTACTGTGGGCATAAGAGTCAGGAGTGTTTCCAGGAGGAGAGGGGGAAAACACTCCAGACGATGAATGGTGGGAGGGCAGTTTGGTAGAGAGCTCGCCCATACAGGATCAATTTGAGGGAGCCTTTTTATAATATTCTGAATTTTGTTGTTAAAGAACTCTGCCTGATTTTCACAACGAGTTCCATGAGTGTCAATAGGGACAGGAGGAGCTGAGCTTTTAAGGAGCCTTTTTATAATAGAGAAAGTCTCTCTAGGGGAATTGGCAGCTAGCCGAATTTTTTCCTCATAGTAGGCTGCCTGAGCTTTCCTCATTTCCGCTCTGTATGTACATATGGCCCTTCTATAGGTGAGCTTACTCTCCATAGCAAAGTCTTTCCTCCAACTTCTTTCCAATATTTTACAATTCTGTTTCAAGATACGCAGTTCAACAGAATACCAGGGCGCTCTAATTGAGCCATTCTTTTTCCTAATCCGGATTTTTGGGAGGACCTGGTTCAATGAGTCCTCTATCCAACTACAAAAATCATTATACATTATGACTGGGCAGGGAACCAACTGAGGTCTATTATTTTCCAGTTCGTGGGTCCAGTTCTCCCAAGAGAGCTTAGACCAGGGACGGATAAATGTTCGAGAAGGACAAACTGGGGGGTTAGGGATTTGGGGACACCAGGAAAGGGGCACCAAATGATGGTCGGACCAGGGGATTGGAATAGGGTTATTTCCCTGACAATTCTCCAGATTAGAAAATACTGGGTCAAGACAGTGTCCTTGCACATGTGTAGGGAGTTGGACTTTTTGCAGCAGCTGAAGTGACGCAAGGTCGTTTGCTAGTTCAACTGCTACTGTAGATCTGGGATCATCAAAGTGCAAATTAAAATCACCGAGAAGGGTAAAATTTGCAGTGGTACTAGCCAAATTGATGACGGTTTCTAAAAGAGAGTTACAAAAAGAACCTACCGCACCCGGGGGGCGGTAGATCAGAATGCCTGAGAGTGTAAGAAGAGAGGAGAATTCTAAAGAGAAACGAACATTTTCGCAATCCAAAAGAGGACTGCCAAGTAGACGACAGGTAAGGTGATCCTTATAAATGATTGCGATTCCATCTCCTTTGCTTACAGTTCTATCCAATCTTTGCATCGCATAGCCCTGGGGCAAAGTTTGTACTATGTCCGGCTCAGAGCTAGCACTGAGCCAAGTTTCAGTTAAAAAAAGCACCTCAGGGGAGGAATCTTGTAAAAGGAACGATATTTCCGTGGAATGTTTGGGAAGGGATCTACAGTTTAAAAGTAAAATACTATAGGTAGAACTTAAGGGAAGGGCTGAGCGATTATGGGTGGAAAATAAAAACGGGCAATGTTGGCATTTGGATCCAAGGTTATCTGCTCGTAAAAAATGGAGACATTTGGCCCTGGGGTCGTTGTTTAGCTGGAGCAGTTGATCTCTAGAATACCCAGTGCGTCCTGGGGGTAAAGGAGCAGGGGTTTTGGCCCCTGGCCCCGGCCGGGCGCGGACGGGCGCAGACGGGCTTGCTTTAGGCGCGCCTTTGGCGCGCCCGCTGCGCGCGTCCGCTGCGCGGTCGCATTATGGATTCAATTTATGCAACTTCTTCCGACGCCGGGTGCAGCAACTAGACCGCTGCCCCGTGCGTCTGAAGCGCTCGAACGGAAGTGGTGCACGGGACCTTCCTACCCGCCGAGCATTGAACACAGCTCGTACCGGGGGTTGGTTCCTTACGTGCAAAATGCCCAACAATAAAAAGATGTGCAAAATCAGCAAATTTAAAACATGTAAAAAGAATTTATCCAGGACAAAATAGCTGTTTTTTAAGTACATGGACGGGTATGACCAAGGCATTTCTGCATAGTTATACACAGAAAAGTATGACGTCACTGGACTTGTTGAGCAGTAATGTAAGATCATGTTGAGGAAATTGATACCCATTTGGAACTTTGTATTTATGCACAGATGGTTTTTAAGAGGAGATAATAGCAATGTAATCTGCATTATTTGTTTTAACAGATTCCAAACCGATGGATCTTTTTTATGACCCTCAGCATTGTCTTCACCTCTTGAACAAGTATGAGATTTCCCCACAGGGCTCAGATAATTGAGTTTGCCATTTGTTTATAAGAGGCTTATGTGTTTATGTTTTAGGATTATCCATTGAGGCTCCTCATTATTTCCTGATGAGGTCGCGAGGCACCTATACCAAGCTGGTCAGTCCTTTAAATTTCTGATGAAATTGCCATGAGTTGTGTTGGCAATGAAAAATGTCGACCTCCATTATTACAGGTCACTGCATGTCCTGAATCTTTTACCGCACATTAAGGCAGCAATACATATTACAAAGATAGGCATCAATCACCCTGATATGTTAAAATACATGTGAGGAATCACTTTACAACCCAGTTATCATCTGACCTCCAAAAGTATCCAGCAACGTGAAAAGGGTTGGTCAGTAGGAGGGACATTCTCTAAAAAGTAACTACCCAGTACTGTAGTATTAGCATTAATCACAGCACTCCTATGACCTCCTAATGAAGAAGACCAATGATGAGAAGCAGCCATCTACATTTGTCGTCCCTTTGTTGCTCCTGTGAGGTATCTGCTCATAACCAAAGAACATGTATATAGAGGTTACTGCGTAAAAAATCATGCTACCACTGCCTGATTGTTTAAAGGTACACACCTGGCCCATCCCAATTAATACAAAATGTGTCTAGTGTAAAACTAACTCTTTAGGGCTAGGGCTTGTTTATTTTGTATCGTTATTGGGGTGGAAGGTGTCATAGATTTCATCTCTCTCTGCTCCATTGTGTAACTGCATGCTTCTAAATTTCTCAGATTTGCCATTACTAAAAGTGAGCCTCGAGTGTTTTTTTTTTTTTTTTACACAAAAGAGTTATTCGAATCGATACAAGCTCTGCAAAGAAAAATGTATAAAATAATAACTCTACCTTGAGAAGGGAACATTTCATTTTCCATGCCTATTCAGTCTCATTCCATCTTCTGGCTAACTGCTGAGAGCTGCTGTGACTTTGACGATCAATGATAATTATGATCATGGTTTTAGTGACATGAACACTACCCACCGAGAAATGAAGTGAGACCACCAACTTATTATTTCATCTCTGCTTAATGGGCTGAGATCGATTCTCATCAATGTCAGGATGGTGCTGGATTTTACTGCAAAAAGCAAAGCAAAACCGAAGCCAGGTGACTGTAATCTCACATTTGCAATTCTGCATTCTTCTAATTTCTCACCATAAAATTGTTTAAGAACACCGAAATGAAAAATAGTTCTATGATAAAATTTGATCTGCAAACTTTCCTGTACTAGCAAGCGTTGATGTACATCTCTCCTTGTGTGAAACAGCCTTAGGCTCATTTTGGAGGACAGAGCCTATAAATACATTGATGTTTGGGAAGGACCAATCTATGTATGCCTTTTTTTTTAAAATACTGTTTAAAATACACTGTTCCTACAATGCATTTGATAATTATATTTGCAGAAACCTGGCTTGCTCAGTAAAGCATTATGTATGAACAATGAATGTTAACTCTGCGTGAATTTGCAAAACTGGCTATTGGCAATTTCGAAAAGATTTTTTTCCTAAAATAGCATATGGAAAGTACTACAAAAAAAAGCTTTTGACCATAAACAAACCCACAACTCCAAACTACTTATACTTAAGAAAATTATCCCGCACAAATAGGAAAAAACCACCAGTAAAATCTGTTTTTGGTGACGTGACAAGGGATACAACTTTATGACATTGTAACGTTTGTTACCTACACATACATTTTAAGGGTTGAGTTCTAGTTTCACACACCTTCTGGATGAATGATGATCACAGCCTCCAGCGGCTCCATATTCAAACAGAACAGAACAAGTGTCAGTGTGAAACTTTGTGGACCACCAAGTGGCACAAGCAAAGGGTTCGACTCGCTAGTTTCAATCTTGATTTGTTGGAAACAAATGGACAGGAAATTTGTAAACTAGTTCGATACTCTTGTACTAAAGGCCATCCTGTCTCCGAAGGAGATAAAAATCCGTAATGAAGTGTAATTTGGGCCACCAACATGCCCAGAAGTGTCAGCTAAGAGTCATTTACTGTATCCAGCTTGTGAGGACCGTCATCCAACACTATCAGACTTTCAGTCTCATTGCTAAGGGTCTGAACACGAGAATAATTGATTGTATTGGATGCAAGATGATGTTAATGATATGTGAGTATTCAGTGGCGGCTCCTCCGCTAAGGTGGGGGAGCGTTGCCCCACTACTTTTAAGAGTGCAGAGAATGACAAATAAAATGTAAATAACTTGACGTTATTATCATTATATTTGTTCCTGCTGCTTGGCAGCTTTGCAGGCTCGTCGGCGCCACTCTGATCTCAGAGCAGGGGGGGGGGGGAGGAGTGGTGGGCACTCTGTAAGGTGCGCAATGACTGTTTGGCCGGCCCTCATGGGCCAGCCAAACAGTCATGCGCACTTTGCATGTTCTCCTCCAAGGCTACATTACAGCCTGGGTGGAGAATATACCCAGGCTCCCATTCCCTGGCTGAGTGCCGAACTACGGTGCTCAGACCAATCACAACGCTGCATTTCAGCATTGTAATTGGCTAAGGGGAGCTTGGGAGCCTGGGAGCTTCCTGCTTGCATAGAAACCAGGAAGAGGAAAGAGGAGAGGCGGAAGTTACTTTTTTTTTAAACCCCCCCTCCCTCTCTTTCTCCCGCCCCACTGCTGCTTCCCGGGAGCAACCGCCACTGTGCCTATTAGCCTTGGGACCCATGATGGAGACCCATGGTCATTGCTAGTCAATCTATATTTTGATGCTTCATAGTGGCACTTGTAGTTGATCTCGGTCACGTCTGGCAACAACAAATGTCTCTTTCACTCATTGATAAAATTTAAAGTGCACTTTTTCTAGTGCACAGTAACTACTGTTCACTTTTAATAACCACACAAAGTACTAATGTGTTATTTCGCGTGAACCTATATTCCAGCTGTGAGAAATTAGGCTATTGGTTGACTGAAGTGTGCGCCCTGGTCAAGCAAAATCCACAGTCCCTGGCAGGGTGTATCACAAAATTCACTAAATTAACTTGTGCCTAACCCTCGGTAGCTTGGCACAAATAGCAGTCAGTCTGAACTTAGAGGCAATTTGTACAGCATTTATGCAGCACACAAACAACAATAATGTGAAAACACAACACAAGAAAAATCCCATTCAAATTTAGAAAAATAGATTACATTTTAATAAATAATTTGACACCATACAGCAAAAATCCAATCTGTAGAACCAGAGTTATGCATTTTTGAGTGTTTTTAGTAAAAGATAGTGCCAAAAAGATAAAAGCGTCAACCGCGGACATCTAGTCGAGACCGGGTCAAAGTTGAAAAATATGTTTGCGATCGAGCGGTGTTTGGATACAAGAAATGGATTGCACCCGGTCAATGCTTACCTTTGGGATTGGAAGAATTTAAAAAATAAATGCGCTGAGAAGGTAAAATTCAGCGGGAAAAGGCTGCAGGTGGCGTTGAAGAAGGGAGCATCGTCGTTAGGGAGCATTTGGAAGGAATTGAAGTGACGATTTCTATGTTCGAAGGTAGTAATTTTTGGGGAAGTCGAAAATCTCCAGTAGGACGAGGAAGGAGGCTGTAGCAGAAGATAATTCCAGGAGGTCCGATATGCCTTTGGTGAAGGACCACTGAAAAGGATTTGGTGCTGTGGAGAAGATTCTAGTGGGAGCAGCTGCAAAATCAGGCCGACCGATGATGCACCTTGGGCGGATCCCCTAGCAGGTTGGTCCCAGTCTCCCCTCGGTTCTCAGAGCAGTTTTTAGCAAAAAAAGTTTCTAAGTATCAATTTTGGGATTTTGGCTATCTGGGCACCTTTAGCACCACAACCAAGGGTCCAGGTCTGATGGGACACCACTTGAGGTTCAGGATTCACTCAGGCTGGGTTCAGATGTAGGTTCAAGATGGCGGGAGCCTTTTATGTTCCTGAGGCTCTGAACAGGAGGCCAGCAAACTAGCCGTTAGAGTCACTCTGGTAGTCCTGGGTTCTGGTGAAGATGCAGGGCTCAAACAGCAGGGCTGGCCTCTGAGGGTTCAAGGCAGAATCCAGGCAGCAAAGCAGTCCTTCCAGGTACAGCAAAGCAGTCTTGCAGAGCACATAACAGGACATAGTAGCAGGCAATCCTCTGAGAGTCCTTCCATAGGTCCAGAAAGTGAACTGAAGAGTGGGTGTGAGGGCCCTACTTTTATGTCTGGTGCCTCTTTTGAAGTTGGGAGAAGTTTCTAGAGGTTTCTCTTTGAAGTGGTTGGAATTTTCTGACTCCCCTGCCTTGGCTCCACGCTGGCTGCAGTAACAATGTGGAGGTGATAAGCCCTTTGTCTGAAGGCAGAACACAGCCTATTCAGTTGCAAGTGGGGCTATGCCAAATTCCGCCCCCCCCATTCTGCCATCAGATGGCCCATTCAGGCACACCTAATCCCTCTATTGTGTGACTGTTAGGGAGGAATTCACAAAGTCCAACTGTTAGTTACACACAGTCATGTGACCCAGGAGAGGCTGCATGCACCAAATGGCTAAGGGCAGAAAAATTGCAAGTTTCTAAAAGTGGCATTTAAAAAAAAAATTATACTTTAAAATCTGATTTCACTATTAGAGAGGATTTTTAATTACAATTTCATAGATACCAAACAAGAAATGCTTTTCTGTTCTCAATCAAAAGTAAACCCCTTATTAAATGTAATTAGGCAACCCACAGTTATCCTATAGGACAGGTAGGCCTCACAGCAGTGAAAAATTAATTTTAAGAGCTTTTAACTATCAGGACATGTAAAACATAAAAGTACATGTCCAACGTTTTAATTACAATGCACCCTGCCCCATGGGCTGCCTAGGGCCTACCATAGGGCTAACCTATATGCAATAAAAAGGAAGTTTAAGTCTTGGCAGTGGGGTTGCATTGCCAAGTCGAATTCGCAGTTTAAAACTGCATTCAGGCTGCAATGGCTACTTAAGTGAGTGGCACAATATGTGCTGCGGGTCCATTAGTAACATTTAATTTGATTTGCAGGCCCTGGGTGCATGGTACAACACTCCATAAGGGATTATTTATAAATACATTAAATATGGCAATTAGATGAAAGACAATTTAACCATGTTAAAAGGAGAGAGCACAAGCACTGTAGCTCTGGTTGGCAGTGGGAAAGTGTGCAGAGTCCTAAGGTTAACAACAACGAATTCAGTAAAAAAGTGAATAGTAAAGGCAAGCAGTTTGGAGTGACCCTGCAGAGAGGATCAGGTCCAACACTAGTTTTCAAATCTGTCTCTGAAAATACTTTGCAGATCTCTGTTTGTGCCTATCTTTGTGTTCTTTGCAGCACAGCCATTAATTTGTTAATAGTTTTGAAGCAAAAATCCTGAACTCAGCAATGATAATTTTTCAAAATGTATTTATAAAGTATACTTTTAAATATTATAATCTTAAATATTTATTTAGCAAATTGCAGTAACTATTTATGTAAGACCTAACACTGCAGAGGCCGTCAACTTATTTATTCATGGGCATGCAGTATGAAGGAAACATGCAATGTACTCATTGTGCTTACAGCTCAGGATTAATGGAGTGTGTATTTTTATTCCACTTATGTTTGTTACATTGTTGATATTTGATATAAATATATTAATTATTCTACATAGAAAGTTATATAAGCCTCTTGATTTCTCTTCTCTTTTGGATGCGAACTGGATTCTCTGGTGAATAGTTCAATATACAATGTAAAAAGCAAATAAGTAATCCGACATGGTAAGATTAATGATCTTCTTACATCCTCAGACATGCACGCATTTCTCAAGGTGTTGCTCTTTATGATAGGCACAATGCCTCTGTAGAAATGGTGAACTTGCGAGACATTACCATCTATATCATAATTGCTTCTAAGCTGCTAATTTTTAAGACGCTGTATTTACGAAATCTATTACAAACTGAATTTGTGATATTGAGTAGGCCTGGGCAGGGAACTACGCTCCGTTCGCGGAGTTTGCAGAGTTTTCTGCACTCTGCACTCCGCGGAGCTCGGGGAGTGCAGAAAACTCCGCTTCGCGATGTGCAGACAAGTTTTTTCCCCGCTCGCGATCGCGAACGGTAAGTTCGCGATCTCGAACGGTAAGTTCGTGAGCGCGAGCTACCGCTCGGGTAGAATTTCTACCCGAGCTGCAGGAATACCAGCAGAAACTGCAGTTTGCACTGCACTCCACCACTCGCGGAACTTCGCAGATGTTTTTTGTAACTTCGCAGAGTTCCGCGTAGCAAAACTCCGCGAACTACGCCCAGGCCTGATTATGAGTTAACATAAATAATTTAAAAGAGGCGAACTCTATAACACAAAGATGGTTACTACTGACTGATCACTGAAAATAACCCAACAATCCCTGCCCTATTTAAACCAGACCTGTGCATGCATCCCTATGAAATCTATGCATGAGTACAGGTAAGGGCATTAAGACTGCTAGTGGGTCTGCTCAATACCTACTAGCATGATCTTAATGTCATTGCTCGCTGTTAGACCTGCCATCCTTAGGGTGGTTTTTCCCCTAACTTTTTGCCTTTTGCCTCTCATTTTTTCTGATTCTTTTTGTTGGCCTTAGGACTCTGTGCACTTTATCAGTGCTAAATTGCATGTGCTTCTCACATAAACGTGGTGAAATTGGTGTATATCTGATTGGCATATTTGTTTTACTGTTAAGTCCCTTGTAAAGTGGTATACCATATACCCAGGACCTGTACTTCAAATGCTACTGGTGGACTGCTGGACTGATTGTGCCACTTACAGAAGTAGCCTTTCAAACCTATATCATGCCTGCCACTGCAGTGCCAGTGTGTGCAGTTAACTGCCACTTAGACTTGCCATTTAAAACTAATTGCCAAGCCTTAAACTCCCCTTTTACTACAAATAAATCACCCTTAAGGTAGCCTCTAAGTAACCCTAATGGCAGGGCGCTATGTAAGTAAAATGTAGGGCATGTATCTGTATGTTTTACCTGTTGTGGAAGTGGCAAACATCCTATTTCATTTTTCACAACTGTGAGGCCTACCCCTCTAATAGGCCAGCATTGGGAATACCTTTATATACCTTTAAGCTGTAATTCCTCATCAGAGAGTAGTAGCTTTTATATGTTTGATATGTTGGGAATGGTAATGATAAATACTCCTTACTGGTGAAGTCAGATTTAACATTACTGTTTTATAAATACCTCTTCTAGAAAATGGATATTTCTCTGTACTTACTGCTCTTTGTGCCTGACAATCTGTCTCCAATACACTTCTGGGTTGGGGGACAGCTAAACTTTGTGCATTCCCTCTAGACAGCCACAAACACTGGATGGTGAGGCTCATCTGCATTTTGAGGGCTCATATGCATTCTGATAGGTATTCCTGTGCAGGAAGAGGGAGAGGTGGGTCACACTTACATCTGAATAGGCTGTGTCCCACACAAAGCACTGATTTGCCCCCCAAGGTTAGCCTGGCAGGACTGGGCTGAAAGGGATCCCTGTGAACCTCTTAGAGTTCTTTTGAAGTCAGCTCCTACATCAAAGGCACTTTTGGGTATAAGTACTGAGGGGCATATTTACGTTTCCTGGCGCATCCCCGCAAATCAGCAGGGATGCGCCAGGAAACGTGCGACACGCATCTCAATCCTTGCGCCACCACGGATGCGCCGCATTTACAATGCGGCGCATCATGGCGCAAGGAAATGCAGATGCGTGTCGCATCTGCTGCCGTAACGTTAGCGCAGTGCTGGAGTTGTGTCGGGCGCGACGCAACTCCAGCAGTGTGCCAACCATGCCCATGTCTAACATGGTGCGTCAAGCCTTACGCCTGCTTCAAGCAGGCGCAAGGTTTGACGCAGCGGGGTCGGAAAAGTGACTAAGTGAAATCTTGTAGATTTCACTCAGCCACTTTCCGAGGCGTTCCTGCGCCGGAACGCCCCCTGCGCCAGAACGCCCACATGAAACCTGACGCAGGTTTCATGTGGCGCAGGGCTTTACAACGTGATGCATCTCCCTAGATGCGTCACGTTGTAAATAACCCGCAGCATGGTGCTGGCTTTACGCCGCCGCTGCGTCACAGAAGTGACGGAACGGTGGCGCAAAAGTGGCGCAAGGGGCTTGTAAATATGCCCCTGAGTCTCTGACCCCCACAGATCAGAAACTTCTGGATCTTAAACTGAACCTCTGTCAGAAGGACAGCTGTGCTGCTTAATGGACTCAACTGGACTGCTTTTCTGGAAGGACTGGTTTTCTGCTTGCTGTCATGCTGCTTGCTGGTCCCTGACCCTGCTGGAAGAAGAGCTGGACTCTGCCTTCCCTCCAAGTGATCTCGAAGGGCTTGCTGGCTTGCCTCCTGTTTTTTTAAGTCTCAGGGACACAAAAGACTTCATACGATTCTGCTGGTGCTGCTGGTTTCTGTCTTCTGTGAGTCTTACCCTTGCCTGAGGTGCCTCCTCCAAGCTCTGGGCTTCAGAAGTGGGTTCTGCAACTGCCTACATCACCAACAGTTCCTGTGCCCCTGAAATCAAGCTTTTGGGCTCTTCACGACTGTGAATGAGCCCGTTCACACTGGGACTGTGCTGCTCGCTCGAAGGATCAGCGCGAGCTGTTGCAGCATCGTGTACTCGCACAGCAAGCATTGCCACCTGTGACTGTTTGGCACCGTCTGCCATCCGCGATGCCCGGCTGGCTTGTCGCGGCCACAGAATCATTGCTAGTGATGCTCTACTTGCTCCAGGCGACCATCTCCCCCACAAACGGGGCACTTCGCTCAGCTTGAGAAGGTAAAACTTCAGCTGGACCTGTTTGGAACTGTATCCGACTCTGTGCTCCATCACGGTTGACATGAACTTTGGATTTACCCCGGTCTAGAGTGACCTAAAGCAACCTTTTAGCGCTATTGACTTCTAAGCACTGTTTTTGGTTTATTCTTTGAAAATTCATAACTGCGGTTCTACTTATTGCATTTTTGTCATTTTGGATTTGTATATTCATAAAAACACAATCTATATTTTTAACCTTGTGTGGCGTCTTTTTGTGGTGTACTCATTGTGGTACTGTGTGTGTGTGTATGTGTGTTGCACGAATACTTTACACATTGCCTTTGTAGATAAGCCTACTCGCTCCGTGCCAAGCTACCAGAGGGTGAGCACAGGTTACCTTATTGTGTATCTAGCTTACCCTGACTAGAGTGGTAGTTCCTGCCTGGCCTGGGTGCATACCTCAGCCAACCAGGAACCCCTTTTCTAACACCCCCTCCCTTAATACTAAAACTTCTACTGGCATGTTTGCCAGATGCCCTCAGCCTTGTGGCAGACCATCCTGACTCTTCCTGTGTTGGCCTCATCTATGTGTCTGCAGCACAGCATCCAGCTTCACAGGCACACAGTGACTTATGGGCCTTACCAGCCTGTTGTTACAAAGACAATGAGACAGAGGTTACATCCTCCTTAACTTTTTTAGTGCCTATAGAATGCTTAACTTATGCATTTTGTATTCTTTGTTTTGAGCCAGTTTTACTGTTGTGTTTATTTGGAACCTGAATTTATTTGGTCATCTGTATTTTTGTGTGAGTGTGCATGCATAGCTCAGGGGCGTAGCTTTCATTGGTGCAGTAGGTGCAGTTGCAGCAGATTCCAGAGTCTGAGGGGCCTATTGTACCCTGATTATTGCTGTATTTCACAGTTCCAACAGTGGCCAGGGGGCCGATATCCTTTCTTGCACTAGTGCCCATGATAGAATGGCTACATCACTGGCATAGCTTAAAGACATATATATATTGTCAAGGTCCAATGATGTGGAATTAAGAAGAGTAAAATCTATACTTACGCATATACTTAAATTGACAATATTGTGGCAATTAATATTCTGCAGTTGATATTCTTGAGGATTCATAAAAGAAACTTGATATTCTGGTCATACAACCCAGAAAAGAGCATGGATCATTTCCCTCTGCATGATTGATTCCAAATATGAAAATCTGTATTATTCATTCGGAGAAGGTTCCATTAAAGATAGTAATCATGTATTTTTCAATTAGAAAATGTGGCTCTAACACCTGATGGCTACGGCACAAAGGTGCAGGGCTTTCTCCCAGATAAATGCATGTATAAATTTACATAGTGCAAATCAATATTAAGGTCAGGAAATCATTTTAAAAAATGAGATAGAAAACATAAAATGCTAATGTAAGTTGTTTCCTTACTTATTGAACTTTGGGTAGATTTCTTTATTTCTTTGTCAGATTTGAAAATAATTGCTGAAAGCTCTGATTTATGTCCCTTTGAATGGTGTGTAGCCCATTTTTCTACAAAGCCTGGGATTGTGCTAGGGGGGCAGCAATTGAGTCGGTTATTTGATAACATTGCAACAAGAAATTTAACTAGACATTGATTGTCTTTAATTTGTGTATTGACAATGCAAATCCTTATTATAATCTAATTATATAATGTAATAGGAGTGCCACTGGTTTTATGGTTCCATTAATTCCCTTTGTTTATTTCTCACACCAGAGAAGATTGCGATATCACTTGTCAAGAACTCTTAATGATAATATAACATTCATACTCCCCTCATCTGTTGTTTGATAATCTTTTAAGTTGCTGCTTGTTTAGGTACTGAATTGTGCTACTGTACTTTGGGGTGTTTTAGAATTCTTCAAACCAAATTTGTACACTTATTTCAGCCATTTTTCGAAATAAAGTTGTATGCACATTGATTGTGAAAACAATTGTAGGAACAATCTGTGAATTACATCAAAGCTATTTCTTTCTGTGACCACCACCATACCCCTCACATTGGATTGCTCATGTTCCACAAGCCTAATCCTAAATTCTCCTCCTTTAGTCCAAAACTGTAACAGATTTCCAGCAATAATAAATATACTCCATGCATGTAAATGCTAACACTTAATCTTTCTTTGTATTTGCAAATGGCAGATTTTGTACATCTATGTGACATATATCTTTGCAATATGTTTTGTGAATCAGGCCCCATGAGATTTGTCTACATTAGTTCAATGTATTAATTTTATTAGTTCATTTTGGTTACATATCCACCAAATCAAGCTACATATATCCACACTCTCTAAAGAACCTAAGAAGCGGTGACATACTAAAAAACAGTATTGGTTGAATAATAATGAACTGTGTCTGGGCATACCAGTGCAAAGTTTCAAACTTGAGCAAACAATGGCAAATCCAGAATGCCTGGGGCTAGGTGCCAGCCCTTTGTTAGTGCTTGCTTTGTTTGTCATAATATTTTGGAGGAGTTGCCGGGCCCTTAACGATATAAACAAAAGATATTGACTGAAAGTAAAATTAGATTTTGTTTTCTGAAATAGCACCATTGCCATTGATGTCCCTGACACTGAAAAGATAGCCAACGTGTGAAGTGGCTGATCCATTGCCCCATGCTGTATACTGTAGACAAATGGAATGGCACCACAACAGAGCAATGGAAGAAGAAGACTAATAACTTTAGCCTTGTTTGACAAATCTTCACAAACTTTTCCAAAACAAAGTTTATCCACCTCAGCTCCTTCTTGGAAAGGTTTGGGGTGATCCATCAAGGGTGATTTGGTGTAAATCTGTTCTGTAGCTGTTGAGATATTAAGGGCCAAAAATATTTGGATATTATGGCAGTTGGGCTCGAGAGTGCAAAATCAAACATGGAGCCCTGTGATTGGTGGAGAGGCCTGTTTTTCCCATGAGCCTTCACGCTCTTGCGGGAGCAATAGGCTCCTGTGAGTCCCGCGAGAGCAAGCACTCTGATTAACTGGCTGTTGGAACTTTAGAAATGAATTGTGGAACAAAAACTATATAAGGAGGCAGCAGAAAGGTATATGTTTTCCCCATAGATTTAGAGAGGAGGTGTCTAAGGGATAACTGCTGTGAAGAACTAATTTTTATGATCTCCCTTGACTCTCGTGGAATCGCGAATTGCATAAAGGAGTATATGGGTTCTCAATATACTCTACTAGTAGGAATGCATATTGTGGTCCTTCTTTTTGAGAGGAAGTTTGTAAGAGATAAGTACTTTGATGAGCAGAAGGTTATTTTTATCTAACAATAAGTTGCGATCTCGAAAGACTCTTGTGGATCATAAAAAGTAGGAAAAAGTAGGTGATCTTTGAATACACTCTGTTATGCACACTTGTTACTGTAGGAAGGAGTTTTACTGGAGATGGTGTTTATCAGAGTCTACTATTTTCACCCATTGGTTTGGGAAGAGTTGTGACTAGAGTTAAGGCTCTTCTCACACACAACCTATTACACACTCCCGTTATCTAAGAGAGATGTCTGACAGGAGAGGTCAGTCATTCTCCATACACCCTACTATGCATACCTGTCATCTGAGAGAGAGATCTGAAAGGAGAGGCCAGTTCATCTACACATCCTACTACGCACACCTGTCATCTGAGATAAAGGTTTTAAAGGAAAGGTCAGTCCATTCACACACTCTACTAATAACACCCATAATCTGAGAGAGAGGTCTGAAAGGAGAAGCCAGTCCATCCACACACCCTACAATGCACACCATTCATCTGATATAGAGGTCTGACAGTATTTATTTATCTATTTATTTATTGAGTTTTATATAGCGCTGGCTAGACCCGGAGGTATCAGAGCGCTTTACATCAGGAACAACAGCAAGTTACAACAATAATCATTTAGACATTTTACATGGAAATTTCAAAGTGAATGCCAAATCATAGGAAGCAGAGAGGGAGAAGGGGGGATAAGAATATGAGTAGAAGGATAGGTGGGGGATGGGGGGAGGGAACCTGAGGGGGGAGGGGGTGAAGGCAGAATGGGTGAAAAGAGAAAAACGTTCAACTCAAGAGAAAAGAAAACATAGCGAAAAACATAAGGTCAGGGTACAGTAATTTAGAGACAGAGATGCGCAAAATTAACAAGGATAGTGGAAAAATTCAAAGGGGGGAGAGAATGTAGAAGGGGACAAAAGTGGTATCATGAGAGCGGGTGCGGGGATAGGAGGGAGCCAGGGGGGGGGGATGGAGTAAGGCAGACCAGAAGGAGGGAGAAATACGTTTGAGGATCGTCTGGGTGAGAACAGAGGAAAGGGGGAAAGGACATGAGTACAACAAGATGGTGGGTAGAGGGCAGTCCCTCCCTACACACAAAATCACACACCCATCAACTGAGAGGGGTCTGAAAGGAGAGGCTAGTGACTCCCCACACTCTACTATGCACATCCGTCATCTGAGAGAGAGGTCTGAAAAGGAGAGGACAGTCCATTATCATTTTGTAAAAAATAAAATGAATATAATAAACATATTCAAATGACTCCCTTATTATAAATTAGTGTTAAATAATAACTGAACACATGAAAGAAACTCTATACAATACTTTAAAATTAAATTTATAACTCTACCATCTCGTGAGTGTTCCATGAGTCAATCGCGAGCCTCTCAAGAGCCTCTCGCAAGAGTAATGACACACCTTAAAATTAGATTTACATAATGAAAACTAATACTGTGCAATATTGCAAAAAATGAATTATAATTGTGACTTCAATGTAAAAACATATACAAAGACTAAAAAAGTATAGTATTCAATCAATCAATCAATCAGGGGTTTATAAAGCGCGCTACTCACCCGTGAGGGTCTCAAGGCGCTAGTGGGGGAGCAGCTCCGGATCAGTCGAAGAGCCAGGTCTTGAGGTCTTTCCTGAACGTGTGCAGGGTCGGGGAGCATCTGATGTTCACAGGGAGCTCGTTCCAGGTCTTGGCTGCGATGTAGGAGAAGGCTCTCCCGCCTGTTCTGCTTCTGCGGATGCGGGGGACCTCTGCCAGGGCGAGGTCGGCAGAGCGGAGGTTCCTCTTGGGTACGTGGAAGGATACTCTCTCGTTGAGGTATTTGGGTCCGATGTTGTTGAGGGATTTGTAGGCATGGGTGAGGAGTTTGAAGGTGACCCTCTTCTCGACGGGGAGCCAGTGGAGGTCTCGTAGGTGTTGGGTCATGTGTTCGTGACGCGGTGTCCCGAGGACGAGTCTGGCTGCGGCATTCTGTATGGTTTGGAGTTTGTGTAGAAGCGTTCTGTTGATTCCGGCGTATAGGGCGTTGCCGTAGTCCAGTCTGCTGGTTATGAGCGCATGGGTGACGATCCTTCTGCACGCACAGCCGAAACCCTGACATGCATCCTCCTCAACGTGCGCTCCTTGCACCGACAAGCCATAAGATCTGGGACCTGATCAACACCCTCTCGCCCAACGTCGCCTTCTTCACGGAAACCTGGACCAACGCCACCTCCGGCCCGACATCGCCACTGCCATCCCCGATGGCTACAAGTTCCAGAGAAAGGACCGCCCCCAGCGCCCAGGAAGAGATCTAGCCATCGCACACAAGACCCACCTCCGACTCTCCACATCCATCACGAGTAACCCCCACTCCAATACAGAACACCTCCACTTCCAGATCCAGACCAGCCCCAGGACCACGCTACGCGGCACCCTCATCTACAGACCGCCGGGACCTCGCACCCAGTCCACAACTACCATCGCCGAGCTCGCCGCACCCCACGCCATCACCTCCACGGACTACATTCTACTCGGGGACCTGAACTTCCACCTCGACAACTGCAATGACCCCGACTCTACCACTCTCCTCGACAACCTCGCCAACCTCGGACTGAAGCAGCTGGTCAACACACCCACTCACAGAGCTGGACACACCCTCGACCCAATCTTCGCGGGAGGGACAAACGTCTGCTTCAGCCACACCACCCAGCCCCTCTGGACGGACCACCGCTCCGTCCACTTCACCTTCAACACCACCTCCGCACCCAAGCCTGCCCCTCGCCCGCCATGAAGGAACTGGAGCAAGGTCACAGAGGAACACCTCAACACCACCCTCCTCCAAGACCCCCCCAGCGCCACGACCGACACCAACTCCGAAGCCATGGAATTTCACCGCTGGATCTCCCACTGCGCCGACAAGCTTGCACCCCTCCCCCACCCCGCCAAACAACTCCCTCTGAAGGCCACCTGGTTCACCACAGAACTGCAAGAAGCCAGACGCTCCTGCAGATGCCTAGAGAAAACCTGGCGAAACCAGAAGACCATGGAAGCACAGAACAACCACAGGAGCTCCCCGAAGGAATACCACCAGCACATAAGAGACACCAAACGGACCTTCATAAGAGACAAAGTCCAGACCAACGCGACCAACGCCAAGGAGCTGTTCAACGTCATACAGCAGTTTGCAAAACCCCCCAGCGAAGCCACGGACATCACACCTTCCCAGGAACTCTGCGACAAGCTCAGCTCCTACTTCCATCTGAAGATCAAAGTCCTCTACGACAACTTCAGCGAACAGATGCCGGACACCCCCCCCCAACGCCACCGATAAACCAACCATCATGACTTGGAATCTCGCCACCGTCGAACACATCACCGCGACCATGAAGAAAACCCACTCAGGAGCCCCAACGGACCCCTGCCCACCACACATATTCCACAGGGCCGCCGCCACCATCGCACCCGAACTGGGACGGACCATCAACGCCTCCTTCATGTCCGGCATCGTCCCAGATGACTGGAAATGGGCGGAGGTTAAACCCCTCCTCAAGAAACCAACGGCCGACCCAACAGACCTGAAAAACTACCGGCCCATCTCTCTCCTCCCCTTCGCGGCCAAAGTCACTGAGAGACTCGTAAACGCCCAGCTGACCCCCTTCATCAAAGAGAACGCCATCCTGGATGCCTCCCAGTCGGGATTCCACAGCAACCACAGCACCGAGACCGCCCTCCTCGCCGCCACTGACGACATCTGCATGCTACTCGCCCAGGGACACACTGCGGCCCTCATCCTTCTAGACCTCTCCGCAGCCTTCGACACCGTTTCACATCGCACGCTCGCAACCAGACTTCACGACGCGGGGATACAAGGAGCCGCCCTCAACTGGATCCAATCCTTCCTCTCCGGCAGAACCCAGAGGATCAGACTCCCTCCCTTCCTCTCCAAACCCACCGATATCAACTGCGGAGTACCCCAAGGATCATCGCTCAGCCCCACGCTCTTCAACATCTACATGGCCCCCCTCGCCGCCATCGTCAGACAGCATGGTCTCAGCATTGTATCCTACGCCGACGACACCCAGCTCATCCTCTCACTCACGAAGAATCCCGAAGACACCAGACTCTGCTTCCAGGAAGGAATGAAGAATGTGGCAGCCTGGATGAAAGACAGCTGTTTGAAGCTCAACTCAGAGAAGACCGCGGTCCTCATCCTCGGACCCTGCACCTCCGCCTGGGACAACACCTGGTGGCCCTCTGCCCTCGGGAATCTACCCACCCCTACAGATCACGCACAAAACCTCGGCATCATCCTCGACTCCTCCCTCTCCATGAACCGCCAGATCAACGCCGTCGCTTCCACCAGTTTCAACTGCCTGCGGATCCTCCGCAAGACCTTCAAATGGATCCCCCCCGACTGCAGAAGGACCGTCACCCACGCACTCATAACCAGCAGACTGGACTACGGCAACGCCCTATACGCCGGAATCAACAGAACGCTTCTACACATACTCCAAACCATCCAGAACGCCGCAGCCAGACTCGTCTTCGGGATTAGAATATTAATGAACTTGCTGAGAAGATGTCTCAATATGAGAGTTACAAGAATGGAGGAGATGGACAATCTCAACATCAATATTGTTGTATTACTCTGCTTTATACCAAAACATTATTTTTTAGAAACATTTTGCAAACTTTGCACCCTTTCTTGTTATATTGCAAAACAAAAAAACAAAAGCCATTCCCTCTCAAAATAATGTCTGAACACAAAATGCGTTTTTTAGTTATTCTACCAGAGATATACTAAAAAAAATTATTTTACTTAAAAAAACACAGAAATTCACTGAAAAAACAAAGGTTAAAGTAATATTATAGATAGAGGTTTTTTTGTTTAAAAAAACCTTAGAAAATTCACTGAAAAAAAACAATGGTTAAAGTAACGTTATTGTTAGGTGAATTTCTTAGTGACAACATTAATGTTTTGAACTAAAAAAAAGATAGAACTCCAGCAGTTGTATTTAGCAGCGCTAACTATAAATTATGCCCCTGCCATGCAGTGCTTATGACCTCAAATATGGCATCACTTGTGACATGTTCTATGACATGATTTAAGACATGTGATGACATCTCAAATGACATCACTGATGACATCATCCAAAATTAGCTTTACAGCATATTGGTCTATAAATTATTATGGTATTTAAGGCCTGAAAGTAAGTTCAAAATAGCTAAGGAGAATATCAGCTATCATTACTACCATCACAGATACAACTCCCTTAGCTGTAGAAAGCATGCATTTTGTGCAGTGTTGCCCCAATACCATACATTTTTCACATTAACAATCAACCACAGATATATGGGAAGCCCTCATTGAGTACGGGGTTGAATCTTTATACAACTGTTCAGAGAAAGCCAAAATAGCGAATGCCAATTCCAAAACAAATGCGCTACTACGGACAGCTTTAATTTGTACTGTATCCATGTGAAGCGGGGGGGTTGTATCCATGTGAAGCGGGGGGATTGTATTTACGTATCGAAATTAAATATCACTTTACGTTTAAAAAAACTAGAAACTCACTAAAAATACAAAGGTTAAAGTAACGATATAGCTAGGTGTGATGAAAATATCTGTTTTTATTGAAAAAAAAACAGTAGAAATTCACTGAAAAAAACAAATGTTAAAGTATTGTTATAGTTAGGAGAATTTGTCAGCAACAACATTAATGTTTTAAAATAAAAAAACACAGAAATTCATCAGTTATAATTAGCAGTGCGAACTATAACTTACGCCCCGCCATGCACTGCTTATGACCTCACATATTACATCACTCATGACATGTTATATGGCATTATTTATGAAATCGCTGATGACATCTCAGATGACACCACTGATGACATCACTGATGAAATCATCCAAGCTTTGTTTTCCCGCATATCACGCTATAAATTACTATTGCATTAGAGTCCTAAACGTAAGTACAAAACAGCTCAGAAGAATATGAGGCATCATTACTGCCATCACAGATACAACTCCCTTAGGTGTAGAAAGCATGCATTATGTGCAACTTTGACCCTATACTATACACTTTACAGGTAGCATAGTTTACATTAACAATCTGTTGACAGTACCCAGTTCTCTATTGAAATGAACTTCATTTCTCAGTGTAGGTTTGGTGAGTGTCAGAGGTTTTATACAGATAAAAGCTGCCCATAGTAGGTCATTCGTTTTAGAAATGACAATCACAATTTTTCGCAACTTGGCTTTCTCTGAAAGCATTGTATATAGATTGAAAACCGTACTCAATGAGGGTTTCCCATATATCTGTGGTTGATTTTACTCTATGGTGAGAGTTTACTCTGTACCACACTGTTTGCAAACTGAAACTCTCATGAGAAATACACCAGTGAGTATTAAAAATTTGTCTACTAAGAACAATGTACATTCTATACAACAGTTGTCAAAAAAAACATTATTTGCTCAAAATAACCAAGATCTTAAGGTGCTAAAGATTATGCTACCTGCACTGTTCATACTGTGGTGAAAACTTTACAGATAGCTCATCTTCTGATGAGCACATATACATAGTTTAGTATCTGGTGTGCAACCAGTCTTCTATGTTATGTAGAAATTGTCTTGCTGACACGATTTCTTCTAATAACTCAAGGCTGCTAACAAAAGTTTGTATCTACTACCTAAAATTGTTCTCCTGTTGGTGGAAATGCTTCTGCAGAATAAAAATTGTATGTGAAACATAATGAACACAAATCAACTGTCACCTGCACACAGAGATATTCTTGCTAGCAAAGGTTTAGAACAAGTTCAATACCTCTACACACCTGTGCGGCATTAGGGGCAAATGTATTTTGTAAATACTTACACCAATTAACTGGACCCAGGCTGCACAAAATTAGGTAACAAAGTAATATGGTAGTTACCCGCCACTATATATATATATATATAACTATTTTAGTAAACTCAAAATGTTTTGGCTAATGCCAGACCTAACATGAATATTGAAATAATAAGTAATTTCAGTCAGTAGGCTAGCGAAAGAATCTTAGTTGTATGCCTCTGTGCTCTCTAAATGTAGTCTGCAACCTTGTCTCAAATCCATAGTTTTGTGTAATCTTTACAAATAGATCGAGCCGAATACCTGTCCTGCAAATCACATTTTCTAAAGATTGGTTTGAGCGAATGTTTTCTTAGCTGCAGGAAGTTGGGTAGTAGGAAATGCATCTCATCCTCACAATCAGCTAAAAGCATTTGCAATTAAATGTAATGTGTAGACATTTTAGAGAAAGAATACATAATCTTAATGTTAAATAAAGTGAATTTAACTGTGCAGATTAGGTCTTAGATGTGAAGTAGGCATCTACGAAAAATCCATTCATCCTTTTTGTACGATGTATTATGTCTATAATAATGCCAATAGTTTTATACAGAATTTATATGCTTCCTGCTTTCCTAGTTGGGTTGTAATATGAGGCTTGCTTTTGCAAATAGTTTGGGCCCTTGCTCAGTATTGGCTGCTTTTACAGATGCTAACCAAGCATAGTTAGAGATGCTAACCTAGTGGAAAATACAATAGGTGATATAACCCTTGCAACCCTGCTTTGTTTTCCACCCAGAAGGAATTGTTGAATTCATTAGTGACAGTGTTCAGTTCAGTTTATTATTAGTTTATTAGTTAATAAAAACCATAAACATACACACTACAAGCAATGTAGAAAAAAAAAAAAATCATTGTACGAAATAAAAATGCATCAGAGGATTTAAAATCAAGAACCATACTGTGTCCATCTGGCTAGGCATAAGCGGTTTAAAGTCAAGAACCATACTTTATCAACCTGGCTAGGCACAAGATCTTTCAAGAGTGCATTGTTTATGCAGCAACAGTATACTATACAGGGGAACATTAACAGTTTAAGATCATTCACCATCCTATATCCTGTAGCTGAGTGCAGGAAAATAATGCAGAAAGTGCTTTGAGCGAACATCATACAACAAATTGTGCAAAGGAGCATAGCCAGTTTAAAATCATAGGACATTCCATGTCAATCTGGCTAGGCGGAGTCAGATCGTTTAGAAAGTGCATTGTGTAAACATCAATGAGGTACTATACAAAAGAGCATTAGCAGTTTAAAGTCATGTGAGATCATACATTAGCCTGCATACTGTGGCTGAGTGCAGGAAAATCATACAGAAGTGCATTGTGTGACCATTATTCGACATATTGTGCAAAGGAGCATGAACAATAAAAATCATAGGCCGTCCTATGTCAACCTAGCGAGACACAAGCAGATTGTTCAAAAACTGGATTGTGCAAACATCAATGGAGTACCTTGCAAAAGAGCATTATCAATTTAAAGTCATGGATCATCCTATATCAACCTGCCTATGGACAAGAAAATTGTACAGACATCAACTGAAATACTGAGCAAATAAATATAAATATTGAATCCTTCCTCATCGATACTCCATAGTGCTTTGTTTATACTAACCATATGGGCCACCTCCTTCCTCGCCGGCAGAACCCAGAGAGTCCGCCTCCCACCATTCCGATCCGAAGCCTCCGAGATCATCTGCGGCGTACCCCAGGGATCGTCCCTCAGCCCAACACTGTTCAACATCTACATGGCCCCGCTCGCACGCATCGCCAGACAGCACGACCTCAACATAATCTCCTACGCCGACGACACTCAACTGATCCTCTCCCTCACCAAGGACCCCCTCGCCGCCAAATCCAACCTCCATGAAGGGATGAAGGCCGTCGCCGATTGGATGAAGATCAGCCGACTAAAACTGAACACCGAGAAGACAGAGGTCCTCATCCTCGGCTCCAACCCCTCTGCCTGGGACGACTCCTGGTGGCCAATGACGCTGGGAGCAGCCCCAACACCCACCGACCACGCACGCAACCTGGGAGTCATCCTCGACTCAACGCTCTCCATGGCCAAGCAAGTCAACGCAGTCTCATCCTCCTGCTTCAACACCCTCCGCATGCTTCGCAAGATCTACAGGTGGATCCCGACAGACACGAGAAGAACAGTCACCCAGGCCCTCGTCAGCAGCAGACTCGACTATGGGAACGCCCTCTACGCGGGAGCACCGGCCAAGCTCATCAAGCGACTGCAACGCATACAAAACGCCTCCGCACGCCTGATCCTCGATGTACCACGCCACAGCCACATCACCCCCCACCTGAGGAACCTGCACTGGCTCCCCGTCGACAGGAGAATCTCCTTCAAACTCCTCATCCACGCACACAAGGCAATCCACAAGACTGGCCCAGCCTACCTCAACAGACGACTCCTCTTCTACGTCCCCAACCGCCAACTCCGCTCCGCCGACCTCTCCCTCGCCACCGTCCCTCGCATTCGAAGAACCACCACCGGCGGCAGATCCTTCTCCCACCTCGCCGCCAAGACCTGGAACACCCTTCCACTAAGCCTACGACAGACCCAAGACCTGCTGACCTTCAGGAGGCTACTCAATACCTGGTTGTTCGACCAGTAGCAGCACCCCCCCCCCTTTTTTCTCCCCCAGCGCCTTGAGACCCTCGCGGGTAAGTAGTGCGCTTTACAAATTCTGTGATTGATTGATTGATTAACCAATGCTGAGCACCCAACCAAAGGCGGGATAGGGGACAGGGTCACTCATACCCATCCCCTAGCAGCCCCTCCACTTAACCATTTCACAACAACACTGGGATAGGGGTCAATAATTCTCTTTTTCCCACTCTTGCACCCCATCATTGAATAGTAACCTACTAAAATGCCATTTGGGAGTACCCTTATCTAAGCCATAGAACCTAGCTCTATATAGAACGATTTTTTAGGATTATTAAAAATTGCTAGAAAATGCATCAGTTGTGTGTTCAGGATAAGGTTCTTTGGGTTTAAAGCCTCTATGGCAGCCAATCTACAGGTTCTTACTTCCAAGGCTAAAAACTCGTTATGCAGCAGAGTCCTCCGTTGCTCCAGCAAGTTGGGGCAAACGGAAAGTATATGAAGAATGTTTCTTTTGTCTAATGACACAAGCCACATAATAAGTTCTCTGACTGGGACTTCTTCTGCCACTTGGGTATAAAGTCGAGGGTTGGCAAGAAACCAAATCGCATTTTTATAAATTTCCTCTTGATGGACAATAACAGTGCTGCCTTAAAATAGAGTTGTTCCTTGCTGATATTGTAAGAAGTTATTACTAGTTATCCATGCTCTCGTTTTGCCAATGTAACTTTATTTTATAACCGTGCCTTCTCTGGTATTGCCCTAGAATCTGGAACTCCCTGTACTGCATCCTGAAACCAGACTGAATACCTCAACAGTGTCTTTCAAAAAAGAAGTGAAAGCACTACTGAGGAATACTTTCTGAACTAGAAATTCACCAACTCTGCCCTTTGGACCATGTTATGATGCTTCTTCTTCACACTTGTTTTTTCCTTTTTAGGTCTCGCCTACGTAGCGCGCATGCGCTGTTTAGGGGGACCTCTTGGAATCGATCCGCTTTTGTCCCCAAAACGTGCACGCGTTGCATTGCTTTCAATGGCAACGCGTGCATGTTAGCTTATTCCTTGTGGGAGCGAGCTTTGGCAACATCTGTTTGTAATTAACTTCCAAACAGATGGTGCCCAAGGCTCGCTCCCGCAAGGGAATCGCTGTGTGTTCTCTCGGCCGCACTGCCCCACCCCTCCCACTTGTTAACCCGGAGTACTGTTTCACTTTCGCGGCCGCGGGCCGCCACTGTCAGGTGATTTGATGACAATTACAGAGCCTGATTGCCTCGTGAACTATCGATTGCAGCAGTGATATCCAAGCAGGAAGCGTCTGAAGGCTTTGTGCGCTTGCCTTTGCCTGCTTTCGGTCTGCCCCGGCTGCTTGCTGACCAAATAATAATGCGTGTTTGGGACTTCTGCACCCCTTGCACTTCAGCTCTTCCACCCACAAAGGTTTACATGTCTTATTTTCTAGATATTTTATACCAAGTCTCCACGATCCATCCACTTACCATTACACAGTTGGACGTAGAAGAGTAAACATTGCTAGCTAAATAGATTGGCCTGTCACTGGAACATTCAAGTTTGTCTCACTCTGCGATCCGTACGCCAGTGACTGTGAGCATAGCTGCCACGTGGCCCCGTGCTGCACGTGTGACAACTTCAGGCCGTCCGGGCTTTTTATACAATAGAATCCTGTATTCTGGAACTTGTAGTTAAATCTTTAACATCAGACGTATGTGGAGCTCTGAAGTTTAGCAATACCACGTGAAAGTAGCCGATGCAGGCCAGGTTTGATCTCTGCTTTCTGGTAAATGATGTCCTAAGTTTTTAAGAGAATGGACAGGTGTACAAGTAGTAAAGTGCAAAAAAAACGAACTGCGTGAAACAAATCGGGAACTTGAAAGCTTTGTGTACGGATTCGAATTGCAATGTGATGTTGGGGCTGTCTGACTGGATCTCAACATCACACATGGTCTGGGCTCGAGATTAAGTGATGAAATGTGAAAGTTTTAATGTTTCACCTTTGGAAGTTGGAAGGAAAACGATTCTTATTCCTAATGGATTTTTAAGCGGATACATAAGGGACATGCTTTTTTAATGTTAAACCTCATAAGCCTTGTTTGCTGTGTTCCTGTGTAGCCGAAAATGCCCAAAATGATAACGTGTTTTTCCCCCACCTTACAGTCCGCCTCAGGGCAGACAGCAACAAAAGTAGAGCGCCTTCTTGTGGCAGGTCATTGCAGATGCCTCTGATCGGTGCCGTGCTTTAAAGTGAACGTCACACAGTCAAACTTGCCGTTCAAAGCCTCTCCAACGAGGTGATCCCAAGGCAGATGTTTGCGGTTACAAGACGACTCCGTGTTCCAGCCTTAGAATTCCATACGGCAATCTTATTTATTATGGGTCTTGCAGTGCTCCTTCACATCAATTAGGCTGAACTCCAGGCCTTTGCGAAATTTTAATAATATTGCCAACATGCGAAAATGCTCAGTTTTGCATAATTATTATTTACCCGCGTGCGTCCCGCGTGGAAAGTCTCATGAGATATTAGCGGGAACTACTGGTTCGCACAGAAAATACCTCCTCGAGAGATCATTTCTGCTCTACCCTGTCTCCTGTCCTTTTTTGCGAGCCTTTTTAAAAAATTATTATTTATGCAACGGGTTCACTTAGGTGAAAAAAATGATGCGCGATACTCTCAAACCGCATTTCACTACAAAAGCAATGTTTCGTGAAATTTTCATGACATTTTGCACGATTTCTCATGCCCTACTAAAATCCTAGATTGCGCTGGTTTCGAAAAAGTGTAAAAAAAATAATCATACTGCGTCACCTGGTAACGATACAGGAATTCGTCGATTTCCTCGTGCATGTGGCAAGAAATGTGAGTGCTCCTGGAAACATTATTTCCCTGAGTTTTGGTCTAATTCTCTGAGACTCAGTGCCATAGCCATGGTGGCCTGAGGCAGGTACATTTGGGAGCACGTTTGGGAAGTGCAGATCTCTCCTATGGTTATTTTCTTTTAAATAATCCGTGAGAAGTGTTTTAAAAGTAGTGTATTGCGCAACACCAAACTCGTGGCTCGCACGGTTCATATGAGTTCTAGGTTTTGTTATCTATTACAATCTATTGTCCTAAAACCTTCTCTTCTCTTATAAGCGTTGTTTCCACCTCAGTGCATGCACAGATGGGACCAATCATGAGAAAAACCTAGAATTGCACAACCACCTGAGCTCTATAGGTAGCTGTTTGCGCCTGCTGCATTCAATGCATTTATTTATTTATTTCAGATTGTGGTATCATATGCTATAGCAATTGGAAATGTACATTAGGGCAAGTTATCATTCGGTACACAGGGCAGTAAACAGATTGGGTGGTGTAGCAGGAGCCAGTGTAGTTGTAAATGGTATGTGTTACATGAGCTGTTGTGTGAGAGCAAGGACTAAAGAGGCATTTAAATAAGTTTTAACACAAAGCATCTACAGTAGACTATCATAGTGGTCAGATACCCCCGCTCGAGGTGTACATTGAAAGTTAACATGTTTACGCTGTGAACACCACTAGATGTCATAGAGAACCAATTAAATGCGCTGTTATTTGAATAACACCTAACAGGATGGACCCTAAAACCTTTACTCACCTATTGTCCTAAAAAAAACTTTCTTTTATAGTGCAGGGCTCAGGTGTGTCTACAGAGCCTTTGGTTTTGAAAATTAAAAGCAAAATAACATTTAGTTATAACTCATAAAGGAAACAAGGTGCAAGAGAGAATGTGTAACATTAAAAACGTCATCAAGCTGAAAAGAGAAGCATAATCTGACGTTATGCATTACACCTCCCTCTAGACAGGATTCTTGCTCTGTTTTCAATTATACATGTAGAAATAGGCTGTCTGTATCCCTTCGAGATTATCTTCCCTGTTACTTGAGGTGTGAGTGGCTCTACTATTGAAGACAGATGCAGTTGTTATGCTCTGGAGACCAGTGTGCTCTGTGTGCATAATTCCCTAATAAAGACACTTAGCATTCCTTCAACAATTCACCGCTGCGATCATCTGAAGATTAGCAGTGGGACTTAGCCACGGTTTTACACAGCAATAGACTTCTCTTTGTGTTTACGTTTAGATAGTAATTGCCATAAATCATAACCGTTCAATAATTGTCTTGGGACTTGCAAGTTTATTTAGGAAAATGACTAGTTATTGTTTCATATTGCACAAATACTGCCCCGGAAGAGCCAGTAGGTATTAGGCTTGTTATAGTGTGTCTGAAGGTGGAATCATCTTGTGCTCAAAGGGTGGGCGTTCACTGCTTCAGGATGCAGTCACATGTGATGTAGGCCAAAGACCTTGTGGAACAGGTGCATTTTCAGGAGATTTTCAGAAAGTCTGTTTTAAGGGCGTGGTATAAGGGAAGTGAAATTGAAGGGGAGGCCCATCACCTGTGTAGCTTTTATGCCACAAGACGTTTGTAAGTCTCTGGATGGATTGAGAGTTTGTTTTGTTCTTAATTGCTGATTAGCTGAAATGACGTTATGACTTGAGATAGGACAGGTAAGAGTGTGCTCGATCATGGAGTCTATTGAACTTCATTTTGACTTGTTTGGTCGGTGACCAGAGCAGTGATGTCAATCGAACGAGATGCGATTTGTGCGCTTCAGGTCAACAATGAGGTGAAAAACAAGGTTTTGTGCTTTTTTTGAGTTTGGACACTGTCTCGCTAGAGAAGCCTATGTAGAACATTTGTGTCTAATATGTGGTTTTGTTTTAAAATAAATAATTGTATTATATGGTGTATGTATATGTCTGTATGTAATGTTTTTACTAACAGTGCTTCCTCATAAACATAATCAAAAGTTAAATACACTTTTGAATTAATTGCACTCGAAGCACACACTCACAATTTGACATTGTGCAAAAAGTTAATAGCTTCATAAAGTTTTCATTTTAAAATTTCTATTTCACTCTGAAACTGTATACTTTCTATGTAACATATATAGAAGGGTTACAATGAACCGTGGTGACTTTACTGGAAAATTGGTAGTAATGGAGGGGCTAGTAGATTCCTGGCCATAATTCATTTGGTCCCATAAAAGGAGATAATAGAGGGTGGTCGGGAAACATGTTGTGATTTTTTTGATGTGGGTAGAGTTCATTGCATTAGTCAGTCCTGCTAGAACAAGGTCGATTCTCAGAGTCGCAATGGGGGATTAATCATAAACTAGCACTATTTGTTCACATGTAGATTCCGTGACAGGTTTGCTCTCAGTGTGATTTTTGGGTTGCTGGCTTTTTCAGAAAAAGATAACAAGAGAGCATAAGGAGTGGCCAATCAAATTAAAGTGAGTTATTGCCTGAACCTCACAGGAGGATTTTAGGTTTAGACAATGGAAGTTCCAATGAATCCTGTTGTATTATTTTACCATGATGTGAAAAGTTTTATTAATGCTGTATAGTTTATTTATTTGAAAGTTTTATATAGAGCGAACAAGACCCTCGCGGGTATCCGAGTGCTTTACACGTTAAAGAACCGGGACATATACAATCAATACAATTAAAGTCGAGAAAAGAACATAATATGGCAGATCCCCAAAGAGGTTGGGTTTGCCTCCATGATAGGACACATAGGTTAAAACAGTAATATAACAAGTGAGCCGTAATCACTACCTCAGCCTGCCCTCGGAATCTGGCATCTGTTGATTCTCCCCTAGTGTCCATCCGCTGCTCGTGTTGTAATTCAGGTACTATTTCCCAACCTCCACCCTCCCAATGTTTATATTTCCCCCGCCCCCCACATAACAAAAATTAGTTATAGCAAGCATTAGAAAAGGCAGGAAGACGTTGCCAGCATTGGAAAGAAGAAAAAAAAAAGATGACATTTTTAGTCTTCTGTGTTATATCTACAGTAACAAAACTACTTACAACACTTTTTTATTGCAACTTTTTAACATGCTGCACAGCAGCCACACTGCTCTACAACAAATCTTAAAAACATTGGCAGAGCCAATAGCTCTGGCTAAACACTTATGAGGACCTAAACGCGAGACCTATTGGCTATGCCAATGCTTGTTATATGGGCATCCTCTCCCAGCTTGGCGATGCTACATCCTGTTTTGTTTCTGAACATATTGTTGTATTCAACACCTTTGTTTTTTTATTGCTTATATATGCTCTTGTATATAGACTTTTCGGCTTTCCATCTCACTTGTGCCTGACTATTTGTTAAGCACTCTGATACCCTCTTGGGTCATTTTTGCGCTATATAAAACTCTATAAATGAATAAATCTTCCAGGTGGCTTTGCTGCAGTAAGCATTTGTTCAACGTTTTCTTGAAGGTATAATAGCTCATGTTCAGTTTCCATAAATCTGCAGTACCAAGTTTCTCTATACCCCATCTGCAGATACTTGGCAAAATTACTTTTCCTCTTTTGCAGATTTATTTTCACCCAAGCAAGATGTGCCAATGAACCTTCAAGGGCACTCCACAATCAATGGCAACGTTTGCCAAAAGCCCCATGTCTGGCTAATGATTATGTTATCCAAGAAAATTCAAGACTTACTTGGTCTGGAGAAATGGACTTTGGTAACTGAAACATTCATTTGTATGTTCATATTACAAGTTTCTCCAGAACATCAGCATCTTCAACCAGCATTATCTCATCTCCATATGATATAGTTGGGTTCAATTTTGATTTTAACACTGTTATCAGAGCCTTTAAATTGTGCCCCCACAGGCTTTCCCTCAAATTAGAAAAGTCAAACTTCGACGCTTCTGATTTTGCAGTAATTACTTTTTTGTTTGCAGCAAATGAGCCTCTCAAGTTAATTTTAAACCCCATGTATGTGTAAGTTACTTTTTCATTAATGTTGGACCCATTAAGGCACCATTTCTCCTCTTTAGATATTTGGCGATTTAAGGGTATAATTTTGGTCTTTTTGAGATTGATTTCCAACTATTCATCATTCTTTGCAGACTTACTTGAGTACTGCTTAATAGGAGCAGATCATCTGCATATAGGATATTACACAACTGTTGGTCACCAAGACTTGGTGCATGCAACACCACATCAGCAAGAGACGGCGAGAGATCCAAAATGAATAGGTTGAACAACAGTGGTGGCAATATGCATCCCTTCTTCAATCCAAAGGAGGTGTTGACATTTCTGGACAGGCCATTCCTGCCCCCCACCGTGATCTTTACCCAGGTTTTGGTATATAGCAGCCTGATCGCCCTCAGAAACTTTTGTGGGATTCCCAAATGCGGTAGCTTCTTCCACAGCATATTTTGAGGGATGCGGTCAAAGGTTGCTTTAAAATCCACAAAACACATGAACAGCAGCGTACGGGTATCACTCTCCCTTTTCATTATGAGGCCCACTGCCATCAGGTTGGAAGTAGTTCCTTGCTTTTTAGTAAACCCCATTTGATTCATCGGCAGCCTCCTTGCCTCCATCGCCCACTCCAGTAGACATTGCAATAGTAGTTTAAAAAAGTATTTCAGGTCCACATCAAGCAGGGATAGCAATCGATAGTTACTTGGGGACGCAGCTACCTGTCCTTAAAAATGGGGTATATAACAGAGCCTCTTCAACTTTCTGGAATGCTTTCCATCAGCAATATGTGATTGAACATCGAGATCAGAAAACCTGCCCAGATCATAACATTTTGTTTCAGAAGGGTTGGCGGTATTCCATTGGGGCCGGGTGCGCTGTTAGTACGTGAGTTCTCAATAACTTTTACCAAGGATGCCGTTGCATATTCTAGGATGTCTGGGCCCCTGTTGCTATTACTTTTCATAAGTGCCATATTGGATGGACCCATGCTATGTCCCATGTTGAATCGTCCCAGACTGGAACCTGGACTGCGACCCGCGGCAGAAGGGGCATCTGTACATGCCTTATAGTGTACTTTTAAGAAGTTCATCCATTCTTTCTCACTTATATTAGCATTATTTGCTGCCCCGGGGCCCTTATCAAGCTCATTAATTAGTTTCCAGAAATTCCTGTGATTATTTCGTTTGGAGGAGTAGAGTAGCTTAGCCAACAATGCTTCAGATCTTGCTTTCTTGTGCAACCATACCTCTTTTTTAATGTCCTTTGCTCAAATTGTAAGCAATTTAACAATGCTGAATCATGCGGCGAGCACCGCTATTCACAGAGCTTTCTATTGAACCGGGACCTGATAAGGCGAACTGTCTTTGGCCAATTAATGGACCTCTTGTGCATAATACTTGCGCCATTCTGCGAGCTATTGGCTGGATACTTTACAGCTAGACTCTCCGAGAGGCATTCCCATGCCTTTATCGGATTTTGTTCATTAGCTGATACTTCTTTCAAAATTCCCACCACTTCACTTGCCAGGTCTTAAACATTATCCGGACTCCATTTAAGATGTTTCAAGTATTCGAAGTGAGCTTCTACCTGCACTATCCGGGCATAGCCTAGAATAGTTGTAGTGGGACTGAGCCGGAAGTTTTGCAGGTGATGATCACTCTCAGGTCTTTGGTCAATTTTGAAATCGATTTTCCTGCTGAGCAGACTAGCACTCACCATTGTATAAACAAAAAAAGGTGTCAACTTACGGGAGGACCTCGTCCAGGCTGGTGGAATCTCCCCTGGGAGGTAGACGTTTACTGTTACCAGTCCAGCTAATTCACAAGCCCTCAAAAGTTTTTTCCCTAGGTTGTATTGTCTTCTGTGTAGTGGATAGCTTTGAGCAGGCAGGACATGTGGCGCTTCATCACCATCTTCATATGTATCTTGGAAAGGATTCAGGTTGAAGTCACCAATGATTACCAGATTTGCCATTTGCAGGTCTCCTTTCCAATCCAAGAGCAAATTAATCATCTTATCCACTATGCTTGTTTTTACTCTCAGGTTGATGTATATATTGAACAGGACCAGTGGGGTTGTCAGCTGCGTGTCCCACTAATCCAGGCGCAGCACTAATAGCCAGGGTTTGTTTATATCTACCATTGTAACCTTTGCAGTGAGTTTTGAATTCACGTAGGTCGTTTGCCCAACTTTTGCTCTTCCATGGGTGCTACTTTTGCATGCTAATCTGTTGTATTCAATGAACCCAATTACTGGAATACTGGGTTGTGCCCATGTCTTCTGTACTGCAATAATGTCAAACTTAGAAAAGTACTCAGACATTGAAGCATCTTTGATTTTAGGAGCAAGACCTCCCAGATTCCAAGCACAGATACTCAACATGTCATGCTCTATTGTGTGATGCCCCGCATGATTCTCATTTCAGTCTTTGTGATACTCCACTAATAAAACAGAGGGCAGCCAACTCCAATTGTCCAATTCAGTCAGTGTGGTCACTTGTTTTGTCCCTGCACCTTCCTCTGCATGGGCCTTTGCTGTTTGTATCATCAGCCCTGAAACTCTCATGGCTGAATACCAACCCAGTGCACCTTTCAGGACTGAAGGTACCTGTTGTAACTGGCCCATTTATTTTTTGGGGGATGGGGTAGGGTATGTGTTCCATTCCTTCTTGCAGGCTGGTTTGGTGTTAAAAGCAGGGGGTGGCAGCAACCCTCCAGGGAGTGCACTACTTTTCTAACCCAACTCTTTTTAAGAACTCCTTACAAGCCTTGACTTTTACTTGAATCTGTGGTGAGTTAAAGAACCCAATATGAGTTATGAAACATGCTTGTGACGGGCCGTCTATGTCCTGTGATTTCACTTCTGCTTAGCCCGGCAGGCCTTTAATAAACTTTAAAATATTAGATTGATTTAAAATGTCATAGGCTCCTTTAGCTCTATATTCAGGAATCCCAATAGACTTGCTCTTGGGCCCAGACATTTTGCAGAAGCATTGCCATTCTTGGTGATCTTTCCAGATGAACGTGTGATCTCTTCTTGGATATCTCCCCCTTTGGCATATGCCGGCATTCTAAGCTGTACCGGCCTCTCCTCTGGTTGGCTCCTGCACTGACTGCAGACTAGCCTGATGACAGGACAGGATCTTGTGCTCTCCTTCATTTGTGTCCCGACACTATTGTCCCCTTGGGCACAATGCAATGTTATCTGGTGTACCGTCTTCTTAGCCAGGATTTCACACAGTCCCTTTGTCATTCTTACATCTGAGCAGGTTGGCAATGAGAACTTCTCCCCTCGGTCCTGTCCTGAATCAGTGTGAACTGGGGCACGTCCCTGATGACAGCATACGACACTTGTTTCTGGATTATAGCTTCTGGGAGAATTTGGCACCATAAGATTCTGGATTAATGGGCTTTTATCCAAGTTATCCCTAGTGCCCATTACTTTTTTTGTAATGATTGGATGTTTGTGAGATACAGTACACACATGACGAGGGACAAACACTGATCAGAAATATATGTTCTGTTCTAGAGGTGGAGAAACAAAAATAAATATGTCCTTTGTGGAAAGTCTCATCTTGTACTTACCAGAACACATGTCTTGCAGCTAATTGAGTTGAAGAAGTGAGACATTGTGGGACTGTTTCCACATACAGGCATTGATGCTTCTTGCTTGCATTCAGATAGAAATTATAGTCAGCTTCAATGCCATTAAAAGATGTAAGCAGCATTTTTTTATTTCCTATTCAGTTTAACTCTGAAACTCTGAAACTGCAAACATGAATGAGGCAAGCCTGAGCTATTTTTATTTGGGAGAAACAATAGTTTTAATAAGGTCACAGATATTCTGTAGGATTGATTATCAACAAACTCACAACACCACACACGACAGCGGCACTCTTAACAGTACACTCAGAACGAGTGTGCACATTTGAGGGCAGAACCATGCAGATTCAACGGTTACTTGTATGTTGCTATACAAACATATTGCACTGGAAAACAACACCCAGACCCGACTTTAATAATTTTTCACACATCACAGCAGCCAAATTTGCATCAATTTGCTCTGGCACAGGGCATTAGTAAATCTTGGCACAACATCGAAATGGACACATTGACCATATCTAATACAGCTTGGATATTCTACATAGCTGAGTATCACGACAGTACCATCCAAAAAATAAACAATCATAACCCCAAACAGACCACATACAACAAGCACCGTATAGGTGGACTTCACAAGTGACGCAACTGCAACACACATAGAAAGAGGAAAAAGCCTCAGGGGATTGTTTTTGTGCAGGAAGGTGCCCCTGGGGAAAAGACAGGAATACGCCACATTGCCTTAAATATGGAGCATGCCTGCCCTTTCCCTATCACACAGCGCATGGTGACTTTCTGCACTGCATGACTTGACCATAAATATGGCCCCTAGTGTTTTTTAATTGAGTAAATACTCTCAATTACCTCAATTACACATACTCTAAACAATGCAGCGCTCATAGCAAACCGCCCACCTGGGACATACACTATTCAGTAAAAACCTCCAACTACCCTCAAAAGTGACACTGACTATACAAGCACACGTGCAATCAAACCTATACACAGAAGTACCCCATTAATTCTAATCCAACTCAATCAGAAAACAGACGCCAGTCTGTTACAAAATACTCCACATCAAAGCGTGAAAGTACCCGCACAGACAGTGCCACGACCCATGTTAGCAACACAGAAGCGCTACACAAATCTGTGTAACTTTAGCTTTAATATTCCAACAGTTTGCGGGTTTTAAACTTCACTGTTTACCTCAATAAATCTACACCAACTTGACAAATTATAAAAGTGTTTATTGACTAACAAAAAATATTCTCCCTCTAATTTGCAAGGCGAATCCAAATGTGTGCACTGCTAGATTTTTGAATGAATACGCATATTGAACTCTCAACAAGGAGAGCATGGTTTAATTGAAACTAAAGCCCTGTGCACAGCCTCTCTTTGTCTTTTTAGCACTGGGCTGGAAACCCTCTGCTTGCCTCAATGAACTCTGAACCAACGAGATTTTCTGCACGTTCATCTGAGAATTGTGTGGCTGCAATGCGAAAAGAGGCATTCCATGGGAAGAAGAGAAAAAACACGCATTATCCTGTTTTACGGCAGTGCGCGTTGGAACATTTCCATTGAGCCACTTGTTATTCAAACATTTTTAAAAAGGACAGGCCACCTGAGGATATATTTTCGTGTTGAATTCACTCATCAAATTTAAAGATTCGAAGGAAAAATGCCACAAGTTTTTTGTTTGTTTGATATTGTAGAAAATACAACGAAGTTTTGCAGAAGTTGATTGTGACATTATTCATTTGTTTTTAGGCACTTGTTCTCACAAATGAAAATAATAGTACTCCTTACTTTTTTCGCTGCCTTGCTGCTACTTTGTAGAAATGTACATTTCGTTTTGTGAAGAAATTTGAATGCACATTTTGTTTTCTGGTCAGGCTCAGTAGCTCATTCTGACACTTCAACTTGAATCTAAATATTGCATGTCACAATGTAGTTGTCTCGAAAAACTTGGCTTTTTTAAAGGTGAGCACTAAACAAAAATAACTATTTTACCTTAATATTGTTTTTCCTCTTTGGATATTATAAATGTGGGCTCATATACCTCCAAACATCTTTTGTAGTCAACATATTTTTAATGAATACATGGCTAGTACTAGTAAGAATGTAAATAAATAAGTTAGGGGAAAGTGAGCTTATGTACTGTTGTAAAATGATCTTGCTTTTCCTCTTGCCCTGGGCGAAATTTCAATTTTGCAAGTGAAATGCCCAAATTTCATATTGTGTGAAATTCACGAAACTATATTATGGGGTAGATTTATTTTAAAAAAAAAGAAGAAAAACCACAATGCAGTGCAGCAAGAAAAGTTTGCACTGGAAAGTAAATCCTTTATCAAGACTATGGGGTATATTTACAAGAACTGGAACTCTGCTGTTTTGCCACAGCAGATCATATGAAAAAGGAGATTAGCTCTAGCAGGAAGGATAAACAAAATTAAACAAAAGAGAAAGACCCACTTTCTATTTGTGGTCTCTGGCAGAATAACTCACCTGCTATGATTATTTCATTTTCAGAAACAACTACATATGAAATAAATCAACAAGAATTGTAAAGGTACAGCAGAGCGGCACATTCTTTTACCGCTGCGGTACGACAGTTACAATAAGGCTCTCCATGGCGTTAGGAAGAGGCCAGCATCTGAAAAACTGATGCTGATGTGTGTGCTGAGTCGGTAAAAAAAATCACGCAAATCCCAAAAAAGTGATGTTCGGCCAATTAGTAGTCAGAAAATAGCCGCTATCCGTGCTTGCGTTACTTTTCTACGCCTAGAGGGAAAAAGAAAACACAAAGAAGTTGCTACGTGTGTAAAAAAAGTTTCACTTACCTGAATTCAGCAATGGAGCAGCCAGAAGTGAGCACAGCACAGAACAACAACCACAGCAACCCGACTACCAGCCAAGATGACCAGCCAGAGTCCCAGGGGAAGAGGAAGTGCAAGTTCAGTCAGGAGGAAAATGAGATCTTGATCACGGAAGTGATGGAGCACCAACACCAGCTCTTCGTCAGGACCAAAGTGCCATTGGGGAAGAAAAAGACAATATATGGCAGTCCATAGTGGACAAGGTGAACAGCGTTGCCAAAGCCAAGAGGACAGTGAGTGACTGTAAGAAGTGCTGGTATGACTGTAAGCACAAGACAAAGGAAAAACTGGCAATTAATCTCAAGGCAGCATTGCAGACCAGAGGTGGTAGTCCAGCGCCCCATGAGGAGCTTGATCCCTTGGAGGAACATGTGTCCGCAGTCATCTCTGAGGAGTCAGTGGTTGGAGTTGCGGGACAGGACAGTGCTGGCTTTGACGAACTACATCAGCAACAGGGTAAGTTGAAACAAGGCCCAATGTGGGTAACTACATAATGTTGTGCAGTCCAGGCAGCTATGTCCCAGCGATCTGTGGCACTGTCTGCAGGCCAAAGGGTAGGCTCCTGGCTCATCTATGTTTAGACATGACATCAATGGAAGGCTCCTGGGCATTTTGATAATATGTTGGCATAGGGCAGTGCTGCAAGTCTTCTAGCTGTGCTAACCTACGTCAAAAGAAAAGGGCAGGAATGAGCCGTATCTACAAGGTACTGCGCATTCCTGTCCTTTCTGCTAGCGCACAAACAGCAGACGTTCGTCAATGCAGGCAACCTTGCACCATGGTGCAAGGGTACCTGAGCTGGTGCTATCCAGCTGAATGTGCACCAGCATAGAGGAAAGCACAGGTGTGTGTTGCATTGTTGTAAATACAGGGCAACCCTGCACTTTCCTAACCACACAGCTTGGTGCAGCAAGATGGTTTGTGGTGTTGCGCTGCACCACATCTCCATGAAAGATGCCCCTCTGTCTCACCTGGGCCCATGCACATCCCTCGAAATCCCTTGCATAACCTTGGTATCTCACAGGAGAAACAATACACCTGAGCAGTGGGGGATATGTCGGCCATGGGTAGTACCTACCCATTGGGACATTTCAAGAGTCACATCCATACTCACCTGGATTAAACTACATGGTATGCAGTTGTTCTGGCATGCAGGCTCAGACCACACAGGTGCCAGCTGCCATTGTAGGGAGCACCTGACCTCCTCTCAACTACTAAATATGACTGGGTGTGGGGGCGAATGCAAGTGATGTACACCAGAAGACAAGGGGGCATATTTAGAGTGAAATGGCGCAGCGTGCCGATGAAACAAATCTGCACCATCGAGCTGCATCATCGCAAAAATGCATGGATGGGCTGTATTTACAGGAATATGTGCCACCCGTGGCACACCCCTGCACTGGTGCATAGAGAACAGCCAAGCTCCACTGCAGGCACCCTTGCACCATGGCACAAGTGTGTCAGTGTTGGCATTCACGGGGAGGGTCAACAACATCATGGGGTCCCTACATCCCCCGCCTACCAACCAACAGGCCCCACCTGCCACCCCACCTAGACCCCTGGACTCCAAGTACCCACAGATTACCTTCCAATGTACTGTGGTAGGAGTCCAGTGGGCGTCGGTAGACCAGGTACGGGTGGGGATGAGGACCGTGGTGGCCACTCTAGAGGTAGTCAGTGGGCTCCTCAGTCCCAATAGAGGCACCTACTGTCCACCTAGTCGCATCCAGCAGTCCCTGACTGACATAGCTGGTGTCATGAGTCAGAGTCATGAACAAATGACTTGCCAAAGTAGCACCAGCAAGGTGGCCAACCAGCTGGGCGCAATGAGAACCATCCTGAAGTCGATGGATCAGGAGCAGGACTCCCACTTTGCTGCCATGGCTGTCTGCCACCATGACGTTGCTGCTGTGTTGCAAAACCAGAAGATTCTCCTTGCTGCTGTGCTGCCTCATGTGTTGGCACAGATGAATGCTGCTAGAGGCACGGGATCCACATCTTCCACACCCTGATGTGTGTGTGCCTCCCTTGGCTGCCGCATCTACAGCACCACCATCACGGGAGACATTGCACACATCAGAGGAGGAAGATGTGGACGGTACCTCTTTCCAATGAAGAAGTCTCCGGTAGCATTCATCTGTGCAACATATCCAGTTTCTTTTTTGTCCTGTGCTTACTAACATGCCAGGGATCTGCTGCCACCGTCCTCCTTTTGACTTTGCACTGTTCACCTTGACCATTTGTGAACTGTCAATGGGGCCTATCCTCCCTAATAGCATTGTGGCCATCCTCCTGACTGAAGCACTCCTCTCCTCCACATGTCCCATGAAATGTTCCCCACATGGACCCTATCTGGACATCCACTGGCTCTAAACATCTTTTGGGGTTGTAGTCTAATGAACTTTACTTGTGAGCCACTTCAACATTTGTACATGTAAATAAATACACTTAGAACTACCTGTGTTTTGTCTGTCTTTAGGAGTCAGAACCAGGTTGACCAATGGCCATTTTGTGAGGCAAATACACCAACTACTTGCCAAAGGGACATATTTTTGTGTAGTCAGTGACAATCCTAGGCAGTGAGAGTGTAACATATTTGGTGCACACTATTTGTGTGTTGACTAGCAAATGCTTACTCAAGGTTGCATACATGACAAGTAAATGCTGCAAATGTGAGGGGACACGGGGCAGCAATCAGTGTGTGAGTCCAAAAACCTACTAATTGGGCAAATTATCTTGACTGCAACATCCCTCCAATGCATGTTGCATGACGTACCCACACAGAGATAAGGTATGTGAACACATGATTTGCACTGTGTACAGTTTCCATCATGATTGCCACATCCACTGCTCAACAATGTCTGATAGTTAGATATTATAAAGTCATGGCCAACTAGACAGATCCTTGTCCATAGGTAAGACACTTACTCAAACATGTTGCCCAACACTGCTATCAAAGACATATGCATGTACATAACATTACCTGTAACACATGATAACTTCTACACAATAAATCATGACGTAGACCTGTATGTAGCAAACAATGACATTTAATGTCAATAGAAAAATAAAGAAATATAAAACTACCTACACTATAATAGCTAGCTTTTCTAATCTAACCTACACTATCTTATCCTACCTACTATCTAAAACGACCTTAACTTAACCTACCTTACTCTACACATTTAGCATCACATGATAAACATCAACCCCGCCACCCCTTAAGACACGTCTTCACACAAAGACAACAGAAACTACACCTAAACATCAACTACCTACAGATAGAATCCTAAACAATCTTATTTATTTGTAAAATTTTATATGCATTTTTTTATACATATGAAACACATCAATCCCCGCCCCCCCAAAAAAGTAACCCTACCCACTAAAATTCTAAACCACCCCTACAAAACCTCTAAAACCACTACCCCTACACTATCACTACACTAACCTAAACTAAGCTATAAAACAAGATGATTCACATTGAAACTATTTACAGGGGGGAGGGTAGAAAGGCTCCCTGTGGCTAACGTGGCCTGGGTCTTCCCACTGCCTGCTTCAGTTCTTGGAGAAGTGTCAAGGCCTGGTCCATATTGTTTTCCAAGACTGCCACCCGCAATTTTAAGACTGGCAGGTCCTTTGACAGTTCCAGCTCAAATGAGCTAGGCTCTCCGGTGCCCTGAGGTGTGGGGCCAGGTGGTTGGAATGGCCTGGATATGGCAGCCTTGGAGGAACCTTGCCCTGATTGTCCATTCCTGCCTGATCTCCTCTCGTCCCTGGTTGGTGGCCCTATAGGAAAGCTTTTCCACTTCCCCTGAGCCTTCTCCTCCTCGTACTGTTTCTTCATGGCCCTGTGGGGCTTTGCAACTCATCTGAGATGGTGGTAGCGCTCCTTTAATTTGTTATGCTGCTTCAGCTGCTCTGGGGTCATGTTGCCTGTTGAAGCAATAAGCATAACTGTCAGTCAAAAGGTGACTAAGAACAGGTACAAACATCATGAAACATTATTATTTACACAATATCTAAGGTAGCAGCCCTTACAGCCTAGGTTAATCTTGTAGCTTAGAGTGAGCATACACATGCCTATTATCGATCATATCAGATGTACTAAGTCCTAATTACAAAGGCAGGGCAATTGTTGCACAATGAAATTGCAATATCATGGCACATCTAGGTATGACCATGTCAGTACTTGGTATGCTTGGGAACAATTCACTTTGGTACCCATGGAATGGTACACATGTAACCTTTACTATACATTAGTGTGCCTTCTGCATCCTGCAATGTCCTTTATGCAACAGGTCTTTGCCACAGTAAGATGTGCAATGCCTGCAAAGTACATGTATTGTCTCACAACGTAGTGTAACTGATATGGCAAGGACCTATATCAGGACACATTGCTAACTATACTGAACACTTGGCAGGTATGACATGTAACAATAGATGCTGGATAAGTACCTCACAGAGGCATATGAAACCTCTCCTATCTGAACTGTTGTAAATCCATGGTGGACCCTGCCACTGCTCATTACATGCTCTCAATATCATAGCATGTGCAACTGACATGCATTCCAAATACTTCACAATCATGGCCATGTTCCGATGTGTATCCACTACCACATATATTCGCATAGTCTGCCGCTGTGGTCATGGTTCCTCTGTCAAGCCTCTATCACTTTATCATGTGGTCCATCACAGATTCGCAATGTGTCCTCCTTGACAGCAGTCAGAGGCTGATAGACATGCAACACTTAACGTCCAGTTTTCCTGACCTATTTAGCTTCATACAGAAGTTTACTTGTGATAGGGGTGCACATTAAATCTGGCAAGTCACACAACATCTGACATCACACTTAATCCTTGCACTACACAATTAGCATTGATGAAGGTACTCACTGAAGAAGTTGGAGTCTTTGAAGTTATCCACCTCACCACGTGTGAACGAGGGGGTCCAGCTACAAGACAACACGTACAACACATTAGTAAACTTAAAACACATAATTTGATATGCAACAGAAGCACAGTACATATGCATAGCTATTGGCTATGTAACCCTTCAGCTTGTTAGTAATAAAATGACACTGTTGACATGCCTGAATAATACACATCGGTAAGGCCAGCTAAAATGTACATACATATGAAGAGCCAAAACATGCACCAGTTGGCCAATTTGCGGAACCATGTCATGAACCTCATCACTACCAAATTTCCCTATGGTAGCTGAATTTGATGATTCTCTGCACCTACATAAATCACATACCATACTCAGCGAGTTATTCCAATCCCCAGGCCCTCTTAAATCCTGACACCAGGAAATGAGTACGCTTCTTACATCTCACATCATGCATACTTGTTCCCAAAGTTAGGTCAGTCCTGTACCTGTCAGTGCTGCTGAGTACATGATATTGTTCACACATGTTCCATGCATCCCTAAGTTTGCAATAGCAAAATTGAACGATAACACATATGGGATAGGTTGAGATGTGTTACATTCAGGCTAGCATACCCTTGGAAACAGTACCATGTGAGTGGGCTCCCATCCGACATACATTGGGCCTCTCATACTAGAGGCATGTACTATGTGAGTCTCATATGTAAGGACAGCTCCAGTATCTCTGGCCTTAAAAATTCCTCCATGAGGCCATGCAAAGGTAACATGTAGGCTTTGCTATACATTTAGAGGTATGTAGTCAGGCAAGACAGTTTATTTCTATATGATGCATGTTTAAGCTTCTCTTGAAACCTTATGGTCCAATGATTAACTGTATGCTTCACAGGTTGCTCTAGTGGCCGGGTCACTTTTCCTCAGCACCTGTCTTTAGAGGAGTCAGTGCCACCATCCATCCAGGAGGCATAATTTTCTTCTGGCCCTGGGAATTTTTCTATTCCTCCTCCTTTGTGGAGAGACCGGGTGCCTCATTGCTTCTCTCTGGTATGGTTTGGCTTTGGGTTCCTGAACCCAGAGCAAAATACATAAATGAGGACTAAAAAAAAATTAAAAGACAGTGCCAAGCACAGCGTAGCTATAGTGGACATCAAGGAGCCATACCTTTTACATAGGAAATGCTGTTAAGGACCAGTGATATGTGTTTTACCACATCCAGAGGTTAGCTAAGCAGTTTAAGCCATGTCAGGTCTGATTAATGCTTGACAACCCATGGGAGGTATGCCAAGGAGGATCATCAACACATCACTATGGGACAATGTAAGAAGTTGTCACCCCAGCAGTGCCAGGGGATTATAAATAAGCCCCTTTATATGTAACGCATGTTCTGTAATTGTCCATCACAACTGTACCTGACAAATGCTTATTGTGAAATAAGCAGCTCTGGAGCTGATCTGCACAACCTGGTCTGTCATCATATGTGTTGTCTGGATGGGCTATAGGCATGTACATCAGCTCAGTTCTTCCCTGGGACTCATTTGTATCACCTATAGGGACACAAATACTTGTGAGGCCCGCTTAGTGTCACAGATAGCACTGGTGCACAGATCATGCTAGCACTATAGCCACAGCATTTTCTGCTTTTGCATGGGGGCATGGTTATTTTGTTGCAAAAGTCATGTGAGCCATACTTAATGTTACGACAAACCATCAATGGGTACATGAGACATAGGATAGCAGACAAATCATGCGTACTTACCAACTGCTCCACCAACATCTATATCAACATAATCCAGGAGGTCAGACTCTGGCGCAGCGATGTTTTAGCTGATGGGTGTCGCGGTGCTCTCCGAACATCCTCTGCATCTGGAGCTGCACACTCTCCCACCGCTGTTTGCGGACCTTCATGTGGTAGCCCTGGATGACACGTCCCCCACTGGCTACCATGGCAGGCAGTTAATGTGTGACCAGCCACAGAAAGCTCCCAAACTCCTGCTCAGTCTGTTTTCCCAGGCACATACTATGTGGAACACTTCACAGTCATCATACTATGAGTGGGCTCTACTATTGTCCACAAGTATGAGGCCGTACGAATGGCTAGCAGCAGGAGAGACACAATGAACACTATCTACGTCACCACACTGTGTTAATTGTGGCTGGCAATGGAGGACTATTTGCTACAGGTAGTTTGGCATGCACACTATTTCATTTGTACCAGATGATGTTAAAAGTTGATTGTTACACATAGCTACATGCATTTTCTATGTGACAATTAGTAGCATGTCAACTGTGAATGTTTAGGCGTATACTGTGACTATGGAATCAAAATGCATACACAGTGTTAGTGCTCATACATTTATATACATATTGATTAACAAAGTTAGATCTGTGTTCTTTGTGTGATATCATGTACATCACTTATGCTTCTGTGAAGAAATTGGTGATGATGTGGTCTCTCCACCGTGTTGTGGAAACTGATGGTACAATTCGATGAGTCTCCTCATCTTCCTACTCCTCATCGTTCTGCAGTTCCTATTCCCCATTGTCATCAGCCCATGGCACATTTGTCCTTACACATATGTTGTGCAATATGCATCACACCAATATTATTTTGCACACCACAGGTGGCGAGTATAGCAATCGGCCCCCAGATATGTCAAGGCCCCTGAAGCGGGATTTTAAAACATCAAATATCCGCTCATTGATGGAACTGGTGCTGCATAGGGCATGATTGTAGCACCACTGGGCTTTCGTTTGTGGGTTTTTCAGAGGAGTCATATACCAGGGCAGTAGAGCGTATCCTTGGTCTGCTGCAAAAACAGGAGGTGTACAATTAGTTGAGTCATGACAATAAATGGCCTACACTCATGTCCATTCTGTTATGTGTCCTGATTGACGTATACACCTTGCTTACTGTAAAAGATGTACAATGACATAGTGTGACAAACATGCAAGTAGGGACTGGAAATTACTGACACTGTGCTACACATACAGGTGTGCTGTCCTCTGTCATGCACTTACTATTTGTCATACTAGTGAGTGCCAATGTCATGCATGTGATGATTTGTCACCAGTAAGGAGAGTCAATTTGCCATTGAGTAGACACACGTCCACATTCATCTATTGTGTTTATTATTGGCTACTATTGCGATTCCTGATCTGATACCTGTCTGATTTTATGACATGTAATTGGAGTAGGTGATGTGGCATACTTCAGTCACACATATTTTGCATTGAGAGTTGGAGTAAATGTTGCTCAATGTGTACTGCCATGGGAAGGATAGTGAGTGGATATCAATGTGGAACATGATAGTATACACATGGCAGTGCACAGTGTCCACTATGGTGGCAGTACACAAGGGGTTAGAGATATGTTTTAATTATGCACTGTACAGTGCAACTGGTAGACTAACTACACTACAGTGCCACACTGCTTGTGGACAGTGTAGGCTATATTTTCCACATCATTCAGTGTCAAGGGCTTTTTGGCTGCGCTTGCAGAACCTGTGCAGCATTGCTCCAAGACAGGCACATTATTCCCATGATAACTGTGTTGTTGGCTGTCATGGGAGATGTAGTTTGTGCATGAGGCTGCACCTTGCTGCACAGTCTGGGGCCTTAGATTAATGATATAGGGCCCCATGCATCAAACTGAAAACCGGTCGCAAACAGGCAGATTCTCAGAATCTGCCCCTTTGCGACCAGTATTTTTGCATTTGGGATGCATCATCCCAAATACAAAAATCGGAAATTGCGATTCCTTAAATGCAATGCTAGAAGCAATTTAAAATAGCGAATTCGCTATTAGGGGTTGCAATTTACCGAAAAATAAAACAGGTCGGTAAATTGCAAAAACTTTGAAAAATGCACTAAAGTGCATTTTTCAAAGTTACATGTCACACACACACATGCCCTTGGGGCATGTGTGTGCGCAACATGGGTGCACATTTCAATTTCAGGGGTGCAACAGGGTGTCCTTTGACACCCTTGCACCCTTGAAATTGCATGCGCTATTTGCGAGTACCTAATGGGTACTCGCAAATTTCGCATGCAATTCCCATTCATTCCTATGGGCCTGTGGGCCCATAGGAATGAATGGGAAGCCATTCCTTAATTGCGACTCGCAATTTGCGAGTGGCAATTAAGGAATCTTTAGGAATCGCTATTTTTATAGCGATTCCTACATGCATAGGCTTTTGCGATTCCTTAATTGCGATTCCTTAATAATCGCAATTAAGGAATCGCAAAAGCCTTCCTTGATGCATGTGCCAGATAGTGGTTTGTGCACAACAAAAATGGTGTGCGCTTAGGATGTGATGTGTGTATATGATGAGTGATATAATGTAACAAGGTAGACATGATCTAGTGAGGTTCCTATATGACAATATTTCTCAGTTTCACAGATCTGGGATATATCTCATGCCTCATGACCATGGTATTTCCATGCGTTCACAGAGACTGGAGACAGGGATTGCCTTGCTTCAACAGGGTGTTTTGACGCATCATTTTACAAGGAGTAACATTTGCAAGGGTCTTTGACACAATTGAATGCACACACAGGGCCTCATTTAGCAGTTGTTGCCACTAGGCTGGTATGGATGTTATATTGCTGCGTTGACCGGCAACCAAAGTGAATTGGTGGAATGTACCTTTTTCCTAACATACAGCACATCCACGGTTTGTCTGCATATGCACCATCACATGGTAGTACCCTCCCCTTTGCACCATGGTGCGGGTGTGTCAGCTTAGCGTCATGCTTTAAGGGGCACATTCCAGCACTGAAAATCGCACAATCTATGCAATTTCCTCTTTCTATATATCCTGCAGAATGCAGGACACATAGTAATTGGACATGGCAAAGAGACATATAATTATGTATCCTCATTTCACCTCCCCTTGGGAGGCACACTATTTGCACACAGTCCCAGGGTCCCTGAACATAGGATGTGTGGAAATGTTTGAGATCTTCTTTGGTGTTGCATGGGAAAGGGCACCACAAGGCCCATGGTACACATTATTAACGTAGGGTGACTGAATGCTGCACTTAGCCATGGCTTGCCTTACTGCATACCTATGAGGCCATGCAATGTCATGCAGCCAGACCTTGCATTGCGACATTGATATGATTTGGGGAGCTGCTCCACCAGAGCATCATAAAAAGTGATGCTCCATCAGCACAGTTCACTTGCACATGTGGCCCACAGCGGCGTAGGTGGTCTCAACATGTGACTTGTAGTATTGTTTTGCACATATGCCAAGTAGTATGTTTCAAGTATATAGACCCACACCAACTACATATTCACTGTCTCATTCAACACAAAATTGATATGTCAATGTAATCCTACAAGCTAAAGCAAAGCATTGAGTACAAAAAGGCTTTCGTTTAGAATCATCATGCTTGGCGAGAACAGTGAACAGGGTGTGAAAACATAGACATCGTGAGAAAACCACCTGGATTCAGGTCTAGAAATGTGGGTCAATAGAGTCCCGGGGATCCAAGGTGTTTGAAAAAGGAAAGAAGTAGTAGCTTTGCCTCCTTACCTGGCTCACAGGACTCTTTGCTTTTAAGACTTTGGCATCTTCTTTAGTCATATTTAATGGTGTGTTCTGAGTCCACCACAATGTGGGTAGTGATGCTTTACAAAACCCAGAAAATAAAAGAAATTAAATGTTTGAAGATATATATTGGCATTGTGTTGCCATAAAATTACAATGTATTGTATTCACCAGTTTTTTTCTTTCTCAGTAGGAAGTCAAGTTGTACATCGTAGAAGTGGTACTCAACATCTATCTTACCTAATTGAGTGACATCATAGAAATATTTATGACACTCCTTCTAGCACAAACCTGTATACCAAAGAAAGATGTCTTACTTGTCTACAGATTTGATGGCTACTTACAGGGAAGGAATGCCTCTTAGATTAATAGGGCATTCTACCTTGCCGTTGGAGATATAGGAGTGTACTCCTTGTTGGTTCCTTTAAGGTGTTTCCTTAGACCCCATGCTACTTGACAGCTGATTTAAAGCAGGCTTTAAAGCATTTAAAAAAATTGGATGACAGGAAAGTTAAAAAAAAGACTAGGAGCCGAATGTACTAAAATACTGGCCACAAAAAATGGTTGTAAATTGCTCATAGACGTTTGCGGCCAGTATTTTATTTTGCAAACCAACCTAGGCTATTTCTCAAAATGTAAAATCACAGGGGGTTGCAGAACACCCTGCCTAATTAATGCTCAATAAACAGGTCATAATTTATTGGGACCCCCTCTGAATGTCAACAGACTGTTTTCCAAACAACATCTGCTCTGCACGCTCCCATGGATGCCGTTGATCCTCAAGTAAAGGAAAGGAAAGTCTCCAGCACACTGTTGAAGATGTCAAGAAGGAGATGGAAACACTGTTGAATACTCTTGAAGGAGTCCAAAGGTGTCAGAGCCCAAACAAGAACTTAGCTCAGACTGTCAAAGACACATATTTTTGTCTCCAAGGAATTGATGATCCTCTAGCTAACATAGCAGACGTAATGAAGGAGAATAGTGAACCCCTAAGCCTGGTTCGGCTTTCTTTATCCACATGTTAATGTAATGCTGCATTGCTCCAAGAAGCAAAGCAGAATTGCTTTTGGGCAACGGGAGCTGCATGTTAGCAGCTCCCCTTGCCCAAAAGCAATGCCGGCTCCCGCAGGAGGCGGGGAGCCGGCAGGGACCGTGGGGGCATTGGGGCTCCCCCAATGGTCCCCATCAAAGAGGCCAGGCCCTGGGGGATGGGGTCCCCGGGGCCAAAAGTGGCCCAGGGAAAGGGGGCCATGCGGCCTCCCTCCCTTTTGTATTTTTTTTTTTTACCAAAAAATAAAAAATAAATAAGGCCGGGCCCCGGGGGATGGAGTCCCTGGGGCCAAAACTGGCCTCAGGAGGGGGGGCCACACGGCCCCCCTCCTTAAAAATAATTTAAAAAAAAATATGTGGCCATGCCCCGGGGGATGGGGTCCTCGGGGCCGAAATCGGCCATGGGAGGGGGGCCCCGCGGCCCCCTTCCCGTTAAAAAAAAAGTAAAAAAATGCACAGGCCCTTGGGGGATGGGGTCCCTTGGGCCCAAAAATAATAAAGGGAAGGGGGGGCACACAGCCCCCCTTCCAAAAATAAAATTAAAAAAAAGCTGGTGTCTCGCGGGAGGCACCGCCCCCTCCCTGCACTACTGTGCAAATGCTCCTCCTGGTGCGTTCTAAGTTGGGGGATTAAGTCCCCTTGAATTCTGAGGGTCCCTGGGGGCCAACTAACCCACCAGGTACCTCCAGTAAGCGCCACACATTGGGATTGCTGAGAGGTGGTCCGAGGCTACGCCCCTTTTTACATCACTCTGCAAACGGGCCTCTTGGTGCATTGCTGGTGGAGCGATGAGGTCCTCTTGTGTCCTGAGGACCTCAGGACTAAAGTGGACTTCATCCCCCGAGCAGCAGTGCACCAGGAGTCGCGTTTGCAGAGCGGTGTAAAATGGGGCGTGGCTTCAGACCACTCTAAGCAATTCAGCTGTGTGTGGCTTACTGGAGGTACCTGGTGGGCTAGTTGGCCCCCAGGGACCCTCAGGATTCAAGGGGACTTAATTCCCCAACCCAGAACGTGCCAAGAGGCGCGTTTGCAGAGTGGTGGAGAAAGGTGGCATGGCCTGTGTCCACCTGTCAGCTATCCCACTATCTGGGGCATACTGGAGGTATCAGGTAGGGTAGTTGGCCTCTAAGGACCCCCAGCAGCGAAGGGGACTTTAATCCCCATCCAAGAGCACGCCAGGAAGTACGTTTGCAGAGTGGTGGGGAAAGGGGGCGTGGCCTGCTATGAGAACTTAGCAATCCTGCTGTGTGGGACTTACTGGAGGTAATAGGAAGGGTAGTTGGCCCCCAAGGTTGACCTTAGGGGCTAACTACCTATCCTGTTACCTCCAGTAAATCCCACACTGTGGGATTGCTAAGAGGTCTTCGGAGGCCACGCTCATCTTTCTCCACCACTCTGCAAACACGCCTCCTGGCACAGTACATTTTGGGAGATGAAGTCCACTTTACTCCTGAGGGACTTTGGCGGCCAAGTAGCCCTTCTGGTACCTCCTGTAAGTCCTACGCAGTGGAATTCCTGAGCGCTAGTTGGAGGCCCAGCTCCCTTTCTCCATCACTCTGCAAACACGACTACCAGTTAAAGAAGCATTTGTAATATAATAGGTCTCGCATTTGCAAGAGTTAGAACTATTAGCGTTGTAAATATAAAAGTGTTTTATTAATGTTTCTTGGAGTGCAGTGGATGTAGGTTGTGTGTAGTGAAATTATGTGGTATGTTGTGCAGTGAAATTATGTGGATAGAAAGTATGTGGTATTTAGTGTATAGGAATTATGTAGAGTGGGATTATGTGTTACAGAGAGTAATTATGTGGTATGGTAGTCTGTGTTGTGGAGTGGTAACCTAGGTTTAGTTTTCCTCGTTTCCATAGAAGCTAAACTATGAACTCAATGAGACAAAAAAAAGAAGGAATCACCGAGGAGCACTTCTGGACCTAGTCAGAGGTATCAGCAGGGCCACTGGAATTATGTGACTGTTTGGCTGCACCAACTTTCGCACAATTATACATTTCCCGCATTAGCCACATAATTCATCATCTGCTGCCTAATCTGCAGATTTGAACAAAAAAAGCCTTGTCTCTGGCTCAAACGTTACCAAAAATGCAGCGACAAGTGTTACAGCGTGGTGGAAGGTCCTTTGTAAACCTAGAATGGTCACCTGTTACTAATTGCTAAATGTGGGTGTTAAATTGGTACTAATGGTGTGCAAGCTACTCTTGCTTCTTTCTGCGCCTCTCTTGCCTCTTTCTGCATTTCTGTTGCTTCTATCTGAATTTCTTTTGTTTCTTTCTGCACCTCTCTTGCTTCTTTCTGCACCCCTCTTGCATCTTTCTGCACCCCTCGTGCCTCTTTCACACCCCTCTTCCCTCTTTCTGCACCCCTCTCGCCTCTTTCTGCACCCTTCTTCCCTATTTCTGTATCTCTCGCCTCTTTCTGCACCCCTCTTCCTTCTTTCTGCACTCCTTCTGCCTCTTTCTGCACCTCTGTTCCTTCTTTCTGCACTTCTTTTGTTTCTTTCTGCACCTCTCTTGCTTCTTTCTGCACCCCTCTTGCCTCTTTCTCAACCCCTCTTCCCCCTTTCTGCATCTCTGTTGCTTCTTTCTGCACTTATCTTGCTTCTTTCTGTACCTCTCTTGCTTCTTCCTGCAGCCCTTGTGCCTCTTTCTGCACCCCTCTTCTCTTTCTGCACTCCTCTTGCTTCTTTCTGCACCTCTGTTCCTTCTTTCCGCACTTCTTATGTTACTTTCTGCACCTCTTTTACTTCTTTCTGCACCCCTCTTGCCTCTTTCTCCATCCCTCTTCCCTCTTTCTGCACCTCTGTTGCTTCTTTCTGCACCTCTCTTGCTTCTTTCTGCACCCCTCGTGCCTCTTTCTGCACCCCTCTTTCCTCTTTTTGCACCCCTCTTGCTGCACCTCTGTTGCATCTTTCTGCACTACTCTTGAGTCTTTCTGCACCTCTCTTGCTTCTTTCTGCACCACTCGTGCTTCTTTCTGCACCCCTCTTGCCTCTTCTGCACCCCTGTTCATACTTTCTGCTCTTCTTTTGTTTCTTTCTGCACCACTCTTGCTTCTTTCTGCACCCCTCTCGCCACTTTCTCCACCCCTGTTCCCCCTTTTTGCATCTCTGTTGCTCCTTTCTGCACTTCTCTTGCCTCTTTTTCCACCCCTTATCCCTCTTTATGCACCTCTGTTCCTTCTTTCTGCACTTCTCTTGTTTCTTTCAGCACCTCTGTCCCTTCTTTCTGCAACCCTTGTGCCTGTTTATGCACCTCTCTTCCCTCTTTCTGCTCCCCTCTTGCATCATTCTGCACCTCTGTTCCTTCTTTCTGCATTTCTTTTGTTTCTTTCTGCAACCCTCTTGCTTCTTTCTGTATCCCTCTTGCCTCTTTCTCCTCCCCACTTCCCCCTTTCTGCATCTCTGTTGCTTCTTTCTGCACTTCTCTTGCTTCTTTCTGCACCTCTCTTGCTTCTTTCTGCACCCCTCGTGCCTCTTTCTGTACCTCTCTTCCCTCTTTCTGCACCCCTCTTGCCTCTTTCTGTACCTGTTTCTTCTTTCTGCACTTCTTTTGTTTCTTTCTGCACCACTCTTGCTTCTTTCTGCACCCCTTTTGCCTCTTTCTCCACCCCTCCTCCCCTTTCTGCATCTGTGTTGCTTCTTTCTGCACTTCTCTTGCCTCTTTCTGCACCTCTGTCCCTCCTTTCTGCAACCCTGGTGCCTCTTTCTGCACTTGTCTTCCCTCTTTCTGCTCCCCTCCTGTCTCTTTTGGCACCTCTGTTCCTTCTTTCTGCACTTCTTTTTTTTCTTTCTGCACCTCTCTTGCTTCTTTCTGCATCGCTCTTGTTTCTTTCAGCACCCCTCGTGCCTCTTTCACACCCCTCTTCTCTCTTTCTGCACCCCTCTTGCCTCTTTCTGCCCCTCTGTTTCTTCTTTCTGCACCACTCTTGCTTCTTTCTGCACCCCTTGTGTCTCTTTCTCCACCCCTCCTCCCCCTTTCTGCATCTCTGTTGCTTCTTTCTGCACTTCTCTTGCCTGTTTCTGCCCCTCTGTCCCTCCTTTCTGCAAACCTGGTGCCTCTTTCTGCACTCGTCTTCCCTCTTTCTGCTCCCCTCCTGTCTCTTTCTGTACCTCTGTTGCTTCTTTCTGCACTTCTTTTGTTTCTTTCTTCACCTTTCTTGCTTCTTTCTGCAACCCTTGTGCCTCTTTCTGCACCCCTCTTCCCTCTTTCTGCACTCTTCTTGCCTCTTTCTGCACCTCTGTTCCTTCTTTCTGCACTTCTTTTTTTTCTTTCTGCACCTCTCTTGCTTCTTTCTGCATCCCTCTTGCTTCTTTCAGCAGCACCCCTCGTGCCTCTTTCACACCCCTCTTCTCTCTTTCTGCACCCCTCTTGCCTCTTTCTGCACCTCTGTTCCTTCTTTCTGCACTTCTTTTGTTTCTTTCTGCACCTCTCTTGTTTCTTTCTGTATCCCTCTTACCTCTTTCTCCACCCCACTTCCCCCTTTCTGCATCTCCGTTGCTTCTTTATGCACTTCTCTTGCTTCTTTCTGCACCTCTCTTGCTTCTTTTTGCATCCCTCATGCCTCTTTCTGCACCCCTCTTCCCTCTTTCTGCACTCCTCTAGCCTCTTCCTGCACCTCTGTTGCTTCTTTATGCATTTCTCTTGCCTCTTTCTGCACCTCTGTTGCTTCTTTCTGCACTTCCCTTGCTTCTTTCTGCACTTCTGTTGCTTCTTTCTGCACTCCGCTTGCATCTTTCTGTACCCTTCTTCCCTATTTCTGCACATCTCTTACCTCTTTCTGCACCCCTGTTCCCTTTTTCTGCACCTCTCTTGCCTGTTTCTGCAACGCTCTTGCCACTTTGTGCAGTTCTCTTGCCTCTTTCTGCACCTCTGTTGCTTTTTTCTGCACTTCTCTTGCCACTTTCTGCACCCCTGTTGCTTCATTCTGCACTTCCAATGCTTCTTTCTGCACCTGTCCTGCTTCTTTCTGCACCCCTCTTGCTTCTTTCTGCACCCCTCATGCCTCTTTCACACCCCTCTTCCCTCTTTTTGCACCCCTCTTGCTCTTTCTGCACCCTTCTTCCTTCTTTCTGCACCTCTCTCCCCTCTTTCTGCACCCCTCTTCCTTATTTCTGTACTTCTTTTGTTTCTTTCTGCACCTCTCTTGCTTCTTTCTGCACCCTTCTTGCCTCTTTCTCCAACCCTCTTCCCCCTTTCTGCATGTCTGTTACGTCTTCCTGCACTTCTCTTGCCTCTTTCTGTACCTCTCATGCTTCTTCCTGCACCCCTTGTGCCTCTTTCTGCACCCCTCTTCTCTTTCTGCACTCCTCTTGCTTCTTTCTGCACCTCTGTTCCTTCTTTCTGCACTTCTTTTGTTTCTTTCTGCACCTCTGTTGCTTCTATCTGCACCTCTCTTGCTTCTTTCTTCACCCCTCGTGACTCTTTCTGCACCCTCTTCCCTCTTTTTGCATCCCTCTTGCCTCTTTCTGCACCTCTGTTGCATCTTTCTGCACCACTCGTGCTTCTTTCTGCACCACTCGTGCTTCTTTCTGCACCGCTTTTCTCTCTTCTGCACCACTCTTGCCTCTTTCTGCACCGCTGTTCCTTCTTTCTGCTCTTCGTTTGTTTCTGTCTGCACCCCTCTTGCTTCTTTCTGCACCCCTCTCGCCCCTTTCTCCACCCCTGTTCCCCCTTTTTGCATCTCTGTTACTTCTTTCTGCACTCCTCTTGCCTCTTTTTCTACCCCTCATCCCTCTTTCTGCACCTCTGTTGCTTCTTTCTGCACTTCTCTTGCTTCTTTCTTCACCTCTGTCCTTCCTTTCTGCAACCCTTGTGCATCTTTCTACACCCATCTTCCCTCTATCTGCTCGCCTCTTGCCTCTTTCTGCACCTCTGTTCCTTCTTTCTGCATGTCTTTTGTTTCTTTCTGCAACTCTCTTGCTTCTTTCTGTAGCCCTGTTGCCTCTTTCTCCTCCCCACTTCCCACTTTCGGCATCTCTGTTGCTTCTTTATGCACTTCTCTTGCTTCTTTCTGCACCTCTCTTGCTTCTTTCTGCACCCCTTGTGCCTCTTTCTGCACCCCTCTTCCCTCTTTCTGCACTCCTCTAGCCTCTTTCTATACCTCTGTTGCTTCTTTCTGCACTTCTTTCGTTTCTTTCTGCACCACTCTTGCTTCTTTCTGCACCCCCCTCTTCCTTCTTTCTCCACCCTTTCTCCCCCTTTCTGCATCTCTGTTGCTTCTTTCTGCACTTGTCTTGCCTCTTTCTGCACCTCTGTCCCGCCTTTCTGCAACCCTGGTGCCTCTTTCTGCACTCCTCTTCCCTCTTTCTGCTCCCCTCCTGTCTCTTTCTGCACCTGTGTTTGCTTCTTTCTGCACTTCTTTTGTTTCTTTCTGCACCTTTCTTGCTTCTTTCTGCACCCCTTGAGCCTCTTTCTGCACTCCTCTTGCCTCTTTCTGCACCTCTGTTCCTTCTTTCTGCACTTCTTTTTTTTCTTTCTGCACCTCTCTTGCTTCTTTCTGCATCCCTCGTGCTTCTTTCAGCACCCCTCGTGCCTCTTTCACACCCCTCTTCTCTCTTTCTGCACCCCTCTTGCCTCTTTCTGCACCTCTGTTCCTTCTTTCTGCACTTCTTTTGTTTCTTTCTGCACGTCTCTTGTTTCTTTCTGTATCCCTCTTACCTCTTTCTCCACCCCACTTCCCCCTTTCTGCATCTACGTTGCTTCTTTATGCAGTTCTCTTGCTTCTTTCTGCACCTCTCATGCTTCTTTGTGCATCCCTCGTGCCTCTTTCTGCACCCCTCTTCCCTCTTTCTGCACTCCTCTAGCCTCTTCCTGCACCTCTGTTGCTTCTTTATGCACTTCTCTTGCCTCTTTCTGCACTTCTCTTGCCTCTTTCTGCACCTCTGTTGCTTCTTTCTGCACTTCCCTTGCTTCTTTCTGCACTTCTGTTGCTTCTTTCTGCACTCCGCTTGCATCTTTCTGCACCCTTCTTCCCTATTTCTACACATCTCTTGCCTCTTTCTGCACCCCTGTTCCCTTTTTCTGCACCTCTCTTGCCTGTTTCTGCAACTCTCTTGCCTCTTTGTGCAGTTCTCTTGCCTCCTTCTGCACCTCAGTTGCTTTTTTCTGCACTTCTCTTGCCTCTTTCTGCACCCCTGTTGCTTCATTCTGCACTTCCCATGATTCTTTCTGCACCTGTCTTGCTTCTTTCTGCACCCCCGTTGTCTCTTTCTGCACTCGTCTTCCCTCTTTCTGCACCCCTCTTGCTTCTTTCTGCACCCCTCGTGCCTCTTTCACACCCCTCTTCCCTCTTACTGCACCCCTCTTGCTCTTTCTGCACCCTTCTTCCCTCTTTCTGCACCTCTCTTCCCACTTTATGCACCCCTCTTCCTTATTTCTGCACTTCTTTTGTTTCTTTCTGCACCTCTCTTGCTTCTTTCTGCACCCCTCTTGCCTCTTTCTCCACCGCTCTTCCCCCTTTCTGCATGTCTGTTGCTTCTTCCTGCACTTCTCTTGCCTCTTTCTCCACCCCTCTTCCCTCTTTCTGCATCTCTGTTGCTTCTTTCTGCACTTAATCTTGCGTCTTTCTGTACCTCTCTTGCTTCTTCCTGCACCCCTTGTGCCTCTTTCTGCGCCCCTCTTCCCTTTCTGCACTCCTCTTGCTTCTTTCTGCACCTCTGTTCCTTCTTTCTGCACTTCTTTTGTTACTTTCTGCACCTCTCTTGCTTCTTTCTGAACCCCTCTTGCCCTTTTTCTTCATCCCTCTTCTCTCTTTCTGCACCTCTGTTGCTTCTATCTGCACCTCTCTTGCTTCTTTCTTCACCCCTCGTGACTCTTTCTGCACCCCTCTTCCCTCTTTTTGCACCCCTCTTGCCTCTTTCTGCACCTCTGTTGCATCTTTCTGCACTACTCTTGCTTCTTTCTCCACCTCTCTTGCTTCTTTCTGCACCACTCGTGCTTCTTTCTGTACCCCTTTTCTCTCTTTCTGCACCACTCTTGCGTCTTTCTGCACCGCTGTTCCTTCTTTCTGCTCTTCTTTTGTTTCTTTCTGCACCCCTCTTGCTTCTTTCTGCACCCCTCTAGCCACTTTCTCCACCCCTGTTCCCCCTGTTCCCCCTTTTTGCATCTCTGTTGCTTCTTTCTGCACTCCTCTTGCCTCTTTTTCCACCCCTCATCCCTCTTTCTGCACCTCTGTTGCTTCTTTCTGCACTTCTGTTGCTTCTTTCTTCACCTCTGTACCTTTCTGCAACCCTTGTGCATCTTTCTGCACCCCTCTGCCCTCTATCTGCTCCCCTCTTGCCTCTTTCTGCACCTCTGTTCCTTCTTTCTGCATGTCTTTTGTTTCTTTCTGCAACTCTCTTGCTTCTTTCTGTATCCCTCTTGCCTCTTTCTCCTCCGCACTTCCCCCTTTCTGCATCTCTGTTGCTTCTTTATGCACTTCTCTTGCTTCTTTCTGCACCTCTCTTGCTTCTTTCTGCACCCCTCGTGCCTCTTTTTGCACCCCTCTTCCCTCTTTCTGCACTCCTCTTGCCTCTTTCTGTACCTCTGTTGCTTCTTTCTGTTCTTCTTTTGTTTCTTTCTGCACCCCTCTTCCCTCTTTCTCCACCCCTCCTCCCCCTTTCTGCATCTCTGTTGCTTCTTTCTGCACTTCTCTTGCCTCTTTCTGCACCTCTGTCCCGCCTTTCTGCAACCCTGGTGCCTCTTTCTGCACTCCTCTTCCCTCTTTCTGCTCCCCTCCTGTCTCTTTCTGCACCTCTGTTTGCTTCTTTCTGCACTTCTTTTGTTTCTTTCTGCACCTTTCTTGCTTCTTTCTGCACCCCTTGAGCCTCTTTCTGCACTCCTCTTGCCTCTTTCTGCACCTCTGTTCCTTCTTTCTGCAGTTCTTTTTTTTCTTTCTGCACCTCTCTTGCTTCTTTTTTTATCCCTCTTGCTTCTTTCTGCACCCCTCTTGCCTCTTTCTGCACCTCTGTTCCTTCTTTCTGCAGTTCTTTTTTTTCTTTCTGCACCTCTCTTGCTTCTTTCTTTATCCCTCTTGCTTCTTTCTGCACCCCTCGTGCCTCTTTCACACCCCTCTTCTCTCTTTCTGTACCCCTCTTGCCTCTTTCTGCACCTCTGTTCCTTCTTTATGCACTTCTCTTGCTTCTTTCTGAACCTCTCTTGCTTCTTTTTGCATCCCTCATCCCTCTTTCTGCACCCCTCTTCCCTCTTTCTGCACTCCTCTTGCCTCTTTCTGCACCTCTGTTGCCTCTTTCTGCACTCCCCTTGCCTCTTTCTGCACCTCTGTTGCCTCTTTCTGCACTTCTCTTGCCTCTCTGTGCACTTCTCATGCTTGTTTCTGCACCTCTCTTGCGTCTTTCTGCACCTCTGTTGCCTCTTTCTGCACCTCACTTGCTTCTTTCTGCACCCGTCTTGCCTCTTTCTGCACCCCTCTTTTCTCTTTCTGCACCTCTCTTGTCTCTTTCTGCACCCCTGTTCCCTCTTTCTGCACCTTTCCTGCCTGTTTATGCACCTCTCTTGCCTCTTTCTGTACCTCTGTTGCTTCTTCCTGCACTTCTCTTGCTCTGTCTGCACCCTTCGAGCCTCTTTCAGCCCCTCTGTTGCTTCTTCTGCACTTATCTTCCTTCTTTCTGCACCCCTACTGCCTCTTTCTGTACCTTTCTACACCTCTGTTTCTTCTTTCAGCAATTCTCTTGCCTCTTTCTGCAGTTTCTCTTCCTTCTTTCTGCACCCCTCTTTCTGTATCTCTCTTGCCTCTTTTTGCACCTCTCCTACCGCTTTCTGCACCCCTCTTGCCTCTTTTTTGCACCTCTGTTGGTTTATTCTGCACTGCTCTTGCATCTTGCTGCACCTCACTTGCCTTTTTCTGCACTTCTCTTGTTTCTTTCTACACCTCTTTTGCTTCTTTCAGCAATTCTATTGCCTCCTTCTGCACTTCTCTTGCTTGTTTCTGCACCTCTCTTGCGACTTTCTGCACCTCTGTTGCCTCTTTCTGCACCCCTGTTCCCTCTTTCTGCACCTTTCCTGCCTGTTTCTGCACCTCTCTTGCCTTTTTTTGTACCTCTGTTGCTTCTTTCTGCACTTCTCTTGCCTCTTTCTCTACCCTTCGAGCCTCTTCCAGCACCTCTGTTGCTCCTTTCTGCACTTCTCTTCCTTCTTTCTGCACCCCTCCTGCCTGTTTCTGTACCTCTCGTGCCTTTTTGTGCACCTCTCCTACCTCTTTCTGCACCCCTCTTGCCTCTTTTTGCACCTCTGTTAGTTTTCTGCACTGCTCTTGCTTCTTTCTGCACCTCTTTTGCAAATTCCTGTATCCCGCTTGCCTCTTTCTGCTCCCCTCTTCCCTATTTCTCCACCTCTCTTGCTTCTTTCTGCACTTCTCTTGCTTCTTTCTGCACCTCTTTTGAAAATCTCTGTATCCCTCTTACCTCTTTCTGCACCCCTGTTCTCTCTTTCTCTACCTTTCTTGCCTGTTTCTGTACCTCTCTTGCCTCTTTCGTCACCTCTGTTGCTTCTTTCGCACTTCTCTTGCCTCTTTCTGCACCTCTGACTTAGAGGTAGTTTTAATCCCCCTGTCCTATTATGCACTAGGGCCTTACAGGGGAGGCCATGCCAATCACAGGGGTACCCCAACCCATAGTGTACCCTAGTGTATGTAGGTGTTTTCACTGTATTCTAAGTATCTTTCAGCATAGCACTAGCCTGTTTAGTCAGAGTCAGTTACCACCAGTACCAGTCAGCAAAAAGTTGGGGGCACAGGATGACTTTGCAACAGGGCCTCTTTCTGCACCTCTGTTGGTTTTTCTGCATATCTCTTGCTTCTTTCTGCACCTTTCTTCCTCTTTCTGGACTTCTGTTGCCTCTTTCTGCATTTCTCTTGCTTCTTTCTGCGCCTTTCTTCCTCTTTCTGCACATTTCCTACCTCTGTAGGCATAGTTAGAAATTAGCACTTAAAAAACCTTAAAAATTCACTGATAAAACCATAGGTTTCAGGGACGTTATAGTTAGAAATTAGCATTTAAAAAACCTTTGAAATTCACTGAAAAAACCATAGGTTTCAGGGACATTATAGTTAGAAATTAGCATTTAAAAAACCTTAGAAATTCACTGATTAACCACAGGATTCAGGGACATTATAGTTAGTTAGACATTTCACTCGTACAAAACCAGAAAAAGTTGAGCTAACTATAACTCACGCCTCCGCAATGCACTGCTGATGACGTCACATATTACATCATTTATGACATGGTCAGTGACATCACTGCTGACATCACTGATGACATCTCAAATGACATCACTGATGACATCACTGATGGCATCATCCACGTGATAATCTGATGCACCTCCTCACACCCTAATATAACCTTTGATACACCCACTCTAAAATACAGACTACCATTTTCGAAACCATAGACACACCAATACCAGTTACTACATACCCACTCACTGATTCCTAGGTCTATACACACATCCATTAATTCACCCATACAGTCACTCATACATGCAGTCACTCATCAATACAGCACTATCATATGCACTCATACACCTATACAGACACTCACACACCGCCACTCGTCCATAGAGTTACTCATACACCTTGTCAGTCATGCAAAGAATCAATCACACTCCCATTTACTCACCTATACTGTTATACACACACCACCTCACTTATTCATACAGATACTAACACATACTTACTCTCTTCTACAATCACTGACACAAGCACACGCTCATCCATACAGCCACTCTCACAATCACTCACTCTCACATATAGTCACATATATACTCCAGCACTCACATATACTGCCTTTCACATATGTAGTTACTCACACATATACCACTGAGACATCCATTCACTCACCAACACACCCATACACACACTCACCCACCCATACAGCTCTTTACAGATGCACTCTTGAACCCATACACCCAGTGAATCACCCACTCACACATCTATGCACAGAGTCACACACCCCCCACCCACCCACACAGACACTCAGGCACCCATACAGATACTCAGACAACCAATCAATAACCCATATAGACACTCATGTAGCTACTCACCAACCCATGCAGCCCTTACATACCAACTGACAGACTGATACAGACATTCACACAGTTTAGTCACTAACCCATGCATTCAGTAAGACATGTTTAATCACTCACTTATACAGTCAGTCAGGCACCTACTAAATCATCCATTCAGACACTTATTCTTCAATACACCTTGGCATATATATATAAAACATATTTAAACTTTTTAGAAACACTCAGTCACTGGATGATGTCATCAGTGATGTCATCAGTGATGTCACTGACCATGTCATGAATGATGTAATATGTGATGTCATCAGCAGTGCATTGCAGAGGCGTGAGTTATAGTTAGCTAACGGCCGAATTTCTCTAGTTTTGTACAAGTGAAATGCCCAACTAACTATAATGTCCCTGAAACCTGTGGTTTTTTCATTGAATTTCTAAGGTTTCCTAAATGCTAATTTCTAACTATAACGTCCCTGAAACCTATGGTTTTTGCAGTGAATATACATATATATATATATATATTCACTGAAAAAACCATAGGTTTCAGGCACGTTATAGTTAGAAATTAGCATTTAATAAACCTTAGAAATTCACTGAAAAAACCATAGGTTTCAGGGGCGTTATAGTTCGTTGGACATTTCACTCGTACAAAACCATAGAAATTCCCCTGTTATAGTTAGTTCAGCTAACTATAACTCGCGCCCCCGCAATGCACTGCTGATGACGTCACATATTACATCACTCATGACATGGTCAGTGCATCACTGATGACATCACTGATGACATCTCAAATGACATCACTGATGACATCACTGATGACATCATCCAGTGACTGTGTGTTTCTGTAATGTTTAAATAAGTTTAATATATATAGGGAAAGGCGTATTGAAGAATGAGTGGGTGTATAAGTGTCTGAATGGATGATTTAGTAGGTGCATGACTGACTCTATAAGTGAGTGATTAAACGTATCTTACTGAATGCATGGGTTAGTGACTAAACTGTGTGAATGTCTGTATCCGTCTGTCTGTTGGTGTGTAAGCGGCTGCATGGGTTTGTGAATAGCTACATGAGTGTCTACATGGGTTATCGATTGGTTGTCTGAGTATCTGTATGGGTGCCTGAGTGTTTGTGTGGGTGGGGTGTGTGTGATTCTGTGCATAGATGTGTGAGTGGGTGATTCACTGGGTGCATGGTTTCAAGAGTGCATCTGTGATGGACTGTATGGGTGGGTGAGTGTGTGTATGGTTGTGTTAGTGAGTGAATGTATATCTCAGTGGTACATGTGTGAGTAACTACATATGTAAAAGGCAGTATATATGTGTGTTGGAGTATATAAATGGCTATAAGTGAGAGTGTGTGATTGTGAGAGTGGCTGTATGGATGAGTGTGTACTTGTTTCAGTGATTGTATAAGAGCGTAAGAATGTGCTAGTATTTGTATGAGTAAGTGAGCTGGTGTGTGTATAACTGTATAGGTGAGTAAATGGCAGTGTGATTAATTATTTGCATGACTGACTAGGTGTGTGAGTACCTCTATGGATGAGTGGTGGTGTGTGAGTGTTTATATAGGTGTATGAGTGCATATGATAGTCCTGTACTGAGTGACTGTAAGTATGAGTGACTGTACGGGTGAGTGAGTGGATGTGTGTGTAGACCTAAGAATCAGTGAGTGGGTATGTAGTTTTTGGTGTTGGAGTGTCTATGGTTTTGAGAATGGCAGTCTGTAATTTAGAGTGGGTGTATCAAAAGTTATATTAGGGTGTGAGAAGATGCATGAAATTATCACATGGATGTTGTCATCAGTGATGTCATTTGAGATGTCATCAGTGATGTCATCAGTGATGTCACTGACCATGTCATGAGTGATGTAATATGTGACGTCATCAGCAGTGCATTGCGAAGGCGCGAGTTATAGTTAGCTGAACTAACTATAACAGGGGAATTTCTATGGTTTTGTACGAGTGAAATGTCCAACTAACTATAACTGTCCCTAAAACCTATGGTTTTTTCAGTGAATTTCAAAGGTTTTTTAAATGCTAATTTCTAACTATAACGTGTCTGAAACCTATGGTTTTTTCAGTGAATTTCAAAGGTTTTTTAAATGCTAATTTCTAACTATAACGTGCCTGAAACCTATGATTTTTTAAGTGAATTTCAAAGGTTTTTTAAATGCTAGTTTCTAACTATGCCTACAGAGGTAGGACATGTGAAGAAAGAAGAAAAACGCACAGAAAGAAGCAAAAGATGTGCAGAAAGAACCAACAGAGGAGCAGAAAGAGGCCTTGTTGTAAAATCATCCTGTGCCCACAACTTTTTCAGACGGGTACTGGTGGTAACTGACTCTGACTAACCAGAGCCAGTGCTATGCTAAAAGACACTTAGAATACAGTGAAAACACCTACATACACTAGGGAACACCATGTGTTGGGGTACCCCTGTGATTAGCATGACCTCCTCTGCAAGTCCCTAGTACATAATAGGGCAGGGGATTAAAACTACCTCTTAAAACGCGCTACAGGGCGCGTTTGCACAGTGGTGAAGGGAGGGGGGCCTGAGGTGACATGTGTGCAAATGCGCCCGTGGCGCGTTTTGAGTTGCGGGATTAAGTCCCCTTGAATCCTGAGGGTCCCTAGGGCCCAACTAGCCCCCCAGGTACCTACAGTTAGGACCACAGAGCTGAGTTGCAGAGAGGCGTTCCGAGGCCACGCACCTTTGTTCACCTCTCTGCAACGCAACTCTGCTGTGCTTACTGAAGGTACCTGGTGGGCTAGTTGGCCCCCAGGGTCCCTCAGGATTCAAAGGGAATTAATTCCCCAACTTAAAACGCACCACAGGGCGTGTTTGCGCACATGTCACCTGAGGCCCCGCCCCCTGCCTTCACCACTGTGCAAACGCGACCCGTGGAGCGTTTTAAGTTGGGGGATTAGGTCACCTTGAATCCTGAGGGTCCCTGGGGCCCAACTAGCCCACCAGGTACTTCCAGTAAGTACCACAGGCCTGCGTTGCAACGCCTGTAACAAATTGTGCAGTTGTGTTTAGGTAGTGAAGAGGGTTGTGCTGGGGGTAGTGTTTTAGGGTTTAGGGTAGTGCAGTGGTGTTTGTGTAGTGTAGGGGGTCATGCTGGGGGTAGATTTAGGGTTTAGGGTAGTGCAGTGGTGTTTGGGTAGTGTAGGGAGTCGTGCTGGGGGAGTGTTTTAGGGTATAGGGTAGTGCAGTGGTGTTTGGGTAGTGTAGGGGGTCATGCTGGGGGTAGTGTTTTAGGGTTTAGGGTAGTGCAGTGGTGTTTGGGTAGTGTAGGGGGTCGTGATGGGGGTAGTGATTTAGGGTAGTGCAGTGGTGTTTGGGTAGTGTAGGGGTACTGCTGGGGGTAGTGTTTTAGGGTTTAGGGTAGTGCAATGGTGTTTGGGTAGTGTAGGGGGTACTGCTGGGGGTAGTGTTTTAGGGTTTAGGGTAGTGCAGTGGTGTTTGGGTAGTGTAGGGGTTCGTGCTGGGGGTAGTTTTTTAGGGTTTAGGGTAGTGGAGTGGTGTTTGTGTAGTGTAGGGGGTAGTGTTTTAGGGTTTAGGGTAGTGCAGTGGTGTTTGTGTAGTGTAGGAGGTCGTGTTTTAGGGTTTAGGGTAGTGCAGTGGTCTTTGGGTAGTGTAGGGAGTCGTGCGGGGGGTAGTGTTTTAGGGTTTAGGGTAGTGCAGTGGTCTTTGAGTAGTGTAGGGGTCGTGCGGGGGGTAGTGTTTTAGGGATTAGGGTAGTGCATTGGTGTTTGGGTAGTATAGGGGGTCATGCGGGGGTAGTGTTTTAGGGTTTAGGGCAGTGCAGTGGTGTTTGGGTAGTGTAGGGGGTCGTGCTGGGGGGAGTGTTTTAGGGTTTAGGGCAGTGCAGTTGTGTTCGGGTAGTGTAGGGGGTCATGCTGGGGGAGTGTTGTAGGGTTTAGGGCACTGCAGTGATGTTCGGGTAGTGTAGGGGGTCGTGCTGGGGAGTGTTTGAGGGTTTAGGGCAGTGCAGTCGTGTTCGGGTAGTGTAGGGGGTCGTGCTGGGGGTGGTGTTTCAGGATTTAGGGCAGTGCAGTGGTGTTCGGGCAGTGTAGGGGGTCGTGCAGGGGGTGGTGTTTCAGGGTTTAGGGCAGTGGTGTTCGGGCAGTGTAGGGGGTCATGCTGGGGGTGGTGTTTCAGGGTTTGGGGCAGTGCAGTGGTGTTCGAGCAGTAAAGGGGGTCGTGCTGGGGGTGGTGTTTCAGGGTTTAGGGCAGTGCAGTGGTGTTCGGGCAGTGTAGGGGGCGGTGCAGGGGGTGGTGTTTCAGGGTTTAGGGCAGTGCAGTGGTGTTCGGGCAGTGTAGGGGGTGGTGCAGGGGGTGGTGTTTCAGGGTTTAGGGCAGTGCAGTGGTCTTAGGGCAGTGTAGGGGGTCGTGCAGGGGGTTGTGTTTCAGGGTTTAGGGCAGTGCAGTGGTGTTCGGGCAGTGTAGGGGGTCCTGCTGGGGCTGGTGTTTCAGGGTTTAGGACAGTGCAGTGGTGTTCTGGCAGTGTAGGGGGTTGTGCTGGGGCTGGTGTTTCAGGTTTTAGGGCAGTGCAGTGGTGTTCGGGCAGTGTAGGTGGTGGTGCTGGGGCTGGTGTTCGTGCTGGGGCTGGTGTTTCAGGGTTTAGGGTAGTGCAGTGGTGTTCGGGCAGTGTAGGTGGTGGTGCTGGGGCTGGTGTTTCAGGGTTTAGGGCAGTGCAGTGGTGTTCGGGCAGTGTAGGGGGTCATGCTGGGGCTGGTGTTTCAGGGTTTAGGGCAGTGCAGTGGTGTTCGGGCAGTGTAGGGGGTCTTGCTGGGGCTGGTGTTTCAGAGTCTAGGGCAGTGCAGTGGTGTTCGGGCAGTGTAGGGGGTCTTGCTGGGGCTGGTGTTTCAGGGTTTAGGGCATTGCAGTGGTGTTCGGGCAGTATAGGGGGTCGTGCTGGGGTGGTGTTTCAGGGTTTAGGGCAGTGCAGTGGTGTTCGGGCAGTGTAGGGGGTCATGTTGGGGCTAGTGTTTCAGGGTTTATGGCAGAGCAATGGTGTTCAGGCAGTGTATGGGGTTGTGCTGGAGGTGGTGTTTCAGGGTTTAGGGCAGTGCAGTGGTGTTCGGGCAGTGTAGTGGGTGGTGCAGGGGGTGTTGTTTCAGGGTTTAGGGCAGTGCAGTGGTGTTTGGGCAGTGTAGGGGGTCGTGCTGGGGGTGGTGTTTCAGGGTTTAGGGCAGTGCAGTGGTGTTCGGGCAGTGTAGGGTGTCGTGCTGAGGGGTGGAGTTTCAGGGTTTAGGGCAGTGCAGTGGTGTTCGGGCAGTGTAGGGGGTCGTGCAGGGGGGGGTGTTTCAGGGTTTAGGGCAGTGCAGTGGTGTTTGGGCAGTGTAGGGGGTCGTGCAGGGGGTGGTGTTTCAGGGTTTAGGTCAGTGCAGTGGTGTTCGGCCAGTGTAGGTGGTCTTGCTGGGGGTGGTGTTTCAGGGTTTAGTGCAGCGGTGTTCCGGCAGTGTAGGGGGTCGTGCAGGGGGTGGTGTTTCAGGGTTTAGGGCAGTGCAGTGGTGTTTGGGCAGTGTAGGGGTCGTGCTGGGGGTGGTGTTTCAGGGTTTAGGGCAGTGCAGTGGTGTTCAGGCAGTGTAGGGTGTTGTGCTGAGGGGTGGTGTTTCAGGGTTTAGGGCAGTGCAGTGGTGTTCGGGCAGTGTAGGGGGTCGTGCAGAGGGTGGTGTTTCAGGGTTTAGGGCAGTGCAGTGGTGTTTGGGCAGTGTAGGGGGTCATGCAGGGATTGGTGTTTCAGGGTTTAGGGCAGTGCAGTGGTGTTCGGCCAGTGTAGGTGGTCTTGCTGGGGGTGGTGTTTCAGGGTTTAGTGCAGTGGTGTTCGGGCAGTGTAGGGGGTCTTGCTGGGGGTGGTGTTTCAAGGTTTAGGGCAGTGCAGTGGTGTTCGGGCAGTGTAGGGGGTCTTGCTGGGGCTGGTGTTTCAGGGTTTAGGGCAGTGCAGTGGTGTTCGGGCAGTGTACGGGGTTGTGCTGGGGCTGGTGTTTCAGGGTTTAGGGCAGTGCAGTGGTGTTCGGGCAGTGTAGGGGGTCGTGCTGGGGCTGGTGTTTCAGGGTTTAGGGCAGTGCAGCGGTGTTCGGGCAGTGTAGGGGGTCGTGCTGGGGCTGGTGTTTCAGGGTTTTGGGCAGAGCAGTGGTGTTCGGGCAGTGTAGGGGGTCGTGCTGGGGGTGGTGTTTCAGGGTTTAGGGCAGTGCAGTGGTGTTCGGGCAGTGTAGGGGGTCTTGCTGGGGGTGGTGTTTCAGGGTTTAGGGCAGTGGTGTTCGGGAAGTGTAGGGGTCTTGCTGGGGGTGATGTTTCAGGGTTTAGGGCAGTGCAGTGGTGTTCGGGCAGTGTAGGGGGTCTTGCTGGGGGTAGTGTTTCAGGGTTTAGGGCAGAGCAGTGGTGTTCGTGCAGAGTAGGGGGTCGTGCTGGGGGTGGTGTTTCAGGGTTTAGGGCAGTGCAGTAGTGTTCGGGCAGTGTAGGGGGTCGTGCAGGGGGTGGTGTTTCAGGGTTTAGGGCAGTGCAGTGGTGTTTGGGCAGTGTAGGGGGTCGTGCAGGGGGTGGTGTTTCAGGGTTTAGGGCAGTGCAGTGGTGTTCGGGCAGTGTAGGGTGTCGTGCTGGGGCTGGTGTTTCAGGGTTTAGGGCAGTGCAGTGGTGTTCGGGCAGTGTAGGGGTCTTGCTGGGGGTGGTGTTTCAGGGTTTAGGGCAGTGGTGTTCGGGCAGTGTAGGGGGTCTTGCTGGGGGTGATGTTTCAGGGTTTAGGGCAGTGCAGTGGTGTTCGGGCAGTGTAGGGGGTCTTGCTGGGGGTAGTGTTTCAGGGTTTAGGGCAGTGCAGTGGAGTTCGTGCAGTGTAGGGGGTCGTGCTGGGGATGGTGTTTCAGGGCTTAGGGCAGTGCAGTAGTGTTCGGGCAGTGTAGGCGGTTGTGCTGGGGCTGGTGTTTCAGGGTTTAGGGCAGTGCAGTGGTGTTCGGGCAGTGTAGGGGGTCGTGCTGGGGCTGGTGTTTCAGGGTTTTGGACAGAGCAGTGGTGTTCGGGCAGTGTAGGGGGTCGTGCTGGGGGTGGTGTTTCAGGGTTTAGGGCAGTGCAGTGGTGTTCGGGCAGTGTAGGGGGTCGTGCTGGGGGTGGTGTTTCAGGGTTTAGGGCAGTGGTGTTCGGGCAGTGTAGGGGGTCTTGCTGGGGGTGATGTTTCAGGGTTTAGGGCAGTGCAGTGGTGTTCGGGCAGTGTAGGGGGTCGTGCTGGGGGTGGTGTTTCAGGGTTTAGGGCAGTGGTGTTCGGGCAGTGTAGGGGGTCTTGCTGGGGGTAGTGTTTCAGGGTTTAGGGCAGTGCAGGGGTGTTCGGGCAGTGTAGGGGGTCTTGCTGGGGGTAGTGTTTCAGGGTTTAGGGCAGTGCAGTGCAGTGGTGTTCGGGCAGTGTAGGGGGTCGTGCTGGGGGTGGTGTTTCAGGGTTTAGGGCAGTGCAGTGGTGTTCGGGCAGTGTAGGGGGTCGTGAAGGGGGTGGTGTTTCAGGGTTTAGGGTAGTGCAGTGGTGTTCGGGCAGTGTAGGGGGTCGTGCTAGGGGTGGTGTTTCAAGGTTTAGGGCGGTGCAGTGGTGTTCGGGCAGTGTAGGGGGTCGTGCAGGGGCTGGTGTTTCAGGGTTTAGGGCAGTGCAGTGGTGTTCGGGCAGTGTAGTGGGTCGTGCTGGGGGTAGTGTTTTAGGGTTTAGGGTAGTGCAGTGGTGCTTGTGTAGTGTAAGGGGTTGTGCTGGGTGTAGTGTTTTAGGGATTAGGGTAGTGCAGTGGTGTTTGTTTAGTGTAGGGGGTCATGTTTTAGGGTAGTGCAGTGGTGTTTGGGTAGTGTAGGGGTCGTGCTGGGGGTAGTGTTTTAGGATTTAGGTTAGTGCAGTGGTGTTTGGGTAGTGTAGGGGGTCGTGCTGGGGGTAGTGTTTTAGGGTTTAGGGTAGTGCAGTGGTGTTTGTGTAGTGTAGGGGGTGGTGCTGGGGGTAGTGTTTTAGGGTTTAGGGTAGTGCAGTGGTGCTTTTGTAGTGTAGGGGGTCGTGCTGGGGGTAGTGTTTTAGGATTTAGGTTAGTGCATTGGTGTTTGTGTAGTGTAGGGGGTCATGTTTTAGGGTAGTGCAGTGGTGTTTGGGTAGTGTAGGGGGTCGTGCTGGGGGTAGTGTTTTAGGATTTAGGTTAGTGCAGTGGTGTTTGGGTAGTGTAGGGGGTCGTGCTGGGGGTAGTGTTTTAGGGTTTAGGGTAGTGCAGTGGTGTTTGTGTAGTGTTGGGGGTCATGCTGGGGGTAGTGTTTTAGGGTTTAGGATAGTGCAGTGGTGCTTGTGTAGTGTAGGGGGTCGTGCTGGGGGTAGTGTTTTAGGGTTTAGGGTAGTGCAGTGGTGTTTTTGTAGTGTAGGGGGGTCATGTTTTAAGATGCAACGCTCCAATACCTGACCAGTCTGCACTACATAAAACTGCAAAAAAAAAAAAAAAAAAAAAGTGTTTTGCACACTTTTGTCATTGGGCTATATGTGGGCTACATCTGGGTAATATTTGTGCTACATTTGGGCTCTTTTTTTACTGGTGGCCATCTTGGAAGACTTCTTTGTTATGAAGTTTCCTAATTTCCTCATTTACTGCAGTCTCCTCAGTAGGAAATGCTTTCAGTTTTTTACTTTGATTCCATCAAGAAGGCATTCAGATATGTCTCACATTTGCCATAAATTCAGAATGTTAGCACTCTAGTTGCTCATTAGATCACTGTAGTAAAGCTACTGCTCACCAGGGAGTTAACTGGAAGTCTGCTGCTGGTATTGAAAGTGATTGTTTCAGTCTGCATGTCAGAATTTTCTAATGAAATAGAAGAGGATTTGAGATCTCACTTAAAACATGCCCTAATTTTTCTTTCTGCAGCACTAACCATAATTTCTATTTCAAAAAGAAACCCCTCATTTTGTTCCTTTTTAAATTAAATGTTTTAAGTGTTACCGGTTTATTCCAATCAAGATGGCTTCAGGTGTGCCATACGTTTGTCATAAGTAAGGCTGTTAGCGCTCTAGTTGTTCTTTAGAACACTCTGGGAAGCTGCAGTAGAACACAAAGGCATCAACTGGCAGGCTGCTCCTGTTGAAATATAACAGGAAGATATTTGAGATCACACTTGAAACATGTCCTAATTTTTCTTTCTACAGCACTAACCATAATTTCTATGACAAAATGAACCCCATCATTTTGTTCCTTTTTAAATTAAATGTTTTAAGTGTTACCAGTTTATTCCAATCAAGATGGCTTCAGGTGTGCCATACTTTTGTCATAAGTAAGGCTGTTAGCACTCTAGTTGTTCTTTAGAACACTCTGGGAAGCTGCAGTAGAACACAAAGGAATCAACTGACAGTTTCTGCCCTTGTTGGATGTACATGTTTTACTGAGAATGTCAGACTTCATTCTCACATGACTGAGAAAGATAATGTGAATTTACAGAAAATATGCTCTCATTTTAGCTTCTGGAGCACCTTCCAAAACTGTATGGGACAAGCATGTGAAAATAGTTTTCTCTCAAACATGATTCATGATATCCCAGCAGAAGGTTTTTCACAGGGTAAAATCACCTTAGAACACACCTCAATTCCTGAAATTAGTATGGTACCATCAACAAATGAATTCTAATGTAACTAAAGTCTGTTATCACCCTTTATAGTTCTCCTTTTGGTAACCCTCAAAATCTTTGATTCACTACAATGCATTTCAATGGGGTACTATCATTTATATTGGTCCCAAGATGGCTGCCAGCAATTCCAGGATGAAGTGCTGACAGCCAATCAGATCTCACGATGACATGTGTGGTTAGGCTCCGCCCAGATATATATGTGATTTTACTTTTGATTTTCTCAGGAACTACTGAACGGATTTACACCATTTAAGCAAAAGGCACGACACTGAACCAAGGGCTACCTCTTTGCCAAATTTGGTGTAATTTTTCCTGTTGCTTACCAGTATCTCCTTTACCCTGCTACTCTCTGTGGCTGGCAGCGCCGGGACGCCTCTTCGCTGGGGCAGCTGCGCGCTATATAAATCTGGTTAACAATAACAATAATTCCGTTCAGCAGTTCGGGCTGTAGCTGCGACTAAAGGTTCCTATGGAAAAATGAATGGGGAAAACACGTTTTGGGACCCCCCTTTTTTCTTGGCCCCCGCTTGACGAATCACCCCGAGACTTTCAGGATAGGAGCGTACCAGAGCGTACCGGAGCGCCCCAACAAGTTGGAATCTTTCGCAAAGATTCGTCAACCGGCGCCAACGTTATTTCAAATAGAATGTTGCGGATTTCCTATGGAAAATAGGTCCTAACTATAACTATCTACTGGCGACCGCCAGTAGATAATATATATATATATATATATATATTCACTGAAAAAACCGTAGGTTTCAGACATGTTATAGTTACAAATTAGCATTTAAAAAACCTTTGAAATTCACTGAAAAAACCATAGGTTTCAGGGACGTTATAGTTACAAATTAGCATTTAAAAAACCTTTGAAATTCACTGAAAAAACCATAGGTTTTAGGGACAGTTATAGTTAGTTGGACATTGCACTCGTACAAAACCCATGAAATTCCCCCGTTATAGTTAGTCCAGCTAACTATAACTCGTGCCCCCGCAATGCACTGCTGATGACGTCACATATTACATCACTCATGACATGTTCAGTGACATCACTGATGACATCACTGATGACATCTCAAATGACATCACTGATGACATCATCCAGTGACTGTGTGTTTCTGTAAAGTTTAAATATTTTTAATATATATAGGAAAAGACGTATTGAAGAATGAGTGGGTGTGTAAGTGTCTGTATGGATGATTTAGTAGGTGCATGACTGACTGTATAAGTGAGTGATTTAACGTATCTTACTGAATGCATGGGTTAGTGACTAAACTGGGTGAATGTCTGTATCCGTCTGTCTGTTGCTGTGTAAGTGGCTGCATGTGTTTGTGAATAGCTACATGAGTGTCTATATGAGTTATTGAATGCTTGTGTGAGTATCTGTATGGGTGCCTGAGTGTTTGTGTGGGAGGGGTGTGTGCGACTCTGTGCATAGATGTGTGAGTGGGTGATTCACTGGGTGGATGGTTTCAAGAGTGCATCTGTGATAGACTGTATGGGTGGGTAAGTGTGTGTAAGAGTGTGTTAGTGAGTGAATGTATGTCCCAGTGGTACATGTGTGAGTAACTACATATGTGAAAGGCAGTATATATGTGTGTTGGAGTATATAAATAGCTATAAGCGAGAGTGAGTGATTGTGATAGTGGCTGTATGGATGAGTGTGTGCTTGTATCAGTGATTGTATAAGAGCGTAAGAATGTGCTAGTATTTGTATGAGTAAGTGAGCTGGTGTGTGTATAACTGTATAGGTGAGTAAATGGTAGTGTGTTTAATTATTTGCATGACTGACTAGGTGTGTGAGTACCTCTATGGATGAGTGGCGGTGTTTGAGTGTCTATATAGGAGTATGAGTGCATATGATAGTCCTGTACTGAGTGACCATAAGTATGAGTGACTGTACGGGTGAGTGAGTGGATGTGTGTGTGTAGACCTAAGAATCAGTGAGTGGGTATGTAGTTATTGGTGTTGGAGTGTCTATGGTTTTGCGAATGGCAGTCTGTAATTTAGAGTGGGTGTATCAAAGGTTATATTAGGGTGTGAGAAGATGCATGAAATTATCACATGGATGATGTCATCAGTGATGTCATCAGTGATGTCATTTGAGATGTCATCAGTGATGTCATCAGTGATGTCACTGATCATGTCATGAGTGATGTAATATGTGACGTCATCAGCAGTGCATTGCGGGGCGCGAGTTATAGTTAGCTGGACTAACTATAACGGGGGAATTTCACGGGTTTTGTACGAGTGCAATGTCCAACTAACTATAACTGTCCCTAAAACCTATGGTTTTTTCAGTGAATTTCAAAGGTTTTTTAAATGCTAATTTGTAACTATAACGTCCCTGAAACCTATGGTTTTTTCAGTGAATTTCAAAGGTTTTTTAAATGCTAATTTGTAACTATAACATGTCTGAAACCTACGGTTTTTTCAGTGAATTTCAAAGGTTTTGTAAATGACAATTTTTAAATGTATTAATTGTTATATACATTTTTTTCATACTGATTTACTACATTTTTAGAAACAATTTTTTTTTACATATTTTATTTTTTAAATTACATTGTAATTACATTATACATTACATTACAAAAAATACTTTCTCAGAATGAATTACTTTAGTTTAAATACTTTGCACATAGGCAATAGACTTTTAAGTACAGTAGTTACAGTTGTTGCAATGGGCAACACATTTTCAAACACAATGCAACATTCAGCTCAATGTGAATTTCTAGTTAAATGCAATTAGTTACTTTATGGATTACTTTTCTAACCACAGGACTGGATCCTAGATTCAGTCCTGGGACATCTCCTGTAAACAGTTGAGTAAAAGCATTTTGGTTACAGTCGTGATTTTTAAGGAATATTATTGTACTTTAAAAGTTGACACTTAGAAACTTTTTCTCATAGAATCACCAATGTTATCCTATGGAAGGAAATTCACTTAGAAGGTAAAAACTGTTATCGTTACTTTTTCTTACTCAGTGTTGGATCCTGGATCCAGCACTGGTGCATCTCCTGTAAACAGTTGAAAGAATGCGTTTAAGTCATACAGGCGATTTTTAGGAATATTTGTAGTTTGTGAAAATCGACACTTTGAAACTTTTCTGCTAAAAACCAGACAATGGATTCCTATGGAAGAAAATATAAGTTACTGGTAAGTACGGTTAAAATTACTTTTCAGGGTCAGTGCTGGGCTAAAAGATGCAGCACTGGGTTCTCTCCTGATAACAGGTGAGTAAATTGGAATTCGTACTTTGGTTGATTTTAGAGGAATATTATAAAGTTCCAAAACTCCACACTTAGAAGAATTTCCAAGTGAAACCAGTCAATGTTAGCCTATGGAAGGAAATTCAAGTTACTGGTAAGTACGGTTAAAATTACTTTTCAGGACCAGTACTGGGCTGAAAGATGCAGCACTGAGGTCTCTCCTGATAACAGGTGAGTAAATCAGAATTCGGATTTCGGCTGATTTTAGAGGAATATTTGTATGTTTCAAAAATCAACACTTAGAAACTTTTTCAGCAAAAAGCAGGCAATGATATCCTATGGAAGGAAATTCAAGTTACTGGTAAGTACGGTTAAAATTACTTTTGAGGATCAGTACTGGGCTGAAAGATGCAGCACTGAGGTCTCTCCTGATAACAGGTGAGTAAATCGGAATTCGTATTTCGGCTGATTTTAGAGGAATATTTTAAAGTTCCAAAACTCCACACTTAGAAGAATTTCCAAGTGAAACCAGTCAATGTTAGCCTATGAAGGAAATTCAAGTTACCGGTAAGTACGGTTAAAATTACTTTTCAGGACCAGTACTGGGCTGAAAGATGCAGCACTGAGGTCTCTCCTGATAACAGCTGAGTAAATCAGAATTCGGATTTCGGCTGATTTTAGAGGAATATTTGTATGTTTCAAAAATCAACACTTAGAAACTTTTTCAGCAAAAAGCAGGCAATGATATCCTATGGAAGGAAATTCAAGTTACTGGTAAGTACGGTTAAAATTACTTTTCAGGATCAGTACTGGGCTGAAAGATGCAGCACTGAGGTCTCTCCTGATAACAGGTGAGTAAATCGGAATTCGTATTTCGGCTGATTTTAGAGGAATATTTTAAAGTTCCAAAACTCCACACTTAGAAGAATTTCCAAGTGAAACCAGTCAATGTTAGCCTATGAAGGAAATTCAAGTTACCGGTAAGTACGGTTAAAATTACTTTTCAGGACCAGTACTGGGCTGAAAGATGCAGCACTGAGGTCTCTCCTGATAACAGCTGAGTAAATCAGAATTCGGTTTTCGGCTGATATTAGAAGAATATTTGCACAATGGTGAAGGGAGGGGGCGGGGCCTGAGGTGACATCTGTGCAAACGCGCCCCGTGGCGCGTTTTAAGTTGGGGGATTAAGTCCCCTTGAATCCTGAGGGTCCCTAGGGGCCAACTAGCCCACCAGGAACCTCCAATATGCGCCAGGGGGCTGCGTTGCAGAGACGTGTAGAGAGGCCACACCCCTTTTTACACCTCTCTGCAACGCAGCTCTGTGGCGCTTTCTGGATGTACCTGTTGGGCTAGTTGGCCCCCAAGGACCCCACCTGAAGCCCCGCCCCCTCACTTCACCACTGTGCAAACGCGCCCCGTGGCGCGTTTTAAGTCGGGGGATTAACTCCCCTTGAATCCTGAGGGTCCCTGGGGGCCAACTAGCCCAACAGGTATATCCAAAAAGCGCCACAGAGCTGCGTTGCAGAGAGGTGTAAAAAGGGGCGTGGCCTCTGTACACCTCTCTGCAACGCAGCCCCCTGGCGCATACTGGAGGTTCCTGGTGGGCTAGTTGGCCCCCAGGGACCCCCAGTATTCAAGGGGAATTCGTTCCCCCTCTGCAAACGCGCCAGGGGGTGAAGGAAGGGGGCGGGGCCTGCGGGCCCGATCTTTTTTTTTTGTTTTTTTGTTTTTTTGTCCCCTGAAGGGGGGCTGTGTGGCCCCCCTTACTTTTTCCTGTTTTTGGGCCCTGGGGACCCCATCCCCCAGGGCCTTACCCCTTTTTTTTAATTAAAAATTAAAAAAAAAAACGGGAAGGGGACCGCGTGGCCCCCCTTCCCTGGGCCTGTATTGGCCCCGGGGACCCCATCCCCCGGGGCATGGCCTCTATTTTTATTTTTATTCTTTGGAGGGGGGCTGCGTGGCCCCCCTCCTCTGGCCATTTAAGGCCCCGGGGACCCCATCCCCCGGGGCCGGCCATACCTTTTTTTTTTTTTTTTTTTTTTAAACTTTGGGGAGGGGGGCCACGTGGCCCCCCTCCCGAGCCACTACTTGCCCCGGGGACCCCATCCCCCGGTGCTGGCCCTCTCCGTTGGGGACTGTGGGGGTCCCCAAGCCCCCACAGTCCCGCGTCTCCCCGCGTCCCTTGGGAGCCGGCATTGCTTTTACACATGGGGAGCTGCTAAGATGCAGCTCCCCATGTGGAAAGCATCGGCTTTGGATATTGGAAGAGAGAGCAGGTTTCCTGCTCTCTCTTCCAATATCCAAAGCAGTTTGCTATGGCAGGACGGGAGCCGCGAGGCTCCCGTCCTGCCATAGCAAACTACAGTGTCCCGGGGTAGGCACCCCGGGACACTGCAGGAGCCGGCCCTGGGGGTGGCGGTCCCCAGGGCCATCAAGGGCTCCAGGAGGGGGGCCGCGCGGCCCCCTCCCTTAAATTGCACAGCCCCGGGAGGTGGTGGTCCCCGGGGCTCTGGGGGTCCGTAACAGACCCCCATATTTAAATGTTTAGTGCCCCGGGGAGGTGGCGTTCCCGGGGCGTGTGGGGGGCTGGAGCCCCCACACAGGTTTTTCAATTTAAAAAAAAAAAGCCCCGGGGAGGTGGTGGTCCCCGGGGCTGCGGGAGGGCTCAGAGCCCTCCCGCACCATTTAAAAAAAAAAGCCCCGGGGGGTGGCGGTCCCCGGGGCTTGGGGGGCCCTTTGAGGCCCCCCACACATAAAATTAACCCCCCCCACCATGCCCCCGGGACATGGGCCACCCGGGGGCAAAATACAATTTTTTTTTTTTCGGCAGGATTCGCGCACCCTGAGCGCATCCTGCCGATTTTAAAAAAAACCTAGGGGGTCAGGGTGTTTCTACCCTGCCCCCTTTGTGCGCTTTGCGCACTTGTTTCTGTCCCTCGGTTCTACCGAGGGACAAAATGGCTGCCAACATTTCCTGAATCGGAATGTTGACAGCCAGCTGACAGCCAATTAACATGCAGCTCGTGATCGGGAGGGTACGCGGACCCTACTCGGCCATAGATATCACTATCTTTTTACTTTTGATTTTCTCAGCAACTACTGAACGGATTTACACCATTTAACAAAAGGGTTCTTTCTGAACCAAGAACTACCTCTTTGCCAAATTTGGTGTAATTCCGTTCAGCAGTTCGGGCTGTAGCCGTGTCTAAAGTTTCCTATGGAAAATTGCATGGGGAAAACGCGTTTTGGGACCCCCCTTTTTCTCGGCCCCTGCTTGACGAATCCCCCGAGACTTTCAGGGTAGGAGCGGACCGGAGCGGGCCACAAAGTTTGAAAATTTTGCCAAGATACGTCAACCGGCAAGAGAGTTATTTCAAATAGAATGTCGCGGATTTCCTATGGATAATAGGTTGTAACTATAACTATCTACTGGCGACCGCCAGTAGATAATATATATATATATATATATATATATATATATATATATATATATATATATATATATATATATAACCACAGGTTTCAGGGACGTTATAGTTAGGAATTAGCATTTAATAAACCTTAGATATTTACTGAAAAAACCACAGGGTTCAGGGACATTATAGTTAGGCTGACATTTCACTCGTATAAAACCAGAGAAATTCAGCTGTTATAGTTAGCTGAGCCCCCGCACTGCACTGCTGATGACGTCACATATTACATCACTCATGACATGGCCAGTGACAATACTGATGATATCACTGATGACATCTCAAATGACATCACTGATGATATCTACAGTGACTGAGTGTTTCTAAAAAGTTTAAGAATGTTATATATATACCCCAAGGTGTATTGAAGAATGAGTGGGTGTATGAGTGTCTGAACGGATGATTTAGTGGGTGCATGACTGACTGTATAAGTGAGGGATCATACATGTATAAGTGAATGCATGGGTGAATGACTAATCTGTGTGAATGTATGTATCAGTCTGCCAGTTGGTGTGTAAGTGGCTGCATGGGTTGGTGAGTAGCTACATGAGTGTCTATATAGGTTAATGATTGGTTGTCTGAGTACATATATGGGTGCCTGAGTGTCTGTGTGGGTGGGTGGAGGTGTGTGACTCCCTGCATGGATGTTTGAGTGGGTGATTCACTGGGTGTACGGGTTCATGAGTACATCTGTGAGGGGCTGTATGGGTGAGTGAGTGTACTAATGGCTGTGTTGGTGAGTGAATGGATGTCTGAGTGGTATATGTGTGAATAACTACATATGTGAAAGGCAGTATATGTGAATGTTGGAGTATATATGTGACTTTATGTGAGAGTGAGTGATTGTGAGAGTGACTGTATGGACGAGTGTGTGCTTGTGTAAGTGATTGTATAAGAGAGTAAGTATGTGTTAGTATCTGTATGAATGAGCACGGTGGTGTGTATATAACTGTGTAGGTGAGTAAATGGCAGTGTGATTGATTCTTTGGGTGACTGACTAGGTGTGTGAGTAACTCTATAGTTGAGTGGTGGTGTGTGAGTGTCTGTATGGGTGTGTGAGTGCCTATATCAGTGGCAGTATTGATGAGTGACTGCTTATATGAGTGACTGTATGGGTGAGTGAGTGGATGTGTGTGTAGACCTATGAATCAGTGAGTGGGCACGGTCTAACTAGTATTGGTGTGTCTATGGTTTCGAGAATGGTAGTCTGTATTTTAGAGTGGATGTATGAAAGGTTAAATTAGGGTGTGAGGAGGTGCATCAAATACTAAGTGTATGATGTCATCAGTGATGTCAATTGAGATGTCATCAGTGATGTCATCAGTGATGTCACTGCCCATGTCATGAGTGATGTAATATGTGACGTCATCAGCAATGCATTGCTGGGGCGTGAGTTATAGTTAGCTGAGCTAACTATAATGGCTGAATTTCTCTGGTTTTGTACGAGTGAAATGTCAGCCTAACTATAACGTCCCTGAAATCTGTGGTTTTTTCAGTGAATATCTAAGGTTATTTAAATGCTAATTCCTAACTGTAACGTCCCTGAAACCTCTGTTTTTTTCAGTGAATTTTTAAGGTTTTTTAAATTCTAATTGCTAACTATAACGTCCATGAAACCTGTGTTTTTATTCTGTGAATTTCTAAGGTTTTTTAAATGTTAATTTCTAACTATGTCTACATAGGTAGGATATGTGCAGAAAGAGGAAGAAAGGTGCAGAAAGAAGCAAGAGAAGTACAGAAAGAGGACTACTTCAACTGTACCTTTCCACAGACTCATACAAAGTAGCCTAATCACTAACCCTTCTCCCAAGATGTCTTAAACCTCACTTTTCTCTTGAAGGTTCACTATTCATTGACTGCTCAGAATGTTAGGCCTACCAAATGTAAAACAGCAATCCTAACCATATCACTGTTGTAAGTCTCACCAAGTTTGTGAAGGTATGCATGCGTGTGCCTCTGCTTTTACCTAGTGACATGTTACATAAAAATAAACATGCAAATACTTGAATACCTGTGTTTCAAACAGCATACTCTGTAAATTTGTATACAAAAAGGTGTATGTATTTCTTTCTGCTCATAATACAGGGCACATGGTTATTCAATAGTATATTTGAGGGGCTCTATAACACCTATACACGTAAGAGATGTCTGCCTGTGCAACCGAATGACAGAGCAGAACTGAGAAGATTTGACCACATATAAGAGAAGCTACCCGCTTTTTAAGCTACCATCTTCAGATGCATAACACATGTGAGAATACATGTATAAATTGACATATACCTCATTCACGAGAGCACGCATGCCTTTAAACTTGACAGCTTGCACTTCTCTTTTGAGTACAGAAAGAGGTGAGAGAAGTACAGAAAGAAGTGCAGAAAAAAACAAGAGAGGTGCAGAAAGAGTAAGAAATGTACAGAAAGAGGTAAGAGAAGTGCACAAAGAGGCAAGAGAGGTGCAGAAAGAAGCAAGAGAAGTACAGAAAGAACCAGCAGAGGTGTTGAAAGAGGCAAGAGGGGTGAAGAAAGAAGCAAGAGAGGTGCAGAAAGAAGCAAGAGAAGTGCATAAAGAACCAACAGAGGTGCTGATAGAGGCAAGAGGGGTGAGGAAAGAGGGAAGAGAAGTACAGAAAGAGGCAAGAGAGGTACAGGAAGAGGGGTGCAGAAAGAGGGAGGATGGCTGCAGAAAGAGGAAAGAGAAGTGCAGAAAGAAGCAAGTGAGGTGCAGAAAGAAGCAAGTGAAGTGCAGAAAGAAGCAACAGATGTGCAGAAAGAGGCAAGCGAACTGCAGAAAGAGGCAAGAGAGGTACAGAAAGAGGCAAGAGGGGTGCAGAAAGAAGCAAGAAAGGTACAGAAAGAGTCAATAGAACTGCAGAAAGGAAAGAGAGGTACAGAAAGAGGCAAGAAGGGTACAGCAAGAAGCAAGAGAGATACAGAAAGAATCAAGAGAGAAAGAAGCAACAGAGGTGCAGAAAGAGGCAATAAAAGTGCAGAAAGAAGCGAGAGGTGCACAGAGACAAGTGAGGTGCAGAAAGAGGGAAGACGAGTGCAGAAGGAAGCAAGAGTGGTACAGAAAGAAGCAAGAGAGGTGCAGAAAGAAGTAACAGAAGTGCAGAAAGAAGCAAGAGAAGTGTATAAAGAGCCAACAGAGGTGCAGAAAGAGGCAAGAGGGGTCATAAAGAGGCAAGAGAAGTGCAGAAAGAAGCAACAGAGGTGCAGAAAGAGGCAAGAGAACTGCAAAAAGAAGAAAGAGAGATGTAGAAAGAGGCAAGAGAGGTACAGAAAGAGGGAAGAGGGGTGCAGAAAGAGGCAAGAGGGGTGCAGAAAGAAGCAAGAGGGGAGCAGAAAGAAGCAAGAGAAGTGCAGAAAGAAGCAACAGAGGTGCAGAAAGAGGCAAGAGAAGTGGAGAAAGAGGCAAGAGAGGTGCAGAAAGAAGCAACCGAGTTGCAGAAAGAGGCAAGAGAAGTGCAGAAAGAGGCAAGAGAGGTACAGAACGAAGGAAGAGGGGTGCAGAAAGAGGGAAGAGGGTGCAGAAAGAAGCACAGAGGTGCAGAAAGAGGCAAGAGAACTGCAGAAAGAGGCAAGAGAGGTACAGAAAGAGGCAAGAGAGGTACAGAAAGAGGGACGAGCGAGGGGTGCAGAAAGAGGCAAGAGGGGTGCAGAAAAAACATGAGAGGTGCAGAAAGAAGCAAGAGAAGTACAGAAAGAAGCAACAGAAATGCAGAAAGAGGCAAGAGAAGTTGAGAAAGAAACAACTGATGTGCAGAAAGAGGCAACAGATGTGCAGAAAGGAGGAAGAGGGGTGAAGAAAGAAGCAAGAGATGTACAGAAATAAGCAAGAGAAGTGCAGAAAGAAGCAAGAGAGGTGCAGAAAGGGGCAAGAGGGATGCAGAAAGAAGCAAGAGAGGTGTAGAAAGAAACAAGTGAAGTGCAGAAAGAAGCAAGCGAGGTGCAGAAAGAAGCAAGAGAAGTGCAGAAAGAGGCAAGAGAGGTGCAGAAGAAAGAAGCAAGAGAGGTGCAGAAAGAAGCAAGGGGGGTGCAGAAAGTGGAAGAGATGTGCAAAAAGAGGCAAGAGAAGTGCAGAAAGAGGAAGAAAGATGCAGAAACAAGAAACAAGAAAGAGAGTTTTGCGCACCATTAGTACCAATTTAACATCCACATTTAGCAATAAGTAACACGTGACCATTCCAGCTTTGCAAAGGGCCTTCCACCATGCTGTAACACTTGTTGCTGCATTTTTGGTAACGTTTGAGCCGTTTGATCTAGAAACAAGGTTTTTTTTGTTCAAATCTGCAGATTATGCGGCAGATGATGGATTATGTGGCAAATGTGGAAAATGTATAATTATGCCAAAATTGGTGTGACCGAACAGTCACATAATTCCAGTGGCCCTGCTCATACCTCTGACTCAATCCAAAAGTGCTCCTCAGTGGTTCATTTTTTTTTGTGTCTCATTGAGTCTATAGTTTAGCTTCTATGGAAAAGAGGAAGACTAAACCTGAGGTTATCACTCCACAACACAGACTACCATACCACATAATTACTCTCCATAACACATAATCCCACTCTACATAATTCCTATACACTAAATAGCACATACTTTCTATCCACATAATTTCACTGCACAACATATCACATAATTCCACTACACACAACGTACATCCACTCCACTCCAAAAAACAGCCCTGCTAAGTATCACGCAACAAGCGTTAGACTAACGCATTTTCATGTGGTGATCCGCATCACCGCACGAAAATGCAAAGTCACGCATTAATAGAGCCTTGTGAAGTTGCTGACAACAGCTTACGCAGGAGATGGGAGCGCTACTATTAGCACTCATCTGGCAGCTCAGTGTATGTGACAGACTAGTCAGAAGTGCGCTGCTCTGCAGCGGCAGTCACGTGAGATAGCGTCACATGACTGCAACATTGTCTCCATGAATTGCGTTGGCGCGATCAGCGGGTGGCAGTTTATGCTTAAGTTTCGTTTGGCACAGGCAGCCCCACCATTCCTCGCACTGTTGCCTGTGGCTTTCTTCATGCAAGTACGTCCCTGCGACCACACGGCTGCTGGAGACTCGTCGTCGCTTGGCTCTCCGTCACTGACACTCAGGTCAGACTGTAATATCGGACTTTAAAAATATTTAATTTTAGAGCGTCACTGAGCAGCGCTCCCCTCAGCTGACACATCATGACGATGGTAACCACTTTACCGCCGGCTGGTGGTGAGCGTGGTCCACATGGAGCAGGCTGAGAATATAGCCTGCCCTTCCTCTGAGTTTGTTTATTTGATTTCATCGAGGGCCCAGGCCACCGAGGCTCCGTGGCATTGTAGGCTTCGGATATCAGCGGTGGGAGGGGCACGGGGCTGAGGGGATTTCTCAAGGAGTGCGAGAGACACGAGACTGCAGCCAGTTGCTGCTTCATGTTGTATCATGAAAGAAACTCCTCTGAATGCTCTCTGAGTTGCGCTTGAGTTTAGTTGCACTGAAAGGACAAGCACGTAATAAAAGTCCAGCTGCATCAGCTCAAACTAGCATCGTGATTAATCACTTCTATACAGTCCTCTGTGCAGCTCTCTACTCTGCTCAGCTGACAGTAGGACCGGCTGCCAGAGACTCGTCGCTGACGTGGCACACATTTACTTAGTGCTCATTCTCAATATATTTAATTTAAAGCTGAGAGTGCGTCAGCATGAGCCTGTAGCTCACTGCTTGTGTCCTCGGGCTACACTGAAATGGTGCCTCTGCAGGCTGGGCAGCGAGGTCAGCATACAGTGGCTCTAGATAACTGATTTTATTTTATGTGCCAACAAGGGATTCGTTTATGCAATTAGTTTGGATTATTTTTACTTTTTACTTAAAGCAAGCTTTTATGATATGCTTGCAAATTAATTTCTTTTGGGATAATTATCTGTGCACAAACAACTAATATAGTTTTGGTTCTCTAAGAATATGAAAACATCAGCAAATGTCAAAAGGGTATATATAAACAAGTTTTTACCAACGAAAAATGTTTCAGAACACGGGTGTATATTGAAAAATAGATTTTATCGTATTTAAAAAGAAATACTCAGGGGTACTAAATCATTGAACACACAATGTAGCAGGAAGTTACATACATAAATATTTGTTATTAGTACTTCTCAGTAACAATTGTGTACACTTTTTTCAAAGCAAAATTAAGACAAACCAACAAGTAAAGCAAATGGATATTGCCTATATTAACATTGTGTAGAAAACAAGTGTGATTGTCGACGTTTCGGTCGATGGGCTGTCGTCTATTCGACCATCTTCAGGACTGTAGGAGATTGTAATGGTTGACCCTCAAAAGTCAATTTGAATAAAATATTTAGAAAGTCTGGTATTTGATGAATCAAAAATAACCTATCTGATAGATCGAATCTGGAGCGAGCGAGCGCAGACCTATGCCAGTGAGCACAAACTTGGAAGTCCATTGCCACGAGACAATTCAGATCCGTATCTACTGCACATTAATTGCTAGGATCATCACTTATCTATAAGGATATTTACAGACGCTGACTACGTGTGCGATTGCAGATTTTGCTGCGAACCACTAAGACATTATTCAGATCCAGATTCGATCTCTCAGATAGGATATTTTTGATTCATCAAATACCAAACTTTCTAAATATTTTATTCAAATTGACTTTTGAGGGTCAACCATTACAATCTCCTACAGTCCTGAAGATGGTCGAATAGACGACAGCCCATCGACCGAAACGTCGACAATCACACTTATTTTCTACACAATGTTAATATAGGCAATATCCATTTGCTTTACTTGTTGGTTTGTCTTAATTTTGCTTTGAAAAAAGTGTACACAATTGTTACTGAGAAGTACTAATAACAACTATTTATGTATGTAACTTCCTGCTACATTGTGTGTTCAATGATTTAGTATCCCTGAGTATTTCTTTTTAAATACGATAAAATCTATTTTTCAATATACACCCGTGTTCTGAAACATTTTTCGTTGGTAAAAACTTGTTTATATATACCCTTTTGACATTTGCTGATGTTTTCATATTCTTAGAGAACCAAAACTATATTAGTTGTTTGTGCACAGATAATTATCCCAAAAGAAATTAATTTGTAAGCATATCATAAAAGCTTGCTTTAAGTAAAAAGTAAAAATAATCCAAACTAATTGCATAAACGAATCCCTTGTTGGCACATTTACCTGTTTATCCTATACTACCCAAGCCGTCAAGGGTTTATTGGGTTAACCATTGTATTTTGCATGATTTATATTATAGCAGCTGAGATCTTTTACTGCATGATATGATGACTTTTGGGAGCAAAGCTAAAGTACTGCTTAAGATAACTGCTAAAATATGTTAGCACCCTTCCATTTTTGCTGCTTTACAACACTTTGTAGCGCTTCTTCGAATTTCCTGTTGTTCAAATGGATCTAATTAGTGATATTTATATATTTACCTCGTCTTCATTGCTTGATTTTGCACGCGAGAAAGTGTCACTCATAGTTGTTGAAATGTCACTCATAATTACACTGAAATTATGGAATTGTCACACATAGCAATCTGAAACCTTGGCAGCTATGAAAAAACATTAGTAAAAAACATTTACATTTACAACGCCAATAGCTCTAACTCTTGCAAATGCGAGACCTATTGCATTGCAAATGCTTCTTTAACTAGTAGTCGCGTTTGCAGAGTGGTGGCGAAAAGGGGCTGGGCCGCCGACCAGCGCTCAGGAATTCCGCTGCATAGGACTTACAGGCGGCACCAGGAGGGCTTCTTGGCCCCCAAGTCCCTCAGGAGTAAAGTAGACTTTATCCCCCAGCCACTAGTGTGCCAGGAGGCACGTTTGCAGAGTTGTGGACAAAGAGGGGCATGGCCTCCGAAGACCTCTTAGCAATCCCACTGTGTGGGACTTACTGGAGGTAACAGATGGGGTAGTTTGCCCCCAAGGAAATCCTTGGGGGCCAACTACCCCTCCTATTACCTCCAGTACGTCTCATACAGCAGGATTGCTAAGTTCTGACCACCACTCTGCAAACACGCTTCCTGGTGCGCTCTTGGTTGGGGAATGAAGTCCCCTTTGCTGTTGGAGGTCCGTAGGGGCCAACTAGCCTACCTGTTACCTCCAGTAAGTCCCACACAGAGGGATTGCTGAGAGATGGTCCCAGGCCACGCCCCCTTTCTCGGCCACTCTGCAAACGCGCCTCCTGGTGCGCTTTGGGTTGGGGGATAAAGTCCCCTTGCTTTTTGAGGGTCCCTGGGGGCCAACTAGCCCTACTGTTACCTCCAGTAAGCCCCACACAGCTGGATTGCTGAGAGGTAGTCAGAGGCCATGCCCCCTTTTTCCACCACTCTGCAAACGTGCCTCCTGGTGCACTGCAGCTTGGGGGATGAAGTGCATTTTAGTCCTGAGGTCCTCAGGACACAAGGGGACCTCATTGCCCCACTACCAGGGCACCAAGAGGTACGTTTGCAGAGTGGTGTAAAAAAAGGGGTGTGGCCTCCTACCACCTCTCAGCAATCCCACTGTGTTGGGCTTACTGGAGGTACCTGGTGGACTAGTTGGCCCCTAAGGACCCTCAGCATTGAAGGGAACTTCATCCCCCAACCCAGAGCATGCCAGGAGGCGCATTTGCAGAGTCATGCAGGGAGGGGGCGGGGCCTCCGGCGAGTTGCCGGCTTCTGTTTTTTTGCCCTGCTTTGGGAAGGGGGGCTGTGTGGCCCCCCTTCCCTTAATACTTTTTGGGCCCTGGGAACCTCATCCCCCAGGACCTGAGCCATTTAAAAAAAAAAAAAAAAAAAATGGGAAGGGGGCCATGTGGCCCCCACCCAAGGCCGATATATGTCCCCGGGGACCCCATTCCCCAGGGCTGGGCCTTTCTATGATTTTAAAGGGGAGGGGAGCCGTGCAGCCCCCTTCCTAGATTGATTTCGGCCCCGGGGACCCCATCCCCCAAGGCCTGGCCCTTTTTGTTTATATATTTTTGTTAAGGGAGGGGGGCCACTTGAGGGGGGCCAAGTGGCCCCCCCTTCCCCAGGCCATTTTCAGCCCCGGGAACCCCATCCCCCGGGGCTTGGCCATTTATTTATTTTAATATTTATTTTAAAGGAGGGGGGCCACGCGGCCCCCCTACCCAGGCCAATTTTGGCCCCGGGGACCCCATCCCCAGGGATTGGCCTCTTTGTGGGGACCGCGGGGGGAGTCCCAATGCCCCCGCGGTCCCTGTCGGCTCCCCACCTCCTGCGGGAGCCCGGCATTGCTTTTGGGTAGCGGGAGCTGCAAACATGAAGCTCCCTTTGCCCAAAAGCAATCCTGCTTTGCTTCATGGAAGTGAGAGCATCTTTTCTGCTCTCACTTCCATGAAGCTAAGCAGATGTTTGCTATGGCATGGGAGGAGCAGTGCTCCCGCCCTGCCATAGCAAACTGCAATGTCCCAGGGGTGGGCACCCCGCAACATTGCTGGAGCCGGCCCTAGGGGATGGCGGTCCCCAGGGCCAAGGAGGGCTCCTGGAGGGGGGCTACCCGGCCCCTTTCCCATCTTGTAGATAGCCCCGGGGAGGTGGTGGTCCCTGGGGCAGTGTGGGGGGCTTGAGCACCCCCACACTTCATTTTTTAAAACGAGCCCCGGGGAGGTGCGGTCCCCGGGGCTTGGGGGGGCTCATGATGACCCCACCCATTAATTAATAAAGCCCCGGAAAGGTGGTGACCCCCGGGGCAGCTTGGGGGGGTCAAGAGCCCCCCCACACTATTGTTTTTTAAAAGCCCCGGGGAGGTGGCAGTCCCGGGGCTGCAGGGGCCCCCACGTGCCCCCACATCATAATGAACCATTGCCCCCGGGACCAGGTGGGATTCGTGGATCCTATGCGGCTCCCACAAAATTGTTATTTTAAAAAAAAATGCTTTTTTTGGCCCTCGGGGTCCCTGTGGTACCCCCTTAGCAGGCCTAGGGGGTCAGGGTGTTTCTACCCTACCCCCTTTTCTTATTTTTTATAGTTTCTTTTTTACCCTGTTCCTTGTGAATCAGTTCAACCGAGACACAAGATGGCTGCCAACACTTCCTGGTTGGAACTGTTAACAGCCAATCAGTTTGCAAGGCTTGAGATCGGGAAGGTTCGTGGATCCTTTGCGTCCATATATAGATTCCTGTAAATATTTAATTTTCTCAAAAACTTCGGAACGGATTTACACCGTTTAACAAAAAGAGTGCACTCTGGACCAAGAGCAACCTTTCTGCCAAATTTGGTGTAATTCCTTTCAGCACTTGGGGCTGTAGCTGCGTCAACCGTTTCCTATAGCAATTAACATGGAGAAAACGTGTTTTGGGATCCCCCCTTTTTCTCGCCCCCCCCTTGACGAATCACCCCGAAACTTTCAACACAGCAGCTGAAGTGAGCGGGCCATTAGTTTTGAAAATTTCGCAAACATTCGTCAAATGGCGCCAAAGATATTGGCAAAAGAAAAAACGCTTTTTGAATAGAAACAAGGTCCTAACTATAACTACCTACTGGCGATATATATGTCTATATATAAAAAAGAGAATAGCAAACCCTGCTAGCCTTCACATAGTGGAGAAATTGCAAAGCAGCTCAACAACACCAATTCCTCCTTTACTTCATTACAACAGGGGCTGGAGCACAAGATGGACTCCTTCTCATCTCCGTTATGAGTGTCCTGATCATTAACATTGACGCTGTATTAAATGTGCAGCAGACCCTTGCCAGTGATTTCACTATAGGATTCACAGCACTTACAGATGTTTTAGATCCCATACAGCCTACATTTTCTTCCTCTGATGCATCCTCGTTGGACACAGGTTCTACTTTTTCTGCTCCTCTATGACAGTGTGAGGAGCATGATCATTCATCAGAGGAAGAAGATGTAGGCATACAAATCTTGTGTCGCAAGGATGCAAAATAAGTATCAGTGATGTTTTCTTCACCAGTTCTTCCCTCAGTCCTAAACTTTTCATCATGTCATTTTTTTCCATTCCATCAGCAGCCATGTCTTGGTGTCACTGTGTTTATTTGTCAATATATTGCTTTCATAAACCTTCCGTCTTGGACAAGGTGATAACAAAGTTTTTGTCATTGTCTTTCATTTATGAATACTTAATTTCGTGTATATCTATGATTTGTGATTATTAAATGTTCCTCTTCTGTACATCATATTTTGAGTAATTTTCAGTCAATTTCAAACAGGTTTAGTTTCTGAGCCAATTCGTTATTCTGTGTCACATCATGTTTTTAATGCTTTTGTGAATCATTTCCTCAATGTAAAACACTGTCTAAGCATGCATTTTTAACATAAAAATCAAATATTTATCAACACATGTAAGGTAAAAGTAAATGTATTCACCCGCAGGTTATCCTGGAACTGCTGTTTCTATTTCATTGAAGTTACATTTTCACTGACCATAAAAGTCTAATATATTTTATTGTTCAAGCTTATTCAGAAGTTTTCAAGGCCTACTATATGCTCCAATCTATCAAATAAATAGTTGAATGAGTACAGAATGCACATATTTTTTTTTTTAAACAATCTTATACATAAGAATGCATGTATAATTTCCTTTTAAATCTAATCTGTCATCTATTGAATGTTTATATTTTTGAATGCACACTTATTTGTGAAACATACAATCAAGAGCAAAAACATTGTCATTTCCAAATTGAGACATCCCATACACATCACTTACTTTTTATGCATGAGGGTAGTGGTTCCTATATTGATATTTTGAATTTAACTGTAGACTTTAATTGACAGTATAACATTTTTGTTTTTCAGTTTATTTTGAAAACATGTACATAATTTTAATATTATACATTTATTATGATTATCTTTGATCTACTAGCTTCAATTCACAATGTACAGTGGCACACTGCTATGCAGACAAGGGGGCAGTTGTTGAGGTAACAAGCAACTAAAATCTTCACTAAGTTCACTTTTCCTTCATTATTGATGATATCTGGACACATAATATGTCCTTATGCATAACCCACATGTCTTCTGAATATTTTATACAAACATATGTTTAAAAGCTACTACAGCATACACTAGTCTTACTGGCAAAAAGTTTAATACATATTAGCAAAAAACTATCCGATTACTCCTGCTTGCATAATTCAGAGTAAATTGGACCCAAATTGCCTGCTGCAAAGCACAGGAACAGAGTTTGTGCAGCTTCTGGCTGCTGCTGTTCGTGGTCTGTTGCATTTAGCAATATTTTGTTAGTGCAAAATTAATCCTCAATTCTATTTTGGATAGGAGGGTGCAATTTTGTACTAAGAAAATATCACTAAATGCTGGGTCTCACTCCCCACGTAATTCTGCGTAGTCTCACATAATTTTACTGTAACTTTGTGCTATTACGCTTCAGCAAATTGTGCAAGTTACCCCACCTCTAATTTTAAGATGAATAAATATCCATTATGTTGTAATTCTTTAACAGATTATCTAAACATTTTATTTGTAGTTTTAATTTTAACTTTTAGGCACTGTAGCCAACAAGGAATGCTGCATGATATTTTACAGTACAATATGTAGAAGTCACCACTTTTTGTAACACAACTAGTAAAAGATAATTGTGTGTTATAAAACTCTTGTCTGTTGTCTACCATTTCTTTTTAATAACACTGTGCCTAGGGAAAACAATATATTTGTCTTTTGTAAATCATTTACAACATTAATCTTATAATGACCATAGAAGAGGGTGTTTTTCATTATCCACCACCCAGTTAATAGTTCAACAAGTATTGGATATGTTATTATTATTTCAGTTGTTGCCATTAGTCATTATCATTATGCACATATCTTTTCTGTATGTTTCCCCTGTTTTTAATGCACTGTATTCCTTCTGTACATGCCAATAGTCAATCACTGCCACAATTGTCTTTGTGTTCTAAATGGAGCTGTGTACAATCACTGGCAAGAACATATCTCCTGTTTCAAACATCCTTTCACTCTTCAATGGCTGCTCCTCCTATGACCTTTACCAAGGACAAATGATTGCAAGATAAGGCACATTTGCATCATCCTAGATTCACATATTTTTAAATACATTGACAGGTACAAATAAAATAATAATTAACCAAATATTTCCTAAAAAATGATTAAAATCATGAATGATGTTTTGTTAGTCTTTAGTTATTTGATTTGAAAAATCTAGAATGAAATCAGTTAACTACATTATGGTGTTTAAAGTTATATTGTATGAATATAGACTTTTTACAATTCATACAAACACACATTTGATATCAAAATTAATGAAGCCCTTTTCCCCTTGTGCAGATCCCACCCCAGAGATTTGTTCAAAGAATTGAGCAGGCCTTTGTGGTCACTATCAACCCATTCTGGGGCAGATCCACTGCTACTGGGATTTTGGGTTGCATGACAAGAGAATCAAAGAAGGTCCATGGTCAGATGTCATGTAAGAATTCCCTATGACAGGCTAGGAATCTTTGAAGTGAATGCAGTATTTGGGCCCAGGTCACTGCCCATATTGTCAAGAGAAGAACAACACACCCCCCAAGCAAATCTTTTCTGTATGCTGTGGTAGCAGTAATCAAACCTCATTAGGGATTGAGGTGTTAGAGGGCTTCAGGTGGAGGTTCCTAAAAACTAGCCTACAGAGACTTTAGTCAGAGCCTTTTCTTTAACTCTAATAATAAATGAATGAATAGTGAGATTTTTAGAGAGCACAGCTACTCTGAGGAGTGTCCCTGTGCTAAGTGGAATTTAAGAGAGCAAAGGATGTGGGAACTGAAGAGTGAAAAGCCAGGTCTTGAGTTGCTTTCTAAAAAGGCCTCTCACTTTCAATTTGACGTAATTCATCAGGAAGTCTGTTCCAGGCTTGGGGGCCTAGAAGAGAGAAGGATCCGCCTCCAGTTTTTGCCAGTTTGACCATAGGGTCTTTAGCCAGATGGCTGTGGGAAGAGCGTAGACTTCAAAGTGGAGTGTAGTATTGAATCCTAGAAGACAGGTACTCGGGCCCGAGCGGTTCAAAGCTCTGTGCATAAGAACCACAGTCTTGAACAGGATCCTTTTTTTAACAGGGAGCCAATGCATGTTCTTCAGGGGTAATGACACCGAAGTTCATCTCGGTAGTTTGAGGATGAAATGGACTGCTGCATGCTAGACCATTTGTAGTTTCCTCAACAAAAAAATTGTTAGGCTTGCATAAAGGGAATTGGCGTAGTCCAGCCTGGATATAACCAAGGCCCGTATCACTGTTATCCTTAGAGGCAAGGAGAGGATCTACAAAAATGTTTTAGCAGGTCGCATAAGACCAAAACACATGCCAACTGCCGTGTTGATTGGGTTTTGTAGATTCAGCTGTTTGTCAAACTGAACACCCAAGTATTTTACTCCGTCAACTTGGATGTTGGGCGGGGGAGGCCCCATCTGGACAATGAGCTTGCAGCTTGAGAGTGAATTTATGGCCAAAGCTGAGAACTCCTGTCTTGTCAGTGTTGCATTTGAGTTGGTTAGTACTCATCCACTGGAATACAACTGATAGGCAAGGTTTAATGGCATCCTGGGCAATTGTCTCACATCTCTTGAATGAAAACAGCAGCTGAGTGTCATTGGCATAGGCGATTATCTTGGCCCCAAAAAACTTGATCAATGCCGCTAGAGGAGTCATATAGATGTTAAACATGGTTGTGCTAAGGGCCGAGCCCTGGGGCACTCCTACCGAGGCACTGCTCTTACTGGATGATAAAGGTGGCATCCAAACCTCTTGGTATCTGTCTTTGAGGATTTCAGCCACTTCAGCACTGTTCCCCTGATGCCTATGTCATATAGGCGGGCAAGCAGCCTGGAGTGCGGGACTGTGTCAAAAGCAGTGGAAAAGTCCAGCAGTACCAAGATTGCTTTTCCTGCTGCATCTAAAGTGCATTTTATCACTTTGGAAACTTGCAGAAGAACTGTGTCTGTGCTGAAATTTTGCCTAAACCCTGACTGGGGTGGAGGATCCTGTTGGAATCAATGTAGCTGGATAGCTGCAGATTCACAAACTTCTCCACAAGTTTTGACAAGGCCGGCAGCAAGGAGATAGGCCTGTAGTTGCATTGTGTTTTTTCAGGATAGGCAGAATCTTGGCCTGTTTCCAGTTAGAAGGGACTATTCCAGATGACAGAGACTTGTTCAGTAGGGAGTACAGAAATGGATTGGTGACATCCACTCCCTGCGCTAGAACAAAAGGGGAGCAGGGGTCAGAAGGGGAGTTTGACCTTAGGTTTAGGATAGTAGCTCTTGAATCATCTAGCGAGATCTGGTCAAAGGAGGAAAGGTCGCAGGTGATGATATCAGGGGGTGGAGGGTCAATGACTGAGAGACCTATTGTGGTTAAGCTATTTTGAATTTCAGCAATTTTGTTCTTAAAAAAGTAGGCAAACTGTTTGCACCACTTGGCCGAGGGATCCTTGCTGTGGTGGAATGGATCAAGGAGGTTTTTTTTTACTATCTTAAAGATTTATTCTGGCTTATTTTCCACCTTATCTATCCTTCCCTCATAAAATTTCTTTTTAGTAGAATTGATTAGACCAAAATATTTTTTTATGCCGACTTGTATTTGTCTTTGTCCTTTAAGCTATAAATTTCGAGCCAAGCTCTTTTGGCCTTTTTACAAGTTTTTTTCTCCTGTCTCAACATATCATTAAACCAAGGGGACGACAGCTTGGCTCGACCTAGCATGCGTCTAGGGAGGGGGGCTGGCTGTTCCTATGAAGACTGAATCCAATTTCAAATACCTGAATGTCTGAAGCAGGTGGACAAGGGAAGTTTGGCACATTGTTTTCAGGGTGCTTAGCAAGCTATCCTGATAGATTCTGGAGAAAGGGTGAATTTTATCTAGGGTGGAGAAAGTTTCAGGATTTCCATGTGAGGTCACCTGCCATCCAAAATGGATCAGGTAACGGTCAGTCCATGGAAGAAGGTGGGACTCAGACATACTTAAGTTCTTGTTGGAAACAATTAGGGCAATAATATGTTCGCCTGTGTGCGTGAAGTTGGTGACCATTTGAGAGAGACCAAGAGGGGTCATGATGTCTATAATACTAAGGGGTATATTCACAAGAACGTGTGATAACTACCGCAAGAGTAGCGTAACGCAACTTTCAATATCGCAGCCTATCGCGGGAATATAACCCTGTGTCAACGTGGAATTCACAACAAGGCGGTAGCATGCGATAGTCACCAGATAACACGTCAAATGTCAGCGTAAAAATCAACACCACGCCGAAAAAATGCAAAACGCGAACGTGAGAAATCATGCGATGAGGCCAATCGCGGTACAAAAAGTAGCGAAAAGCAGCCACAGGCCTGCAAATCCCACGCGTCTGCCGGGAAATTGCACCATAAAAACCACAGAAACAACACACCAGAAACAAGCCAAAGCACGTAGAAACATGAATGCACCCTGACCCAGCGCAGAGGTCAACGCGAACCCCACAACCCCCAAAGACCACCAGCAAGGAACAACTGGGTCGGGGAAGGCCAAGGAGAAAAGGGAGAGGAAGACGGGGTGCAGACCGCAGGAAAACAAGACCAGCGTCATGGAGGTGACAGAACACCACCAGCAACTGACCCACAAGCAGACCACCTGGAATGCAGTCTGAGTGCCGAGGAGGCCAATCCAGAAGGCCAAGAGGCGCCGACAGGACGTGACAACCTAAACCAGGCACAAACCCGCGGCCAACAGGAAGGCAACAACTGCGACAGGAGGTGGCAGTCCTGCGCCACAGGAGGAGCTGGAGGAAACCCAGGCCAGTCATCAGTGTGGAGACGGTGCAAGGAGGTGGGAGTACAGACACAGCTCGACAGGACCCGACACAACAACAACAGGGTGAGGATCCAACAGGGACTGGGGGGACGGGGGTGATGGACACAATGGCACACATGCACAACGAGGTGTAGCACACTGCACACCCACAATTACCCAGGAACATGTCCCCCATCCCCGTGGCACACTGCAGCACACACACATAGCAATCACAGCACATACCATGACAATGTGGCACAAAGTGCAACACCCACACTGCAGAACAGGGGACACAACAGGGTCCGCCCAGGCGCAGAAACAGAACAATCACATTGGACAGAGCAGGGAACTGTGAGATGCATATCTATGGCTACAACCCCACATCAGCCATGTAGGCCAAATGTACACTGTCCCAACTCAAATAGCCACCACTGCCCAAACAGTCACAATGTACATTGTCACACAGTCTACATGTCGACAAGAACAAGGCGCCAACACAATGCCAACATGCACCTCCCCTTCACAATGCAGAGGGACAAACAACACCTCCAGCAGGTCAGAACAGACAACCCATCAGTGATGCCCAAGACGAACACCACACCTTCGACACCGACGCCCTACAACAGCCCATGGACATCCCATACAACCCACCACCAGGACCAGGGCAGACAAGCTACTCAGAGGAGAACCCAGCCCCTGTAACAGACCACACAGCATGAAGCACCCGCAATCACGGCTGGCTCACAACACTTCACCGACCCACACATGGCACCCCAATGCCAGGTGTCAGAATGCCAAAAGGAGGTGGCCCAACAGGTGAGGGTGTTGCCCAACCCATGGAATGCGAACTAGAACACATACGTGGGTGTCCAATACCCTTCAGGGACCACATACACCCCACAAAGGAGACCCACACTGCCATAGAGACACATGCAGATGCACATACCCAGTACAGAACCACGCCCACGGGGCACACACATATCAGTCACACACCCACATTGGCTCTGCATAAGATGGCACAGTCCGCTCCCCTTACGAATTGAGTAGGTGACGACAAAGCTACATGTCTAGGTTCTAGCCCACTGCCTGTGGTGACATGTCTGCGTCCGCTATACACAGCAAAATGTAATGTCGTAGGGCCCAGGGCCCCCATGCATACAACAAGACCACAGGGACACATGCACATATCATGTTGAACTGGCTACGGGCACGTGCGCCCGGCCCCTTTATTGGCAGGGCCACATGTACAGTGACGCCTGTGCTGGATGTGTGTGGGGTGAGTATAAGCCAGCCCGCACAGAGTGCTTGGTGCTGGCAACAACCTGTACAGTGGACACTAGTGTAATGGAAACAGAAAACACCAGCATAACAGAGTCAACTGCAGAGCAACATGGAGGGATCCGGAGTAAGGACAGAGGTCACCCAATATTCAGTGAGGAGGTCCCATGAGTTGCAGTGCACTGAGGTAGGGGCACTAGAGAAGAGCGCGCTCATGTGAGGAAATTGCTAGGATTGTGTCCCTTCTGGTTAGACCTGATGCAGATGCAGTGGGGTGTGTTACACCTGCATCAACTTCCTCATCAATGTCCCAGGTCTCCCACACTGCCTGAGGTGACAGTTGCATCCGCAGTCCACAGCGCAAAACCCAGTAATAGATCCGGGTGTGTAGCTTGACTACCACCACCAGTCTGCATTCCTGCCTTGGGGCTGTTGCCTCCTGCCCTCCAATTGTCTGTGACTTCTCCCGTCCGCACACTTGACACATCTTCCTCATCATAGTCCCAGGTCTTCCCCACTGCATGAGGTGACATTGCTGCGCAACCTCACAACAGCACAAAACTCAATCAGTAACGGACAATGGCTTGCGGTGCACTGAGTCACTGGCATCTGGAGTGCTGAGCAGGGTTTCAGGCAGATGATGGCATCCACGACAGGTCTGAGCAACTCCGTAGGTCTGTCAGGACCACCGTTTCGACTCTGGCAGATGACGGTTGGAGGTGGTCCTTGCGGTGGTGGCGTGTGCCTCCTGCAGTGATGCGACATCCGGGCCGGTCAAGACTCAATGCTATGTGTGGGCCCTGGTGGCCCGCAGTTGAGGCCGGAGGATGTGGACAGCGCAGGGCCACAGACACATGGCGTTGATGACCCCAAGACCATCGCTACAGAGGCCATTCAATGTCTCAGAAGAAGGGGTCCCAGGCCTGAGCAGCACAGAGTTAGAGGCCCCGGATGCACTGCGGCCATGGGACGGTGACTTGCGGTGCAGTCAGATGGGCCATGCAACCTGAGCGGGTCCCCATCAATGTCCGAGGTGTATGTTGCGGAGTGTTGCGGGGGACAGTGGAAGGTGTCCTCCAGGGCATGATGCGGAAGGTCTGATGTTATCTGGAAGCAGCAAATGGAGGAGTGGAAAGCGCAACCCTCGTTTTCACCAACAATTCGGTATCAGCTACATGAGGATGAAAATTAGCCCCTAGTCCATAGACTCAAACGCCACCAATGTACGACCAGTGAGTGTCCATGAATGTCGGGGAACACACTTAGTGGCACAGATGCTGAGAGGGGATGCAGTCTGCGATGATGCCGGTACACAGATGTGAACTCCAACATTGCCAAATCAAGACTCTGTGACCTACTGGACCGCAGTGTAGGCCGGAGGCAGCGGTCAGCAGTGGCCCACAGCCACGTGTTGTTGGCTCGCGAGGCACAGAGTTAGTGACACAGTGGCAGTTGTCGGTAGTGTTCAATCACCTCCGTGACGATGATCCTGTTCCCTCCGGACTGCAACGCGTCATCCTCTTACGCCTCTCTGTGATGCGATGATATGTATTCTGCCTTTTGAATTACCGATGTTCAGTTCCAAATCTGTGATCCCACTCGTGCACAGCATAGGCCCATGGCAGTGATCCGCGTAGGCCCACAGACACGTGTGGTTGTGATGCCATGCACAGACTTGTTGGCACCACATCGAAGGGAGTATAGTGAATTGTTCTCTGCCTTAAATGATGTTCACTGCCATGGTGTAATCAAGACTCAGTTCCAAATGTGTGACCTACCTGACCATGGTGTAGGCCTGAGGCAGCGGTCAGCACGGCCCATTCACCTAGTGTCGCCGGCATAGGTTGGATGGCCCCACCGGCCTGCGTTGTTCAGGTTCAGTGGCACCACGTGTAACCGGCTTTCGTTGAACAGGGTTAGTGGCACCACGTGTAGCCGGCTGGGGTTGAACAGGGTTAGTGGCACCACGTGTAGCTGGCTGGCGTTGAACAGGGTTAGTGGCACCACATGATGCAAGATGCCCATATGAAACTATGCCTCACTGATCGGGGGGGTCTGGTGCTATGGCCGCTGGCCGGGATTTGGGGTCACTGCCATTCATGACTCAGGACACAGTTTCACATATGGGACCTCCTAGTCCGAAGAGTAGGCCGAGGCGGCAGTGGAGTATGTCAACGAAAAGGGAATAAAGCGGGCCTGTGTCGTGGAGGCCGTGATGGTCTGAGGTGGCTGCCAAGGTCGAGGGACTCGGGCTTGGAGCTTGCGCTGGCAAGTGGTGGGCCCTCCTTGACACACGCCGGTGTCGGCAGGTGATCAGTGTGGCCTGGCTGCGCAGGGGCGGGCCTGACGGGTTCGTGGTCCAGCGTGCCGGGGTCCGGCAGGCACACAGCATCGCAGGCAACTATGCTCAGGAGGACGGCATCGGCCTCATGGCGGGGTGGGAGGCACCGCCATGGCAGAGACGTGGGGCTTTCCGGGAGAGGACCACGCCCAGGCCTACGTGCTTTTTATTCACACCCCTACACTGGCGTGGCCTACGCCGGGCCATCCCACTCAGGTGACGCTTAGGGGGTGGCGTCACAGGCAACATTTCCGCGATTTCCCCCACTGGCTGGGGTGGCATGGTTGTGTCCACTGTCCACTGCACTCCATACGCCAGAGGTGTATGTCGCCATGGATATGGGTGTGTTCTGCATACTGCGGTCTGTCCAGCACATCTCCACCACTCTTGGCATTGTGTGCTTTCCCGATCATGGTTCTACTGCATCCTTCACACATGCCTCTACCCACATTCGGCTATTATGTGGCTGAGGTGCCATGCCGTTGATGGCTCATGTTCAGGGTTTGCCCAGGTTACCATTGTAAGTTGTTCTGTCGTGTCTGGTGGGTGGTCATGTTGTTGTGCATGTTGGTTGTGATTTTGTGGCATGCGCATTGCCAGAGTTGTGAGTTGCATGGTTGTGGAGTTGAGGTGTGTTGGGTGTTCATTTCGGACTTGCCAAGGGGGTGTGCATTTCCCTTTTTGCCATCCTGGGGACGCCGGTTGATGATGGGCTGTGGGAGGATGAAGGTATCATGCACACTGGCTGTGTATTTGAAGGCGACATTGTTGGCGGTCCCACGGTGTTCTTTTGTTGCCTGCACATTGATGTGAGACGTGTGCTTCCTGTTGAGGTGATTGTGTGCTGTGTCACCAGGGGGCACAGGTAGTACATGTGTGCTGTGGATTGCCCCCAACATGTGCGTGCATCCTGCTATGGCGTATGGTCCTTGCTTGGTCTTCAGCGGATCCTGCGCATTGTGTTGCACGTATGGGGACTGGGGTACCAGGGTGATGGTGATGTCCAGGACAGGTGTGGGGGACTTGGATGTGGCTGGCTGTGTGACTCCCCCGTCTCTGGCGGGTGTTGTTTGGGGGGTACCAGGGGCCAACAGGTGCAGCCAAGCCATCAGCTTTGTGTGGGGTGGGATGTTGGTTGTCCGCTGTGTTGGTGCAGTAGGCCTGTTAGGCGATGATGGTCAGGATGCGTAGGATGGTTGTCCCTTTCAGCCTGTAGTGGACAGTGACATTGTCAGATGTTGGGTCTGTGCGGCGGGTACTTTTCCTGGGGTTCCTCTGTCTTTGTCTGCGCTGCGTCTGTGGTGGTCCGGGGGGGGTGTTCCGGGGGTGGGTTGGGGTCCTGGGGTGGTGGAGGTGGGTGTTGTGGCCCTCTTGGGTGTCTGCGCCGCATGATGGGTGGCTCCATGTCATCTGTTGCCCTTCGGATGTGGCCCTGGACTGTGCTCCCTTTTGTGGTGCTGGCTGCTGTCCGACTTTACACCAGGTCAGAGCAGGTGTAAATTTCCTGGTGCTAACGCACCTTATCGCCTGTTTTGTGTTTTTATCGCCGATGTGGCTGGTCGTTGTGAATGTTGAGGTGTGCTGTTGTCTCGGCTTTTGGCACGGGAACGCCTACTCTGCATCTCATTAGCGATATTTGCGGGGGTCCTCTGTGGCGATGGTTTTTGCGGCTGTTATCGCGGGTAAACTGGTGCTGTGGGCTGTTAACACCGGCTTGTGAATGGGGGGGTAAATTTATCACGACTTTGGCTGCGATAAAGTGCCGTTAATTCGGCGATAGCTCCTTGTGAATATGCCCCTGAGAGTGTCTTTGTCAGAGGGGGAGTCCCTGTGGATAATACAGTCGCCAAGTATGATACAGTGCAAGAAGCGTAGTAGAACGTGTGACACAGCTTCATTAAAGGAATTCAGGAAGTGGCCGGCCTGGTCAGGAGGCCTATAAGTCAAGAGGCCACCAACAGACTGTTGGGCGTTCAGTGCTAGGCAGAAGCCAAAGGCTTCGGCATCCAATAAGTTGTCAGCCAGGAAAGTGGTGCACAAATAAATGTGCTTAAAAATAATGGCAATACCTCCTTCTCTACCATTGATGAGGTCTAGATCCTGAATCTTGTAACTAGCAGGAATGGCAGCTTCCAAGATAGGTTTGGAAGAGGCCAACAGCCAGGTTTCTGTGATAAAAAGGACATCGGACCTCTCATTGTAAAGAAGGTAATGTATACAGACTGCGTGCTTTTGAAGGGACTGTGCGTTGACAAAGAAAGCTTTGATGGGGACTTTATTTTGGTTGATGGAGGGGCTACCACATGCAACTCTTGAAGGTAGTGACTTCAACTCCAAGCCACATAGAGTGCAGGTGTGGGCATTATCTGCCTAAAGAGGGTGTAGTGTGTTAGGAAAATTGTGCCATATTGTAAGGGCTAGAATCTCCTCTTTTAAGTACTTCAGACTTACCCTAGAGTCTCTCGGAGGAAGGGCATAGTGGCTGTCGCTGGCCACTTCCGGGAAGCTGACAGACGCAGATGGGCTTGCCTTAGACATGCCTTTTTACATGCCAGTGGGGCGCCCGCTGCACACGCCTGCCCAGGGCTCATCTTAAACAGCGGTTAGAGAGCCGAGCGCAAGCTGCTCCACCCACTGCCAAACACTGGAGCAAAGGAAGCGAGGCATCATGGTGGAATTATACCACAGCCATAAGAGTACAAAAAAGGCAGCGCAGCATCAGCTATTCAGTTACAATTATTCTAAATGACATTTAACACTTACATAGAATTTATATTAATTATTCTAAAGATTCCTTTAATCTTTTTAAAAGATATTTCCAAAACAGAAATAGTAATAATAAATGTATTAATGTATCTCAATGATTGTATAGGGAACAGGCAGCCTTGCTAATGTAAAATGGATATTGAGGCCTTGATGCTACAGGGTGACATGTGACAGAAAATGTATACAGCAATCTACTTCAAAGAACCATGCCCCGTGCCTTATGTGCTGTAAGGGATACATAGGGGTGACTCTAAAAAATTTGCAATGAAAGTTGTGAACAGTCAAAAGACGCCCTTTCAGAGTTCGGATTGCATTATTTGAAGTGGTACTGTCAGCCTGCAATGATAGTCCTAAATCCACGTTTTACACTGTCAGTGTAGTGGATAACAACATATGTGCAGCATTACACTAATGACACTTAACCTACATGGCCAGGGGAAGGGCTGTTTCATATGTAATGCAATAACACATAACTTAAACACAGAAATTAAGTGTGTAACTCTTGCATCAAGTTGAAAGGTGGAATACAAGCACTAAACAATTGATTGGCAAGGGTAAAGTGCACAGAGTTATAATTAAAGAATATACATATATAAGCTACAATTCTGAGTCTACATGACAAAAAAGGCCTTTAGTAATATTGTTTACACATGGTACTACAATCAGACATTAAGATACATTTAATGGTAGTAACAACATAGAATTTTTTTTTATTTCTTTCATGGTGCATGATTTGAAGATAGACAGGCAGTACCGATTATGCAATAAGATACAGGAAAATATTAGAAATGAACAATACTTAATCATGAGTAAAAAATAATCAGCAACTAAATCCTTTCTCCTCATGTGCCCCTCCTGAGAATCCATTTGTGCTTGGGATTCAAGATGATCAGACACATCTTCATGAAGATTCGAAACGTTATCTTCCCAATCAGTGGCAGATCTGAAAGTAAAATTATGCAGCGTTGCACATACAATGATCATTTTACAGACCACCTCTGGAGTATAGACCTGTCTCCCTCCTGATTGAGCTAAACATCTAAATCTTGACTTGATGATGGCAAAATATCTTTCACATTATTTCTTGCTGTTTATAAGTCATATTAGATGTCTTCTGAGTTTCATTTTTCGAACATTGAAATAGTGTCATTAACCTCAGCTGAAGACCATATCCTTGATCACCTGAATAAAAGAACAAATATGTGTAGTAAATGTGACACAATTATATTTAAATTCTTTAACATCAATAAATTACTTCCTCTGTGAACTTTAAGAAGAATACATGTGTCACCTTTTCATTATCTTTTGATACATGCTAATGATGGTTGTCATAGGAGTGACTTTAACCAACATTATATAAGGGCTAAAGAACGCCCTGCCATACATTAGAAGGATATTTCAAGTCACTGAGGAGTTCCATAACACATATTCTAAAAGTCTTTGGTTTAAGTAATACATAATTGGCAATCTTCAATAAAAAAGATGAAATGCGTTTAAGTGTTCAGAGTTATAGTGTTCAGAGTTATATGTCCAATAAAAAAAAATACAAATCTTCATGAAACTTTCCAGAAAAAAAATCACCTACCTCAGTTCCTTCCTGGAAAGTTTCAAGTGGGCGCTGAGTAAAAGGGGTGAGGGTCCCAGAGCGCATTTTCCCCATGCAATTTCTGACAAGAATTTTAGACAGCAATACAGAAAAATGACCACAAAATTTGGCAGAAAGCTAGATCTTTACTCAGAAAGCAAGCTTTTTGTGATTTGGTGTAAATTCATTCAGTGGTTCTTGAGAAATTGAGGTCCAAAAGTTAGTGATATCTGGACAGTTGGTGATGTAATATGTAAGCAGTGTATGGCAGCTATAGTTAGCTCAGTAAACTACACCCAATTAATTTAACAGTTTTTTTGTTTTAAATCAATAGTTTTTACATTATTACAAGGCCTAACTGTAAGATCTCTTGAACCTTTGCTTTTTGTCACTGAAACAAATAAATATATTACTTAGGGATTAAAGGAACATCTAAGAAGTATAAATAGTCTTATTAGTAATTAGTTATAGCAAAGTCTAATGATAGAAAAATGACTAATATAACACTACATTTTTAATAAAATAAGTAATCTTAACAACTAAGGGGCCGATTCCGATGTCAGACGGACCGGAGTCCATCCAACATCGGTTAGAAACTGGATCCGAATGACCTCCTGTCGTCGGTTCCAGCCCAGGAAGTAGGATGCGACCGAACCCTGTTCAGTCGCAATCCTGTTCAGTCGCTCTTTCCAATGAGAGCATGCATTCCGAATGGAATGCATGCTCTCATTGGAAAGAGCAGAGGTGCAGTTCAACCCTGCACCCCGGGGCAGACACCTCAAGGTGCCTGCCACCGGGTGCAGGGATCAACAGGGGGGCACCATAGGTGCCCCCTAGGCCCCCATTCGGAGGCGTTGCACTGATGGGGGCCCTGCTGGGGGCCCCCAAAGTAGGATTCCCAAAGCATTTCTGTGTTGGTAAGGCCGGCACAGAAAGGTTGTGGGAATCTTCCATCGGAATCCCTTGGCCAGAAAATGCCACCCGAGGGAGTGATTGAGATTTCCAAATGGCGGCCGGGCTCTCCGAGCCCGTCGGAGGCCATTCGTAAATCCGGTTCGGATTCCTTTCCGACCGACCCCATCAAAATGGGTCGGTCGCAAAGGAATCCAAACAGGCAATTCCGATGCGGTCGGAAAGGCTCCGACCGACGGTCGGAGCCATTTCCGACCGCCTCGGAATCGGCCCCCAAGAGGAAGTTGACATAGACTCCATTCTGGACACGCTTATTTATTGTAGATTACCTGAAGATGTATGAATAAGTTGCACTACCAGACTGCTGGCAACTAAATTTGGGAAATATATTTTAAAAAATCCAGAATAGTTTGCAGATTGATTGAATAATTGTGTTTTCTGTTCCTAGGCATGTGTGCTGTTGCAGCAGTTGACACCAATTGTACATGAGTGGAGTCGACTGCTCAAAAGATATGAGAAAATTGGGCTATTTGGTAAAATACTTGTTGTTCTTTAGTTGCTCTTCTATTGTTTTTGGAAAATTAAGATATTTAGGAGTAATCTTGATCATTGCATCTACGACAGGTGGCAAAAATAAAGATAAAGCTGTCTGTGAAATTCTATCCATCCTGGCACAAGTGCTTTGGCAGGATTCAGATGCAAACAAATGCAGTACTGACATTAGCTCCACACGTGGAGGGATTGCATGTAAGTGACCTGTTTTGGACTGTTAAGTTGAGCCAATTTCCATAAGTAAATTAAAGATGTTTCCTTTCTTCAATCTGTAAATCCTTTCCTTCCTCCTTCTTTGTAGATGGCATTGTTGCAGACATTCGCTCACTCACAAAAAAAAGATCTCCATGGCAGAAAATGGTTTTGGGAGGATGTTTGTACCACTTTATAAATATAGTGATGGAACTCTGTCATTGTTTGCAACTGCTAGGACCATGTGTAGGTTTCTGGCTCAATTGGACCATTGTGTTACATTGCACGACTCATTGTGACATATGAAAATACCATTGCAATGGAGCTGCAAGTTGCTATGGTTTTGCATAGGAACACCCATCTTGCATACATTACAAAAAGTTTCATGAAATATGACACAATGCTGAGCTTAAGCCATGCACGGTTTGAAAAGTGACAGCAAACAAATACTATACGACTTTGAAAATATGACTTACAGATTTGTGCTGAGTTGGGCATCGCACAGACAATGCAAGACCTTTGTAAATCTGGGGTATTAAGATAGCCTCATTTCGATGTAGTTACTTTAAGCACCAATACAATCAGTTGGGCATGAGTCTGAAAGACGGAATTACCCTTACTCCGCAGAGATGGTGGATGTCACCAGACGACTGTGGAGAGACGTTACGAATGGCCACAAGTCTTGCAATCATGTCCGTAAAATTGAGGATGTACTGCATGGGACCAAATAACTAAATATCCAGGAACCTTTAATTCAGAAAGCCACAATGTCTGGCTACATCCCCGCCTCTCTCATAGATATCATCTACACTACATAGACGAGTACATGGCTATTCTTACCAGGTGTTTTTCCTCACTTTGGTAACATCGACCTAGCAGTATCGAGCAACCACCTAGTATCCAAGACAAGTTTTGTCTTCATTGAAAAAAAAAGATTCAGGTCTGATTTTGGTCAGTGACCACATGTGACGGAAACCTGACGAAGGCATGGCCGAAACGCGCGTAGCTCTACAACTTTCCGCCAGTTTCTGAATATCATGATACATTTTCGTTGCTTATGACAAACATGTTTTGTATTACTCTCCTGATCTTGGATAAAGATTTTATATTTACATGAGAATCAGTCTATGTTCACACATACAATTGAACATATGCATTATCTTGTTTTTTGTCAATTAAGTATATTTATTCATCAATAAATTGTCTCTAATTGTGTTTTTTATTATTGAAATGTTTAACAATAACTAAATAAATATTTTTTTATGTAAAGCTCAGTTTGTCATATTGACTTCCTTGTTGACTGGGATTAATCTGTCTGCATTACTTCATTATTTACCTGGCCCTGGTTAAGTCTTTACCCATTTGGATGTCACTCTTTATAACACTCTTTGTTTCCGGGATGAAGACCAGCTCACTTGCAAACATAAAACCAAGGATCCATGCTTTTGGCAAAGGTGAGTGAGGTGGGACTGGACAGGTAAAGTAGATGAACCAATGGACCATTGTGCCACATGAAAAGAGTCTGTCTTGGAAGTAATCAGGCAGAGATTATATTGATGCATCCAATATTGGACATTCATCAGGCTTGGCCCAAGTTGTTGAAGGCTGCCTTCCTGCAGGTTTTTTATCTATGTGGGTGTCATTGTCATCTTAGTCGGTGGCACCATTTAAGCTTTGAAGAGACTTAGGGATAAAAGTGATTCTTGCAATAATCTATAGAGGATACAACATGTTTTGAAGAAGAGCATGTCAACATTCACCTGATTCATTCTTCAGAAAGTATGTAAATTATTTCCATAATTACACAGTATGTTGCTGTTCTTTTTCTATAAATATTGCCCTAGAATCTGTTTAAAAACATGTGAGGAGCAACATACTGGTTTATAGTTACTCCAACTCACAGAGTTGAAATGTAAATGTAAATGTCCAGTATTTGTAAAGCGCGAACAATTACCCGAGGGTGTCAAGGCGCTGGGGGCCGTCGGGAAGATTAAGCGAGCTATTGCCCAGAGTCACATGGTGCTGGGCTGATCTGCCGCCGGCACCGGGGATCGAACCGTGAGCCCCCGGGTTCCGGAGACAGCCACCCTGGCCGCTGCGCCACACCTCTTCCCTCCAGGGGGTTGATTACGATGCGGCCGTAACAGGCTCTGACCCTGGGTCGGAGCCTTTTACGCCCGCATCGTAAGGGACCGGTCAGATTCCTTTCCAACTGCCTCAGTAGGATGTAGGCGATTGGTAAGGAATCTGACCGGTCATTCCGGCTGGATTCTAACGGGCTCGGACAGCCCATCCGCCAGTCAGAATGTCGCAAGTAATCTCAAGGGCTGGCCTTTCCGCCCTTGAGATTACGATGACTGTTTCCAACATGGTTTCCATGCTGGTCTGTCCGACATGGAAACCATGCCATAAAGCATCTTTGGGGGCCCCCAGCCAGACCCCTTTGGTGCACGGCCTCCAGTTGGAGGCTGAGGGGGGCACCTATTGGTGCCCCCCTGTTGATCCCTGCACCCTGTGGCAGGCACCTTGTTTACGTTTGGTTTACGGCCGGAATGCATGCTCTCATAGTGAAATATAGGAATGCGACAGAACAGTGTTCGGTCGCATCCTAATAGGACGGTTGGGACCACCGACCGGGTGTCGGTTGGTCCCATGACTGATGCGGTGTCGGGCAAAAGTGACTGCGCCCAACATCGTAATGACCCCCTTAGCTTCACAGAGGATGAAATCCTCTGACCTACAAAACTGAAACTGACTCTACAACAATTAATATACAACACCAAATTCATTTTGATAAACTTATTAGATTAAAGAGAATACACATGTGAACTGTACTTTACGGGGGGTGTTGCTGGAACATCTTTGAGCCATTACCATCTCACAGGGACTTCAAGTTAAAAAATATCTTTGTTCTATTCACAGAAGCTCCAAAATGTAAGCTTCACTTAAGTAGTACTGGTGCTGTAGAGAATCTATGTTCCACTCTACTAAGACAGCAGCACTAATCAACAAAAAAGAATTAGATGTGATCAAGGTACAAGAGGAGCAGATACGACAAAACACAGCTATTGAGGGTGTCACAGCCCTGCTGGCAATAATAGAAATAGCAGATTTCAACACAAATACAAAAACCTGAAAAGCTGCAGAAAGGTATTGCTAACTATTAAATTGTAGAATACACACACATATTTCCAAACAGATTACTATACACAATGGCAACAAAAATGTCGACAAAAATATGTTGAGGACACAAATATCGGCTTTCTGTTGTTTGTATTTAAAGTCAAACATATTGACAGCAAAATTATAGAAGATCACAATATCGTCAAAAAAGGGTAAGCATATTGAATTTTAGGTATTAAATATTATACTGTTATATTAACTTAAAAGCATATATTTATTATAAAATAATTTTATATTTAAATAATATTGTTATGATTTAAAAGTGTATAAAAACTTAACATACAGACATAAAATACAAATATATACTTTAAAATAATAGCATAATATTAAAACAATATTATTTAATTAAATAATTTTGAAATATTAATAAATAATAATTATAATGTTAAACATTAGATAATACAAATTAGAAAAATAATACAATATAATTAAATTAAATTAACAAAACAGTAATAAAAATAAATAATAAAAACATTACATTAAACTAAAATTTAAAATTAAAACAAAAAATATTAAAACAAATGTTTAAAAAAACAAATTATAAAAAATTAGATTTGGAGAGGTACAATTCCCTCCTCCCATTCCGTACTGAGCAACTGTATGGAAAGTATTGGAATGTAAAGGTGTCAGATTTACACTACCCACTCCAATATTAGCATAAATATGGAAAGTGTTGGACTTTGGAGGGACAGATTTACTATCTCACACCAATGTTAGCAAAAGTAGGGAAAGTGTTGGACTTAGGGTTGGTTAGATTTACTATTCCCACTCCAATCTGTGCAACAGTAGGGAAAGTGTTAGACTTTGGAGTAGTCAGATTTACTATTCCCACTCCAACATATGCAAGAGTAGGGAAGTGTTGGACTTTCCAGAGTAAAATGTATTATTCACACTCCAAGGTAAGCAACAGTGGGGAACGTGTTGGACATTTTTTTTTTAGGGGGAAAATTTAATATTTACACTCCACGGTACGCAAAAGTAGTAAAAATATTGGACTTTACAGAGGTCAGAAAAATGTAAAACATATTTAAAAGAATAAATGCATTCATCAAATATAAAACAAATACAATAAAATAAAGACAATGTTTTTAATTAGAAATGAAGAAAGTAAAATGTAATTTTTTTTATAAATATTTTAAATTAAATCACTTCTCTCCCTACCACCCTTTAAAATAAACGCAGAACTAATTTAACTAAAAAAAAAAATATTATAAAAATGAAAAACGAGTAATAGTAATTTATTTATTAAATACTACAATCACGATTAAACAATCCATGAAGAATTAATTCACACAGTGTAATATTTGAACTAAAACCAACAAATTAAAATAGCAGTTAATTAATCAAAATCATTTTCACTTAAAAATGTAAGTACATAAAAAATTAATTATAAATTAAAAATAACAATTTACATTTTAAAAGCCTCCCACGCTAATCCCCTACATACCCAACAACCCTTCTATTAAATAAACAATGGAATTAACTAATTAAATTTAAAAACATCATATACAAACTTACAAACTATACTAAAACAAATTAAACACAAACATGATCACTATACTAACAGCTTATACTGCTAAAGTAGCTAATATTTATTCAATTAAATAATAAGTAATATTTTATACAACTATATGAAAAAGATATTATACACAACTGGACTTAAAAAATTATATTAAATAACTAATATGATGATATTCTTATCTTCAACATTCTGCAAGACATTATTTTTTACATCACAATATTTGTGGCCCATTATAATTTTCTTTTACAATATTTTGTCAGAATACCAAAGCGCAAGGAAAGAAGTAAGCACCACGTAATCAATTTTTTAGAATGCTCCTCCTTCTCTGATTCAAACAGCGACTGGGATCTAGCCACACGTTCTTATGAACAAAGGGGCAGAGGCAATTTTTTAGGTTAAGGTCCAAGGAGGGGAAAAACAATGGCAAAATCAAAGATCAGGGGAAATACAAACCAGATGGCAGACATATTAATGGGGGGTGGGCACACACATCACAACTATTCATAATATATAAACCATGTCCCTTGAGGTACTGGACATTTAAGTACTATTTAGGGTTTAACATGTATTCTGATAAAATCAATAGACTTCATCCAGGTCAGACTAGAATTAACTCAGTTCTTCTGGAAAATCAGACAAATCAGTCACGTTATTGTGGGGTACTTGGAAAAATCTAGCATGTATTCAATAGAAATTGTACAAATTCATCTACATTTTGTTCACCATCAAACAAGGTATCAAAAGATTGAAAGAACAGTACTGAAAAAAAAGTTATAAACTTGAATCCAAGAAGAGTTACATTGGATTTAATTTCTCAAAAGAGGAGTTTGAGTTGAAGAAAATGCTACCATAAGACACTACCATTTTAATTAAGCCAGTGGATGATGTTGGAGCCATTGTGATACAGGACATGAATGATTACGAAGTGCAAATCATGCAAAAACTATTTAACCAATAAAGTTCAAGAAAAATGACTGCTGATCTAGCAAAATAAATGTAGGATGAAATAAGCCAATTCTTGAAGGAGACCTAGAAAATAATGACTAACACAAAAAGAATTTGATTTTCGTGCTACTAAAAATTCAAGAATCCCAGTTAAATCCACATTTACAAAGATGTCTAAAAAAGAGCAGAATACACAGGGAACACCTATTGTCTCAGCAACCATTTCTTTACTAGAACCATTGACAAAACATGTAAAATTCTTCCTGAAACTATTCAATGAAAAAGTTCCATCATATTTGAAAGATACAATAGATATCATCAACAAGATTACAGGTTAGAAATACAATGATCAAGAGCAAACTTTAGTAATTACAGATGTGGAAAGTTTGAATTCCAGTATCCATCCAGGGTCTCCCATGTGGTGTTTTTTTGAAAGATGGATAGGACCACATTCAGTACCTACGGACTTTTTTTATTCAGGTGAAAATTTGTCTTACACTAAGCTATTTCAATTATGTTAATATGTTATGTTATTAAAATTTATTGAGCGCACAAATACCTGGAGGTGTCTTGGCGCTAAGACTGTGGTAAGCCCAGGAGCATCTAATTCTGAAATAGCCATGTTTTGAGACCCTTTCTAAAGGAGGTAAGTGAGCTAGCACTTCTGATAATAATTGGAAGTGTGTTCCATAATTTTGCTCTGCCATACGAGATGCTTCGGCCTCCCCAGCATGAGGTCCGGATCCTTGGAACCCTCATAAGTTTGGCGCCTGTGGAATGTAACTGTCTGGCCAGATGGTACCAAGAGAAGAGATTTTTAAGTAACATTGGTCCGGTGTTGTTCAGGACCTTGTATGCTAGGCATAAGGCTTTGAACTTGATACGATGAGCCACCAAAAGCCAGTGGAGTCTTTGAATTTCCTTAGCTACTGACTCGTATTAGGGACATTCAGTAGTAGTCTTGCGGCTGCGTTTTATAAAATCTGAAGCTTTTTTTGGTATTGTTTCTGCATATTCAAGTAGAGTCCGTTGCAGTAGTCTAACTTTGACTGCACGAATGCAGTCACTTCCGTCCTTCTGGAGTCGATGGGGATATAAGGTAGGATCTTTTTCAATTTCTTGATCAAAAAATTTGAGGTGGACACAATAGCATTGGTCTGCTGAGCTAAGGTAAGTTTGTTATCAATCAGCACCCCCAGGTTTTTTGCCTTTTGAACTGGTTTTGGCAGTTCCCCCATTTCCGCCGGCCATCAAAGGTCATCCCATCTGGGTTGCAGTTAAGTTTGAGACAGTGCTTTCCCATCCACCTGTTTATTTCCATCATACAGTTTTGAAACTGCAATGTTGGGGAGGCTTGATCTTTGTACGCTGCCACCACAATCTGGGTGTCATCGGCGTATGAAGTCAGACTAAAGCCGAAGTCAAGGATCAAAGGGGCAAGTTCTGATACATGAACTTTAAAAAGGGATGGGCTAAGTGATGAGCCCCGTGGGAATCCGCATGGAAGGACACAAGGTGTTGATTTAAACTGGTTCAGTGTCACTTTGTCTTCTTTCGTTCAGAAAGGAGGATAGCAAGGTCAGTGTCGTATCCTTAACCCCTAAAGTTTCCAGACGCAGTTGCAGTAGGTTATGATCCACAGTGTCGAAAGCCGCCAACAGATCGAGGAGAACGGGGGTGGCAGGGCCCCCTCTGTCCAGCACAATCCTAATCTCCTTGGTAGCCTTGATTAATGCTGTTTCTGTACTGTGTTCAGGTTTAAAACCGAATTGGGAGTGATCAAGTAAGTCATTTTCTTGTATAAAGTGGGCTAACTGTTTGTTCATGAATTTCTCCACTATCTTGGCTGGGAGTGGCATCCTGCAGATCGGACGATAGTTGTTAGGGTTAGATACGTCCAGATTGGTTTTTTTTTATCAATGGAAGTATTGACGCATCCTTCCATGGAGCCGGAAAGATACCAGTCGTGAACATGTTATTAAAAATGTCTGTGAGCAAAGGGCTCACCTCTTTCGCTATATCTTTCAGAAATGCGGGCGGACATGGGTCTAATGGGGATCCAGATTTAATTTCTCTGATGTGTTTTTCCACTAGTTCAGTAGTAACCTGTGAAAAACTGTGAAAAATCTTTCCATCGAGATCTGAACTTGGGAGTATTTCAGTAGTAACATGAGTGGGGGTGGCTTCAAAGGAGTGAAAGATGTCTTTAACTTTATTTCTAAAGGCAATGACATCACAAAAGCTTTGGTTGTTCTTGGTGCATTTTTTCTTAGGTAAAGAAGAAAGCTTCTCTACTACCCCAAACAGTTCTTTGGAGGAGTTCTTGGCTCTCTCAATCTGCCTGGTAAAAAAGGCCATTTTTTCTGAAATCAGCAGGGTTTTGTATTGAATCAGTATGGATTTATAGATGCTCATGTCTGTTGTGTCATACTTTGCTCTCCAGCGTCTTTCGAGTCTGCAGCATTTTTGTTTTTCTTGTCGCAGGGCCTCTGTAAACAGGGGGCCGATGGTAAGTTACAGTTCCCTGAAATTTTACCAGTGGGTACCGTGGCCCTAATGGCCTAATTTAGCCAATCTGTGTACTTGCTGACTGCTAGTTCTGGGGGTACGTTTAGAAGTGGTCGTGTCCTGTCCAATCGGGATTGAAGCATGGCTTTATCAACGTTGCTCCAGGCATTATAGGTTAATAAATGGGTTTTGGCTACCCCTCCCTTCTGGACCTTTGGGATTGTATAGTTGAATATGATTAAAGAGTGATCTGACCACATAAGAGGGTGAATGTCTTTTACTGTCAGGCCTGATACAGATGTGAAAATGCCGTCAAGTGTGTGTCCTGCCTCGTGTGTAGGCTTGTGCACCATCTGAGATAAGCCTAGTGTCCCTAGAATCTCTAGGAGAGTGATAGTATCTTTATCCCCCCTTTCCTCTAGGTATACATTAAAATCGCCCAGAATAGTAAACTCATTAGTGGACAAAATGGGCTCCATGAGAACATCTAGGTTATTAGTGAAAGTACTTCTGGCGCCTGAAGGACGATAGAGAAGTATGCCCCTAAAGGTTTTTTTTGCATTAAGTTCTAGTGCGAAGTAAAGTGCCTCATAGTAGGGGGTGGGAGCTGGGGAGAAAGTGGCTTCGAACTGCTCCCTGTATATTACAGCCACTCCATCTCCCCTCTTGATGGGTCTATCTACCCTAAATGACAGAAATCCCTGAGGGGTTGCTATCACAAAGTCCGGGTCTGAGGCTACATCGGCCCATGTTTTTGTGAGGAACTGAACATCTAATTCATATAGGGATATAATGTCTGCTATTTCATACTTGTGTTTAGCAAGGGATCTGACATTGATGAGGCCGCAACGTGCCTCTGTCAGACCTTGGGATACTAAAAACTTCATCTCATGATTGTTTCTAGCGATTCAGAGCACTCTAACCATCTGTTGCACTGGGAGTGAGAATCCACATGCACATTTTTGCTTCTCATGTGGTTGATCTTTACTCAAATTAAGGATACAGCAGCTCACGTTGGAATAGGCGAGATCTTGAAGTTCCTTACCTGTGTACCTCACAGGACCGAGTATTAACGGACCAGAGTTTCTGGCCCTAGCCCGGTCCAGGCGCAGACGGGTGCAGACGGGCTTGCATTTGGCGCGCCTTCGGCGTGCCCGCTGTGCCGCCACACCATCGTCAATTAATATAGTGTGGGATGGTGGAATAGACTGGACCGCTCACCGCCGGAAGTGCGTCTAATCTTTCGCACCAAACGGAAGTTGGAGTCAGCGTCGCAACTCCCTCCGCACAATCGGCACGTCAGCCGTGGTGGAACAGGGCGGGAGCTTCACCAACAAGGATAGCAGCAGGGGAGCAAAAGGTATAGTACAGTACAATACAGATTAAAATAGTTGATAAAAGTTAAAAAGTGAGCTGGTTTAAAAATGCCAAAATATCACATTAGGAACGTCTCTGTGATCACCTTGCAAGTAATAAAGGACTCTCTAAGAGTAGACCATGAGATCGTGGGTCACGAGCAGGGCTTACTTAAGTCTGCTGCGCGGCCGCACCATCGTCAATTAATATAGTCTGGGATGGCGGAATAGACTGGACCGCTCACCGCCAGAAGTGTGTCTAATCTTTCGTGCCTAACGGAAGTTGGAGTCAGCGTCGCAACGTTCTCCGCACAATCGGCACGTCAGCCATGGCGGAACAGGGCGGGAGCTTCACCAACAAGGATAGCAGCAGGGGAGCAAAAGGTACAGTACAGTACAATACAGATAAAAATAGTTGATAAAAGTGAAAAAGTGAGCGGGTTTAAAAATGCCAAAATATCACAGTAGGAACGTCTCTGTGATCACCTTGCAAGTAATAAAGGACTCTGTAAGAGTAGACCGTGAGATCGCGGGTCACGAGCAGAGCTTACTTATTATCAAGTAAAAAGGCAGCTTTGGGCTGTTACTCCTGAGTTGGCTGCATGCTTTATGTCAAAATATAAAGAAAGATGGATACAACAGCAATCCTTCCACACAACAGTTTTCTATAGGAAAGAGAAACAGAGATGGTATGTTTGATATCTGGAGTGGTGCACAAAAGGAACTTCTTGAAGCTCTTAGCTGACTGAACGAACATTCACAGTAGGAACAAAATTAACTTCCTTGATTTGGAAATCAGACATGAAGATGGTAGAGTTTCACATCACTTCACAATAAAATATGGGCAAGAATACACTTTTGCATTAAAGCAGATTACATTTATGCAATTTAAATGACAACCTTTCCAACAGTTAATTTTTAGGAGTCAGAAGAAACTGTTCTAGGAAAGAAGATTACTTTCAGGATGCAAACTCCCTTGTTGAAAAATGAAGAGAAATAAATTATCCATTCCATCTCCTAAAGAGAAGCCTAAAAAAAGGTTGTAGGATGGAGGCATGCATGCCTTTACAATGTGGGCAATACAACGAACGCACCGTTACCATGCGTTACTTTAGCACGCAAGTCGTTACAGCGACTTGCTTTAGGGAAGCACTGAACTTTGGAATAGTATAAATTACTATTCCAACTCCAGTCTGTGTAATAGTAGGAAGGTGTTAGACTTAAAATCCAACACCAGTCTAACAACATGTTCCCTAAAACAAGTCATTATAATGACTTGCATGCTAAAGGACCACGTGGTAATGACACATTTGTTGTAGCGCTTGCGTTGTAAAGGCACTGTGTGGTTCTGACTGCATGGTAAAGGGTGTTTCCCCTAAAAAAAGCATAGTGAACACCAAGGGAATCCTTAATGACCCACCAGGAGGAAGGGAGATCTGCAACAATTTGTCTATGTCACTTCATAGTATAAGGAAATATGTAAGAGCAAAGATAGTATCAGAATGAACTGGCACATTTTGTCAAGATTGGAACTAACCTCATGAGAACATTTGCCCTAAGAAGAACTAAAAAGCACTACACCTAGGGAAATGCTAAACTTATCATTTTTAATGGGCCACCACAAACAAGACAACTGCACTCTTTGCAGACAAGCAATGGAGGGATCAGAAGAAATATGCCAACACACTAAAATTACTTTCTAAAATTTTCTAATTGTAATTTGAAGAATGTTGTGTATATTTTTATATTCCTATGTGAAAAGGCTTATGTGGCAAAACCACAAAAGAGATAAGAAAAAGAATCACTCAGCATAGCTCCAGAATAAGATATATAATCCAGTTGACTCCAATGGTACAACATTTTCTGAATGAACACCATAGGGAATTAGACTGCAGGTGGATTAGCCTGAAGGCAGCAACATCAATCAGAGATGGGAGAGGAGTGGACACCTGAGGCCATTTTACATATGCGGCGCATCTGCCTGGTTAGCGCCGGGCACACCTTTCAAAAGGTGCGCCCAGCGCTAACCAGGAAAATGTGCCACATTATAGTGACTGTGCTGCCCCCCGGGCAGCTGCAAAATCACGCTGGCCTGAAGGCAGCGCATTCAGGTGAAAAACAGAGCAGCTACTTCAGCTGCGGCCACTGCAGGTACCAGCGGTGGGGCGGTGGGGCCGGCTGGGAAGATTTGGAGAAACGACCACAAGCCAAAATTAAATAAATAATTAATTTTCCCTTGTGGTCATCTCTCAAAATCCCCACCAGCCGGGCTCACCCCCCACCGCTCTTACCTGCAGTGGTCGCGGCTGAGCTACTTTGAAGCCGCTCTGTATTTCACGGTGCAGGCAGTAACCCGCCTGTACTTTGAAGGGGGATTAGAGATCCCCTTGCAGGCGGGTGCAGTGAGTGAATGCACCAACCTGCTAGGGGATGTCTGAGAGGTCCATGGTACCCCATTTCCCCCCATCCAGAGGGGTGCCACCAGGGGGTGCACTGTTGCTTCTTTGCCTTTGCGCTCGCCTCTGTAAAATGGCACGGGCGCAGAGTCAAAGGTATTCATGGGGCCACTCCTCAATGCATATGATGGAATGCCCTTTGATGATAGTGCTAGCGCTTTATGTGCACCAGCGTGATCGGTAATACAGAAGGGAACGCACAAATGTCTGCAACCTCTTATGTAATACCAGTGTGCCCTGTGGGCGTTCAAAGCGGATGCAAACGCCCGTTGCACTCCCGGGGCACTCTGGTAATACAGCCCCTGGCTACAATGTCAGGAGGTTTGACTGACCCTAAAGTTAAGAGCAGTGGAAATGGCCTCAATGAGATGTTGGAATTGAACAATAGTCTATAAGACAATGCAGGGGTATCCTCAGACCTGACCATTTTTCTCTGCAGAACTCTTTCAGTGTAATCATTCAAAATGGAATATTTCAATTTCATTTTTCTCAATTATCAAATACATGACAGATAATAAAATAAGAAAATAAAGTAGAACGCTATGACTTTTTCCCCAGTATGAAGCTGGTCCTCAGTCACTTTATAAAAAAATGGTTTACCAACCTGACTTACCAGAAGATAAAAATGCTATTTGGCAACTACAAATTCAAAATACAGGCCTCTGTCAAGACCTTAGGTGAAATAAAACTCACAGGAGCCATATAAGCAATTATTGGTAACCAATAAGCGAAGTGCGCCCACATGAGAAACACAACATCAGATTAAGTGGAAATAGATGAGATGACACTGGGTATTAATTTGAACACCCAATTTTGTCTCACAATATGACATATAGCATACTTATGCATTCTACCAATAAGCAAAAGATTGTAACTCTATATACTCGAGTAAGAAAATATTGTTACAGTAGATTAATATTCAAGCTGAAGTTGAGTCAAGAAATAGTACTTCTACGAGTACACTCACTTGACCTTGAATTATTATTAAGCCCCCCTGGTCTGGGTAAACCTAGGGTGTTATGGAAACAAGCTCTTCATGGTGAATGAAAAACATAAAATCTTTACACCTTAGAACCACAAAATAGTTGTAACCACTGGAAATATACAGTTATTTAGACCTTTAAAAGTGTGTTATTTTGAAGGAGAGAATCAACACTTCCTATGTAATTTACCATTCCTGGATACAAGAGGAGAGCATTTCTGATAAACTTGGCTAAAAATATGACAAAAATGTGAAGTGCAAAAAACCTGACATTCGGAGATCAAGGTGAACTGGTCATGTGTGAGAATACATTGTGATTTAGATATTATGGCACTTACACAAATAAGGATTTATAACCATCATGTGAGCGATCTACCAGAGCAATGTACTACAAATTACAAAAGTTTACCATTCCAAGAGGCCCTAAAACAGCATTCAAGTTCTGAGGGCCTAAGAGATTGAATCCGATCAGCAGTCCTGAAGAGAGTCAGAGAGTCAAATTTTGTATTACCTGATTGCCTGGAGACATGTGAGGGCAATCTAGATGCCCAGAATAACAAGCATAAAGTAGATGTGAAGGGAGTGGCAGACTGCAAGATAAACCCCCAACTGCTAAGAAGAAAGCAGGCACTGACTAGAAAGGCAGACCGCGAGAGCAAGTCAAGCATCCCGGAGGCTGGGAAAACAAAAACTCTGTGGCATCAACCACAAGAAGCATTCTGTCTTCTCTATAAGAAACAGTTTAAGGAAAGACCCAAGCATGAGGCATTCAAGCATAAGTAGGAAATATGTATTTAATGTGTCCTACTTTTCAATGTAGCAGAATTGTAGCCAGATTCAATTGACTTGTTTACGTGTGAAAAGAAGTGTGTGAATCATGAGGGGACACACAAAATAACCGGAACTAATACAATAACCTAAATTGAAGTAATTCTCATTTTCCTTTTCCAGATATAATACCAACCAGTGAAATGGATTCAAGTCAATGTACCTGATGGCATAAAGGAGAGTTTATATAGAACTCAAGTTTTATAAGAAAAAGTGGATGTGAATTCCCAGATGTCTGCCCTTACTGGGACAGTATTCATTATTGTTAGAAATTGTGGTACAGGTTGAAGCGGGTGTGAGCCCTGGTCAAGCAGCAACCACAATCCTAGTCAGGATAAGGCACAAACAAACCCTAAATTAACCTGTGCTCCACCCCATGGTAGCTTGGCACAGAGCAGTCAGGCTTAACTTAGAGGCAATGTGTAAAGTATTTGTGCAACATTTCAAACAGTAAAACAGTTGCACAGCCGAGGCAATGCATCCGTTCCGAGATGTAGCGAGGCTGTGGTGCGAGGTTCTGTTTCATTGGCATCAAGGATCCAGTCGACAAAGGCTTGCATTGCAAAGTGCGGAGTCAGGGACGCGCTGCGCAGTCCAGGTGGTGGGCCGATACCGAGGAGCTGTGAGGTTGTGATGCAGAGTTTATCGTTGAGAATGCCATCAGCAAGAGATGCGAGGTCCTGCACCGTGGATGCAATGGTCAGCGGCATTTCTGAAGGCACTGCGGGCAGCAGCGGTGATGCGAGTCTTTGCGACAGGTCCAATCCAAGCAACAGCGAAGATGCATTGGTTGTGCTCTGGGTTGCACCGCACAAGAGAGGAGATGCATCAGTTTCTCTGGATCCACAGACCCTGGCAAAGCACCTTAAGTCCACTTCTAAGGGTCCAGGACTGGGGTGGCACCACTTGGCATGGTAGACGCACAAATGGCAGAGTCTAGGTGCAGATGCAAGGTTTCTGGAAGCCTGTTATGTCCCAGAGGCTTCAGATCAGGAGGCCAGACAAATAACTCTTGGAGTCATTCTGGGTTCTGGGTTCAATAGATGTAGGTCCAGTCCTTCTCACCCATACAAGATGGCAGCAGGTCAGCACAGCAAAGCAGGAGTCCAGCAGAGTGCAGTCCACCAGAGTGGCAGTCCTTCAGCAGCAATCTTTCTTCCTGGCAGTGTATCCACAGGTCCAGATGTGTGATGAAGTAGTGGTGTCTGAGGTCCTTCTTTTATATACTGGTGTGCTTTTGAACTAGGGAGAAACGTCTAGAGTAATGCCTTTGAAGTGCACAGATGCTCTGCTTTCATGGCCCTGGGTCCAGACTAACTGCAGGGGTTATGCAGCCCTTTGTGTGGAGACAGGACACAACCTACTCAGGTATAAGTGAGGCTGGGCCCAGTTCCTCCCTCCCATCCTGCCAGTGATGGCCCATCCAGTTACACCTAAGTTCCCATTGTGTGTGGCTGTCTAGGAGGAACACACAAAACCCGGCTGTCAACTACACCCAGTCATGTGACCAGAGATACTGTGCAGACACCAGATGGCTAAGGGCCCTTGCGGCATGAAGCAGGAGTAGTCTTTTTGATGGATTCTTACACTGATGTACAACCAAACACAGAACATTAGTTTGCAAAATCTACCAAATTTTAGTGCTGATGAAGTCTATTGTTGTAATAACCTCCAGAGATGAAATGTGTTGGCTAGTGAGTGGTGGAACCAAGAAAGGTGGCCGCCATCGCACCCAAACTACAACGCACCATCAACACCACCTTCAAAACAGGCACCTTCCCAGACGACTGGAAGCGCGCAGAAGTCAGACCCCTGCTCAAGAAGCCCACAGCTGACCCCACCAACCTCAAGAACTATTGGCCCATCTCGCTCCTCCCCTTCGCAGCCAAAGTTGCAGAGAAAACAGTCAACAGGAAACTGACACGATTCATTGAAGAGAACGCCGTCCTCGACCCGTCCCAATCCGGATTCCGAAGCAACCACAGCACAGAGACCGCCCTACTCGCCGCCACAGATGACATCCGCACCCTCCTGGACCAAGGCCACTCCGCAGCCCTCATCCTACTCGACCTATCAGCGGCCTTCGACACCGTCTCCGATTGCACACAAGTCGTCAGACTACACGAAGAAGGCATACAAAGAACAGCCCTGGACTGGATCCGATCATTCCCCACCGGAAAAAGCCAAAGGATCAGACTCCCACCCTTCCTCTCCGACCCCACGAAAATCACCTGCGGAGTCCCACAGGGTTCATCACTGAGCCCCACCCTCTTCAACATTTACATGGCCCCCCTCGCAGCCATCGTCCGACAACACGGCCTCAACATCGTATCCTACGCCGACGACACCCAGCTCATCCTCTCCCCCACCAAAGACCCCACCACTGCCAAACTCAACTTCCAGAAAGGAATGCAAGACGTCGCAGTCTGGATGACCAACAGCTGCCTGAAGCTCAACGCCGAGAAGACAGAAGTCCTCGTCCTCGGTACCACCCCTTCTGCATGGGACAGCACCTGGTGGCTGACTGCCCTCGGAAGCCCACCTACCCCCTCAGACCACGCCAAGAACCTCGGCATCGTACTCGACTCATCACTCTCCATGAACGACAGGTCAACGCCGTCACCTCCAGCTGCTTCAACACCCTCCGCATCCTCCGCAAGACCTTCAAGTGGATCCCCCCTGAGTCAAGGAAGACAGTCACCCACGCACTCATCACCAGCAGACTGGACTATGGAAACGCACTCTACGCCGGCATCAACAAGTCCCTACTCCGCAAACTCCAGACAGTACAAAACACCGCCGCCAGACTCGTCCTCGGCATCCCCCGACACGAACACATCAGCCAACACCTACGAAGTCTCCACTGGCTCCCCATGGAGAAAAGAGTCACTTTCAAAATCCTCACTCACGCCTACAAATGCCTACACAACAACGGACCCAAATACCTCAACAACAGAATCAACTTCCACGTACCCAAAAGAAACCTCCGATCTTCCAACCTCGCACTGTCCGAAACCCCGCGCTTCCACAGAGCCAGAGCAGGCGGAAGATCCTTCTCTCACATTGCAGCCAAGACCTGGAACGAGCTACCGGCAGACATCAGACGCGCCCCCTCCCTGAACACCTTCAGGAAGACCCTCAAGACCTGGTCTTCAGCTAAACAGTTCTGCGGACCCCCCCTCAGCGCCTTGAGACCCTCACGGGTGAGTAGCGTGCTTACAATTCCCTGATTGATTGATTGATTGGTTGATTGATTGAAAGATTTACTGACTACTGAATTCAAATAAAGAATACAAGAAGAATACTGATTGTTGTCAGAGTGCTTGAGATCTCATTTCACATTATGGATTTTGACCGCCAGTGGGGGCTGGCATGACTCGCGGGTGGCAGGGTGGGGACAGGCGCAGGTGGGGCGGGGGGAGCCAGGTTGCACAATAAAAAAAAAATATATATACACTTACCTTGCCGCCGGGTCCCGCGTCTCTGCTCCTGTTTCTCCTTGTGGGACTCGAGGAACAGGAAGCCGAAAGAACAGCCAGGCTCCCTTGACCAATCACAATGCTGCAATGCAGCATTGCGATTGGTAAGCACCCAGGTTCCCCTGACCAATCACAATGCTGCAATGCAGCGTTGTGATTGGTTTTGAGCATCCTGGTTCGACGCTAAACCAGGTAATGGGGGCCTGGGCATGTTCTCCATGCAGGCTGTAATGCAGCCTGCATGGAGAACGGGGAAAGTGCCGAGAGGGCCAACCAAACAGACATTGCGCACTTAGGAGTGGGCAAACCACTCCTCCCCTGCCCTGCAGCCCCGCCCACCAGCCTGTAAAGGAAACATAAAACGATAATAACTCAAAGTTATTATCATTTTATTTTTCCTTTACTTCACTGCTCGAAAGCAGTGAGGCGATGCTCCTCCACCATAGCGGAGGAGCGGCCACTGTTGTACGCGTTGGAAAATAATTGGTGGCTTTTCTTCATTTCTGAGCACCAGCCTATTGTAACAAGGACTGCTGAACTAAACTGTATTGTTTGATACTATATACTGTGTGTGTGTGTGGGCCAAGGAACCCAGCCACCACTGTTTTTATATTTCCTCTTCAATGGTAAAGTCGGATTTTAAGTCACAGTTCTCAAAATGAGGCATTTTCTTGTCCTAACCATTTGGTGCCTGCAGTCTGTATCCCCTGGGTCACATGACTAGGTGCAGTTTGCAGTTGGCCTTTGTGTATTCCTCCCAAACAGTATCACAATAGATGGTTTTGGTTTTGGCAGGATGGGCCATCCTGTCTTGATAAGAGTGGATGAGCTGTCACCTGTCACACTTGCACTTCAAAAGACACTGCTCAGCTTACTTCACATTAGCCTATTGTTCCCCCAGACAGGCTGGAACTGTGGTATGGAGACAACACATTCCAGACAATTCTGTGGGGGTCTCTAGAAGCTTCCCCCCTTCAAAGGGGGCACCAAGTATAAAAATGGGACTCTCAGACCCACTCTTCATTACACTCCTGGACTGCCCTGCATCTCTGCTGCCTGAGACCTGTCCAACAGCCTGAGAAGGAAGACTGGATCTACACCCTTCATCCCAGGCTGAAGTGACTCCAAGGATCAGCTGACTGACCTCCTAATCTGAGCTTAAGGGACACAACAAGCTCCAGAGGCCTCTGTGCAACTGCCTAGCTGACCTGCTGCTACTGCTACTGCACCTAACTAGACCTACAACTGGACCTGCCTGAACTTACAACTGAACCTGTCTGTGCCCTACTGGCCTCTGATAGAGCCTCCCAGGTCCTTGACATTTGGCTTGGCATCAGTTGAGCTCCTCTTTGAAGAAAAGGAGAAATCCTGAAGTTTTGGGCTCTTTTCCCTGTGAACGGGCTCATTTGCACCAAGATCTTGCTGCCTGTGCCTACTGCCGATGCGAATCTCCAGTAAACCAGACTACCAGCTGACCTGGTGCAACTGGACTTGTCTGAACATGCCTGAGCCCTACTGGCCTCTGCTGGAGTGAGTTCCTAATCCCTAAGAGGTGCCTCCAAGGTCCTGGACCCTTGGTGTGGCATCAGTTGAGTTCCTCCTTGAAGAAAAGAAGAAATCCTGAAGTGTTGGGCCTTTGTGACCACAAACAAGCTCATTTATGCCAAGATCTTGCCACAAGGGGTGACCGCCAATGTGGTTTTTCGGTATATCCATCTCTTTGTGCGTCAGCCACTACCAGCGGCGACCAGCAAAGTGAGATCTGCACTTTGCACTACAGAATCGGCATCCTGTGGTGATTGCTAAAGCAAATATCTAGCACCGCCCGTCCACGCAACCCGACAGGATCTTTGGGCAACGGCAACGACTGTCCGCTACACCAGGTCTGCTCTTTGCGCTACAGCGTCGACTATCTGTGATGCTCTCTGATCCTCGTGCGGTACAATAAACAGTTGTTCACGGTAGCAACCATTCAACAATATAAGAGATTTAAGCAATCACGACGCTCAATTTGTACAGACAGCAATAAATGCTATTTATTTTAACATGATCTGTGATAAACACAATATAATTTCAAAGCATTAATCACTTCAGTTGGGCAACACAGTTGCTCTTGCATCTAGAATCATATACTTGTAAATGAAGGTGCTAAGGTATTGGAAAAGGAAGGGTGGGGTGTTCAGGATCAAAGTGAGTGAGTGAGGGTGAATGACAAGGGAGAGGTAGTGTGACATAAATGCATCAGATTCACATAGTGAGACCTTTCCGGCCTATCTCAGTTCAAATGTTCCAATGATAATACATAGCCATAGAAGGCACAAGTGTTCAATTCTTGTTGGCAGGGCTTGTATAATGGGTAATTGTGGTCAACGTTTCGGACCCTTGAAATCCAATGTTTTTTTTTTAAACAACCACTCCTGTGCTGAGAGGACAGCTGGGTTCAGGCTGGATGGTCGCCAATGTTGAAAGTAAGACGTGGAGGCAAGATGAAATGGAGTTGAAAACAACTGTATTTCCCAACATTCTATCGTTTTTGTAACAGTATCTTATAGATTTGACACATTAACTGCGAGGAACTTTGCGACCCACAGTTGAACTATGAATGACCGGGCATTTAGGACCTGACTTGTGACTTAATAGAGCTCTGTTGAGCCCAAAGCCTCCCCTGACTGCACAGCTTGATTTTCCATGCTGATGGCCAGATTATGTGCTCCTCGCAGACAGTCCTGAGGAAGACCCCACCCTAAGGATCGAATCACCTTGAATTCAAGGGGTCGAAACGTTGACCACAATTACCCATTATACAAGCCCTGCCAACAAGAATTGAACACTTGTGCCTTCTTTGACTATGTATTATCATTGGAACATTTGACCTGAGATAGGCCGGAAAGGTCTCACTATGTGAATCTGATGCATTTATGTCACACTACCTCTCCCTTGTCATTCACCCTCACTCACTCACTTTGATCCTGAACACCCCCACCCTTCATTTTCCAATACCTGAGCACCTTCATTTACAAGTATATGATTCTAGATGCAAGAGTAACTGTGTTGCCCAACTGAAGGGATTAATGCTTTGAAATTATATAGTGTTTATCACAGATCATGTTAAAATAAATAGCATTTATTGCTGTCTGTACAAATTGAGTGTCGTGATTGCTTAAATCTCTTATATTGTTGAATGGTTGCTACCGTGACCAACTGTTTATTGTACCGCAATTGTGACCCGGGTGTGGTAGCATTTCGGGTAACCCCATTAATACTCAACACTCTGATCCTCGTGACCTCCTCCACCGTGAATGTAACTCTTTGCACAAGACTTCAGAAGGTAACTTTTTCAGTGGGACTAACTTGGCCCAGCAGTCCAGGGTGGTTGGCCTGAGCTTGTGACTTTCACCAGTTTTGCACGACCAGATAGTCGCGAGTGATGCTTTGTGCTTTTAGGAGCTACACTTTCCTTAAAACTTTAAAATTGCATATCTCTGGTTCTAATGTTTGGATTTTTGGAATTTTGCTGTCAAATAATTTATGAGATTTTATTCTATTTTTCTAAATTAGTGTTGTATTTTTCTTGAGTTGTATTTTCACTTTATTACTATTTGTGTGTTGCATTAGTACTTTACACATTGCCTCTAAGTTAAGCCTGACTGCTTTTGTGCCAAGCTACCAGAGGGTTGAGCACAGATAATTTAGTGACTTTTTGTGGTTCACCCTGACAAGGATTGTGGCTGTTGCTTAAGAAGGGTTTCACACCCCTCAATCAACAACCCAGTTTCTAACACCCTGACATTGCACCACAGGACCAATAAGGATTTAACTTTGATGGTGCTGTCTGGATTCACCACAGTTATTTGGGAGATGAAAATGGTTTGCCTGAATTTCAGGAGTAATAATCAATGGCTGATACGGTGTTGATGAGCACAGTTATGAGATTGGTCATGGTTGGTGACATTTCATGGCAAATGTCTGTGGGTGGCAGATTGTAACAGGTTCTCATGATTTTGTTCATGTTGTTTTCATGTGCAAGAGTGAACCATCATAAGAGATCACATCTATGATGCACATTTCGAAGACCTGTATGTTATGATTGGCCACAGTTGGAACTTTTTGCCTGAATGCTCTCTATGTTTTCATTGAAAAAGTCATTTTTCTAGTAAGACGCTCAGTGCCTTCAAACTATTGAAAGGACTGATAACCTCCAAGCCTGTCTTACTGAGTTCCAAGCCTGTCCAAGCCTGCTTCCTGACTTCACCATACCATTTTTGCCCTCAAATCGATGCCTTCAAAATTGGTATTGGAACTGTCCTGCCTCAGGAAGATGAAGCAGGTGAGGAAAAGTCAGTTCTATTTATCAGCCGTAAACTTTTCCCCGGGAACTACATTATCCTGTGATTGAAAAGTAATGTTTAGCCATTAAGTGGGCAGTGGAGAAACTGAGATAATATTTAGAAGGACGTCTCTTCATTCTCTATACTCATGTCCCCTTAACTTGGTTAAGCAAGAGCAAGAGATCTACTACTAGGGTTCTCTGTTGGTTCCTGCTCCTTCAACCATTCCAATTTGTGGGTTAACATCACCGGGGAAAAAAACAAGGATGTATGGATTTCCTTTCTACGTATCCCCTTTTTCCCAATTGGGAAAATCAAATAAGGGAGGTATGTGAGGGTACTATGGTGATGGGACAGGAAGGAGCAACAGACAAGGATTTACCTGATCTCCCACGGTGGTCTGCACTGGATCCTACACTTATTATACAAGGAAATGAAAAAAAGAAAGTGAAACAAAAAAAGGAAACAGGCTGGAAGTAAAAAAATACCCAGAAACAAAGAAAGGACTCTATCAGAGATAGTGAAAGAGAAGAAGTGCTACAAAAGAAGGAGGAGTCAAGAAGGATAGGAGAGTCCAAGAGATACGAGGGATATGCTGAACGTCCTGGTCGAAGGGGAAGCTATGGTGCAAAAGAGAAGACGGACAGAAAAACAGGAGACTGCTGTGCTTGTCGAAGGTTCTCCTGAGGACGGTCCTACTCCGCTCCTGGAGGAGCATGGCTAGCCCAGGTGTGTGCAAGGGGACAAGGGATGAGGGCACAGGCTGGGGAAAACCACATCAATAATTAGCTAATGGTAAAGCCAACATGGAGAGTGGGAAAAGGGAACATTTTACATAGTATACAAAAGGACCCTACAGAGAGTCGTCAAATGGGGAGACCCGTGACTAAACAGAAGAAGGGTTACTGTAAGAAAAACAGAAAAAATACAGGAATAAATAAAACAAAACCTGTAGGGACGATTACAGTTGGGATTTTTTTACTTCTTTTGATTTGTTTGAAGAGTTATTTAGGTTTCTCCCATTGTCCCTCCCCAAATTGTTGTGAAATTCCTACAGAGCGGAAGGGAATGTAGAAAGCTCCCTAAAGCCAGGATCAGTGAGGAGATAAGTCTGCCATTGAAACCCCAAAGGAAAACGAATCCTAGGGTGAGCCAAGTAACAGAGAACACAAGTTGGGGAAAATAGAAGTTACAGAGAAAGAGCTCATAGGAAGAGAATAAAGGGTAGTTAAAACTGCATCAGAAAATAGTATTACCTTTGCTTTACTATCTCTTTTCGAGGGAATCTGAATGGGACTTTTCCATCTAAAGGGAAAGACCAGAGGGAAATTGAATGAAGGTGTGATTACAAAACTTTTCCCAGATGAACTTCGGGAGACACCAGTTAAAAAGGAAAAAGAGACTTAGCATTACTGTGAAAGGTGCTACATAAGGAAAATAAACACCAGAATAGCAATTCTCTAAAAAGAGTTCTGTGTCATCCGTTGATACCCAATCCATGTAACCCATATTGACCATATTCATTCTTTCCTTGGTGCAGCTTTGTAGGACATGTTGAATGTCTTTGGTGGAGACTGGTGTTCTACTTCCTGGTGTTAGTTGTACCAGTGGTAGAAGCATATGTCCCCTTTTCTGCAGCTGGAGAGATGGGGCTTACTAGTAGCTGTGATGTGAAAACCCTAATTCTAAATGCATGAGAAGTAATGGTTAGAAGCTGTGGTACATAATTTAGTCCTTTGGGGCATCAAAAGGGCTGTTAAAAGCTTATATCAATTGCCTCAAGGCTCAGTGCCCTTATGAAGCTGGAAGTTGGTATGATGTGTGTTAAGCAGAGGTTGTACTTGTGTTTGCCATTTGATAGCAGAATGAAAAACTAAGGTTTGGAGAGTTTAATTTAGAGCATGGAATTGACTTCAGCCCTTGCAACAATGTGTATATCTCCTATCCCTCCTGCTCTGATATTATGCGAATCTTGAACATCCCTCTTCTGTCAGTGTAACTAAGTTATACTTTCCACATAATTCTAATTCCTAGCTCTGGAGTGCCGCTCCCTCCCCTGCCCCTTCACAAGGCTTTGGAGGCTACTCTAGATTCTTTGGCTATACTTCACGCATCTTCGCTGTTTCTGTAATATCCTGTCCCCCCTTCTACCCTGTGGAAGGTTAGAAAATCCCTGGACAGACTCCTTTTTAACCGATTCCATGTTCAGTCCTTCAAGCTGTGCAACATTCTGTCTGTATTGCTCCATGGTACCCCTAAGGTTATTATTTGCCCTGCAAATAATTGTACTGTATTGATGTACTGCCTCTCAAACATCTGCAAACTTTAATTAAATGTATGACATCAATGTGACATCATTTTCACTTATCACTTGTCATATGCCTTGTACCACCTCTGTGTATGAAATTCCGACAGACGAAAGTATTTCATAAAACATTGAGCTGGCTTTATAAGAAAGCCTTTTTCAAACTGCACACTTATTCTTTCCTGATTGTACCTATAGAGCTCATCTGAAATCGTTAAATGCGTTTTCACTCTGCCCTTGGCCAGCCAAAAAAATCATTCATGTGTATGAAACAAGCTGCAACCATATGAAGATGCCACATCCTACAATAGTCTGTAGCTGGGTGTTTTACTGCTTTGATATCAATAGTATTTTGTAAAATTAATGCAAGGCCATGGAGTCTGATTTCAAAATAGATTGTCACCAGCTGCTGCTTGAATGAAGTGACCTTTGACATTTCATGGCAACTTGTCTTAGCATAAAAGACCTCTGCCCAATAGAGGACCAAGTAATTTCTAGTTTAAATGTCTACTGTAAGAAATTGGAGCACTAGTTGAAGGGGATGAGACTCCACTTCAAATAGTAATCACACTCCTTGTCAGGGTGAACAACTGAAGTCACTATATATATCTGGGCTTAACCCTGTCGTAACTTGGCACAAGTGAGACAGGCTTATCTTCGAGGCAATGTTTAAATATGTATTAGGCACTCAAATAAAGTGAAAACACAGCACATGAAGACCAATATATAAAGATTAGAGAATAGTTTAATGAATGAAATGACTCCAAAATGAAAAACAAATCAAATAAAAAGAACCACAGATATGAATTTTTGAAGTTTGAATTTAAAAATAGAGCCAAAGAGCACAAAGCGCCAACCACAGTGGTTGGTCGTCCTAGATCGGGTCAAAGTCAAAAGTTAAGGCCAACTAAGATGGATCACTGGTCGTATACAGGGACCAGATTTGTCCTGGTGGAAAGTTTACCTTCTGACTTAGAAATGTTTATGGAGAAAAAACGGTCATTGACAAGTCGCAAGCAGAGCAAGTTTCAAGCTAAATCCAAAGTGAGGCTCAATGATGGTGACCTGCTGAAGAGCAGGGACATCGGCGAAAGTGGGAAGGCTCCGAGCCAGCAAAGTCCAAAGTCAATGTCCAGGAAGGTCTTGACGTCAATTGGATGCTGTCCCAGTGAAACCCACTATGTTTGGACTTTACAACTTTCCTGGAAGTCATACTTCTTGCAGTTTGAGGACAGGAGGAGTGCAATCTAACACTAGCCAAGGATCCAGGGCCTGTTGGTGCCACTTGGGGGTTAAGAATCATTCCAGAAGAGGCCAGTAGCAGGGTCCAGGTCAGGTCCAGTTGGAGCTGGTTAGATGGACAATTGCAGGGAGCGAGACTGCTAGAAGCTTGTTTGTGACCCTGTAGCTCATACAGGAGGTCAAACAACTGAGCATAGGTGTCACTTCTGGGGTCCTAGGTTAAAGGCAAGTTGGTCCAGACTTCCTTCTGGTTCATCAGAAAGCAGGCAGTCCTTCATCTTATTCTTCACAGGTCCAGGATTGCTCTGAGGAGGGGACTGTGGGACCCACATTTATGTCCAGTGCTGGCCTGTGGGTGGAGGGCAATCCCATGTAACCCCCCCTAAAACAGTTCTGGTCTATTCCTCTCCTCCCTCTTGGTTTGGAGCCAGTCTGACTAGAAAGACAATAGAGAGGAGGCCTAGGTGTGAGATTCATTTGCCAGTGTCAGGGTTGGCATACTTTGACGTGCAGGAACGGACTAGGCACAGCCCCCAGGCCTTCCTGTCAAGGGAGGAGACCCCTTCCCCACACCTTTTTCCACTATCTGGGAGCAATACACATCTCACCACAGAGGAGCCATCAAGGGGTCAGTTGGCAGCTGGACAGTGGCAGGAAAGCCTTTTGTTTTTAGGCAAGAAAATGACAACTTTCTGACAGTGTGATTTCAAAAAAAGTAATATAAAATCCAACTTGACCATTAAGTTGTTTTTTAAAGTATTTTTCAAGCTATTATCAAACCAAATTTAGAGCTTATTAAATGTAATAGTGGTGATCAGTGTTAACCTATGGGAGAGCCAGCCTTGCCACAGTGAAATATGAATTTGGAGATTTTTCACTGCCAGGACAAGTAAAACAATAAATAAACATGCCCTACTTTCAAATACTGTGCTCTCTGCCTTATGAGCTTTTAAGGTCTGCCTTAGGGATGATTTACAAGTGTTACTTTGTCAGGTCAAAATGGCAGTTTTAAAGCTGTCCAGGCAGGCTGCAGTGGCAGGTCTGGAGACATGTTTTACAGTGCTACTTTAATGTGTGGCAAAATGAATGTTGCAGACCTCTGATAGCACTACATTGACAGGCCCTGTGTACAGGTAGTGTCATATACAAGGGACATACAAGTAAATTGAATGCCTATCATGGGTATACTAATTTTAATAGGTTTAAAAGGGAGATCATAAGTACTTTCCCACTGACTAGCAGGTGTAAGGTACACAGAGTACTTCAGGCAACAAAAATAGGTTTCAGTATAAAAGGCAAAAGAGTCCCGGGTGACCAGTCAGGGAGGGAAAGATTTCACAAATACTATTTTAAATCTACGTTTGCCTACATATTAAGCTATTTATTAATGGACTATTGAATTGTACTTCTTTATTTTGGCTTTCCCTAGGAAATGTTGTAAGGCTCAGCCTTGTTGAGCTTTGTCAAGCTTCGTGAAGGAATTTTAAGTGGTATCAGAGAGAACGCTTTAGCCCAACTCTGCTTCTACGGAGTGACCATAGAGCATTGTGGACTCTTAATGTGATATCTTTAAGCCTATAGTTTCTTTTTGTTCTCTTTCTCTGATGCCAATTTCCTGACATACATTATCGATATAAAAGTGAACCCATTGCCTCAAGTTGAAAATATAACTTTTTCTGTGGGTGAATGAATTAGCAAGGAAGAATGTGAAAGCTGCAACACTTTTATGTATACCATCAGTCCCAGAAATGTTTTTTGTTGGGATTACTGACCAGTTCATCTTTGAACTATTACACTAGGACAGCATCTCAGAAGTTCCCCATGATTCAAACTAATCTTCAGTTATTTTCTGGTACAGCATCTTCGATGTGAAAATTATTTTCATGAATAGGAAACATTTAAATCTATTTTTTTATTCTCTTTCTCTGATGCCAAATTTCCTGACATACATTATCAATATGAAAGTGAATTCACTGCCTCAAGCTGAAGATATAATTTTTTCTGTGGTTGAATGAATTAGCAAGGAAGAATGTGAAAGCTGCAACACTTTTATGTATGCCATCAGTCCCAGAAAGGTTTTTTCTTGGGATTACTGACCAGTTCATCTTTGAAGTATTAGGCTAGGCCAGCATCTCAGAAGTTCCTCATGATTCAAACTATTCTTCAGTTAATTTCTGGTACAGCATCTTTGATGTGAAAATTATTTTCATGAATTAGGAAACATTTACATCTATTTTTTCTGTGGCATATGGGGCAGGTTGTCCCTGTGATTAAAAGGGTAGTGGAGTGTGGATGATAAAAAGAGTCTCAGAAAAATGAGCACTCGGGGAAGAATAAAAGGAGTCAATTAGAGAGCTGGTAAATAGTTCATTCTCCATGGGTGGACAAAGACATGCTGGATGACTAAAATAAATAAAGCCAGCGAATAGAAAGCAAGGACATGTGAGCGACAAAAACACAAAGCAAATGGCAACGAATGGAAGTAATGCATTCCTAGGTAAGCTTGCAGAAAGTCCCCTATAAATCTTTGCATCAAGACGAATGTTCTGTCTTGTTGACCTAAAGAAATGAGCACGCAAAGAAGATTAGTGAATAACACCGAGCCTTTATTTAAGTCTAAAGCAAACAAATATCAAGCATTTCCTTAACAAAAAAGCCATAAATCAGTAATTAAAGTGTCATAGTGTCAGCATAGCAGTCGGGGTCCGTGTAGGAGTGCCGGCCGGGCGGTGACGTAGGGCGGGGGGTAGCAAAGTACGGATTACGGACCTATACAGGTAAGTAAACATTTAAATCAATGAAACGAATTTCGTTGCGCGCACTACATCGCATTTGGCGATGCAGTGCGCGCAACGAAATTCGTTTTATTGATTTAAATGTTTACTTACCTGTATAGGTCCGTAAACCGTACTTTGCTACACCCCACCCTGCCCCTCCCCCGCCCCACGTCACCGCCCGGCCGGCACTCCTACACGGACCGCGACTGCAGCATAGTAAATACTCAAAAGAACACAGGGGCATAGTTGCAAGGGCATTGCGCCACCGGAGCGTCACGTTTTACAACACTCAGGTGGTGCAATGCCCTGCTCCATATTTACAATGTGGTGCTAAGCCCCTTTGCGTGGCTTAACGCTTCATTGTAAATATCGGACCCTTTAACGCATTTTTCTGCATCGAAGGGTAGAGCAATCGGTGTCATATGGGCGTTCCAAGGCAACACCCATTGCTTTTTGATGCTGCCCCAGATTAACAAGGATCTGTAAATCGGAGGCACCGACAAAAACTAACGTCATTAAAAAGCAGGTGTTAGAGGGGCGCAATGAGGAGAAATAATTGTATTTCTTCTCGTTTTTTGCTCTTTCTATGTGTGCTGCACACATAGAAAGAGCAAATCGCCTTTAACGATTGTTTATGTGCAGGAGGGTGTCCCTGCACCATGGTGCAAGGATGTCTACGTTGGTGCTAGGCAGGTTTTTTAGCGCCGACCCAAAGGAAAACACAGGGGTGCATCGTATTCTTGTGAATACGGTGCATCCCTGCATTTTTAAAATGGTTCAGCGTGGCGCTGTTAAATTGCTTGCAGCGCCGCACTGCGTAATTTCTTTGTAAATATGCCCCACGGTAGTTCTATGGCATGTTACAACTGCAGTCTAAAAAAAAAACTGCTTCATGCCTCATCATCAAAACCTAAGGGCAACCCAAATGGGACAACATAACCATTTACATAATACAGCAGCCTCAAGCAATGGCAAACCATGAAAAATACATGAAAGCCAGTGGCTGAAGAGGGCTAGTCGAATGCCCATTCTGTCTCTGTACTTCTTACTTTGATCTAATTTATTTAGGTTCATCAAACCAAAGAAAGACAATTCATGTGAAACTACTGAGAATTTGGTTGCACGAATATGAAAATGAAGCGCAAAAATACGTTTTCTTTGAAGAGATCATGAATACTGTTTTTTCTGTGAGTGCTGTATTCTGCAAATCAGCGATTGTCCTGGGTTTAGTTTGCGTGCAATATGCAATGTTGATTTTCCTTTGGAAGTCAAAGAGAAGTAGTGAGCTTTATTCCAGGAGTGGTTTTATGTTATGGAAAATATTGTGTTAGTATGATATTTTTAAATTAGCTGCCAGATTCCATGCCTCAATGGCTCCAAATATTTCCTCTCCAATTTGTTCACTTAGGGAGAAATGGGAATTTGAACTCAGTTAAAACATCTTCAATTTCAAATGGTAATCAATGTGGGTAAATGCACATTAGTGTTAGTGGTTAATCTAATAGTTGGCAGGGGTTGGTTCGTTTAAAAATTAGAGAAATATTTTATCTGTAAACTATAGTGCTAAGTAAATATCAGCCATATGCATTTACGAAATTTGTGCCCAAAATTCAGTAAATCGAATACATTTTTTCTTTGCTTATGCTGGCATTGGTAGAAGAATGTCTGGCTTGAAGGGCTTTTAAAAACTGCTACAGGACAAGTTAAGATTGTCCTTTAGAGTAGCTGTTTCGCAAAAGTTTCCAAATTTAATGAAATGAAATCTCTCAGTGCTGAAATGTTATATGTGAAACTTGCTGCTGTACAACAGACATATGAATACACCGTTTTCTAACAAAAATGCCACATGTCTTGATTGGAATTGGAAAATATTCGAAGTTGACAAGTGTGAAATCTAGAACACAGTGCTTTTACAGAAGACGGTAGACATTTGAGACTATAGCAATGAGCAGTGGGAGTGGTCATATTTGTTACCCTTCGCCCGTGCCTTTTGTTTTCTTTCCTTCCCTTTCTGCTCCAGTTTGTATGATTATGTGCACTTATTTGTTGGCTTTCGTAGAGGATTTTGTTTTTCTGTGTGTTGTTAGTATTCGACCGACAACCTCAATTTTCAAATTCACATGGCTTATTTTAATTGTGGAAGTGTAGTACCCATTCTTTAAGGATTGTTGCTTATTAGATATTGTAGCTGCTTCACGTATTGGTGCATGTATATATGTTAGACCTGACATCCTTGGTGTGATATTCTCCCAAACTTTTTACCTTCTCTCCCTTACTCTGCAGCACTCATTTTTGTTTGCATTAAGACTGTGCACTTTACCCCTGCTAACCAGGCTAAAGTGCTTGTGCTTTCTCTGTGAAACATGGCAAAATTGGCATACACCTAATTGGCATATCTCATTTACTTGCAATTTCCTAATATATGGTACTAAGTGTGCCTAGGGCCTGAAAATGAAATGCTACTAGTGGACTGCAGCATTCATTGTCCCGTCCATTAAAGTAGCACTGCAAAACATGTCTCAGGCCTGCCGCTGCAGCCTGTGATGCAGGTTTAAACTGCCATTTTGACTAGGCAAAGTAAGCCTTTTGCCAGGTGTTCCTTTTCAAAACTTATAAGTCCCCCCTAAAATAGGCCCTAACCACCTCTAGGTCAGGGTGCATGGTTTATAAAAAGTAGGGCATGAATGTTTAAGTTTTACATGTCCTAACAATGACAAACTCCTTTTTTTCCACTGTTGTTAGGCGTATCTCTCCCATAAACTATCACATTGGATTACCGTATTAAATTTAATAAGTGCAACTACCCAGCTGACCAGCACCAACTGGACTTGCCTGAGTCCTGCTTCTGGCCTCTACTGAAGGGAGTCATACATGAAAACAATCTCTAGGCAACTGGTTGGTCTCAAGACAATTTAAGACCATAAGTCTAGGGTGATAACAATAGACACAATGTACCACAGTGGACTATAAAAAAAACATTTTATTGTTACAAATTTGTTTAAAATGAAATAACTAAGAAGCAAATTGTTACTAAGATTCTGTATGAATAGATATTTGGGATACAATGACAATGAAAGAGACAGGACACATGAATAGAATTATTTAACATGGAAAAATCTGGATAATCATGTAAAAAGTGAATAACAATACAATGGGGTAGCTTATAAAATCGATCAATGGTGGTTCTTCAATGTATCTATGCGTATTTTGGCAAACATGGCGCCTTCATCGGGAAAACCACAAGAACAACGCTGTCTGAAAGTAAAAGGTACATTGAGTCTCAATAAAACCAAATAACTGATACATACCTCGAAACCCTCTAACACCAGTAGTGTGGCAAAATGAAACAAATGAAAGTATGAATAAATGTGCAAAGGAAAGAATTATAGTGCTCCTGAGGATAGACTTAAAATATAAATAGAAAATAAAGAAGAAAGAAAGGATTACCAATCTTAGACCCTAAGTGCAATCTCACAGGTGGAGTAGAGATGGATAGAGAAAGAGTAGGTATTCAGATTGCTTACCAGGACCATCAGATATTAATCAATCACAAACTCATGGCCACAGATCCGGGGAATGCATACAACTATTGGAGGTGGTGGGATAAAATGAACAGATGGAATAAAAGGTAATCAATTTTAGTGGAGGAAGGAAGGTGATGAAAAACTGACCCTAAGGTCAATGTGAAAGTCACCAAATTGACTATCTGTACCTTCTCAGTTTGATGATAAACCTATATGGTAGGAATGGATTTGCATTCAATCAGCAAGGGCACAACAGTTGATAGGACAAAACCTACAAATGTAATTGAAATGCTAGAATTAGCACCTTATTGCTATTTAGTCTTATAGCTCATTAAAAACTCAAAAACGAAAAGTCAGGATGTACCTTTTTAATGGTAAGACGCTAACATGTGGGAGAGTCCTGATCACCAAGAGATGCCCCACTAGGTCCTGGACACTTGGCTGGCATCAGTGTGAACTCGTCCAGAAGAAAAAGTGAAAATCTCGAAGTTTGGGCTCTTCAGTACAGCAAACTGACCACTTTGTGCCAACAATTGGCCACTCAAGACAACCGCCAAAGTGAAGCTCCGGTGGGATATGCTGTTCATGCCAACAGCGACCATCTACGAAGACCGGCAATGTAAGACCTGCACTTTGCGCAACAGCAACCATTCCTGACAATCAAACAACATGAAGCTCCAGCAATAACTGGCTCTTCACACTACACAAATCGCCAACCGTGATCCTCAACCTGCTCTTTGCGCTGATAACCTCCTCCTTGTGGCCTTCTCCATTGCAAATGGAACTCTTCACGCGAGACTTGAGAAGGTAACTCATCAGCAGGACTAACCTGGTCCCTGCTTCCTCCCCACACTCCTTCACAGTCAGCCTGAACTTGTGATTTACCTGGTCTTGTATGACCAGATAACCGTGAGTGGCGCATCGTGCTTCTTGGCACTATTTTATATAAACATTTAAAAAGTAATTGCTCTGTTCTACTAGTTGGATTTTCTTCATTTTGCTTTATTATATTTATTAAAATATACATAATTTTTCGTAATTGGTTTGGGACCTTTCTTGTGTTATGTTTTCACTTTATTACTGTTTGTGTGCTGCATAGATACTTCACACATTTCCTCTAAGTTAAGCTTGACGGCTTTGTGGCAAGCTACCAGAGGGTTAAGCACAGGTTAATTTTGTGACTTTTGTGGTTCACCCTGACAAGGATTGTGTCTATTATGTGAAGTGGGGCTTCCAACCCTCTCAACTGATAACCCAATTTCTTACAGTATATTTAACATATTCTGTTCTGTGTAGAATTCGTAGCTTTTGAGCATTGGGTTCTGGTACATCTTGCTTTTCTGTGCAATATGTTAAAAAATTTCAAAGGAAAGGGTTTTTCCTAATGCATATTGTCCACTTGTTGAGATTTCCCCCTTTTTTAAATACTTGATTACGAGTGCTGGGCTAAATTCTGATCCCTGTGCAAATGTGTTTGTAGAGGAATTGGAATTACGAGTTGTTTGATAATGATCACACCCCAGCAGTTTTTCTCTAATAAACTGTGGCAGGTCAAACCTGGCAAACTTTATTGGGGGAAAAATACAGTGAAAAGGATCAAACATGAGGAATTTTGTGTGTTGAATATCAATTTTGCATGTTATGCCTCATTTACAAGTTAAAAAGTCAGAATAAGAGGTATTTACTGCATGTGGTAAATACCTAACTTCGAGGTAATGGTACTTACCACATGTGGGAAGCACCTCGCCTATTCCAAGTAACATTTAATGTGGGCCTTGGTGTAATAAAAAAATTATTTGCAAACAGTTGTATGATTATTATCAGTTAAAGAACCACATGCACACAATTTAACAATGTATACAAACAATAGTTTGAGATTAGTTGCAATTGTTACAAGTCCCTAACCACAGTGTTTACAGGTATAATATAAGACTTATTTTTTCCTACCAAAATTAATAGATTTAGTGCAATTTTCGGTGACAATTGAAACAACAAGAGAGTCATCCTGAAGATAAAGTTGAAATGTAGTATGGAGTTATAGATATAATTATTTCCTAATATTAACCTATATGTTGTGAGCCACTTTTCCGTAATCAACCTATCATGGGATAATTGTGGAAAAAATGACACCAGAGTTGATTCAGCCTCAGCATTAAAAAGCTCTGTAAGGCAACAGAGGTCTGGAGTAGTGCTTGATGAATGCACCAACCAAATTTTCATTCAAAATGTGCTCTTCTGTAAACTGTCTATATCTGTCCCAGTTTGCCCAGCTAATTTAACTTCAGGACAAAGTCAATAAAGAATTTCAGTCCAAGAAAACATAACCCAATCCTAGAAAAAAAGTGTTAGCACCACAACATATAAAGGTATCTGGAAAAGTTGTGATTCAGTTTTTAGGATTTTGTAGAACATCATAAATGCAAGGTGACCTCAATGAGTTTAATTGATATGGCATAATGTAGTTTTAAATTTTGTTGTGGGATTTTATGTTTATTACATGTTCTATTTCACAATTTATTCTTCTGGAAAGTTAAAGATGGAACTAAATGTATGCAGCATTTTCAAGATCCAATCACTACTGAATTATTTTTGGTATGATTAGTGTGTCATCTCATATAAGTATAAATATGAAATGTCCAATTGAATCTTTAAATAAACACAGATGCATTTGTACCAATATAAAAGAGAAACTGATTTAATTATATTACCATTTTTATGACTCTGAGAAAATCTATTTTTATTGTGCTAGCCTTTCATGGGAAACACGTTTCACAGACTTTGTGCCCCTTAAATCAAAAGATGTCCAGATTCCAGATCAATTAATTATAAATATGATCTCAGTGTCTGGCATTTACATTTCTAGGCGACATTTTAATCAATGGTTTATGGTCTCTCTCTTAGTGGATGACAAATAGTTTCCCTTTGGATTTTCATTGTTAAAGTAAAAAACCAATATTGGTATTCTTTTACATCTTGAAATGAGAACCTTCTGTATGAAGAGTAAAAATCCTCTCACCCACCTCATCCAACTTGAAACAAAGGGGACCTAAGACTAGAGGAATGTTTAGCACCTACCATTTGATTATCGATCTAAGGGGGAACTCAATAATGGGCAAAAGAAAGGTGGCCGACCATCTCCCGGGTGTCAGCAAAAAGCCGAATTCTACTAAAAGACATGCAGCTGAAAATCGCACCCTACAGGATATTGACAATTTAATTGTGGAAGTAGAGGACATTCTCAATAAAAAGAGAAAAAAGCCTGTAGCCCAGGCCCCTAGGACTAAAATAACTAAATTTTATAAGAGGAAATTAAATGATGATTGCCCAATTACGAAAATTTCCCCTCATGTTGACTCACAAAACGTTTTGCGGAAACGGGCTCCAAGCTCTGCTACACCACATAGTGAACAGCTAGCTCCCACCAACGATCAGCTCCAACTGGAAGTTACTATGAATGATCAGCCAATTAGTTTGTTCCCCTTAATTTGCTCAAATTGTTATACCCTACTCGCAAGTTTGGATAGGGAGTGGAAACGGTATCCCATTCCTGATCTTATGTCTAACACAACATGCTTCCACTCCTGATCCTATGTATAACACCACATAATGATATGATATGAGAAATATTGTTAGCAGTCTGGGAAATTATCTCAAGGAAGTTAGAGAAGTAATCTCTACATTGGATACAAGGTTAACAGACCTCTTAGAAGTTAACAATAGATTAACCAAGAAACTCCTGACCTACCAGACCAGTGAGCACCCTGTTCACAGATTGGGACATCCTAGCTATCATTAGGGCACACACATTCATGCTGGGTCAATGTCGGTGGGTGTGTTATTGGGAACAGTAATTTGACCCACCTCCCTGCTTTCTCTTTACTTAGGGATAATGCTGATTGTAATCGCTCCAGGTTAGGGGGCGTTGGTGTTAAGAATGCAATGTATGTTAATCTAAGAGAAGGTAGCAAAGCTAATGAAGCCAATCCTTGTTCCAACAAAGCCAATTCAAACCCTTTATCTCACAGCAGCAGTACGTTTGAACACAATAAGCAGGACACTGGTAGAGTTAGCTTGAATAAGTGGGGCAACTCATCCTTGCTGTGTTTTAATAATTTTGCCATTTTAGCTCAAGCCATCAGGAAACCAGCAGCATACATGATCAATGTCCCAAACCTAAGGAAGGGGCAAAGGGGATCCACTGCATTACTAATAAACAAGGTGAGTCATTGAATATGTTTCCAGCATAATTGCTGTTCATTTAGACATTATCTTTGTGCAGCGTATAACCAATCGTAACGCTGACCTAGATGTCACTAAATTGACCATGAGAGACTTTAGCCTAGTAGATGGGTTATTGACTTTGGATGCATGCCCTGCCCTTAGGTACCAATATACAATTTAAAAGTAGTTTAAGACCTTTAATTTCTGCAGCACCTCTTTCTTCGAAATCATGCACGTCTAGTAATGTAGCTCCAGCTACCATTTCTAACCTTCTGGAGTTCTGGATTGGCTCAGAAATCACCTCACTAAAGTCGCTGGATTCCATGAGGTTCGATCACACTCCTCTATCAGAGGTTGACTGACTGCATAGTAAAATAGTAAACAAATGCATTGGCTCTAACAGTCATTCCACCCTGGCCCTCTCATCCATGATTGATTGTACGTCCATTCCCATATTGGACTCTCTTATATTATCCCCATTGCCTTGTTTCCCTCATGATAACACTGATAGCTTATTACCATTGAACACATGTAAACCCACACAGAATAGTCTATGCTTTCACCCCCAGAATTCCTATTCGACTAGAAAAGGGTGTCAGACTCTCATCCGGATTTTATCTTGGAATGTAACAGGTATGCGAGGGGAATCTTTGCTGTCCAATTTGATATTATACTCATGTAGGAGACGTGGGCGTTCGAACCACCATTTAGAGCAGGTTTCACAAATGATAGCAATGAGGCTACTCTATCTTGAGAGTGTTGCCCATCTGGAGGTCTTTTAACCTGGTCAAAGAAATCCCTTAATTTAGTCATCCAAAAATTGGAAATTGATAGTTTAGACATCATTGAGTTAACGTTGAGCGGCCGCAAAATAACCTTATATAATTAGTACAATGGTTCAGTTCACAAAACCATTGAATCCTAACATTTGAGACTTTAGATGGCATCTCTTTTGTTACTGATATGGAGGATAAAGTCAGGGGCATCCAGAAGTCGTCAGTAGACATGTTACGATCTTGGCTTGGCCTGCCTCTGCTATGCAACTATTGTCCCTTACTTTAATACATGGTTTGCATGCCGTTAATGGGAGATTCATATCAAATAGACATAGAGTTTCACATCTGCGAGAGGGGGTTACTAGAGCCGTATTGACTATACTCTCTTGGATATTGACCTATGGCATACAGGGCCAGATGTACATCGGGATTTTGCATGCGCAAACGGGTTTGCGACCTGTTTGCGCATGCAAAATTCCGGTTGGCCATGTACTAACACTATTTTGCGAGTCAAAAAAATTGTGACTCACAAAATAGTGTTTAGCGACTCGCAATTAGGAAGGGGCGTGCCAAGGGTGTCTCTTCCTTATTGCGACTCGCAGCCCTATGTATGAATGTTTTGCGACCAGAATTGCGGTCGCAAAACACTCACAATTTACCGCCCTCTTCAAGAGGGTGGTAATGCAGTCGCAAATGGGAAGGGGACCCCTTCCCCTTTGCATATGCAGGGGAAAATATTTTTAGGGGCAGGCAGTGGTACCAGGGACCACTACCTGCCCTTAAAAAATGAAACAAAAACGTATCATTTTTTTTTTTTAAATGCATCCCGTTTTCCTTAAGGAAAACGGGATGCATTTAAAAAAAAAAACTGCTTTATTTAAAAGCAGTCCCAGACATGGAGGTCTGCTGAGCCCAGCAGGCCACCATACCTGGGAGGGCCTGCCATTCTCAATGGGGTCGCAAATTGCGAGTGCCTCATTAATATTCATGAGGCATGCAATTTGCGACCCCATTGAGAATCGCAAATAGTGTCTCAGACACTGTTGGACATTGGAAATTGCAACTCGCAATTTGCGACTCGCAATCGAGCGCAAATTGTGAGTCACAATTTCCAATGGTCGTACACCTGGCCCACAGTGTTGGATTTTGAAACAGTAACCAGGTCTGATATCGATCATAACGCCCTAACACTAACACTGGAAGGAAATATTTTTGCTAATACAATCAATGTATGCAAATGGTCTAAGGTGATTTTGTCACTAGGGAACAGTAGGAAAACGGTCAAATGGTCAAATTTAACCACTATACTTGATACCTCCTCACTCCCTAGCGCCTTAAGACCCTTACGGGTGAGTAGTCGCGCTTTGCAAGTCACCTGATTGATTGAATGATTGATATATTACTGCAAATTTATAATGAATTTAATAAAGTCTTTGGCCATTCAAGAATTGTTAAACCGACACGATCCCTATACTAGATCTCCATACTGTACTGTTTAGAGCTTTGCAATGTATGAACAAAGGAAACTTTCTCCTCTAACTCGAAAGTTTAGCAGCCTTCTCCCTGGTTTTCTAACAAATGCCCCAAGGCCAAAGGAATATTGAATAAGGCCATTAAATCAGGCAAAATGTTGCTTCCATCCATGCTGGGAATGCCTCATGGCTTAATTGATTGCCAAAGCCAACAGGTCCCAAAGGCGTGACTTATTGGCTTTACCAATGCTTGTTTTCTCACCTTACCATACTCATTCCTCTTTGATATTATTTTTAAGTCTCACCTAAAGACAGCTGCAGCTGTCTGGCAAGAGCTATTGCCACGAAATGCTGCACACCATATTTAGAATAATAAAGTAAAAAAAAACAGCTAGCATAGCTGATTGGTTATCACTATTTAAAGGCAAGCACAATTGGCTCTAGGCACTTGGACCTCATTACCTTAAAATGTGTAACTATCTATATAACATAGACTCATGCCTAAAATGTACATAAAGACATTTCTCAAAACCTAATGCGTATGCAATATAAATCTCCCATATCTGAAATGTCCAGGGAATCTCATGTTGCACTGTATCAGCAGGGTGGACAGTCTCCTGGAATATTCATGATAGAAGTGTTTAAAAGCTGAAGCACTTTTCATTCTTCCCCTACAGCCTTATGAAATAGGGTAATCTTTGCTTTACCTTTCTACACCTCCCTGGGACGAGAACAACCCCTAAAAGGGGTGAGAAAACATCTGCAAAAAGTTTGAGAGTATCGAAAAACATAAAACTTTGCAGATATTCAAAAAATGTTTTCTAGCCAACTACCCAGGTATGCCCTGTACCCAGCTGCAAGTCTGATAATGATCTCAATGGGCAGTTCAAAAACCAGGTAGATTGTCTGCAATAGTCAATTCACGCAGGAGGCGAAAAATGTCAGGGACTGTTTGCTTTTTGTTTTTTGAGTATGTAAGTACCACGTAGTTGCGCAAAAAGCATTTTGAGTTGGGTCTAGAGTCAGCAATGTTATTGTGCACCTCCATTTTATTGTGTTTGTTTTGCACTTTGCTGGGCATATCGTTGTAGCGCCGGACTCCGATATGCATTTTGGAGTGGAAACTGCCAAATGACATTCCTTTTTAAAGGACAAAACATAAACATGAAGGATCCAGGAGCGCCCGGTGCAGGTAAGAGGAGTGGGGCGGGGTGGGTAGTAGTCGACAGACAACAACGAGGGAAAATTACATTTAAAAAAAAGAAATACACTTACTTTGCGCTTGACGCATCGCCGACTCGGCAATGCGGTGAGCATAAGTTAAGTGGTTTTATTTTTTTATTTAACTTTACCTCGTCGTCGTCTGTTGCCTCCCCCGTCACCCCTACCTACTGCCCCACCGCTCTTACCTGCCCGGGCCCCTCATGGAAGGATCGATAATTATTAATGATACCAATGTTTCCATTCAATATTTTGCAGTCGATAATATAACGGAGTGCTCTATTTCTGAGAAACTAAGGGGCATATTAACAAGGCGGCGTTAATGAATTATCGCCGCTTTAGCGTCCGTTTTCGGACGAAAAGCGGCGATAATTTTATCGCCGAATTAACAAGGACACGCTAGCGATGTGATTCCTGACCTAGCGTCCGTTTCCTGCACGCCTCCCATCGCATCGCTAATGAGATGCAAAGGGGGCGTGCCTGTGAATACAACAGGGGAAATATCGCTAACCCAGGTATCGCCATATTAGCAACGTGGGTTAGCGATATATTAAATTGCGTTAAGTATGCCTTAGCGAAGGAATTTAACGTCTGCTAAATTCCTGACTAAGGCATACCTAACATGGGGGTGGATTGTGTGGCTAAGACCACAGGCCCTATCGCCAAGTATATCGCCGTTTTCCATGGGACATCGCTGGAAAACCAGCGATGTTCCATGGAAAACATCGCTATCACTGGGAAATTATCGCCTTTGCGCTAAGCGTTGTTAATACAGCGCTAGCATGGCGATAATTTCCAGCGATAGCCGGCGATAGGATTCCTCACGCTAAGCACGGCCAGCGATAATTATCGCTGGCCGTTGTTAATATGCCCCTAAGGGGCTTATTTTTCCCATGTTAAAAGTGACGCACCGGAGGTGCAAGGGGCTTGTAATTAAGCCCCTATGGTTCTTTAATGTACTTGGAGATTTGGTATAAATTGTGATATTTAACGTTGTTTCTTTGCAGTGTAGGTAAAGTTGTTTTGATTCTGAAGTCAATATCGTGGCTCATTCATTTTTTTTCGGTAGTGATGTTTAACTTATATATACCAGTAAAAATGAATACCCAGAAGCCACATTCAGCAGAAAAATCAACATCACCTAACATAGTCCAGCAAGCACATGCCTACCACATGGAATTACATGAAAGTGTTGTGATTTAAAATAGCCCTTCCATGATTTTTACTGCTCACCAAATTTCTCTGTGAGTTACTGTGCCTACAAATGCTGCTGCATTACGGCGAATTTTGTATATAGAATATATTTTCATTGTTGGCGAGCACGGATGGCTATTAATGAGAGCTGTTCACTTGAAAAAAATCCATGTTTAATCTATAATGCTGACAGATTCTCTTGTGGAGATGTACTATATAGTGAAAGCTCTGTTGTGGATGTCAGCAGAGTGTGATATTCTGGGAAATGACCAGTCAGTATGGCTAAGTCTAACATACTCATTTTAAAGAACATCTATTTAGATTGTAAATGCATTGCATATTTACATTGTGTTGTTGCTACGGTGGGCCTCGGTGCGCACACACAACTCACATGGACACCATTTACATAAACATAAACTAAAATCTACCTATGTGTATGATAGAGACAATCTCATTGCACAGGCTGCATGCTTCATTGGGTGCTAACAGCATGACCAATCAGATGCAGTATGTACTTAAATATTTGTGAATTTACCCAATATATGAATGCTACATACATACTGCACATACATTCATATATACATACATGCGTTGTCTTTTAAATTATTTAAGGATTTCAAAAGTCACGTTTTCATCAAACTACACTGTCCTTCTAGTGGTAGTGCCAAAATATATACAGATGATTTGTGTAAAATTTGATATAGTTATCCGTTATTGTACCCTTCCACTCACTCACCCTTCCAACCTTTCACTCACTCACTCAACTACTTGGACACAAACTCTCAATATTTGTCTTACTCAGTGCCGGACTGGGAACAGCAACCAGCCCTGGCAGATTGCTGGTTGACCTGCCCTGGGAGCGGGGGGGGTGTGCTAGCAAGAAGCACCGCTCCCACTATTGTTACAGGGGTACGATTTTGCAGCATTGCTGCAAAACCGGCCCCCACAGGCACAAAACCGGCCCCCACCCCTCTGGCCCACCAGGGAAATGCCCAGTGCCCGCTACGGCCAGTCCAGGCCTGATCTTACTCACTTACTCACACATAATGAGTAATTTACTCACTCAGTCTCCTTCATTTGCTCTATTGATCACTTACTAATATACTCAATTATTGACACAGTAACTTGCTGATTGGTGGGCTCACTCTCACCATTAATTAAAATATTAGTGTAAAAATAAAACATTTTCTTTATTTAGGTTTCAGTAGCAACCTTTATTCAACCTTTATTTTTTGTGGACAACATGTACCTTTTGTACTTTAGGGATGAGTGTGAACTTGATTTGGAAATAGTCCTTTCACTTGATTATATTACGTCTGTCCCTCACACATGTATTAGCACTATTTTCTGTATTGCTGTGACTGCAGTAATTCATTTGGAACAAAACTTACATGTTAATAGCTGAGGCCCTCTTTAGCCTGTGAAGCTTGCATCCGATGGTGTTGTGATGCCCGGGTGGGGTTATCCATTCCACAACTGCGCTCCTGTTGAGTCTGTGAAGCTTGCACCTAGCGGAGGCGAGTCGGCTGGGTAGCAGTAGCCACTTTGCCACTCTGATCCATTTCTGAGTCTGTGAAACTTACTCCCGCTGGTGATGTTCTGACCATGAGGCACTAGCCTGTTTGCAGCCCAGCCCTTTTGAGTCCGGGAAGCTTGCAGGCAGTGGTGGTGTGCCAGCTGGGTGGCACATGCCCCTTTGCAGCTGGGCCCCTTTTGAGTCTGTGAAGCTTGCACCCAGTGATGGTGTGCATGCTGGACAGTACTAGCCCCTCCTCATTGCTCCTCATGCAGTCCTCTTTTGAGTACATGCAACTTGCACCTGGTGGTGGTGGGCCAGCTGAGTAGCACTAGCTCCTCTGAAGCATGGCCCATATTGAGTCCATCAGGCTTGCTCCTGGTTATAGTGTGCCAGCCAGGTGGCAGTAGCCCCCTGTAGCTGGGCCCCTTGAATACATTGAGCTAGCACCCAGTGGGTGGTACTAGAACCTCCATGGCCTACACCCCTGAGCATTGCCTGTGTAATGATGGTTGGCCGCGGGATGTGGTCTATGACTCTTCTTACTATTATTTTTTGTAATTTGTAGATCCAAAACTAGATCTTTGAATCCACACTGGAGGACCTTACTGAAATCTGCGAATTAAGGCCCCGTAACAAATTTGAATTTGTTTTTCATTAAAAAAGGGGGAGGTCCTTTTGGGACCCCCCACATGGGCCTGAGGTTTAGGGTGAGTTCTTCCTCCACCCTTACATGCCCTTTCATTTTTAGGTCTGGCGCTAGCCCATACCTTTTGATTTTACTAAAATTATATGTATAATATACTGGCATCAAGGGACTTTTAAACAGCTCTCTTGATCCATTAGTCTGTTGTGTCATTCACATTTTACTTCTGTCCACTACAGCATACAGCATGGGGCAGTGCATCAGCCTATTTCAGCCACTGGCTAACTTCACTTTTAGTGACTGCATTTAGCCCTTTTACAAGGAGTAAATCTGCACAAAAGGTAGTTCCCTTCAGTGGCAGTTTTTTATATTTATTAAGTGTTGCCTTTGTTTGCAGAGCCTGGTGTGTTAGCAAGTTGCTTTCTACCAGATGCGAGCACAGGGCATTTTCCAGCATTTGTAGTTCATGTCTCCTGCCAATGCTGTTGTAAATTCTCTTTGAAGTGGCCTTTGCATTTCTGACGCCTACTTTTTCACACTCTGCCAGCAGCTCACATGAACTCTGAATATAAGCTCATGAGGGTGCTTTATCTTTGCAACCCTAACTGTCTAATCTGCCACTCCTTCCTTGTTTATTTTTTCTCTTTCTTTCTTTCTTTCTTTCTTACTTTTCAAAGGAAAGAGACTGGCAGCAAATGCCAGACCAGTTGACTTTTTAAAGTTTGTGTTAGCCAAGACCTTTTTTATTTCCCGAAAATCATTGTATAACATGATTACTTGTAAGGGGTTTCAGCCAGACTTCATTGTATCATTCATATTTTTCTTACACCCACTCCAGCATGCATCAAGGGGCAATATGTTAGGCCTCTTCAGGCATTGGCTGACTTCACTTTGAGTTACAGCTTGCTGCCCTTTCACAAAGAGCACATCCACAAACAAAGTAGTTTGCTTCAGTGCCAGGAAGCAGTACGGCAGTGTGTGCTTTTTCAAACTAAAATAACATTATTGAATTTAGTCAATGATTTGTTTTAGATTGATGAGCAGATTCCTGAACAATAAAGTTTTGCAAGAACCATGACAAAACAAAACACAAATTGTCAAAAGGTTTGTGGCCAACACCAGACCAATTGGCTTTGCCAATTCTTGATATTTTCAGGACTCGGGGTACAAGTCCCCAAGTCTTGTAATGGCAGTAGCAACATTTTCTTATGGTGTTGCAGCCAGTCAATCAGATTTTTTCGAATCTGTGTTTATTTCGAGGTAGTTATCTTGATAAACCTGCTGTCTTCAAATGTTTAGGCGTTGTTTCTATTACTTGAAAAAAAAGTTAATAAAACAGTGGGCAAAGGTAAGCGTAAGTGGATTTAGGTTATTCTGTGGCAAAAGCATTTACTGCATAATTATGGATTTACAGTCTGTCACAAAGTCTGCTGCAACATAACCATAATGCAAATTTATTCATCCAGTGTTTAAGAGTGACCTTAGAAACTTCAACCAGCTGCTTCATTTTGATGGAAGCCACCCAACAGAGTATGCCAGTTTTGAAAACCAACATGTGGGTAGGCTCCATGGTTGGCATAGTGACTCTTTATGGGAGGACAGGAGGATACCCTGAGTCTAAGCAAGCCCTAAATGCCAAGATACCCCCTTTTAGGAGGAGTTATATTTATGGCGGGATGCCGGACCTGCCTGAGGGGCTGGGGCGGTGGTGTGTGGTACAGCTGCCACCATTGAAGATGGGAAGCAGTCATTGGGCCCTAGGCATGCTGCGACCCAAAATCAGTTCTAAATGCTTCTGAGTCGCCTCCGAACTGGTTTGCGCTGGGCCCCGCCCCTAAAAGGGGCAGTGGAGCGGTGAGGCAGTCGCTTTTGCCGCTCACCGTTCTTGCACACAAGACGCTGCTGGCTGCCCTGCCTGGGGGCTTTACCACTAACTTTCTTTTCTTTCCTATTTTAACCCAGGCAACCTCTTTATCGGCACACCCGCTGCATTCTGCATCCTGGCATAAGAACAGATGATTTGCATCGGGCCATTACCACTGGGACCTTCACAGGCTTGATTGTGTACTCCCCTGACCCGTGTTGCGTAGCACACGGTGGCAGCTTCGGCGGAGGCCCAGGTGAGGGGGTTTATGCTGGAATTTGGGGACTGCAGTGCTTGAGGAGCATAGAAGTATCCCTGAGGCATAGTTTTTGGGTGTGCAGTTTTTTGTGGTTTATTGGGCAGTGGTTTATACCAAGTCTGTTGTAGTAAGTAGGAGGCAGTGTCTTCTGTTGTCCCTGTTGTTTGTTGGGCATTTATTTGAAAGGGGGTTTGTCTTTAAAGAAGTATCGTTCTGTGTGGAGGCATCAGGGATTTGTTTGCATTGCTTTGTTACATTTACTAACCAGGAGCCGGTTAGGGAACACAGGGTGTGTTGTCTTCCTGTTTTTAGAGCGGCAAGTGTGTGCAGGGATGCCAGGGAAGGCACAAAAGGGTGCAAAGCACAAGCGCATGGAGGAGCTTTTGGAAGCTAAGATGCGCAGGATGGAGGCCATGGATCAGTCCCTGGCCGAGTTGAAGGGCCGCCCTCCTGCAGGGGGTCAGGGAGCAGCGGGGGAGGCAATGGAAAGGCTCAGGTGGGCAAGAGTGGCCCCTAAGGCAGCATTCCCAACGTACCAAAGAGTGCTACGGGGCAGTCCAGTAGGAATGGGGGGAGAGGCCCCCGAGCCCAGGCCTGGGGAGGAGGTAGCAGGTCCCTTTGGGCTGGGCGAGGGGGTCCCAGTGGAGGGGGCCCCGGTGAGTGTGCCCCCAGGCAGGGGCCCGGGTTCGGTGTTGGCACAGTGCAGTGTTTCTGCTGTGATGGGGCCAGCAGCTGGGGGGATTGTGCAGAGTGGCTCTCCCTTAGGGATGGTGCCCAAGAAGGATCCGGGGAATCTAGGTTAATACTATGCCCGGGCAGAGTCGGCAGAGTGCCACTTCGCGGAGTTCCACGGAGTTGGAAAAAAACTCAGTGGAACTCTGCTCCGCTCTGCTCCCCTCCACCCTCCCTAATTTAAAAGCAATAAAAAAAATCACTTCCCTGCTGTGGCATTGCAGGGCTGCCCTCCTCCTCACCGTGTTCTCTCTCCTCCTCATCCTCGCAAACCCCTACATTGTACGTCTTGTGAGAACTGCGCATGTGCACATGCGCACGCATGCGCAGTCCTCCCAAGACGTACATCATAGGGGTTTGCGTGGACGAGGACAGCAAGGAGGAGAGAGAGACCACGGCGAGGGGGAGGGCAGCCCGGAGACGCCACAGCAGGTAAGCTCTGCTGTGGAGTTGGAGTTTTGCCTGAACTCCGCGTTCTCAACGGAGTGCGGAGTTGGCAAAACTCTGCAACCTCCGCTGGGGGAGCGGAGTTCTCTGCCCGGGGTTAGTTAATGCATAACTTCTCTGCTCCTAGGGGTCAGCCTGTTAATGAGGCAATTGATGGGACCCTATGCTCTGTCAATTATGCTACCTTGGACCAGGCGATTGTGATGCTACAGGAGTTGGGGCCGGGCACCATCCTTGTGAAGTCAGATATAGAATCAGCTTTTCGGCCTCTCCCTGTGCCCCCTCAGGATTTTCACCTGTTAGGTTTTCAGTTTGAGGGGGAATATTATTTTGATAAGTGCATGCCTATGTGTTGCTCGGTCTCCTGCTCCTACTTCGGGAAGTTCAGTTCTTTCCTTGAGTGGGTGTTCAGACAGAGAACGAGACATCGGTGGGTCTTGCATTATCTGGATGATTTTCTCTTCCTTGGTTCGCCCGGCTCGCCAGAGTGCAGCAATGCGTTGCAGTCTTTTTGCGCATTGATGAAGGAGTTTGTGGTTTCCCTAGTGAGAGGCAAGACTGTGAACCATCAATGGTCATTGAGTTCCTGGGTACCGAATTGGATTCAGATGCTTGTGTGTCACCCCGGTGAAAGGTTTCCGCCTTTTCCCAGGCCTTGCAGGAATGTGTGGATGTAAATAAGGTCACGTTGCCTCAGTTGCAGAAGGTGGTTGAGCAGCTCAACTTCGCTATAAGGATCATTCCCATGGGCCACCCATTCTCGCGATCCACTGTGCAGGCGATGTCAGGTCTAAGGGAGAAGTACCACCACACCAGATTGTCAAGCGAGGTGCGGCAGGACATGCATATTTGGCTGGCATTCCTGTGGGACTTCAATGGCACAGCTGTGTAGCCGAGCCCTGCCATGTCCAGTGAGGAACTAGGTCTGTTCACGGACACAGCAGGCAGTGAGGGTTTTGGTGCCGGCTTGGTGTGTGGAATGCTGGCCCGCTGCTTGGGTGGAGTCAGGACTGGCTACCAACATAGGTTTGCTAGAGCTCTATTCCATCATGGTGGTGTTGTCCATTTGGCCGGACCAGTTCTGCAACCAGTTGGTCATATTTTGGTCTGCTAACATGGTGGTTGAGTGTGTTAATAAACAGACTGCTAAATGTAAGCTGATACTAAGGTTATTGAGGAAAATCGAGCTGCAGTGCTTGAACTTAATGTATTGTTTAGAGTCGGGCATATCCCGGGGGTGTTGAATAATGCTGCTGATGCTCTATCTCATTTCAAGTTGCAGGTTTTCAGGTCACACCATCCAGAAGCAGCGGAAGCCCCAACACTTTCTCTAGACCATCTGTGGCGGCATGGTGCACAAGCCTACTGGACCTCGTGGCAGCCAGTTTAGCACCCAGGACGAGGTGGGCCTATGATGGGGCTTTCAGCGCATACTGTAGTTTCTGGGAACTGGGTGGGAGAGGGTGTGGCCTGAGCCTTCTTCTGTCCTGTAATTTTTGGTGGCCCTAAGGGAACAGGGGCTCTCTGCAGCTAGCGCACAATGCCACATGGTGACGATTTCCTTTTTCTCAAAAATTCTTGTTCACCAGGACGTAACTAGATCATTCATAGCACAGAGGGCCTTGCAGGGATGGCAACGTTTGCAGGGGACCAAGCTGGATGACAGGCACCCCATTGCTATCTTCAAATTGGCTGCAGTTCTGAGTGTCCTGGGTGACATATGTAGGTCCACCAAAGAGGCTCCCCTTTTCAGCGTGGGATTTACGCTGGCTTTACGCTGGCTTTCTATGGTGCTTTCAAGGTTGGAGAATTGATGGCCACGAACAAGACAGATATCCAGACGGGGGGGGGTTGCATCTGGTCATGTGCAGATTTTGGAGGGTTCAGTGACTATTATGATGCCATGCTCCAAGACAGACCGGAAAGGCAGGGGGGACCATATCATCTTGTATAAGGCACCGGGCAAAGCCTGCTGTCCCGTGGGAAACCTCCAATTATTTTTGGCCCATAGGCCGAGTGGGGCAGGGGGCCCTCTTTTAGTCCATTCTAATGGGTCCCCTTTGACAAGGTTTCAGTTCTCCAGGGTGCTGGGTTTGGCGTTTAGGGCTGCAGGTTTTGACTCCACAAATTTTAATTCTCATTCGTTCAGAATTGGGGTGGCCACTGAGGCGACAGCAAGTGGACTCTCTTGCCTGGCGATGCAGAGGATTGGCAGGTGGTCCTCTGAGTGTTACAAGCGCTATGTTAGGTTGCACATGTTGTAGGTTTGCTGCTAGCCATTGTTTCTTTTCATTCTCTCACAGTTTTCCTGGCCTATGATGCAAGAAGGAAGTCTGAAGTGCCAAGTCGACTGCCAGATCCTGTGCAGCCCGTGCACGCTGCAATGACAGAGTTGACGGAAGTGTGGGTAAAGCACGTTTTTTTCTGCAGGTAGTGTGGAGGACCGGGCCACCAGGTGGGCTTCAATGTGTCTTTCCATGGGCAAGGGGTACTTAATTTGGTGCGGTTGAGGGATACCCTTGAATCATGGCTTCCCAAGGGGTATACACCCGCTGGAATAATGGTAATGCATTTGTGTGGCACTTATTTGGTGCACTTGGGTAGGAGAGGCTTATGTGAGGTATTAATTACTGAGATGAGATGGTTGGCAAAGAAATTCCTGCAGTCAGTCATCGCGTGGTCCCACATCATCCCGCGGTGGCAATGGTGAGGAGGGGAGTCAGTCAGGGCCCTCAATCACTCCATCAACCATACTCATAGGAAGGTAGACACGTTGTTTAGATCACCCAAGCTGCAGACTATCCCTCATGTGTGCATCCAAGGGGAGCGCTTTTTTGTCTAGGATGGGGTTCACCTCTCTAAACTGGGAAATTAATTTTTTCTGGAGGACATCCTAGCCTGGTTGATACATCGGCCGAATTCTACATGACTTTCTTGGGGGGAGGCCACATAGTAGGTGAACTATGCTGGCCTGTGGCGGGTGAGGTCATGAATGGTGGGGCACTTCCGCTCCATAGAAAGCATCCTTTTACTTGGGATATGTGGGGACAGTGGTCTCACAAGGCCCTCAAGGGGGTGCTTGCAGCAAAGTCAGCTCGCGGGTGCGGGGTGTGCGAGTGCATGCTGCCAATAGACCCTTACGGCCAATCCCCACACAGGCATGTGAGGACCAAGCTAGCAGCTCAGGCCCTTGGGGGATTATTGAGGATGTAGGGGGTGCCCAAGGTGGGTAACCTGGCAGACTGATGGGCATCCTGCACAGGATTACTCTGCGGTGGGAGGAAAAGGGGGTGGGCCCCACTCCCCTTTTGAGAGGGGACCTCACAGGTTTGACCAGTCATGATCTCACTCGTAGGCTCAATGCTGGAAATGCAGGGACAAGACTAGAAATGGTTAGCAATGACTATGCATTAGAGTCTGTGTTAAGGTTAGTCATCCTTCAAAATAGTAAATGTTATTGTATGGGTTTTATGGGGTCTCTGCGTATTAATTTTTGTAAAATGATATTAAGTAAAGGTTTTTGAAATATGTTATGTTGTTTGTTGTCATAATAAATATGGCGGGGGTTTACGACTCCAAACCCAAAAGTTTACAAAATTGTCATCTGCTGTCTTTGAGATGGGGGATGATGGGGGCCACATGGGGGGGGAGAACGTGAGGGTCAAGTCAAGGCAGGGGCGGGGTGTCATCAATACCTGGCCACATGCCAAGGCGCCCCCGCTTAGGGGGAGCTGTGTCTATGGCAGGACGCAGGACCTGCCCTAGGGGCTGGGAGCGGCGGCATGTGATGCTGCCACAACCAGCCAAGATGGGGAGCAGCCAGTTGCCCGTAGGCGCGCAGTGACAAGGATGCAGTTCTAAACACTTCCAGGTCGCCTCCGAACCTGTTCGCGCCAGGCACCACCCTTAAAAGGGGTGGTGGAGCGGTGAGGCGATGTCTTTTGCCGCTCACTGCTCCTGCACTGAAGACACTGCTGGCTGGCGTTTACCACTAACTTTCTTTTCTCCCGCCCACCATCCCCTTAAACAACAGTAGCTTGTCTGTTAATTTTTTCCCCTGTTGCAGGCTACTTAATCTACTCTTTCAGCTTTTGTTGATCTAAGTTGGCATGTCCTTATTGGCTATTTCATGCTCATTTGTATATAATCTCTTTTTTCTTACAGTAGTGTCAGTGTTTTTGTCATATTTATTGTTGTGTCCTAGGTCTTACTCCGGGGTGGGAGGAAAAGGGTGTGGGCTCCCCTTCCCTTTTGAGAGGGGACATTACAGTTTTGACCAGTCATTATTTCACTCGTAGGCTCAATGCTGGATATGCAGGGACAAGACTAGATATGGGTAGGAATGGCTATGTATTAGAGTCTATGTTAAGATTAGCCATCCATCTAAATTATAAATAATATCGTATGGGTTTTATGGGGTTTAGGGTATTAATTCTTAAAAATGGTATTGGATAAACATTTTCGGAATATGTGATGTTTTTTGTGTCATAATAAATACGGCTGGGGGTTTACGACCTCTAACCCAAAAGGTTACAAATTTGTCATCTGCTGTTTTGCGATGGGGATGATGGAGGGCACATGAGGGGGGAGGACCTGAGGGTCAAGTCAAGGCAGGGGCCTCAGTAATACCTGGTCATATATAAAAATTCAGTTTTTAACATGTCAGTGATTGGTCTGCTGCTGGACACACAGTTCAAGAGAAACCATTAATATATTATTGAAATGCTCATCCTTGTAGTCCCCTAATAATAATTGGACCTCATGGACATAGGCTTCTGAGTCATGAGCAGAGTAGTTAGACGCCAACACCAAGACAAACCGCCATAACTCAATTGCTCCACAGTAGACAGTGAGATCGAAGCAGTTCTCCCTATTATGGGGCCGGGCCTGAGGGTTCCCTCAACTAACAAAGAGGGGTGGAGTCAGTGGTGGTTATAATACATGACAAACAAAATATCCTTTATTTTGTAACACTCTGCTCTCAATTATATAGTCCTATTTCCCAATAAATATAAGTTCCAGATCCTATTTGCCACAAATGTGTACCACACAACACACTAAAAATATACATGCATTATTCATTTATTTTAAACAATCCATAAATCCATAAATTATACAATCAGTAATTTAACACATCATACTATACATATCACTAATTTCTTCACTGTATATTGCAAAAATATCTTAATAGACCATCCATTATCAATAATCTTCAATTTACGAAAATCAAAACTATCGACTCAGCATTTTTGCACCACCTTCTTCAGGACAAACATTAAATAATATTGGAGAAAATGTAAACGCTAGACCTATGTCATTATTTATTATGGGAACCTGTTCCTCATTATTCTACTATGCACTTATCTATCATCACACTCCATCCTGCCATTTTGGTTGGCTGAGCGCCCAAAAATTGATTTCTCCCCTCACTTTCTTAGAGGACACTTCCACTAATCACAGGCCTCATTATTTCTCTATAAAGACCCTGCTTCAATTCAAAGGGTAATCCTCTATAACTGTCATAGGTTATCCCACTGCCATTTCTCTCTTTTATTATATTTTAACTGGAAGTGGTACAGTCGGTAAAGTTATTTGACTCCTCCTGTAGGATTTCTTCAATCGGAAATCAGCTCTATTCTCTTGTACTGCAGCCCACTTTCTTCCTCTTTGAAGTATAATACATGGCCATTCAATCAGAATTAATCTCTTTGTGTTTGCTTTGTTCGCCCTAAGTTGGCAGGGTATGCCCAGACGTGGGTCCCTTGCTCACTTTGCCACTGGATTCAAGCTAGCCTGGCTGATGAGGGCTGTTAGCCTGAAACTGGTCCTAGGATGCTTGTTTCCGGTCCAGGGAAGACATGGCTTGGCAGTTCGGGCTGGACTGTTCCCATGAGGCACAGGGTCAAGACTGATTTGCATATAGCTGTGTCTGAACTGGGGTAGCAAAGTGAGCTAAAGAATGATGATGGATTTAACCCAGATCTGTGACTTGGGGTGAGTGTTTGAAAAGTTTCAGCACTCCGTCCATCATCTCTTTGTGTTTGCTTTTTTCATCCAATCAGAATGCCATAGCAGAGACTGGCACAGGGATGTGACTTCTTATCCCTGTTAAACGCCTTAGGACACCCTGAATGCATCCATTCTTCATTTCCGGAAAGTGAATGAAAAAGTCAATTGGAAGCAGGAAGATTTAACCAGAGATAAAGAGGGGGAGGGGAAAACGATGGGGGCAGGATATCTTACCTCTATAAAAGATCTTCCTTCTTTACTTGTGGTTGGCAGGAGCTGCACCTTGGGATTTCCACCTCGACTGCATCCATTCTCTATTTCACATGCCTTGAGACATCTGTTGACTCAACTCTGGACAATGCTAAAGGGCATAAAGTGACCTACAGATAAAGTATAATTTTCTTCACATCTGTCTGTTTAGTTTGAGAACCAAGAGATATTTGTGATATTATAAACCCCTCTCAAAAATATGTGAAGGTAACAGCTGACAGGAAGTAACCCAGACTTAGAAGAGAAGGCCATTTAAACAAAGATACTGTATTACTAACTTTATTTTGTAATGTTGGAATAAAATACTTTAGATACTTCTTATCCAGAATCATAATTCACTTTAAACGACCACATCCACATTTCCATCAACTTCTGTGAGCACACTAGCTGGCACTCCCTATTCCACACATGCTTGTGGTGAAGACATGGGTGTAACTACCTCTTCAGTATGCCACTTACAGTTCCTTGCTATAAAAGAAAACAGCTTCACGTGCCTGATTAAAGTAGATGGGTCAAAGTTGTAATACTTCTGCTCAGGGACTGACTGCACGCCAAGCAAGTAACACATCGTGTGCTTAGGTTTTACTTAACCCTCATGATATAGAAAAAAATATTAATGATGGACTCTGTAGTTTAATCTGTATTCTGAATTTATACTTCTACAGACTCTTCCTTCAAAATCTCCACATCTGAGTCATGTTCTTCTTTGTTAGAGGAATCACTGAGATCTTGGCCATGGTGTCTTCTGGGGATGCTATGGTGTATCTATCTCCAAAAAATAATACAGTGAATGCATTAGTGGATCTTGTGATCAAGGGCTCTCCCCACACTTGAGAACTACAGTGACTTGCATTGAAAGTAATTCATCAATCTCAAAAACCAGGAATTCATATGTTACCACCAATAAAAACCTTTTTACTTTTCTTTGAAGATTACGAGGTTGGTTGCAGTTCATAAGCTCTCATATCAGGAGGAAATGTCAGACACATTTCTGAAGCTGCATGCTTGAGATAAACACCATCTAAATATATGAAAATACATTCATTATTCCTAATATTACTTTCGCAGGTGGTGTCTAGGGTCAAATTGTTGAATGCAGTATGCATGTATGAAGAAACCTTTCAAAAATCCCCAAAAAGGAGTTTCACATTTAATCCTGTTATTTTCTGCAGCTATTTTTGGTATATAAAGTTAAAAAGGTTATTTTCTACTTTTGTTGCATCAAAAAAATGGTTTTTAAAAACCAAAAAGATCAACATTTCAAAACATAAAAATTAAAAACATAAAAACGTCTCTTTTTAGAACCACCTTTAATTGTGAAAATAAATATATTTATTATTTTTCTGCACTCAACACTGGTATACAAATGAAACAGGTGCGTAATACGTGAAGAGTACTGGATACTAGAGGTGCAGGTGTAATGTCCAAGAAATAGAACACATATTGGATGAAGAATTCATGGCATTTTCTTGGCATTGTTGTATTTGCCAGGTTCTTCCAATAATGGGGAAAAGTTTCTGACATTTTTCATTTGAGACATACTAATGCTTCAATTCTGGTTCATTCAACCCTATATTTCTCTCTCACCTTCTGAGCACCTGACAGCCAAGTTCCGCAACCTTGTACCTCATATTAATTCTCTTCTTCCGAAACACAGAGACCAAAGCACCATTGGTCACTGTTTGCAGCTCCTTACTTGAAGTAGCATGGAGAATGATCCTACGCATAACTAATGCCCTCACCTCCCTCCCATCTAGTCCCTTTTTGGCTCTGTCAGTAGTATGAGCATAAACCCATAGAAAGTAAGGTGATAACAAAGGCTGACACCACAGTATTACAATGTTTGCTAGACAATTGCAGATATTAGTGGATTCACAGAATCCAAAATGTTATCTGGAGTGGAAGCAAGGGGTCTTCATTGTTTATGCCAACAAAAAGTTGCAACAATATAACTGCGATATCATTTTTTATGAGTTCCCTTTTCACTGTGATTACTGGCAGGTTTTCTGATAAAAAATAGTTTTGCCATGGATCACTGAAACGTGTTTTATTTAAATAATTACATTCTCAGATCATTGATGTCTTTGAAGACCAAATACTAAAGAGAACATCATTAGATCATCATTCTGAACTAGTGGCGCACTTGATTCGATCCCTGAGAGCTAATGGTGTGAAAATTAGAGCCACTATGGCTTACGTGAACAGCAAGCATTGGCAAAGCCGATGGGTTTAGCTTTAATAGGCTAACAGATGTGGCTGCATATTTTAGAACTTCATCCTTTTGGCTTTCATGACAAACTTCTATGTCAATTTCAAGAGAGATCTTAAGGATCTCTTTTTTCAGTGGCACTTCCATGCACTATTGATGCCAATTACCCTGCATCAATCTGTCTGTCCAAGGCAAGAGATTCTCAAGTTTTGCCTTTTTGAGCAAACTCAGGATCCCTTGAGTATCAGACTATTTTGTGAGAACCATATCTCAGCAACAATATTAATATTTATCATATTACTCTTCCTGTATTTCTATTTGTTGTCTAGCTCCTTTTCTATACTCACACTTTTCCCCATAGAGCAAGTGTATCATTTGTTTCCCTTTTTCTTTTTATCTGTTAACACTGGACCAGTAGCGGCCACTCCTATTGCAAAGTGGTGAGTGGGGCAAGGGGGAGCACAAACACAAAAAAAACTGAATTATAAATGAAGAAAATTGCACTTACCTGCTCCGACGGCCTCTGCCTTGCTCCCGATCCTTGCGTCCCATTCAGGAACTGCTGCACACTGCGCAGGCTCCCAGCTCCCAATCCCAGCGCTGCTCTCATGCTGGAAATGCTAATCTCAGCATGTGAGTAGCGCTGGGATTGGTCTGAGTGCCTCGGTTCGGCTCTCAAACTTAGATTGGGAGCCTGTGTTGTTTTTTCCACCCAGCTGTACAACACAGCTCGGGTGGAGAAATGCTAAGTGCGCATGAAGGTTTGGCCGGCCCCAGAGGGCTGGCAAAACCGTCATGCGCACTTCGCAGTGCCTACCACTCCCCCCCTCCTCCCTGATGCTGCTGCAGCATCAGTATGGGTGGCCTCGCTCCTCCTTCAGCTTGCAGCCTGCAGGACGAAAAATAAAATGATAATAAAAATGTTTTATTATGATTGTATTTTTGTCCTTTGCCTCTGCTGGCTTTCAGCTGGGGGGGGGGGGGGCAACGCTCCTCCGCCATAACAGAGGAGCCACCCCTGTACTGGACACCTGCACCACTACTTTTCTCCTTTGGTCTTGTCTCCTCCTAATGCACAGTGCTCTGCTGCTCTGGTGGGTCTGGTGCACATTTCATAAATCAACAATGAAATCAATAAATGCAGGCACAGGCGTACACTAGCTATTTATACACCTCTGTTCAACCTAACTTTTTCTGTGCCTCCTAGGTCTGTTCCCAAGTTTTTCTTCACAAAAATTCTGAAAACACATGTAAGCAGCAGCATGAACTTGGGGAATAAAAAAACAGAAGTCCACACGGTTAGAGAATAAAGAAGAAATCATAGATGTAGGAAGAATTAAAATTGCAGGTTGGTCAAACATAGCAGAAATTGTCTGTGTACATTCGTCTGTGAGTGTGTTTCAATACATTTGCATGTGAAAACCAGACATGGGACGATTTTTCAAATGTTTGTTTCATCTGCAGATGTGTTTTGAGTTTTTTTTCCACTCTAGCTGTCGATACCATCGTAAGTTAAGTAACACAGCTACAGCAAGGAATACATCTTATGAGACCTGAAAAACATAAATACTTTGGGGCTTCATTAGAAGGCTTAAAACAGTGTGCTATTCAGTGGGAAGGGACCGTAACTACTTCGACCTTAGACACCACATGTGCATAATAGGGATGTTTCGATTCTCCACACGGAGCTGAAGTCTCTCCTCGGTCTTTGCACATAGGTGCAGCTGACCAGGGCTTCTTCGCAGAGACAGGAAATCCCCAATGAAGATTACGGAGTTAATTATTACCATCCGAAGCACACGATATTTGAGCAGGGTTCCTAATTCGTTGTTTACCTATGGTAATGGTAGGCAGACACACAACAGAACATGCTAGGGCAACAACCTCTTTCAATTAACCCTTTGATTGCTTCAAAAAGAGCTGCCTTGAGGGTAGTCTGCTTTCAGTCTCGAGAAGTGCCCATCTGCCCACCCTGAGCCCCCACCACTATTCCCGTTTAACCTCATTTTCCTTAACAAGGTAGCTGCATTGCTTATCTTTTAAGAGCAAACTTGTTGATGGGAAACATGTCGGCCATTGTGTCCTGCCAGGCCCTTTCTTAATGAAAGGTGAGCCCGGGCGGCATGCAGCTTCCCTTTCATTTGTTCTCTCTGACACGCTCACCTATTCGTTTTGTGTCCATTTTGTGGAATTTTTTCTATTTATAAGCTTAAGGGAGAAATAACCAAACAAATAGATCTTGAATCCCAAAATATGACGTTCAAAGAGTTCTGTAAATGCCTTTTAAACAGTTTTGGGTAATATTACTTCCCTAATTGTGAAGTGATTTGATGCCCTTGTTATGTTATGTGTATTTTGTAGAGTGCAATATCACCAGGGAAAAGTACCAAAATGAGAGATTTGCACCATAAATGGCAGCCAGCTTTGTAAAATCCATTTGGAAGTCCGTGTTCACAACTGAGCTGGCCGGGTTGTAGTGGCACCAAAACAGAGGTGTAAGTTTATGATTTTTTTGCTATTCAAAAACAAATTTTACGAATAGTATCTTTACGACTGTGTCGTCTGCACTCGTGGCGTAGACTCCGCACATAAAAAGATAGGCCTGTCGCATCTTTTTATGTGTGAAGTCTCCGCCACAAGTGTGGAGACTCAGCAGTAGTAAAGATACTACTCGTAAAATTCATTTGTGAATAGAAAAAAAAAGCGTAAACTTACACTGACGCACCAAAGTATCTGCTGACGAGCACAATGTTCTCTTTTCTTGTGCATGGGCAGGTGCTTCAGCACCCCACATATGAGTAGTAAACGCTATGCAAATACTTCAATATAGTACAATGCAATACAATATTCCTTAGTGAATACCTTATTACTGAAATTCCTAGGAGTCTATCCGGACTTCCAACATTCTGATGTATAAATCCTGCAAATGAATAAATACACTTTCAGTTACCTCTTATACGAACATCTCTGGCCCGGGCATTGGCGTGCTGAAGCTGTTGAGCAAACTTAAACTCCCTTCCCAATCCAATGATATTATGGCTCACATGGAAACAGGTGAGAAAATTAGCTAGTCAGGTAGGCTTGCCACCTCCAGGCTAGTACCACCCCTACAGTGGGATACTGTAAGGCGGACACGATTTTTCAGAAGTAGCCATCCTTGTGATGGCATACTTAGAAATTCTGGGACAGAGTTATACCCACTTCCCACAGGAAGTGATCATATAGGGTGTGCAGTGACCCCAAGGGTCAGTAGCCCATTGGCTACTACCCTACACTCCCCTAACATCCCTAAATTTAGTATTTAGGGGAGTCCCTCGTACCAGAGAAGCAGATCCAAACGACCTAAGAAGAGAGAGGACACCAAAGAGCAGCAAAAGCAGAGAGGAGAGAAGAAGCAGCTGACCTGGTACCAACTCTGCCGGCCTATCTGCATCCCTTGTCGAAAACTGTGCCAAAGTCGACTCGTCTTGAAGCTGTTGACTCCAGAAACCTGGGAAGACTAGCTGCCTTTGAAAAAGACTCAAGACCTCCCTTGAACAATGGACCTGTTCTGAAGAAACTCCAAAAGAGAAGTTTCCGAGGCCTCCAGAACTGCCAAAACCCAACAACCAAAGTCACCACTGCACCCGTTGCCTCCGGCCCAAGTTGTAGTTGGCCACCGGTGTCAGCAAGGTCACCTAGCCCACCAGAGCTCGATTCCAATGTGATTTCACTCCTCCTGGACTCCCCGATGTCATCTACAGCCTCTGCACGCAGGCCCCCACAACTGCGGCTGCTCTGGTAAGGAAAAACCCTACGCCTAGGGACACCCTGCACTCGTCGCCCCTGGGCCTAGGAGAAGAGGACCACCCTTCCCCGAGCATCGCAAGGCCTGAGCCCACTCTGGTTCAACCCGGCTGGCCTCTTGGCCAGAGCCTGCAGCCCCTTTCCGCAGTGACCGATCTCCAATGAAATACATTGGTCTCCCAAAGCTGTTTTGCACCCTGCACCTGGCCGCCCTCGTGCCACTGGTGGTATACTGTTGGTGCTGCCTTGGACCTTGCCCACCACTCACTGTAACTCCTGGAGATTGGTCTTGTAAGTCACTGTACTATACCTGTGTGCAGAACTTGTTCTTTCATCCATAGGATAACATTGCAGAACTCAAAGATTGTGCTGTGTCCACTTTTTAAAGTGAAAAGAATTTATATTTAATAACGTAATTACCTGAACGATTTTTCTCTGATGCCTAAACATATATAAAGATACTTGCTATTTTTATAAATTGATGTGGATCTCCTTCTTGAGTTGTGTGTGTCATTTATTGACCATTGTGTGTATTTGCAAATGTCTTGCACTCCTCTGTGTTAAGCCTAAGGCTGCTCGACCACACTACCCCCTAATAGAGCACTTTGGGATTGCATAGCAAGCCGCTGTCCACTCATAAGGGAATCCCTGGACTCTTTACACGGTATATCAGATTTTTTTTTTTATATCACATAAAGAGCCAGCTTCCTACAGCCACCACCTACAGATATACAGAATATGAGCATAAAAACAATTCCCCTCCCATTGGGAGAGGAGGTGGCCTAACAGCTAGGGCAGTCGACATCAAATCTGGGGAACCGTGTTCAAGTCTCAGCAACGATGCTTAACATCCTGTAATTCAGGGTAAATCTCCCCATGCCTAACAAAAAAATTAATGTGTCCTTATGTAAACCAACTGGTACTCATGTAAATCACTCTGATACCTGATACCTTCAGGTCAAGTTTGTGCTATATAAAACTCCGAAAGGAAGAAGCTTTATAGATTTGACTTCCTTGCTCTGTTATAAGACACCAGAAACCATGCACGTTCTGTAATTATTTAAATTGCTATGGAAAAGTAATCAGGCCCTGGAGAGACCACATCTCTGGAGCCAGTAAGATTGTTCAATGAGTTACATACTCTCCACTGTCCCCTGTGCGTAAGGTTTGAATCATAGAGGTCTGACTCCACTATTCATCCATGCAAGATTGATAAATTGAGTACATTTCAGTTGGATAATTTTATCACACTCCACATTGACATTTATGCATAAACTTCCATCTAAAGTTTGACTATTATTATTATTGGTATTATTAGACATTTTTAGAGCGCAAACATTCACATAGCCGGTATCATTGTGCTATAATATAGCCTGAAACACAACACAATTTACATGATTTTGCAGCAGGCAACCAACCTAACCAGTATCCCACTTTCTAACTTGGAAAGAGGCAGGCTTTTAAAATCTTCCTGAAGCTGTGCACTTTACGGTTAGCTCTAAGGGGGACTGGGTGTTTGTTCCACAGCTGAGCTACCTTAATCTGAAAAGCTCTTCTGCCCGGCCTTATTTTCCTGAACCTTGGCATATATACATAATTGGCCATTGCAGATCGCAAGGATCTCTGAGGCCTGTAGTAGCTGAATTTCCTTTGTAATAACACAGGACCTGTACCATTTACCACTTTATGGACTATGCAAAGTGCCTTAAAAGCAATTCTCTCCCTGACTGGCAGCCAGTGTAGCTCTCTCAAGGTGCCCGAGGCTGAGTCATATCTCGACTTGTTCATGGGCAGTTTAGCTGCTAAGATTTGTAACCTGCACAGTCTCTTAATTAGGTAGTCCGCTGCTCCTAGCAGAAGTGCATTGCAGTAGTCAATTATACTTACACAGTGCACTGTACACTACTTTTTTGGCTGGCTGAGGTGATAATGGAACAATTTTTCTGAGAGTACTCAGCAGTCCGAAACAGGTGACAGTCGTCCTATTGATCTGAGCTTACATGGACAATTTCTCATCCACATAAACTCCCAGATTCCGTACTGCCTGGGCCATCCCAGGAGGATCCGAATTGGACCCGGGCCAAAAGTTACTTGGAAGTGTATATGGCACGTTGGATGGAGCACAGCACAGAAATTCAGTTTTGCTTACATTAAACTTCAATAAGTTCATTCTGAGCCAGCTTGCCATCTCTATTAAACAGGAGTGTAGTCCTTCTATCTGACTCTGGCTATCATTGTCCAAGGATAGAAGTGACTGAGTATCATCAGCATAGTTTATAAATGAGATCCCATTGGATCTAATCAAGGTAAGTAAAGGGTGGAAATACAAATTGAAGAGACTAGGGTTTAGGGCTGAGCCCTGAGGTATCCCATGCATAATTTCCTTAAATCCCGAGCAGAATGGAGGGAGTGAAATTGCGTGAGATCTACCAGACAACTAAGATATAATCCATTAAAAAAAACACCTTCCACCCTATCTCTTGCAATCTATGGATTAACATTTGATGGTTGACAGTATCAAATGCAGCTGAGAGGCCTAATAGTATCAGTACTGCAGTCTGACCCCTGTCAACCATCATCCTTAGTTCATCCACCTCCAGGATCAGTGCTGCTTCTGTCTAATGTGCTGTTCTGAAAACATCTTGCTCATGTTTCAAAATGTTATGAGTTTCCAGATAACTAGCTAGTTTTTTGCTCCCGTAATTCTCAACAATTTTCACAGGATAGGAGAGCTGAGAGATTGGATGATAATAACCAAGATAATTTACATCTGTCGATGTTTTTTTTAATAGAGGGGCGACTAAAGACTTCTTCCAGGCTGAAGGCCCTTCACCATTGAACAATAATTGATTACATATTTTTTAATAAACCAGGATACAGTTCCTTCGCTCTTTCTTTCCACAGAATAGGCGGGATTGGATCAAGCAAGGAACTTGACGAAATAAGAAAGGCCAGTGCCCTAAACTCCTCAACTTTCATGATTTCTATGTTTTCCAGTCTAGTGCTAATCACCTCGGGTTTTTACTACTTCAACCCATAACAGGCTGAAGATCATCAGTCAAGGGATCAGCCTTTAATTCATTTATGATTAACTCAATTTTATTATTAAAAAAGTCTGACACACTCTCGCATAATTCTTGTGAAGGTTTCACTGTTTGCTATAGGCAATCTGGATTTGCTAGATCTTTCACTATGCGGAATATTTTGTATGATCTATTTGCTGCTTCTGCAATAGTTCTAATGTAAATATTTTCTTCAGCTTTCCTAATTTCATCTTTATAATGCTTTAATGCGTTTTTGAACGCAGCCTGTTGACCTCTAAATAGGTCATTTGCTATTGCCTTTCAAATCTCCTACACTGGGCTTTGCTTTCTTGCAGAGTTTCTGTATACCATGGTGCTGAGGGCCTGGACTTCACTGTTAACAATTTCAATGAGGCTATGTTGTTGAGCGTGTCACTAATTGACTTATGTAGATGTTCATAGTTATCATCCACAGTATCTTTCTCTTGATAACAATCAGTTACCTTTGCTAGGTTCTACTCTGTGCTACCTTCTCAGTCATACGTCTAACGTCTTTCAAGTTTGGTCCCCTTAATTTAAAGTTAATTAAAATATGGTCTGACCAGCTTACCAGGTTCGTATCCCTCACTGTGATCAGGTCTGTTGGGGCCAGTATCATATCGAGGGTTTGACCCCCTTGATGAGTAGGCCCTTTTGCCAATTGCGTCAGGCCCATGGTCTCACATGAGTACAAGCGGTCATAACCTTGAGTCGGGGTGGCCTCTTCCACCCAAATATTGAAATCCCCCAGCCCAAACAAATTAGAGTGGGTAAGTGCAAGGTTTGTAACTAATCTCATGAACGGCTGAATAAAAACCCTGAACATTCTCTGGTGGTTGGTACCCTAACAAACCTGAGAGGGCCGTCCTAGTTTTGCTTTTAGGATGAAGCCCAGCAACTCTGTTCCTTGTATTTCCTCAGTATACAGGGAGGCTCCAGCCATCATCCATGCAAGATGGATTAACTGAGGACCATTGAGTGGGATACTAGGAACAATTCTTCTTTGCAGCTCTAAGAAACAGAAAAACTTTGATAGGAAGCACTATATAACAATACAGGTTGCCTATCAAGTCACCAGTCTAATTTAAATATGGGAAGAGTTATGGTTTCATGACTTTGGAATTTGATGAAAGAATGTGTGATTCTGATCAAGTCTCTGTATCCCCCATGCCTCAAATTAGAAATGAGGTGCAAGTATGTGAAAGACAACTTCATAGCACAGGTGCGGCAATCTTTTTTGCCACTCCTCAATGTGACCTCCTCCTCGGATTCCCTCACTACCACCCGGCAAAAGTGCCCCGCATCTCTCTATTGACCCTCTCTCAAAATACATTTCATTTGTTTTAAAGCACTGGTAAAGGCTGGATTTACTGATACACTCAGCTATCCACATAAAATAGAGATCTGCTCTTTGCAGCAGGCATATTAGCCCTCTGCTCTACTTTATGGTGAGGCAAAACTGTTGCTAGACAAAACTCCGATCTCTATCTCTAGCAGGAACATTAATCACAAGAGTTATCTTGACATTTTATTGCTGCCTGAACTAAACTTATTATGAGTCAAGAGCGATGGAAATACAAACGAAAGTACCAAAACAATAGAAGACAACATGGTGTGATTGAAAGAAGGCATATTTACAAGAAGTGTAAGTGCTGAGCCACCTTCATGCACATACAGATTAAAAAAAGCGCATCTAAAAAAAACATCTTGAGTGTGAAAAAAATCTAGAAACGTCCAACTCTGGTAGAAAAGCAAGAAACCAGTCTTGGGTTGGCACCATAACCAACCGCTTTGTGTAACAAAGTCTAAAAGCCACTCAGTGCTTCACTACGAATGTCTACAAATCCTGAAACATGTACAATATTATTAACAAAAATCCACATGTTGAAATGGCTTCAAACCTCATGGGTATGTAGAGAAATGTGATAATCCCTGCACAATGTAGAGATGGCTAGAAATCCTTGTGTCAAGCGAGTAGTATTCAAGCTTTTGATGTAAACCTCTAAAAGTACACAAACCAACTGACTGAAACAATGGTTGAAAAGCAATTTGGCCTATTTATTTCAGGCATAAACGATTTTACTGAAACTATACAATAACCATCACATTTTTAATATTTGAACTTAATATTTGTTCACACTGTGGTGAAGGCTACTGTGTGTGGGGCCAGGCACAAGCCCCTTGTTCCCATTATGCAAAGAATGAAGTTAGCATAGTAAATTATCGCATTTGGCGATGCAGCGCGCGCAACGAATTTCGTTTTATTTATTTATTTGTTTACTTACCTCTTTTGGGCCGTATTCCAGAGTTTACTACCCCCCACCCTGCCCCTCCCCCGCCCCACGTCACCGCCCGGCAGCACTCCCACCAGGAGCCGCTACTGCTTACACCTTAAGCTCGCTCCTGTTTCTCTTCTTCCTATCAGTACCTTTCTACAAGCATTTGCAATGCAATACTTCTCGCATTTCTTAAAGTTAGAGCTGTTGGCGTTAAAAATAACAATGTTTTTTACTTTTGCTTTTTTATACCAATAGATATTGCGCTATGTGAATATATTTACAACACTGCAAATAAAAAAACAATAGTAAAAAACACTGTAAATTTAACAAATATGAGACCTATTGCATTGCAAATGCTTGTTGCATCCACTGTCTGGTTTTCTGGCCCAGCGAGAGGATTTAGGGAAACTGGTAGAATTAGGTGAAGTAATATTTAGCAGTCTTATATGTAAATAATCACAGCGCCAACATTCTCGGGCCTTTATCAAAAACCAGTAGCACTATTTAGCTCTGGTTAACCTTTTGTTTGGTGCGGATTAGCCCGGTCCAGCCGTGTACAAAAATAAATACCAGACAGTTTTCAAACAGATGTTTATTCAGAGGCTGGGAAGCTGATTAGCATTAGTGATCACTGACATGCGCTTATACGTCTGAAAAAATTAAGGAACGGAAGACAGACGACAGTCAACTAATTTTTAAAACTATTTTTACAATCCTCGATATTACAACAAACTGCCTGCAGCAAACACAAAGGCATTCAGTCTCCCACAACTTGCAAAACACCTGGAAAGTGTGCTTTTACATTTGGAAAAAAATGGCCCAATTTGAAAAATGTGGGACACCTTTTTAGTTGTCTGAATCACATATAGGAGAATTGTACTAATGCACTAATTTCACAGGGATTGTTTCAAAGGGGTGAGGCTAAAATTGTGAAGAAAGTAAATAGACATTTGCCCATGCGCTGATGGCCCTAAATATAAAGGGGCAAATTTACAAGTCCCTTGCGCCACTTTTGCGTCACTTTTAACATGGGAAAAGTGACGCAAAAGTGGCGCAAGGGGCTTGTAAATCTGCCCCAAAGTTTCCATCTGAGACGCACTGGCTTTATTGATCTGAAAACCAGCTTTCCGGTTTCCCACTCTATGCCACATTAACATCCATTTGAGATCTAAATGATACCATTAAAAGAGAGGGGACGGTCCCATGTCCCCGAAAGCTGGCGTCTTCATTTGTTTTTAAAACATAATCTAGCGGAATATTACATAATGACCAAGGTACTTGTCACCATTGTCAGCCTGCCCCCAGCTGCGCTTGGGCCCTTGTAGTGTGGGAGGCAAATTCCCTGTTGTTATTGATAATATTCGGCATTGCAGGCCATTGACTAATATCAACACCAATCATTAGCAAGCCAATCACTCCTGTTGCCAATGTCCCCACAGTGTGTCTGCAAGTGCTGGGCTACCATGCCAGATGTATATTGGCTGTCTGTGTCTAATAGGCAAGCACATTGGAAGGGTTGGGATGGTACTACCCTGTTCAAAAATTTTAAAGTGGGAAGACTCTGTTCTCTGAACTGACCCCAAGACACAGTTTTCCCAAGACATTGGTCCAAAACACCAGTCCCTACGGAGAAAATCAGGTGACAAAGAGGAGAGACGGTGTGCTGACCCTTGATATCTCAATGTGTAAAACAGAGCAGTGAAGTGCACAACATCTTATTTCTGGTTCCCTCTGGGTACGCATGTTTTCTAGTCCTGTTTTTTACATTTAACAAACCATGTTTTCAGGTGTCTTTCTCCAACTGATGCAAGTTTACACTACAGTATTCTGATTGCACATATGCTTTGTTTGCAAATGTGCTTTGTTATGTAGACTTATAACTATGCTTGATATATTGATTTTGATGTTGTGTCCTTTCTGTTCTAGTTGTGTTCCGAGCTTTGCAAACACAAACATTAGAACTTTACGTACGTTATATAGTTTGTATTGCAAGGGACCTTGAGTTCAGGTGTTTATTTTTGCATCACTATATTCATTACGTTTTTGATCAAAGGACTGCACACCGATTAGAACTAATGAAATACTGAGTGGATAATTCACACAAAATCAGTTAATTTGTCTAGCTTTGCTAATTTTTTTATGATTCACAAACCTGAAAGACATTGTGTCTTGGCATATGCCTTTCTTCAGCTCCAGCTTTGAGTGTGGATGTGCATGGAGCAGAAAATCTGCATTTGCACCCTTAGAGTGCAAAAAGACTGCAAAATATTTTCTTCATATGAAAAACTTTTTTTTCATGTGAAGATTGTTTTTGCATCTATACTAAAAATAGATTGGGGCATGTCTTTGCTCTCACGACCTCACTTATGTTTAGAATGGCCACAGGTGTGGAAAATTCACCATTTTACCACATTTTATTTTTAATTCAAAGGTGATGGAACCCACCCCCCGTTACAACAGCCATGCTCCATCTTCTTCCTTAAATATGCAGGCAAATTCATGGTTGCCTTTACGCCCTACCACTTTCAAAGTTCACCAGCCGCCCCTGGTCTAGTGTAGGTTTTTTTTAGGAGTGAACAGGTCTGGCCTATCTAGAGAGCTTCTGGAAAGATGCCTTTAGTGATGGAGGTATTGGCAATGGTGAGGAAGGGGGCGAGAGAGGGTCCACATAGAGTACTTTGATGAAGGACCAAACTAAGACATCATCTTTCTTAGAAGTAGCTTTTAGGGAATTGAGTACGTCAGTGAGATCTGCAAGAAATATGGGGGCATATTCACAAGGACTTATCTCCGATTTATCTCCACCTTAACTCATCAAAAGTGGAGATAGATTTAACACCCCATTCACAAGCGGGTGCAAACTGCAGACGTCGCCAGTATTCCAAAGATAACTGCCCCAAAATGTAACACCACGGTGGACACCACCAACCAACCCTAATGAGATGCAGAGTAGGCGTTCCCGTGCAAAAACAAACGAAAACACCACTACACCACTTTCACAACGAACTGCCAGAACTGCGATGCGAGTCAAAACCACGCGATAAGCCGCGGTAGCAGCAGGTATTTAACACCTGCCTTCAGCTGGTGTAAAGCCGGACGACTACCTGCAGTAGGCAACGGACCCCCGCACACAGCCAAACCCGAAGAACAAACGACGCCATGGAGCTACTCATCATGCAGCTCGGAGCCCCAATAGGGCCACAACACCCACCGCCATAACCCCCAGGACCGCCACCCCTCCAGGACCCGGACCCGCACCCCCCCGGACCACCACAGAGGCAGCGCAGAGAAAGACAGCGGACCTACCGAAAACGCACCAGTCTCACAGACCTAACGCCCGAGGAAGTCATCGCCCACTACAGGCTCAAAAAGACAACCATCATCCGCATCATGACCCACATCGCCCACAGGTTGATGGTCCCAACCCAGCGGAGAACCAACATCCCTCCGCAGACGAAGCTGCTGGCTGTGCTGCACCTGTTGGCCTCTGGTACCTTCCAACCAACAACTGCCAGAGTCGGAGAAGTCTCACAGCCAGCCCTATCAAAGTTCATCACACCTGTCCTGGATGCCATCAGCAGCTTCATACCCCAGTACCTTCACTTCCCCCACACTGCGCAGGAACAGCTGGAGACAAAGCAAGGCTTCTACGCCTTTGCTAGCTTCCCACACGTGTTGGGGGCCATTGACTGCACACATGTCCCACTTGTGCCCCCTGCGGATACTGCACACCACTACCACAACAGAAAGCACACGCATTCCATCAATGTGCAGGCAATAGTGGACCACCGGGGAATGTTCACCAATGTCGTCGCAAACTACCCAGGCAGTGTGCACGATTCATACATCTTCCGACAGTCCATCATCAACCAGCGCTTCCAGGATGGCATCTATGGAACTGGACTGCTCGTTGGTAAGTGGCAAATCAACACACCACACACCTCAAAGCCACCATCTCACAACGCACAACTGTGGGAATGCACACGTGGCCAAACCACATACAATATGTCAATCAACATGCCCACCTACCAGACACGACAACACAACTCCATGGGGATCATGGGCTTCCCCTGCACACAATACAGCTATATCATGGCACCACTTCCACACAACAGCTGAACGTGTGGAGATGCGGAATGCAGCCATGTGCGAAGGATGCAAGTGACCCGTGAATGGGAATGTACACAACGACAAGTGAGGCATGGATGTGCCGGACAGACATGGGTATGCAAACCACAGATATGTCCATGCAGACATCAACTGCTGGTGACTGGAGAGTAGTGAACAGTGGACGCAACCATGTCACCCCAGGCCGTGGGTCAGATCGCGGAAATGTCGCTCGCTGCATCCCCCCCTGTGTGCGTGAGCATAGTGGGTGGGCCCGGGGTACGCCAGGCCTGCGCAGGGGTGTGGACAAAAACCCTGTGGCGCAGAGCGTGGTTCACTCCCGGAAAGGCCAACGTCACTGCCAGGGCGGCGCCTCGCAGTCTGCCACAATGCCGACACCGTGAGCAGCGGGGCCTGCGAGCCTGTGTGCCTGCTGCACCCCAGGACGCTGATACCCAGACCAGGCCTGCCCGCACCAGCGCTCCAAGGCCACACTGCTCACCTGCCGGTGCTAGCTCCAAGACCCATGCCCGCGACCTTGGCGGCCTCCTCAGGCCATCGCTGTCCTCCGTGACACAGGCCCCCAGGGGTCCCCATTCGTTGACATACCCCACCACTGCAGCCCGGCTACACTGCAGTCCAGCATGTCCCACATCCTGGACTGAGTCATCATTGATCAATGGCAGGGTCCATGCCAGTGTACGCAGGGGGAGGACTGAGAGGGAGATGCGTCACAGTCCGGTGGTAACACGGATCACAGTTATGGAGGAGGTCAACCAGTAGCAAGGACTGACCTGGTGCCACTAACCCTGTGCGCCGTGAGTGACCGTCAGCCTCCGGCGGAACATTGTTGGTGTCTGAGCTTGTGGCCTGGGGGTTGTCATCAGCAACGGGCAGGTATGGACTTGGTGTCTGGCATGAGTCTGTGGCATTCATATCCGCCATGTTGCCGGTCACAGCTGGCATGTGCCCTCTGCATCATGCCCTGGGGGTACACCTCCCTTTCTCCCCGAGACACTCCGCGGAAGGCACCTCTGAGACATTGGAGACCCTGCTCTGCCCTCATGACCCTACCCCAGTCTCCTGCAGGTCAGCGTCCCGTGGCGGTAGGCCCGTGTCGGCCGCTGTGCATCCGGGGCCACTAATCCTGTGCGACACAAGTCATGCTCCCTTGTTGTTCTGACATTGCATTTCTGAGTGCCTGATGACTGTTGGAGTTGTTGCCAGCACCAGCTACCCCCTGAGGGCTGGCTTACACTCACCCCACACACAGCCAGCACAGGCATCATTGGATCAGTGGGCCTGCCATCACATCATGCCGAACAAAGTATTGACTCATTTCTCTCTGCACTGTCCCAGGTGATCAAGGATATGCACTCTGCCCTTGGATGATGACACCCCTCCGAGACCCGAACACACCCGCCCAGAGGCAGTACAATGCGGCCCACATACGCACCAGGGGCATCGTTGAATGCACATTTGGCGTGTTGAAGTCACGTTTCAGGTGCCTGGACGTCACAGGTGGAAGGCTCCTGTACAGCCCAGACATTGTGTGCAAGATGATCGTTGCATGTTGTGTGTTGCACAACATCTGTGTATGCACCAATGCCCCATGGATCCCAGTTCCAGAAGTACCGGACGATGATGGGTACGATGGGGCAGGTGGCCCACATCCCACTGCTGCTGTGGCAGGATTGGCCCGTAGGAACACCATCATTAACAATTTCTTCTCATGAGAACGTCACATTGTGGCCGTCCCTGGCAATCACGGGACAGTACAAAATGTCCACAAGCACAGCATGTGTGAATAAAACATATTTGCAGGTTACAGGTTGTACTTGTACATTGTCATGTCACAGTTTCCTGCTGTGCCAGATGTGATTTGCCATGTTGTGCACATTTGCGGCACCAGTTGTGCCCTGTGTTCTGTTGTGGAGGTGTTGCTGTTTGTACCGGGATGTTGTCAATGTCGAGGTGCACTTATACTTATGTGCGTATGCTGCACGGTGGGTGATTCGCTCCTGCGGCTCTGATTTGTCTGCCACTGATCCCTTTCATGCGGTGTGCCTGTCAGTTCTGTACTTCCAGGGTGCTGAGATGTTGCAGACTTGGGTAACTTGTGCTCTTTGTCGAGTTGTGACTCTTGGGCCTGATTTTTGTCATGCAGATGTGTCATTGACGTCAGGGGCTGTTTGTGCAGGTAGTTGTGTCCGAGTGTGACCTGCTCCTTTTCGGGTGTTGTCCGCACTCAGCCACCTCAGTGTCGTGCCGTGTACATTGCCATGTTGTTCGGACTGCAGCCAAGCTACTGGTCATGTGGTGTCTCTTGCATTGTCAGTGTGGCTGACGTATGTGCATGTTCGCATGTTCGCACGTGGGCATGTGTTGGTTGTGTGACTGTTGATGTGTTGGGTGGGTGCCCCTTTGGGCACAGGCTGTTCGTGGGACTACTTGGTGTTTGTGTGTGTGCTGGAGTGTTCCCGTGGGATCAGGGACATGGACCAGGGTCATTGTGGGTGTGCAGTGTGCCCTGCTTGATTGTGCATGTGTGCCATTGTGCCCATCTCCACCAGTCCCCCCACTCCCAGGTCGCTACGCACCATGTTGATGTGATGTTGGGTCATGTTGGGCAGTGTCCAGATCACCAACTCATGTCACCGTCTCCAGACTGGTGAATGTGGCCACCATCTTCTCCATGTCATTCAGCTCCTGGTGTTCTGCTGGCCCCCCTCCTCCGGGGCGCGTTGCTGCTTTCATGTTGGCAGCGGGTTTCTGCTTGGTTTTGCCATTCACATCAGTCCAGCGTCTCTTGTGCTCTTCATTTGTCCTCCTCTGCCATGCGGCGGCATTCACATGGTCCGAGGTGGTGTGCCATCTTTGCCTCTTTGTTGCCAATGACACGTTGGAGGTGACGTACAGTTGGTGGTGGTGTTCTGTCTCATCCGTGGTGATCATGTGGTTTTCCTGTAGACTGTACCCCGTCTTCCTCTTCCTCTTCTCATTGCCCTTCCACGTGCCCTGTATTCCTTGGTGTTCCTCCGTGGGGATTGTGGAGTTCATGTTGTCCTCTGCAGTCGGTCAGGGTGCGTCCGTGGTACTCCGCAGTTGATTTGGTTTGTGGTGGCATTTTCCGTATGCTGTTCTTGTGCTTTTTCCCGCATTACGCGTGGGTTTTGCTGGCCTCTCGCTGCTTATCGCTGATTTCCTCATCGCGCTTTGGCCCATCGCATGTTTTTTCGCGTTGCGGTTTGTGTTTTTATCACGCTTGCGGTGATTGTATCGCGGACATTGCCCGCGTTTTCGGGGGACTATCGCATGGTACCGCCGTGTTGTGAATTCCACGTTAACACGGGGTTATTTTCCCGCGATCGGCTGCGATGTGTAAAGTTGCGTTAACATTTTCTGGTGATATTTAGCACACGTTCTTGTGAATATCCCCCATGGCTTTGAGGAATGACCGATGCTGTATTCTTTAGAAAGGGGTGGGCATGAGAAATGAAACAGGATTGACTCTGTTGATGTTCTGTTGGCTCCCCTGTATTTTTTTGCTGGAAAATAGGTTGATGGCATTGCACATTTATGTAGAGTTAGAAACAGGTGTGTCCAGCAGAGGGGATGATGCAGTGCCTGATTATCTGGAAAAGTGTTCTACTTCTGTTGGTGGCTTAATTGATGGTGTTGGTATTGTAGTTTGCTTTTACTAATGTGATCAGCTGTCTCATAATGTGGGGAGGGACTTCAGTGTCATGAGGTCATCGAGAGTTCTCTTTCCACTGGTTTATGGTTAGGTTTAAGATGAAAATGCTATCTAACTTTGGTTCACCTTTTCCTTCACCTGCAAAATAGTTTTCAGGTAAAGACATCTTTTCTACTAACCACTCCAAGAACACACTGATGTCCTTGGCTGTTTTTCATACTTTTTAGCATTACGTGTAAGTGTGTCAACTGGGGGTAAAAGAGCATTGTAGACATTTGTGAAAGCTCAAAAGCTACGAATTTTCTATGTGTTAATTATCTTTGACGTGGACATTGTCTGTCTTGTCCATGAAAACATTCACATTCCAACCTCATAACTAATTCCAGAAAATCCACCACAATTGTGGATTTTCAACAGTTGTACATTCCATCTCCGAATGTAAACTTCTACAGTTCTTCATTCTACACATGAGGATCTGGCATTTGCGCCTACAGATCACATTTTTTGCACAGTTAGATTTAAAATTTGCACACAAACATTGTTGTGAATTGGGGCCCTCCCCTTCATGAAATCTCTCCCATATAAACCACTTCTAAAATAAAAACAAACTCAGGGAATCAGACTATTGGTCCCACCCTTTTAACATGTTCAGAAGCACTAAAGGTGTTTTGTCACACAGGGCGGGCTAATATATGTCGGTCGTAACAAAATTAAGGGAGTGTCTCTTGTTGTTTCAGTGCCAGGATAGTTGTGAGGAACAGATAAATTTAAACTTGAAAGCTGTATGGAAGATGGCAGTTACCAGACTAAATAAGATAAATGAAGTCGTTTAATTGCTGAAAGGTTCATAGCATTACTCATTTGAAGCAATCTAATGAACATGCTTTGGAAATAAATTCATGAAAATAAGCTTCTCAATTCATATACAACGGTCATAACATTTTCTCAGACTTTATTTTTTTTAAAGTCTCTATTTTCGTTCAGTTTTCGAGCTTATAGATAAAAACTTCTAATGTTGTAGGAAAAAACTTATGTAAGAGAATTTATATTTATTAAAGATTATTTTGAATCATATTTTATAATTGAACTCTGTTTTATTTCATAACGCGGAATTCTGATTTTATTCTGTAAAAAAAACATACGAATCTATCTCCCCATCATAAGTAAGACTTAAGTAACTGGATTCACGGTACTGCAATCCCGGGAAAATGCATTATAGTCTATCTTGTTCTGAAATCAAAATGAACTGTAAAAAGATGGTAGAACAGTTATATTGCAAAGTTATTGTTGGGACTCAAGCGAGAGAAACAATTAGGCTCTTTGAATAGCCTTTATAGCTTCATTAATTTTAATTAGCAATGGCCTTTAATGTAATTTAATTTAGATTAACATTTCATTGCAATATTCGCTCAACTGGAAACGCTTTGCAAGTAACTAGCTGTGGAATCCCACGACCAGCTTATCTGAAAAGCCTATGAGTCATTAGATTTTTCGGGCACTCCAAACTTTTTGGTCGCTTTGTATACAGGACTCATTGTGCACTGACTGACTGAAAATTCGGCCAAGGCCTACAAGCCAGAACTCAGATACAAACAACTTTGTCAAAGAGAAATATTAACAGAGTGTGTCACTTGTACTGTGACATGCAGAAAGCAGGCGTTCCAATTTCTTGTTAAAATGAAACGAGGTGTTCTATGTACAAATGTAGTCCATTTTCTGAGTGTTCCCTCTGTAAAGGGTAAAGTTTCCTTGTGCATACTGTTGTGGATGGGCTGCAAAAATGTGTTTTCATTTGCATTGCTGACTTTGTTACTGCACCACTGTGCACCTACACGTTTACCTTCACAGCCTCGCATTCTGTAGACAAGGTCTTGTGCTAGTGCAGTGGCGGCCGAAACTAACAAAGGGTGGTTGGGCACGTGGGGGAGCGCGGGGGAGGGGGACAGCGAGGGGGGGAGACACGGGATAATAATAATGAAAAAATCTTACCTGACGCTGCCGGCTGCCTCCTGCATGGCATCTCTCCTGCTGGCCTTTTCCTGGGTCCCAGCAGCCCTGAGACAGACTCCCAGCCAATCCCTGTGCTGCAGAGCAGCACGGGGATTGGCCTGAGTGGCATGAAGGATGCTTCGCTCAGGCCTGGGAGTCTGTTGGATTTCTCCAGCCCGGCTGCTTAATGCAGCTGGGCTGGAGAAAACTTGAGTGCGCATGTGTGTTTTGGTCGGCCTGAGACGGCCGGCCAAACACACCTGAGTACTTAGGGAGTGCACACGCATCCTCCTCCCCCTCCCATGCTCCGCTCCTCCATGCTCAAGCTTTCTTTGAACTGGCAAACGAAAAATAAAATGATGCTCTATGATTGGTTTATTTTTCCTTTGCTGACTCTGCGCCAGGCAGTGGGGAGAGGCCCCCCTCACCACTGTGGAGGAGCTGCCACTGTGCTAGTGTCTACTGTAGGGGTCTCCAACCTTTTTCTTTAATGAGAGCTACTTGCCTCTAATGAAAATCCTCCCAAGCTACAATTAGTGCTGTATCACTGACCACATCAGATAAAATTGCATTAGTGGCCACCATATGAAAGATTGCCAATAGTGCATCAGGCAAGGTTGCCAGTAGTAGTGTAAAAAGTTTTTGTAAATTTGGAATGCCACTGCAAGAGTAAAAAGTAAGGGACATAGCTTTAATGCCCTTCTACCTAGGTAATTTTATTGGTAATAAGTCTCCCAAGGTCACTTGATTTATCACTCAATTGTCAGTTTAAATAGGTTTTAGAAATTCATCCATTTTTCTCGAAACAGCTGATGAGTTCTGAAAACACACACATTTTCATATCCAACACGCACTGCCAATGTTGTTATACAAATAATAATACTGCTAAGCAAAAAATCCAATTTAGTAGGCTGGGCTCGACACAGGAGAGCTACCAGTAGTTTATGAGCTACTTGTTGGAGAAACCTGTTCTAGTGGGTGTGACAGGAGGGCCCTAATGCCCACAACAAATCAGAGTGGGGCATTTTTTAACACAAGCTGTGAGCTGGTCTGCTACATAGGCTCAGCATTGTACAGCAGACCTTCCTAAGCACAAGTGTACTTGTAGCCTCTTTCGATTTAAGTGATTCCTAAGGTCCCTAAAGACGTGAGTGCTGCCATTTACTGCATCCATCCTCCTTTAGGACTATTGACTTTACCTTCAAATGTGTGGTGTGGGGGATCTCTGGCACAGGGGCAGAATATGTGGGTATGGTCATGTTGCATGACTCTGCGTCAGGGTACAACAGCTTGACTTTAAAGTAGTACCAAGGTAATCTCATGTAGGGTCCCTATAAAATCTGAGTGTCACTCCTTACGGTCTACAAAAGTTCCATATCCAAAGGGTACAAAATGTAAATCAAGTCTTTTGGCATGCCTTTCTTTCAGTACACGTTCTGAAATGGAACACACACCAGGGCAAAGGTGATTCCTTCATTTGTTTGAGTGATGACTCCAAGAAAATGAGACAATACTTTTCCACATGCCTGCCTGCATGGCATCAGAGCATTTATAATTACTGAAGCGGCATTGGGGCATCTGCTGTAATACCTGAAACTATTGCCATTGCAGAAGAAAGTGCATACTATGAAGGGTGGTGCTGATTCTGTTCTTCCATAGTCTACTGGATTATATTGGATTTATAATGCGCAGTTCTGGAATTTACCTTGGACCTCTTCTACAAACTGTCATAGTGATCCTAATTTAGAAGGAACATGCACCATGCCATTAATCACTGATTAAATTACTTTTTCAAGACACAATATGATGCAATTTCTTTGTCAATTCAAAAGGGGAAACAGCATTTACAACACATCATTTACCATGAAACACATTTACCACACATTCTTCAACACGCAATGCCTTTACCATGCATTGCCTTTACCACACAAGTCTTTACCTCGCATATGTCTTTAACAAGTATGCCTTTACAACAGAAATGTAAGTATATATCAGGTATGTGAAACCATATATATATATATATATATATATCATTTTGGTCACTATGGCGAGTGCAGAAGTTTCCGGGTGCACTTTGCCCCCTTTTTTGTTCGTACCCACATCTGTGGTGGGAACATTGACACACTTGTGTCACTATATCTTAACAGCATGCTGGACAATATTCGACCTGGGCATCTCACTGAAGATGCAGGGTCAGACACTGCATGCCGGTCAGGGTCATAGGCATCAGCATGCGCACCAAACTCGTACTTCATGAGCACTTGGCCTTGAACTTAAATTTATATTATTTGTCCGGATTTGGAGTGCTGCACAGTACAGTACCATGTTTAAGGGTTCATTGTTCATGTTTACTTTGCATGGGCCGTTTTTCACGCACAGGCAGTCTATATGCATGAGACATCAATGATATACTTTTGTTGTTTACAGGACCTATAACACATTTTAAAATGGCCACCGCCTTTACATTTGTTTTGAATGAACTGAGTATGAGTTGTCCTTTTTCTGTGTCACCACATCTTTATGTAATGCACTTTTCAAACAGTTTCATGTTGTGTGACCAAGGCAGTGTTTCTGCCGAAACGTGTAGCAACTGAAATAAACACGCTGCACAAGCAATTAATCTTCTGAGTGCGCGCCTTATTGGACTTTCGTTTGGAATCATTTGTCCGGCTGTGGTTCCGCCGGCTTTGCGCGCCACCCGACAACGGGCTGGATCCCAGAAGGAACTTTCTCTCATGCTGTAACTTTAACAGAGGGATCGTAAGCCGGCCACTGACCTCAATAGAGGATTGAACTTTTGCTGCATCCCACCCACGTACCGGTCTGCGTCCAAGAGGTAAGCGTGGCTCCCGGGGGGTGTTTTCGGGGTGTGGCTTGCACGTGTCTCTGATGCGTGTGGGCCCCTTTGTGGAGACAGCACCGGGGGTTGGGTTCTGTGTCCCTGGTTGGCAGTCCCTGTGGGGGGAGGAGGTGCCCGTATCTCCCAGCTTATGCTAAGGAGTTGCAACAACAGCCTCTCATTTCCGCAACCATCTACGTGGTTGGTACCACTATCGGGGAGAATCATCGCCAACTGGAAGCTGTATCAGCACTTAATCCCTCACCACTTGCTTGCCACATCATTGGATCAAGACTGTGTCCATAATATCGACCAAAGTGGTAGCGTGGTGAGCTTCTTTCAAGTGCTCATACCCGCGGTGGATGGGCACCCTCTACAAGTATAGGCGGCATTGGGAACTTCCCATATTGGGAGGGGAAGATTGCTTTGATCTTGTGCACTTTCTCTGAAGTTTTGGGCAAGAGCGCTTGATTACTTCCGCTCTCTTTTGCATTACCATTATTTATCATACGCACATCATTGGACGTTAGAACAGTATGGGTGAAGAAATCAACGATGCATGGCAGCACAGATGCTGTTTGCACGTGCGCCTGGCAAAGGACAAAACACAGCAACACCACAAAAACAAGATCAATCACTGAATACTAAGCTTAAACGATATGAAAAACCTAAGAAATCTGAAACAGCCAAGTGGTGGGAAGCCATCTCGCTCCAAGATTATGTGGACAAAAGTATGGTGCCAAGAGGACTCAGGATCTATGTCACTCCCTCATACGAGTCTCCTAACCCACGTATGCTGGAAGAATGGGCGGACAATTCAGCCATCAGCTCCAAAAACATGCTTTGCATACTGATAAAGTACGCTTGGGAAGATAGGGAGACTATCATGAAAGAGATTGTATCAATTGAGGAGGAATTCAAACAAAATGATGACCAGGACATTATCAAAAAATTTAAAGAGGATCTAAAAGGAAGACTGCAACAACATGAGGCTGACATTAAACAACGCAAGCAGAGGAAATTACACCGGGACTGCGTTGATTATGAGAATGGACGTATTTTGACCTACAGTCATAAGTACGATTTCATGTACAACATACAATCTACACAAGTGGAATCAGCACTGCCATCCAATATCAACCAGGATCCTCCGTCCGCAGTATCAATGAGTGAGTCAGACACTGACAACTCAGTGAACTCGGCAAGTACATCATCTGAAGTTGGGATCATAACCAAACCGGCCACTTTTTTGGATGAGTCCCGGATGCTGAGGAGGGGACGGCAAATGGGAAGAACATCCCCAACACCAACTCCCCCACTGAGAGGACGGGGCCAACACGGCAGAGGAAGAGGAAGAGGCAGGGGCGCAGCAAACAAAGAAGGAGCAGACGCAAACAAAGGACACAAAAAAGGAAAGGACACAGAGCCCATGGGAAACAAACGGGGAGGCTCCAACAGGAAGTAATGATGGATAATACAACGGTAAACAAAACCATTATCAATCTTACCACTCGCCCCTTATCCCTTTTCGAAAAAAGAACATTATGCTTAGGACTTACCTTCTGCCCTACAGAATTGTTTAATTATTCAGAAACTCGTATTGACATTTTCAAATTTATTAGGAAGCTCAAGCTCACTAAATGGCACAGCCTTAAAGGAAGTAGAGCCCCTGTTGTTACTACACAAGATCGTGAAAAACCTCTATTCTCAAATCTCACTATCAGTAATGCTGACACGCTGTTGGCCATGCATGAATTGGAAACCATCCCCGAGGGGGTTACCAGGTTGATGTCTACTACCAATAGTGAACTTGATGTCATCACAGATAGAGCGGCATGTACCAATTTTAGACCACGCTCCGTGTTTTATCCCAACCTGCCACATGATAGTATTGATACGTTCCATGAGGTTGTCACCAAAGCATTGTTGAAACATAAACATTTCAGTGCATTTAGTAAAACTGGTACACACAATTTGTCAAGTAGACAAAGAAATATCATCACCTCCCTATCTAAAGACAATGAGATAGTGATCCGACCAGCGGATAAGGGTGGCAACATTGTGCTTATGAGTAGACATTTGTATATAGCGGAAGCATGTAAACAGTTGGAAGATTCTAGATTCTACTGCCCCTGCAATACTACTACATATAATGATTGTGCTCGTTTTTCCTTTCTGTGCCCCCCTTGCTGCCCCTGATTGTGCTCGTTTTTCCTTTCTGTGCCCCCTTGCTGCCCCTGATTGTGCTCGTTTTTTCCTTTCTGTGCCCCCTTGCTGCCCCTCATTGTGCTAGTTTTTTCCTTTCTGTGCCCCCTTGCTGCCCCTGATTGTGCTCGTTTTTTTCCTTTCTGTGCCCCCCTTGCTGCCCCTGATTGTGCTCGTTTTTCCTTTCTGTGCCCCCTTGCTGCCCCTCATTGTGCTAGTTTTTTCCTTTCTGTGCCCCCTTGCTGCCCCTGATTGTGCTCGTTTTTCCTTTCTGTGCCCCCTTGCTGCCCCTGATTGTGCTCGTTTTTTCCTTTCTGTGCCCCCTTGCTGCCCCTGATTGTGCTCGTTTTTTCCCTTTCTGTGCCCCCTTGATGCCCTGATTGTGCTCGTTTTCCCTTCTGTGCCTGTTTCCCGTCGCTGCGCCCCTGCGGCCCCGCCCCCTCACTGCCCATTCGCTGCCCCATTCCCTGCTCCTCCCTCCCACCTCCCCATTTATGGCGGCCGCTGCGTGGTGAAGAGAGCGACCCCTGACCTTGACTGGTAGGTCGCTCCCCCACCACACAGCTCCGTCTGTGCCCCCTTTCTGCCCCTGATTGTGCTCGTTTTTTTCCTTTCTGTGCCCCCTTGCTGCCCCTGATTGTGCTCGTTTTTCCTTTCTGTGCCCCCTTGCTGCCCCTGATTGTGCTCGTTTTTTCCTTTCTGTGCCCCCCTTGCTGCCCCTGATTGTGCTCGTTTTTCCTTTCTGTGCCCCCTTGCTGCCCCTCATTGTGCTAGTTTTTTCCTTTCTGTGCCCCCTTGCTGCCCCTGATTGTGCTCGTTTTTTTCCTTTCTGTGCCCCCTTGCTGCCCCTGATTGTGCTCGTTTTTTTCCTTTCTGTGCCCCCTTGCTGCCCCTGATTGTGCTCGTTTTTCCTTTCTGTGCCCCCCTTGCTGCCCCTGATTGTGCTCGTTTTTCCTTTCTGTGCCCCCCTTGCTGCCCCTGATTGTGCTCGTTTTTCCTTTCTGTGCCCCCTTGCTGCCCCTGATTGTGCTAGTTTTTTCCTTTCTGTGCCCCCCTTGCTGCCCCTGATTGTGCTCGTTTTTCCTTTCTGTGCCCCCTTTCTGCCCCTGATTGTGCTCGTTTTTCCTTTCTGTGCCCCCTTGCTGCCCCTGATTGTGCTCGTTTTTTCCTTTCTGTGCCCCCTTGCTGCCCCTGATTGTGCTCGTTTTTTTTCCTTTCTGTGCCCCCTTGATGCCCTGATTGTGCTCGTTTTCCCTTCTTGCCTGTTTCCTGCCGCTGCGCCCCTGCGGCCCCGCCCCCTCACTGCCCATTCGCTGCCCCATTCCCTGCTCCTCCCTCCCACCTCCCCATTTATGGCGGCCGCTGTGCGGCCGCGCAGCGGACGTGCGCAGCGGGCAAGGCGCGCCTAAGGCAAGCCCGTCTGCGCCCGTCTGCGCCGTGACCGCGCCCAGCGCCAGACCCCCTGGTCTGGGCATCCCCCGCGCCCGCCACATCAACAGACGCCGATACGACGCCAGCACCCTCCACGCACTCAACCCCGGAAAAGATCACGCCTGCTACCAGGCCACCCCGAAGCGCACCCAAGGGCCCTTCACCTGCCGGAACTGCATCTTCGCCGTCACCCGCCCCGCCAAACCACCGCCCAGGAAAGAACCCAACTACCTCAGATGCATCCTCCTCAACACCCGCTCCGCCCGCAAACACGCCATCGAACTCTGGGACCTTCTCGACTCAACCTCCCCAGACGTCGCATTCCTGACGGAGACCTGGCTGAATCCCGCTTCAGCCCCCGACATCGCCATTGCCATCCCGGACGGATACAAGATCACCCGCAGGGACCGCACCAACGGAGTCGGAGGAGGCATCGCCATCGTCCACAGGAACACCCTCAGAGTCTCAACCAACACCGACGACACCCTCAGCACCGCCGAACACATGCACTTCCAGATCCACACCGATCCCAACACCACCCTCAGAGGAACCCTCATCTACAGACCCCCGGACCCCGACCACAGTTCAGCGATTCCATCGCTGACTTCGTCAGCACACACGCCATCGCCTCCACGGACTACATCCTCCTCGGGGACCTGAACTTCCACCTCGAGAACAACAAGGACACCAACTCCACCACCCTGATCGACAACCTCGCCACCCTCGGACTCAGACAGCTCGTGACTACACCCACCCACGCCGCCGGCCACACGCTCGACTCCATCTTTTCCGCAGGGCCCACACGTCTCCTTCAACCACACCTCCGAACCCCACTGGACTGACCACCACTGCATCCACTTCACCTACAGGCAGCCCACCACGCACCACCGCACCGAACAAATGCCTCGCCGCTGCCGGAGCAGAGTCACGGAAGACCAGCTAACCACAACCCTCGCCCTGAGCCCACCCGCCGAACCCTCCGACCCCGACACCGCCGCCCGCAACCTCAGACAGTGGATCGACGACTGCGCCAACACCCTCGCCCCGCTCAAGAATCCGCCCAACAGCCACACCAGCAAGAAAGCCACCTGGTTCACCGAAGACCTCCAGGCCTCCAAACGAACATGCCGAAAACTGGAGAAGATCTGGCTCCACGAACGGACAGCGGACAGCTACGCCGCCCACAAGAGCGCCACCCGCAGTCACCATCACCTCATCAGATCCGCCAAAAGGGCCTCACTCAAAGACCGCCTAGACAACAACGCACACAACAGCAAAGAGCTCTTCAACATCGTGAAGGAACTCTCCAACCCCAGCTCCAACACCAACGACATCCAGCCGTCGCGAGACCTAGTGAGACTCACTGGCCACCTTCTTCCACCGCAAAATCGCCGACATCCACGACAGCTTCAACACCACGACCGCCCCGGCAACCACCGAGACCACTGCCCCCACAACCACCAACCGCCTGCTCTCCTGGACCAACATCAACGACGAGGACACCAGCGAGATCATGAACACCATCCACTCCGGTTCACCGCTAGACCCGTGCCCTCACCACATCTTCAACAAAGCCAGTACAGCCATCGCACCCCATCTCAGGAAAATAATCAACATCTCCTTCGAGACAGCAACCTTCCCGGAAAGCTGGAAGCACGCCGAGATCACCGCCTTACTCAAGAAACCCAAGGCAGACCCCAAGGACCTCAAGAATTTCCGACCCATCTCTCTGCTCCCGTTCCCCGCGAAGGTCACCGAGAAAATCGTCAACAAACAACTGACCCGCTACCTCGAGGAGAACAACATCCTGGACCCTTCCCAGTCCGGCTTCCGCAGCAACCACAGCACCGAAACTGCCCTCATCGCCGCCACCGATGACATCAAGACCCTGCTAGACAACGGAGAAACAGCAGCCCTCATCCTCCTGGACCTATCAGCCGCCTTCGACACGGTCTGCCACCACACACTACGAACACGCCTTCACGACGCCGGGATCCAAGAGAAGGCCCTGGACTGGACCACATCCTTCCTTTCCGGCAGAACACAAAGCGTCCGCCTCGCCCCTTCCGATCCAAGGCCACCAAGATCATCTGCGGCGTACCCCAAGGCTCCTCCCTCAGCCCAACGCTGTTCAACATCTACATGGCACCCCTCGCCCACGTCGCCCGACAGCACAACCTCAACATCATCTCCTACGCCGACGACACCCAGCTGATCCTCTCCTTCACCAAAGACCCTCACACCACCAAAGCCCACCTCCACGAAGGAATGAAGGCCGTCGCCGAATGGATGAGGACCAGCCGCCTGAAGCTGAACTCGGACAAGACCGAGGTCCTTATCCTTGGTTCCAACCCTTCAGCCTGGGACGACTCCTGGTGGCCAACATCACTGGGAACAGCCCCGCCACCCACCGACCACGTACGCAACCTAGGGGTCATCCTCGACCCCACCCTCTCCATGACTAAGCAGGTCAACGCCGTTTCCTCATCCTGCTTCAACATCCTCCGAATGCTCCGCAGGATCTTCAAGTGGATCCCCACCGAAACAAGAAAAACAGTCACCCAGGCCCTCGTCACCAGCAGGCTGGACTACGGAAACGCCCTCTACGCAGGAACGACGGCTAAGCTCCTGAGACGGCTGCAACGCATCCAGAACGCCTCTGCACGTCTTATCCTCGACATCCCCCGACGCAGCCACATCACACCCCACCTGAGAGACCTGCACTGGCTCCCTGTCAACAAGAGGATAACCTTCAAGCTCCTCACCCACGCACACAAAGCACTCCACAACTCCGGACCAGCCTACCTCAACAGACGACTCAGCTTCTACACCCCCACCCGCCAGCTCCGCTCGACCAGCTTCGCCCTCGCCACAGTCCCCCGCATCCGGAAAACGACCGCCGGCGGCAGATCCTTCTCCCACCTCGCCGCCAAGACCTGGAACACCCTCCCCACCAACCTCCGACAGACCCAAGACCTACTGGCCTTCAGAAGACTCCTCAAGACCTGGCTCTTCGATCAGTAGCAGCACCACCCCCCTCTTCCCCCAGCGCCTTGAGACCCTCGCGGGTATGTAGTGCGCTTTATAAGTGACATGATTGATTGATTGATTGATTGACTACATATAATGAAAGTATCACCAAAACGTGGGAGAAGCTGTCAGAATGGCAGCAGTTGGGTATCATTATATGGGAAGAATATTGTTTCTTAAAGAGGGATTATCCCAAATTGCCAATTCTGTATCTCCTCACAAAAATACATAAAAACCCTGTAGCTCCTCCGGGCAGACCCATCGTGTCATCTCAAGGGAGTGTGTTCGAAAACATTTCCAAATATGTGGACCATTTCCTTAGAGAATATGTGATCACTTTACCCTCCCACGTTAAAGACACCAAAGACTTTCTGTGTAAACTTGAGGGCATCATTTGGGACGACCAGTACATCCTGATCACTCTTGATGTGAACTCCCTATACACCATCATAGAACATGACCATGGGCTGAAAGCATGCTCCCATTTTTTGAGAAACAAACACATAGGATATTTAGAACACACGAAAAGGCTCTTGGAAATGATGACTTTGTGTTTGGAAAATAACATCTTTTTGTTTAATGGAGATCTGTACAAACAAATACTTGGTACAGCTATGGGAACATGCTTTGCCCCTAGCTTTGCCAATCTCTTCCTGGGCATGTGGGAGGAGGAAATACAGAATGAAGGACTACTCTGCGAGGATTTCGGGAAAGTTGTAGTATGGCTGCGGTACATTGGTGATTTGTTTATTATTTGGAAAGCGAGTGAACAGGAAGCTACCAACTTCATTGAGAAGCTTAACATTAACCCTTACAACATTGTACTCAGCCACAACATGAGTAGGGAATATATTGAGTTCCTTGATGTTAGAATTGAAGTGCGACAGGGTACCTTAACCACTAAACTTTATCGCAAGGACACGGCAGGCAACAGTCTTCTTCATGCCCTCAGCAGTCACCCAGATGCTCTCAAGTGGAGCATCCCCTATGGGGAGTTGCTGAGGGCAAGAAGGAACTGTAGCATGGATGAGGCCTACCAATCTGAACAGACTACCATGATTTCTAGATTCAGAGAGCGGGGATATCCCGAATGGGTATTGAATCGTGCCATTAAAAAGATGAACACTGCGACTAGACAGCAATCCCTTGAAGTCAAAACCAAAAAAGCCGAGTCCACTGACAAGAGGGTCATTTTGACCTTCAATGGCACGTCCCGTAAAGTACACAAAATCTTGGCTGACAATTGGGATATCTTGAAGAGTGACCCCATAGTGGGTCCCACCATTAGTGATAGACTCATGATCACTTACAGAAAGGGCAGAAGCTTCCGAGATATTCTAGTACATGGCGATATAACCAAACCCCGCACTGGGAATACCCACAACCTTTCAGGGTTTTTCCCATGCAGGCACTGCAAAGCCTGCCGGCACAGCCATATGGTGAAGGAATTCACCATACCTGGCCTGAGAAAAAAGAAAAACATTACTCAATTTTTGACGTGTAGTTCCAGTTTCGTTATATACGTTCTGGAATGCCCCTGTAAGATGAGATATGTGGGCAGCACCACTCTGATGGCCAAAAAAAGGATTTTAGAACATCTTAGGGCCATAACCAATTTGGATACCCACTACCCCATAGCCAGGCATTTCCAGGAACACCATCAGTCTGATAATTCTTTACTGCGTTTCTTTGCTATTGAACAAATACACATGGGATCCAGAGGTGGCAATAGGGCATTGACACTACGCAAGAAAGATTCCAAATGGATACTTGAGCTAGAAACCAAGTTCCTGGGAGGACATAACCTAGATGAGAAACTAGCAACTCATCTACATGGAGATTAATGCCAGCTTCCCCGTATTTGTATTATGTATTATATTGGATAGGTCTCATATTATTCTGACTGTTAGATCTTATTATCTGTATTTACAAATAAGACTTGTTTCTGACCTATTTCTGTTTCTGCGCCCTTAAGTGATTTTACATGGTTTTATGTCACTTGTATATATGCACATATGTTTTTCACATATATTCACATGTTTATTATATGTTTCCTTCACAGGAGGAAAGGAAGTGACCCACCGTATGCTGACGGACACTTCACGGGTTCCCCACCCTTTTCTTCCCCGTCCCTGGGTGTGCACTTCGTCGAAAAGAAGAGTCTTTTGCTTCTTCACTTTTTCACGATTTTTTTGTGGTAACATAGACTTCTCCTCACTCCCTTTTGCCACTTGGCTTCTATGACAATGTTGCATTTTGCCTTGGGGGTTCTGGCCTCTTTCTAGGTCCTACTAGTTTGTGCAGCACGGTACAGGTTCCTGAGTATCCTTTGGCCACTTGGCGGGTACAATAATTTTGGCCACTATGGCGAGTACAGTAGTTTCCGGGTGCACTGTATTACACTTTGCCCCCGTTTTTGTTCGTACCCACATCTGTGGTGGGAACATTGACACACTTGTGTCACTATATCTTAACAGCATGCTGGACAATTTTCGACCTGGGCATCTTACTGAAGATGCAGGGTCAGACACTGCATGCCGGTCAGGGTCATAGGCATCAGCATGCGCACCGAACTCGTACTTCATGAGCACTTGGCCTTGAACTTAAATTTGTATTATTTGTCCGGGTTTGGAGTGCTGCACAGTACAGTACCATGTTTAAGGGTTCATTGTTCATGTTTACTTTGCATGGGCCGTTTTTCACGCACAGGCATTCTATATGCATGAGACATCAATGATATACTTTTGTTTTTTACAGGACCTATAACAAATTTCAAAATGGCCGCAGCCTTTACATTTGTTTTGAATGAACTGAGTATGAGTTGTCCTTTTTCTGTGTCACCACATCTTTATGTAATGCACTTTTCAAACAGTTTCATGTTGTGTGACCAAGGCAGTGTTTCTGCCGAAATGCGTAGCAACTGAAATAAACACGCTGCACAAGCAATTCATCTTCTGAGTGCTCGCCTTATTGGACTTTCGTTTGGAATATATATATATATATATATATATATATATATATATATATATATATATTGTGATCAAGGCCGAAACGCGTAATGACTATTTTGTGAGCAATAAATCAACTTACACCAAGCAAAAGTGGAGTTCGCGCTTTCTTCATCGCCGTAAGGAGGTTGAGGAGGGGAATCTTTTTGAATGAAATATATATATATATATATGTATATATATATATATATACACACACACACACATATATATGTATATAGACATATATACACACACACATGAATGTATATATATTTATATATATGTATATGTATGTATATATATATATATATATATATATATATTCACTGAAAAAACCATAGGTTTTAGGGACAGTTATAGTTAGTTGGACATTTCACTCGTACAAAACCCGTGAAATTCCCCCGTTATAGTTAGTTCAGCTAACTATAACTCGCGCCCCGCAATGCACTGCTGATGACGTCACATATTACATCACTCATGACATGGTCAGTGACATCACTGATGACATCACTGATGACATCTCAAATGACATCACTGATGACATCACTGATGACATCATCCAGTGACTGTGTGTTTCTGTAAAGTTTAAATATTTTTAATATATATAGGAAAAGACGTATTGAAGAATGAATGGGTGTGTAAGTGTCTGTATGGATGATTTAGTAGGTGCGTGACTGACTGTATAAGTGAGTGATTTAAGGTATCTTACTGAATGCATGGGTTAGTGACTAAACTGGGTGAATGTCTGTATCCGTCTGTCTGTTGCTGTGTAAGTGGCTGCATGTGTTTGTGAATAGCTACATGAGTGTCTATATGAGTTATTGAATGGTTGTCTGAGTATCTGTATGGGTGCCTGAGTGTTTGTGTGGGAGGGGTGTGTGCGACTCTGTGCATAGATGTGTGAGTGGGTGATTCACTGGGTGGATGGTTTCAAGAGTGCATCTGTGATAGACTGTATGGGTGGGTAAGTGTGTGTAAGAGTGTGTTAGTGAGTGAATGTATGTCCCAGTGGTACATGTGTGAGTAACTACATATGTGAAAGCCAGTATTTATGTGTGTTGGAGTATATAAATAGCTATAAGCGAGAGTGAGTGATTGTGATAGTGGCTGTATGGATGAGTGTGTGCTTGTATCAGTGATTGTATAAGAGCGTAACAATGTGCTAGTATTTGTATGATTAAGTGAGCTGGTGTGTGTATAACTGTATAGGTGAGTAAATGGCAGTGTGTTTAATTATTTGCATGACTGACTAGGTGTGTGAGTACCTCTATGGATGAGTGGCGGTGTTTGAGTGTCTATATAGGAGTAAGAGTGCATATGATAGTCCTGTACTGAGTGACCATAAGTATGAGTGACTGTACGGGTGAGTGAGTGGATGTGTGTGTGTAGACCTAAGAATCAGTGAGTGGGTATGTAGTTATTGGTGTTGGAGTGTCTATAGTTTTGCGAATGGCAGTCTGTAATTTAGATTGGGTGTATCAAAGGTTATATTAGGGTGTGAGGAGCTGCATCAGATTATCACGTGGATGATGTCATCAGTGATGTCATTTGAGATGTCATCAGTGATGTCATCAGTGATGTCACTGACCATGTCATGAGTGATGTAATATGTGACGTCATCAGCAGTGCATTGCGGGGCGCGAGTTATAGTTAGCTGAACTATCTATAACGGGGAATTTCACGGGTTTTGTACGAGTGAAATGTCCAACTAACTATAACTGTCCCTAAAACCTATGGTTTTTTCAGTGAATTTCAAAGGTTTTTTAAATGCTAATTTGTAACTATAACATATCTGAAACCTATGTTTTTTTCAGTGAATTTCAAAGGTTTTTTAAATGCTAATTTGTAACTATAACTGTCCCTAAAACCTATGGTTTTTTCAGTGAATTTCAAAGGTTTTTTAAATGCTAATTTCTAACTATAACGTGTCTGAAACCTATGGTTTTTTCAGTGAATTTCAAAGGTTTTTTAAATGCTAATTTGTAACTATAACGTGCCTGAAACCTACGGTTTTTTCAGTGAATTTCAAAGGTTTTTTAAATGACATTTTTTAAATGTATTAATTTTTATATTAATTTTTTTCATACTGATTTACTACATTTTTAGAAACAATTTCTTTTACATATTTTATTTTTTAAATTACATTGTAATTAAATTATACATTACATTACAAAAAATACTTTCTCAGAATGAATTACTTTAGTTTAAATACTTAGCACATAGGCAATAGACTTTTAAGTACAGTAGTTACAGTTGTTGCAATGGGCAACACATTTTCAAACATAATGCAACATTCAGCTCAATGTGAATTTCTAGTTAAATGCAATTAGTTACTTTATGGATTACTTTTTCTAACCACAGGACTGGATCCTAGATTCAGTCCTGAGACATCTCCTGTAAACAGTTGAGTAAAAGCGTTTTGGTTACAGTCGTGATTTTTAAGGAATATTATTGTATTTTAAAAGTTGACACTTCGAAACTTTTCCTCATAGAATCACCAATGTTATCCTATGGAAGGAAATTCACTTAGCAGGTAAAAACTGTTATCGTTACTTTTTCTTACTCAGTGTTGGATCCTGGATCCAGCACTGGTGCATCTCCTGTAAACAGTTGAAAAAATGCGTTTAAGTCATACAGGCGATTTTTAAGGAATATTTGTAGTTTGTGAAAATCGACACTTTGAAACTTTTCTGCTGAAAACCAGACAATGGATTCCTATGGAAGAAAAGATAAGTTACTGGTAAGTACGGTTAAAATTACTTTTCAGGGTCAGTGCTGGGCTAAAAGATGCAGCACTGGGTTCTCTCCTGATAACAGGTGAGTAAATCGGAATTCGTATTTCGGCTGATTTTAGAAGAATAATTTAAAGTTCCAAAACTCCACACTTAGAAGAATTTTCAAGTGAAACCAGTCAATGTTAGCCTATGGAAGGAAATTCAAGTTACTGGTAAGTACGGTTAAAATTACTTTTCAGGACCAGTACTGGGCTGAAAGATGCAGCACTGAGGTCTCTCCTGATAACAGGTGAGTAAATCAGAATTCGGATTTCGGCTGATTTTAGAGGAATATTTGTATGTTTCAAAAATCAACACTTAGAAACTTTTTCAGCAAAAAGCAGGCAATGATATCCTATGGAAGGAAATTCAAGTTACTGGTAAGTACGGTTAAAATTACTTTTCAGGATTAGTACTGGGCTGAAAGATGCAGCACTGAGGTCTCTCCTGATAACAGGTGAGTAAATCGGAATTCGTATTTCGGCTGATTTTAGAGGAATATTTTAAAGTTCCAAAACTCCACACTTAGAAGAATTTCCAAGTGAAACCAGTCAATGTTAGCCTATGGAAGGAAATTCAAGTTACTGGTAAGTACGGTTAAAATTACTTTTCAGGACCAGTACTGGGCTGAAAGATACAGCACTGAGGTCTCTCCTTATAACAGGTGAGTAAATCGGAATTCGTATTTCGGCTGATTTTAGAGGAATATTTGTAGGTTTCAAAAATCAACACTTAGAAACTTTTTCAGCAAAAAGCAGGCAATGATATCCTATGGAAGGAAATTCAAGTTACTGGTAAGTACGGTTAAAATTACTTTTCAGGACCAGTACTGGACTGAAAGATACAGCACTGAGGTCTCTCCTTATAACAGGTGAGTAAATCGGAATTCGTATTTCGGATGATTTTAGAAGAATATTTGCACAATGGTGAAGGGAGGGGCGGGGCCTGAGGTGACATCTGTGCAAACGCGCCCCGTGGCGCGTTTTAAGTTGGGGGATTAAGTCCCCTTGAATCCTGAGGGTCCCTAGGGGCCAACTAGCCCACCAGGAACCTCCAATATGCGCCAGGGGCTGCGTTGCAGAGACGTGTAGAGAGGCCACACCCCTTTTACACCTCTCTGCAACGCAGCTCTGTGGCGCTTTCTGGATGTACCTGTTGGGCTAGTTGGCCCCCAGGGACCCTCAGGATTGAAGGGGATTTAATCCCCCAACTTAAAACGCGCCACAGGGCGCGTTTGCACAGATGTCACCTGAAGCCCCGCCCCCTCCCTTCACCACTGTGCAAACGCGCCCCGTGGCGCGTTTTAAGTCGGGGGATCTCACTAAGATCGAATCAAGAAGCATTTGAATTAGAGTACTGTCGCAGATATAACGTGAATCTTAAATCATGTACTAACTGTATACTTTACACTTTGTTCACAGGAACACTGAGCTGGAGTTCTTCATTCGAATCACTCACCTTCGATAAAGTTATGTGCACCTGGAGACGAAGGAATCGGTAGTCACCCTCTCATCTCCTAGACACCATAGTCAACCAATATCGCCGAAAGGTGAATACTACATGAGAGTAATTGGGTACTATACCACAATTTTCCTGTTTGGTGAATAGGATATGCTATAAATCTGGTACTATACCACGAATCCTACTTACACAGGTAGCACTAAGTCATTATCACTAGATAGGACTCCGCCCTCCCCTTGAACCCACGAGACCAGTATACAGACAGTAGCACCAGTCCAAACCCACACATGTACTATACACCAGCCATAATACGAACTACTTATTAACAAACATCCTTAGCGTACTGCAGTGACCAAAGGACCATGTATCTGTCCCTTCTAACACATTCAACAACAGCTTAAACCCAATCAAACCGCTTTAATGTGTACACTGCCATAGGTACATACAACCAAACAACATAATCACAAAGTATCCATTTGTATATTTTGTTGGGATATCTGTAAAGCACCACCAATTGTAAATATTACTTCTATGTTTATCACTTGTCACGTGATGCAAAAAGTCACCATGTTATTATTTAAAGAGGTCAGACCCAGGTTGGGGTCAGATGACCAAGACCACGGACGTGGTCAAAACGCGTCGTTTTGTCCTGCACAAATAAATTAATTTGATACCTGATCAGTGGGCTCGTGGAGTGCTTTCTTCATCACTTCGTTTCGTCTGGAATATATATATATATATATATATATATATGTTCACTGAAAAAAACAAAGGTTCCAGGGACTTAATAGTTAGATTCAGATTTTACACACACAAAACTATAGAAATTCAGCAGTTATAGTTACCTAAGCTGACTAAAACTGCTTATGACCTCACATATTACGTCTCTCATGACATGGTCAGTGACATCAATGATGGCTCTCAAATGACATCACTCATGACATCACTCATGATATCATCCAGTCAGTGCAAGGGCCTAATTGCTAGTTTGGCAGTCCGACCGCTGTAGGACCGTGTCCGCCCCAGCCAGCAGCCCATGGCACTGGTGGTCCAAAGACCGCCGTATTATGAGTCAACCACAGGCCGGTGGTGTGTAGGTGGGGATTTTGCAGTGGTGGTGAGTACTATTACCAAATTTATGATGCCTGTGTGTGCATTCCGGCTGCATATGTGTTTGATGCACACATATGCATGAAATATGTGGGACAATTTCATATACCCATTACGGGGGTTTGGCCCATATGTGGCCAGTCCTGGCAATGGGTATATGGTACGAAAGGGACTCACTTGTAGATCATCGCTCACAGGGTCAGAATCCTTTGGGGAGAAGATCCTGCTGTGAAGGGGAGACCTGGAGAAAGGGATCCACGTTGGAATCTGCCTGAAAGAAGAAGAAAGGGGTGAGTACGCACCCCAAATCCTGTATCACCGCCACCTTGAAGCAGGCGATCGGACTGCTGCTGTCCACTCATGGAACAGACAACTCATAATATGCAAGGTGGTGCAGCTCCCCTGTACAGCCCTATGGTGGCTGCCTTTCCCTGATCGCGAACCCGGCTTTTGTCGGTGTGCTGGTGGTCTCCGCAGTCCAGCTGCAGTCTTTGCAGACCCAATTTGCCCAACTTGTAATTCGGTGGTCGGACCGCTGAGCTCACCATGCTGGGACTGCTACCGCCAAACTCGTATTAAGGCCCTAAGTGCTTTGTAAACATTTCTAAGACCTAAAGATATACAGCCCGTTTTACTGCCGCTCCACTTGTGCCGCCTCAGCTTTGCTGACACACCACCACATAGCCAGGGTCGGGATAGCGAGACCCACATTTCAAAGCGGCCTGCCACCACCCACATCATCACTAGCGCCAGGAGGCGCTTTAAAAATCAGCGCGAGAAGCCCGTTTCACTGCCCTCCACTTGTGCCTCCTCAGCTTTGCTGACACACTGCCACATTGCCAGGGTCGGGACTGCAAGACCCACATTTCCAAGCAGCCTGCCGCCGTCCACGTCATCACTAGCGCCAGGAGGCGCTTTAAAAATCAGGCTAGGCCCACCCTCTTGTGTTTTTCTGTCCAGTTATTCCATCATCCGCTGGGAAACTCTGGCTTGCGCACCCGAGTGAGATTGTTGAAACCTGTCTGTGTATGGATTTACAAACATAAGAAGATTGTTGCTGGGCAGGTCACGTAAGTCTTTATTAAGAACAGCTTCTAGTCCTCTTACCTTCTTACCCACGGCCTATTGTTGGGGTTATTACTGGGACTTGTGGAGAGACAGACGAACATAAGTTAGGACATTATACTGCAGTGAACTATATAGAAAGCCACCAGTGAACTATATAGAAAGCCACCTGGACCATTAGTTTGTTGAAATTTATGTTGATGCAAATTTCGTTTTGAAAAGAGGCAAAAGAAAGGCAATGACTAACCAATCTTCGCCACCAACAAAATCTAAGGGGTCGTCAAGAGCAACATTATTAAATTATCTTACTGGGGCAATGGGGCGATCGAAAGACAAATTACTAATGTGGAACAGACTCTCAATGCGGAAAAACACAGGGTTTTACAAGAAGATAACGAGTCAAAGGATAAATTACCAGCTACCATGGTGGAGGTTAGGGGCATAAAACTCCAGAGTGGTTGCGCACAAATAGTGCCTGATTAAATAGTAGTTAGCGATCAGGAGTCTGATACACAACCCCCGTTAAAAAGCCAGAGAAACCCGGAGGTAACAAAAAAACCAGCGGGAGGGGCGATCCAAACCCAGTTAATCCCTGGTGAATCCAACTTTATACCCCAGAAAAAGGGCAAAAAGGTGATTAGGCAAGCCGAGTAAACCAAAACATTAGCTTCCCAAAAGAAGGGGCAAAAAGGGAGGCCTTTCCCAAAAACCTACGCTTCTATCTCTATTAATGACCTGGCTAATCTAACTACCCGGGTGGTAGACCTAGATACTTTTTTAAGAGACGCCAGAGCCAATCTAACTCAAAGAATCTCTAGGATAGAAGAGACTCTGAATAATAAACTCAGTACTGAGAGGACTGTTGATCACGTTAAAAGTGCCCATAGCCAAGTGGGTCTGGGCAGACTATCTAAGGATGGCAGTGAGGAAGCTACACATAGCCAGTTACACACAGTATCAGATCGCACAACTTCTGGGGCACATGATTCTTTTCATGATGTAATAAATTCTATAAGGCTACTGGGGGAACCTTCACAAAATCATCAAAATCCTAACCAGTTTAATGGCCAACAAGGAAATAAGAGGTACACTATAACTACTGCTAAGTCAATCAATCATGACTCGTCTATTCATCCGCCTAGGTTGAATTCCCAAGTTAACCCAAATCGTTTAGATCTTCCCCCAGCAGTAACACCATATACAATAATATTAGCTAATGTCCCTAGTTTGAGGGCGGAGGATAACGAACCTTGGGACTCGTTGAGAAACAAGGCTTTGCACTGGCTTGGGGGTAAAAACAGGGTTGACAGAGGAACTTTTTATGGAATTCAAAATGGCTAGAAGAGTGAGCTGGATAGGTAGAGACTGTAAAAACCTCCCAGGGGACTGTATAGTCTTAACATTTAAAACACCACAACTAGTGAAGACTATCCTCTGGAGAGCTGGAAATAAAAATATAACGGCATGCGATATTAATGTTCTACCTTTGGGTTATTTTTATCAACCTCCTCTAAACATGAGAATGAGGAATATTAGAAGTCAAACCAATGATAATAACTTTCTCACATATAATGTAGCAGTAAAAAATAGGTTTGATCCTCTCCCTACTTTGGACGAAATTGATTGACTGAATAACACAGATACAAATAATCCTCCTATTGGGACACATGACCTACTCACCCCAGTAGCCTTGCCCAAGCCCATTCCAGAAGCTAGTTGTATCCAGGCACTCACCTTTCACCGCGGGGACAAGTTCGCCCAACGAGGTGGACAGGGTACATAATCTACATTCAGTCACCACAGAACTACACAGGGGTTTAAGTGTTGAAAATGACATGATGGAAAATATCACTATACTCTTTTGGAACGTTGCAGGCTTGCGCTCAAAAGTGACAAACCCAGTGTGGCTTGATTTTGTTGGAAAATTTAACATTTTATGTCTTGAGGAAACTTGGGTGGTAGATAGTATATATATTAACGGTTATAAGACCTTTCATACTCCTGCTGTCCCTTCTGCGCATGGGAGACCCAAAGGAGGCCTATATATATATATGCATCTAACAAGGTGAATGCAGTTAAGATAACCCTGACAAATTCTAACAACTATTATCAAATCGTGACCATTTACTTGGACAAACATCATTGCTGTGTATTACTTAATTTTTACAACAATGCCCCCAAAGATCGAATAATGGGTGTTTTGAAGGAACTGAACAGGGATTTGAACAAATTACATTGCGATAATACAAAGGATGTGTTCCCTGTTTGGGGGGGCGATTTTAATATTGGTTTGTGCCCACTGAGTGAAGGGGAAAACTGTGGTCTATTAGTTGGCAATGATAATATATACCCCCACTTTCCCCATACACTTTACGGGGAACTTTTAAACGAGATCCTGTTTTCATTTGACCTATCCTTCGCTAATCATCTTTGTTCGCCCCCAGTTCCTTTTACCCAGACATTAAATGGGAGAGATATGAACTCAATAATCGACTATATTATTCTGCCTTGTAGATACGCAGCAAAACTCACAAATTTTGAAATTCACGCTATATCGGTGAGTGACCATTTCCCGCTAAGTGTTAGCTTATTCCTATTGACTAAAGTGCAAAGTACTCGGGGAAATACCGATTACATGGTCCAAAATATAGTGCTGGATAAAATAAATGGCTACTCGTTGCGGTGGTCCCAGATAGAACCCACAGAATTCATAAAGAAATTCTGGTAAATTGTCAAAAATCCTTTCCATTGTGCCTGGACGAGATGACCCCTCACGATCAGATCTTGGGAGCATACGCGCAAATTACACTTGAAATAAAAAATGCCTTGAGGGTTGAGAATAATAAAACACACTCGAATAACCGAGGATGGTTTAATTCAAACTGCACAAAAGCCTATTCAAAATTAAAGCAATCCTTGCATAAACCTATAAGAAATACCAGAGAAATAAGGGAAGCAAGAAAGGGATATAATCAGACCCTGAAAGAGCGCAAATTGGAATTAAAAGATATGGCTTGGGTGGTGCTACATGAAGCATCCACGAATAAAGATAGTGCGACTTTTTGGCGTGCGGTAAATGCCCCATTCTTGGCAGCTCAAGATTTACCATCCATAGAGATTGCTATAGATGAACAACAGTGGGTGGAGTATTTTTCCATGGTCTATAAGCAGGAACTGACAAGAAGTGAAACGACAAACGCACAAACACGCCTGGGAGATAGTAATTTAGACAATTACCCGATAGACCTATGTTTCACACTTGACGAGGTCATTTCTGCAATAACTGCTAGTAAGGGAGGGGAGGCTCCCGGTCCAGACGGCATGCCAGTAGATCTTTTTAAAGCAAATATACCACTATGGGGCCCTATTCTGACACAGGTACTAGCGGCATGTTGCTCTACGGGTTTCATAGAGACTTGGTCGGAGTCGTTACTGGTCCCTATATTTAAAAAGGGCAATAGACAGAACCCAGCGTGTTATCGCCCAATATCTTTGCTGGATTCTCTGGCTAAGGTGGTGGGCCGGACTGTTCTTAACCGACTGCAAGACTGGGCATAAGACAAGAATATCCTCTCAGATCTACAATTTGGCTTCCGTGAGGGGCTAGGTACACTGGAACAAGGACTAAACCTAAACATCACGATAGGGAAGTACACGCGATTTAAACAAGGGAGGTTATACCTCACATTTATTGACCTCACGGCAGCGTTTGACTGCGTGGTCCATGACAAATTATGGAACATATTAATTGAGATGTGGGTGGAAACTCCCCTCATCCATTTCTTGAGACATCTTTATGGGAACGCAACTGCAAGAGTCAGGTATGGACTAAAGGGTGAATGCACTGCACCGTTTCACATGGAGAGGGGGGTTAGACAGGGTTGGGTCCTAGCACCTTTTCTATTTAACTTATATACAAATGGCCTAGAACGTACAATGGTGGTAAAGGGTCTGGACGTACCACAAATAAACAACCGCCCCCTTCCCGCCCTCCTCTACGCGGACGATGCAGTGTTGATGGCAAGGACACAACTGGGACTGCAAAGGGCTCTTACAGTTTCAGCGGAGTATATGGACAACTTGGGACTGAAAGTAAATACAACTAAAACCTTCATCATGAGGTGTGGGAGAGGTAGCGCTAAATGCAGAGACATGTTCGTTGGTAATAGTAAGGTGGATTTTACCAAGACATTTCCCTACCTAAGCATCTTATTTGATGACAAAGGGACATGGTCCAAAGCTGTAAAAAACAGAAGGTTGCTCTTTATGAAATCGACGGCTGCTTTGGCCAACTTTGCCAGGAAACTGGGAAGAAGACCACCTGTTGAGATGCTGCAAATCTACCAGGCGAAATGTTTCAGTATGGCAACATACGGCGCTGGAGTCTGGGGTTATCGAGATACAAAACCCATCCAGCAGGTTGAGAATACCTTCTTAAAATTTCTCCTGGTGGTTCCAGGCAGTACCTCAAATTATATTTACCACTCCGAGCTAGGGTTACCTTACATTTCAGATTTGATGCCAACCGCTCCTTTTGTGGCACAAGATCTGGACTTCTTTAAAGACCACATTAAATTGCGAAATTCTAAAAAGACAGCCTTAAGTTGGACAGGGCGTTGGATATTTCGTGGTTAAAATTTATAAAGGATTTTGCCAACGATCTTGGCCACCCTGAATATTTTAACGATCCTGGTTCTATAAGCTCTGTCTCTAGAAAAGACCTTAAAAAGCTCTGTATGATGCACCTGGAGGAGAATAGGTTTGTGGTCGAGGCAATCAAACCCTCGGTCCAGTCCAATCAGTTGAAGCTGATCACTTTTGGGATGCAACCCTACCTTGAAATAATATTAAGTTCCTATGATAGATTCGTATTAACGCGCTTTAGATTCAGTACTTTCCATCATTTAGTAAGCTTTCCTAAAATGAATGACTGGGCTATAGAATTGAGCAGATGTCCTTGTGATGACCAGGCCCAGCAATCAACAATTCATGTGGTTTTATTTTGTAAGGTTTATTTAATTCAAAGAAGGAGATGGATCCTACCTATCTTAAAAGAAATGGGCATGAGACAATGTAGACCAGCTTTTTTAGCCCTGCAAATTTTAGATAACGAACATCTTATAGAATCAATGCAGAAAAACTATTTTCATTTGAATCTTGCACTTTGTAGTGGTTTGTGTAAATCTGACATTTGCACTAAAACCTCTTTCCAGGTTCCCAAATGATGTTGTTGTGGTTTGCAACAGACTAGCCTATACAGACAGATGTTTTACTTTGGTCATTAGTGTTTACAGTGGTGGTTTAGAGAGCACAGAACTATCTGTTGAGAACTGACTCTTACGTGATAATTGAGTGTAGTAGTTGATAAGGTTACAGTGAGCTCTGTGCTGGAAATCTCTTACCTGTGTCTTCTTACTTTTAAAAAATGTAAATGGTATTTTATGAAGTATATTGAAGTTTACTTTGCTGGATGATGTCATCAGTGATGTCATCAGTGTTGTCATTTGAGTTGTCATCAGTGATGTCACTTACCATGTCATGAGTGATGTAATATGTGAGGTGATAAGCAGTAAATTGCAGGGGCATAATTTGTAGTTAGTTTAGGTAACTATAATTTCTGACTGTCCATGGTTTTGTGTGCGTACAATCTGAGCCTAACTATAATGTCCCTATAGCCTTTGGTTTTTTCAGTAAATTTCTATGTTTTTTTTAACACAAGTCTTTCTCTGTTTTCCATTAATTTTATGGATCCGTAGATCTGCTGCAGTGCCACCACAAATCTGGCCACCCATTGACATTGAAAACCATACCCTAAATCAGTTATTTCAGTTTCACATCTCACTTGGAGACAGTCTCCTCAGCACAGCTCCATTGTATCTTTCCTTTTCCTTCAAAAGAAGAGAGTTTCAAAGTAAATATTCAATTTTTTTATTTTTATTTATGATTCGGAACTCCAATGAGTTCCACATAAAAAATATACGAGTAAAAAAAACAATGTCAGTATATCAAATCATCCTGGGGCCGTATTACAGATGACTGCGCCAGCGCTAATTGTCGATGTGCGCCTGAGTATGTCTGTGTTTATGTGCGTCTGTGCGCTAATACAATATGTGCACAGACGCAAATGCACATAAACACAGAGTTCAAAGTCTGCACCAACATTACGACGGCATTACAGACCGATCCTCTGTAATGCCGTCGGGCGCATACTCGGGTGCACAGCGACAATTAGCCCTGGCGCAGTCATCTGTAATACGGCCCCTGATGTTAATACCAGAATAAAATACATGCAAGAACACAGCGGTTATAATTTCATTATACATTCGGAATTAAAAAACATTATTTAAGGAAAGGCAAAGGTGAGTCCATTCAATCACATCACCTAATGTATAAAGTGCTAGTACACATAAATAAAAACCTTACACAATCACTTATAAAATAGTAAAAAACTGAGGTATACTATATCCCAAACAATGTTCTAACATCTTCATTTATATCCATTTGTAATCCGAAAGAGTGTGCAACTACAAATACGACCTATCAGAACTAAACATATAGTGGGGGGTGGACAAGTATTGCATAATATACATCTTGGCCTATGCTCTGTTTTGAAATGTACAAAATATGGTACCCATATTTATGAACAGGTATATTTAATTTAACAGAGATGAAAACTACATTATACATTTATTTAAAAAATGTTTAGAAATTGTTTAAAAAAACTGAAGACTTTAAAGCACTCTAATTCAGAGGGCGGGGCTAAAAGACAATTACGGGCCTCCTCAGCTGTAGTAATATTATACTTTAGAAATACAGGTCTTAATAAACGATGACATAATTATTGAGGTGGGGGACAAACAAATAAAACATGATTTAGATCTTGCACCCAACTTCCGCATGGATCACAAAGTCTATTCTCCCTAGTTAGTCCCTCCCATGCCCCTGTTATGATTCTGAATGGGAGAAGATTCATCCTTAACATCAAGATGGTTCTAGGTACTCCATGGGGGAGCAGTTATCCATTTGTGGATGTCATCCCCACTCTGGTAGGGAGGGACAACCTTGCTCAGGTTTCTATAGTCATAAGACCTTTCCCTATCTCTGGGGAAATTGCTGCCACCATGGGACTCTAGTCCCATCTTTTTTCTCTGTCTATAGAGATCTATGGACTCCCTGTCTATAGCCAACTGCTGTTTTCTGAGCTCAATCTGGGCTTGCTCATACTGAATCAGTCTCTTTCTCCTCTCATGAGAGGATTCCCTCCTATGAGAGGAGACAGAGGTCCCTACTGAGGTGTCAGAGTGGTTAGACTCCTGAGAAGGAGATCTAGACCTTCTGGGCACACTCACAACTTTTCCTGGGGGGACAAAGGGGAGGTCATTCTGGGCCTCCTCCTCATCCTCAGGAGTAGCTGCACTTTCCAGGTCAGGATCATTGTCATCCCCCTGGCCAGTTTCAGAGGTCAGGTCCTGGGCATTTTCATCCCTGGCCCCTCCCTCATCTTCTGCCCCACCCTCTCTGCCTACCCTTTCAGACCTTATGGGTCTTCTAAGATCATCTAGCAGAAGCATCTCCAGGAGACGTTGGGTGTTGGCACTTTTGCCTGTCTTCAACTTCCTAACTTTGCACAACTCTCTTAATTCCAAGAATGAGAGGATGTCATATCTGGATGGCAGGAGCTCACTGGTTCCTGGCAGTGAATACATTACTAGTGTGGTGTGGTGTATGCACTACCTACTCTACTGTGGCCTACTAAACTCTCTTGAGTTGTAGAAAGGGTGTGCTATCCCTTAACACACAACTCTAAGTTCAGTAGAACTTACTGTATCCTAAGCTTGAATTATATGTACCTAAAATACCCTTAGTGCTTTTCAGTTCATCAATTCAATTGAGATTATCTGGTAAAACAATAGCAAGCTGGAATCCCACACGCTGCACACCAATGTGAGAAGTTGGCCTGGTATATGCTGTCCACTAATTATAGTGGGCACCTTGCACCAGTCCAAACAACCCCTTATTGGAGATAGGTTAAAGACAACCTTTATTGAAAGCTATCCTAGTGGTAGCTATGGAGAGCAGCCTTCAGGCTAAGTCTTGAAGGAATGTAAAGCAGCTTGTTTTACCAGTCTATAATCTCTTGAGTGACCAAATGAAAGAGGACCACACCAGATATATATAAAATATATGTATTTAGTCTTAAACACACCCCTCTAGTCTCTTTATGAGGCTAGAGTTCGAAGTACATAAGCTACAAGTCAGTTATTAACAGTAATAGCACAAATACACGTTTGAGCCCTAGGGGCGTACCAAACCATATACCAATAAAGTGGTATAAGAACCACGACTGAGCTAGACACAAGGCCAAGAGCCTGTAGAAATGCTTGGACCACAAGGAACCACCCAAGGTAGTGACACAGGGGACCCACGGGGGACGCATGCAGTGTGAGAACACAGCCGCGAGCCGCCGTTGACTTCTATGGGGAATGTCGCGGTTGGAGTTTTAAAGAAAAAGGACACTTAGAGGAGGACTTGGAGCAAACCCTTTCAGAACTAGGCTGTTCTAGAGTCAATACCCACGGGAGCACTGGAGTACTCGAGTTACCTCACCCAGGGGAGCCGTGTGCATAGGTGTCTTTCGGGGTCGGGTTTCGTCGTCGTTTTCAATGGCGATCTGCTGCAAAGTGCTGCTGGCGACCAAGTCGAAAGTGTCCGGGTGGATCCAAAGGTGGATCGAAGATCTGAAGAACCTGAAAGCAGAGGGGACAGAGTCTGGGTCACTAGCCAGTGACCAGGAAGGCGATGAGCAGATGCCCACCGATGTCGGGTGCTTCAGGTAGGTTGATGGTCATCTTGAATCTTCAGCCATGAGGTCCAGGAGGTGTCGATGTCAACTAGGAGCTGGATTCGAGCTGTCCCACGATGTTTATCGATTGCTGCGGTGTTGGCGACCGGATTGGACCCAACAAGCATTAGCAACGACAAGTCTTGTAGAAACAAAGAAAGGACGATGTTGCAGACCAGCAAGGTCTGGGGGACTCACCCAGCAAGGGTAAGTCAGGGCACGTCTGGAGCAACCAGGAAAGCCCAAGCAGAAGAAGAGTTGCCTTCGGAAGGGCCCACTAGCCAACAGACTAGCGACAGTAAAGGAGCCTTGAGTGGATGCACTTGGAGACGGCTTGCAGGACACTCGTGGAGTGGAAGCCAGTGATCTTCGGTGCAGTTGGTGCTGGAGGCGGGGGATACTTGGACCCCAAAGCACAACTTCATGGAAGACCAGGAAGAGGATGCACTTGCAAATGTGCTTGGTGTCCAGGGATCATGGTTCCACGTAACCCTCGACAGCTACGGGCCTCAGCTTTGCTGGGGACTCAGGGAAACCTCGGGGAAGTCTGGAAAACCACCTCTGGTGATGCAAAGACTTCGGCAACCGGCGGGAGCTTCAGTGATGCAGACCGGACAATTGCTTCTTAGGTGCCTGCCAAGCAGGGGAGTCACTCCTTGACCCCAAGGGAGATTCTTCAGTCCTCTAATCTTGAAGTAGAGTGTTGAAGGTCCAGGATTCAGCGTCAGAGTTTCGTCCAGGGTAATCTAAAGTCCTAAGGACTGGGGTCCCATACTTATACTAAGTTAGGGGGTTGGACATACTCTGGGGACCCACCTATGGGAGGGTCAGGGAAGAGGGGTGGTTACACCCATTCCCTTTGTCCAGTTTCGCACCAGAGCAGGGGCAGGTAGCCCCTGCAACCGGTTTGAACTGGCATATGCACAGGGACACCAAATGTGCCCCCAGTGCAGGACTTCAAAGCACCAGAGGGTGCTCCCGCCCAGCCCCAATACACACTATCCTGTCTGGGGAGGTGGTTACACCTCCCTGTGACAGGAAACCTATTGTCCAGGCCTCTCCTGCCAGAGTTTCAGTCAGCAGCAGGAGGCCAGACCCGTGTCTGTGGCAGCGGCATCCATTTTGTGATGCCAGGGCTCTGGAAAGAAGTTACCGGGTAGCCCGGTGTGTACATGTCTCTCCCTCTAGAAGGGTGGAATGCTACCCCCACTGCCAGGATTGGCGGGGGGGTAGTATTCCAAGATGTTTGACACCAAACACGACATGTTTTGGTGCAGCCAGTCCAAAGTTAGCATTGTACCGCGAGGATATAATGCACTTAGTGTATATGGTCAGGCTGTACCACAAACAGCATCAGAGGAGGGACTCCGAACGCTGCAGAGGGGCTCTGCTCATGCAGGGGCACCCTCTCACATAAAAATCAAGCACTCTGCCTTCAGGATTGTTAAGGCCTGCCATAGGAGTGACTTATAGGTTTATATGTGTGTGCAATGGTAGTGATATAGGTAGCCTATATCACAGTAAGGGGTGCTTGCACCACCTTACCCAGGCTGCAGTAGCAGACCTGTGGTGTCATTTTGGCTGGCCTTCCAGGGGTGGCATAATACATGCTTCAGCCCCTGGCAGGCCTCTGGCGCACCTATGCCCTGGGTACATAGTATACCATATACTAGGGACTTATAAGGGCACTCCAGATTCCAATCAATGATGTACCTAAGGTACATGGAAACCATTTTATAGAGGAAGCAGATAGACTGGGGCCCTGAATAGCAGGATCCCAGTCCAACTAAGTCATAAACCAGCAAAACACCAGGAAAAAAGTGGGGGCAACCATATAGTCTGATTCCAGCTTCCTACACATATGGCTTGGGTTTTTTCTCCATACAACTCCCCACTATTATATCATTTCTAGATTGCCCTGCACGCAGCAATATATCTCTCTTTCGACTGACTTTATATATTGTTTTTTTAATTAGAGTTTTCAATACAGATTGTGGGTGAGGGCCACTACGACCGATTTCAAGTAAATCTTGGGCTTTCTCATAATTTCTGAAAACAATGCTTTTCCCCTTTAAGCTGACAAAACTTTCATGCCTTTGCGGAACCCGAATTGGATTTGCGTCATTTTCCAATAAAGCATTACCCCATCTTAAACATGCAGCCATGGCAAACACATGAGTTGAGAGAAGCCCAAATTCCAGCCAAAGGGCTGCTATACTGGCTCCACAATTCAAATGACAGATTTGGCGCCAAATGCGCCCTTCTACCTTCTCAAATAAATCCCACTGCTGTGCATCTAACGATTCGCATGCGTAGCTCAAAGATGGAGGGATTTTAATTTTATAAACGAATAAACATGTACAAAGTGCCTTTGCCCGCAACAATTGTATAGCCTACCAAGTGCAGAAGCTTGGGATATTGCTTTACTTCTGCACTGGTAAATATGGTCACTGCTAGAGCACTTGCTCGAGAAGATTCTTCCCAAATACGGGTACTGCTTCACAACCTCAAGTTTACTTTTCCCCAGAAACCATCGCAGATTTTTTCTAACCTTTCATCCCCGAGACCTGAAAACCATGATTTTACTTTTATTTATTTTTAGAAAGTGATCATCAGAAAAATGAACTAACTCATTAAGTTGCCTTTGCAAGCCTATTGGAGTCAAATCCAGTAGGATAGCGTCATCTGCAAAAAGAAGACAACCCAATTCCAAGGGGCCTAATTTAGGCAAATCTCCTTTACACTGCCCTACCCGGCTCGGCAGATCATTGACGTACAAAGAAAAAAGGAGAGGTGCCAATAGGCACCCTTGCTTCAGCCCATTATGAGTTACCATTTTACTTGACAGGCCTTCGTTACCTCCCATCAACACCTGCATCCATGTAGCGGTATGTAATGCGATGATCAATCTTAGTAGTTGGCCCGGAATCCCCATTTCAGCCAGTTTCCTCCACAGCGTCCCCCGGTCAAACCAGTCGAAGGCTGTGGAGAAATCTATAAAGGCTGCATATAAGGTCATCCCTTTACCTATTGGAAATTTTTCAATCAGAGTTTGTAAAACGGTGATATTATCCAAAGTGCCACTATGCTTACGGAATCCTGCTTGTTCTGCAGGTACAAGATCATTACCAAATGCCCAATCCTGCAGGTGAAGAAGTATGTAATGTAAATGGTACTTATAGAGCGCACAGTTACTCAACAGAGTGTCCCGGCGCTGAAAGACCTCAAGACAAAAACTGACACTGATGGGCAGATTTACAAGCCCCCTGCGCCACCAGTACGTCACTTTTTGTGATGAACTGGTGGCGTATTTCTCTGCCCCATATTTACAAGGACAGGAAAAGCCACCCTGCGTGACTTTTCCTGTACTTGTAAATATGGCCCCTTTACACGCAGCACTTTGCGTGAAAGGGGCGTTCCATGGGTGTTGCTGTGGGTGTTCCCACGCAACACCCATGGAACAAAACACATTTCCAGATTTACAAAGAATCGTAAATCTGAAAGTGTGTTAGAATGCCACGCCTCCCAGGGGAGGCGTAGCGAGGCGCAACAAGGAGAAATGTTTTCATTTCTCCTCGTTTTTTCCTCTTTCAATGCGTGCTGCATTCTACAGCACGCATTGAAAGAGGAAAATGCCTGTAGTGATTGTTTTTGTGCAGGAAGGTGCCCCTTCCTGCACAAAAACAATCTCCCCATGGTGCAGGCATCCTTGCACCATGGTGCAAGGGTGCCTGCGCCGGCGCATGGCAGCTGTTTGTGTGCCAGCGCAGAGGAGAGCAGAGGAATGCGACATATTATTGTAAATATGTTGCATTCCTGTGCTTTGGAAGTGCCGCAGAGTGGCGCAGCCAAAGGGCTTGTGTTGCCGCGCTGCGGCACTTCCTTGTAAATCTGCCCCTACATCTGCAAGGATCGAAGGGTTTATTGGCTATTGCTGGAATAGCCAGGTTTTCAGCCGCTTCCTGAAGGTGAGTAAATCCTGCACCTGTCTGAGTGACAATGGCAGGCAGGTCTTATCATAAAAGCTTTATTTCGACAAAAGTGTCATAAAAGCTAGAAAAACAAAAGTGACATTGCCATTAAAAAAAAAGAAATAAACATAGATAAAAAGAGAGAGTACAGTAATAGATGTACACATAATCATCCTAAAATCTAATTAAAAACAAGCAATATTTCATCATTTTGGGTAAGCACGGTACAGTACTTGGAAAAACTTTCAATTTGCTTAGGCTGACTACCAGAGTTTAAAGAATAAAATGCTTGTGCATATTAATTCTAGCGGCAGTACTATTTTGACTTTGCAGTCCCGACTATCATGTGTGCAATAAAAGCTATGTCTAACTCGAAAGCACTTTCCACCGTATCAGCCAAGCTTGACCCAAGTACTTTGCTACACAGCAAGATAAAAAAGGTCTAGAGTCTGACTTGAGAATGCGTAGTGCGACATGGTGGTCCCGTGTGCCAAGCTGCCGGCAAAGCGGTCTCAGCCATTTTGCCCGTGGTGTTTTGTACGCCGGGCAAGCAAACAGTAGGTGGGCAATGCTTTCTGTCGGGGCTTTGCAGCTTGGGCAATTTTTTCCATTATTGGCGGACCATTTTGCTGTCGCTTCACCCACAGGAAGAGAACCATACCTAAAGTGCATGTACAGTGTTCTATCTCTCGGTACTTTGATTAAATCAAGGTACGGCTCATAATATCTGATTAGTTTGTGAGAGTAGAATTCTGTTGTCAATTTGCCCACATTGGATCTGCTGATCTCTCGTTGGTCCACCCATTCCCAGTATAGGCGTTTAAGTTCCTCTCTCCTTGGGGTTTCCTGGCTAGCCCAACAGCCACAAAGCCCTATTGCTGACAGCATTCTCTTGATATCACATATCCCGCCTATTTTCCCCCCAGTGTCTAGGCTGATAATCTCGGTAAGGGCTTCTGCATAGGGAGAGAGCTCGGGGGTCCGCCTAATGCAAGCCCAGAAAAGTAGGGGGCGCAGCCTAGCTACGTCACCTATTGATCGCCTACCCATGTCCATTAATAGCGGGGTAAGGGGAATGTATTTAGGTGCTGTGACTAGGTCTCTTAGGAATTTGTGTTCTGATCTACAGAGCTCATCTAGTTTATCAAACCCCCAGACTTCGGCTCTGTAGAGGGCAGCGCTAACCGCCTTGGTGTCATATATCTGGAGGGCCGGAGCTACAGGCCTAGTGTGGGAAAGGAGATGTTCTTTTGCTATTGCTCCAGCCATACGTTTGTGAGCCATCAGCATCTTACCTATGTGTGTTCTCCAGGTCATTTTGTCGGAGAGTCTTACACCTAGGTAATCGAAGGTGTCGACCTTTTCAAGGGGAGTCCCACCTAGGAGAGGGCCATTCCTGCATGACCTATGGGGATTAAAAGCCATAAATTTGGTTTTCGTGCCATTTATGATCAAACCCCGATTATCACAAAAAAGATGGAATCTATCAATTAGGCGCTGTAGCCCTGCTGGGGTCTTGGATATCAACAGAGTGTCGTCCGCAAACAACAAAGTTGGTATCTTTTTCCCCCCCAGGGTAGGCGAATCTGCTGGCTCCTCCAGGAGGAAGTCCACTACTCCGTTCACTTATAGGGAGAACAGGGTTGGTGCCAGAACGCAGCCCTGTCTTACTCCTCTCTTAACAGGGATGCGCTCTGTAAGTTGTCCCTGCTCTCCCCACCTGACTTGGGCAAAGTTCCCCTCGTGGAGCCAGACTAATAAGTTAAGGACAAAGTGGGGAATACCCATTTCATCAAGCGTTGCCCATAACCTAGATCTAGGAACCAGGTCAAAGGCAGTCTTCAAATCAATAAATGCTAAGTAGAGACTGCCTTTGCCTAGCACCACAACCTTCCAGTAGATTAGAAGGAATCTGAATACTTGGTCCATTGTCCGAGTCTTTGTTCTGAAGCCCGCCTGAAACTGGGAGAGGATATCCCCATCTTCAGACCATGTCTGGATCCTATGCAGAAGCATCCGACCAAAGACCTTCTGCATAGCAACAATCAGACTTATTGGTCGGTAGTTGGCGGGGTCGTCTCTTGCTCCTTTTTTATGTATAGGGACTATTTTGGCAGATTTCCATGACATTGGGACGGGTGCTCCTTCGACTATGGTAGTTGCTAATAGTAAAATGTAACGTGGCCATCGGTTGCGATCGGCCAAAAATAAATCGCCAGGCAAGCCATCCGGGCCTGCAGCTTTTGAGGGGACGATTTTATTTATTGCGGCTTCTACCTCCAAAATTGTAAAGTGCTCCTCCTTTGTCGAGTGCCCAATTTGACTGACTGGTTCCCCCTCCAAGCTAGCCTCTTCAGCAGAATAAAGCCCTTTGAAGTGGTTGAACCAAGTCTGGCTAGTGATGTGGTTCGGGGGTGGACGTGCACCTGACCTACTTCCCCAGGTGACCAATTTCCAAAAGAGATTGTTATCCTTGGGTGAACATGCATCTTTCAATTTCTCCCAACGTGATTCGTCCCAGGTTGCCTTTGCCTCTCGCTGGGCCACTTTATAAAATTCTCTGGCAACTTTTATTTGCATTTTGTTTTTTCCTTTAATTGCTTTGATTAGAGCCGACCTTTTTTCCCTGCAATCTTTATTGTACCAAGAGTATGGATCCTTGGTGGAATTGCAGGGTTTTTCCTTTTGATTTGGAGCCTGGAAGTATGCATCGATTTGGGTAACAGTTAAGGGTGGGCGTAGTTCGCGAAGTAGCACTACGCGAAGCTACGCGAAGTGCAGTTCGCACTACGCGAGCTACGCGTAGCACTACGCGAACTGCGTAGTGCGCTGTTCGCAATGATTGCACAGTGCCGGATGCTTGTCCGCACTGTGCAATCATTGAAAACGGCATCTTGCACAGTGCGAGCTGTCTTTTACTGCCGCTCGAGTAGATTTTTACTCGAGCGGCAGCTTTCTCAACGCAGACTGGTAGTTTCTCATCGCGAGCGGTCGCGAGCATACGCGACCACTCGCAATGAGAAACCTGACCTCCCCGCGTTGAGAATCTCGCCGGGAGGTTTATTTTCCACACTCGCGATCGGCAACTTGATGTTGCTGATCGCGAACGAGGAAAAAGTCTCGCCGGGATGTCATTTTGCTTGCTCGCGGTCGCCAACTTGAAGTTGAGGACCTCGAGCAAGCAAAAAATGACCGCTGCACTACGCTACGCTACGCGTGTTTGCACTGTGCTACGTGCAATTCGCGTTGTGCGAAGTAGCGCAAACTTCGCAAACTACGCGAGCGTAGCGTAGTGCTTTGCCCAGGGTTAGTAACAGTATGCTTGTGGGCCCTAGATACATCCATTGATCTTGTTGCGCTGCGTACCGCAACTTGGAGCTTATCCGTGCCAGTTGTCAATTCTTGTTTAATGCCGGCAATCTTTCCCTCACTAAGAGCTACCCTTTTCCATTTCAAAGTCCTTTTACAATTTGATGGAACTACTTCTCTAGTGACTGCCTGGGGTTGAGTGTTCTTCTGGTGACAATTTACTTCCCAGACAGGTTTCAGGGTTAGGCACAGAGGATTGTGGTCACTTTCTGAGGTTGAGCCCACTAGCATGTCGATCAAGTGCCCCCACAATCTGATATCGAGGAGGACGTAATCGATCCGGGATGGGCAGCTAGCTCTATTATAGGTATTAGCACCTTGCTTATCAGATGGTGACCTGCCATTAGTTGCCCTTAGACCATGCGCTATGGTGATAGAGTTCAATTGAAGTACCTGTTGGGTCCATCTTTTAACCGGTGGGAGATCGAGTTGGGGTACTGCCCACCTAGCATCTTGGCATTCAATTCCCATCAGGTCCTCTGTAGCCAGGGGTTCATAGGTGCAATTGAAATCACCTGCGACTATTGTTCTTGCATGGGGTGGGCACTTATCTAAACATTCTTCTAATGCGGAGATGATATTCGAGGGCCTACCACCCTTTGTCCCTCTTGCATATACATTAAAAAGCTCGATTTGGGTGCCACCCCTAGGTCCCCTGATGCTCAGCCACAGAATATCTGGGCTTGGGCTTGTTTGGGAGGTAATTCGGCAATCGAGAGCAATGCTCATCCAAAAAATCAAGCCCCCTGAAGGGCGCCCTCTCCCAACAGATATTGCAGGGGTATAAAAACAAGTATAAGCAGGTTTATATAAAGGGGCCAGGCTCCACGTCTCCTGGAAGATACAAATGTCGAAATCTCCTACAAAGTCATTCCAGTGGGGAAGTGGTAGTTTGCTATTTAGTCCCGCCACATTCCATGATACGATCTTTAACTCTTGGCTTGGTATGAGAGCTGTGCTTTGTAGAGAGGTGGAGATATTTTTCTGCAAAAGAGCTGGAATTGGTGAGACTAGATGCAAGTGTGGATCAATAGTTAGTTCTTTGTCTGAATGGATTGATACCCCACAAGTACCTGCTGGACATTGGGAGCTTTGCATGGTATGGTTTGGACGATTAGGAGAGATCGGGGTAAGTGATTCTTGTAGTCAATCATTGAACTCCAAGGAGGAAGTGCCTGCTAGATGTATTATTGCCTGTGTAGACAGTGTTCTACCCAACTCGTGCGAGGGGTGGTGCCTAAACTGGATAGACGAACCATCCGGGGGGCAGGTACGAAACTCCAGAGCAAGGAGATTTTCCGCTATCTCTGTTTCTTTAAAGGTAATCTCGATGTCATCCAGTTGGTTAATTGGGGCGGGACATCTCTGTGCTCTTAGAATGTCGTCTCTGATCACTGATCGACAACCCCTAACGTGACGAATCCAGTGGGTCACCTTGTTGATTAAGGATTCCTTGCTCTCAAAGGTGTTCTTGGTGATAGTGTTAATTCTTGGGACATTAGTCATATAAATGTTTTGGTTTGCGGCCCATTGGTATTGGTCATAACAGCTGGGGGGATCGACGGATCTCGATTTCCGTGGGTGGAGGGTTGAACCTGTCGTGGCTGGGCAACATATTTTGTTGCAGAGATCTGTGAGTTCTGTGGGGTTGCTAACCTCTTGAGCTTGTCTTGTATAGAGATATTAGGCCTATTTGTGCTCTGGGTCAAAAGTTCGTTAGGGGCACACTTTCGAATCAGAGGAGCAGAGGAGGCTAATTGGTGAGCATTGGGATCGTGGGAAAAGCATTTTGTACTAGAGGTTGTTGGGTCTAATTGCTTAGGGCCACTGTTAGTGGGCTGTGGGTGGTGAACTTGTACAGGAGTAACATGTTCTTTGCAGGACGTGTCCTTCCTCGCTAAAGTTGTAACAAGGGTTGTGAGATCCTCTATTATCCTTTTCAATGTGCCAATCTCTGTTCTTAGTGTGTTTATGGCAAAAAGGGTGTCCGTGGGCTCTATTTTGTTTACTGCGCCACTCGCCCCAATAACGTCAGCCGGCCCAAGGGGCAGTGGCAGGGGTGCGTTATCACTATATTCATCCCCGATTCCCTGAAGAGGTAGAAATCTGTTTGAACAAGGGATAGTAACTTGTTGTTCTTGTTCCTCTTGAGATGCCCTGATGCTAATATTGGCAGAGGAAATGACGGGGGTTTGGGATATGTCTTGGGTGGGAAGAGCTAACTTTTTTGAATTAATGGGTGTCCTTTTGGAAGGTGGTTTTTGGAACATTAATGGGATAACAGGGGAGCAGGCTATTCTCGAGCTTGGGGGTGATCTATCAGCCAAACCCCCAAGAGTTGGGGGTATCGATTGATTGCCCTCCAAGATGTCTTCGCACTCGTTTATTAGGGTATCTATCCTATTGAGTACACAATTGCTGCCTAGATGTTTTAGAGTCTTTCTGGCCCTTTTCCCTTTTGTTGATCGACTTACCCCGCTTCCCCCAACACCTTCCATGGTTTTCCTCTTCCCCATCTTATGTGACCTGAAATCACTAATGGTAATACTAAAAGGTGCCCAAAGTTCTATCAGGTCTAACAGTGAATAAGCGTGTATCCCCCATAAAGAAATACAAGCCAATAAAAAAAGCAAAAGTACAATATAGTCCTCTGTAACACAAGGAGGGCAAAAGCCATCAAAGTCAATGGGCCAAGTCTACAATGCAATCAGATGTTGGCAGTTAGCGTGGTAGTAAATGGACCGAAAAACACAATACCTTGCTCAGCGATGTCCAAAGCAAATTCAAGGGGGGTAGCCCTGCCCTGCCTCTTCCTGCCAATGACGGGAAAGGACGGGCCCGCCCTTGGCCCGGGCTTTGCCCGGGCACGTCCTGCACTGCGGGAGGTTGGCGATGATTTTATCGCGCCTCCAGGTGCGTTGCGGGGCGTCACAGCAGGCAACAGAGCAGGGGTTTCTGGGAACTGGAGTCCGTGTAAGCCGTTCACCTCACGGCGGGTAGAGACAAGTTCCAGCACCGTCGGCCATTTCCCTCACAGCGGAGTGATGTTGTTCGCCCCCTCGCTGCTGCCCCAAGTTGTGGTTCACACAGGCAGTTCCATAGACGAGAGGCCTGCACTTGGAAGGAGCGTCCACCCATGCGGGCGCAGGAAAACTTGGGGATAATCGCCTGCTGCTGCCATGAGGACCTCAGATCTCTACGCTGTATGTAGTGCTGAACTCTTTTTCTAATATAGAAGGCACCAGTGTCATGTAGAGCTTTAAAAGCCAAAACCAGAGCTTTGAACCGAATTCTCTTACGGACCGGCAGCCAGTGCAGGGCTTTCAAGTGGGTGACGACCCGCGCTCTGGGTCTTAGCATGAGAATCGCCCTGGCTGCCGCATTCTGGACTACCTGAAGACGATTTAATTAATATTCTGGAAGTCCCAGATACAAGACATTAACGTAGTCCAGCCTCGAAACGATTAGAGCCTGGACTACAGTCTTCCTATGAGTAACCGGAAGTAAGGGGAGAAAGTTCTTTAGCATTTTTAACAAGCCAAAACAGGAACCAGCTACTGTTTGGATCTGAGCTTTCATGGATAAATTAGCATTCAGTTTGAACCCTAAGTTCTTGACTGTACTTACTGAGGTTGCAGGGGGGGGGGGCATGTCCAAAGGCCACCATTGGGGCCACACATCACTGGGTGCAGGACCAAAGAAAATGATCTCCGATTTCTCCGGATTGCACTTTAATTGGTTCGATCTTAGCCAGGAGAACACCTCCGTCAAAGAGATGTTGATCTCGTACCCCCTAAAATCAGCGCTCTTGTCGCATATAAACAACAATTGAGTATCATCTGCGTATGATACTATCGTAGTGCCATGTAACTTAGCTAAGGGAGCGAGGGGGGCCAAATATAAATTGAAAAGTGTCGGGCTCAGGACCGAGCCCTGAGGGACCCCTGCCTTCATGGGGGATGGGGGCAGCAAAGGGAGGAGACCAAATTGTTTGCTGTCGGTCTTTCAGAAAGGAAGAAAACCACTTGAGCACCGTGCTCTTGGCAAACAGTTTTCCGTTGCATCCAATAAGGAAATCTGCCTAAAACTGGCAGGAGAAATCTTAGGGCCCTTAGAAGAGAATGGGAAGAGCATGACGAAGAAGAATAAGACTTACTACCTCCAAAGAATTCCTCCAATGTTTGGTAATCTCTCCATCCCTTCAGGAGAAAGAAAGTTCTCGCAAACACTGTCCAATGCAATGTATGCAGCAATAAACTGTCAAGCCCTACTGTGAATAAGTGTTCACATGGACTATCGTCTGTTTTGAAACACCTGAAAAACACATATACAAGGACGTATCAGAGGATGATAAGAGAGAGGCAAGGACTTGCATCATCATCAGCAGTTGGATCATCTGTGGGACCCTTACCCCCTGACCAGATACTTACCATCCCCACTGTTTCACCAAAATTGCAAGACATGGTCACTCATTGTGCCACACGCCATATGCCAATTGAACTAAATATTTCATCTGTTGCCACGTTTGTGGATGCTGTCAAGAGGCATAATTCTTAATTTATTTTCACCTCATATTTTTATTAATCTTTAAACACAAGCAGATATCTGAAAAGCAAATATAGAATACATGTAAATTGGGATTACATACTATTAGATTACATAATATAAGCAAGTGAGAAACTACATAAGTGGTTATGTCATTGTGTAGGAGGCTGTGTAAGTGTCTGAGTATGGGTGTATAAATGGGCATATGAGTGGCTGAACGGGTACGTGACTGGGAGTGTGAGTGGTTGAGTGGATATGTGAGTGAGTGTATCAGTGCCTCTGTGAGTATGTCAATGGATGTGTAAGTAGCTATGGTGGTGTGTTACTGAGTGTGTTAGTGACTGTATAGGTGTGTAAATAGGTATGTAAGTAGCTGTATGGACTGGTAACTGGATGTGTTAGTGAGTGTTTAGGTGTGCATCTATGTGTGCAAGTGACTCTATTAGTGGTTGACACATAAGTGTTGTGTGGGTGTGGTAATGTGTGTAAGTGCCTCTGTCGCTGTCTGAATGGATGAGTGAATGGCTGTATGATTTTATAAATAGGTATGTGAGTAGCTGCATGAGTGGGTGACTGAGTGTATAACTGGGTGCATGGGTGTGTAAGTGCGTGTGCAGCTGACTTTCTGAGTGCTGGGTACATGAATGGCTGTATAGGTGAGTGAGTGGGTGTGACAGTGCCTGTATGGGTGTGTGTGAAAGATTATGTAAATTGATGTTTAGTTGATTAAATTGGCATGTGAATGGTTTTATAGGTGTGTGACTGGGTGTGCCTGGCTATCTGAATGGTGGGTACAAAAGTGCTTTTGTGGGAGTGTAACTTGGTGTGTAAGTGCCTGCCTGGCTGTGTGACTGGGTGTAATTACATACTATAAAAAAAACACCTACATCTAATTTCTAACATATTCATTCATAATGGCTTCATAAAATAACCATATTTTCAACTTTGAAATTCCTCTTCCTCCTTTGCTGCTCACTATATTTTTAATTAATGTTCTCATCTAAGCTCCCTTCTATTTTGGATTTTACTGTAGTGTCTAGAATCTACACATTTTCTTTCAGCTAACATACTCTCACATTTTTTTAAAATATACTTTTTTATAGTACAAACTTATTAACATACCTGTAAAATCTCTTTGATGTTGTTCACCGCTTAGTAGAATATCTGTGAACATCTGTTTTCCACTGCAAATCTCAATCAAAAATCTATGGCAATACTCCTCCACTCTCAGTAGAAAAGTACCTAAAATGGCTACCCTTCCCCAGGTGCTATTACTCATAATCCTATGTTTAGCAAATCACAGACTTCCTTTCATCTTTTATTTTTGCTATACTATTCCTAAATGGTCACTATTTTTAAACCTTTCCATGTTTCGTATATAGAAGCCTAATTTAGTATGTTTTTCGTGGATCTGCAGATCCACCGCCCCGTGTTAATCTGCGGAGGATCTGCAAATCCACATGGAAGCTCTTAAAAGCATTCAACACTCTGCTGTTAATGCTTTTCATTTGTGTTGCATTTGGTAAATTATTGTCAATTATACGACACGCTCCCTACTGAGTAATTTATGTACACCAGTCTGCTTTTCGGTTTCACACTGCAGTCTCTTTTGTTCCCTTCCTCCATACTCTTTTACCTCTGTTTGCATCGTAACCTTATTTCCAGTAGTCTCTGCCTACCAGTAGGTGAAACGTTTACAAGACGTTCTGTAAACAGCATAATAGCTTCACATTAACTGTAGCAGGTGTGGTGGACTGTTAGCAATTCCAAGCATATACCAAACAACATAACTACCCTGCACATCTCCACCATCCAATCAAATATGTTCTTTTGTAGACCTGTGTCCTCCATTTTAGCTGCCTTTCATCTTCAAAACTGCCCCATTCTGCTGCAGCCTTTTCTTGTGTACTGCTCCTGCTTCTCTTCAAAAGGGCCAGAGTCTGGATTGTGTTTTGGGCCAGAGCAAGTGCTAGAAAGAGTGGCATTGGCAGGGACCTATGTTTACCTAATGTAGACATTACTTGGTGTGGCCAGAGAGGATTAAAGTGGCATCAGTTGCTGCCTTTGGTTAAAAGAATTGCGGATTGCCAACATCCAGACTTCATGATTGTGCCCTGTGGTGGCAATGACCTAGGCACAATCTCTGGGGTGGACTGGAAATCCTAATGAAGGATACCTTTGATAAATTAATGTAACTTTTCCCACATACTGCCTGGTGTTCTACAACATTTGCCAAAGACAGAAGTGACGGTGAGCAACCCAATTCTGTCTGCAGATAGAGAAAACCAGGAAACATGTTAATAAAGCTGTTTCTGCATTTCTCTGGGACCACAACATAGGCCCTACATAACATATCGCTTCGACATGGATAGAAAATATCGAAAAGATGGAGTCAATTTCAAAGACACAGGCGACAGGGTGTTCCTCATCAACTTAAAAGACTTCACCCTATTTTATGTGTAATTATCATGTACACACTATAAACACAAAGGGTCTTTTCAGAGCCACCCCTTTACCACACACTGGTTCTTTTTGTTTTCAAATCCTTTTCTCTAATTTCTCACTTGGATCTCCCATGGATCCTCAGCCAAATAAGGGGTCTACCAGCTATGCTGCAGGCAGATCCAAGACAGATCCGCGGATCCGTTCCCAACTAAAAGCACATATTCAATACAAAACAACAACACATTTAATACAGTGGGTGTGTGACTGGGTATGTGAGTGGTTGTATGGGTGTGTGACTGGCTGTGTAAGTGCTTTTGTGGGTCTGTAGTGGGTGTGTGAGTGGTTCTGTGAGTCTCTGAGTGGATGTATCAGTGATTGCATGGGAGTGTGAGAGGGTGCTTGAGTGGTTGTATGGATGTGTGACTAGGTGTACGAGTGTCTGCAGGGGTGTGTGTGGGGTTTTTTGGGTCTCTGAGTGGGTGTGTGAGTGGCTATATGGGTGTGTGAGTGGTTGAGTGGGTGTGTGAGTGTGTGATGGGTAGATGTATGGCTGGGTATGAAAGTGGTTGTGTTGATCTCTGAGTAGTATATGATTGTCTGTATGGGTGTGTGAGTGGCTGTGTCAGTGGTTTTGCTGTATGGGTGTGTAAATGGCTATGTAAGTGACTGTGTGGGTGTGTATGTGGCTGTGTGAGTGCGTCTGAGAGTGGTTCTCTGGGTGTGTGAGCATTTGTGTGGGTCTGAAGTGGGTGTGTGAGTGGTCCTGTGAGTCTCTGAGTGGATATATCAGTGATTGCATGGGAATGCAAGAGGGCGTGTAAGTGGCTATATGGATGTGTGACTAGGTTTGTGAGTGACTGTATGGGTGCGTGAGAGGGTCTGTGAGTGGCTGCATGGGTGTGTGAGTGGGTGTGTAAATGGGTTTAAGGATGTGTGAATAGGTGTGGGAGTATGTTGTAGTCTGTGGTAGAAAGTAGACGCTTGTAGCCAAGTAAGTTCTCAAGTACCTTTATTCCAGTTGTACAGCAAGATGGTAGGTAGGCACATCAGCTAGATAGACCGGATAAACAGGTAGTAAAGTAGTAGGTTAGCCCAGTAGTCAGCCCTTGGTCCTATGCCACAGCAGCCCCACCAGGAGCAGCCTGCCTGCTGCTCAGCCCTTCTGTAACTGTCATACCTCACTCAGTCAGACACCCAACATTCCACGCATCACTGCATTCCCAACATTCTACTCCAAACACTCACAGTGGCTGAGCAGCAGATGGACTGGTGGACTGTAAGGCAAGGCATAACATATCCCCCTCCTTTAAAAATGAAAAACGAAAGTGACATTGGTACCTGAGAGAGACAACAATGCAAAAAGAGAAAACTATACACTATTAAAATTACATTTGCAAGAAATAATTCAGAACTCAGGAAAGCATAAAAGGAAGAAAGAAATAATACAATACAGAGTGCAATATAACCTATCCCCCAAAAGAAGGCAAAAATGAGACAATTAGTGGGGTATAGCAATGGGTGAACAAACCCCGCGACACTAGACCCAAACTATAAAACATTCTGTTGCATAAAGCACAGATTACTAATTTTGCAAAGGTTGCAAAATTACAAATGTAAGGAATGGTTCCAAACCCAGGGATGTGCAATTAAGAGAACATCACGAGAGGGTATGAGCCATTCAAAGCAGAAAGAATGGATAAAATACAACAACTGAAAAATTGAGTACAGAAACCCATCCTCTCCCAAAAGATAAAATGAGAAAAAGTTGTTGCGTAAGGCAAAAGGTAAACACCCCGCCACTGTATATGGGTCCAACACCCATGGAAGCACATCCTGTGTAAGAATGACCATTGTATAAATGTAGATGGGACCCAACCCATGCAAACCAACCTAGTATAGGAATTGGACGAGACGTAGAGAGATGGGAAAGGACCCATTGACCAACCCTGTGTGAAGGTTAACTGTAACGTTGATTGGAACGTACCCAATAAACACACCTCGTGTGAGGCTTACCAAAACAACAAACTGTAAATGGGAATATTACCCAAGTATCCACCCCTGAGTAGGGGCTGCGTGTAGCGCACTATGGAAAGGGTATAGTTCCCAAACCATGACCATCCCTCATGTAAGGAAGAACATACCCCGTGTAAGGGTGAACCCACCCCTGTGTAGGGGCTGCGTGTTACGCACTATGGAAAGGGGCTAGTACCCAAATCATGACCATCCCTCATGAAAGGGAGAACATACCCCGTGTAAGGGTTCCACCCCTGTGTAGGGGCCGCGTGTAACGCTTTATGGGAGAAGGAAATGTACCTAAACCCAGACAGACAGTCAGACAGGATGAAAATCCTGCAAAAAAAACATGCAGCGAAAATCCTGCAAAAAACCAAGCAGCGCAAGAGGAAAACCCCTGCACATAAACTTGTGCGCCGCAAGGCGTCTTAAGCACGCAGGGACACCCCCTGCAACAAGTTAAAGAGACCACCCTCGCGTAAGGGTACACTGTCCATAAACTTACCCCAAAAAAACTTACCCTCTGCGTAGGGCCACCCCTCATGTAAGGGAACAATGTATAAATAGCGTACAATGAGACTAAAAACTGATAAATATGCAAAAAAAAACTCAAACGTGAACCTCCAAATGAGGTACTAAATGTGTATCTGGCAGGAAACCACCAAAAACGTACCCCTGTGTAAAGGTACACAGACATAACTGTACCTAGAACACCCCTCCCGTAAGGGACATTTCCACCACAAAAATGGAACAATTAGACAAATGTACAACACTTTTTTAAAAGTCAAATAAATCAGTCACACTTGGCATGAAACAGAAACCATTTAAACTGTAAATATGAGTGGCATCATCCTGAAAAGAAAAGGAGACAGTGTCCATATTGCGAAGGCCAAGATCATACATTGTTGGTAGTAGCATGACTGTAATTATCAACATGTTCATAACCTTTCAAAAAAACCGCCGAATCGATACCTAAGAAATTCCACGACGATGATAACACAGCCAGTCCCACCGCGTTGACTTCGAACTCCATGCAGCCACGTTGAAACAGTATAAAGAATCCCTCGTAGTGGAATCCTCAACATACAGTGCCAAACAAACTCCGCGTTGAGACCGGTTCCCATCTCTTTTTTTAAAAAAAACTTTATTTAAACAGGAAAGTCATAACGAGGTTGGCAAAATTACGTGCTTGTCAACATTACGTGGTTGGCAAAATGAGGCACTGTGTACCAGCAAATCAAGAAGATTTCAACCCCAAGATGGCGCCACGCTATCCCACGCCGTGCAGGATGGCTCACGGCACGCCAGTGCCTCTAAACGTTCCCGGGCAAACACGGAGGTTCCTCCAACGTCACAGTTACAAAAAGGAACAGCGCGAGAGACCTACACGAAGGTAAGCCTCCTCGTGCTACTGAAGGCTCGTGCCTCGTTTTTAAATCCCAACTGACAGTTGAAAGGTCCCCGCAGATATCAGGTCTCATAATCAGACGACAAAAATGTCAAAAACATATCTCACCCGACTTTGCTCCAGAGACACTGCATCAGTAAGGGGTCAAGCCTGCACCACAACTTGTCACCACACTAATAGCCATAGGGAGAACCTCGCAATTGCCAAGAACTTTTTGGGAGACTGCGCGTGACATCCTCAGCTCTCCTTCATGTGAATTGTCCAATGCACTCTTGCCAAACCAATTCGTTGTGTAGCCCCACTGCAGAGATTTGTACACACGTAGTAAAAGCTTGTGGCACTTAGATTCCTTTTTCTGGCACCTCCAAAGTGGCAGACACATGCAATATCACACAGACATTGCGCAGGCCAGATGATGAAATGTGCAGCATACCAGCACAGTTTAAACATCTTTAAAGTCGTTATCAAAGAACAATCTTTCCTTGATTGCACAGTCAACACACAGTACAGCATGCTTACGTTAGGGCTGTCCGTTGTCCAGGACACTGGTGGGGCTGCGGTGAATGCTGTGCTTGTTTCTTTAGTTGCTTGTGGCATCCTGTGTTGCGATGGAACCTCTTGAGTCTCTTCATATGTTGCCTTTAGTATGCTTAAAGTTGCGTTGGTTCCATGCTGTCTGGGCAAGTTAGACCTGTGGCTTCTTCTCATCATGTAGGTACGTCTCCAACTCTCGCTCGTCGCCAAAATATGTTGTAGTCTGTGGTAGAAAGTAGACGCTTGTAGCCAAGTAAGTTCTCAAGTACCTTTATTCCAGTTGTACAGCAAGATGGTAGGTAGGCACATCAGCTAGATAGACCGGATAAACAGGTAGTAAAGTAGTAGGTTAGCCCAGTAGTCAGCCCTTGGTCCTATGCCACAGCAGCCCCACCAGGAGCAGCCTGCCTGCTGCTCAGCCCTTCTGTAACTGTCATACCTCACTCAGTCAGACACCCAACATTCCACGCATCACTGCATTCCCAACATTCTACTCCAAACACTCACAGTGGCTGAGCAGCAGATGGACTGGTGGACTGTAAGGCAAGGCATAACATAGTGGTTGTGTGGGGGTGTGGTAGAATGTGTGACTGGGTCTGTGAGTTGGTATATTTTTATAATTGGGGTCTGGCTCCATGGATCCATCATGGATTCATTCTGGGGCCACATTCAGTGCCACGGTGTATCTGCAGGTCCTTGCATGGCCTAAAATAATTGAGGTCAATTTCTTGCTAATGAGGGGTCCCTCACTGACCCCTCTATCAGGCCCAGCGGGCCGGGTACCTCTACCTGACCCCTTCTATCAATTTTAACTTTTATTCTCCCCCTAGACCGAGTCCCAATAGACAAAATGGTGGCCACAACTTTCTTTTCAGGTTGTGGCCAGCCAATCACGGCATTGCTGGTGGCACGTGGACCCACAGATTCACCGTGGTGGATCCATGCCTCTAGTTATACAGAAATATTTTTCCTTTAATAGCTCCAAAACTACTGAACAGACACACCAAATTACCAAAAGCACTCTTTCTGGACCAATTTCTATCTTTCTGCCACATTTGATGTAATTCTATACAGTGGTTTGGGCTGTAGTCGTGTGTAAAATCCCTATGGGAATTTACATAGGGAACATCCCTTTTTGGGGGCCCCCTTTTTCTCTGCTCATGCTTGACAGATCACCCCGAAACTTTCCAGACTGAAGTGAGTGGCAAACTAGTTTTTTAAAATTTCATGACGATTCGTCAAATTGCACCAAAGACATCAGCAAATCAAAAAATGCTCTGTCTATGGAAACTAGCTCCTAACAATAACTACATACTGGCAACCAGTGTCTGGGTTGTAAGGTTATTTTTTGGGTTTAGGTGTGGGCAAGGGAATTGGGCAGTAAGGGTATTTTTAGGGTTTAGGGTGGGTAGGGGTTTTGGGTGGTAAGGGTATTTTTAGGATTTAGGGATGGGTAAGGATATTGACTGGTAAAGGTGTTTTTAGGGTTTATGGTGGGTAGGGGTATTGTATGTTGTTTAGATTTAGGGGTGGGTAAAGGTATTGAGTGGTAAGAGTTATTTTAGGATTCAGAGGTGGGTAAGGCAATTAGGTGGTAAGGGTGATTTTAGGGTTTAGGGGTGGGTAGGGGTATTGGATTGTAAAGGTTTTTTGATTTAAGGGTATTGGGTGGTAGGGGTATTTTTAGGGTTCAGGGTGGTTAGGTGTATTGGGTGGTAAAGGTACTTTTAGGTTTTATGTGTGGGTAAGGGTATTGGTGGCAAGATTGTTCTTAGGGTTTAGGCGCAGGTTAAGGAATTGGGTGGTAAGTGTGTTTTTAGGTCTCGCCTGGCATTGCAGCGCAAAGCGCTGCTTGCTGGGCGAGAGATATTGTGAGAGAGTAGATTTGAGAAGGGGACTTGAAACCCCGCCCCTCATTTCCATTGGCTGGCGTCACCGTTTATGCTAAACGGTGGGCTGCCATTGGAAATGAGGTCTTTTTGTTGCCGCCCTTTCGCCTTTTCGTCCGGCCCATCCGGACTGGCTCGTCTGCTTTGCGGCTGTTGCAAAGCAATTTCTTATCTTTAGTGGGGCCATCTGTTTAGAATTAGCAGTATCAGGTTACTTCAGCCTCGTGTTTATTTTTGCATCACGCTTTCACTGAAAGTGAAAGCGTGATGCAAAGATAAACAAGCGGCTGCGAGCGCTTGTTAAAGGAAGGCTTTGTTATAAATTGGTTAACCTCTATATGCGTGCCAATTAATAATAGTACTCAAGTGACGTATTAGGCCATTCTCCTATCCGAGTTCCACAGCCCCGCCTCATTTAAGGGGACTCAGTTACGCCATTTGGACTGACTCTCAAGGTATAGACACTCATCCTTTGAACCGCCCTTCAAGCGCTGCGCCCCCAGTTTAAAACACCAGCTGCTGTTGGCTGCATTAACCGCTCAACTTTCTAGTGGCAACACACAAATCTCAGCAGGAGGCACCGAAACCACTGAGCTTACCACAGCTCTGTGATATAGAGCTGGGGCTTTTTCACAGATATTTCAGACCTGTCTCTCGAACTTCCCATCTGTCAGTTCACTTCACAGGGCCCCCGCCCCCCTGTTGGTTCTCTTCACAGGACCCCCCATCCCCAGCTAATAACTCCCGCCCCCCCTACGGGAAAGCTAATTGCTTCAGCACAGAAAGGCAGTCACATTAAACAGAAATCTGTTCCCTCTCAGAGAGGGGTCTGCAGTGTTTATTTATACCAGCCTCGGAGGGATAAAGGTGGGGGGCGGAGCGCCTGGAACACAGACTTCCCGTGTGTGACTTCCCCTACGGCCGCTGGCCTGTGGACCACAGGAAGTGGCCCCCCACCCCTCCTCAGGTGCCAGGCATCATCCGGACGCCCCCCTCCTCTTGCCCCTGGTGAGGACTGGGGGCTTCAAAGGCGCCCCTTGGTCTTCTTCCCCTGGCTGCAGCGCACCAGTCTGAGGGAGGCTGACAGACCGCACAGAAAATTAAATCAAAACCGCATTTGAATAAAAGCTGCTGAAGGGCCCTGGGCTATACAGCTCAGGTGAACCATGTTTGCCTCAGATCAAATGTATCGAGAATAAGCGGCCACGCCGGGCACAATGGCGCAGCAAGGATGCCAGGGGGCCCTGGTGCAAGAAAGGAAAATGGCCCCTTTGACTGCTGAGGGAGCAGTAAAATACAGCAAATAGCAGGGTTCAGTGCCCCCCTCAGGGCTCTCGGACGGTGCCATTGCACCTGCTGCACCAATGGTAGCTGCGGCCCTGGTCGGCCATTGCCAACGTCATCGAACTTGGTAACAATACATGTTTATGGAGTGCCTCGTTGCGTCGTTGGTAAGCCTTGGAAATGCCAAGCTAATATTATTGCACAATCTATTGGCACTCAATGTATTGACGTCAGACTGCCCCCACCCTGGGATTCAAATGTTTGGCCGCAGGTCACACCAGGTGTTGGCAGGAGGAGCTGCGCTGACAGCATGTGTAAAGCGCTTTAAGCAGCATGAAAAGGGGGAAGGAGCTGTAAACGGGGTGCGACCTTAGTGCGTATTTAAGAAACACCCACAAGAGGCGTGACGTGTGTGTCTAAGGCCACCGTCAAATACATGTGAAATAGAATCGTGTGTTTGAAAAGGTCACAGAGCCTAACCAGCAGGCTGATTTCACATCTCAGGAACAGGTGCCTTACCCGATGTGCTGTCTCCAACTTAATTGACTTGCTTTAAAATGAAATCAAATAATATAAATTATCTTGTGTTATTGTGTGCGCTTCAGGTGTTTGACAAAGTGTCTTCCGGTGATGTTTTTGGTTTCATTTGATGTTTTTACCGGCCCCCCCACAACAAATTGTGTAAATACCTTTGTTATTTATTCTTCTTCAACTGTTTAGCAATTATTGGTACTTTTTTTTTTTTTTTTAAACAGATTTTATTCAAGTATCTGCAGGTACATAAGAACAGTGCTTTGATAATTGGGCATTCACATCATACAGCTGACATTGAGCGCAGAGACCTGTGGTTGATAAATGTCCAGCATTAGCTGCAGTTTATCAGCGGTCGTGGTCCACGTACCAACTGTCCCCAACATACCCCACACAATGGAGCAGTGCCCCAGCGGGCTTTTGCTACGCCCCTCTAGTAGGGGTACTCCATCTCCACAACCCATCCCAGTACTGCATCACAGATACCACAGTAAGCAATGAAAGATCAAGGAACTACCCCCCTCCCCCCTGCCAGAACTCCCCCTCCCCCACCCTCTCAGGCATGTCACTCCGCCCTCCCCATCGCTGCAGAAAGTATAACCAAGCACGGAAGGCATCAAGTACTATGAGTCCGATAAGCAGAGGTCCAATGAGGGGGAGCCACCACGCTCTAAGCGCCTCCAGTCTCCCAGTCCGTGCGTCAGGGCAGGACACCAGTTCTACTTGCACGGGCTGCTTCACTCACTCGGGGGGGGCGCATCATCGTCAGGCGGGCTCTTAAGCAACTCTACCAGCGCCACCCATGCTCTCGCCTCTTCCAACATCTTGTCATTGTCCCGTCTCTGGGCCAATTGTAACCTAAGGATCCCGTCATAGTCTGCCCACTTGATAAATTCCCTCAGCCATCGTGGAGCAATAGGGGCACCCGTCGCCTTCCAATGACCGGTAATCTCCCGCTTTGCCAATATTAAACCCAAGTCAATGAATTTACTAGTGACTTTATTTCGGGCAGTGTGGGGGAACCAATGTAACAAGCAATAACCCGGCATCTGCTGAACGTCTCTGTCTGTTACGGCTTTCAGGGTATGCGATACCTCCTTCCAGAACCCATCTAGCCTTGGGCAATCCCAGAACATATGCAAAAAGTCGGCGTTGTCAAGTGTACATCGCGGACAGGTTGACTGCGCTCCAAAATACTCATGTATCTTGTGTGGCGTGAGGTAGGCCCTATGGAGAACAAAAAAGTGAATACGTTGGAAGCGCGCATTTCTGGAGCTTTTCCATGCCCTCTCCACTATTGCCTCCCATGGTTTCTCCTCAATGGGCAACCCAATGTCTGTCTCCCACTTAAGTCGCAAGCTCTCCAAGGGGCGCCTCGTCTCCTGGGTAAGGCGCCTATAGAGGCAGGTGACCGCCTTAAACGTCCCAGCCGCTGACACCACATACTGGCACGGCAGGGAAACCGGTGGTTCTACCATCCCTGTCCGCCAGTGCTTGCGGATAGCTGCCATCAGAGCCGCGTGTAAGAGGAAGTCTCCTCTAGGCAGGTCATAACGCTCGGTCAAGTCATTAAAAGGTAGCAGGGTGTCAGCCTCGTATAGGTCCCCAATCGTGGAGATCCCCGCTTCTACCCAGGCCCGCAGTCCCTGCCAGTCTCCCGCATGAGGTAGGGCCTCGCAAACCAACAATGGAATCTCAGGTGCATAAGGGGTTCCCCGCTGGGCTCTCCTCCCAACCCGGCTCCAACACTGACGCATCGACCATAAGACCCCCGGAGTCTCTCTTTCACTCAAAGGGAGCCGCAATAACACCCGAGAAAGCTGCCGCAGATCTGGATCCGTGCCCCCCGGACCTCCTCAGCGCGAAGCCTCCCAGCCATCCATTTCGTGAACCATTGCAGTTGCGCTGCATGGTAGTAGGCCTCAAAATCAGGCACTGCAAAGCCCCCCTCTCGCCTGGGTCGCATCATGGTGGCAAGCGCCACCCTGCGTCTTCCAGAGCCCCATAAAAACACCGTAATCATGGTATGAAGTTGGGTAAAAAATTTCCGCGGAATCCAGTGCGGTAAGGAGCCAAAATAATAGAGCAAGCGCGGCAGTGTGTCCATCTTTAGAAGCGCCACCCGCCCTGCCACCGAAAGCGGCAGAGATCCCCAAAACTCAAAGTTACTCTTGGTGGATCGTATTGCCCGTGCAACATTGCCTTCTAGTAGATCGGCAGCCGCATGATAGACCTGGACCCCCAGATAAGCCAGACACCTACTCTCCCACGCGACATCTAAGCCATCCGGCGGGTGATCTCTGCCACCCAAGACAGGAAATAGTCGCGTCTTGTTCCAGTTAACCCGGAGCCCCGCCTCCCTGCCCAGTCGGGAGAGCAGGTTTCTGGCACCCTGCAAATCAGCCTCCGAATCGGCAAGAAACATCAGGAGATCATCGGCATATAATGCAATAAATTGGGGTTGGCCCCCCGATCCAGACCACGATAATACTGTCCCGAGCGCGCATGCACCGCCAGGGGCTCCATCGCCAGCGCGAACAGGAGGGGAGACAGCGGACAACCCTGCCTCGTTCCCCTGTCCACAGCGCAGGCCGCCGAAATCACACCACCCGTGCGCACTCTGGCAGTAGAATTCTTGTACAAGATCGCCGTCCAGGCCACAAACCCCTCCCCCAGTCCAAAGGCCCTTAAGACTCTAAAAAGGTATGGCCATTCCAGACTGTCGAAGGCCTTCTCAATGTCAATCGACAGAATGCACGCCTCGCCATCAGCGAGAGTGGAAGCGTCCAGCAGTCGGATCAGTCGCCGTATATTCATGGCCGTATTCCGGGTCGGAATAAACCCCGCCTGATCAATGTGCACAAGCGCCGTCATGTGGGTCAGCAGGCGACTAGCTAAAATGCGACTCAGTATTTTGTAGTCTAGGTTTAACATGGCAAGTGGGCGATATGCCGTACGGTCCCAGGCAGGTTTGTCTGGCTTTAGGAGCGGCACTATCACTGCTTCCCTTGTGGACGCAGGCAAGCATCCAACCCGTCTCGAGGCATTATACAGGGCCATCAGCCGGGGAGCCAAAACATCCAAATATGCGGCATAAAATTCAACCGGGAGCCCGTCGGTGCCCGGGGTTTTATTTCTGGCCATGTGTTTGATGGCGACCCTGATCTCACCGAGGTCAACATCTCGGCCCAGAGCCCCCGCTGTCTCCGCATCAAGCTGTGGGAGTTCAATGTCCTCCAAGAATCCCTCATCCGCCAGGGCCATCGGGTCTAAGTGGCTCTGGTAGAGAGTAGTATAGTAGCTCAAGAACTGCGTATTAATATCTTGCTGCCCGTAGTAAGTCGCCCCATCCCCCCTCGCAGTTCTAGGATCGGCGTCCCCCTTCGTGCTGGGTTGGCTAGCCAGGCTAATAATGCCCCCGATTTATCCCTCTCCGCATGTGCCCGGGTCTCATAGGCCCTACGATCGAAGCATCGCAGCCATTCCACCTGTATCGCCAGCGCCTCCCTAGCCTCCAACAACTCTTCTTGTTTGTCTACCCTTCCCGGTCTATCCTTTTCCACATCCCGGAGCCGGTTTTCCACTTTCTGCACATCAGCCAGGAGGACCCTCCGAACGCCCACTGCCTCACCAATGCAACGACCCCTGATGACAACATTAAAGGCATCCCATTCAACGTGGGGACTGGTGGCCGTGTCGGTGTTGGCCTGGAAATATTCTTCGATGGCAGTACCTATGGAAGTCCTAATGTCCGGGTCCTCTAACACCTTCGGCCTGAGGCGCCAACTGGGAATCGTGGGTCTGACCCTCATCCAATTCAATCCCACCAGTAATGGGTTATGATCAGATATCGTCCTGGATAGGTATTCACTAGACGTAATCCCCACATGGACGTCCGGGGAGCAGAGGATAGCGTCCAACCTAACGTGGAGCTCGTGTAGAGCCGAGAAATACGAGTAATCTCTCTGCGTCGGGTGGTGGGCCCTCCAAGTGTCTGTCAGCTCCCAATGTCGTTGCCAATCCCTACGGGCTTCTGCAACTCTATGTGTTGGGGCATCAGGAAGCGGTGGGTGTGATCTGTCCAGGGATACGTCCGCTATGCTATTGAAATCTCCCCCAGGAGCACCGGTCTCAGTCAGGGCCTGCGCCAGCGTCCGCGAGAGCCGGATCAGAAATGCAGGCTGGTCCACGTTGGGGGCATAAATACTCCCTATAGTGATGTCCCGGCCATCCAAGCGCCCCATCACCACCACGAACCTGCCCTCTGGGTCTATGATTTGCCTAACACATTGAAAAGGGACTCCCGCCCGCACCCAAACCAGGGTCCCCCGAGCAAAGGCAGAGTATGTGGTGTGGAAAACCTGCCCTCTCCAGTGGCGCTGCAGCGCTACCCCTTCCTGACGTGTGAGGTGGGTCTCTTGTAGTAATGCAATTTGCACCCCCCTTCTGGTTAAATAGGCATGGATTTTGTGTCGGCGGTTCATGGTGTGCATCCCCCTGACATTCCAGGTCATACACTTAAAACCTACGGCAGTACCCATAAGAGAATCTCCAATCCTTCCCGGTGCAGCGGTCTCGCAGCGACATGCCTGCCCCAGAACCCATTCCCCCCTAACATAACAACACCCCAACTCCCACTCCCAGGACAGGTCTACACAAACAGGTCCCCATCCAAACTAAGGCACTCAAACAGTAAGACATGAAAGTGGCAGAGCGTGTCCTACCAATGGCGTCCCCAGAACTCCCCCGCCCTCCCCCCCCCACAATCATGGCACATTCAGTAAGTCCCAATGGTGCAATGGCGCCCCCAACAGTTCGCAGCTCGGATCTCCGGAAGCAGAGGGAGCAGTCCTCAACAAGCAAGCTGCAACACATACGACCTGTCAGCCGGTCAGTCAAATAACGCCATCTGCGGTCTGCGGTGTAACCTCTGGAAGTTCATTGTCCGAAGGTCCGTGGCCAGTGCCAGAGCTTGAGCTCCCAGAGCTGAGTCGTGTATGTTCTGTGGTGTTGCTGGTCGGACTCACAGTCCCCCGACTGATTTCCACCACCGTTCACACCGCCTCATCCCGCTCCTGACGTCGTCCAGCAGGCGAGGGGACCCTCCGGGGCGGCGAAGTCGAAGGAGACTGTCGGCGAGGCGAGCCTCGTCGCGGAGAGTGCGTCACCCCGCTGCCCCGTAGCTCAAGCCAATCCCAGGCCTCCCGTGGGGAAAGGAAGAAGTGTGTCTCCGCATCCGCAGACACCCGGAGTCGGGCCGGGAACAGCATGGCGTACGGTAGTTGAAGTTGGCGTAACTTTCGCTTGACAGCCAGGAATGAGGATCGTTGCCGCTGTACCTCTCGGGTATAATCCGGAAAAATCATCACCCTACTGTTTCCGATCTGCAGACCCCGGTGCTCACGAGCGCGTTGTAAGAGGTAGTCTCGGTCCCTATAATGTAGCAGCCGGACCACCAGCGGCTGAGGCGGAGCGCCTGGTTTGGGAGGCTTGGCCGGGACCCTATGGGCACGCTCCAGGGCAAAGAAAGGAGAGAGGCCCTCAGGGGCCACCTCTGTCTTCAACCATGCTTCCAGGAACTGGACAGCATCCGCCCCCTCCTCTCGCTCCGGCACTCCTACTATGCGCAGGTTATTTCTTCTCGAGCGCCCTTCACTGTCCTCCGCCCTCACCTCTAGCCGCTGGACCCTGGATTCCACCGCCCCCAAGGCCTGCTGCAACGTGGCAACCGTGTCCGGGACATCCTTCAGGGCAGTTTCCTGGGCAATGACTCGCTCCTTGAGCTTACGGTGATCATCCTTCAAGAGGGTGAGATCCGTCCCGATGGCGTCGATCTTTGTCTCCAGTGCCTCCCTCGAGGAAGTGATGGCCTGTAGGATATCAGCCAGGGTGGGGTCCCCCGACAAACTCTCCGGTCGTTTTTGTGACGCACCTTCCTCGTCGTCCGTGTGGGGCTCAAGCGCGTCCACTCGCAGGACCTCGAACCCCTTCTTTTTAGACACTCTCCCCATCCCACAACCGGTCAGGAGGGGGGCGGCAGGGCCCAGCAGCAGCTCCAGCAGGGTCAAACCCCTAGACAGGTGTCCCCCGGGTCACCCAACACCCAGTTCAGCACCTGCGGCCCTCCAATGTCCGTGTTCGCCCTCTCAAGCGCCCAGGCGCACCTCCGCAGGAAGTCGATGGTGGAATCCCCTGCCCCCAGGAGAAGAGTCGGTAGAGCTCTGAGGAGTCCCCAGGCGGGCCGCTCCAGGGCACAGTAGGACAACCAATTGCCCCCTCCGGGGTCCGCCACAGCGTCCGCCGTAGACACCCAAGACCAGGGACAAGTACGGATTCGCCAATCAGTCAGCCCTGCAGGGACGTCCCCACCCGTCCCTCCGCTCCAGAGTGCAAAGTAGCAGCCTCCCGGTTGCTCAGGGGGCGCGGGCCAGACCAAGAAGCCCCAAGCACCTGTCCCCGCCTTCAGGGACGGTCCGTCTCTGGTGCCTCAAGCAGGGCAATGCCTCCTGCGGTCCGCAGTAAAGGCAGGGTGTCTCTTTGCCCCTTCACATCCCCCCGCCGCAGCAGGATGCCTCACCACACCTCCGGGGGGGCCCCCAATCATCCCGGGTAACAATCGGGCTCCGCCTGTTACACTCCACCAGGCCCCCGCCAGGCCGCGGCTCTCCAGTGCGCAGGTCCACCGCCGAGGGTTAAGGGAAACTGAACCCTCCACCAGCCTCACAGCCTAGTCAAGTCCAGGCTCTATGGGGCACCCACCAGGTTGTGTGCTCAGTGTAGCACGCTGTAAAGGTGGTCAGCATGGGCGCCGCAGCTCTCCCGATGTCCCGCAAGCCGCCATCTTAGGGTCAGGCGGCCGCCGCTGTGTGCTCCGCAATTGCTGCCCTCGCACCGCTCACGCCTCTCCGGTATCTCCGCGGCAGCCCCCTCTTGCGGGTAGGTCCCGCACGCCTCCGGTCCGGCCAGGGTGGATCCCCAGTGCTTCTGGCGCCCTCAGCAGCCAGAGCCGCCGCAATGCCATGCGGCCGCCATTTTAGCCGCGGCCAAGCCGGAGCGCGAGCAGGGGCGAAGACCGGCCATTCCTCGGCCCCACAGTGTCCCCACACCCGGAAAATGCAGCCGAGGGGGCACCAGACGTTCCGCCCCCAGATCCAGTGCCAGGGACCACCGTACCTTGTCAGGATCAATGCCTGTGGAGGAAGGCCACGGAGGAGCTCCGATGCCTGCCTCTTCCTACATCGGCATCAGGCCACGCCTTATTGGTACTTTTATGTGACATTAGCTTGAACATGATTGCATTTACTTCATTGGGGATGGCAAAACAATTTCGTTAAATAACATGATTATTAAAACAAGTTTTTCAAGTGTAATTTTCGATTCCGTTGTGTTTTGAATGTACAGGTGATTTTCAGATTTTTCACTACCAAATGCTATCGTGAATTTCCTCCTATAATTAATGTTTGTTTATGCTTGTGATCATTTGTGCGGTGTCGATTTCAAGCCTGCAGGCACTACCTCGGGATCATGTCCTTGAAGTGCAAACTTGCCTCCGAACTGGGATTTTGCAAGGTTGCACAAATTCACATTTCAAGATATCTCAAACTGTTGTTCCGTTTGTTTCTAAGAGCTCCCAACTTTTGGCACAAAGGGGACCGAAGTACAGGAATATAAACCAATGTGTCTAGGAGCACACGCAGATAATCAAAACGTTCTTCATAGACAGCGCTTCATACTGCAGGATCACCATTCCAAAGTGCTTTATATAACAGATGTCCAATAGCTCTAATTTTCACAAATGCGAGACCGTTGCATTGCATATGCTTGTTAGGGTTTAGGGGTGGGTAAGGGCACTGCTTGGTAAGGATATCTTTATGGTTTAGGGGTGGGTAAGGTTATTTTTAGGGTTAGGGTAGGTAAGGGTGTTGGACTTTTTAGGGTTTAGAGGTGGGTAAAGGTACTGAATGGTAAGGGTGCTTTTAGAGTTTAGAGGTGGGTAAGGGTATTGGGTGGAAAGGTTTTTTTTAGGGTTTAACGGTGGGCAAGAGTATTGGGTGGTAAGGGTGTTTTTAAGGTTTAGGGGTGGATTGGGGTATAGGGTGATAAGGGTGTTTGTACAGTTTAGGCGTTGATAGGGGTATTGACTGGTAGGGGTATATATTTAGGGTTTAGTGGTGGTTGAGTTTAGAGGTTAGGAGTTAATCAGGAAATATATATATTTATATATATATTTGTATCTATATATATAGATAGATATACACACATATACATATATACATGTATATATATATGTGTGTGTATATTACATACTGGCAGTCTCCAGTAGGTAGCTAGATTTAGGACCTAGTTTCCATAGGGAAAGCATTTTTTACTTGCAAATATCTTTGGGGCCTACATAACATATCGCTTCGACATGGATGGAAAATATCAAATACACAGGCGACAGGGTGTTCCTCACCAACTTAAAAGAATTCACCCTATTCTTATGTGTAATTATCATGTACACACTATAAACACAATGGCTCTTTTCAGAGCCAACCCTTTACCACACACTGGTTCTTTTTGTTTTCAAATGCTTTTCTCTAATTTCTCACTTGGATCTCCCATGGATCCTCAGCCAAATAAGGGGTCTACCAGCTATGCTGCAGGCAGATCCAAGACAGATCAGCGGATCCGTTCCCAAATAAAAGCCCACATTCAATACAAAACAACAACACATTTAATACAGTGGGTGTGTGAATGGGTATGTGAGTGGTTGTATGGGTGTGTGACTGGGTGTGTAAGTGCTTTTGTGGGTCTGTAGTGGGTGTGTGAGTGGTTCTGTGAGTCTCTGAGTGGATGTATCAGTGATTGCATGGGCGTGTGAGAGGGTGCTTGAGTGGTTGTATGGATGTGTGACTAGGTGTGCGAGTGTCTGCAGGGGTGGGTGTGGGGTTTTCTGGGTCTCTGAGTGGGTGTGTGAGTGGCTATATGGGTGTGTGAGTGGTTGTGTGGGTGTGTGAGTGTGTGATGGGTGGATGTATGGCTGGGTATGTAAGTGGTTGTGTTGATCTCTGAGTAGTATATGATTGTCTGTATGGGTGTGTGAGTGGCTGTGTCAGTGGTTTTGCTGTATGGGTGTGTAAATGGCTGTGTAAGTTGCTGTGTGGGTGTGTATGTGGCTGTGTGAGTGCGTCTGAGAGTGGTTCTCTGGGTGTGTGAGCATTTGTGTGGATCTGAAGTGGGTGTGTGAGTGGTTCTGTGAGTCTCTGAGTGGATATATCAGTGATTGCATGTGAGTGTAAGTGGGTGTGTAAGTGGCTATATGGATGTGTGACTAGGTTTGTGAGTGACTGTATGGGTGTGTGAGAGGGTCTGTGAGTGACTGCATGGGTGTGTGAGTGTGTGTGTGTGAATGGGTTTAAGGATGTGTGAATAGGTATAGGAGGGGTTGTGTGGGGGTGTGGTAGAGTGTGTGACTGGGTCTGTGAGTGGGTGTATTTTTATAATTGGGGTCTGGCTCCATGGATCCATCATGGATTCATTCTGGGGCCACATTCAATGCCACGGTGTATCTGCAGGTCCTTGCATAGTAAGGGTATTTTTAGGATTTAGGGATGGGTAAGGATATTGACTGGTAAATGTGTTTTTAGGGTTTAGGGGTGGGTAAGGGTATTGGTGGTAAGGATATCTTTAGGATTTAGGAGTGGGTAAAGGTATTGGGTGGTAAGGGTATTTTTAGGGTTTGTGGTGGGGAGGGGTATTGTATGTTGTTTAGATTTAGGGGTGGTTAAAGGTATTGAGTGGTAAGAGTTATTTTATGATTTAGAGGTGGGTAAGGGAATTAGGTGGTAAGGGTGATTTTACGGTTTAGGGGTGGGTATGGGTTTTGGATTGTAAGGGTTTTTTGATTTAAGGGTATTGGGTGGTAGGGGTATTTTTAGGGTTCAGGGTGGTTAGGTGTATTGGGTGGTAAAGGTACTTTTAGGTTTTATGTGTGGGTAAGGGTATTGGTGGCAAGATTGTTCTTAGGGTTTAGGCGCAGGTTAAGGAATTGGGTGGTAAGTGTGTTTTTAGGGTTTAGGGGTGGGTAAGGGCACTGCTTGGTAAGGATATCTTTAGGGTTTAGAGGTGGGTAAAGGTACTGAATGGTAAGGGTGCTTTTAGAGTTTAGAGGTGGGTAAGGGTATTAGGTGGAAAGGGTTTTTTTAGGGTTTAACGGTGGGTAAGAGTATTGGGTGGTAAGGGTGTTTTTAAGGTTTAGGGGTGGATCGGGTATAGGGTGATAAGGGTGTTTGTACAGTTTAGGCGTTGGTAGGGGTATTGACTGGTAGGGGTATATATTTAGGGTTTAGTGGTGGTTGAGTTTAGAGGTTAGGAGTCAATCAGGAAATATATATATTTATATATATTTGTATCTATATATATAGATAGATATACACACATATACATATATACATGTATATATATGTGTGTGTATATTACATACTGGCAGTCTCCAGTAGGCAGCTAGATTTAAGACCTAGTTTCCATAGGGGAAGCATTTTTTACTTGCAAATATCTTTGGGGCCGTTTGATGAATCTTCACAAAATATTCCCAAAAAGGTGCAACACTGATTCTAGTTGTACATAGGAAGTTTCGGGCTGATCCGCCAAGTAGCGGCCGAGAAAAAGGGGGGGGGTAAAAAAGAAGTGCTTATCACATGTTAATTCCCATAGGAATTTTAGACACAACTACAGCCTGAACTGCTGGACGGAATTAAACCAAATTTGGCAGAAGGGTAGCTCTTGGTCCAGAAAGTGACCTTTTTGTTGTTTGATGTAAATCTGTTCAGTAGTTTCAGAGTTATTGAAAGAAATTCCAATTTGTATATATAGGGACGCGAACCGTCCCAGTCTCATATAGAGATCTGATTGGCTGCCAGTACTACAACCAGCCATCTTGGGACTCGGCCTCAGCCAAGTCCAAAACAAAAAAGATAAAAAAAAGAAAAGAGGGCAGGGTAGGAATGCCCTGACCCCGTAGCCTTAGTGCTGGGGTCCCCGTGGGACAAAATCAGGACAAAAAAGCATTTTTTTCAAAAATGTACGCTGAAATGCCAATGGATTTATGAATTCAGTGGAAATATTTTTTTTTAAGTGCAGTCTCCCGTGCTTTTTCATAATATAGCCACTTGGTAGGCCAGGTCCCAGGGGCATGTTACCTTTTTAATAGAAAGAAGGGGGGCGTATGGGTCCCCACTCCTAAGGCTCTATAGATCCCCATGGACTGCCACCTCCCTGGGGCTTTATGATTACAATGGAGGGGGGCTGCATGGACCCCCTTCTGGGGCTGTTTAAAGCCTGAGACCACCACCTCCCTGGGGCTAAAATAAAATATTATAAGAGGGCCGTGCAGACCCCCAGGCTCAAGGGACCACCACCTCCCTGGGGCCTATGAAAATTATAAAAGCGGGAGGGGGTCCATGTGGCACCACTCCCATGCCATATACTGCCCCGGGGACCACCACCCCCCCAGGGCCAGCCCGTACCAATTAAAGGAGGGGGCAGCTTCCTATGTCCTAGGGGTGGGACATAGCTGTTTGCTCTTCCTTGGCAGGATCACACCTCCCGCCAAGCCAGAGCAAACACTAACTCCGCCCCCAGCAAGCAGGAGCTGTCAAATTGCATACCTGCCCCCTGTCATGTGGGCAAGGAAACAGGTGAAATGATTGCTACTGCATGCAGGGAGCTGAATATTTAGCAGTTCTCAACATTCGGGAGCAATGCCAGCTCCCGCAGGAGGCAAGGAGCTGGCTGGGACAGGGGGGCCTTGAAGTTCCCCCCACAGTCCCCAACGATACACACTGGGTGCTCATTGAATTTTGGTCAGGCCCAAGGAGATGGGGTCCCAGGGCTATAATCAGCCCGGGGAAGGGGCACACATGCCCCCCCCAATTGCCCAAAAGGCAAAACAGAGGGCAGAAAAATTAGCAGAAAACGCAAAACAGAGCAGAAGACCTTACACTGACTCCCGATTATGGAAAGAATAAAATTCAAGTCCCTATGTATTGCCCATAAGTCCTGGAGAAAAGGCACCTCCATCATCTGGTCCATCATCTCCCCTTATCGTTCTAATAGATGCCTCCGATCAACCAACCTCTACCTAGCCTCGGTTCCCAAAGTTAAAAGGGTGAGAAGTGGTGGTCGGTCCTTCTATTATAATGCTGACAAGCTGTGGAACGCTCCCCCCCTCCATCTACGCTCGTAACTCAATCTCCTCTCCTTCCGTAAACTTCTGAAAACATGGCTCTTTCAAAACCCCACCTATTAAGCTGCTGTGATCTGTCTGGTGCCTTCGTTAGCACTGGGATGCCTACGGGTAGCCATGCGCTCTATAAATATTCCTAACATAACATAACATAACAGAAGAGGGCAAAACAGAGGACAGAAAAACAAGCAGAAAATGCAAAACAGAGGGCAGAAAAATTTTCAAAAAAGGCAAACTACAGCAGAAGAGGGCAAAACAAAGGGCAGAAAAATGGGCGATAAGGGCAAAACTGAGGACAGAAAAACTAGCAGAAAAGGCAAAACAGAGGGCAGAAAAATTAGCAGAAAAGGGAAAACAGAGCAGAAGAGGTCAAAACAGAGGGCAGAAAAATGGGCAGAAAAGGCAAAATGGAGGGCAGAAAAACGAGGAGAAAAAGACAAAACAGAGGGCAGAAAAACAAGCAGAAAGGGGAAAACATAGCAGAAGAGGGCAAAACAGATGACATAAAAATGAGCAGAAAAGGCAAAAAAGAGGGCAGGAAAACAAACAGGAAAGGCAAAACAGAGGGCAGAAAAATTAGCAGAAAAGGCAAAACAGCGCAGAAGAGGGCAAAACATAGAGCACTCAGATGCTCATACACCCACTCACAGACCCACTCAGATACTCACACACCCACTCACACACCCACTGAGACACTAATACACCTACTCACAGACCCACTCAGACACTCATGCACTCACTCACAGACCCACTCAGAGACTCATGCACCCACTCACAGACCTACTCAGAGACTCATGTACTCACTCACAGACCCACTCAGAGACTCATGCACTCACTCACAGACCCACTCAGACACTTACACACCCACTTATACATCCAGTGAGACACTTATATAACCAATCCCAGACCCACTCAGACACTCATATACCCACTCACACACCTATTGAGACACTCACACACTCACTAATACAGCCACTGAGACACTCATGCACTCACTCACACACTCAGTCTCAAACAATACAGGTTACAGTTACAAAATAACACTTTTTTAAACATAGAAATTAACTAAAAAACAAAGGTTACTGGGATGTTAGAGTTAGGAAACAGAATTGTTTTTAAACTTCACTGGAAAAATCAAAGGTTACAGGGACATTATAGTTAGGCTCAGATTTCACTCATACAAAACCATTGAAATTCAGCAGTTATAGTCACCTGAGCTAACTATAACCTTTGCCCCCGCAATGCACTGCTTATGACCTAAAAAATTAGATCACTCGTGACATGATCAGTAACATCACTCATGACGTTACTGATGACATCTCAAATGATATCACTGATGACATCACTGATGACATCATCCACAGAACCACTCTCACACCCATTCAGACCCCAATACAACCTCTTATACACCCACTCACACACTCACACAACCACTCACACAACCACTCACATACCCATTCATAGACTCATACAAGTACTTACACAACCAATCCCTAACCCAAAGTCAAAGTCAAAATAACTTTATTCGGTTCCAAGGACCATAAAAATTTGACAAACATAGATTACATTTTAAAATTTTCATGGCGTATTTGTGCAACAGCATAGATAAAATCAATAAAAACAAGCAATTCGTAACATTCAAACAATAAAAAAAGATTTTTTAAAAGGGAAATAATCCCTACTACCAGATACCTGATGCAACAGACTATATTGCCAATCATAAAATGTCATAGATATTAAAAATTGTTATTTAAAAAGTTACAACGGTCCTGTTCATCTATTGTGACTCATGGCGTTTTCTGATGGCCGTTGCAACTTTGATGTAATTAGAAACTGCAGTACAAATAACAAAGGTAGCGAAAGAGTGCAAAAAATTAAATCCTTTAATATAGGCACAAGGCCGAATTTCCCTCAGAAGTGGGGCTAAAAATTTACCCCTCGGCTCTTCATAAAGGGGGCAAAACAACATAAAGTGCAAAGTGCTCTGAGCAGCCAAACTATCACACGGAAAAGGCATGAGTTTGTCGACCCATCCTGATTGTTTCGGGAATGCCACTAAAAAGTGCAAGGTGCATAAACGTAGTCTAGTTAGGAGAAATCGAGTCTGTGCATTGGTGGTGAAAGTTAAGTATAATTGCTGTTGTGGAGGGAACAAAAGTGAGAGACCTGTCACTTCCTGTTGTGAGCGGCGCATGTTTGCCCCAGAATAGTACGCCTCTTTGATGATAACTTTCGCATTTGTATCAATACTAGCAGGGTTGTCATAGTAATGCCCCAGGCCTATCTCATGGAATTTGTCTCTCACAAATCGGAGCCAAGGAATCGACAGTGCGCTATCTAGGTTAATACAATCCTTAATGACATCCCTTGAGAACGTTAATTCCTCAGACAGCCAAATTTTTGCCCATAGGAACAGAGGGGCAATACATATTCGATCCTCTAAGAATTCCAGCCCCAGCTCACATGACAAAAGAGTGTAGGGGCGCTGTTTGGGGTCTTTTTATAAATTTATTTTCCAGGGCCTGTAGATGGCGACTTTTGTGGTAACCCCAAACTCCTGCCCCATAGGGTGCAACAGATAAGCATTTGGGTTTGTAAAGGGTAACCAGCTCTGTCGACGGCTTGTGACCTAACTTACAGGCAAAGCAGAATAACCCCTCCACAACCCGGTTTGTATGTTGCACCCTTGCAATAACAAGAGGATCCCAATTCATATTATTATTAAAAATGTTCCCTAAATATGTAAAATTGGTCAACTTGTCAATAGACTTACCCCTTACAGCAAAGTTTCTAGTTTTAGTCAGTTTGGGGCCACACACCATAGTGTACAATTTAATAAAATTGACTTTTAAATCCAGCACCAACATAAAATCTGTAAAAGCATTAAGTGATTTTTGGAGGCTATTTGCTGTCAGAGCCATTAGCATGGTGTCGTCCGCATACGACAGTAGCGGTACCGGGTTGCCTCCAATCTGGGGAAAATCAATTTCCTTCTCTAGTAAAAATGCCTCTAGGCCATTTGTATAAATTAAAAAGAGAAATGGAGCTAAAATACATCCCTGCCGTGCACCCTCTGTGGAGATGATAGACCTGTCTTTTTCCCCTGGGGACCATATCTTATGGCAACTGTGGTGGAGGCATGAAGCCTACGCATAAGGGAGATCAGTGCTTCCTCCAAACCCATTTTGCCCATCAGTGCCCACAATTTCTCCCGATTGACAGTATCAAAAGAACTCGACAAGTCCATGAAGGTCAGGTGGACAGAGCCCCTCCTGGCCTTCATGTACTTGCCCATAATCAGGGACAAGTTAAGGCACTGCTCTGTGTACCCATCCCCCTCCTAAAGCCATATTGTGTTTTTGATATAATCCCTGTGTTGGTCGCCCTGGTCTCAAGTCGTGCAAGGACGACCCTATTCAATACCTTTGCCGTAACATCAATAAGGGAAATTGGCCTGTAACAGGAGGGGTCACTCCTATTGCCCTTTTTAAACACCGGTACGACAATGGTCTCCTTCAAGATTGTTGGGATTGGACCAATCACCACTGCTTTAAAGACATTGGTGAGCAGGGGTGCCCGAAGATTGATATTGCTTTTAAATAGACCTAATGGATCCCCTTCAGGGCCTGGGGCTTTCATACAGATTCCCTTTGATAAAGCCTCCTCAACCTCGGCTACTGAGAGGGATGCACTTAATTGGGAGGCCAAGGTTAAGTCTAAGGGCGGACCCCCACTTTGCTCCTCTAACTGGACGTAGTTTGGGTTAAATATGGCTGAGAAATTAGATTCCCAAGCGTCCCCTAAAATCAATGAATCCATATGCCTAACCTCATCTGTAAATAAAGGGCGATTAATGATGTCCCAAAAACTTTTAGTGTCTTTGAGGGCACTAGCTCTCTCCAGATCTTCCCAAGCTAATCTCCTCAGTTCTTCTTTCCTTTGGTTAATAGTACATTTATATACCTGCCTAGTGCTTTTAATTTGGGTTCTATCATGAGAGCAAGCATGAAGGGCCGTTTTAAGGTTCTTTTGGGCTCTAGAACACTCGGTATTGAACCACCGTATCTCCTGGGGTTCCCTTCTCTGAACAGGCCTGGTTAGTCTTTTGCACAATCAGTTCAAAATCATGAACAACCTCGTCAGGGCTAGAATTGTGTTGGACGCATCTCATAATAGGGTCTAGATTTGCTACAACAGTTTTTTTTTCAAAATGGGTAGAATTTAATTTTCCCCAGTTTAATCTTACCCCTTTATTGGGATTATAGTGGATGAGGTGGCCATCACCTTTCCCTGCCTGGGCTATTACACTGAGAGACGCGGTGAGGGGACTGTGATCACTGGCGTTATTTGGTTCCACCTCAAAGTCACCAACAAGTGACAAAAACTTCCTTGAGATGAACATAAAATCGATGAAACTTTCCCTGCCTCCTCCAACATAAGTAGGGCACTGTGTTAAGGGACTGCTTGCCAAGTTATTAATAAGGCCCAGGTCATTTTCCTTCACCCATACAGCTACTTGTACAACCAGTCACTCACCCATACAGCTACTTGTACAACAAGTCACTCACCCATACAGCCACTCACACAGCCACACACTCACCCATACAGCTACTCACACACACACACTTATTCACCTATACAGCCACTCACACACCCACTTACTCACCCATACAGCCTATCTACACAGCCACTGACTCATCCATAGAAGCACACACACACCCACACACTCACTCACACCCATACAAGCACTCACATACCCATTCACACAACCATGCAGGCACTCCCATATCTGCTCACTCACCCACACAGCCATTCACACACTGACTCTCCAATACAGCCACTCACACACCAATTCACTTAACCAAACTCTCACTCAAACAGCTACTCACTCACCCATACAGCCAATTACACAAACAGCCACTCACTCATATAGCCACTCACACAGCTACTCACTCACCCACACAGCTACTCACACACTCACTTATACACCCATACAGCCACTCACACATCCACTCACACACCCATACAGCCACTCAGACACCCACTCACACACAGATACATACAGTCACACAGCCAATCACCTACTATGGCCCTAATTACGATGTCTCATAGCGGTAATGGGACCGCCCGACAAGGAGTCGGCGATCCCACTTCCATTATTATAAAAGTGTATATTTTCTATTGAGGCTTGTGCTGCAGGCTGCAGCACAAGCCTCAATAGAAAATATACACGTTTAAAACATCTATTTACCGTGTGGCAGGCACCATGTGGTGCTTGCCACATGGGGCATGGATGTTTGGGGACCACCACAAGTGCCCCCCAGGCCTCATAGCAGAGGCCACAGGGTGCCCCCGCACTCACTTTCCAACAGCCTATCCATGTTGGAAAGGCCGACATGGAAAGGCTGTCAGAAACTAACATCATAATCCCGACGGCAGTGCCTGATCAGGACTGCCACCATTTTGGGATTATCTGCCCGACGGATGCCCCGACGGGGTCTCTGATCCTGTCGTAGGCATCGGTCTTTCCCCCAGCCTGCAGCAGTCTGAACGACCGCATCGTAATGCGGAGGTCGGACCGCTGCTTCTGTTGTCGGATGGATCGTCACCGACAGCCTGTCGGTGGTGATCTGACTGACATTGTAACGGGCCCCTTGGTGTTAGAAGTAGTATCACTCGTTAGTAGTACACCATGTACACTAATTTAACTTTTGTAGTAGCTTAGTATATATGTTTAACATTCATAAACTCTTAGAAAATACTTATACCCAGGAAACCACTGACACACCCATTCACAGACCCATAGAGCCACTCACACACCCACTGAGAAAGCAACACAGTCACTCACACACCCACTGACAGATCCATACAGCCACACACACACACACACTCACACACCCATACAGTCATTGAGACACCCACTCACCCAATCATACAGTCACACAGCCACTCAGATAACATATGTTATAAATAGTATCACTCAGTCCTACAGAAAGTATACTAATTTAATGTAAGCAGTAGCTTAGTATATATCTTTAAATTGAACAAACATTTATGAAACACTCACACTCACTGGATATTGTCATCAGTGATGTCACTAACCATGTCATGAGTGATGTAATATGTGAGGTCATAAGCAGTGCATTGCGAGGGAGTAAGTTATAGTTAGCTCAGGTAACTATAACTGCTGAATTTCAATCGTTTTGTACAAGTGAAATCTAAGCCTAACTATAACGTCCCTGCAACCTTTGTTTTTTTCAGTGAATTTCTAAGGTTTTTTAAAATTCTATTTCCTAACTATAACGTCCCTGTAACTGGTATCAATGGACATCAAGTCCCTTTCTACCAATATACCACAAGATAAAGCCCTGGCGGTTATGGAGTGTTCCTTAAACAACAGACACCAGCCTACCATAGTCCCTACAAAATTCCTAATAGACCTCGCTACCTTATGTTTGAAGAAAAAATCCTTCACATTTATGAATTACCTATACCTCCAAGTAAAAAGAGTGGTGATGGACTGTTCTTTTGCCCCAGACATAGCCAATATGTTCATGGCTTATTTTGAAGAGAAATGGATCTATGGTACCGATAATATATACTCTGCCAATAAACATGCAAACTCATCACCGAGGCTACCACAAAATACCAGTCAAGAACTCTCTAAAAAGGGCATTGTTCACACCTAGGGAGAGCCTCCTGGCACCAAAGACCAGAAATGATTCTATCCCCTTACATGTGTCCTGACCTACTCAACCATTGCCAATAGGATCAAAAAGGTCATCAGAAGAAACTGGGAAATCTTGGTACCATTCCAGGTACCCAAACCTCTGTTCTCATTTTAACGGGGCAAAAACCACCACAACACTTGGTTAAGGCTGCACGCAATGTGGAATCCAAAGACCTGGCACCACTTCTGAGACTTCCCCCAGTTACAGGCCATCACAAATGCAGACAATGCACGGCCTGGATTTTACTTCCAACTCTAAAGAAATTACCATCAATGTAGCCAAACACATACAACTTAAATTCTTCAACTGTAACACTAAAAATGTTGTTTACTGCTTATGGTGTCAATGTGAAAAATACTACATAGAGCAAACTACCCAACCAGTAAAAATCAGACTCCTGCAACATAGATATAGGAATCATTGCAAAACAACTGGTGCCCCACTCATAGAACATTTTGAGGCAGCACAGAATTCTGAGAAAGATATTAAATAGTCTGTACTTTTTGGGTCAAGCATTGATTTGAGAGGGGGTTCACTAGAATCTCTATTACTTCAGAGACCAAATACATATAAAAATTCCAGACCCATACTGAAGGGCTGAATGAACATGACTAACTATGGGCACTAATTAAAACATAAGCCCTTACACACTATGTGATAATTCCTTCTATTTCCTGGACTGCCATAACCTGTCATCTGTGATCACACTGTGTGTGTATATGTGTTTCTCCACTTATATTGACATATTTGATTAATGCAATTGTTGTTCCTCTATATGTTTATGATTATTTCCTGACACGTTGCGTCACTTGATGACATTTTTCTTTGTTGTACCATAAGTATGATTTAAGCATCCAACTAGTGCTGTGGTCCATGTATAAGTATGTTCATGGATATATGGTTTTTATCATTCACACTTGGGATGCAATTTAATTTTTTTAAATACACCCATCTATATAGGCACCCTGGGTCACTTGCCTTGAGCACCCTATTAAATAAGGCTAACTCTTTTCCTTCCGTTCTTTACTAATAATCTGACTCATTAACTCCAACAATCATTTCCACCACCCCAATCTCAGCGGGGGTTGTCCGGTGCCCATTAACTGCCCACTTCAGACTATGACCAGCGGTCTCCATCCCCCCTGTTTTAAACATGTTGCTAAGATGAGCTGGTGGCTACTCTGCCACTTAATGATAGTCGAATCCTTATCTGAGGCTATGTCCAAGTGGTTTACCAAGGTTTAACATACTAGCCTGCTCATGAGCCAGCTATTAGCTCTTTTTGTTTTTTAGTTTCCTTGTTGAGATATCAAAAGGCATTGGTACTCATTTTTTGCAATTTGCATTCTTTTGCATAGTCCTAAAACACCAGCATGCCGATGCTTTAAATATGACAAGATGGCGACTGCCACTAGAGAGATTTCCCACGTGTGAGCCTTGCCATGTGTACCCTGTACATTACAGCCAGCTGGTACAGCATCCAGTCTGCCATTTAAAGATGGCTGAATACTTATGTGAGGCCATGTCCATGTGATTTACTGAGGTTTAACACAGTAGCCTGCTCATGAGCCTAGTTTTAGCCCTTTTTGTTCTTTAGTTTCGCTGGTGTGATAATAAAAGGCATTAGTACTTAATTTTTGCCATTCATATAACCTTTGTATAGTCCTTCAATGCCAACATGCTGGTTCTTTGAATATGACAAGATGGTGACCGCCACTACAGAACTTTCCCACATGTGAACCTTGCCACACCCACCCTGTCTATTTCATCCAGCTGACGCAGTGTCTATTCATACTCAGATTCTTCCTGGTATTTTCTGTGCTACATTACACTTGGGCCCCTCCTCCCTGACTCATGACCCCCGACAAGAACACCAGTGTCACTTCACCCAGCAGGGACCCTCCAGGATCGCAAACGTGACCTGAGTTTCCCACGATCCGCTTTCAGCGGCGAGGGGGCTACACGAGATCTTGAACAGTTTTGAGTACGTTTCTCAGTGGCAAGCAGGAAGCCGCCTCACATCTCTTTTCCCTTTCAGTGTAACTTACATTGATGGTCTTTTGCTCAATTTTTTTCTGGCCAGTAATTGCTTTCTTGAATTTACCTCCTTTCCCCATGGCCATAATATGCACGCTGCTTGCCAATGTATTTTGCAGTTCCTGCAGCCAATGGTAAGTGTCCATTTCAAAACCTTCCATAGTGCATCATTCTGGCTCTGATGCACTTTAACATGCTTGGGTCCAGCTACGCCCACAATATCCTTTTTCCACTTGGGGCTCCTCATATACTGTGGAGCCTAGCAGAACTTTCATGTGGTGGCCACCATTTAACTCTATGATTATGCTACATCCCTTATTTTTAACTCTTTGTATGGAACATGGTTTCTTTTAATCATCACTTATTTGATGTTGCTCCTGCATGACATTTTATCATGCATGTATGCTTCACTAATTCACTTTTTAAGACTACACATAGATTTATTTTCATGTAAATATGGGTCCATATGATCCTTTGATTGTTCTCTTTCAATTTTCCTTTAAAGCATTGGTATATGCCTTTGCCTATAGGTCTGAAGATGCCTAGAATCAAGTAGCGTTGGGAGACTTATTACTAATATTATTGCCTAGGTGGCAGGAAATTAAAGCTATGGCTCTTACTTATTACTCATGCAATGGTATTGCAAATTGACAAAAACCTTTTACACTACTACTGGCAACCCTGCTTGATGCACTGTAGCCTGGGATGATTTTCATTAAACCTAAGTAGCTCTTATTAAAGAAAAGGTTGGAAACCACCTGCACTAGACACTAGCCCAAGACCTTGTCTACGAAATGTGAGGCTGTGAAGGTATAGGTTTAGATGCAGAACAGTGCTGTAACAAAATGAACAATACAAATGAAACACATTTTTGTGGCCCATCCACACCCATGCGCACGAGGAACCTTTACCCTTTGCAGTGGTGACATTCTCAGAAAATGGACTACATTTGTACATAAAGCACCTCGTTTCATTTTAACAAGAAATTGGAACGCCTGCTTTCTACCTGCTACCTTACAAGTGAAACACTCTGTTACTATTTTACTTTGACAATGCTGTTAGTAATAGTATCTGAGTACTGGCTTGTCGGCCTTGGCCGAATTTTCAGTCACTCAGTGCACAATGAGTCCCATGTACAAACCGACCAAAAAATTTGGAGTGCCTGAAAAATCTAATGACTCAGAAGGCTTTTCATATAAGTTGGTTGTGGGATGCATGGTAAAGGTATTGTGTGGTAAATGATGCGTTGTAAGCGCTGTTCCCCCTTTTGAATTAACGCTAAAGATATATGTACATTATACCACATTTTATAAATGGCAATGTCTTCATATGTGGCAAAGAAAAATATCAAGGAGATACTTCAATCTCCATGTCAGCTGTCACGTGCCCTCACATTTGATTCTAATTGGACCATTCTGTCACCTACATTGCACACCCCTTTCTCAATGATCTTTCCTCGCACATCGTTCGGTGGCCACTGCTGAGAACAGCCATGCCTATCGCAAAGACTGAACGCCCTTGCTTCTAACTGGTCTTTCCCTCAACTTTGAGTCACAAGTCAGACAATGACTAGTTTTTTCAGGAAGCTTTCTCTGACATCTGGGTGCCACAGGGGCCACCCATCTCTCCGTAGAGAGGGGAGGTCGTCACATAAAATGATAAATCCTCAACCTCATCCTGGAAATTATCCCCATCCCTTATCTTCTTAAGGTTTGCAACTGCTGATCCAGGGGATTAGGTCCTAAAAATGTAAAGTTCTAATTAAAATGGAGAATGGGCGTGCTGAAAGTTTAATCTGACATAGCAAATTACCTTACACTGAGTGTTTCCTGTCTTTACGTCTTTTTCAAATTGCTTTTGATGGTTCTAGGAGACATCCTGTAGAATATAATAAAACCTTGTAACAGAAGATCAAATATCACGACGATGCCCTTTCATTCTTTCCTATGTGTTACCAAACACTAACAGGTGAGGTGATCTTTTGTGTCGATTTGTGCAGAACAACTCAGGTATTCGGTAGGCCGCAACTTTTCCAGGACCATGAATCAGGTCCAGGAACAGGAATCAAAAAGCAAACATGCAAGTTCTGGGTCAAATGGGAGATTGTTTCTAATGAAATCCTTACTGGACAGACTTGTAGTGGTGAAAAGCCTCAATCCCGCTTTGCCCAGCCTCATCAACTCAGCCACAGATCTCTCCCCAGCTCCACCTTGGTTATGCTTTCCATACTGTCATAAGAGACATTTCGATACCACCAACACCAGCCAGTGCAACTAATATCTCAGACCACTATCTTTTACAACTCACTATCATTAAACATTTATAATGTGGAAAGTATGAGCTTATATTAAATATGATTGCTCGAGTTTTAACAGAATTGTTTTTTTCACAATATTTTTGATTAAATATATAGAAAAAGGATTTGGCTTCGGTATTCATTTATCTGTTTTGGAGTTTTGCATGCAGGTCACCTTGGCCTTTTCATAACGCTTCTCGTTTTTTACTGTGCAAATTTTTAACTTCTGTTAAAGCCTGTGATAGACCTGGGTAGGCCGTAAAGAAATGTCAATGATATCTCACTGTTAATTAATTGTACAATTCCTATGCACTAAGGGCAGAGCTGGCCTTTACTCAGACAGTGCCCTGGACAAAACTACATTTTGCGCCCGTCTTCTTGATTCTCATCCCCCACCCTTTCCACATCTGTCCCCTCCCATTGGTGATCCTGGTGTTGGGCCATTGGTGCTCTCTGGTCACGTCCTGGCTGAATACCTCAGGCCAGTGACCAGCCTGTTAAAACATATTTGCCCCTTGTCATCTTACCTTGATCAATTATTCAGTTGCTAAACTGGAGGTGAGAGTCAGGGGCGGTACTAGGGAGAAAGAAGGGGGAGGGAGAGAAAGGTCATCGGAGCGAGGCTAACGAAAAAAGGTTTTATATACAGCCTGCACTCCGGAGATAATTAACCGGACCGGCGCCCTGGAATAAAAGCATTATTTCAGGCAGCTCAAGGGACGAGCTACACCGCGCCCCTCTACCTGCAGGCTCCCCGGTCCCGGAAACAGCTCGCCCATGTCAAAAGCCAGCCGTGACTAAGGGCTTGACAGGGATCTACTCATACAACCCAAAGGTAGATTTTACAAAACTGTAGTCACTACAGCATGCTACCACAGGCAACTACTTCTATTTTCTATTTAAACCCGGGCAGAGTAAAGAAAAAACGGAGCTATTGAAAGCAATGGCGCCCAGTTTCTGCCACCCTCCTAGACTCAGCCAGCGCCAGCCTGCACCAGTGGAATCGTCACTAGGCCGAATGCAGCGTTCTTTCTCCTGATTGTAGCTCTCCGGAGCCACTCTGCAAGGCGCGCGTGTTCTGCTCATCTATGAAATGGACATTTTACGCACTCACTGAACCTTGCATTACAAAAGCTCACCTCTCCTTTGAGTTTGAACTCGGTTTGATTTTGCTAGAAGGGTAATCTCTTTGCTTTAAAGAGGTGATGCCTCTCTCCTGGGGCTCCTCGAATGCATGGCAAATTGGCTCTTTTACTCCAAAGCCATGCTAATACCGGCTATCTTCATGCAAATGGATCTGCCAGAAGCGCATTCCTTGGTTCATTTTACGGTTCGACCTGACTTCGGCAGAGGAGGAGGAGGCTCTGCAATCCTATGGTTTCTGTCGGCTGCACCATCTAAATCGAAAATGAAAGGGAAATGGGATTGTGATAGCATTTGGTGGCACATTTACTAATATTTCTTGCAATACTAGGGAGCAAGCAAAGTTGCTGCGCTGTGTTGCAAAAGAGAGAGAGAGCAGAAATGTTCCATATTTACAGAGATATGGAACATTTCTTAAGCACTGGTGCACTGTGTGCTGCCCAGCGCAAAGACAGGTACCTTGTGCGATGGTGCAAGAGTGCCTGCGTTACAGGCAGGATTGTGTTTGGGCAGGAAGGTACACCTTCCTACACAAGAACAATCCTTGGAGGCATTTTCTTCTTTCTATGTGTGCTGGGGAATGCAGCACAAAGGGAAAGAGGAAATAATGAGAAAAAAAAGATATTTCTCCTCGTTGTGCCTCATTGGGGAGGGCATAGCATTTTGAAGCATTCCCAGGTTTACTAGCTATAATGAATCTGGGAATGAGCTATAAAGTATGAGAAGATGCAAGGGAACATCCAAGCTCCACACGTGGAATGCCTCCCAAGTTGAAATGCAACATAACAGAGCGCAAGCAGCTGCATTGCATTACATTTCTTTTCAAACCCACGCAAGGCAGAGCAAATCGCCCCTTGCATTGCTTTTTAAATGTTACTGAGGCTTTTGCTTTTACCAAACTATTTTTTCTTTTTTGTTTTAGTTCTTATAAGAATCATAATTCAACATACATTCACTCAATGAATTGCACACTAAAAATAGTACTTTTGTATTGTATGGTATTTCTAAAGTGATTTCCTACCCCCAAGGTGCCTAAAGCATTTTCCTATGCCAAAAATAGCCTCTTTGCATAAGTACTGTTCCAGCAGCCCTATTTAGCGCTGCAAAATTATGCTCCATTCTTAAAAATATGATACATGTAAACTCTAGTTTAACGAAAGTATGCAGGTGAATGACTGCATTTTCTGTGTATAAAGAATGCAGAATATACACAATTTTCACAATGAATAATCAGTGCTGGGTGCTTTTATACTGTAGATTGTGTATTTTTGGGTAAATTAACAGCTAAAACAATCACCCTTCCAAAAATAGCCACATCTTTCATAAGTTGCCAAAGTGGCTGGAGTATTTATTCCTTCACTCTGCATCCACAGGACAATACTGAGATAAACTACTATAATGTGTACATTGCCTAATCTCTATAGGGTGTTTTTCAGAGGGCAAAGATCCAGGTATTTTCCATGTGATCTCTTTGTCTTCTCACTGCATCATTCAATTATACATCTCCCTGGCTTTACTTTTCCCATTTAAAATAGATATATTTTTCCCACCACGTCCAATGCTGAACAATAGCTATTAGAACCCGCTCCGAACATTGCTATGATCAGGTGGATCAAATCAACCACATAGGCTACATTATAGACACAATTCAGCTACCAGTGTTTGGAATTCAGGTCAACATGTGAGAAAAGGTCCCCCGTAGACACAATCAACATCGCCTAATTTGTAGACCATTGGATATCACCTTATGTCACCAGCTGAGACTTTAGGTTCCCTCACTCTCTTGTCTCTGAAGTTTGAGAAAAAGTTTCATTTAATAACTTGAGGCCCAGCAGATGTACATAAATCTCCCATTCGTTGACAGCAAGGTGCTGCAGAGCACGTCTTTTCCTCCTGGATCTCAATTCTAGTTTTTAGGGAAATTCATAGTCATTCCAAACGCTAGCTGTGTCACCAAGATCACTGATCTAGCGTGAAGTCAAAGAGACAAGACTATCCCATCCACTACCGATGATAATGGACCTGCTGTAGCTTCACCCTCCAGCTCAGTCAAAAAAACAAAAACGTCTCCTGTACTTTCCACCTTAAGAGGACCTTTAGATTGAGACCAATCTATACACTCCATATAATGTTCTGAGCCGAGCAGTCCACCCAAAATGTCTGTGCTCCTAGTTCCCAGACTGTTCATCCCAAAAGTATGACAGGTCTTTCATGAACTTGGCCTACCATATTGTTGCCCTTTGTAGATCTCAAAAGTAAATTGACATCTATGTGCAAGTCACTTTGTAGCTGGTGAATGCTTCTCGCACTCTGACACACTTTCCAATAAAACAGAGAAGGAAGTAGAAAAACAGAAACAGTGCAATCTGAGATTTGTCAAATGGTAAATGTAGTAAATAGCCTGTGATACATGCCCTCAAATAGGGATCTATTCAAAGTGTTGGTTCCAATAATATTTACTTAGATCACTGAAACATGCTAACAATGGTGAGTACAACATTTTGAAGCAACTGTAGATAAAAGTTCAGAAAGAACTTTATTTATGCATTAGTATCATAATTCAATTCTTTAAAATACCAAATACAGTTGCCTCAATGAAATCAATGATTTATGCTACTCATTAGATTTTGCACCTCCTAGTAATATCTCTGGGACAGTAAAACACTTTGGCAGGAGTCTTAAACCCTAGGTGACACCACTCAATGCCATTTGAGACAGTAGACAAATCTTTCAAGCTACACAGCTCTTAGTGACAGATGTCAGTGCAGACATATCACTCAATGTTCAAAGGTCACATTTGATCTGAAAACCCAGAACATCTTTTACATTAATATATATGCATATATGTGTATATAGACTTCTGAAATCATAATATCCAACAAAGCAGCAATTTGTCAAGTACACTCAGGATTGGGAATGGCTACGGAGAACCACGCCTCCGGGTAGCCACAGGTGACCCACGACCCCACCCCCAGCAATGGCGGCACGTACCTGGCTGGCTGATTCAGCGTGCTGCTTCTGGTGAAGGGGACGCAGGCGATTTGTGCGAGGTGCGGCGCATGGAGAGTGCCGAGGATCGGGACGTTTTCGTGCAAGGAGGGAGCAGCTCGTAGAGACTTTCCAGCGGCTTTGTGGCAACGGTGAGGATTTCGCGTGCCTAGCCTGTGTGGCGCGGTCGGCGTGATCGGCTCGGGGGCGTGGCCTCTCAGGGTTGCTTTGAATCGGGCCAGCTCTCCCCTGGTGGTTGTCCTCGTGAAAGCTGACATACGTTGTCGTGATGATAAAAACGGATCTCAAGAGATGGGAGAGGAGGTGAGGAGGAATTGGGAGGAAGTTTGGGCTCAAGTGAGCTTAATTACACTATAGAGTCTGACTGGGAAAAAAAAAAAGAGGACACGGAGAAGGAGCAGAAATTAAAAGATTCATCATTTATTGAAAAATAAAGAAAGAGGGGAGAAAAATGGGTAAACCCCAGAAGGATGGAAATATTGTCAGCAAATCTAGTCAAACAGATGTTGCGGCTTGCCTCAAAGCGAAAACACGCCAAGCTTTGGCGAAGAAAGCTGCACTTCGGGCTATCAAGCATAAGGATAAGGAAAATAACTCCACCTCCCCTGGTCTTGACATCACCCTTGAGAATTCAGAAGACGTGCTCCCCCCCACCTCCGCCTTTCCACAAAGTGAGGGGAAGCCTAAATTAGTGGAATTAGTGGCTGACCAGGCGAGTGCCACAACGGAGCGGACAGAAGCTGTTGTTGTATCAACTAGTCCAGCTCAAGACAGCCTGAAGAAAGGTATAAAAGAAATGAAGGAATTTTCTTTGTTTGCAAAGAGAACCATTCCACAACCTTCACAATCTCCACACCTACAATCCTCCTCATTAATCTTGGGTACAGCTTTAAAACCATCCAACGCCTCATCGCTGGAGACAGGACTGGTCTCACCAGGATCGCCAGCTCCCAGAGACCAGGTAGCAATGCAACAAAATCCTGAAACTGATCACTTAGGAATCCAGCAGAAACAGCAGGATCGGACTCAAGTACAAGTTTTGGCAGCGCCCTTCATGTTTTCAACCTCCTTGAGCACAGCGGAAAAGACTATGCCCAGGCTAAATCCCTCTCAGGCTCAAGATTCAGCAGATAAAGGTAGCAAGAGTATGATTGAAACTTTTGTGGACTTGATGTCACCACAGCCTCATTTACAAACTGGAGGAGCTTGAGAATCATTCTCGGAGGTCCAACCTCTGGATTGTCGGGGTTCCTGAAGGAATAGAAGGCTCCCAACCCCTCCAATGGGTGAACTCATTTATTAAACAGAATGTTCTGCCTGAGTTTGAGGGCGACCTCACCATTACAAGAGCTCACCGAGTTCCAGCACAACGTTTTCCTAACTCCACGATTCCAAGAACTATCTTGCTGAATTTCGCAGACTTCCGGATTAAGGAGAGAATCCTGACAAGAGCGATCCAGCAGAGACAGTTTTCTGTGAATGAGACTAATAAGTGTCGTATATTCTCTGACATGACTGCCGCTGCCACGCGTAGGAGAAAAGAATTTGTTAAAATTCTTCATTTGTTTAAAGCTTATGGCGCTCAAGCATCAATTGCCCAGCAGTCGAAACTGAGAGTCTTAGTTAAAGGGAAGTTCTTTATGTTTTCGGATTTAGAAGAGGCACAGGCCTTATTAAAGGAGATCTCGGTAGGGTCTAGCACTTGAATATTCACGTATATACAGATTTACCAATTGTAATATTAAGGATGCCCTCCCTTTTTGGTACAAGTCGGGCAGGCTAGCCTTTGGAGTGGTCCTAAGATATTGTAGGGGATCCCCAGGCCAGCGGAGTCCGTATTGACGTGTAGATAGAACCATTATATGGTGATAGGGGGGTGCGACGGTTTCAATCCTTTAAACAGGAGATGTGTTTACAGATGGGTAATTTTGAATTGTTTTTAAAAGTTTTGCTGACATTAGTTTATATTTAGATCTACCATATGGTAAGGGCAAAAGGTTTTATATATATATATATATTTTTTTTTTCTCGAATATTTAGCGCTTAAACTCTTAGATTGACTATATGGTGAAATAAGGGTTTTCTCCCTCTCAAGTATAAGCTGGGCTGGCTAGCCAACTGATCAGCTGGTAAAATATTGTTGGGGGATTGGGATTAGTGGGGTCACTCGGGGTGTAATCCCAGGACACCCATGAGGGCAGTTGGGAGGGGTGAAATGTGGGCAGCGTGGTTGGTAGGGGGGTTTCCACATTTCGAGGGGTGGGTATTTCTCCTTTTTTTTGGGGTGGGAAGGGGGGTTTTCACAGCAGAAAAAAGAGCACGAGCAGAAGGTTCAGAAGGTTCAGAAAATACACAAGGAAGAGTTAATTATGGAAACCAGTAAATGTAAGATCCTATCAGTTAATGCCAATGGTATATTAAATAAAAAGAAGTATGGTGCTCTTATTAGATGGCTATCTTCACTAAATCCCCAAGTTTTGTTTCTGCAGGAGACACATTTGAAATCTAATTCTCCTAAACTTTTTATACCCAAGGTTTTTTGTAAAGTTTTTTTTGCATCTTCAGGTCTTGCGGTTAGAGGAGTAGCTATCTACTTTTCAAGTAAACTACCCTGGGAATTTTTGCAAGTACATCGGGATATACATGGGAGGTGGCTATGGGTAGTAGCTAAGTTACAGGGAAAAACGTTAAATTTTATAAATTACTATGGCCCTGTCTCAGATGATATTGTACCCTTGGTTCAAATTAATGATTTATTGATAGGATCTCCTGGGCAGGTGATATTTGGTGGGGACTTTAACTTCATACAGGATGTAAGGAAAGATACCTCGAATAAAAATAAAAAAACAATTAAAACCAAATACAAAAAAAATAGTGGGAGCCATTATACAAGAATATCAATTGGTGGATCCATGGCGGGAAATCAATCTAGATAAGGAATTCTACACTTGCTATTCGCACCGTTTTCGGACCTTGTCTCGAATAGATTTTTTTCTTACGTCCAGATCCCTTCAGATTCAAGATGCTGGCATAGGCTCTAACCCTTTTTCAGATCATGCTTATGTCGGGATAGAAATGGTGCTTGAGGGAGGAAGTAGGGAACGTTCCAGGTGGCAGCTGGATCGTCTCCTTTTACAAAATGAGGATTGGGTTCAGAGGTTTAGAGAGTGGATTCGGGAATATTTTCAGATTAATGAGAATACGGCAGCCGCCTTCTCGGTGTGGGGGGGTTTAAGGCAGCAGCCCGTGGACAGATAATAGCCTTTACGGCTGCCCAGTCTAATACCTGGAGGACTAAGATAGCTCAATTGCAAACTGAAGTGGATCGGGAATATGCTTTCCAACTCCAGCTTCTCCCAAACCAATATGAGCAGGCAAGATCAGCGCTGAGGGATTTTTTTACTTTAGAAGAAGTTTGCAACTCACAAATATTCCAACAGAGGGTCTATGAAGAAAGCCAGCTAATCGGTAAATTCTTGGCAAATTCTACTAGGAAAAAGCAAGAATCAGCTATAATATCTAAAATTCTAGACCCTCGGACCGGTCAAGAAGTAGTGAATGGTAGTGATATTTCACAGACTTTCGTTGACCATTTTCGTCAGTTGTATTCTACTGAATATTTAGTGGAGGAGGAGCTAATTCAGGAATATTTTTTAAATATGAATGTTCCTAAACTTTCAGATAATCGGATTGGCGAATTGGGAATGGAAGTGGAAGCAACCGAAATTTTAGTAGCTATTAAATCAACAGCCGGTGCAAAAGCTTGTGGGCAGGACGGCTTCCCTATTGAGTTTTATAAAGTTTTTTTAAAGGAACTCACTACCCCTTGAGAAATTTATTTAACTTTGTTAAAAAGGGTGGTGCGGTTCCTGTAGCTTTTAAAGAAGCAATAATTGTTTCTTTTGTTAAAAAAGATAAAAACCCAGAAGATGTGAATTCATATAGGCCCATTAGCCTTTTGAACTCCGATTATAAAATCTTGATGAAGGTATGGGCAGAACGTTTTTTACTTGCCGCTCAAGAGATAATCCATAGAGATCAAACTGGCTTCATAGCAGGTAGATCAATGGCGGCTAATACCCAGTTTTTAATACACGCACTGGGTTACTTTAATACAAACTTCATCCCGGCAAGTATTGTAATGGTTGATGCGGAGAAAGCCTTTGACCTCGTGAACTGGAGAACCCTATTTGTCACCTTGGGTCGGTTTGGGTTTCCTGCACAGGTGGTTAATATGCTACGGAATATTTACCAGGGAGCCACAGCCCAGGTTATAATAAACTCAAATCGTGCAGGAACCATAAAAATAAACCGCAGAACCAGGCAGGGCTGTCCGCTTTCGCCATTACTTTTTACCTTTTTTATAGAGCCTTTGGTTTTAAAGATACGAAATAATGTTGCTATCCAACCACCGATCCCTGGCATGGCTAAGCTCAAACTCTTTGCAGATGACATTATTTTATATTTGACCCCCGATAGAGAGAACCTCGAAATAGTTTTGAGGGAATTTTTAGAGTTTGAACAAATAGGCGGATATAAAATAAATGCCAATAAAACCGAGGTTCTTGCTCTTAATGCTGATCTGAATTCTTTTCCACCTTGCCTGAAGATGCAAGCAACAAAAACTGACCCTATAAGATATCTTGGGATATATGTATCTAATCAGTATCATCAGTTATTTGAATTAAATTATTTAAGAATGAAGGGTAAGATTAAGAAGCTGTTGGAACAATGGACACTACTCCCCTATCGATAGTGGGCAGAGTTTCATTGATTAAAATGTCCATACTTCCGTTGCTTATTTTTTTGTTTACTAATGTCCCGATTAAAATAAACCAGTCATACTTTAAGGAAATTGATACCCTACTTAGGGAATTCATTTGGTGTAAGAAAGTTTCAAGGGTTAAATTGAATGTGGTACAATTACCAATAGTACAAGGGGGGTTAGCGTTGCCTCATCTGAGAACTTACTGAGGCCGCTTTAGTGGCTGGCTTGATGGGATCTAACTCTACCAGAGACAGCTTTTTTTAGATAAAATGACACAAGAACTTGGATCACTAACTCGAGTGTTTTTAAAAACTTCCAAATTTCCCAAAAAAACACGTTATAAGACTTTAAAAGATTATTTTTTTAGACTTCAGTCCTTTTTTAAAAAAACGGGCTCGTCGGGTTTCCAGTATCTAAAACTAAGAGAATGTACTAGTCTCGGTCTCCAGTTGCAATCAAGGCATATAAATATTTGGGAAGGCTGTGGACTTTCTGAGCTAAGGCATTTTATAGTTCAAAATAGGCCGATTTCCTGGCAAGAGGTAATGGCATGGGCGGAGACCCATCGGAAGCCGACCTTTTTTGAATATTTACGTGTCGTTCACTTGTTAAAAAACACCAGTGGTATTTTGGATACCCCTAACCAATTTGTGGCGGCCCTTTATGGGGCTAATGTTAAAGGGTGGGAAACTGGTATAGGCTGCTACATAAGCAGGGACAAGCTCCTGTGATAGAAAATCATTTGGATAAAATAATTCGGGAGACCGGATGTAGGCTGGCTGGGAAGGAGTGGGAGTCCATCTGCTATTTAGGAAGTAAATCACTGCGTGCTGCAAATTTCAAAAGGATGGCCTTCCTATCAAGATGGCTTTCTTATTTAACTCCGGCCGCCTTAAAAAAAAGATTTCCTGGAGTTGAAAATAAGTGCTTTCGTTGCCAGACAGATGGGGAAGGCGGGTGGCATCATACTTTTTTTGCATGTTCAGGACTTAGGTTTTTTTGGGAGGCAGTTTTTTCGGACATTAAGGGGCACATTACGATGGCGGGCGGAAGCACCACCGCCGTGCTAGCGGATGCAAAAAGCACCAGTTACCGCCGGCACGCAGCAGTCCACACGCCCGTCCAATTACGATGCGAAAAGTAGGCCAAACACCGCCGGCAAGCCAGCAACAACGTCCGCCATCAAAGTGCGCCCGTACACGTAGCGGCGCAGCCCAACTGACACACACCGTCCGACGAAACACGTCCCGCCCGGCGCATAAATTACGATGCCGCAAACAAACGGCTCCCACGGCCAAGAGATACCGTACGACAAACCGAAGCGGTAACACGGATGCCGAGCACGGACAACGAAGAAGCGGCTCCCCGAGCATGAATCCAGCACTGCAGGCCCTCCCCATGCTTCTGCTGATGCACCACCAAGGACGCAACGTACCGCGGAGACGCAGGTAGGCACACACACAACAAGTGCACGCAAACAGCGCACACAGTGCAAGGGCGGAAAAAGCGGACAACCCCCCACCAGCGCGTGTACACAACACATCCACCATTGCATCCACATATGACACACAGGCCAAATCGTAACATCGCGGAACACATGTGTACACACCACCTGGGACTAGGAACCAACCACCCCGTCACGGCCCCAAAGCGCCGATGACGCCGCCACACATGCGCACAACGCAGAGGCCAACCGCAGTGCCATGCATGCGTCGCACACAGACACAGGGACACAACCAAGCAGCACACATATCAGCCGCACCCCGAACGCACATGACACGTGACAGGCCTGCCACAGACATGTCCCCAACGCCCAATTCACGGACAACACCCAACGCCACACAACCGACGCACACATGTCAGTGAAGTCACGCAACAGCAGGACACACCCCAGTGTAACAAACATGGCGTAGCACACAGCGGCGGCAACACCAACTAGGAGAAGCAGGGCCCCTTCGGGAAGAGGAACGCCAGTACCACACTGAAACACCCATACCACCCTGCACATATGAACAAGACATATAAAACGGAACACCAAAGAGCCCGGGGACCGACAACAGGTGGCCCAAGAATAACATTCACACACAAGGCCCAACGCAGAGCGGAAAGGCAGCCTGCCGCCCACACAAGGGAGAGCAGACAGCACTGAATGACCTTCCATTCCAACTCCGAAACCACAGCCCTACGACAGAAGCCGGTGAATACAGCCATTGTCCAAGAATAGACCAACACAGGCATGCCGAGGAGACCGACCACAGGGCAGATAGCGCATATCACAGAAGCACACAACGGACGGGGAAGAAAGAAGAAAACACTCCCCCATGTCGGCCACATGCAAGTTAATTGGAAGGAGTCACACATCACTGACCTTGAACTGTCTGAGAAGCATGTGGGAAGAGGGCCCGTGTCCTCCAAACAAGCAAACAGAACAAAAGTCCTGTCTCCCTACGACTACACAGAGCTCACAGCAACCTCGGAGCGTGCACATTGCAGACTGCACACACAGCCGGAGCACGCCACCACAACGCACCGCTGGGAAATGGCAACCGCAACACACCTACCCAACTACGCCGAACAGCTCAAGCTGTACAAAACCAACCTGTTCCATACATTGGGATGCGATCTCCTGTCCCTGCTGAACGTAAGTTACCGACTGACTTACCGCATCACATTGTTCAGCTGCGTCATGCCCGTCTTCTACTGTCGGAGGTGTCCATACCAGCATCCCGTCGAGATATGCCTCTCCAACCCGGCATGTCTGAAGGCGGACCTGCTACCACTACTCCTCCCTCTGGACGCACACGACAGGGCCTGCTCTGCCTATGGGGGCATGGCGTATGTGTCCAACATCGCACCCGCACTGAAATGGGACCACTGTGCCTCCACACGACGGATCATCGAGAACAGCTACATCGAATGTCACCCAGCATGCCCCATCATGGTCCTCCAAGGGACAACTTACGAACAACACCTTGACAGCCACCATCCGCTACATTGGCTGGCAAACATGTACACCACCAATGACATGGAAGCCCTGCTGGACGGCATTGCATACCTGACAACCTATCAATTCGTCGGACCACAACGCAGATTCCCCGAGTGACCTATGATGTCCAACCCCGCACCCATGCTTAGCTTCCGCACGGACTGGCCAGTCACCACCACAACAGCCATACCAAACGACCGGCAACTGTAACCACACCATCAACGACATCGCCATGACATCGGATATGACCGGGACATGCACACTGTTCCCCATCACATCCAGGAACACCGCATGCATCGTGGGAGGCAGTGGCATGGGCTCTGTGTATCGCACCCACATGGACGGAACTGCACGAACAACCAGGACACGACATGGATCCAGCGCCCATGGACACACACACCGCTCAGTGGACATGAATAGGTCGCCTGGAGTCTGTGGGTGCTGCACCCCTCCCACCCCCGCCCCGGGAATCCCATACCAGGACCTTTGCATGGACGACAAGTGCATACAACAACAACACGACCCCAGTGACTGTGACATGTCCAGTAACCACCACAGTGCAACAACAAGTGGCACGCCGCTGCATGCACGCAAGCACATGCCCTGATGTCATCTCACATGCACGCGTGCATGAGGAACAACCGCAGCAAACCTGTCACATGGAACTGAGATGGACTGTGCCCATGATGCCAAGCGGTCTGGTAGGCTACATGTATACCGTCTGTGTCAAAGTCCGCAGCTCCGCAGCTATACGTAAATGTACATTAGCACAGCCTTGGCCAAGCAGATGTCACTCTGAAGCCCACATCCCACATGCAACAGCCAATCACATGTAACCCCACACCCTATCCCATTTGCAATCATGCTCAGTATATCCTCAACATGTATTCCGCTGCCAGTAGTGTCCACTATACTGCATCACAGAGGACAGAAGACTCAATATAATGTTTGAAACCAAAACTGTCTCCGCTGACTCATTTCACAAGTACGAATGAGAGAGGATGAGAGTATGTGAAGTACACGGCAGTCGTGACATGACCATGTAGTCCACTGGTATTGGATGTCAACGCAAATGAGTAACACTACTGTGGAAGACACACATGTGTCGTGTGAAGTCGTATGGACGCAGTGCTCAGGTGGGTGGGTGCGACGGGTAGATGCGCACATGCCAAGTTGGAGCACGCCGTGTTGGGAGGGGTCATGAACAGTACACCACCGCTTCCCTGGGCATTGTGAGAGGACACCTGTCGGGGGGAGTGAACACGTGTGTGCACAGCAGCCGGGCACACGTACAAAGCGGTACCAGGCGCACCTCAGCCCACCCTCTGTGGACAAGCTGGATCCTGTTGTGCGCCCGCCATGCCCCTTGACAAGGCACACACAGCCCCAGTCGACCAGGTGTAACCCCAACATAGTCAATCCGCACAGGCGATACAGGGCACGGGATGGCAGTGGAGCATGGTGTGTGAGAGGTCTCCTCGCGCTCCTCCTGGTCATATCACGCAGGCAATAGAACCTCAACGTCTAGCATGGCACAAGTCAAATGGAAGTGTAGGGGGACGCACCACAGCACGAGCAGCACTGACGTCACGGGAGGTGGCTCGCACCATCCCATCCATTGCCCATCATACCAACCACGCCACATGCCATTGCGACTAAGTGCAAGCGCGTGCGCCACCACCCCGAGCCCTCCCCAGAGAGGCCAAAGAGTGAATGTGTGGGCCATCAGTCACAGACGGACGTGGCCTGGCCGCAAGGGCAGCCACAGCCACTGGGTGTCGCAGGTGGCGGATCCGGAAGGCGAAGACTGTGATGCATAGTCCATGCAGGCCGGGTCTCCATTTGGGGCACCACGCAGGTGGACGGCGTCCCGCAACACATCATACCCTGAGACAGCCCACTCGTGCAACTGGACCCACACATACACTCCTTGCCCTCTCTGGTGCGAGCTTGGGGCTGCCTGTGCAAGCGCTAGCCTCGCAGGTGAGCATGCATATTGGGGGAGCGAGGGGAGGACATGAGGGCTGGGGCAAAGATGACTGTATCACTGTCAGTTAGTACAAGGGATGACCCAGATGTGGAAAGGAAGAGACGTGTCCCGTGTGTACTGCAACTAGTCGCCAATCCAACTACCCCCCATGTCCAGAATGTAAGCCCGCACCTAGGCCCGCCCATCCGCCACATCGAACATACCACCAGCACGACAACCTTCCCATTCGAAACACTGACTGGGGGTGGCGACCAGTGTACAATCATGTGTAGCCTACCCACGCGTACATGTGGGCCCTCCATGATCCATGTCACCTGCGGCAAAGTCATGACATGCGCAATGAGGGAAGTGAGGAGAGCTGTCCGCCCCACGCACAGAAGGTGCATCAGCTCCACAGACCCAGCAGCGAGTCCAGCAGGGGTCACATGTGCAGGGGCAGCTGTGCCTGGTGTGAAGGCACATGCATATAGACAGCACATCGACCAATGTGTAGTCTGCCCACATCTACAGTCCATCATCATGCGGACATAGGAATTGAACACAGGGCAACACATCTTAGTTGGTGCACCCACCGTGACCAACAATGCGCAATCATCGACGTACCCGCCCTGTGCATGGCCCCCCACCCAACGGAGGCACATCCAGTGCCACCATCCCACACACACAAGCCTTCCACGGAACATGCTGTGTCCAATGGTCAGTACAGAGTCAGCGCCCATCTGGTGGATCCTGAACAGGAGACACATGCACACACATGCCAGCTCCCACTATGTACGTCTGCCACCTGGCACGTGCAATGTAACCTCTCACCTGTGACGTGTGACTGCAAGCACACAGCCGTCTTGGCATGGGGCTGTCAATGTGGACACCTGTCAATGTTTCGGGAGGTGTGATCCGTACAGTGCTGTACATAGGGTGCAGTGCTGACACCTACTACTGTCTCATATCCCCTCGTGCCACAGGTCCCACTTGTTTTGGCCGCTCAGCCTGTGCCCACATCGTCGTCGTCGTGTGCCATACTCATCCAGCCGCGGAAGCAGTTCCATGCTCAGCAGACATTCATGTTGCCGTGGCGTTGCTGCTTGACGGATATGCAGTCAGTCCCCATCAGCACGCCCCGCAAGTCATTGGGGCCTAGATCCCCATGTGCATGCACATGGCAGTGGTTTGTATCACTAGCCATTGCCATTGTTGGGAGACCTGTGTAAGTGTATTGTGGCCGTGCCGTCCCAGCTTGACAGCTGGGCTGTGGCTCATGTGCTTGCTCAGTCATGTCAGTGATGTGTATGCGAAATTGCTATGTGTCGTGTTGCTTTGACATGTGTCCTCTGCCATTGTCCCTAGGCGGAGACCGAACATTGACCGCCCATACCAATTGCTGGCGGACATGGACGATACAGAGGTTATTAGGAAGTTTCGGCTGGACAGGCCAACCCTGCATCGACTGTGTGCCATGTTAGAACCCCATCTCCGTCCTCGCAGGGTGTATCCGACTGCTGTCACCCCCACGGCTAAGGTGATGGCCGCCATGCATTTCTTCGCCACTGGGTCATTCCAGCACACAGTGGGCATTGGAGGAGGGATGTCCCAGCCCATGTTCAGCAAGGTGCTGAGGGATGTACTGGCAGCCATGATGCTGTACACGAAACAGGTACATCCGCTTCCCCAGGGCTCGTGAATTGGCGGCAGTGAAGGGTGCATTCTATGCCCTTGGCAGAATCCCACACGTCGTTGGAGCCATTGACTGCACACATGTCGGCCTTGTTCCACCACAGGCCACTGAGCACCTGTACCGCAACAGGAAGCACACGCACTCCCTGAATGTGCAAGTGGTGTGCCTTGCGGACATGGTGATCACCCACGTGTGTGCAAAGTTCCCAGGCTCGGCCCATGACGCACACATAATGCGCAACAGCATCTTGCCACGACTGATGTCCAATCTGCAACAGGATCGTGGCTGTATTGTCGGTGAGTATGTGGAGTGGTGTAGCGTGCTGGTTGTGCGATGCTGTCCCCTGTCCAGTTGGAATAGCAACGGTTCTCTGTGTCCCTCACACCCAGGTGACTCTGCGTACCCGAATGGGGCATGGCTGCTCAGTCCATTGAGGAATCCTCGCACCCCAGCAGACGATCGCTACAATGAGGCACATGGGAGGACCAGACATGTGGTCGAGCGTACCTTTGGCCTCCTCAAGTCCAGGTTCAGGTGCCTGGACCGCACCGGGGGTGCGCTGGCGTACTCCCCACAGAAGGTGTGCCAGATAGTGGTGGCGTGCTGCATGCTGCACAATCTGGCCATTCGGAAGCAGATCCCCCTCATCGTGGATGACGGAGATCAACTAGGGCCCCAGCCCGCAGACCAGGACAGCTCGAGTGAGGAGGACAGCGGAGAGGAGGAAGCTGGTAATGTGCGGCAGCAGCTCATCGCCCGCTACTTCACTTGACGGTGAGTGTCCATGTACGACGGCTGATGTGGCTGTATCTGTGCAGGTGTGTGTGTGCTGTGTCAGGGTGGCCGTTTGTTCACTGCGTGCTGTGTGTCAACGCTCCATGGCCAGGGTAGTATGCCACTGTTGGTGGCTGTGGCATTGTGCCCTATTGCTCTGTGCGATGTGTGTACATTGCTTGTAGTTGTTGACATGTACTGTGTGATGGGTGTGTGACACACTCATTGAATGTGCTCCTGTTCTGTCTCCCACCCCTAGGTCCCTACAGGCCCTCCGGATTCAATTGCCATGCCACGCATCAGGTGCCTTTCCGCCCAAGGTGGCCGTTGTATTCCGTACAAATAAAACACAGGGCACAAACAGCAGTTAGTGAAAAAGGTGCATTTATTACAAACTGTGACATGTGATTGTGTGTAAGGTGATGACAAAAGTGGTGCGTGCTGTGACAATGAGCTGTCGGTCATGGCTGCGTGATGATCAGGGTGTACCCACTGGTTCTATGTCCATAGTCCAACACACACATGCCATCCAGATGGCTGTGTGGAGTGGGATCGTAGTCCAAGTCAATGCAGTGGCTGGTCAAGGAAGGCTGGCGGAAGGCTGGCTGGCTGCCTCACTTGCGTTTGGAGCGTGCGAAGTCCTCCCGGGAGATCTGTTTCCACTTCGGACGGCCCCTTCCACGTTTGCGAGGGGGGTGCCTGCTTGCGACATGCTGGTGGTTGAGGTGTGCTCACTGGCTGTGGACGCAGGGGAACTGGACACTGCTGCTCCACCCTGCGCCCCGGCAGGTTGTGGCGGAGGGGGAGCTGCTGTCCCTGGCAGTGACCTCACCGCCACCACCAGCTGGCCCATGAGGTCCACGAGTTGGCCCATACGGGCGTCCATGGACCTCAGCACCCCCAGCACCTCACGCGTGTCTGAAGCAGACCGGACCCATTGTCCTTGGGCCTCTTCATAGGCCCCAAGGACTCTGGCCATTTGAGGCAGGGCATGGCTCCCAGGGGAGGCTGGCGTTTCCCTGACCCTGCTCCTCCTACCAGTCCTGCTGCCACCGGCCTGCCCACTAGCCACATTGCTCACCACGGTCCTCGCTGTGGCTCCCAGGGTGGATCCAGTCGGCCGGGCCACCACCTGCGCTGGGGCTGGTGTCAGCGAAGACGTGGTGGTGGTGGCGGCGGTGGTGGTCGGTGCGGCGATGGTGGCGGTTGCGGCAATGGTAGTGGCCGCAATGACCGTGGGTGTGGCTGCAATGACCGTGGGTGTGGCCGCAACGACAGTGGCAGCAGGGGGCTGGGAATGTTCAGCAGCCCTGGATGATGGGTTGGTGGGTAGGAGGGGTCCTGGGGAGCGGCTGGGCCCTGCCACACCAGATGGGCCTGCTTGGTGGTCCGTGTCCGAAGAGGAGGACAGATCCTCCAGATCCGTGTGTCCTCGTTGGGGGCTTGTAGGCTGGCTGTGCTGGCTGCTGGCTCCATCCCCAGCATCCAGCAGTTCGTCACCTGTGGAGAGAATGAGATTTGTTATTGTGTTGCACCTGGCGAAGTATGTAGTTGTCGTCTGACATTAACAGTTCGTGCAATCTCGTACATGGGTTTCCCGGAGGCGTGTGTGTGGCTGTAGCATTTGTAGTTGTGTGTGCTTGGCAATGGGACTGTGTGCTGTGCACATGTGGCATGGGACAGATTGGCCATGCCGATGGGTGTGTTGCTGTGCCCCTACTTATTGTGACTCTGGTGTATGCGGGCTCCTGGCCCATCCTGGGTCTGGTTTGTACTTTGCTTTTGGTGTTCAGATGGGACGCTTAGGAACGCATATGGCAACATGGGGGCCATGCCCCAGATTCGCATTTGGGAGGGGATATGCTTTTGGGGTATATGCTGTGAGCCATGGGTGCCGAACGTGACATGTGTTGTGGCAGCATGACAGTGCATGGTTTGAGGTGTGTGCATGCTTGACATGGCCTGCATATTTGCTGTCTGTTGTGATTACTGGACATGGCATTGGACGCATCGTTATGAGTGAGTGATGGTTGTGTGCCAGCCAACGTATTGCAGTTGTCCCATCTCCTTGGTGTGCGTGCTGCCCTGTGCCATGTGCATCACTGCAGTGCTCGGGGGTGTGGCCCATGTTGTGTGTTGTTGCTCACAGTGTGTCGTGCGCTTCATTGACTTCTGGCACATGGTTGGTCATGGGCATGTATCTTAGCGTGACTGCTGTATGTGTGGCAGCTGTGCGGATGACATGCCTTTCATGAGACTGGGGCTGACGGATGGATGGTATGTTGTATGTGCATGGTGTGTCTGTGTGTTTGATGGGTTCAGTGGTGTTCGTGTGCATATATGTTGTTCCGCTCTGTTGCGTCTAGTGTTGTTTGTCTTACATAGGTGTAGTTGTGGGGTGTGTGGTTGACAGGCAGTAGGGGCTACATGGACAGGACTTCAATGGTGTTTCGGTTGTGTGTGATGAGTTGCACAGTGGCTGCCGTGTGGTACTATATTAAGTGTGGCTTGTGCATGCAGACGTGGCTCCTTGGGTGTTGCTATGTATGTGATGGGTCATGTGGGGTGTGAGTCTGTTGTTCATGTCCGTGTGCACATTGTTCACTTGTTCGTGACGGTGGGCGGTGCTGCGTGTTCGTCTGCTACGTGACATGTCCCATGTGTTGGTCGTGTTATGGTCCTCATGCCTCCAGTAATCCAGCCCTGTCCAGTTTCCCACCTGCAAGTTGTTCGTGCGTGCACTGTACTGGATGCCACATGGCTCTAAGCGGGGGTGCTCCATGTTGCAGGTCTGTGGGGGTGGTGGGGTGTTGTGGGTCGTGGGGGTGGCTGGACACCCACTGACACCGATTGCTGTGGACCGTGATGTCTGCCTTTCGGCTGTCGTTGTGCACTGCGGTGGCTGACACGTGGCTGTGGGGTGTGGGGGATGCTCCTCCTTGCTGTGCTGTGGGACTGGGGCCTGGTGTGTGTTGTACTTGGGCTGTCCACCCTCCCACCCACTGCACTTTGTGTTCCTGCCACTTACCTGTTACTTGTCGGTTAGTGCAGCTGTGGCGGACACATGGGTGTGGTGGGTGCTCGTTGTGGCGCTTCTGGCATATTTGGGGACCTGTTGGTGGTTACGTGGCTGGCTGAGTGTACACATGTCCCCACGTATGTTACAGTTGTTCGGTTTGGGCTGTGTGTGGTGGTGTCTGTTGCATGTGTGTGTGATGTGTTGTGTATTGTGTGCTGGACATGGGGGTGTTTGTCCCTGGGAGCTGTGGCATGGTGGTTGCGCATGTGAGTACATAGCGGTGTGCTGGTATACATTAGTTTGTACTTACCAGCCTCCACTCCCCTGCTAATCCGGCGAGGATCTCCGGATGTATTACGACTCGCACCTTCTCCTCCCACGCTTTGAAGGTCTTAAAGAGCGCGGGATTCCCTCCGCCAGTGACGGCAGCCAGCTCTCTGTTTTTGCCCTCCTTCTTCTTGACCAGGCTCTTTACGTCATTCCAACGTTTGTTTATTTCACCTCTGTTCCTGGGCAGGGTCCCGACTGCATTGACCTGGTCTACGATCCGGTTCCACATTCTGTTTCTGGTGGCTAGTGGTGTGTGCTGGACCATGTTCCCATAGATTTGTGGGTACACCTTGATGATCTCGTCGACCATGACCGTCAGCTCAATGGGTGTGAACTTGGGCATTCTTTGTGGTGCCATGGTGTTTGTGGTGCTGGTGCGGTGTGTGTTGTGTAATGTGCAGGGGGTTTGTGGTGCCGGTGTTTGGTGGTGGTGGTGGTGGTGTTTGGTGGTGGTGGTGGTGGTGGTGGTTGTGATGTGTGCGTTTCTGTGGTGTGCTGCTGTCCTTGCTGTGTCACTGTGTCCTCTCCTCTCCTCTCTGGTTTGCAATGTAGCAAGGGGTTGTGGTCTGTGGGAGTGCTGCTTTTCTACTCACCTATGTGGGTGTGTCCTCATGGTCTGTTGTTTTCAGGTGTGTTGTGTCTGGGGTTCTGGCCTTTGTATTTTTTGTTTGTCCGGGGGGTGTTTTCGGGATGTGTACTGTGCTTGTGTATTTGTGCGTGCCTTGCTGTGTGGACTTGTTGGCCATGTTGTGTGCTATTGGTTTTGTGTGCGGATGGTTTCTGTGCAGGTACGTTGGCGCCATGGCTTCTGCCGTGTCGATTCTCATCGGCGTTGTTTGCGCTGGCGGGCGGTATATTTGTGGTTTTCCGCGCTCATGTCGGTGCGATCGTAATTTCACGTGCGGTGTGTCGGCCGTGAGGGCGGGCGGTTTTGTGTTGTCGTGCGTGTTTCCGTCCGTGGCGGGCGGTTTGACTCCGACTCGGACGTTGGCGGGCGGTATTTTGTGTGATTTTTCCGCCGATGGCGGTTTTCGGTTTGTGTAATCGTAATGGCGTGGTCGGTGTTCAGGCGGTGTGTGCGGGCGGATTTTTGCCGCTTCCATGCCTGGCGGATTTTTTTACGCCGGGTATGGTAATGGGCCCCTAAGCAAGCAATCGGAAAGAGTATTTTGCTTGAGGTCGAAGCTGCTTTGTTTGGAATCTGCAGAGATGAAACAATGCTATCCGAACCCGAAAAAGCCTTTGTATTTATTTCTTGCACGGTGGCTTGTTCCCTAATTTTGCAAAATTGGAAATCTAGGGAAGCTCCCTCTCACTTGAAATGGCTCAATAAAATGAAAAGAACCCGAAAATTAAGTTTTTTAATGACCTAGAAAAGTGTAAAGAGAATTCACAACACTAGGGTTGGTAAATCAATGAAGCAGCTTTAATTAGAATGCATTAGCACTTTTTCTTATTGCACTTTTGCACTTTGTAGCACTAGCACTTTCATAGTTTTTTATCTTATAGAATGATGTATTTTGTATTTTTACCAATAATGTAAGGAGCCGCTATAGCCTAAATTTCTCGTTTTTTAATAAAATGTTGTAATCATGATGGCTTTAGGCGACAAGATGGCATTAGTACTGTATTGGCATTGCACTTTAGCTCCTCTTCTCTTATTGCTGCTACGTTGTAAGATAAATTTGCACTTTGTTTTGTGAATAATTATATGACTAGCTGCTTTAGTTTATTGAGAGGCTGTCTTTTTGATATTCTGTAGAAACTGGTTTTAATAATAATAATAATGATTTTAAGTATGCTTTGTGCTTTGTGAACCTAATGCTCTGCTAAAAAAAAAAAAAAAAAGTACACTCAGGATTCACTCATTACTCGAAGCTTTTCAGTCATTGCAAGTTCAGCAGAGAGCCAGGAGGCCTTTAGGTGTTCTGCAAGCTCATGTTAAGTGACACAAAATGGGACCTGAAATTAAATGAAATCTACAAGTAAGGCCTCAGGCAGCAGAGGTGTCTGTGTTCCACTCGGAACACTGACATAATATCGAGGAAGAAAATATCGACCTGACAAAATATCGAGTTAAAAATATCGAATACCAAAATATCGACTCCCTATCTACAAACAGGTAAGTACAAAAATATCGAATCAAAAATATTGTTGTAAAAAATATAGTCAAAATATCGAATTTTTTAAATCTCTTAAAAGTAATGTAAAATTAATAAGATAATAAATATAATTAAGTAAAACATACTTAAAAATACTTAAATAACTTTTAAATTAATGAATAATTAATTTAAGTAAAAAAAAAAATAAACATACATTTTTATTTTTTAATACATACATATATTAACGTAATATTATTAAAAAATATTCAATATTTTTAACGTAGGATAGCGGGAGGGTAAAATTTACTATTCCCACTCCAGTGAGTGCAACAGTAGGGAAAGCGTTGGATAGCGTAGGGGTAAACATTACTATTCCCACTCCAAAGAGTGCAACAGTAGGGAAAGCGTTGGATAGCGTAGGGGTAAAAATTACTATTCCCACTCCAGAGAGTGCAACAGTAGGGAAAGCGTTGGATAGCGGGAGGGTAAAAATTACTATTCCCACTCCAGTGAGTGCAACAGTAGGGAAAACGTTGGATAGCGGGAGGGTAAAAATTACTATTCCCACTCCAAAGAGTGCAACAGTAGGGAAAGAGTTGGATAGTGTAGTGGTAAAAATTACTATTCCCACTCCAGAGAGTGCAACAGTAGGGAAAGCGTTGGATAGTGGGAGGGTAAAATTACTATTCCCACTCCAGTGAGTGCAACAGTAGGGAAAGTGTTGGATAGCGTAGGAGTAAAAATTACTATTCCCACTCCAGAGAGTGCAACAGTAGGGAAAACATTGGATAGCGGGAGGGTAAAAATTACTATTCCCACTCCAAAGAGTGCAACAGTAGGGAAAGCGTTGGATAGTGTAGGGGTAAAAATTACTATTCCCACTCCAGAGAGTGCAACAGTAGGGAAAGCGTTGGATAGCAGGAGGGTAAAAATTACTATTCCCACTCCAAATAGTGCAACAGTAGGGAAAGTAATATTTTAATATTTTAATAACAATTATTTAATTATCAATACTAATAAACATTATTATTAAAATTAATTACCAATTACAAAATATTTAATAATTAATTAATTATAAATACCAATACAATTTATTTATAAAAAATTATTTACCTATTAATAATTAATTAACAACCAATTAATATTCAATGCCAAAAATTTATAAATAATAAAAAAATACCAAATAATAATTAATTAACAGTAAATTAATTATCAAAACAAAAAAATTATTTTCAATAATTAATTATTTACAATTAAATTACTTCCCACCAAATCCCCCTATCAACCCACAACCCACTACAAATAATAAATTAATAGAATTAACATAATTATCAATTAATCAATTAATAAAAATTAATTACCAATTAATAAAAATTAATTACCAATTAATAAAAATTAATTACCAATTAATAATTAATTAACATTAAATTAATTAGCAAAACAAAAAAAATATTTTCAATAATTAATTATTTACAACTAAATTACTTCCCACCATATCCCCCTATCAACCCACAACCCACTACAAATAATAAATTAATAGAATTAACATAATTATCAATTAAGCAATTAATAAAAATGAATTACCAATTAATAAAAATTAATTACCAATTAATAATTAATTAACAATAAATTAATTATCAATACCAATAAATAAAAATAAATATTTACTTAATTACAATTAAATTACTTCCCACCCTATTCCCCTATAAACCCACAACCCGCTACGGAATTAAATGACGCAAAAATTAAATAACATAAAAATCATTGCTTTAAAAAAATTAAACATACATTACAAAAACTAATATAAACTTTTAACACATATACTAAAATACAAAACACTTTGAAAAAATTCGATATTATTAAAAATTCGATATTTTTTAATGCCTATATTTTGTACTTAGATATTTTGACAATCGATATTACTTACCTTAATTTCGATATTTCTAACAACTATATTATGTCCATTCGATATTATGTCCATTCTATATTTTGGATTCGATATTCTGTCCATTCGATACTTTTATTTCGATATTATGTCTATTTACCGTTCCACTCCTCTCGGAAACACGTTAGGCAAGAGAGTTTTGTATCAGATTACAAATTTCTCAGTAAGGTCTTGATCAGCAGAACTAGTGCTCAGAGTACACAGATATAAGCAACAGCTTAGCGAGCACTGCTCTTCCTTGGGCGACAAAGCTTTTAATAAGGACTTAGGGGTCGATTCCGATCTCGGCCGGAAGCGCACCTAACAGTATTCGTCCGGAAAAAAACCCAGCCGATTGCGTGTTTCCCAACCGATTCGAACATTCGTCCGGACGAACAAGTACGATGCGTATAACAACCCAGTTTCCGAGCGAGCCGTACTTACCCAATCCAGCTCCTATTGCCGCGCCCGAGCCGGATCCGTAAACGCCGAATCGAGTCGTACGGAAGCAAATACACAGCACCTTCCGGCTGGACGAGTACGATGCGCACTCCGTACGTGCCGAACCCGTCGCTACGTCCGGGACGTTTGAGCATCCGGGCGAGCCATACATTAGCTCCGTTTCGCGCCACAAGACGATCCACGGCTACGAGACGAACAAGCCTGCTACGAGTATGACTCGAAGACGCGAGAAACCCGAACGAGACGATCCAAGCATGAATCCCATTGCGCAGGTCCTACCTATACTCTACATCTATTACCGGGACCGGCACGGACGCGTACGGCGCAGACGGTAAGTCAAACACCAACAATACAAACAAACGACACGTACCCGAAATATGCCACACACACATAGGGATGCACAAATGACGTACACTAGCAACAGCAGAACCATAGGGGTGGGATGGCCATCACCAATGCCATACACACCCATAGGGGGATGGATGCCTACCACCAACACCACCCTACCACCACCCCTACTCAGGGGGGGCTGGATGCCTATCACTACCACCACCCCTACTCAGGGGGGCCTGGATGCCTACCACTACCATCACCCCTACTCAGGGGGGGCTGGATGCCTGCCACTACCACCACCCCTACTCAGGGGGGGCTGGATGCCTGCCACTACCACCACCCCACTCAGGGGGGGCTGGATGCCTACCACTACCACCACCCCTACTCATAGGGGGCTGGATGCCCATCACTACTACCATCCCCACTCATAGGGGGCTGGATGCCCATCACTACTACCATCCCCACTCATAGGGGGCTGGATGCCCATCACTACTACCATCCCCACTCTTAGGGGGCTGGATGCCTGCCGCTACCACCACCCCACTCAGGGGGGGCTGGATGCCTTTCACTACTACCATCCCCACCCTTAGGGGGATGGATGCCTGCCACTACCACCACCCTACTCAGGGGGGCTGGATGCCTGTCACTACTACCATCCCCACCCTTAGGGGGATGGATGCCTACCACTACCACCACCCCTACTCAGGGGTGCCTGGATGCCTACCACTACCACCAACCCTGCTCAGGGGGGCTTGGATGCCTACCACTACCACCACCCCTACTCATAGGGGGCTGGATGCCCATCACTACTACCATCCCCACTCATAGGGGGCTGGATGCCCATCACTACTACCATCCCCACTCATAGGGGCTGGATGCCCATCACTACTACCATCCCCACTCATAGGGGGCTGGATGCCTGTCACTACTACCATCCCCACCCTTAGGGGGATGGATGCCCACCACTACCACCACCCTTACTCAAGGGGGGCTGGATGCCTGCCACTACCACCACCCCTACTCAGGGGGGGCTGGATGCCTGCCACTACCACCACCCCACTCAGGGGGGGCTGGATGCCTGTCACTACTACCATCCCCACCCTTAGGGGGATGGATGCCTGCCACTACCACCACCCCACTCAGGGGGGCTGGATGCCTGTCACTACTACCATCCCCACCCTTAGGGGATGGATGCCTACCACTACCACCACCCATACTCAGGGGGGCTGGATGCCTGCCACTACCACCACCCCTACTCAGGGGGGCTGGATGCCCATCACTACTACCATCCCCACTCATAGGGGGCTGGATGCCCATCACTACTACCATCCCCACTCATAGGGGGCTGGATGCCCATCACTACTACCATCCCCACCCTTAGGGGGATGGGTGCCTGCCACTACCACCACCCCACTCAGGGGGGGCTGGATGCCTGTCACTACTACCATCCCCACCCTTAGGGGGATGGATGCCTACCACTACCACCACCCCTACTCAGGGGGGCCTGGATGCCTACCACTACCACCACCCCTACTCAGGGGGGCTGGATGCCTGCCACTACCACCACATATACTCAGGGGGCCTGGATGCCTACCACTACCACCACCCCTACTCATAGGGGGCTGGGTGCCCATCACTACTACCATCCCCACTCATAGGGGGCTGGATGCCCATCACTACTACCATCCCCACTCATAGGGGGCTGGATGCCCATCACTACTACCATCCCCACTCATAGGGGGCTGGATGGCCATCACTACTACCATCCCCACTCATAGGGGGCTGGATGCCTGTCACTACTACCATCCCCACCCTTAGGGGGATGGATGCCCACCACTACCACCACCCCTACTCAGGGGGGGCTGGATGCCTGCCACTACCACCACCCCTACTCAGGGGGGGCTGGATGCCTGCCACTACCACCACCCCACTCAGGGGGGGCTGGATGCCTGTCACTACTACCATCCCCACCCTTAGGGGGATGGATGCCTGCCACTACCACCACCCCACTCATGGGGGGCTGGATGCCTGTCACTACTACCATCCCCACCCTTAGGGGGATGGATGCCTACCACTACTACCACCCCTACTCAGGGGGGGCTGGATGCCTGCCACTACCACCACCCCTACTCAGGGGGGCTGGATGCCCATCACTACTACCATCCCCACTCATAGGGGGCTGGATGCCCATCACTACTACCATCCCCACTCATAGGGGGCTGGATGCCCATCACTACTACCATCCCCACCCTTAGGGGGATGGATGCCTGCCACTACCACCACCCCACTCAGGGGGGGCTGGATGCTTGTCACTACTACCATCCCCACCCTTAGGGGGATGGATGCATACCACTACCACCACCCCTACTCAGGGGGGCCTGGATGCCTACCACTACCACCACCCCTACTCAGGGGGGCCTGGATGCCTACCACTATCACCACCCCTACTCAGGGGGGGCTGGATGCCTGCCACTACCACCACCCCACTCAGGGGGGGCTGGATGCCTGTCACTACTACCATCCCCACCCTTAGGGGGGTGGATGCCTGCCACTACCACCACCCCTACTCAGGGGGGGCTGGATGCCTGCCACTACCACCACCCCTACTCAGGGGGGGCTGGATGCCTGCCACTACCACCACCCCTACTCAGGGGGGGCTGGATGCCTGCCACTACCACCACCCCACTCAGGGGGGGCTGGATGCCTGTCACTACTACCATCCCCACCCTTAGGGGGATGGATGCCTGCCACTACCACCACCCCACTCAGGGGGGGCTGGATGCCCATCACTACTACCATACCCACCCTTAGGGGGATGGATGCCTACCACTACCACCACCCCTACTCAGGGGGTCCTGGATGCCTACTACTACCACCACCCATACTCAGGGGGGCTAGATGCCTGCCACTACCACCACCCATACTCAGGGGGGCCTGGATGCCTACCACTACCACCACCCCTACTCAGGGGGGCTGGATGCCTTCCACTACCACCACCCATACTCAGGGGGGCCTGAATGCCTACCACTACCACCACCCCTACTCATAGGGGGCTGGATGCCCATCACTACTACCATCCCCACTCATAGGGGGCTGGATGCCCATCACTACTACCATCCCCACCCTTAGGGGGATGGATGCCTACCACTACCACTACCCCTACTCAGGGGGGTGTCATAAGGTTTCTGCACATACACAGAGCTATGCACAGGAAAATGGGACCCCGGAATACAGTGGTTTGCCACCATATACCGTAGCGCCCAAAAACCCCAACCCAACTAGCTTAGCATCCCATTAGCACCCAAGTACCAATGATTAGACAACCCAGAACACGGTATCTTTATCTCAGGACTCGCAGAAGCAAGAACACTCTTTCGTCACTCACTCGTACTTGTCCACAAGGTGCGTAGGAAGAGACACTGGATAGGTTAAAATGTTTATTCCAACTTACGTGCTCTAATGTACAGTACACGTGTCAGTACTAATAGCATAATGCATATGACTAATATAAGCAGCATGGTTACAATTCCATAGAATACAAACGGGAAAGCATCTCAGAGCTCAGTGGATAAACGTATAAATAACATTACCACCCTCCCCTTGCAGTAAGACAGTTTATTATAATAATAGAAGACCTCTGGGCTTTGACTAGCGAACCCCCATACCTCAGTCTCTAGATGCAGAATTACATCAGCAGGACATCATAGCTCTTCTCACTGAAAGGGATTTCTCCAAGTGCCTTAAGCGCTAGTAAACCACAGTATTAAAAGCACACCAAATTCTTCATGGCAATTGCACCTAATGTTATGTCTGGGTGCGCGAGACTGGCCATATCAGGAAGAACCAAAATACATTGTTATGCGACCTTGTACATGTTTGTGCAGACTGAGCCCAAAAAGGTGAACAACAGAAAATGCAGACAGTGCAAAAGAACTTGGCACGAGCAAAGGGCGAGGGAGGCCCGGCTCAGTGTAACGTGCGCAAAGAAAAGCAGCATGGCAGCCAGGCCTAGGCCAACATAACAAGGCAGGTAACAATCCACAAGACACCCTCCCCTGGTCAGTCCAGCGGCCAGGACAGAGGCCCATCAGAGGAAAAACACAGCCGTTGGAGCACAGGGAGCGCCCAAACGGCGAAGGGCAGGTCAATCCATGAAAGTGTAAGTGCAGAGAAAAGCCATACCCTCCAAGAGTTCATCATTGGAATTGTCAAAAAACATAGATGCCATCCAATCCATGAGATCAAAGAGCAGGAATGCTCCTCAACAAAGGGAGCATCCAGAAGCAATGCGGGACAGCTTGCGTGATAATCGAAACAGCTTCGTTGTAGGAGATCCTGGGCAGCCGCCCAGATATCCCATTGCGCCAAAATCCCCAGTGCAGCCGCACGCGCCATACAGCCAGCAACGGAACAGTCCTGCTCATGGGCCTCTAAGGGACCCATCAACTGAACAAAATCCGGAACAGACAATGACGAATTGGAGAGGCAATAATCCAGAGTCCAGGTGAAAGGACAGCGGACACAAGTCATCACAGGTTGCACGCAAGTGAAATACGCAAAGCGAAATGAAAGAGTATATGACACACTCAGTGTCGCCAATGGCAAGACACCAAAACCGGCCAAAAGGCGCTCACGGAGCAGCTGGAGGCGTTCTGGATCGAGCAGGTCCCATCGGGGAGCAGCCATTGCGCAGAAAGCAAATTAAGAGCAAGACACCAGCCGCTAAAGCGAGGATCAATGGGAAACCGCCAAAGACACTGGAAAAAATAGAATGTATGAAAGCCGGGATGACACCAAAAATAGTTTGGAAGGAGGACACCAAGCCCGACCCAACGACTTTAAAAAAGTGTACTAGGCCTTCAGTGTTAGATGCGTTAAAAATACGATGAATTAACTCCCCAAAATGTTGGGGGAGATTAGTGTTCAAAAGGGCCTGTATTTCACTGTGGGTACTCGCCACCTGGAGAATGAATGTCTCCCGGGCGGACGTGAGCATAACTTCCTCGTTTAATAATAGTGCCTTTATTCTGCTCAGTCTATTGAAATCTGCTTCCATGGTAGGGATGGAAGGCCAAATAGAGATATCAACCTTGCCATGAGGGGGAGGAAATAGCACATTTTTGCAGCAGACAACCCTGTGCGAAACTGTTACAATGTAAGGAATGCCAGCCTGCAGGCCACAACAGTTTTCGTTATTTAAAAGTAAATAACTACCATTGGAAAGGAGAGTGAAAGTAGGTGAAATAACAGGAGCAGGAATACCCTTCAGCACACAAGCAAGATTAGGAGAGGAAACGCTACATGAGCCATGCAATTTAATGTGTTTACAAATAAGCGAATGACCCATAGTCGAGTCGCAGTACTCCCCCGTGAGAAAGACTTCCTTGCCGTCCCGAAGGCATTTATACATGAAAGGCAAGGACCAGAGTTCATGCAGGAAAGCACTGCCCAACGGCCGGTAACGGCCCACAGGATAATGTTTCATGCATGAGTCAAATTCAAATAAGGAAAAAGGTAAAGCGATAACCCCATGAACTAGCCACACAGCAGAATCGAGTTCTGCAACAGAGAACGGCAAAGGATCCATTTTTTCGATATGTAATAGAGTGTAAGTTGCATCTTTCATGGACATAAATTGCTGTTTGTCAGTTAAGTTAAAAGGTAGAAACAAGGCAGAGGTGTTCAAAAAATGCCAAGGAACTTTACCTAACTTAAGCGTCTGTAAAGTCCATGCAAACTGCATAACTGAACGCAATTGATTCTGACCATGATATAACACAGAAACATCATCTTGTACAATATCAACAACAGAGGACACAATATTCTCTAGAGTATAAATGCGAGAAGACAGGGTATTAATACTATTGTCAACAACAGCAAGCACCTTTTCCAAATTTGCTTGATCTATTTCCCGAAGACGGGAAGCAGCTTCCATTTGTGATAGCTTCCAGAGTTCATTATATGTTTCATAAATGAATCTTTTAGGTCGGGGACCACGAGGTCCCAAAACAAAGTCGGACAGATCAATATTGCCTGAAAGGAGGGACAAATGTTGTTTAACAGAATCAAGGGACGAATGTTGCAGCCATTGTTTGCATAATTTACCAACAGAATATGTAGTGACAGTACGGGAATCAGTAAATCTCGGATCAGGCCTATCCTGTGTGTAACTAGCTCCTGAGTCGTGAAAACGCATTTGACATGCATTAGATGATATAGGCCATACCAACCAGGGTGACTGATCTAGCTCAGAAACATTATACGAATTATTTTGTAACAGAGCCTGCAGGGACACGAGGGACATATTGAATCGTGAGCTTTCATTGGGAAAACTCGACAGGGATGGTATTGATGGAGTATTCAATTGTTTAGTGGTTGCTAAGCCCCAACATGTAGTCTGATAGATGGAGACATTGAGGAACATAATTTGTGTAGGGATGAGGCAAGCACGGTGTAATGCCTCGGTTCCCTGTACCTGCCATGGCTTGGAGCCCCAAATAGATTTTAAATCCACTGTATTATCCCAGTACTCATAACCACCCACAGCTAGGGCACTTAGAAAGGAACCTGAATAAAGCAATTTGGTGTGTGTTAACATAATTTTCTGAGTTGATGTGTTATTTAGTCTAAAATAATAGGATGCAGGGTTCGACCGATTAAAATCAGTGAAATAATTAAACTTATTTCGAAGAGTTTGAGAGCTACCTGGCAAGGGGTTTGGACAATGTTCCCATTGGGTATAGTTAACAGAACTACGCAGGGCACTGGGCTTATGGAGAAAATGATTACCCCAATGTTGGTAACAATACAAATCGGCATAATTAGCAGAATTCATATATAAATCTTCAGCATTAAAAGATGCATAATATTTTAAATCGGCAAACAATGCTTCAACGGCATGCACATCCCAATCATCAGAATGAATATTATTTTGTACTACATCACCCATTGAAACACGAAGGACATTAGGTACATTAATAATTTCCGTCGGACCATGGATTTGATAGTTCACTGCATCCCATACGATGCCATCAGCAACTGGGAAAGCTGAAATGTTCACAAATGTGTGGTCACGCTTCATGATGTGAGACGAGGAATGAGGAGCCAAAGTTCCAGAAACATAGTCTACAGCAGAGCGTTCAGGTAAATAGTGACCATTAATTAGTAGAAAAAACACTGTGACAAAGCCAATGGACATGAACAAAAATATCAAGAAAAGTACCAACCAGATGTATGTCCAGGGTGGAATTAAAAAATTGTCTCTAAACCAGGACACAAAAATACTGAACTTGGATGGGACTTTTGAAGAGGTGGAATCCGAATCAAAAGAATAACGAGTCGGGCCAAGTGGCGTTGTTGGTTGATGTGCCACCGATTCAGATGCAGGATAAGTATACTCGTCCTCGTCGATGTTGGTGGAGAGTTGGGGATCAATTATAGTTTCAGGTAAAATAGAGGATTCAGGCAAATCGACCATCTCAATTACAGCATCAGCGACCGTTAGTGTAGATGGGCCACGAACATATGTCCGATAAATGGCAGGACAAGAGACCGCTGGTGTGACACTATTCAGGATCGGCCAGGCGCTGTAGCTTGACATTTTCCACTGAGATGTATCTGTTCTCCTTGCGACCAGGAAGCGGTGGTAAAATGACTGTACGTGTTCCCTTCAAGCCCAGAACTGGAACCGGTGCACGAAAAGAGGGGCCAAATTCTTTTTTGTTTTCAACCTTCTCTCGAACCAGTTCTCCAACTTTCGGAAGCCAGCCGGCTACCGGAATCTGCAACGCAGGATCTGTGGCTGAAGGCAAATGTGTAGTTGCAAGTTTGTCTCGGGCTTCTTGTAAGTCCTGTAACATAGCAGAATGGTTATCTACATCAAACTTGGCGGATTGCGCCGCGATGTCTGGACCCTCAAGGTCAGGCACAAACATTCTTATGCCAAAGAGCATTTCGTATGGGGTCCGCCCACCCAGAGGTCTTCTAGGGAGATTATTAAGTGCACGCTGAACGGTATACAAATGGGCCAGCCAGTTCCTGCCAGTACCTATAACCCTAGCTGTTAAGGATTGCTTTAAGTCACGGTTCATTCGTTCAACGATAGAGTTGCCCTCAGGCCTATACGGAGACGAAAATTTCACCCGCACCCCAAGCGAAGCCATTGCATCCTTGTAAGCCCTAGAGGCAAACGCTGGACCTTGGTCCGAATGGAAGGTGCCGCATGCGAAAATTCCCACAAAGACACGCAAATCCCTGATTACATTTCGGGCGTCAGCACTCCGTTGTGGCCAGACCCAGAGAAACCGTGTGCACGAGTCCACTGCCACTAAGATGTATTTATAGGCAGTGTCTGATGAGAATGGACCGCAGTGATCCAAGTAAACACACCCAAAGGGTCTGTTAGCAATGCAGAGCGGGGTTTGTGGTGGACGTGTTACCGTTGAAGGCTTAATCTGTTGACAAACGTCGCAAGAAAGCACAAAAGCACGGGTGTCTTTATATAACCCACGCCACCAATAACGCTGCTGCAAGATGGAAACCGTAGCTGACACACCTGCATGAGCAGAAGCCATGCCTTCGTGTGCAGCTGATATCAAGGCACTCCTGCGGTCCGCGTTGGGGATCAGCCGATCTCCAACGTCAGGTATCGTTACATAAGGAACCTGATCGGGACTTAACTTGTAAGAATACTTGGAAGGGAAACCTGTAGGGTAATTAATACCTTCCTTTGTTGCAGCAATAGCTGCTAGATATAACAGAGTCAATTTTAGACATGGACCTGGTAACCGCTGCTACTGAACACGTGACTACTGCTGAACGGGCAGCTTCATCTGCCAGATCGTTACCAATAGCGTGTGCGCCCACCCGCTGATGGCCTAAGGTGTGTACCACCTGTGTGAGGGGCAGACGTTGTTGCAATTCTGCCACTCGAACCCAAAGCATTTTATGCTTAATTGTGCTCCCTTTTGCGTCCTTGTAGTCGTTTTTCGACCAGAAAAACAGATTGTCATTGTAAGATTGTACACAGTAAAAAGAATCACATACAATAAGAGTGGTCTCATCCTGAGAAGCGAACTCAAGTGCAAGTAGCAATGCATGCAGCTCGGCCAATTGTGCGGTACTATCTCCAAGTGTGCGAGTATGCACTGCAGAGGATTTGAACTTTCCATCTACAAAGGAACCCGCAACAATAGCACATGCAGCTGAATAAGCGTGCTTGGACCCAGTGGCCGGCTGCGCCGAACCATCGGTGTAGATCACACATTTGTAATCCTCAAGCGGTAGTAAAAACAAAGGAGGAGGATGAACGAATTCATACTGCAAAAACTCCTGAGTCTGAAGAGAAGAATCAAAAACAAAAGTGACGTCCGAAGACGTCAAGGATGTAGCCCATTGTATCCAACGGGGATGCATTGCTTTTGAGTTCGGTACACTTGCCTTTGTTACTGCCTCTAGGGCAGGACAGGGTGTTACCACCAGAATTCGCTTTCCCTGTGCCAGTGCGCGTTCCTTTAGAATCGCCATTTGCACTGCAGTTAGAACTTTTTCAACAGATGTAAAGCGCAATTCAGCGGAAGTGTACAGATGTGACTTGTATGCGATGGGTACTGTATCACCTTCATTAAAGGTTAAGTATGTGAATCCCACCGCCCCCGGAATTATTCTAATCACCAGGTTTGTGTGGTTATCACGAGTCAAAAGATATTTAGACTCCAATAGGTCTGTCTGCAAAGACTGCAGAATTGAGGTATGCTCAGGCAGCCAGCAAGACCTTGAATAAGTTGGTTGTATCAAAGCGTACAAAGGCTTGATACGCTGGGCATATTCGGGAATGTAGGTACGCCCGAAATTCAAGAAACCCAGCAAAGACTGAAGTTTCTTCAGAGTATTTGGGGGGCACAAATGTGCACATTTTTCCAAGAAATGGGGGGCTAAGCCCTTACCTTCGTTATTGAGCTCATAGCCCAGGAACAGAACGGTAAATTCAGCAATGTGTGACTTAGCAAAGTTAAATTTGTAACCCTGCTCCGCAAATTCAAGAATAATGCGGTCCACACGGGACAAATGCTGAAATAATTAGTCGTCCGTCAGATAGATGTCATCTACGTACGAACATGCGTCTTGATCAATGTCATTTAACAAAGAAACAACACGGGCGGCGAATATACCCGGACTATTTTTGTAGCCCATGGGTAAACGCCGGAACTGGAATAATTTACCACCGGAAGTGAATGCGGTCCATTGACCACTCTCCGGGGCTAGGTTGTGCGTGTAGAAACCGTTTGAAAGGTCAAGTGTCGTTTTATATTTTTACGAACAAGACTGTCTACAAGCGCAGAACTATGTGTATTCTGTACCGCAAAGTTCCGACAATGGGAGTTTAAATGCCGGTAATCCAAAACTAAGCGGTACGATCCATCGGGTTTAGAAACCACGAAAAGGGGATTGTTCATAGGTGATACGCATGGTTCAATTACTCCCTGATATTCCAACTGTGTCAGAATTTCGGAGACGGGGCCTTTTGCCTGCCGTTTGATGGGATATTGGGGTTGTGGCTGCGGTAGTGACCGCAAAGGTATTGCATGAGGAGGTGATTCTTCATCCCATCCCACATGGTTGCGGTATAACGCTGGTGCCAGGTACACAGCCCACTCAGCTGCAAGTGCTTCAGCTTTGTCTTTTGGGACGTGCCGTGAGAAGCTTGGAAGGATTACCTCCTCTCCTTTATGTGCAGCTAAAACGAATGGGGGTGGCCAATCCACCTCTGCTAACAAAATGTCATATGAAGAGGTTAGATTTTCCCAAAAAATCCCTTTTATTTCACGCGGTATATCACCTTCAATTTGGATGACTATGTTGTATAGTCTGTCAGGGGGTGCCACTCTCGTGTCAGCTGTCTCTACAGTAACGAATGTTTCAGTTGCTGTCGCCTCCATATGAGGACGTAGCGCCTCCCGCACTATGGTAACTTCCGCGGCGCTGTCTAGGAGGGTCACTGCCCACGTCCAATTCTGGAGTCTCGTTCTCACGGTCTGAGGCATATTTCGCTGTGACAGCAGCAACCTTTTTCTTCTGAAATTGCGGTCGAGGAAGATGAAAGTCTTCTGCTTTCCCTCTGACTTGTTGTCGAGGTTGGTCTCGCTCCTGGGGAGCCTCTCGGCCCCTTCCTCTATCTTGCCGTCCTCCTCCACCAGCCTGTGACGACGTCTGGGCCTGTGAAGAACGAGGAGAACGCGTATCAGAGCTCTGAAACCTTTCTGGTGATTTAATCCTTGACCTATCACGTAAATCATAAGTACGTTCAGAAGAAACCGAAACTGGGGAAGCGCCTCTCGACCCCGGCTTCTTTTGTTGCTTACCCTGTTTTTTCTGTCTCCAACTCTTTTTAGTGAAGACCGGTTTATCATCTTTCTCAGATGCACTTTTTGTTTGTGTAACTTGTGTTTGCGATTGAGTTTGCATTTTTACAAAAGGCTTGTTGCCCAGGCTATTTCTTCCAATTGTTTTATAAGCCCGGGCAATAATTTTCGGTAATTCGCGAGGCCTGTCCAACTCTGGGACCAAAGCCAAAGCATTCGCTACTTGAAAGTTCATAGCATCGCCCTTGACATTTCCAAGGATCAGCTCAGCTACTACATCAAACACTCCCACTAGTCTCATCCCTAATTCCACAGCCGCTTCAGGGCCATGTTCATCCTGTACTTTTTTAATTACAGAGGGTAGAACCGTCATGGAAGGAGTTCCAAAACATTTTGAATAAACTGCTGCGAATACCTTACCCCAGTTTTCACATGATGTCAAATCGGGGATTATGTCTTTTGGCAAACTTATCGTGAGGATGCGGTGTTTATCTACTGGGGATGTATGGGGAAACACTGCTTCTATCTGATCGAACTTTTCTGCAAGCCAGTAAGGATAGTCGTCTTTATTTTGTGGACGTTTGCCCATCACAGAATTTACCATGACAGGACTTATGGTCACTCCAGCTGCAATAGCTGGTTGGCCTGCGACTACAGGAGCAGCTCCATGGAGACTACCTGTAACGTATGTCACTAAGGCTCGATGCACTCGCACCAATTCGGTATGCATAGTGCGCAGTTCCGCAAGCGGTAATGCCAGATAATTTGGATGCGGGGTATACCCGGCCAATACAGGCCAAGTGGCCCCCTGAATTGACAAGGGGCCTAAACGAACTGCGGTAGTTGGTTGTGGTAGGGCGCCATTAAACCAAACACGGTGCTGCCAAGCCGTGAGAGGTACTTCAAGAGTGGTATAGGGTCGATAGGCAGCAGGAATAACGGTGGGTTTATATTCATGAAACAGCTTATCACCTGCATCCACCGCTTCAAAAGTGATCCAAGTGTAAAACACTTCAAAGTGATAAGCCGGATCGGCTTGAACCACAAAGACCAACTCGACCCCTGTATCGGGCACTCCATACACAGCTAAGTGGTCTCGGAGTGCTCCTCGACTATGTGCAGCTATCGCCACACCAGCCATGACTAAACAATTATATTCGACAACCTAACAGGGAGCACAAAAATGGGTCTGTTAACTAACCTTTTTTAATAACTATCAAGCTTGAAAGAACCTATAAAACATTCAATATAGGAGGTATCACCGTCACATACGCCTCCGGAAGCGTACGTGAGGGGTTTGTGGACAAGCACAAGTACTACTCAAGCGTCTCGCAGATAAGCAGCCCCACGGTGGTCGCGCCATGTCATAAGGTTTCTGCACATACACAGAGCTATGCACAGGAAAATGGGACCCCGGAATACAGTGGTTTGCCACCATATACCGTAGCGCCCAAAAACCCCAACCCAACTAGCTTAGCATCCCATTAGCACCCAAGTACCAATGATTAGACAACCCAGAACACGGTATCTTTATCTCAGGACTCGCAGAAGCAAGAACACTCTTTCGTCACTCACTCGTACTTGTCCACAAGGTGCGTAGGAAGAGACACTGGATAGGTTAAAATGTTTATTCCAACTTACGTGCTCTAATGTACAGTACACGTGTCAGTACTAATAGCATAATGCATATGACTAATATAAGCAGCATGGTTACAATTCCATAGAATACAAACGGGGAAAGCATCTCAGAGCTCAGTGGATAAACGTATAAATAACATTACCACCCTCCCCTTGCAGTAAGACAGTTTATTATAATAATAGAAGACCTCTGGGCTTTGACTAGCGAACCCCCATACCTCAGTCTCTAGATGCAGAATTACATCAGCAGGACCTCATAGCTCTTCTCACTGAAAGGGATTTCTCCAAGTGCCTTAAGCGCTAGTAAACCACAGTATTAAAAGCATACCAAATTCTTCATGGCAATTGCACCTAATGTTATGTCTGGGTGCGCGAGACTGGCCATATCAGGAAGAACCAAAATACATTGTTATGCGACCTTGTACATGTTTGTGCAGACTGAGCCCAAAAAGGTGAACAACAGAAAATGCAGACAGTGCAAAAGAACTTGGCACGAGCAAAGGGCGAGGGAGGCCCGGCTCAGTGTAACGTGCGCAAAGAAAAGCAGCATGGCAGCCAGGCCTAGGCCAACATAACAAGGCAGGTAACAATCCACAAGACAGGGGGCTGGATGCCTGCCACTACCTCCACCCCTACTCATAGGACGGGTAATGCATGACACAACCAGCATACTCCCACATAAGGAATGTCTAAAAATTACATCCCCCCCAACACCATGACAAGTGTGTGTAGTCTGTGACAAATGCCTACAACACTGAACATGACATTGAACATACAATGTGACCCCCTAGCACATGTGTCACACATAAATGTGTGTGGCCTCCACAATGCAAGCCGACCATGGCCAATGTGGCAATGGGGTTGAACACCCCATCAACATAGCGACCAAAAGGTAGGTGTGGGGTCCATAGCTGATGCACCTTTTGAACAGTGTGGCAATGGGGCCCAAAGACCCATCACCACAGTGACCAAAAGGTAGGTGTGGGGTCCATAGCTGATGCACCTTTTGAACAGTGTGGCAATGGGGCCCAAAGCCCCATCACCACAGTGACCAAAAGGGAAGTGTGGGGTCCATAGCTGATGCACCTTTTGAACAGTGTGGCAATGGGGCCCAAAGCCCCATCACCACAGTGACCAAAAGGGAAGTGTGGGGTCCATAACTGATGCACCTTTTGAACAGTGTGACAATGGGGCCCAAAGCCCCATCAACACAGTGACCAAAATGTAGGTGTGGGGTCCATAGCTGATGCACATTTTGAACAGTGTGGCAATGGGGCCCAAAGCACCATCACCACAGTGATCAAAAGGGAAGTGTAGTCAGGGTAAAAGCTGCCAAAGCCAAACTGCATGGATGATTCCTGGTCACACAACAACAAACACATCAGTGGCATAGTAGTGCTTGTGTCCCATAGCAACATAGATTGGGTGAGGCAAACAGTGCAGTGCAAATAAAACATACCTTTGGCCATGTGCATACAAACATCACCCATGGGGGCTCACATTGTCAACATTCACAAATAACACAATGACAGAAGTGACCATCATAATGCAGACCCACATATCTGCACCAATGGACACACAAATGTAGATATCCTGTGGAGACTGTAGATGTCAGGTGAACAAATACCATACCATGGCAGCAATGGGACATACAAACCATGATTATTGTGCTGACTGATGACCTAGGAGTCCCAGGGACAGCAGGGGAAAGCCACCAAACAACATACAGCCAATGGCACACTCAAGATATGCCAATGCAGTGGTGCAAATGCACAAACACAAACAGGCAGACTCACACTGCATATCAAACACAACAGGCGATGGGGGTGTTTGCCAGTGTCCCCAGGCAACCACACAACACATGAGGAGGCCTGAATTCCAAGCACACAGATGTGTATACAGTGCCATACAAAAGTAACTCATGGATCGGATTCCCCTATGTGGGCAAAGAGGCATTGTTAGATGAGAGGGAGCCCAAATTACACATGTCACACAAGCTAGTAGGAACAGCAACTAACACAGCAAGAGACAGACCCACCACAGCACTACCCCCAGGGACCCCACATTGTGGTGACACTAGCCTGCATGATAATCCCACTGTGATGACAAAGGTAGATGTCATTCACACTGTGAACCACAGCCATGTGTCCTGAGCAACAAACTACCATCACACCTACACAAGCACAAATCAAACAGCACGGCCTGCCAGCCATGGCCAATATGGAGGTAGGGGTCTAGCCGTGCAACAACTCACATTTGCACACACTCAACACCACACACCTTGATCTCCACCAATGTGCAGCAGTGAAGCTCACATGGACTGGTGACATTGCACATGCACCCATGACAATCCCAGGGGTGGTGGTGGGAACTAAGGTGCAGAAACCCATCACACATGGCCAGTCAACAAGACTCGTGAATGTCTGACACACTGCACACTACGCGGTACATGGGCATGACGTGAAATCCACCACAATCAATGGGATCCTGGCCATAGTCACACACCAATGAAGAAGACAAGGTGACACACAAAGAACACACGTACACAACTTCCAACATTGCAGCTCTGACCCTGAGGAGTGGCAGCAGTCACACACACAACGTGTCACAATCACTGAAAGCTACCACAGACTGTAAATTACATGACATGTGTAACCAACAAGTGCCAAGGGGAATCCTGAATGTGTCCCATCTGCGTTTGCCCACATCCCCAGCCCTGACAACAAAGACAACCTGGGATGACAACCTGATGAACCTTAGTTTGCCATGCACCCACATCCCGGAGTAACCAGGTCCAAGATGCTGGATGAACACAGAACAACTCAGCAAGCATCAGAAACAGGAACATCCGTAGGGACACAGCCTGTGTAGGAAAAGGGAAGGGTACACGCACAGACATGCTTACACAACACAAAACACGGGCCCAGGCAATGTCACGGGATTACACACTGCCATGAGGGCACTCCACTGTTGTGGAAGGTCCGCTGTGCCAAACCTTGTCTGTGCACGACTCAAACATGTCGGCAGAACACTCGGTCAGTGAGTCAACAACTACAACACACTGAAGGCTCTGCTCACATCAGCCTGGGTACGGGAGTGTCACGTCAGTCATCTGCATACACCCAAAACACGTGTCAAGCAAGGTGCACTGTATACACTGATGAGTCCTTCAACATTGGTGTGCTAAACTGCATGTCCAGTGGAGATGGGCACACAGTCAGGGAAATAGAAACATTGAACAGTGGTAAGCCCACCAGATGTGCATCACTGTAAGACAAAGATGTTAATTTACAAATGCAAAACGTACATCCCTGTGTCATATGCTGAACATCACACCCTCAGACTGCAGCAGAGGATGCCATAGATCCAGACTACAACAGGACACATATCCCATGGACCACATGGAGTCCATCACTGCAACACTTCATTTCCCTGATCTGAACACTATTACAACTGCAAATGCATGATGATACTCATCTACATCATGTACATCAAAAGAAAAACCACAAGTAAACAAAAATAGGCTTTATTCAGCAAATGTCAATAAAAAATCAGAAGTCCAAATTAAACTAAGGCCAATGGCCAGTCCAAATACACAGTCCCAACAGGGTGATATGTGACAACTTGTCACCCATTGCTTGCCTGCACTGGTAGGGACAGGGGACATCCCCCTTGGAGGGGCATACAAGGGGCAGGCCAGGCACCGCAGGGACAGGATCAGGGGATGCCAGAGTGAGGCAGTGAAGGGGTGGTGGGTGCAGGAGTGTCACCAGCAACTGCAGTGGAGGTGTCTGACTCAGGGGGGCCGGCACCACTGTAGGGCACAAGTCAGATGGTGTTGGTGCTGCAACCACTGCAGTGGGCTGGTCTGATGGAGTGGACTGGGTCCCCACTGCAGTGCCCGAGTCAGACGGGGTGGTTGTGGACTCCACTGCAGTGCATGCCTCCAAGGGAGTGGAAGGGGGGCAGATGAGGTGGGCAGGACAGAGGGGGGGACCCGGTCTCCACACCAGTGGCACAAACAGGCTGAGCGTCTGGGTTGGGGGTGGAAGAGCAAGTGGCAGGGGGAGGGCCTAAGCAGTTTGGGGATGCGGTATCGGTGTGTGGGGGAACCTGGGGCAGGGTGTGGCGGTGGAACCTGTGGAGTGGTGGCCTGGGGGATGGAGGAGAGAGCCTGGGTGGTGGAGCTGCGTGGTGGTGGTGGTGGGGTCTTGCCCTTCCTGGTCCGGGGGGACTTCCGAATGGGGTCCTCAGTCTGCCTGCGCCTGGGGGAGGGTGTCCGGGGGCGAGGGGCACTCCCCTCTGTGTGGGTGAACTTCCTCTTCCCCCGGTATGCCGGATCTGCAGGATCGGAGGGGAAGAGGCCGAGGTCACACAGGAAGACCTGCTGTGTAGGTGGGGTTGCAGGTGAGGCAAGGGAAGGGGTCTTGGAGGGAGAGGATTTGGAGGACTGCGGAGTGACTGTGGATGCCTGTGTGTGTGTCTGTTCCACATCCCCTATGTGTGTGGTATCTGTCCCCTGAGGATGCTTGTGTGCACGTCTTGCCTTTCTTTTGGGTGTGTCTGTGCTGCTCGTGTCTGTGTGCTTGGGTGATTGTGCAGGTGTGCATGTGCTTTGGACAGGTAGGGTGCCAGGAAGTGTGGATGGGGCAGAGGTAGGAGGTGGGAGGGACTGTTGGAGGAGGGACACTGCTGCCGTCAGGGAGGAGTCCATGGACTTATTGCTCCTCTGTAGGGCAGACATACCCGTCGAGATGCCCTCCATGAACGACACCAGCTGTGTCAACAGAGTGGTGTGTGCATGGAGGACACTCAGCATTGCTGTCTGCCCTACATGGAGCTGCCGAAGTAGGTACACAGACTCCTCACTCAGGGCAGCAGGGGACACAGGGGCAGGGGTGCGGTGCCTGGCACGAAGGAGACACGCTCCCGAACACGGGAGCCTCCACGGACCTCTGGAATTGGAGCCAATGGGAGGGCGGTGCTGGTGGTGGTGGTGGCGGGGCCAGACAGACTAGCGGGGGTGTGGTGGCTGCTGACACCCGCCTCCACAAGGGAGTCATCCTCCGAGCTGCTGTGGTCCTCAGCTGAGGTGGATGGTGCTGAGGACTCCTCGGTGTGGCTCCCCTCGCCCTCCGTGCCACTGGGTCCCTCTGACCACTCGTCGGATGCTGACCCAGTCTGGCTCCGCTGCTCCTCCTGGTCCGTGGAGCTGTCCCCTCCTGTGGCCGTGGATGTATCTGCAAACAATTAGGGAAACAGACAAACATCAGTCACCTGCACTGACCGCACACACCACAGTAAGTACAGCACTTACAGAGCCAGCCCTGGCATCCTTAGTTGAACATTGCCAAAACTCCTCACACATATTTGGAGAAGCCAATTGTCAGTCTGATGGTCAACCATGGGACTCACACCCCTCCTGCCCTTGCACCCATCTGTCTGGTGCCTGTCTGATGGTAAGACCCCAGTGTGGACACATGCACCACCTACACAGTTGTTGGACATTGCAGGGAACACGGTGAAGTATGTGAACATGCACACATCACATCTCTTGCCACTGAGTCAGTGCAGGTGTCCGGAGAAAGGGATGGCCAGAGTCTAAATAGAAATGCATGTGATGCATACCAGCACCAGACACCATGATGCACCCATGTCCGGATAGTCCATGCCACAATGGGGTGCATGTTGCACATGTCACTCCCCTGCAGGATCACTCTTAGGAAGTTTAATGCCATGACACAGGCATGCGTGCAAAGTCATACATCACTGTCTCCAGTCACATGGCCATGGCAGCCTGCCAACAACAGTCTGCACTGTGTCACAATCCTAGGACATGGGGAATGCAAGTTATGTAACTGACAAGTGCACATGTCCATCCCCCACACACCACATCATCTGAACTAGTATTTGTCCACGTCATGCCAATTGGACATATGGGGGACATGAAACACAACTCCCAGAACCTGAGCACCTCACAGTGTGCTGTGAATGAATAACAGCTGCCTGAAAGTCACAGTCGCATACACCTGTGTGCACAGTCAAGTGATAAAACATCTATAAGTCACAGAAGTATCGTCTCTCATGGTCACATCTCAGATGGCATGCTGAACCCTAACCGACAAACATCCCAGTAGTCCTGACAACGAAGCCACAGCACAATGACACAGAGGCAGACACCTGAGGGAACATGTCACTGATCACAACATGTCAGATGATCCACGGGAGTGGGAGTACAGAGTCTATTGTATGCCCTGGAGTAGGCATGACTGTCCAGCTCCACCTGTAAGAGGGATGAGTCCTGGACAGTAGGCAGGTGTCTAAGCATGTGTGACACACTTGATATACATACTCCTGAGGCCCAAACATTGTTCCCACCCGCAGCATGGGGGGTGCCAAATACCCCAGGGACATGTGGTGAATCAGACCAGCAAGTGGACCACATATCAAAGTTACACCCAGATTACATGTCAGGACTTGGGCATTGTGTGAGCAATTGACCCACCCATGAATCCCACAACATAGTCACCGGAACAAATGCTGTCCCCCACCTTGAGCAAAGCAAAATGCAATGACACAGTCCCCAAGTGACACAATTTCCTGACTGTAAGGGCCACACATATGCGTATCAGATGAGGAGTGGGCATGTCACAATAGAGGGACATGGGTCCTGGACCACAAGACTGATGTACTGTGGAAGTTTAACCAGGCCAGAGGAGGGCACATAGCATGTCAGACAAAGTGCACAGTGCTGTCATGGACTCACCCCCTCCTTGCTGCTGTCTGGCCTTCAGCTGCCCATCCAGGTCAGGGAAGACCACCGCCAGGATCCTGAGCATGTGGGGGGTCAGGGTCCGGTGTCCGCCCCTCCTGCGAGGAGGCGACAGCTTCAGCTGGACCCTTGCGATCCTCCGGGTCCAGCCTCGAAGGTCCTGCCACCTCTTCTGGCAGTTGCGGATCCGGCGCTTGTAGTCCCCCACGGATCTTACTGCCCGGGCGATGGTCAGCCAGATTTCCTGCTTCTGGTGGGCATCAACCTGTGAGGATGACAAAGTGAAAATGCCATTACTACACATGCAACATATCCGTGCATCACACAGTTGGATATACATGTCTCAATCACTGGGGCACATGATGTACACAGGCAGTGCAACGATGGCTATGAACAGTTTGCCAGCAGTTACTACATGGTATCATTGCATGGGAAGTAAACCTTGTTGGAATGCACTGTTACTGCACTGTACCTGTTCAGTGCATGTAACTACACACTTTGGGGGGTCAGAACTACTCAGTGAGCATGCTAGCCAGTGGTGTGCACACTGTAAGTCCTGCTAGTCAGACAACATGCAAAATTAGTAAGGCAGTGGACAGCACACTCACCTGCTCCCCTGGTGTCCCATACAGCTTGCTGTACTGTGGAAGGAGGCTGTCCAGCAGGGCCTGGTTCTCCTGAAGGCTGAAGGCTGGGGCTCTCTCCACAGTACGTGCCATTGCAGTAGCCAGAGGATGCAGAGACAGCAGCAGTGTTGGTGGCAGATGTCGTCCTGGAGCATGTAGTGCAGGCAAGTGAGCTCTCAGGGGAACAGCCAGCATTATATGTGTGCTGCAGAGGCAGATACTGTCCCATGTGTCCAAAGTGATAGGTCCAAGTCGTCTGCATCTTCTGAATGTGACCAATCCATGGAATAGCAGCACTAATACACGCCCACAGCATCCTTCAAAAATCCAAGTTCATGACACCCATGATTTTGCAACATTGTTGTGGCTGGCCAACTGAATTCACTTCATCAGACTCGTTGAAGCTTCGAATACGCGTCCGTTGCCATGCCAGGCCCCAGCCAACGCGTATGCACCGTTCGATCCATTGCTGTACAACGCGTATTTCGGGATACAACGCGTACCCGCTCACAACAGATGCAATGGTCCGGCCGGGCACACCGATCGGTCCATTGCTGTACAACGCGTACCCGCTCACAACAGATGCAATGGTCCGGCCGGGCACACCGATGAGTCCATTGCTGTACAACACGTACCCGCTCACAACAGATGCAATGGGCCGGCCGGGCACACCGATCGGTCCATTGCTGTACAACGTGTACCCGCTCACAACAGATGCAATGGTCCGGCCGGGCACACCGATCGATCCATTGCTGTACAACGCGTATTTCGGGATACAACGCGTACCCGCTCACAACAGATGCAATGGTCCGGCCGGGCACACCAATCGGTCCATTGCTGTACAACGCGTACCCGCTCACAACTGATGCAATGGGCCGGCCGGGCACACCGATCGGTCCATTGCTGTACAACGCGTATTATGGGATACAACGCGTACCCGCTCACAACAGATGCAATGGGCCGGCCGGGCACACCGATCGGTCCATTGCTGTACAACGCGTACCCACTCACAACAGATGCAATGGGCCGGCCGCGCACACCGATCGGTCCATTGCTGTACAACGCGTACCCGCTCACAACAGATGCAATGGGTCGGCCGGGCACACCGATCGGTCCATTGCTGTACAACGCGTACCCGCTCACAACAGATGCAATGTGCCGGCCGGGCACACTGATCGGTACATTGCTGTACAACGCGTACCCGCTCACAACAGATGCAATGGTCCGGCCGGGCACACCGATCGGTCCATTGCTGTACAACGCGTATGTCGGGATACAACGCGTACCCGCTCACAACAGATGCAATGGGCCGGCCGGGCACACCGAACGGTCCATTGCTGTACAACGCGTACCTGTACAGGTCAGTCGCATATGTCACCATGCTTGTCACTGGTGAACGTATGCCAGCCACATACACCTGCCAGAGACCCCGGGGCACGCCTACAACACCACACCCAGTCCACACTGTTTCCTAAGGCATGTAAGGCTGCATTACCGTTTCTGTGTATGGGGGTTAACATGTGGTTTCTGTGGTGGCACTTGTGTGCAGCCACACCCAGTCTGTGCATGTGTTCATGGGGACAGGGTCCTTTGTGTGTTGTGCGCATGACCACTGTGATGTGCAACAGTTCATTTCGGAGCATGTGGCATGGTCACATTTCCAGGTTGTGTATGTGTATGACATGTCACATACCCCCAGGGTCCCATGGGGGAAGGCATGTACGTCACAGGGTGACCCATTGCCACAATAGTGATGTGCCTCCACAGTCTGTGTGCATGTTGTGTTTCCGATGTCTCTGATTCCATGTGCACGATGGGAGACAGTCTCCACATCAACGTTGTTTGTGCATGGACTTTGATGTTGTGCGTCACTGGCGTCCATGTCTGTCCTTCGGAGGCGACAGGGGCCACTACCTGTGGGAGTCATGTTTGTTTTTCTGACATGTACATGATACGCCATGTCATGCCAGTGTCCATGTGGCAAGACAGGGTGACTGGGAATCTACCTGTCAATGAGCTGTGATGCCTGTGGCGCATCTGTCCAGACATGTCACTGTGGTGTGTATGTGGAACGTGACAGCTGTAAATGGGTACTGTGACACAGCCTAATGGTTTCCCATAGCACAACCTGGAACCTGTTGTCCACACATGTTGTACTGAGAAGTTAGATGATGGCCAAGTAGGTGCGAGTTATGTCCGAACAGAACGGCACACACATCAAGTACTTGTGTCTCGTAATGATGTATCATGTGAAATTGAGTATGGTGAATGGCACATATGTGGGGTGACTGACAATCTTTCTTTCTTCAACCTATGCACTGCAGGGCTCCAGCTGTCCATAGACCATTCCCTGACCTGGCAACGATGGTGGGACGTGACAGCATCCGACGGTACCGCTTCACCAGGCAGCTGATTGTGGATTTGGCAGTGCGCTTGGCACCACATTTGCAACCTGGCCGACCGTACCCTACTGCGCTGACCCCCAAGGTGAAGGTAATGGCAGCCCTACACTTCTTTGCCACCGGTACCTTTCAACACACTGTGGCGACTGCCGGTGGGATGTCACAGACTATGTTCAGCCGTGTGCTACGCGATGTTTTGGAGGCAATGTTGAGATGCCTGAACCAGTACATCTATTTCCCTACACGTCAACAACTCACTGACGTCAAGAGTGACTTCTATGCCCTGGGGAGGATGCCACATGTCATTGGCTCCATTGATGGGACACATGTGGCTTTGGTACCACCACAGGCACATGAGCAGGCATACCGGAACCGGAAACATTACCATTCGATCAATGCTCTGGTGGTATGTCTTGCAGATATGAGCATCACACATGTGTGTGCCCGTTTCCCTGGTTCAGCACACAATGCCTACGTGATGAGGAGTAGTCGCATCCCGAGGATGATGGCACAGATGCAGAACCAGCGTGCCTGGCTTGTCGGTGTGTACTGACTTTGTACCATTGTGTGTGTTCTGCTCTGTAGTATACCGCCCACTTTTCCAAATCAGCTAATGTGCACTTGTCTGTCCGTAGGTGACTCCGGATACCCCAACATGCCGTGGTTGCTGACACCCCTCAGGAACCCTGTGACACCAGCCCAGATGCGCTACAATGAGGCACATGGTCGGACCAGGAGAGTGATTGAGCGGACCTTTGGTCTCCTGAAGAGCCGCTTCCGCTGCCTGGACAAGACAGGAGGGGCCCTCCCATATACCCCAGCAAAGGTGTGCAAGATTGTCATCGTCTGCTGCATGCTACACAACCTGGCAGTGCGGAAAGAGTTGCCTCTCATCCTGGATGACGATGACCAACGTCCGCCACCTGTGGAGGATCCTGGCCTGGACCACGATGCCAGTGATGATGATGATGATGATAATGATGGTGATGTCCGCACACAGCTCATCACCAACTTCTTCAACTGAATGTGAGTATCCAGGGAGATGTAATGTGAATGATGTGAGTTTGCATGATATGTGTGGGTGGTGCTCTGGTGCTGTTTGAGTGTGGCCATGTGCTACTTGACTGGATGCGTGCAGCAATGTGTCCTTACAGGTAGTCTGTACTCCCCAACAGTTTTGACATGCTAACTTGGTTTTGTGTAGTTGTCTTGTGACATGTATTGGGCATGAGTATTGCAGTTCTGTCCTGTTCTTCAGATGTTTTTAACTGTGTGTCTTGTCTGTCCTTCACAGGGTGCTTACTGAGTACTTTGGTCAACTTGGATCCCCCGACACCATGATTCAGCTTTCAGGGTAGCAGCAGTAGTTTCCCTACAGGTGATGTGCCACACACCCCTGGACTTCATATCTTCTGCACTTGTTGACTGTGTGGCCACTGCCACGTGGGTAAACCTTGCATTTGTAGTGGAAACAACATGTTGCAAATGTGTAATAAACCTGTGCTTCACTTTGGGATGTGCGTTGTCTGTGGTCACACATCTGACTGACATTTGCTTACTGCACCTGTGGGCTAGTTGACACAGACTCTGAATAGGTGTGGTGTCTGTGCATTCCACAGTATTTCCTGGCAACATCACTGTAGGCGATGAGTCCGATGGCCCTGGTGTCTCTGTGTTGTGTAGCCCTAGTGGTATGTCTCCCTCATATGTGTCACGTCACCATGACTCACATGACGGTGTTGTATTTGCTGTAGCAGTTAGCATACACAGTGTAATTTAGCAGATCATCATCACCATAACAGTATCCACATTTGAATAACAACAGAGGCAAGTATGGTGTACTGGTGATTTTATTTACAGAAATGTGTGTGTGTATAGTGCACAGGATGGTGGGTGCTGTACATTGGGATTGTGATCCAAAGTTCCCAGATGAGTTGGAAGTCTTGGTAGCAGAAATGTCCTGAGTGAAGTCCACAGTCATATGATACATTAGTCCAACTTGGACTCCCCATATCATGTGGGAGAGTTGTGTTGCATTCGACAGGGTGAAAGGTTTGCACACAAAGGAGAATTTCCGGAACAGATGTTGGCTTCCTGGGGGATGTACGTGGCCATCAGCCTTTCAGTTTTCCTTCCTCGGACGACCCCTCTTCTTTGGGGGGAGACCCTCACGTGCAGGCTGCTGCGGTGCAGGGGACCCTCCGCCAGAGTCCTCCTCCTCCCTCCCTGTGGCAGTGTCAGTTGTTGCAGCACCAGATGTTGTGGGCACACAGGGAGGTGTGGCCAGGTTGGTGCTAATCTGATGGAGGCATATCAATATGTCCCTATGCACCGCTGTGAGTTCTTGCAATGTGTCCCACTTGGACTCCATGCGAGACAGGTGTGTCTCCACACGGGACATGTGGGAGTCCAAGCGGGCATGATGGGCAGCCTGCTGCTGTTGTATGTCCTTGAGGATCCCCACTACCTGTCTGACCTCTCCGGTGCTATCCTGGTATGCATCAGCAATGCGTGCCAGTTGTGGGTCATCATGCAGTCCAGACCCCTCTGCAAGCAGCGACCTATGTCTACCACCCCTCCCACCACCCCATGTGACACGTGCAGGACCTGCGGTGGCATGCACAGGTGACCCGAGGCCCCCTTGGGGGTTGTTAGTGGTGTTGTTGTCCGTTGCTCCACGGTGGTTATCATCTTGTGGTCCTTGGTCTGTCCGTGTCGGCGGGGGTGGCCTGTGTGTTGGCAGTTGTTGGAGGGGTGGGTGCAGGGGGTGCAGATGTTGGTCCTGCTGGTGCTGCATGATGACTCACACCGGAGGTGCCAGGTACGTCTTCGCCATCCGAGGAGGGCAGAGGCTGTTCCACACCAGTGAGCTCAGTGTCCCCCGGAGCCTGGGACAGGGACTCCTCCTCGCCTGCTGCTGTGTCCCCATCATCATCACCTGTATTTGGAAGAGACACACATTGTATGTTATGTTTCTACAGGCATCAATGGTTCACACACCTGACAGTTGTGACTGTACCTCTGGATGCGGGCATGTACATTGCATTGTCCTAAGTTGTCACAGTAAGAGGTTGATATTGGTGTAGCACATTGTCCTGCATACCTGGGGCATTTCAATGTGAATGTTGAGGTGTGTGCATGGCCAGCATTGGTTGTATTTGGTGGACATCCGGCCATCCTTCTCCACCTAGCCCAGTTATCCCACCATGAAGCATGCCACCCTTGCAGTGGGTTCAGGTTGACTCTCAGGATGTCATTCAGTGGTGTTCTGCTGTTTGTTGGTGCACAGTTCCCAGCAGGGCCTTGTGCTCCCCACAGCAGTACCCAGTGTCAGCCATCTTGTCAGTCCTTATCCACTCCCTGTGATGTGAGCATGGTTCAGAGTGGTGTTGATGGGCCAATTGTGAGGGTGAGCAATATCTGTGACTACAACTCCCATCATGCTATTGCCTACACCCCCTTCCCAGCATGCCCGTACTTCCTTCCTTTTGACTCTGCTTCCCTGTGGGGTAGTGTGCCTGTGCTGACAGGAAGGCTGACAGTGTTGTACTTGCGTTTGTTTGGCTACAAGTCCCAAGAGTGTCCCTGTGCTTCACACAGCATTACCCAGGGTGGTGGTTCTTTGTGGGATCTTCATTTGGTGTGTGAGGCATTGCATTCTCCCAGGTGGGTTATGTGGAGTTTGTGTTGAGGGGGTGTGTGAGGAGAGCTGCTTGTAACTATGGTCAGTGCTGTCAGTCCTCCTTCCCACCCAGCCAGATATCCCACCATGCAACGTGCTTGCATTGCAGGGAGTGCAAGTTGGCTTTCAGGATGTCAGGCAGTGGTGTTCTGCTGTTTGTTGGTGCACAGTTCCCAGCAGGGCCTTGTGCTCCCCACAGCAGTACCCCGTGTCAGCCATCTTGTCAGTCCTTTTCCACTCCCTGTGATGTGAGCATGGTTCAGAGTGGTGTTGATGGGCCAATTGTGAGGGTGAGCAATATCTGTGACTACAACTCCCATCATGCTATTGCCTACACCCCCCTTCTCAGCATGCCCGTACTTCCTTCCTTTTGACTCTGCTTCCCTGTGGGGTAGTGTGCCTGTGCTGACAGGAAGGCTGACAGTGTTGCCCTTGCGTTTGTTTGGCTACAAGTCCCAAGAGTGTCCCTGTGCTTCACACAGCATTACCCAGGGTGGTGGTTCTTTCTGGGATCTTCATTTGGTGTGTGAGGCATTGCATTCTCCTAGGTGGGTTATGTGGAGTTTGTGTTGAGGGGGTGTGTGAGGAGAGCTGCTTGTAACTATGGTCAGTGCTGTCAGTCCTCCTTCCCACCCAGCCAGATATCCCACCATGCAACGTGCTTGCATTGCAGGGAGTGCAAGTTGGCTTTCAGGATGTCAGGCAGTGGTGTTCTGCTGTTTGTTGGTGCACAGTTCCCAGCTGGGCCTTGTGCTCCCCACAGCAGTACCCAGTGTCAGCCATCTTGTCAGTCCTTATCCACTCCCTGTGATGTGAGCATGGTTCAGAGTGGTGTTGATGGGCCAATTGTGTGGGTGAGCATTATCTGTGACTACAACTCCCATCATGCTATTGCCTACACCCCACTTCCCAGCATGCCCATACTTCCTTCCTTTTGAGTGGACTTCACTGTGTGTGAGTGTGACAGCAATGGCAAGATGGCTGACAGTGTCGTCCTGTTGTTTGTTGGTGCTCAGTTCCCAGCAGGGCCTTGTGCTCCCCACAGCAGTACACAGTGTCAGCCATATTGTCAGTCCTTTTCCACTCCCTGTGTTGTGAGCATGGTTCAGAGTGGTGTTGATGGTCCAAATGTGAGGCTGCCCATTATCTGTTACTACGAGTCCCATCATGCTCTTGGCTACACTGACTTCACCAGCATACACAGGATTCCTTCCTTTCTGTGAGCTTCCCTGTGAGGTGGTGTTCTAGTGGTGGCTAAATATCTGACAGTGTTTGTTGGTTAGATTTGTGCCACTGCCTAGCTCTATTTGGTATTGGGTTTGTACATGTCATGACACAGTTACATATCACTATGACATGGCATGTATTGTGTTTATCTGACTAACATACACTTCTTGGGATGATTATCTTTTGGTTGCTGTTGATTTGCTAGGGGTGCATGGTTTGACTATCCCCTTGACAGTGATGTGTGTGTATTGGCACACAATATTGTGTATATTAGTTGTGTACTCACCAGGCTCTGGGATGTTTGTTAGTCCATATACGCTCACTGGTGGTAGGATGGCCCGCACCTTCTCCTCCCAGGGCCTGAGGTATACTGGTTTGGCAGGAGGGCCACTGTCGGTGTGCTGGCTCAGGAGGTAATCCTTCTTCAGTAGGTCCCTGACCCTCCTGCGCACATCATACCACCTGTTCTGGATGTCTTCCTTTGTGTACAAACATGGTGATTGTGCGTTCACCCTGTCGACGATCCTCGCCCACATCTTGGTTTTCTGTGCCATGGGGGTCTGTTGGACCAATGTGCCAAACAACTGTGGCTCTACCCTCAGGATCTCGTCTACCATAACTTCCAATTCACTATCTAGGAACTTTGGATTCTTTTTTAGGGGCATGGTGATGGGTGATGGTGGTGATTGATGTGTGTGTGTGTGTGCAAGTGAGGGTGTGTGAGTGTAGGTTTTGCTGAGTGTGTGTGAGGGTGCTATTTGTTGAGGTGCTAATGGTGTGTGGCTTTTGTGTTGGATGAGCTGTGTGTGTGTCTGTGTTTGCTGTGTAATGGTGTTCTGTGCTGGCAGGTCAGTGGAATTTGCAAAGGATCATGGTAGGGATTTGTGGCCTTTATGTAGGTGGAGTTGGGGGTGTGTCCTTGTTCCATTTTTTTCACCCCCTGTATTTATTGGCTTTGTCATTGCTTGTTTGGCCCTCTTTTTTTGTATTTTTTCATTTGTGATTATTGTGCATGTAGGAGTCGTTCTTCTGACCGAGTAGGACGTTGCAGTTGTCTCGTGCGCGCCTCTCCGAGTCGTTCCCGCTGTGTTTCAGCTCAGTTTCATATGCGGCGTGCGCGTCGGTCGCGGAGTATTGTGTTTGTTCGGCTGGGTTTTGTATGCGTGTCGGTCGTACGGCTTGGGCTCCGTGCGAATCGGTCTGATTTTGCACCCATTGCATCGTACTGCGCGGGTCGGAGTTCGCGGGTACGTTTCATTCGGGTTGATTCCTGGTGCGTGTCGGTCGGTTCGATTCGCGTGGTTTCCCGGCCGGATAGCTTATTTCCGTCCGGGTCGGTCGTTCGCCTTGAGTTCCGTACGAATCGGTCGTGATTCACATGCATTTCATCGTACTTCCCAGGTCGGGCAACGCCGGTACGTGTCGGTCGGACTATATTCCTGTACCGAGTCGGTCGGGTGGTTTTACGGCCCGAATCGGATTCGGCCCCTTAGTGTAGGTGTTTGTTATTTTACTTATTTTTCAGTAACTACTAAAATAGCATGTACTGTTTCTCAGGTTCCACAATTCCCAGAAACCTCAGAGAAAACAGAACTTTCTATCAATTTATGCCGTTGATTCATTCCACGTAATGTACTGCAATTGTCTGCTACATACTGTTTAGCATAGAACTCTGTAGCTAACATAGTAAAATGCCTCCACCCAAAAGTGACCCCAGACACAAAGTAATAAGGCACATCAAATATGTGTTAACCAATTGCAAACTTGTTGTCCATCCCCTGGGGACACTTTTGGCAATCCTATCACTCCTCAAACATGTGTTTGTTACCTGCAGAATTGAGAAGTCTTTTCTAGTATGACTGTAGTACAGTGGTTGAAGATGGGTTTATGTTGGTCAGGCTTTCAGGAAATGTTGTGACTATATAATTGATTCCAATTTAGATTTAGTATTTGTTAATTTATTTCATGCGGGTGCCCTGAAAATCTGGCTTGGATTGTATCTTTGGGGACCAACATTCAAACTCTATCTTAGAGGATGCATTTCTTTTTTGGTTCCTTCACAATTAAAGCAGTTATTTAATAACAGTAATTGGGCAAAACTACTAGGTTAAGAGAGATTTATAGATGAGGTAGATAATGACAAGAATATGGGAAAGGAATTGGAGAAAGGTTAGTCTGAATCTGTCAAAGACAAAACTATAGTGGTGGGAGAACTGGCTGAAAGGTTAATAAAACTGAACTAAATGTAAATGACAAATAGTGTTGGAAAGAAGTCAACAATTAGAAACTTCACTGTCCTCCACTTGATAGACTTGAATTTTTCATTGATCATGGATATTTAGGTACTCATGGACAAACACACGGCAAATAATACATGACTCAGATTGTGATCTAGTCACATTCTTCCCATATGTTATGAGGATGATGTGGCTCTGCTTTCTAGAACTCCAAATAGCCCCTAAGAGCTAATACAAGCTTGCAGAGTTTTTATGGATTCTCTGAACACAGCAACTACTCTTATTAAATCCCATGCCATTTCAATTGGAGCAAGTAACCAAAACATCACACAACGGGAGTCAGTTGGACCTCCCTAAAGAGTGTTACTTATTTAGGAGTGACCTTTTATATGGCACTAAAATAGTCAATGGTTTGTATCGGCCCAGTGTGCCATTTTAACCTCTGCTGGTAAATTTGGGACTAAACTGCTCTTGAAGATGATGATGATCTCTAAGGTGATCATATAGCAATAGCAACGTATGGCAAAGGTGACAGGAAATATGCAAATGTAACTTTTATGCAAAATGAAAAAAACATGATTTTTGAGTTACATCTTAGGGTTACTGCTGTCATACCCTACAGGCCTATTCCAGTAAATAGCCTATTTATCCTACATAATCACAAAGTTGACTTAATAGCATCTTTTTGGTTATGCACTTGATTACTTTCAAAGGCTTCACTTACACACCTGTTACTGGTTGAAATATTCCAGTTAGAGCAGCCAGGACAAATACTTTGGTTTACTGCTATCAAGGATCTGTGCCTCAGGTTGGGGTGTGCTTCTTCAAACAGAGCACTATATGAAATAGCATTATCAGACAAAGTCTTGCAGCATAACCTATTTTATGAGAATAGATTTGTAGAGCATGAAACATGTGAGCTATGCAAATCCATGACAATAGCTAAAATTCAGTGAAAAACATGTACTCGGACAATTACTTGCTCTGGGTAAAAAATAAACATGGAAAAAGGTTACATTTGCCCTGACCAGCAACTGCATTGATTCTTCTTCTGATAAACCCTGTCAGATGTCATCAGTTTTTGTCAATGTGAAGGGAGATCACTGCACACCAATATTCCATTAGGTTATTATGGTCGTTAAGATATACAGATCCTTTTCATGACAGGAAACACAAATTAGTGTTCTAGCCTTTTTATCCCTCTAGCTGGAAAATAATTCTCTTGGATAGCCTTTTTATTCTGAGCCAAATCAATGTAAAAAAATTGTCCTCTCGAAAAAGTGTGTATTGTTGTATGAGATGATGGAGGGTTCAACAAGCTCCGGTTATGAATTGCTGTTAGAATATATGGAAGTTTATTACACAGAAAAGTGTCCAAATGCCACCAAGATGGTTGGTTTCAGGGACATTTTACATGATCCATGGACAATATGAAGCATGGGCTGAGATAGATATGTTACCAAACCAACATTTCTTGTTTTTCCTTATTATTTTTTAGGCATTCAGTACTGCTCCTCTGTATTCCACTACAACCCTAGACACTCTCTACTAAATGTTCACTATTCCTTCTCATATATAAAAATAGGAATCATCAGTAAATTGGTATTATCCAAGCAAACCATAATTTCTTCGTTTTCAAAATCGAAACTTGCAATAAGAATTAGTTGTCTATCTCAATCAGTGAGAATTGACAGGGCGGGGTTAAAAAAGGTCAGATTCTAAATGGGCACATAAAAGATCCAATATAGTTTCTAAGCTTACTTTGAAATTACCTTCCCAAATACGAATGTTATACATCAAGTAGGCTATTTTAGATCAAAAGGTGAAAAAAGCATCTTGTTATGAGTTTTGACCAATAATTTAACTAGTACATTGTATGTTATTTTAATGAATACCCATAGAAACACAGATTTACTTTTAGAATTAGAAATACAATCTTTTACTTACCTTCCGAGTATGGCTTTGGATGTTTCTCTGGTATCTATTCTTTTGCATGGAGGGCCTGGCCAAGATGAGGACTGTGCTGGTCGCACACTAGCAAGCTCATGTGCTGTGCCCAAACTTCGGCATGCTGCAGAGCGGTTTGCAGCCCCCCTGCCTGGCGGAAGACCCAGCTGATCCACCCTGGGTGCGGGGTGGACTAGGAGGAGAAAAAGTCCCCCTCAGGCTGCTACTACGGGAGGGAGAAACACATGGCCAGCACAGCGCAGCGGACCCTGGTGGAGCCACAGGCCAGCTCCAATGCCTGAAATGGGGCATTGGAGCTCTGCCATGGCACGGCTTATCATCGGCCCGCCTGAATCGAGGACGCGGCGGGCCCCTTCAAGTCAGTCCAGGGTCAGTAATCATTTCAGCATGTCGGATCAAGCCCCAGCCCTTGGCGTGCCGCCTCCTGGGCCTGCTGGAGCCACTGGGCCTGGAAGAGGTGAACAGGTGAGCTGCTGTGTGGTTGGCCTGCAACAAGTGGGCTGAGACTCACAGCTCATGGAGAGTGATGAATGGTCCCAGGCCAAGCATCATTGAGTAACTTCTCCGTGCTCAGGAGGAGTGGTGTGGGAGCATGAGCGTCAGCACTGTATTGCCCAATTACACTGGCTTGCTTCGGTGGAGCTGCTGGATGGACCAGGTCTGGCGGTTTAGTGCACCAATGCGTCCACTGTAGGGGCCTGTGTTCGACTTCATGGTCACAGGTTCAAATCTCGGTGGGTTCACTGAGCCTTTCATCCTTCTGAGGTCGATATAATGTGTACCATTGAGTTGGGTAACAATAAACATCTGTTATTCAGCACTAAGATACCCTTCTGGGTGAACGTGCACTTTCCAAATACACGTTATGTTACAATCTCATCTCGCCCACTGGGATTCCAGCCGGGAGCAACCCCACAAACTCGGGTTGGTGTTTGAGGGGGGCACCCTGGAGTAATAGTCAGCAGGGGCCCTGCTGGAGACATTGCTGTGGCACGAAGGAGGCCATGCCACTTGGGAGCGTGGACATTTCAGCTCCTCTTGCTGCGGAGCACACAGGGGCTATGGCTAAGCCTAATGGGCTTAAGATGGTTACAGTCCCGGGAACAGGACCCTCCACTAGCCCCCCAGCCCTGTATCCATATCGGAAAGCAGCATGGTGGAGCAGACACTACACTACACTACACCTGCATACTGGGATGTTTGATGCACTTCTGCAGGCCATCATGGACGTGAAGAGCACATTGGAGCCCAAACTGGATGCCTTAACCATCGAGATGGGGCACTTACGGGCGAATCACCGAAAACTTGTAGACCAGGTAGCCACAACAGAATCAACGCTTGCCACTTTGAGACCCTCGGTCATGGAAATGGAAGCACAAATAAAGGAGCTGCAGGTGACAGTGACCACCCTTCAAGCGCAGGCGGACAACATGGAGGACTGTTCAAGTTTCAATAACGTGCATATCACTGGTCTGCCCAAGGAGGTTGAAGCGCCCAGTATGGAGCTGTTCCTCTAAGGCGAACACACAGGGTTCCAACACATAGACTGTCCAAAGGGGTGCCACCCCAGACCGGTGGCGGCTAAACTATTCAATTACCAGGACAGGGATCACATACTACAGGGATCCTGGAACAAAGACCCATAGCAGGTGGGGAATGGGATGGTCCACATTTTCCCAGATTACACAAAGGCAGTCGAGAAATGCTGTGAGTCCTTCTTAGACATCAAACGGAAGCTAAGGCAGATGGGCATCAAGTACTCTAATATATTCACTGCCAAACATAGGGTAATGGTTCAGAGAAGACACTCTTCTTCACGACACCTTCAAAGGCATTAGACTGTCTGGAATGAGCAAAAGGGGTGCTGAGGAGCAGCAGTCATCCCCGGAAGGCAGTTGGGAGAAACAGAGAGCCCAACATGGACCCAACAAGACCATGAGTGTAATCCTTCAAGAGAACAAGCTGCCAAGGAAAGGGCCATGGGCTTGAGCACCACAGCAGCACCCATGTGGCATTGACCGCCACCCCTCCGGGCTCTCCAGACCGGCTGGACATGGACATGACGGTGGAGGTGGACCTGGAGCAGAGAGCTGGCCCAGCCAGCACTTCAATGACACTGGACCAGATTATATGACATGGATATTGCTGAATCGTTTGTTGGCCATATAAGGTGTTGTACCCAAATACAATTGAGGAAGGGGGGCATAAGTGATTATGAACTGGTGTACTGTGCTGGAAAGAGGGACCAAGGGTAACCATTGGAGGGCTGAGACACCTAGGACAGAACAGTTTTCTGCACTATAGCAGCTGTATTCACCTCCCATTTCTGACATGGACAAGTTGAGTGTAAGCTCAGGTTGGGTGCTGCATTGGTCGACCTATTGTTGTAGGCTGGACCTAGGGAAGGGTGTTGGTAGTTATTATCTTGTAGCTGTTTGTGTGGTAACGTCACTGTCTATATCTGGTTTGCGAGATAGGCACTCAAAGCACTTCCCATTCAGAGCGAAGTTCACAAGATGGGCGCGTAGGTACAGATTCCATAATAATGGTGAACACACTGGGGAAAGCGTTCCATAAATACACTGTTATGACCTGGAACGTCCACAGGATGGCCACGCTTATGAAATACTATGAGATCCACACCTACTTAAAACACAGGGAGCTGCACATAGCTTACCTAAAGGAGACACACTTTGGAATTTCATAAACTTTCAAGAAGGTGGGGGGGACATGACTACTTACTCAGCAAATGCGAACGGGGTGATAGTATGGATCTCCCCTTGGTCCCCTTGGTGATACATCGTAAGATGGTTGACAAAGTGGGGCGCTACTTAGTGCTGGAGGGGGTGCTGGATGGAGAACCGCTATCAATGGTAGCGATTTATGCTCCAACAGTAATTTACCGCAATTTCTTGATGCTCTTCACCAACATTGGTACTAAACTTAACAACCCCCTGCATATGGAGTGGGGACTTCAACTGCAATCACAATGTTGAGTTAGATAGACCGATGACTCCACTGCAGGGTGCAAGCAGACACACAGCATTGCACTATTTCAACACACAGATCATTGATAGACAGTTCTACGATTTGTGGTGACTGATGCACCCCAACAAGTTAGAATACTCCTATTACTCCCCCGTACACCACTTCCACACTAGAATTGACCCACTACTGTGTAACAAGGTAATATCCCCCAAAGTTTTAGACACCAAATACTTGGGTCTCACGTTGTTGGACGTTGTTGGATCATAGCCTTTTAAAATGGTGGTGGGATGGGGCAGACGCCGCTCGTGCATACCTACTTGGAGACTTAGCACCCTTGCCCAACCAGATACACCCTACAGGGACACTGTGGGGGAATGCATCAATCACTATTTCCATGACAACGATGGTATGGCTTCGGCCAGAGGAATTGAATGGGATGGATTCAATTACTATGCCCCATTATATACTACCACGGACATGGGGCATGATGGAACATTGGCCTCATTTGTGGACAGATTGCCTCTTCCTCAACTGAACCCATTGCAGAGATCCATCCTAGACAAACCACTGACAATAGCGGAGATATGAACAGCAATTAATCAGTTGATGCACAATAGGACCCTGGGTACGGACGGGCTCCTGGTGGAGTTTTACGCTACCTATCATACAGAACTAGCCCCAAAGCTTCTTCAACTCTATACAGAAGACAAACAGACTGGATCTCTACCCCAGTCTCTACTGGAGGCATTGAAAGTTGTCCTCCCCAAACCGGGCTGCAATCCCCCTGGATGTGCTCTCCTAGTGGACACCACTATTAAATACAGACTGTTAGATACTAGGAAAAGTGTTAGCCAACAGGCTGACCTCAATAGTTATGAAGGTGGTGCACCCAGAGCAAAATGGGTTTATACTGGGAGGGAACACGTTCCTCAATCTAAGGCGATTGTTTTCCTTAATAGGAAAGTAGGTCAGCAGCCGGAACACTCCCAATTCCAATGTCCTTAGACGTAGAGAAAGCTTTTGACATGGTGGGGTGACCATACCTGATGAAGGTGCTGACTAAGATGGTTTTCGGGCCGGAGATTACGGGATGGATAGGTCTCCTATACTCAGCCCTGACTGCAAGGGTGCGAACAGGCAAAGAGGTTTCCGAATCGTTTTCTTGCAGGCCAGGGAACCAGGCTGAGATGCCCACTCTCACCCTTAATATTTGCACTTGCAAAGGAACTCATCATGGTTCTATTTAGGTTTAGTGGCCCGTAGTAGGGTACACCTAATAAGGGAACTCGGGACACCATCTCTCTGTATGCAGATGATGGGCTTGTATATCAGTGCAATGTGCTATAGACCCTTTCTTCGTGCTGACTGCACTGGAGGAATTCAGGGAGCTGTCCGGGTTAAGGCTCATTAAAACCAAAACGTGTCTGTTTCCATTTAGGCCACTAGCTGACAGCCAGAGCAAGGGGGTGACAATAGCTGGGCTCAAATGGAGCGATGACACTTTTAAACACATGCAGGGTTAATATTTACCACACCGATGGAGATCTAATACAGAGGAACTTGACTAGGGTGATGTTGAGCACTAGGAAGTCTGTGCAATTTTGGAAGACCCTCCCCTTGTCCACTATGGGCAGCCTAACAGTAGCAAAAATGTTGGTGCTGCCGAGACTGTTGTACTATTTTTCGACGCTCCCAAAAACCTTCTTTAGGGAACAGGATGGGACACTAATAGATCTGATATGCGGTAAAGGGTGGAATAGGATGGCTCTACGCAAATCGTATAACACACTGAACAGAGGAGGCCTGGGTGCCCTGAATTCTGAGATGTATTATGCAGCTGCTCAATTACAGTGGCCTATGAACTGGCTTTCAGACACCCCCAGCACTGAGTGGACAGCCGTCATACGGGTACTGAGGGTTTGTCAGCTGATCGGCTGGTTGATGGAACGCCATGCAATGGTTGCCCCTGAACATAAACTGGCATCGGTAGCAAAACATTGTTGGAAAAAATACGTGCTTACTGAGACATGCCCCCTTCTTGCTCCCCAACACTATCACTATGGACATTCCCAGGATTCCGGGACACAATTCTTTATCACAGTAAGTACCACTGGTTGGACTGCAGTGTGACTACGTTAGAAGACTTGTTTGAGCACACTATGCTGCTATCCCTCTGGAACTAATCAAGAAGTCTGGAATTGGAACAGGCCAATTCCTAACATATAATGCTCTGTGCACGCACTGAAACAGACATGGGGACAGAACCAGAATGAATCACAGACCTCCGAAGTCCTGAGGCTCATTTTAGAACATGGCATCGTCAGGAAGCCGGTTACTCTACTGAAAACAGCATTGATGGGGGAACAGCATAATGTGTACCTAGCCTTTCGTGACACATGCCACACACTATCGAGCGGGACCTGATGGACCATCAATGGAAAGCTGCCTTGCAACATGTGAAGGCAGTGTCCAGGAACTCGAGGTTTAAGTGCATCCAGTTTATTCCCTTACATCAGTCATACCTAACCCCAGCACAGCTCCACCGCATGTATTCGGGGCGGACCAATGCTGTCCCAGATGCAGTGCACAGGGGGCGGACTTCCAACGTATGGTCTGGACCTGTCCAGCGATAGCCTGATATTGGGAGTAAATAGTGGCTATCACAGCCGACCTCACAAACAGACCACTTGCACGAACCCCTGAGAAATGTCTCCTGGGATTGTTATCACAAACAAAAAAGGCTAACTATGTCATTTGTAGCCCTGGCTTATGTCCTAGCTAAGAGGTGGAAGTCACTGACAGCTCCAATAGTGTGTACCTGATTGCAAGACCTCCTCAAGTGGGTGACAGCAGAGGCGACACCTGGACTAAAATGAGCACACAGGGGCCCACCAGGGGACATATGGAATGATTATCTCGCCACACTATCATCTAAATCAGACGACAGACCACCCTAATGGGTAGGTAGCAGAATGTACTGCCAATCACGATTCATGCCCACCCTTGGAATAACTGAACGTAGGGCACACACTGCAATCACTCTGTCCATTGTGCATGAAGGGCGATGGTGGGTCCTGCTATTCCTGGAGGTCTGAGACTAGCTGGAGACCTGGTGGGCTGTTCACGCATGCACTGGGCATGTTACTCCCTCCTCCTCCCAAGACAAAAACGCACCCATCCAAAGTGAACAACTCTGAACTAGATGTGACTCGTACACTGAAATTATTGTTGATGTAATGGGTTAGTGCACATAATGTAGAAATGTCAGTGGCCCATCACTGGTTGGTTCGAGGTGTTAACCCGTTAGGGTATTCATGTATTCTATAGATGTTCTTTATTGTATGTTTGGCTACTAGGACAGTTATTCTCTGTCTCTTGATTACTGTGGCTCATGTATAAACAGCTAACCAATGGATGCCTCAACTCCCTTCACATTTTTGCTATTGCACATGGCCGAATGATAATTGCAGACTATGTACAGGGAAAGATGGCGATTGACTAGATGATGAGTATAGCAGTTCATTATGCTACTGTTACCCGCAGGTTCTTTTATTCACATAACTGAACATATGTACAATCAAAAAGAGAATATTTTGTTTTTTAAATCTATATTGTTGCATAACCTTAATACAGAACTATATAACAAAATATTGACCTGGAGATGTTGGATTAATGAAGGGATATTATTAGTTAGTCACATGTAAAAACAATTGTGTTTTTTGTGCCATTTCATCTTCTTAGGCAAGAGATTATTCTTCAGGAAATTCATTTCATAACTAGATGATATACCACCTAAGGGGGTCATTAGGATGGCGGGCGGTTCGCCACTGCCGGGCCGGCGGTGGCGATCCGTCCGCCATCCCAACGTGAATTACCCCCGCCATATTATCATGGCGGGCGGTACCGTGGCGGACGGAAAGTCCATCTGCCGCTTTTCCGCCGGTCGGCAATCGTTACGATTGCCGGCCGGGCGGTGCTGGGGCATGATATGGTGGCGGTGCCTGGAAGGCACCGCCATCCATATTATGATGCCGGGTTGTCAAGGCCTTGCCATGGCGTGGAAAGGCTGGCGGGGATGTGCTTTGGAGGCCCATTGCGGGCCCCCAGGGGAGGTGGGGGTGCACTTGGGGGGTACCCCTGGTACCCCCCTGCATTCCCGTGCAGAAGGTGGCAGGCACCGCGCAGTGCCTGCCACGTTGTGCATGGGAATGCGCAACATGCCATTTCACCATTGCTGCGGGTGCTGCTTACAGCAGCACCCGCCGCAATTAGGAATGCGGAATGCGACCGCCAGAGTGGCAGTCGCATCCTAATTGGCGGCGCAGGAACGCCGCACGTATGGCGGACGGTCCCAGCACGCTAGGATGGCCCTAATGGGCCCCTAAGTGTGACTTTTTCCTTAAACTGACAACATTTATTCCATTTTTACAAAATCTGCCCATCTTTAAACTTCTATATATCGATTTCACGTTGTTTATGGAGTATCCCCAGTTTTATCATACAGAGAACCGAGAGCCTAATTACCCTTGCGCTTAAGTTCTTTACAACTATTTGGCAATCAGAATGACTCTGAAGGCGATAACAGAAAGCCTCTAACATACAGCTCTCTCCACTTTGCTATTTTTTTAATGGCTGTTTTCCGAACATCATTCATCAGTCATGGTCAAGTGTACAAACAAACAAAAAATCGAACTAAAAAAAAAAAATCAACATCAGCGGCACCCTGGTTATGCATTTATCATTTCTGCTTGATATATGCTATTATTGGAAAATAGTAATTGCACACCTAGTTCTAGGTTTATCTTAAAGCAAGTTTAATTTATTCTTGGTTTCAATTGCTGACTATGTTCATCAATATGACTTTCATTCAAAAACTCACTTACTTGTAACTATATCAGGTGTTAAGATTACATGACAAATAGAGCAAGAAAAAAGTTGAGAGGTTCACCAGATTACTTATTGGTAGTACTCATGGCAAAGCAAACACAAGGAGATGATGGACGGAGTGCTGAAACTTTTCAAACACTCACCCCCAGTCACAGATCTGGGTTGAATCCATCATCATTCTTTAGCTCACTTTGCCACCCCAGTTCAGACACAGCTATATGCAAATCAGTCTTGACCCTGTGCCTCATGAGAACAGTCCAGCCTGAACTGCCAAGCCATGTCTTCCCTGGACCAGAAACAAGCATCCTGGGACAGGTTTCGATGATGCAGCACCTGCATCGTAAGCAGTTCAACACAGGACCTGACTGCGAGGCTCTACAAAGATGCATCACCTGCATTGAAAGGGGTTCGATGATTACACTAGACCCAACTGCGGGGCTCGACACCGACGCATCTACCCAACTGCGTGGATCAGAACCAATGCATTGAATCTTAGACACCGACGCTTGCTCCATCAAGGCTACTTTTTCAGCAGGCCCTGCAACCAATCCCCTCCCACCATAAAGATATGTAAGCTTCACTTCATCGCTAACTTGCTGCAAAATAGGGAGATGTGTCTGCTGTAGACCCACAACTGGTGCTTGGCAATGTGACTGTGCAATCCTAAGGATTGGATTTATGTGTAGGAGTGGGTATAACTATAGCTGATGCCTGATAATGTGTCTGGGACGAATCCTACGTGGACATTCCTGGATCCTAAAAGTGATATGAAATTTTATGTGCGGTACTGTAGCATACATCCTATTATCATTTATGTGCATATGTTTAATTCAATCAAATTTAATAAAAGTAAATTCAGAAGAAGTACTTGCCACATGTGTGATTCATATTTCATAAATCTTCAATTTCAGCAATCCAAAAATATAAAATTGAGCCAAACCAACACATTTCGTGTAGGCTGCTATGAGGGTAAATAAAATAGTCAATAACTTCTTCCCGTCCTCTCAAATTGAGTCTTTCTAGTAGTATTGGTCAATTAAGTGAGCCTAATGGAAATACATAAAATATATACTGGAATTGTAGTAATACTTTCTATATTATTCCTCATTGTTAGTAAGTCTAATATACATGTCCGAGAGTATAATTAGGCAGTTAGACGATGTTCATTTCAGATGGCGACCTCTGTGATAAGATCATATGCAGATGGTACACTCGACATGGTGACTGTAATCTATACAAACAGCATCCATGGGCATGCATACATTCGTTGGTATTGCGTGGTTCCTTTTAAATAAATCTCTTCAAAATCAGGACTAAATAACCTGTAAGTAAAATGCAGTTATCTGCCCAGTGAGATGTGTAATGTGATGTTACGGTACCCGTCACAAATTTTTGTACTGGGGCAAGAGTCACACATCTCGTCATGACCATGGAGAAGAAGAGAACAATTCTTAAATGTCGTAATTCGGTCCATACGTGTTCACCAACATGACTGGAGTCTGCTGTAATATCCCCTTTATTAGCAGGAAGTAACCTTCAGGGTCCATCACTGTTCTAATATGTGGATAAAGTATGAACACCGATCTACACTATGGGCCTGATTATAAGTTTAGGTGCTATATGTTACACCTGATAAATAACGATACTTCAGGGTACTTTATTTATCGGGAGCAATAAATCTCACCTATTGCGAGCTTGGGGGGAATAACGTGGATTGTGATGTTTAATGCACCAAAATCTACATAATACGGTAAATACCATATGATTTTCCCAGTTAAATTTAAGCAGGTTTGACCTGCCGAAATATAACATCAGTTGATCAATTTAACACATTCAGTAATTATCAGATGCGTTAAATATCTTCAAACTTGTAATTCTTACCAATGAGTAAACAATGATTTAGGCACAGGTTGGAATTAAACGACCCACTTGTAATTAGGGCCTGTGAAGCGTATGGCACAAAAAGGCTATACTCGCTTCAATTTTGAGTGAAGTTTGCCATACACCCTGGGGACAAATAGATCTCCTGTAGAAAGAGCATATGTATATTGTGTCTGTTGGCATATATTACAATTTGATGGGATATTCTGTAGGTTATTTAATCCCCGGATGTTCCATGTCATCAAGAACAGTGTCTGGGTTCCTTTAACATCACCTTTAGTTTCAGGCATTTTAGCCATCTAGGATGACTAGGAACGCATTATTCCTCCTCATTTCTGCAGCATTGCTATGTGTATTTACCACAATGAATATCTGTGCTTTCAACCAATAAAAAGTTACCCTCGTGGGGCGTGGCCAAGATGGCGTCTCGATAGGACGTGTCCGTTCAGGTCTCTGCTCCCACCGGGCCCTTCTACCGCATTCCCAGCGGTCGCTGACGAGCCAGTTTCTGCCCGGGAGTGTGGGGAGAGCTGCGGCACCCCAGTAGAAGAAGAGGCGCTCCGATCCACGGTGAGCAAGGTCGCAGAGAGCCCATGTCGGAGTGGCCAAGAGTGAGCTGGGGGCTCCGGGAGAGGCCGCGGCAGTGAGCCTGCATCCCCGATCCTCTGCATGAGCACAGGGCGGTCCCCCCGGAGCATCATTAGGGGGCCGCCGGAGCCATACACCATCTGTCATTGCGCAGAGCACCTGGCGGCTATCGGGGGCATACGCCGGAGGTGGCTAGGGAAGACCCGGGTGGAGCACCTACGCGAGGCCCCGGCTCGGCTGGCCTAGTCGGGCCTGCCCTGGTCCGGCTGCCGCAGGGACTATGGCCACATGCGCACCACAGGAGGGGGAGCCTGCGGGATCGACTGCTCCGGGAGGACCCCATGCAGAGCCGCAGTTGACTTCCTGGTGGGCCCCTAAGAAGTGAGGGAGGGCCAGCATCAACGGATTATGTCCGACCCCCCAGCAACGTTCCAGGTGGCGCTGAACTGAGCACCAGAGAGTGTGGAGGTGAGCTTGGGCTGCATGCGTTTCCTGGGACTGGCGGATTGGTTGGCCTGGCCGGACCCTTTCGGTAGCAGCTTTGGCTGGCGGGGGTGGCCAGCAGCATCTAGCAGACAGGGGCCCCGCTAAACCTTAACTCTCCCCACTGGACAATAAGGGCCTGCATGTGGCTCCCCCTTGGATTGGCACCCCGGGGCCGCCACCGCTACTTATCCTTGCACTGGTCAACATTCCCAGCAGCACCAGCGTCTTTGGCCTCGGAGGTGAGCCCGGCCTGTGTGCTCCACCGGGGGTCGCAGGTTGTCCAGCCTGGTGGGCCTCCTTCGCATCAGCATTTACTTTTGGAGATGGAGGCCTACGCCCCAAGGACATTGATTGGTTTGGGTGGCCTCCCCCGCGGGGTGTAAGCAAACACGCACCAGCTTGTACACAGTCTGGGGAGCCCCCGGGTCGACTACTAACCGGACGCCCTTGCATCCCTCCCCACCGGACCTGATGCAAGGGGCCGTGAAGCAGAACCTCTGGTGGCGTAGCAAACTTTCCTTCTTCGGCATCCGTAAAGGAGAGGATTGGGAGAGCCCAGCACACAGGCATCTCAACACACCTGAGTCCGCCTACATCGCTTTACCAGAGAGGCCTTCTGCTCCGGACCAGCATCACACGGTGAGGCCATCCAGGGGCGGTGCGATGGCGGCCGCAAAAGGCAAAATAGACAGGTCGGTCAAGGACCTGCTCCTCAAGTCGGCGGCTCAGCAAACGGAAGGCATGGCATCGGCGCAGACGAGGCCGAAGGAGGTGGGATACTGGAGGTACCGATCAGTCGATCCTTCATAGAATCGCTATTTTCCTCACTCCGCGAAGACCTGTCCTCCATGAAGCGCGAGCTCTCACCGGACATGAGAGAGGTTAGGCACGACGCGGACTCTTTGGGGGAACGAATTAACACGTTGGAGGATCACGAAGCTGGCCGGGATGAAGAACTTGAGCACCTCCAGCAAGAAGTCCTTAAACTACAAGAACAGAACATGGACCTCCAGGCCCACACAGAGGACTTAGAGAACCGGTCCCGCCGGAACAATATCCACATCCGCGGCATGGCTCAGGGTGAAGGGGACAGTGACATTGAAGCCCTGGTGGTGGGCCTCTTTTGCTCCATTCTGGGGGAGCCCCCTGAGTTTCTCATCAAGTTGGATCGCACTCACAGAGTGGGCACCAGGAGAAAGGCGCCGGCCCCACCAGCTGATATTCTGACATGAGTACACAACTTTCAACTAAAGGAGCGGATCCTCATGGAGGTCAGGCATTGTCCGGACTTCACCTATGAAAGTTCAAAGCCTACGCTGTATCAGGACCTGGAGGCTTCCACCCATCTCAAACGCAAAGCCTTTCGCCCGGTTACAACCTTTTCAGAGACACTGGTATCAAATATTCCTGGGGGCACCCCTTTAGACTGATCTTTCAATACAAGGGAGAACTGAGTCAGCTTCGATCCTTATCTGTGGCGTGCAACCTCTTGGGCATTGTGGATCCTACAGCAGGGACATCGCCTCAGGACAACCGGCCACGCAGCCACCATAGTGGCCATGGGTGGACCACTATCATAAACCTCCCAGCCCGTCAGCACGCCCAGACCCGGACACCATGGCTAGAGGACGCCAATGGGTCCTGGCGTCCATATCGGGGGCACACTCAGAGTGAACAGACTCACCTGGGCAGGGGCTCTGTAATGTGAAGTTATCACTCTGATTGACTGCTGGATATAGCCCACTTTGTGATGTGAGCTGCTTGGGGGGAGCGGAGGGCTGTTAATCACTTTTCCCTTATTCCTTTTCTACTAGGAGCAGTACGCTCTGGACTTACTCCGTTCACAATTTGCTGTTCTCAATGTTTTCACTTTGTTGGGGTGTTTTTCTTGTTTGTAATGGGTTCCCTCCCCTACCTCACGCGCATTTTTTGGCCTGCTTGCATGCTGGTGACTCTTGCTTAGTTAGTGCCCCAGTGATACTGCCCTATACCGACCCGGACGGGGTATGCACAATATGCTCCACAGCAACTATTTTGCTACGCGTCCCCTCACCTTATGCTCCGATGAATATTAAAATCTTGACCATTAACGTGAAAGGGCTTAACAACCCTACCAAGCGCAAAGCCATCCTGTCTTATTTGGAGAACTCCAAAGCCCATATCTGCCTGCTACAGGAGACCCACCTACTGTGCAGCGACACACATAGGCTTCGCTCCAGGGCCTTTCCCCAGCAGTACTTTTCTTCTCTCCCAACCAAAAAGGCCGGGGCTGCCATTCTCATCTCTCGCTCTTTCCCTGGGGTGGTGGGGGCGATGGTGCTAGACATCCGTGGAATACTCTTGGCACTTTCTCTCATTGTGGGGTCACACACGATCACACTAGCTACCATTTACGCTCCCAATGAGGGTCAGGAAGCGTTCTTACGCGAAGCGGTGGCCGACCTGACATCCTCCTCTGACAGGCAAATACTCCTGGGGGGCAATTTGAATACTGTTTTCGATAGCCAAAGGTACCGCTCAGCGCAGAGGCAGGGACAGACTGGTGCCCTATCAGATAGCATGAGGCAGTGGCTTGCAGACCTGGGGCTATTCGATGTGTGGCGTCACCTTCATCCCCACTCCAGTGACTACACTTTTTACTCCCACTCTCGCGGAACTTACGCTGCCTAGATTATTTTTTAGGGTTTTGATCTCTTCTCCCCTTATTACAGTATTCGGTTATAGAACCGCAGTCATTATCGGACCACGCAGCATTGACTATGGCGTTGCTGTCTCCCCCTGTCTCATGCCCATCCTTTTCATGGAAGCTTAGGGACACACTACTTCACCACCCCGAAGTTATTACACGCCTCACTAAGACGTTAAAAGATTATTTAACCGTGAATGATACGCCCGACACATCTATAGTGTCCCTATGGGAAACACTTAAACTGGTGGCTAGGGGAGACTTAATAGCCACATCATCTGCAGACAACAGAATCCGTAGGGTGAAAAGGGAGGAGCTTTCCCGGCAGGTCTCCGAACTAGAGGGGATTCATAAAAGAACGGGCGCTCCAAGGGTATGGAGGCAATTGAAATCTGCACAAGCCCAACTAGCCAGTCTGGACCTAGACCGAGCGGAATACGCAGCCCTTCGGCTCAAACACATGTTCTACACGGGGGAGATAGATGTGGCCGGTTATTGGCACACAAACTTCACGCACAGCGTCAGGCTGCGGCGGTCTCCACGATAATAGATGAGGGGGGCTCTGAATTCTCAAGTGAGGAGGACATCTCTCGTTCCTTCAGGGACTTTTATGCTAATCTATACTCAGCACAACAAATTCCGGAGCAAAACCCCTCGGCATATTTCAGGGACATAACACACTCCCGCTTAACACCCGATCAGGCCACCACATTAGATAGTCCGATCCGAATCGAGGAGGTAATCTCAGCTATCGCACGGCTCAAGCTCCTCAAATCTCCCAGCCCGGATGGGTTTACAGCCATTTTTTATAAAAACCTTTTGCTCAGTCTTAGCCTCAATTTTGACCCGACTATTCAATGCAATCGGAGACACGTCGGAGATGCCCCCCACAATGCTTATGGCATCAGTGGTTGTCTTGCCCAAACCTGGCAAGGACGGCAGGTATTGTGCTTTGTACAGGCCTATCTCCCTGTTGAATATCGACCTTAACCGCTTCGCCGCGATCGGAATTCCGCCCAGGTGCTGGACATTCCGATCGCGGGTGTGGTCGTGACGAGCTCAGCTCGTCATGCGCACACGCCCACCGCGCAGCATGACGAGCTGAGCTCGTCATGAGCATCGAAGGGGTTAAGATCTTCACTGGGATCTTGGCGCACAGGCTGGGCCCGTTGATGCCTGGACTAATAGAACCAGACCAAGCCGGATTTGTGGCAACGAGGCAGTGCAGCGACAACACTAGGAGGTTGTTACACTTCATAGACTAGGCACACCACCAAGCAGTGGAGAGAGTGGTACTTTCTGTCGAGGCCGAAAAGGCGTTCAACAGTGTACATTGGCCCTTTCTAGAGACCACGATGTTGAGGTTTGGAATAGGAGACAGATTCCGCGGGTGGGTGCTTAGTAGGTATAGCCACCCCTCAGCCACTGTCCGGGTGAATGGTTGCACGTCCGAACCCTTCCTCATTGCTAGGGGAATGCGACAAGGCTGCCAGCTCTCCCCACTCCTGTTCACCCTCTACATGGAGCCGCTGGCCCAGAGGATTAGGGAAAGTCAGCAAATGATAGGGGTTCTTTTTGGGGGAGAGCGGCACACCATCAGCCACTATGCGGACGATCTAATCGCCACGCTTAAATCTCCTGGGTCGTCTGTCCCCGCTTTCCTCGCCGAACTGGAGGAATTCTCCAAAGCCTCTGGATTTCGAGTCAATGTCGCTAAGTCGCAGGCCTTGGGCTTCTCCTTGCAGCCTCCAACTGTGGATACCCTTACCTAGGCGTGTCCCATCCGTTGGGATAAAAAAACTATTCCCTACTTGGGCATAACGCTGGAAGTCTCCACCGCGGAGACAGTCTTGTTAAACTATATGTGTATGCTAACACAGATACGGAGCGACCTGCAACGCTGGCGCCCGTTTGGTCTCTCGTGGCTAGGTCGGGTAGCAGCTCCTAAAATGAATGCACTCCTCAAAATTCTCTACCTCTTTCAAACACTGCCTGTGGAGCCACCTCGGGGGATGCTGGGGCAACTCCAGGCAGAGTTCTCCTCTTTTGTCTGGGCGGACAGGAAACCCCGGATGAACAGGGACATGAGCTTCAGATCTCCCGGGGAGGGGGGGTTGGGAATGCCCAACCTGGACTATTACTATAAGGCATCTCATATCCGTGTTTTGCTAGAATGGCCTCAGCCGGAGTCTGAAAAAAATTGGCTCTTTATGGAGCGAGCACTGGCTGGGCAGCCTCTGTGGAAGATCCCCTTCCTCTGTAAAGCCTCCAAACCTTCAGGTCTCTACGGCTCTCCAATTGGACGAGCTACGCTTAGTGCCTGGGACTCCACGGCTGCGGGCAACGGCCTCACCACATTTCCATCACCCCTTCCTCCTATTACTAGCAATCCTGACTTTACTCCGGGTCTCGACCAGATCACCTTTTCCCATTGGGAGAAGGAAGGCCGCAGATCCATAGTACATTTTTTCACTGAGAAGGGGCCCATGTCATTTGAAGATTTTAGAGCGGACTTCGACACGCCCGAATCGGAGCGATATCACTACCAACAAATTTGGCACTGGGTGATGCAGCCCCAGGTGCGTCAAGGAGCTGAGAGATGGCTCACCCCCCTACGAGCGATGGTTACTATTCAAAAAATATCCCAAACGCCTCATCACAGAGCTCTACTACATCTTACGCCCCTGGATAGGAGATCAAATCTGCAGGGCAGAACAGGTGGGAAATGGAGTTGGGGCGGACATTGACACAGAAAGAGTGGAGTGACATTCACTATAGAGCTAGGCACTCAGCACGCAACGTTCCTAGCATAGAATCTGCCACTAAGATAGCAACATATTGGTACCTTACCCCCCATAGGCTACACAAGCGTGACCCCGGTCGTTCCCCGAGTTGCTGGAGGGGGTGCGGAGCTGTCGGCACCTTGTTGCTTATACTGTGGGAATGCCCCATCCTCAAGCCCTACTGGGCACAAGTCTTGGACGACATAGACTGCCATTTTAACACTACTATCCTGCGATTTCCAGAATACATCGTCCTGGGCATTTCTGATAGACTCACGTTTCCCCTAAAATCACGCAAAGGAAGGCAGATGGGCATCGCTCTGGGGGCGGCTTTGCAGAATATACTCTCCGCATGGGGTTCTGACAGGGCACCTTCGATACAGGGGTGGTTGCACAGGCTTTGGTATGTGCTGGGTATGGAGCGCATCTCCTTCTCTCTCCAGGGCAATGGGACTTCATTCCCAGATCTGTGGCGCCCTTTTCTTGGCCTTTTATGCTCTGCATTTCGTGAGCTCACCTGCCCTAGGTACATGCGCCTCCTGCGTCTTTCCGCATTGTCTCAAGACTCCACTCACTCCCAAGGCCACTAGTCTGATGGCTGTCTGCCCCAGATATCTCCTTGGTAACATCGAGGGTGGGGGGAAAAGGGGGGTGGAAGGGGGAGGGGGAGGAAGAGAGGGATCAAGGTGTGGGGGTGGTTGGGTAGTTTCTTCTTTGAATGTTTTGATTGCATCATGTAGCGTGTCAACTACCTATGGCCCATGTAAGGGGCTTCATTGCCTGATGCATTGTTTCTTATTCTTTCTGTCCTTCAAATCAATAAAAAGATTTAAACCTAAAAAGTTACCCTCACCCCACCCACACTGAACCTGAACTTTTCAGTGGAATCCCACCAAAACCAACTTCGACCACCAAAGGGACGATCTAAAACTCCTTCAAGAATAGTCATATCAACACGCAGATAGGCAATACTGCTGGGGGGTGACCAAACAGTGCAATATTGTTTGCAGTGTCCCTGCTGCTTATTTATTGCAGCTTACCACTCCACCCAGGCAGTCCATATAAGGCTCAGCGCATCACTTTCAACAAAGCTATTGCACCACCAAATGTATCAACAATGTATTCCCTGTTTGTTACAATGTCTGTTCCATACTCAATGCCAGCATAAGGGTTTCAGGGAGGGTGATCCTCTGTTCATTAGTCCATCCACATTTCGATATCATAGAAGCAAGTGAAAATGTCACAAACATCTACTCATCACATCCAATATCACCAATATCATTCCTGTACAGTTATCATCAACATCATAATTTACCTTCACAGGAATCTCTCATTGTACATTACTGAGCACCCCCAAGCTCTCTACGGTCCCTGGAGCATGGGCAGCAAGCGTCTTCTTTGCATGCTTGTTAATGATCATCGCAGTCCTTGTCAATCTGTGTTTTGCCATCCAGTTTAGCCGGGTACAGCATGGAGTACGAGATCTCCATGGTTTGTAACTTCTTTGTAACAGGTAGAAATTTTGCTTCCTGCTTCCTGATAAGATAGCGTGAAGTCAGGATTACATTATTCAAAATGTTGACACCAGCATAAGGTAAATTAAGCTGCTCCCTGGCTAGTTGCAGGATTTTATTGGCGTCACGGTAACAGAGAGGTTTAGCTATGGCAGGGTGAGGGGGAGCACCCAGGATGGGTTTGGGGCAAGTGAATGATGCAGTCTCTCCTCCATGAACATCGGTGCCACGTGTGCACGCCTAAACATCTTAGCTACTTGTGGTATTAATGCTTGGGCGTAATTAAGGTGTACACTGCTCTTTCAGGAGCTTTAACAGTATAACAGTCAGTGGTACTCATTCCAGGTGCTAGCCAGCTCATAAAAACAATTAACAGGTTGTGGTCTCCAGTAGCTTACACTTGCCACAGGGAAATCCCAGCATACTCCCTGACCTCAAGTAGTGCTTTAGACAAGCCCTCTTGGCTATATGCAGCCCAGGCTAGCATGGAAAGGGGTTAATAATTCACGCTGCAACAGCAGTCAACCTCCAGCACTTCTGGCCATATTTATCTCTCACCTGCTCAATTTGTATAAGTTGCACAGTGTTTATTTCTGTTGTCAGTCAACTCTTTAAACTATGTGTCCCCAGCTCATGAACTCCAGCAACCTACACCTACCACGGGGCATGTAGTTTACAATAGTGAGGGGAAGAAACAGTTGAGTGGGCATGCTCACTGCTATCATACATATGCATTGTTTCATTTTTGCCAAGATGACAGATGATTGTAGACAATTACTATTTTCAATGAAAAGATAACTTACCTGAGCTGGTGACAGTGATGAAATCAATTTGGTTGCCCGTGCAATGCCAAAATCAAGTGCCATATGGCCCACTTTGCCTGTGACATGGCTATTCATTCATGCAGTGCTGTGTGTACGAGGTAGCTGCAGGGATTTGCTGCTTATTGAAAATTAAATCAGACAGAGTGGAAATCTTACCTGGCTCAAAGGAAAGAGCTGACTCCAGAACTGCAATCTGATCACACACAACTCAGGGCTGCAGGCTGATACACCTCTTTTGATTTTTAGCCCTTCAGCATGCATGGAGGAAACCGATATCCCTTTCATCAGGCCAGAAGTAAACCCTGTTCTCCTTAGAGAACCCAGGGAGACATGGTGACATCATCTAAGGCAGACACAAATAGGATATAAGATTGGAGAAGTGATCTATTAGGTGCTTTAAGTAGGCTAATTTAAAAAATCATTGGTGTAGGTAATGGTCTGACTCACATTGTGATTTACAAGCCAGAACCATTGGTTTTGCCAATGTTTGTCAGCAGTGGGTGGGAGCCGCTAGGAACTCTGAACAGCAGCAATGGCCCAGCAGCAGGTTGAAGTGTGGCAGGAGGGTAAGGATCTACTCACTGAGTTCTTGCCATGATGTAATTGTGACTCATTGGCAACACGAAGGGATGTGCCAATGGTAAGGAACTGCTCGCTGGGCACTCACAATCTTAAAGGATCCGCCCTGTGGCAGCATGAAGGGAGAGGTGAGGAGCTGCTCACATTTTGCCTGCCACTCTTATGGCACGACATGGCTTCAGCATGAGGTGAAGTGGCAGGGGCAGGGACCTGCTCACTACTCTCTGAGCACACAGTTTCTTAAAGGAGTCACCCAAGAGCAGCAATCTGGGAAACTGCATATTGCACGCTGTGCCGATATGGGCCCATATTATAGAAAGGGTGCACTGTCCCTGTTTGCGCCATGTGCAAACAGGGAGGATGCATACGATTAAAATCCCTGCACTGCCCCCGGGCAAAATCTGGCTGCCCTGAGGGCTGCACATTCAGTGAGCTACACACCAGCTGGTTGCAAGCCACTCCGAGTTTCACAGTGCATACAGTAGCCGCCTGCAATTTAAAGAGGGGGCATACCTCACCTTGCAAGAGGGTGCTGTGATTCTGTCAATCGGACACCTTGGGGCACACTGTCAGTGCACCTCCTAAGGACCTGTTTGCATTCGTACCAGTGTCTCTAATAGAGTGTGGGTGCAGATGGAAAAAGTGATTACCTCATTTGTATGGGGCCACTCCTCCATGCAAATAAAGGAACACCCTCTCACGATAGGTCTGGCACTACATATGCGCCAGCACTGTCAGTATTAGTGAAGGATGTCTCAGAAGCATCTGCGGCCCCTTCTGTATTACCACAGTACTTCTGGGCTGCACAAAGTTGGTGCACGCACCCACTGCGCCCCTGGGGCACTGTGCATAATACATCTCCGGAAGCTCTGGCTTATTTATTGAATGCAGCATGTGGCCATTTTTGTTAGGGTCAGGCTTGCACACGCACACTCTGAGAAAAGCAATTTAAAATGTCTGCTGCAGTTTATAAAGTAAGCAGTGGCATTGATTTGTTTAGTCAGTGTATATAACAGATAAGCATTGAATGTGCTAAAAAGGAAGATGATTGATTTCAGATGTAAAATAGATCCACACCAATGGAGGTGGGAGGATATACCCATAGTGCCAATACCCTGTCAGTGAGGCTAAAATACTCCTGTGGCCTGATCCAATATATGATTGACAATGTCTCAAACCAATGGACGAAGGGTCTGGAGCAAGCAAGCCAATGGCTTGGCAATGGTTTCCCCAGACCTAAACATGGGTGAAGGCTTCGATCAGCTTGGTACCTGCCTCAAGAAGCCAGCTACCAATGAGAAGCAGGAAGCAGCATTTCAAGGTTGTCAGAAGCGTGCACTCAAAACTGCACAATGTGTGTAAAACTCATACATCACAGAGTTGCGAAATATTAAGAACAAGCGTTTAGCAAAGAGCTTTCGCATGGAGCTACAGAAGTGCTGGCAATATTTATTCCCAGTTTGTCCAATTTCATCTAAAAATGTGGCTGGGTATATTATGGAGAAATTCAATTTACCATTATGCAGCATGGTCAATTCACCAGTTTCTTTCCTGCAGTATTTGGAAAAACGGCTACACTCCCTGACTGAAAAGTGAAGAGAAAATGCCGATTTTAAGCATGTAAACATTATTTCTTGTTTGGTGTTTCTGAAGTTGGAGGAGTGCAGTAGAGCTGCTGAGGCAGGAACGGGAGAAGAAAGGCTTTGGGAAGATGCTACGCTTGGCAGCTTCGCAGGCCTCATGGGAAACGCAGAGAGCCTGCTTGTGAGCTGACTGAAACTAATGAAGGCCTTCGCTGTTTCCGCAGTGATGCTCACTTCTTTATGCTCTTGGTACCACACGGAAATAGCATTTCTCACCTTCTGTCAGACGAGGCCGGCGCGGTCTGCGCGTGAAAGGAGCCCTACACAGGAAGCGCGGATAAAAGACAGGAAACCACGGGGAACCTTCGAGATGCTTCAAAATGAGCTCTTCTGGCCCAAGAGTAGCACTCCAAGTGTCATCCAAAAGTAAACGCAGGTCACCTATCAAAATGATTTCGCCCTGAGGAAAGAAGAGGTGTTTATTTATAAGATTTCACTTTTTGCAGCGCTTGAATTTCAACACATTTGTGACCACATTCTTTGCCTTCCTAATGCAATCCAGCACGTGGCTTTGCATGGCGCACGTTAATGTATGTTGCATTTTTAGCGCCTTTATTGTGAGGTAGAAATTTAAGCAACCAAAGAGCAAACTGATTATTTTTATTTCACTCCTCCAAGTTGAAGCAACAAAAGAAAAACAGCGGTTCCCCGTTGCGAATGAATACAAACCATAACTTCTAAATCCAATAACCGTTATGTCATATTTCATAATTCCCAAATAATTACGATATGAGGGACTTGCACGGTCATGTGGATGCACGGGTCCTGGAAATATTTCCATACTGTTGCAAAGCGCGCAGAAACATTAGTGAGAGAAGGAGCTGGATTTGATTGATGCAGAGAATTGGTAAAGAAGAGATCACAGATTAATACATTTGAAGCGTGTATAAGAGCGAGGACAATTGTGTTGGTTAACAAAAACATAGAATGCTAAACCAATTGGAAAACTAATTCAAGGATGACAATAGAACATGTCTGCCTGTCAATCGTATATCAAAAAGCCACTACATGCCCCTCATCCCCCATGCTCCTGGAAGCTTACTCTGTACTCTTCTATTTTATAGCAAGATGTTTTAAGTGCAGCCCCATACAGTCATAGCAGGATTCTGTCCCCTTCGGCTGATTTTTTTTTATCAGTGCTGCTGTCATCCGGTTTTACTACTGCATGCTAAGCTTTTTCATAATCTTTTAGGTGTTTCTTTTGTTTCCAAAGCCTTTTCAGGTCGCAAGTGGTGCAGTTTTCATCACTTTTCATTAGGATCAATAGAACACAAAATGTGCCCCAGGGATGCAAAACTGTGATGATAACTGTGTACAAGGGGTCAAGAGCATCAAAGAGGATTATCACAGTTCAAGAAAGTAAAAGACAGTTTGCACATGACAGGTGACCTTTAATACCAAGCCCTGTAAACAGGAAGTGTAGGGACCAGGCACGTTCATATTTAGGTCAATGCATTGGCTGCCATTTTGAGGCAAATTTCAATTCCAGATGCGGTTGTTGCAAGTGTACATGCAGTACACTTTATGAAGTCATATTAGAATTGGGATGTGTACGTGTGTAAGCTTCTAAGGTTCTAGCAGTGACCAGTATGTCAGTTGCTGCTAAGATCTTGGAAGCGAAGACTTGTTCAGGAGTTGTTCCTGTTTTGGGCGCTTTGTACATCAATAAAGCCTTCATGAATCAATCTACTTTGTGTAGGATAACTCACTTCATATTTGCGATGAGCGAAAATCTGTTGGGCATCCACCGACTCCAGGAACATCACTTTGGGAACATTAGCTTCCTGTTTCTTTAGAGCAGCTGGTAGTGCAGATCCGAAATTGACAGTACTGAGGTTTGGGCAGAAACTGCTACATGGCGTGAGTCTGGCTCAGATCTAGGGAATTTCTCTTGCCCATCATCGTGGAGGGTGCAGCATGTGAAGAGCGTGGCGCATGAGCAGAGAGCGCTTATACATGGTTCACCTTACTATGTTGTCATCAGTTGTGTAGGGGGGAAGGTGTTGTAAGTGTGCATGTAGTACACTTTATGACGTCATGTTAGAATTGGAATGTGTATGCGTGTAATAGGTTCTAAGGTTCTACCAGTGACTAGTATGTCAGTTACTGCTAGGATCTTGCTAGCGAAGATATGTTCAGGAGGTGCTCGTGTCATGGGCACTTTGTACATCAATAAAGCCTCTCTGAATCAATCAACGTCGTGTAGGATCACTCACTTCAGTCTTCTCTTGTTTTTGCATTTTTTGGTCTGTCATGAAATACCAAATGGTTGAATTGTTTTTACATAACATTCATCATCTTTGAGACTATCTTCTCAAAGTGTTCTGTATACCCTAATAATAGCTTTGCTCTCAATAAAATATTGGATGTTCTACATGGGAAGTCTATGTTTATTGATCTACTTGTCATGACTGCTTTAGTTTATATAAAAGGTATGAATTTAAAATGCTTAGTCAGTGCCGGGTGCGTACAGTTACGGGAGTTTTACCATCATTCGAAATTAAATCGCTAGTTTGTAGTGGGTGGTGAGGTGCACGTGTTCTCATAAATCAGAGGAAAACGTGCGACAAACAACAAAAGCATTCATCTTGGAATATGATTCACTTAAGGGATAACTATTCTGCGCTCATAATAATTTGTCAAATGTGAACACTGTTGTGGTCTTTGTGGGCTATCACCTATCAACTTAAAATGTTCATCATTGTATTTGGTGCACAAGAACTTCCTTTTTCCTTCTTAATTGAGGACCACTTCTTTGGATGCTACAAACAAACCATTTATATTCCATGTAAGATATTTATTACCCTTTTAATCACATTTTTGTCCTTTAAGATGTGTCCATTGTATGGAAATTATGAAGATCAGTGTAGTTAGGTTCGGATGACACTGGCATATTGATGGGTCATTTCTTTGCTTGACAACACATTCAAACTCTCAGTAATATTCTAATGCATATAATATGTCATTGAATGTTAGAACAAAAGATCACGTTCAATATTCAGGCTGGCTGTAGATAAGGCTGTTGAAAAGTGCTTCTCGCTAATCAAAATGATGCAACAATAACAAAGAGGAGCTATGTATAATTTCTGTATGTCAATAAGTTGCTTTTTATCACGACTAGCACTTAGTCCCCTTACACCCACTGCCAGATCTATTATGTGTATCCTTAAGAGAGCTAAAAATGGATACAACCATTAATAATTTGCTTTTCCTTTCAAACAAACAAAACCATTTGTGAGAAAATCAATACACTCCGAATTTCTAGGGTGTTAGACAGGGGTGTTCGAAAGAGTTATCTGTTGGCCTGCAAATTGTTCAATCACTTTAAAATTAATGTTGACTCATGATGCTCTACTAATGACACACATTTAGCATAGTGTCCATAAGCCTATGAAAGATTTTGACTAACACTGCACCCTGAAGATATTAACAATAAATTCAGTTCAAATCAAATCCATAATCCTTGACAATAAAGTCCCTTTTTGGCCTTCATTTTAAAATAATGTTCATGAGCTGGACATGGAGACGATTTGGTTATCTAGATAATATTTTTACTGTTGCTTTCTAATGGACCCAACAGTAAGAGAAGAGCGCCAAAGGTAGGTTTTATCACAATTTTAGTTGCTCCCTGTTGTTAAAAGGAAATTCAGATTTGCCAAGTTAGGTTAATGACAGAAAGTGCTAATTTGATTAAATGCATGGAGGTGAGAATTATGCTGTCTTCTTTGCACTTATTTTCAATAGCAGCCAAAATGAGTTTAAGGTAAACAGTGTACGTTAAATAGAAAAACTATGGGCCATGAATCTTTTTTCTGTGGACCAAACTATCAGGCTTTTACCGAGGTGTCAGTTATCGAATGTAAATATTAGATACCCTCAATGATTTCATCATCGCTCTTTCTTGATGGGAACCCATTAGTAATATTTTCTGCCAAAACTGCATAACGAGAAAAAAATACAAATCAGAAGTAACAAAACTGCAACTGCCCAGTCTCTAGGTATGATCATCCAGACAATGATAGAGAATGGGAAAGGTGACTGGAAAAAGATTTGAGAAATGAACTACAGGACTAAAACTATTAATAAAAATGAAAACAAGTAAGGATGTGAAGGTAAATCATTTGTACACTATTATTAACCATTATTACCTAAAGATCATCATTAATGGATCTTGAAAAATCCAGATTTTATTACAAAACTGGAGCCTCCTATTATGCTTGAGCAAAGCAATTAATAACAAACACAGAACCATGGGTAATCCGTTTGTGGAAAAAAGTTCAGAATGTAGATACTTAAGGCCAATTAGCTGCTCTGAGTTATTATCCAGTCTTGCCCCAGAAGCAAATATCTTCAATACAATAGCTCTCCTTCAGGAATGGTATAAGAAATTGGGTTATTAGTTGAGAGGGGTGAGATCCCCACTCAAGTAGTAAATACAATCCTTGCTAGGGTGAACCACAAAAGACACTAAATAAATATATGTGTAACTGTTAGACCTGACATCTTTAGGCATGATTTCCCCTGTCTTTTTGCTTCTGACCTCCTGTTTTTGCCTGTGTGCTGCATTTAGTTTTTTGCTGGTTTTAGGACTATGGGCACTTTACCACTGCTGACCAGTGCTAAAGTGTAAACTCCCTGTGAAAATTGTATTGGTGATTGGTTTATCCGTGATTGGTATATTTGATTTACTAGTAAGTCCCTAGTAAAGTGCACCAGGTGTGCCCAGGGTCTGTAAATCAAATGCTACTAGTGGGCCTGCAACACTGATTGTGCCACCCACATGAGTAGCCCTGAAAAAAGTCTCAGACCTGCCACTGTAGTGTCTGTGTATGTAGTTTTAAACTGCCATTTCGACCTGGCAATTGAATTCACTTGCGAGGCCCAAACTTTCCCTTTTATTACAGGTAAGGCACCTCTAAGTTAGGCCCCAGGCTACCCCATGGGCAGGGTGCAGTATATTTAAAAGGTAAGACATGTACTGTTGTGTTTTACATGTCCTAATAGTGAAGAACTGCTAATTTCATTTTTCACTATTGCAGGGACTATCTTTCCCTTAGGGTAACATAGGGGTTGCCTTGAACTATCTTTTAAGTGTAATTTCCCATTGGGAACAGATAGAAATTTGGAGTTTGGGGTCTCAGAACTCAAATTTAAAAGTACATATTTTGGTGAAGTTGGTTTTTAAATTGGGTATCTGAAAATGCTACTTTTATGAAGTGGGCATTTTCTTGCTTAACCATTCTATGCTTCTGCCTGTCTGTAGAATCCACATCTGGGTTAGGATGACATTCTGCCAGGAAAAAGTATGGATGCTGTAGGAGGGACTGACACTCTGTCTGTTGCTTTGTTGTGCTGGCCTGCTGCCTGCTGCTTCTGTCCTGGGAGTGAAAGAAATGGACTTTGCTTTCTGTATCCTGCTTCCATGGTTCTCCAAGGGCTTGTGTGTGCTTGCCTCCTGTTAAGAAGTCCCAGGGCCATCAAAGACTTCACCTACCAGTGCCTGGGCTCTTCTGGTGAGAGTCCTGACTTGCCAAGTGGTGCCAAATCAGTCCCTGGGCCCTCGGAAGTGGAATCTGGTGAACTGTAGGAGAAAATCCGCACATCGACTTCCAGCATCTGTTTTTATCAACGCAGTGCTATAAACTTCGACACATTGCCACTGCCAGCACTGGAGAGTGGTTCCCGATCGGCACATTGACCACGGCTTTCACTGCAGGTCCCAATTTCTGTTGCAGCATGTCAAAAGAACCTCCGCAGCGTGACTTTCGAGCATCGCATCACCGAAGTCTGTGATACACCACTTCAGCTCTGATGCAGCACCTGCTTCATCGCTGTGGAATCAATGCAGCACGTCTGGATTTTCGACGCATCGTTCCTGTGTGCTGATTTCTTCATCGACATTGCCCAACAGTAAGGAACCGAGGTCGCGTGTCCGTAGGTCGACGCATCACCTTCCTTCCAGTAAAGAACCAAGGCATCACCTCCCCTCATAGTAAGGAACTGACGCATCACCTCCCCTGCGTAGCAATAAGGAACCAACGCATCACCTCCCCTGGCAGAAAGGAACCAACCCATCACCTCCCCTGGGAGTAAGGAACCGACACATCGCTTTGCTTTTCTGGCGCCTCACCTCCCCTGCGCCTGTTTCGTCTTTGAATTTTGATGCATCCAAGATACTTTGTGCTAAGAATGAGGCATCCATAGATTTTTGTAGACTGAACTGATTTAATCTTTGAAAAGTTATAACTTAGTTGTGTATGTCGTATTTTTGTTGTTTTGGTCGTGTTTTATTCAGATAAATATTGGTTATTTTTCTAAACTGGTGTGGACTCCATTTGTAGTGTTTTCACTGTGTTACTGAGTGTGTATGAACAAATGCTTTACACATTTCTTCTGAGATAAGCCTGACTGCTTGTGCCAAGCTACCAAGGGGGTGAGCAGGGGTTATCTTAGCTGTGCAATCCCCTTACCCTGACTAGAGTGAGGGCCCCCACTTGGACAGGGTGCAGCCACTGCCAAAAAGAGATCCCATTTCTAACAGTAACCGTCTGGTAGCTTAGCACAAAAGAAGTCAGGCTTAACATAGATTTATGCCACACACAAACAGTGATGAAGTGAAAACACAACGTAGTTCCAAAACAATTTTGAATAATATAGCACATTTTAATAATTAAAATGACACCAAAACAACAAAAGTCAAATCAGTAGAAACAGAGTTATGAGAATTTAAAGTTTAAGGAGAAAAATAGCACGAAGAGGTGCGAAGCGCCAACTGCAGTCGTGCTGCACTGGGACAAAGTCACAAGTTCAGGCTAACTACGATGGGGCATGGGCCGGGTTCCAGACCGAGTTCAGCCCACTCGGAGTTGTACCTTCTGTCCTTTTCCTGGCATAAAATTGGTCTCTGAAACTAGCTGATAGCCAGAACCAAATATAAAGTGAATAAAGAGACTAAGAGAGATTAACATACAATATGCTCAGTTGGATGTAAGCAAAAGAAAGTCTAGCATATCTTCAAAAACGTCATCTTTTATGGGTTTTCAGACAATGGAAAACAATAAGGGCCTCATAATGATATTGGTTGGATTTCAATCGACAGGCCGTTGGTTGCGGTCCGACCGACATCTGGTGCCGCAGTCCAACCGCAGCATTATGATCCACGCGGTCGGAGGCAGCAGGCGGAGGGACTGATCAATGCTTCCAACAGGCTCAAGGAGCCCGTCCGACCATCGTTCGTAATGTAATACCCTACAATAGGGCGGTGCCTGCTCAGGCACCACCATAGGGATTACGATGTCCCTTCCATAGAAAGGCTGTTGGAAACAGACTTTGCGGGCACCTAGCAGGGCCCCCAAAACTCCATGACCTCGCTATGAGGCCTTGGGTGCACCTGTGGTGCCCCCAAACATCCATACCCTGCATGCCAGGCACCACATGGTGCCTGGCACACAGTGCACGGATATTTGCAAACATCCATATATCCAATGCGGCTTGTGCTGCGGCCCTTTTCTGGCCGCAGCACAAGCCGCAATGGAAAAATTGATGCTCCCGACCGCCTCACGGGCGGTCGCATCCTAATTTGTTGGCTGGAACAGCCGACTACTAGTCGGTCAGTTTCCATTCTGAGACGATGTCGGTCAGACGCGCGTCCGACCACCATTGTAGTCGGGCCTAAATCCTGGCATGATATTACGCAAATGGGCTGCACCAATATGTTACGTTTGTGTAGTAACCAGTCAAATTGTTAGTTTGCAATCTCTAAATACATCATCAACTTCCCAAAGAGTGTTATTGGTTCATCTAATAGAGGACTTAAAAAACAAAAGGACATAAACATGAAATGAAACATTTTACAATGGGCTTCTTCTGCACATTCATAACAATGGGCATCACCTTGCACATTACTAATTTGCTCCATTGAAGCTACAAACTGTTATTTAACAAGTACACCCATATTCTCCACGATTTGTCTCCGATTTAAAACGATTTAATGAGAGAGAACAAATGCATACACATGCTCAACTCGTGCACAGCAAGTTAGGAAAATAAAATTGAATTTATACAAAGCAAAATATCAATGGTCGTTTCATTCTAGTCGATGACACTTCTGGAAGATGTCATCAAAGGGGCATGACTCCTACAAAGGCAAACCATCCTGAACACATTTACCTCCTTAGCAGAACCCAAATTAAAACATTTAATCAATTCAGAATCCACAGTCTAAACTTCTATTCCATTGATTTTCTGAATTGGAAAAGCACACAGAGCACAATACGTGGAGAGACTCGTTCACATAAAATAAAAGTCACAGATGTCAATGCAGGCCGGCCAATGCCTAGTAAGGCTAACTTAAACACATCTTTAATTAAGCATTACTGTAAATTTCCTTAACGAATCTCTGAATTTTGGGGGCCACAAGTCCCGTTTTGGCTTTCATTGAAGCAGCCACTTACCTTGAAGATGGCAGAAATAAGAATTAATTGTTTAAGGGTGGTTAGAAATATACTGTTTTTTGGGATCATGAAGTTCTGTATATGCACTGGCACAGAGCAAGCATCCTGTGGCAGTGGGTACAATGAAAATGCACTCTTTGAGTACTTTGCTGCGATTCATTATATTCATTGTATTCTTTGTGGTTCAACATCAATTTCTTCTTCATTCTCCATTGCCAATATCCTGCCTCCTACCAACTTTTTGTGGCCATAGCTGTAAACTTTAAAAAAAAAAAAAAACTTTATTTATTATTCTTTTCCATAGTAACGATACAGAAAAAAGAAAGATTAACATAGTCACAATATTGTTTCTTACATTGCCGTCAACGTAGTTATTCTTCATGGTATTACTTCTTATATCCTCAATGGGCTTAACAAAACATTTCAGGTCCTGGAATGTTGAACATTGGTTTCTGCATATGGTACAGAGGTATTATATGATGTCTATTATACTATAACATTTTGTTCTGAATCACATTACATGCTTGTTTTTTTCTGCTTCCTACTAGTGACCTTATTACTCGAGGTGGGACAGGTCGTACGTCTGATGCTAAATTCTCTACTCCCCAACACTCCTGGGTGGCCTGTGTAGTGTCTGGGGTGGACAGAAGATAGGATTTGGGGTCCCCATATGTCCTTAGGCCTTGACGTGGGTGGAAGTAGTTCTGCATAAATTAGTGCTTGATCCTGCCATGTTATCATGTCTTGGAGCCACTCCTTAAATTTCGGGGCTCGACATCTTCCCCATCTGCAAGCTACTCTGCGTTTTTCAATCAGGAACCCTAATGCTGTAAATTTCCTGTAAGCGGTGTCTATTTCCGTTGTGTAACCCAATAGTGTCATAATGGGGGTGATGTGGAGTGGGGAACCTACCATTTGTATCATTGCTGACGACACTTGTCGCCAATAGTCTTTGAACACGGGGCATTCCCATGAAAGGTGTAAGAATCCTGCCCCTTCTCGTCTACACCTTACACATCTGTTGTTATCATTTAGTTGTAATCTGTACAATTTAGCCGGAGTATAGTACATACGGTGTAGGGATTTGTAGTGTATCAGTCTCAGCCTACTACTAGCTGAGATGTTCCCAACCTGCCTGCAGCAGTATTCCCATTGTGTATTCGTAATTTGCATGTTTAGCTCCCTCTTCCATGCAAGTCGCGCTGGAAGTTGGGATTGTGTGTATGCAGTTTGCGTATTGTGGTATATCGGTGAGGTTACGTGCTGATAGCTGTAAACTTTTTTTTGCCTCTTTTTGGGAGCTACGGAGGCTGGCTTAAAGCTGGGTGAGTTGAGCAAAGCAGAGAGGAAAAAAACAATCCCTGTCTAAAAGAGATAATGGTATTAGTGGACCTTGCAATACCCAACAGAAATGCAACATCTTTCAGCTGTATGATAGAGTAGTTCCATAATCTGCATACAAACAGATAAAGGCAGGGTGTAAAAAGTCATAGGACTCAAGAGTAGTAGGAGTAATAGAAGTAGCAAAATTAGCACTCCTTTGGTGTTACAATTTAAGGTCAGACAATCCCATGGACCATCGGCTATTTTGCGCAGCACATCTTTTGCACTGTTTCCTCACCCTATTGTCACTCTACACCACTTTGCAGCATTATCAGCTACTCTGGCAGTCCCTCACATGCCCTCATAGATTGTACGTGGCATATGCATTGCATCTCGCTGTGAGAAAGGTTCCACATGATGGCAGTGTCCTGCTGTACAAGACTATACGAACCCAAAATGCCAAAAAGCCATACTTGAGCATTAGCTTGGTCCATACAGAGACAAAAAGCTTGAAGCAGTAACAAAAGGTGGAAAGGAAGTATGGCAGCAACAACCCTTTCGACCCAGGACGATGAGGATACACTTCAGTGCCTAACCTATAGCCAACAGGTGCTGCTGATCCCTACTCATAATTACACACCTTCATTTTCACAGCAACAGTTTTGCTCCCTGAGTTCTCATTTGTTCCTGGTATTGTCTGATCACTCCAATTCCTTACAACAAATGACAGCAGATAGCAAACATGTTGACAAATGCTTGGGCTTCAGCCAACTTGATGAGTACACTTTGCTTATCACTGCAAAGGCGTGTGTGCAGTGCATGACTTTGGCTATTTTCACTGAACTCCTCCCGTCAAACCCAGTTATATTACTTACATTATATTTTGACTTTTATCTATACACTCCAGGTCATTATGGACACTTTTCTGTCCAGGACTTTTGTGACAATAACATGAACCTTGATAACTTACAACCTCAATTCTCACTGAAGACAAAGTCACTTGGATTCACCTTGAACACCAGTCTCACCCTCAAGCAATATATTGCCAAAAATACCAATTGTCCTGGTACCAGCTCTTTCTCCGTAAAGAAAGTGAAAATGTTTTTTCCAGAAAGAAACTTCAGAACTACGGTTCAAGCCCTTTTACTCTAGCATCTGAATGGTGGTAACACCCTGTTTCATTGCCTCCCAGAATCCAAACTGGTATTCCTTAAGGATATCCTGCCTGTCACAGCAGGGCTTGTAGATATGATGATTTCATCCCCATCCATATGGAACTCCATTTGCTCCCCTTGCAGGCCCTCACCGTCTTCAAAACCAGCTGCATCATTTACAAAGTCATCACAAACATCACCCCTGCTCATCTTGCAGACAAGTTCATCATCTCTGGTGGCTCATGTCACACCCGCAGCCAGGATACCATCAGACTGCAGAGAAAGATGGCTTAAAAAACACAAAAGGCCCTTTCCATTTCATGCATTTAGGATCTAGAACAACATTCTAGTAACCATAATGACCACCCCAACACTGCTCCAATTTAGGAAATAGCTGTATACACACCTCTTTAAAAAACACTTCATTACAATGCATTAACAGTCACCAAACCAGCTACTTCTCCCATCACTTGTTGACTTTATGCTCCTCTGTGACCCTGTGTACCTCTGCCTTTTGGCTAGGTTCAGACTATAGAAATACCACATGCATGCATAGCCTAATACATTATAGGTGTTGTAGTCTTGTTTTGCTTCTATTAAACTAATTACACTAGCACACCTGAATTCAATGATTTTTAGGTGACAAATTCAGGACAGGAGACAGTGTCCTTGATGTTCTAGAGTGGTCACCCTCATCCCAGTCGTTATACTTGTGGATGCTCTTAGGCAGCTTATGTTTCTGAAAAAGCATGGATAAATGTTTCTTGCTTGTTCACTCACTGAGTTCAGTTCAGTACTCGACTTTCTATTTGCAAATTAGGGCATTCTAGGAAATGTGTTCTTGGCTCATTTTAAATCAAGTCCACACAAAAGATATGACAGTTTATTTTTCCCTTATTCTCACTGGAATAGGTCATCTTGTTCTACTAGAACAAAAGACTAAGATTTTGGATGGAAAAGCTATACCCACATTATTGCAGCACGCTACATCATTGCTTGTCCGTACCACCAAGGAAGGGTAATACGACCATCGTGGTCTCAACCTCTGGAGGATGGAGCTCAAAGTAATTGATTCTGGCTATGCAAGGGGTCCAGACTAAATTTTAAAACTACCTCTGTGTATACCCCAGAAAGCACCTTTATTTGATGGGTACACAGGGCAACAATTCTACCATGAGTACTACAAGCTTATGCCTCAGTCATACTCTTTTTTTACAATATGGCAACATGTTTTGGCTTCTCTTAAATCCCCGATTGGGTCTGGGCCTTTGTCACGGCAACAAAGGAATCTCTAACATCCATCCTATGTCCTCATGTGTACATGCAGGTAAGAATATGTCTTACATCTACATGTCCTATCAGTTCTATTCACCTGTGGATAATAAAATACAATATGTGTAAGCTTATGCACAATCAACCAAAGTGCATCGTCCTTCTGCTAAAACCTGGTCAGTCATTTGTACCAAAAAATCCTTTCATAAATAATTAAAACATTCTTCTTAAATGGTGAGAAAATCATGTTGCACTTGTGAAAGCACATTACACACAATACATGTGACAAAAAGAGTGAGCAAGCACTACTAGGGCATTTACCTACCCTATTCTCAAGGGGTTCGAGACCAATAGTTTCACAGGAGGGGGGCCACTCCTGTAGTCACACACTTATAAACAGTAAGGAGGGATATTATCATAATTCCCACACTGTCATAGACATATATTCACAAAAGATTCTACGTGGGCTGATGGGGGATCGAGGGGTGCTTTTATGCACAGTATGTCAGTTTGTCAGATCTGTAAGAAGGATGATCTCAAGAGGAGGGATTTTTTCACTGTACACACTAAGATAAGGAAGTGTTTTCTGTCTTATCATAGAGTGGTGTTCTTTGAACAGGTACTGGTACACCCAGTACATTGCCCTTCCCCTGGTTGCTCCATGATCATTGGTATTAGATGGTAAGTTGATTATATTATTGTCAGTGGCGGTTGCCTCTGAACAGGGGTGGTGAGGCGGGGGAGGGATGAAAAGATGAAAAAAAATAAAAATAAACTTGCTTTGCCACTGCCTCCGCCTCCGCAGCACGCCTCTCCTCTGTCTTCTTGTCTTCTTTCCGGCTGCTGCCTACAGCCTGCACCAGAAGAACCCAAGCTTCCGGACTCTGCCAGCCAATCACGATGCTGCAGGAGCAGCATCATGATTGGTCTGAGTGGCCTGTTTTGCCACTCAGGCAGTGCCTGGGGAGACTGGGCATGTTCTCCACGGGGCTGTGCAACACAGCCCAATGGATAACATGCCAACTGCGCATGACTGTTTGGCCGGCCCTAGAGGGCCAGTCAAAGCATCATGAGCATGTAGGGAGAGAGTGCAAACCACTCCTGCTCCCTCTGCTGCGCCAGCCCCGCCCCACCTAAAGTCACAAAGGAAAATAAAATGATAATAACTTTTTGTTATTTTCATTTTATTTTTATATTCCACTGCTCAACGAGCAGTGGGGTGATGCTCCTCTGCGTTAGCGGAGGAGCTGCCACTGGTTATTGTCATTCTATTGTATAAAACGTGTCCCAAAATCATTCATGCACCCCTCAAAAACTCTTTGAGGTCATGCAGGGAAACACATTGGCCTTCATGTTCTCTTTTATAAATCACATGCTGGAATTAAGGGTGGGCATAACTTGTGTAATTCAGTGTTGTGTAATTGCGCGGACTCACCTAAAAATGTTGCTTGAATTAAGCGAGAAGATAATTCTGCATTTAGCACTGTTTCTTAGTGCAAAAATGCACCTTCCCGTCTAAAATGGACGCGAGGAGGCATTTTGCGCTATGAGATAACGCTAAATACAACAGAACACGAATAGGTAGCTGCCACTCACGCTTGCTAAATGTGCTCCTGGGGTAGGATTTTCCCCACCTTACTGCTATCATTTAGCGCTATTTTCTCAGCACAAAATGTAATTTTGTATCCAAAATGGCCGCAAGGATGCATTTTGTGCTAAGAAACAGCTCTAAATGCAGCAAGGCACAATTAGTGAGATCGAGCTGCTACTCGTGCTCGCTTAATGTGCTCTCTCGTTAGGATTTTTTCCTCCAAATTACTCAGAATTTACACCAGGAGGAGTAATTGCGTAATTACAGGCAATTTTGCTTCAAAGAGTAAAGCAGAATTTGTGAAATTGCTCCAATTACTCCGGCACAATAGAAATTCGCCCCGGCCTAGTTCCAACCATACATTCATACAGCCTTTGTGCTATGTCTGAGGTCATGTCTCTCAGAACTGTCTAAATGCAACATATGAGCCATTATATAATTGGTGGCAGTGCGTCGGTGCATCCCACAACATAATATATCAGGCCCACAGACAAAAGCCACACCCAGCACACACATAATATACATTTTTTGTAACATAACTTAAAACAATGACCTGTAAAAACAACCACCAAAACTGCAAAAGTTGGAAGCCTGTGAAATAGAGTAAATTGATAACCAAATCACGAACTCACTTGCACATATTTGAATTATAAGGATAAAAAGCAAAACAAAAAAAACCTTTTTCGCTGCAAAACAACATTGCCCCCACCACAAATCGTATCATTATGATGGAGAATCATTGTACCTTCATGGCGATAGTCATTCATGGATTTAAAACTACAAATTATTTGGCTAAGATATTTTAAACAACTGCTTTTTTCCGTGTTGAACCCGAAATGTAGATGGCAGTATCCGGAACGAACCTAAATCACTAATTAATGCACTACTGTCGAGGGCAGACCCACCGCTAATTAGCTTATTTACTTTCCTAACAAAGACAGAAAAAAATTCAACACAGAATAACGATCAAAAAAGATTCGTTACGCCTCGCCTACTCTTCACCCGCCACTGTAATAACTCAGAATGATTGCCCCATGATTACGCCGAGCGCATAAAAATATGAACTGAATCAAACTTTTATCCCCTTGAAATCTTAATCCCCGCAATCGCTGAGCAATTTGCATTCTCCCACCTAACCCAGCTCTTCACCCTAACGCACTGCCTCACATCCTGTGTAATTTGTCTCCCTTGCACTGGCTGGTTTTAAACTCGAGCATCTTAAAGGCAGGCCCACCAAAGAAGCTGTGAATACATTACAGACACCCGCACACGGCCCTTAATTGAGCTCTGCAGCAGCAATCATTCACTCTCAGGGCTCCCTCTGGTATTTGTAAACTGTTCAGACTAAACTCACACAGTTTACGCCATTAGCAGAACCCCTTGATTGAATTATACAGATGTACTTCAAGCTAAAGCATGCGTTTAGGCACTATCGCATATCACCTCGTAGCACGCGGCACACCCGTGTCCCCGTGTTTCCAAATTAACTCGGAATACTCGCGAGGTTCCGTCGGTTTGCTGGGAAGATTATATCCTATGTATATTTCACAGCGTTCTCCTCTGGCTTCATTTAAAGCTTCCTTAAGGGGAGATGATAAAATGAGCCGCTGGAAAGGAGAAATCAGAAACCCTCGAATGTATATGGTAATATTCCTGCATGTCAATTATTGCACCGACCCTGTGCTAAATGTATGACATCCATTCTGTGCATGACATTTAATTATTGCGCAAATGCCCTGCATCCATTTATGTTCCAGCCATGTGACTCAGCTCCACAGACCGCAGCTTAGGGCCTGCAATGCTTAAGTCTGTCTTTGAATTATAAGGCCCCTATCAATCAGGGGGTGCAAAAATTGAAAAAGTGATGGATCTGGTGACAAAGAACATCATTAGAGTGCTCTGGGACATGTAATTGAAAAATACAAACACTGTGGGTGTGCCAAGCTGTTTGTAAATAGCTTGCACTTCCAAGGAGTTCCGCGCCACCTCACACACACGCACCACACATATCACAACTTATATTTTAGAATGCAGTTTTTTTTCGTTGTTTTCCTGCTGTGCAGCACCTGATGTGGTTAAAGGAAAATGGAAAAAAAAACGCAATACATCATTTAAAAAACACAGAAACACATATAGGCATATACATCGCACAAAGTCTTTGGATATTTTTACAAAATCCATTTGTCTTGATTCTGTAGACTGCAACTGAGATCTGTAACAGTCACTGGCGTTGACTGGTGACTGTAAAAAATACAGTTTCTAGAAGAACGAAAGTGGCATAAGAGAGAAGGCTTCTCTCTCTTTTGTCTTTCTATATCTATATATCTCTATCTGTGTTTGTGTCAAAATATATACATATATGTATAATATAGGATTTAATTATGTGTGTGTTTGTTTCTGTAAAGCCATATGAGGCTGAGAGCTATGTGACTCTTCTCTCAGTTCCTCAGTGTGACGTGGAGGACAGAGAGAGGTAAAGGGGACAAAGAGAGAAAAGGGGGAAAAAAGGAGCACGAGAGTCAAACGGAGAGAGAATGGGGTGGGCACCATAGTTTAATTGGATAGACACGTGCATGTTGTCAACCACAACCCTCACTGGGGCAAACATGATTTGCCTACATTAGAAAATGTTTGCGCATCACGAAAGCTACCACAAATGCATGGTCATCATCATCATGTTGTTATCACACCCATACTTACGTGGACATGCATGTGTGTATATGCCCGAGTATGTTACAGAGAAATCACTTGTACCTAACTGGAACAATGTGTGCTAAGTTTCACAACTGCTGTCTATCAAAGGCAGAACATGCTTTGCGTTTAGAATATACCTACAATGCACTTTCATTGCCACAGCATCATGAACAAGATGGCTGTCCCCAAAGTCTCCCAGACCTGTGGCTTTACTTATTGATCTTTCAGGATTTCCAGGGTGGACATCTTGGGGAAAGGCAGTCCCCTTGTGGAATGGGACAACACAGTATTGTAGCCATCTTAATGTTAAGCTTGAACACGAGTACCGAATAAAACATAAAAAAAGGTCTGCAGCGTTGAAACCAAAATAGTTTACTTTCTGTATACAATGCATGTATGACATCCATAATTTAATGTGTAATGATTCACTGTAGTTATTAGATGCACTTCACAGGGTGTAGAATGAAATGAAATGAAATGAAATGAAATAAGGGATTTATAAAGCGCACGGATACTCACAAAGAGTGTCCCGGCGCTAATCTCTAAAACCACCAGGCAAGACCCCAACCCACCTGCCATCGTATTATTGTTGGAACAGCCATGTTTTAAGTAGTCTCCTAAAGGACAGCAAGTCCTGAGTCAATCTGAGATGTAGGGGCAGGTTGTTCCATAGGCAGGCCGCTTGAACCTGGAAGGAACGACCTCCAATCCGAGATCGAGTGAATTTGGGAATCACCATCAGGGATTGTCCCGAGGACCTTAAGACACGTTGAGGCTGATTGTGCTGGATCCTACTTCTCAGATAAACCGCACCCGTATCGTAGAAAGCACGATAGGCAAACACCAAAGCCTTAAACTGAATCCTCTTTCTCACCGGGAGCCAGTGTAGTGCTTTCAGGTGAGGCGACATGCGCGTTCTGGGGCTTACCATAAGAATAGCTCTGGCTGCGGCATTCTGAACAACCTGCAGCCGATTGAGCAAGTATTCAGGGAGCCCCAGATACAAGATATTTACGTAATCCAACCTGGATGTAATTAAGGCTTGCACTACGATCTTCCGGGATTCTACCGGGAGTAGAGGAAGAAAGTTTTTGCCATTCTAATCAGTCCGATACAAGTACCAGCAACAGTTTGGATATGGGACTTCATTGATAGACTAGTGTCCAACTTAACTCCCAAGTTTTTTACTGTGCCGACTGGAGCAGCAGGAGGAGACATGTCGCACGGCCACCATAAGCTCCAGTCGACACATGGGGGACATCCAAAAACATAATTTCTGACTTTTCTGGGTTACACTTAAGTTGATTAAGTTGCAACCAGGAAAAAACCTCCGTTAGGCATCTATTTATCTCCATTCCATGAAAATTCGCCCCTTTGTCACACGTGAACAGTAGTTGGGTATCATCAGCGTAAGAAATAATCTTCGCTCCGTGTGACTCAGCCAGGCATGCAAGTGGGGCCATATAGATATTAAAAAGTGTAGGACTCAAAATAGCGCCCTGCGGGACACCCACTTGCATTGAAGGAATGGCAGCTGTAAAGGGCGGGGACCAGATTTCCTGCTGCCGCTCAGACAGAAAAGAGGCAAACCAATTGTACACCGCGCCTCCATTGCCGCACTCCGCTAACCTGCACAAGAGCCGGTCATGGGGCACGGTGTCAAAGGCTGCGGATAAATCCAGCAGTATCAACACCGCACTGCCCCCTTTATCCACCTGAGATTTAATGGTCTCCGAAACCTCAAGAAGAGCAGTCTCAGTGCTAAGAGAAGGTCTAAAACCTGACTGACTGTCATGGAGGACATGGTTTCCTTCAATATAATCTGTTAGCACGGAGTTGACATACCTCTCAAGGACCTTGGAGAAAAAAGGCAACAGTGAAATGGGCCTATAGTTAGAAGCAACCTCAGGGTCTGCAGTGGGTTTCTTTAGGAGGGGAACAATTTTTGCCTTTTTCCAGCAGCTGGGTACCATTCCCTGACCAAGCGAAGAATTAAGAACTGAATTAACCGCAGAATTTATAGGTTCCGCGATATTCTTCAGGATCTTTGCTGGACAGGGATCAGAAGGAGAACCCGACTTCAATGTTACCATAATTTCAAGAGACTTTTCTAAGGAAATGGGAGGAAATTGGGTAAGGGAATAACTGGCCCTCGAAGACAGATCATAGGCATTCCACATATCACCAGTTTCAGATGTGTCCCTAGGGGCAAATGACTGTTGAATCAGAGAAATTTTGTCATAAAAGAAACTGGCCATCTGGTGAGCCCAGCTAGAGGTGGGGATAAATGCCTTACTCATGGCGCTAGGGGATGAAAAATCCTTAACAATTTAAAAAATGTCTTTGCTTTTATTGGCAGCATCTTGTATTTTTAAAGAAAAGTAATTTTTCTTCTCAGTGCGGACCTCATTATAATAAGCTTTTAAAGCTAGCTTGAGGATGGCTTTATCCTTAGAATCAAACTTGGTCCGCCACGTTCTCTCTAACAGTTTGCAGGCACTCCTGCTTTTCCTAAGTGATTCAGTAAACGATGGCGCTGAGGTGCGACCAGTTTTGGCTTTCCGAGTCGAGGAGGGCGCCAGCTCCACAACCCGTTCTTCAAGCCACATCTCCAAGCTGAGGGCATCAGTCTCAGGGTTTCCACTAAAGGGGATCGGGTACTTGCTCATAGCTGTTGCCAATCTATCAGCCGTAACCTGACTAAAGGATCTAAAAATACATGGATGAGGCTCAACCCTGTGTTGAGCATGAGATAACGACCTAGGAGGTTTAAAACTCAGGAGATAGTGGTCCGACCAAACTAAAGGTTGTGGGGCATCCGTTGTCATACTAACGTTAGAAAATACTTGATCTAACGTATGTCCCTTGACATGGGTGGGAAGGTGAATATGAGGGGACAGCCCAAAAATCGCTAAAGATTCCAACAGCCGAACAGCCTCAGGGTCACACGACTCATCCATATGGATATTAAAATCTCCCAGTACGAGGCAGTGTTTATATTTAATAGAAATAGGAGAAATGGCTTGAGCAAGTGACTCAATAAACTTGCCACATTGACCAGGTGGTCTATAAACAAGAATGCCTGCAATGGATTGATGATTGGAAACAGTGAGCAAAAAACTGAGGCTCTCGGCGTCCTCAATATCTTGCGCGGGTAAGATAGAGCAAATCAATGCCTTTTTATAAATTATGCCAATACCGCCCCCTCTACCCACAGGCCGATTCTTCCTTAAGATCTGATAGCCAGGCGGGAGAGCCCCTGCTATCGTTGGATTCGAACCATCATTCAACGAAGTTTCAGTTACAAACATGACATCAGGATCAGACTCAGATAATAAGTCATACAGTTGGGCTTCATGTTTTTTAATGGAGCGGGTATTCAGGAGAAGGAGCTTCAAAGGGCTATTGTCACATGAATCGCTATCCAAAACTGGGCACATGCTATCCTTAATTGCACTTCTCCCTCTCCTTTCACTGGTCTGAGGGTCAGCTACCCAGTTACACAAGTGACACGAGAGCGGGGTCTCAATTCTGCCCATCATACCTTTATGACAGCAATGAGGTGACTGACACCCAATCTCAAGGAGCTCTGACCTACTATAAACTAGAGAGTTCCTATGACTGGCAGCATTTCCGGCTCCAGACTCCTCCGGGACGCTGACGCTGAGAATGATAGGCCATGCTGCCAATAACATGAACCAAAGCATATTTTTTGTAATTCTTGTGACTAGGTTTATGTCCATTTTCTGCCTAGCTTATAGATCAAATGTTACAGCTCAATATATAATCCCACATGGTGCTTTGTGCAGGGAAAGCAGTGTATACAGAAGTTTCCTAACAATCTCTGCCAAGGGATGTCCCATGTAAGTGCCCCCTAGTCTCCTGGAAACACATTCAGTATTGTAGAAAAAATAGGTGACTTGGATTGTGCACCTTCACAGCTTGTTTTTAACTGACTTGTGAGCTAAGATCAGCAGACCACCATCCCTGCATTTGCATTCCCGATCTGGATATTATTTTTTAAAGCAGAGCAGGTTCCTTACAGGAACTGGTACACCTTTAAAAAAAAATATCCTGTTTGGAGAGACATTGGGCCACCCGACGCAGGGCCTTTTGTACAAAGACTCAAAATACAGAAATTGTAAATTGCGACAGTAACGACTCGCATTTCGTGATTTCTTAAAGAGAATGCACTAAAATGGATTTGGTTAAAGTGGTCACAATTTACGCACCAACTATTACCAAATTCACTGATATTTTGTGAAGCAACTTATATACTAATAAGTCAATTCTCAAAATATTGACTAGTAGTGGGTCGCAGTTCAACCTACCTCATTAATATGCATTAAGTAGCTCACAAATTATTTCTGCAACTCGGTTTAGCAGACCACTGTGTCTATGATTGCTTTCAAATAAACCAATCTTTTTTTGCAGTTGTTTTCCTTAAAAGGATGTGTTTTTAAAAATAAAAAGAAGCTACACAAAACTTTTTTAGGAGTATACAGTGGTCCCCTGGGCTACTGCCTCCTTCTAAAAGCTCTTTTGTCAACTTTTACAGAGGGGTCCCTTATGAATCCCTTCCCATTAGCAAATGACTTACCACCTCCTTTGAGTTGATGGTAAAATATTAATGTTTTCGGTCACAACACACTAATACATACGATAAAGAATTAGTGTTTGGAAGGGACTCACTAAAAACACTCCTTCTAAATACCGATTCCTTGTTGTTTTTTTAACCCATTCACTGATCCAGAAAACCTTTTCTGAGTTTTTCGGAACTCCGTGCGCTACGCGGAGTGGGAAAAACTCTGCAAACTCCGCGAGCGGAGCGGAATTTCATGCCCAGACCTAGGGTACACCCCCTTCATGTCCTTCCCCAATTGTAATTCAGTATGAGTCATTAAATCACCTTTTCAATTCTGAAAGGGCTTTCCGAGTCACAAAATGGGTTTGCTAGATAGCAATGAGTAATTTTGCTGTTGCAAACCCTATGATTTTGTGACCCACGGAGTCTCCAACTGCAAAATGCATTGAGCATCTGGCCATCATTTAATTATGCTCCCCCTAGTTGAGATGTGTAATTCATGCAATAATCCATGAAATATGGACATAATTGTCTAGTGTTGTATCATAGTGATTAATATCTTTGCGGTAATGATGGCAAAACATGTAATGTAATTATACAATAACAATGACTATTTATATAGCATATATGACAAATGTAATTAACGCTTATTGGTTTAAATGTACCATTATTATTATCAGTAGTAGTAGTAGTATTCCTAGCACTACTACAATTGTATAGCAATTAAAGCCTATGAATATTGCTCAGAATGTTATTTCTTAAAACAAACTCCAAACAAATTAACCATGACACTTTCCCACTTTCCACAATATATTTTCATTGTTGACTCTGAGGTCCAGTTTAATCCAATAATTCAGGGTAACAATTACACTGACACAGTTGCATTAATGCAAAGTAGTTAAAAGGTGAAATGCAATGCCAGCCATAACACTTAAAGGCGATGCTTCACGGGTTATAACTCTTCATTTATAATCAGCCATAAAGTGACACCGTCCTCGGTGAGCATGGTGTCAACAGTGCGCATGGAAGTCTCTGTTAAATCGATGTCTGTATTTAATTACATTACTGTGCGCAGATGTCTCAGCATAACTCACACTACACTTGCTTCTTCTGCTACACACATCACTGCAATGTACAAATAAGGAAAAGGAGCCAAGCAGGGCACAGTTTATGATTATTTGGAAAACCTGATATGATTGTGTGTTTCAAAATTCTAGAAGTCACCCCTTCCCAAACCTAAAATTTCTTCCACTGCCCGGACCATTTTCCCTTAGGGAGAACAGATTTTATTTTCCCGTGAACCTCCCGAAGTATGAACACCTGATAATCCAGAAAATGGGCTTTGTAGACTGGTTAAACACCACCATTAATGAATACATCTTTGGATATGAATTTATAACGAAACAAGTATCAAACACATTTTTAATGAGAGCTCAGGAAAACAAACGTTCTGTTTATAGAGTGCATATGCTAATGCTGCTCTTTAATTACGCCCCACGGCAGTGGGGGTGCTACCCTTTATCCTAGGGCCGTCTCTTCGATTTCCCCATTAGGATCCCAGGAATAGAAACAGAAAAGTGACTTGTTGAACAAAATATCGGCTCCATAATGGCAAAGGTGTGCAGTGGCATTGTCTAGTACAGTGTAGCACGTGCTTACAAAAGCAGAAGCAGGGTCGGACTGGCCTGTAGGGCAATCAGACAGTGCCCCAAGGGCTGATATGATAGGTCAGTGTGTGGACTTTTTTTTGGGCTGTTTGTGGACCTGTTTTATGATCTGCTGTGCTAGTTTTTTGTTTTTGATTTCCCTGATATTAAAAAAATCATTGCCTATAGCAAGTTCAAATCCATGCAGTCTTCTATAACTTACAGAACACTTATACAGTGGGTCTTTACAAGGTCAAAACTGCACCAAATGTTAACATGGGACAATTTTATTTTTCGAATTCAATAATGGGGGCCACTTTTATTTTGGCGCCTGGGATTATTTTCTGTCCCAGTTTGGCCCTGAGTAGACGAACCACGAATGTCAATTCATCACATTACCATATACAGCAGGAAGACTCCCACTCACTGGAAGTGAAATCACATGCCCCTTGGCCATGGTGACATCACAGGAAGGTACAGGGAGGGACATGAAGGAAATTTGTGCAACCTTTTGCACTCGTGAACTTTTAGGAAGCAGTATATCTAAAGATAATAAAAACTTTCAATAACTTAAAGATGAATATAATGACAGAAAGTATACTTTAATTAACATTGATAGGGTGCTGATTTGCTGCACCAGAGGTCCAGCTATTGTATGCTAGAACCTCTGCCAACACCAATTTTTGTAAACCAGTATTTGCGCAGTGGTGCTGAAACAATTTACAGAGTGGCGGAACTGACCAATGGCATCAACTCGTTCAAATCACAGGCATTTTCAAAAACCTGATTATTATTGAACAAGCAAATAAGCAAAAACACACTTGCAAGAGTGTGTTTGCTTTTGTTTATGTTTTTCTGCATGAGGAGGGGACGCGGCGTACTACAAAAATGTGGTTGGTCACTCAGTCAAGATGGGAGCCCAGTAATAAGTGCTCCACCTGCACCTAATGTGCCATTTAATGGTATGGCATTGAAGGTTCTATGGGTTCATATAACTACTGCACAGATTCAAAAATATTCCAGACCTAGAAAATGGTTAGCAGCCCAGCCTAGAATCTGCCTCCTTTAAATAGTGCAAAATAGCATGGAGAGTCCGACCATACTATAACCTAACCTATCGTATAAAGTATATTGAAGCCTGCAGCTCAAAAAGGGAGTAGGTGCTCTGGTATCTCTCTTCTGCTTCAGGACGACATTGATCTCGCCTTACCCTTCTGACTCATGTTAGTGCATGTCTCCTGCTGTTGTTGTGATGTACCAAACACCAAAATTGTGCTTTGTGCCATCCTAAGGGAAATGGCACTGTGACAAATTCAACAGGGTAATAAAGGAGTGTGTGCAGTTAGAGGTGAATGCGGGAAGAGACTGAAGAGAGGGACACAACATTTTTTTTAGGTGCATATCATTTTTCTACACATTCAACTACAGGTAGTGTTCCTTTTCAGCAGTTCTGAGGTAGGAAAGGGAACACAGAGTTATACCCAGGTTGGCTACATTGTGGAAAGGATGAAAGTGTGTCACGGGAGTCAGTGAGGTATGGTGGTAAAAGAGAATTGAGATGGATTGAGAAACTGAAGCAGAGCTATTACGTCAGAAATGGTGAAGGAGTGTTTGATCTGTTAGTAGGAAACATTGTAATGATTAAGAAACCGGTGATGTCCAAGCATATTTCCAAGTTTACGGGACCTCAAAGAATCATCAAACTTTTTCGCAATGCTGTGAAGGTGAAGGATAGAAGGATTTGGAATTGTAATAGAGTGGTACCCTAAGAGGGAGAAAAAGTGTTCTAAACCTTTTGCTGTGTCTAGCTTTAGGATTCTTGGGACAATGGTATATTTATCAAATCTTATTTATTGAGTTAATTTTTTTCTGGGTTGAACTTTGTTTTTGGTCTGCTTTTGCTTCCATTGTAAGGAGGGAGATGTGTGGTATTCATCATATGTGTGTTTTCTTGGAACTTAGGGGCTCATTTCGAGCATCTGACCGACATTACAGTGTGAGTGGAACCACCTGACTAGTAGTCAGCGGTTCCACCCCCCAGATTCCAATGCGACCACCAGCACGTTGGTCGGAAATATGCCTTTTTCAATTGCAACTTGTGCTTCGGCCCGGAAAAGTGCCGCAACACAAGCTGTAATTGAAAAAAGCATATTTTAAACATCCATGCACCGTGTGTCAGGCACCACGTGGTGCCTGGCACACAGTGCATGGATGTTTGGGTGGCACCAAATGTGCCCCCCAGGCCCTATAATGGAGGCCAAGGTCGCAGGGGCCCATCTAGGGGCCCCCAAAGTCCCTTTCCGTCTGCCATTTCATAGCAGTTGGACCGCCATGAAAAGGCAGAGGGAAACGGGCATAATAATCCCTATGGTGGTGCCTGAGCAGGCACGGCCCCTACTGTAGGGATTACGATCCCACCGCTGCCCCGACAGGCTCTTTGAGCCTGTCGTTAAAGCAGCAGTCGGTCCTTCCGCCCAATGCCTCTGACCACAATATCAGAATCCGGTGATCAGACCACTTCTGTATATGTCGGTGGGCCTGCCACCAATGGCCTGTTGGTGGCAGGCCCACCGACATCGGAATAAGGCCCTTAGATTGCAAGGGCATTCTTGCCTAGATGTGATATGTTAAAGGTTTCATTGGTCAGTGGCATTTTTAACTGGACTGGAGCTGCTGCCAGGCCTCTGGATGAGGTGTCCTTTACTATAAAGAACCTACTAACACTTCAAGAGGATTTATCTTATTTATCACAGTTTTCAAACAACTCAAAAGTAAATGGAGACCCATCCAAGGAACCACCACAAGAAACACCTACAAGGCTGCACTTAGACGCTATCATTGTTATGTAAAAGAGACAAAGAAAAATGTCCTGGCCATGCGAATCAAATCTAGCTCCAACAACTGCAAGGAACTTTTTACCATCAACAGGAATTCACGACCCAGCAGCTGCAACCCAAACCATCACCCCTACACAAGAACTCTGCAACAACTTCTCGACTTCTTCCGAGAAAAAAATCACCAAGATCTACAAAAACTTCAAACCCAAGCCACCCTGATCGCCCTTCCCTGCTAACCACATCAACAAAATACTTCCATCTGACAGCAGGTAACCCTTTATCCATCGAGTACACTGCAGCAATAATGACCCCTCAGGGCCTCCCATAGATCCCTGCCCCACCATATCTGCAACCTGGGAAAGGCCACGATTAGCGCTGCACTCACTGCCACCATCAACACCTCCCTCAGAAGAGCCACCTTCCCAGACTCTGGTAACACTCAAAAGTCACCGCCCTCCTCAAAAAACCCTCAGCCAGCCCCAAAGTACTCAGCAACTACTGACCCATCTCACTGCTCCCCTTCCCAGGCAAAGTCATTGAGAAGACCATCAACAAACAATTCTCTTACCATCTAGAATGCCACAAACTCCTGGATGGCTTGCAATCAGGATTCCTAAGCAACCACAGCACTGAAACAGCCCTTATCACTGCTACAGACGACATATGCATCATCCTCGACTGTGTACAGAACACCGCCATCATCCTCCTCAACCTCCCATCACACACTCATCACCAGACTACACACAGTGTGGAATTCAAGTACCAGCACTCAAATGGATGGCTTCCTTCCTTTACGGAAGAACGCAACGAGGCAGACTCTCACCATTCTTATCAGAACCTAAGTACCTCATCTGTGGAGTCGCACAGGTATCATCACTGAGCTCCACACTTTCCAACATCCACATGACTCCTCTGGCAAACATCATCATATTGGAGCACACAGAAAAGGCCTGAGGAGGTTTAACGACCAGCAGGGGGCAACTCCCCTCGTATTAAATATGGCAACACAAACAGGCCACCCTGGGTCAAAATAGGGACAGAGGAGTACAGGTGAGTCCCTTTTTATAGGAGGAATTTCCTCACCCACCCGTATGTGGCATGCTTAATCATCGGGAACCTCCTCGCACTGCGAGCCTAGTCGCAGTGCGGGCTACAACCCCCTCACTGTGAAGGAGGAGCTCAGAGATGTTTTGTTTATGATTGTGGCGAGGTATACTAAAACCTTCAGATGAGCTGGGCATGGAGGGAGTGTGTGAAGAGAGTCACAGTGAAAATAAAACTGGCTCCCTGGTATGTTAAAGGTTAATTTCAATGAAGAACCCAGGTGTCAGGATTAAAAGATGTATATGGGCCATGGCAGGAACATTTAACCTAGCATGGACTCAAAGTGGTCAATTTGTCGACATGTTTCAGTCTCAATGCCCTCCGTAGAGGTGACATGGCTTTCTTCAGGACCAGGTGAAAGTGTAAGACAGTGTGGGTGTGTGGATCTTTCCACCATACCAAATCTGGACGGTGGGAAAAAAGATACAGCCAACTAATAGGTTGATGCATCAATTGAAAAATTCTGCTGGTCCACTTAGTCCCCGTCTTGTCGGGGACGCTAATGGCAACTCACCCTCGGCGCACACACTCGAGGTGGCTTCCAAAACCTTACAATGAGATCCTCATCGCCGGTTCGTGCAACCGGAGCACAAACTGGCGATGAGGATCTCATTGTAAGGTTTTGGAAGCCACCTCGAGTACATGCACCGAGGGTGAGCTGCCATTAGTGTCCCCGACAAGACAGGGACGACGCTGACCAGCAGAATTTTTCAATTGATGCATCAACCTATTAGTTGGCTGTATCCTTTTCCCACCGTCCAGATTTGGTATGGTGGAAAGATTCACACACCCACACTGTCTCACACTTTCACCTGGTCCTGAAGAAAGCCACATCACCTCTATGGAGGGCATTGAGACTGAAACATGTCGACAAATTGACCACTTTGAGTCCATGCTAAGTTAAATTTTCCTGCCATTTCCCATATACATCTTTTAATCCTGACACCTGGGTGCTTCATTAAAATTAACCTTTAACATACCAGGGAGCTAGTTTTATTTTCACCGTGACTCTCTTCACACACTCCCTCCATGCCCAGCTCATCTGAAGGTTTTAGTGTACCTCCCTACAATCATAAACAAAACATCCCTGATCTCCTCCCTCACAGTGAGGGGGTTGTAGCCCGCACTGCGACTAGGTTTGCAGTGCGAGGAGGTTCCTGATGATGAAGCATGCCACCTACGGGTGGGTGAGGGAATTTGTCCTATAAAAAGGGACTCCCCTGCACTCCGCTGTCACTATTTTGAACCAGGGTGGCCTGTTTGTGTTGCCAAACATCATCAGAGCCCACAGAATCAACGTCATCTCCTACGCTGATGCCACCCAGCTAATTTTTTCCCTCTCAGAAGACAACATCACCACCAAGACAAACTTCAAAGAATGTATGACCAGCGTGTCCAATGATATGAAAGAAAACTGCCACAAGCTCAACGTCAACAAAACCGAAATGCTGATCTTCGATAATAAGAGCTCATTTTGGGACTCCATCTTGTGGCCCACTGATCTTGGACCTACACTCACACCCACCCCAACCAACCAGGCTAGGAACCTAAGCCTCTTCCTGGACACCTACCTCACCATGAAGTCCCAGGTCACCTCCTCGTGCTTCCACATCCTCCACATGTTATGCAAAATCTTCAAGTGTCTCCCACTGAACACCAGACGTACCATCACGCAGGCCCTAATCACAAGCAGATTGGACTATGGCAATGCACTCTACGCTAGCATCCCAACCTATCTCAATCGCAGAATTCAAACCATCTAAAATGTCTCCGCCAGACATGTCCTTGACATCCCGCGTCAAACCCACACCACACCACTTAACAGAGAGCTCCACTGGCTCCCAATCCACAAGCAATGCCAGTTCAAACTTGTCACACATGCATTCAAGTCACTACACAAGATGGGACCTGCATACTTCAATCACCGGCTTCACTTTCTCCAACCCATCAGACAACTTGACTCAGCATCACTCTCACTCACACACACCCCACATCCACAGAAGCAGAATGGTAGGTCAATCATTCTCTTACCAAGCCATCAAATCCTGGAATGACCTCCACAACACGTCAGGGCCTCCTCCTCAATTCTTGAATTCCGCTGGAAGCTGAAGACCTGGATATTCAATTACAGCGGTGGCTCCTCCGCTAAGGCAGAGGACAACCACCCCATTGCTCTTTGAGAAGTGAAAAAAGGAAAAATAAAATGATAATAACACAATGTTATTATCATTTTATTATTCCGAGGCAGTTTAACATCGTGGGACGGGGCTGTGCTGCAGTCACAGCCAGCAGGTGGAGGAGTGGTTGGGATACTTAAGTGCGCATGATGGTTTGGCGGGCCATCCTGGGTCGACCAAACAGTCATGCACACCTAGCATGTTCTCCACCGGGCTGTAATGCACAGCCTGGGTGTAGAACATGTAGAAGCTCCACTCCCTGTCTGAGCGCCGAACCAAAGTGCTCAGACCAGTCATGACACTGCTGTCATGCTGGTGACAACAGCGTTGTGATTGGCTTACGGAAGCCTGTGTACTTCCTGCTTCTGGTCCGGTAGGAATAGAAGTGGATGGCAAAGAGGGGGGGGCCGGCAGCCAGGTATGTGAAATTTTATATATTTTTCCCCTCTCTCAATCCCGTACCAGTCTGTGGCAGACACCACTGTTCAATTAGTCTTCCTGTGGGACCAGCGAGACTGCCTCATTTTAGGCCCAGACTCACCAAAATCCTACATTCACTTACTCACCACCTGGATACCCTCATAGGTGACAGACAGCACTCTACAAATCCACCTTACATTACATTACATTACATATGAAACACAGCAGCTGAGAGTCGAGATCACTGGCCTCCAATGCATTGATCTGTGGTTCTCCAACGTACCAATTTGTATTTAAAAATATTATTTAAAAAAACTAATAGAAATCATAGTTTTAGCCTACTGTGCATCACACAAAGGTAAAATTAATACTTGATCTGCTATTTTATTACATACTTTATTCACATCATATTCCTGCATTAAAATGCCTAATGTGCTTCATTTTGGAAATATTTGTAACCTTCAGAAAGGGAACTAGCAAATAGTTATTCATGTTTGTGAGTGATAGGTGACAGTTCACATGCTTTCTCCTTTCCTTCTCCCAAGAACCCAGCAAGACTATAACAAGTTTAAAACGCCATCACTCTGCAGGTAGACCAATTTAAAGAATAGATTACAGAGTACAAGAACATGCAGTGGTTTGCAACCCATTTTTTTCCTCTGTGCCCTGCTTAATTATGATTCAATATAAAAAAAAAATGCATAATTTACATGAGAAATACTGTTTGGAAGATCTCATTATTGTGCATTTTCCTTCTATGGTAATCTAAGCCGAGGGGTGCTGTGGGAATTATTTTGCTCTTCTGTGACTGGTTTTGCCAGTGTATTCTGACTTTGGACACTGGAAGGCTGATAAGCCCCTCACAGTGCATGTGCTCTGATGCCTAGAAATTGTGCAAAATGGCTGATACCAATTGGCATATGTAACTTTAAGACATGGCCACAATAAGCCAAAGCTGCGGATCCCCTATCCAAAGTAGCACTTTTTGACATGACTGAAAGGCTGCATCTAACATAAACTGAGTGACCTATAGGCAGTGCCTTGGAGCCCACATGTTCTGGGGGCATAATCTGTTGAAGTGCGACCTGCTAAATGTGGAATTGGCATGTCTCTGCAGTAACAGGATTTCAAGGGGCTAGTTTACAGAATAGGTTGGAATAACCTTCCTCTGTGGTAAAAGTTTGTGGTTTGTGATAGTTATCAAAAATCATATTTATTGGCTTACATAGATTCATGGTAAAAGTAGGCCTGGTTGTAAAATTCTGCTCCGCTCGCAGAGTTTGCTGAATTTGGGAACTCTGCGCTACGCGAAGAACGCAGAATTCCCGTAAAATTCTGCCATTCGCTGCGTGGCGGAATTTCTTTTCCATTGGTGTTGGGGCTTGTTTTGGTGTGCACTGGCAAGTGCAACGAGTCTCTCCGGCTGCTCAAGGGCGCATGCAAGATTTGTCGGCAGCTAGAACAGCTTCCGGCTGCGACTTCCATCAGCTTTTTTGTGACAACATTGAGCGTTAGCGACCGCAGCTGCACCTTGGGCAGATTCTCTCCTCGAGAAGTAGCTAAATGTACTCAAAAAGATGTTTTGTGTTCTTACTCTTCTCCAGCGGACCATTCAAGTTGTTTTTTTGTGTGAGAAGCCTTTTTTTATTTTACTTTTCTTTTCAACAAGGAAGAAGTGCCCCAGAGACTCCAGCTTCCTGCTTCTGTCCAGGAGGCACCTCTCAGTACTATGACCATCTCCTGGCCACTTTCCATTTGGATTTGGAGCTGACAGGATCACTCTCTTTGTCTGCTGCACATATATCATTGGATTTAAGGACTTTGTTTTTGTGATATTACAAGTAAGTTCAAACATTGATGTATAAGGGTGTTGTTTGTTTGATAGATGTCATGCACCAGGGCTTATTTGTACTTTTATTCAACGTTTAAAATTTATGGTGATGGGCGGCCTGCAATTTCAGTAGAGGCCTAGTTTTTTTTTTCATTCAATTTTTCTTGTTTTGTAAAGGAAAAATGTTGTACAGTTCAGTACATTTTTTCCATGTTTGTTAATAAATTTGCAATATTCATTTATTTAAATATGTGGCCTAGTCTGCCAATGGCCCACCCAGCCAGTAGGCCCAGTACTAGTCATGGGTTCATGAAATAACTGTTTCTGTGGTGTCTGTTGAATTGAAACATCATTTAGGGCAAGGATTGCACTGGATTAAATTAAAAATTGTGTTTTTATTTTGGTATTTCACATTTGTTTCTGAAAAAAAGTGTATATGTGGGGTAATGTATGTTTGATACCTTGGAAGGATGTGTGTTGTTTTTAAAGCTCAGCTACTTTTTGTTTTCAGCATTGCTGAATTCATGATAGTATTTTCTTCAGTGTTACCATGCCTCCTTTGTCTGGCCATTGCGTGAGTGTGTTTGCCATAGACCACCATTTGTTTTTGTTCCCCTTGCCGATAGACCAGGAGCCATTTTGTGTAGTCGGTGTCCAAAGGCCTGCATGTATTTTTTGTTTTCCACGCCTCCTTGCTTGTTGTTTGACCATGTGGCCAGTGGCCATTTTGTGTAGGCCGCCAGTGTTCTTTTTGCCATAGGCCTGCACATGTTCTTTGCTGTGGCCATGCCCTTTGCTTGCTGTTAATATGTGACGCTGTGGCCGGTGGCCATTTTGTACAGTCAGCCAGTTTGCTTTTGCCATAGGCCTGCATGCCTTCTTTGTTGTGGCCATGCCTCCGTGCTTGCTGTTCTTGTTTGACCATGTGGCCAGAGGCTATTTTGTGTTGCCAGCCGGTGCACGTTTGCCATAGGCCTGCATGTGTTCTTTGTTGTGGCCATGCTTCCTTGCTTGCTGTTGTTTTTTAACCATGAGTCAGTGGCCATTTTGTTATAGCCAGCCAATGTTCTTTTGCCTTAGGCCTGCATGTATTCTTTGTTGTGGCCAAGATTTTCTTTGTTGTAGTTAAACGTCCTTTCTTGCTGTTGTTGTTTAACCATGAGTCAGTGACCATTTTGTGTAGCCAGCCAGTCTGCATTTGCCATAGGCCTGCATGTCTTCTTTGTTGGGGCCATGCTTCCTTGCTTGCTGTTGTTTTTTAACCATGAGTCAGTGACCATTTTGTTGTAGCCAGCCAATGTTATTTTGCCATAGGCCTGCATGTGTTCTTTGTTGTGGCCAAGCTTTTCTTTGTTGTAGTCAAGCCTCCTTGCTTGCTGTTGTTGTTTGACCATGTGGCCGGTGACCATTTTGTGTTGCTAGCCAGTGGGCTTTTGTCATAGCGCTGCATGCACTCTTTATTGTGGCCATGCCTCCTTGCTTGCTGTTGTTGGTTGACAATGTGTCTAGTCAACATTTAGAATAGCCAGCCAGTGTGCTTTTTACCATAGGCCTGCATGCGTTCTTTCTTTGCTCTGGCCATGCCTCCTTGCTTGCTGTTATTATTTGACCATGTGGACGGTGGACATTTTGTGTAGCCAGCCAGTGTGCTTTTGCCATAGGCCTACATGCATTCCTTGTTGCGGCCAGGTCTCATTGGTTTCTGTTGTTGTTTGCCCATGTGGCCGGCGGCCATTTTGTGTAGTCAGCCAGTGTGCTTTTGCCATAGGCCTGCATGCATTCTTTGATGTTCAACTTCATTGTTGGTTGACCATGTGGCCGGTGGCCAATTTGTGCAGCCACCATTTTTTCCAGTTTTTAAAGCCATTTCCTATGGAGATTGATAGGAGAGACCCATGCCATTTTGTTTGTGTTCATTTCTTTACTTTTCCCTAATACCAGTGATCCAGCGCGATATTAGCAAACAGCATTCATACATCAGATACTCACTTGGGCCCATACATTCATACAACGCTAATACTTACGCTGGGTTTTATCAGTTGTTACTCTCTATCAAAATCCCTGCTACCAATTACCTTCTGATTGAAGAGTAATGACTTACCAATGAATCCTTTGCTAATTGGGAAACTTAAAATTAGTGACATTCATTATAGTACATAATCCTGAAATAACCACTGAGTCAGGAAGTTTTAAAATGTTTATCTAAAGATTTAGCAGAGTAAATTACAGAAAACACATGGTACTTAATTGAAATACCCAAGATGAAGTGCAAGAAATCAATTATTAATTAATGACGGTCCCTCAGAAAGGAGAAGATAGAGACAGCAGCGCAACTAAAGGTTGCATTTATATTTACCTAAGTGCGAGAACCAAACCCCTGGCCAAGGAGTTGGGAAGATTAGGACCCAGGAAGGATTTAGAGCACAGACTTCCTCCAGGATCAGGACAGGACCGGTGACCTCTCTACAACGACGCCTGCGTCGTTCCCCTCTCTGATACTCGGCTTCTCCTCGATTCTCCCGTGCCTTCCTTCTAATGGACTCCGCCGCCCCCTCCTCAGGACCTCTTCTGGACAGGGATTCAGTCTGCAATCGATCAGCTTGGCAGTCTGGAGCTAAGAGCGCTCTGGCAGCATGGACGCCTGTTCTTTGTGAACGCATGCTCTAACTAATTAACTAATGCTATTTTCTATTATACCCTTCTACTCCCATGTACCTTCCCTTAATGTTGCTAAAATATGGGGCCACTACCTCTGATTGGACAGGGACAGGGGGTGGATTGTCGCACCATATCGATTTGGCCTAAATTGTAAAGCCTATTGTCTTTATATTCCCACCCCTTCAAATTAATACATTCGCTTTATTTCCCACCCGTCTCATGACAAATGTACACCAATTTTCATAGACAATGTATCAATATAAAACAGGAAAGGCAAGAGTACAGCATCTTCGGCCATCGGGTCGCGGCCTTGGACGACGTCCAGATTGACTTCATTTGGCAGACACACAGGACACATGCGCAGAACCATTTGCCTCTCGAGTTTCAGGTCACCAACCCAGGCCCAAGTTTACGAACTAATAAAAGTGCAAGAAGCAAATATTAAAATCACAGAATAAAATGTTTCACTGTATGCCCACTTTTTCTACTCTATTCCCATTTAATTATAAATTCTATCACGCGTTAGTAGCATTAGGAAACGACAATTTAGCAATGACATGAGAGCAAGCTGAAGCATGTGAAAACATCAAGCAGCCATTTTAATACACACTGCGCAGAAGCAGAAATTTCCCACCAAGCAAAGAAAGACATCACACCATGTGATATGGTTGCGACATGCGCATTGAGGTTCCCGCGCTTTAGCGGCCATTTTGGATTTACAGACAAGCGTTATTCATTAGAAAAACACATAAGCAAGCATCCATCCCTTTCGTGTCGTGAATGCAAAGGTTAGTATTAACAATACAAGTTTTAATAAATTAATACTGTGATGAGGATTGAATACAAGCAAGTTTCATTTATGAAACCTTGCTCCATCAATCCCCTCTCTGATGGCGTTTCTGAGCCATCAAAACACTACCCTCAATCAGATGCCAACTTCTAGGAAATTACTTCATTCTCATTTTTACACTTTCCATTTTTACAATCTCCTTTTAATTTCTTGTATAATTCACTTCTCCACTCTTCAAGTTCGATTTCATCTACCTTTCGTTTCTTTCCTCTTCCTGTCACCTGATATGTTCCATTCTTTTTACAGCATTTGCACAATATTGTTATTGCCAAGATTATTATTGCTATCCCTGCTAAGGGTACTAATATTTGACCTATAAGTCCTTTCCCTATATTAGCAAACCAGGTTCCAATTGACGAGATACTATTTGTCAATCTTTCCCATACACTATCAACTTCCAGTGGTTTTAGTTTTTTCTCAAGTTTAGTTATATTCTGTATATATGTTCCAATTTCTGCACTCTTATCAGAAATATAAGTGCAACAATGTTTTGTCTTCAATAATTTACAGACTCCGCCCTCTTTTGCCAATATAATATCAAGAGCAAGTCGATTTTGCATCACCATAGATCTAATCGCAGTCATTTCCGCATTAATCATTAGAAAACCTCCAGCAGTATCCGTTGATAAACGATCAATTACTGTAGACAATTTACATATTTTCCTTGAGTTCAGAATTATTCCCACTGAAGGTATCAATGCACCAAATATATCGCCTACAATTTCTGAAAAACTAGCTCTTTTACTACGTATTAATTCGCTATTGTTTTCATTGCTCCCAGTGTTTCTTTTTACGTGGTATATCTTTGGAAATACTATTCCAAAATAACAACTTCCATACCACCGTGCAGGAAGCCTAAAGTAAGCCTTATTCCCACACACATAATAGATTCCAGGAAGAACTGAATCTGTTCCTCCTTTGAGTCCCCAACCTCCAAGAATTAAAAAATTGTGTTCACATTCACTGGTACCGATGAAAACATTGTTATAATCAGTCTTTAACCTATGAAGACAAATTTTCCCTGTCTTTACGAAATCCAGAGCCATAGCAGCTTGAGCCTTGCCAGGTGTGTAACTCCCTTCTTTCTCAGCCCAAGGTGGTAAATGAGCCTTATGCTCAGAAGCTTTCTTTTGAAAATCTTGTCTTCTATTTTCTACTAAATTCAAAAATATCTTTTCTTCTTCATGTAAAGAACATGTTAGATTGTGTCTATGTGCATGTGTTATGTCTATCGATTTCATTGTTAAGAAAAATTCTCCCATAAACTGTGCGTCTTGACTACTAATCACTGGGTTCATACTCTTGCGAATCGGAACCTCAGAAAATATCACATCTAAGTTTGAATAATAATACTGAAGTTTCCCTGTTCTATAAAATAAACTAGACAAAACACTACATGATATGCCATATGTCAGTGGTAAATGGTGATATGTTAGACCTTCTGCTACTGATTCGGGTAACTTCATACAGACGTAACAATTACTAACTTCCATGGTATCTACATATTGAAATAATAACTTTGTGAAAACATTCAAACTAGTGTCGTTATCAGCTATTTCACGATGAATTTCTTGTTCATCTTCTGCCATTAGTTCTACTCTATTGCCCTTCATGTTTGCCGTCCTCCCTTTAGTTTCATTATTAATCTTTTTATCTATTATCATAAGGTAAGGAATTGCTACAATCAGGACTAACCATACTATAAGCACCATCACTAGACTACATATACATATTGCACAGCATCTTCTACAACATTTCTGTTTTGGTCTCCCAGCAACTCTATCGTCAGGCATTTTTCGACAAGGAAGATTGCTCTTCTTATCTTTTCTTCTTTTCTTTAGCTTATTCTTTTGCTTAGTCAGGGTGGTCTTGTTTCTTTTTCGTACGTCAATTCTGCACTTGTTCCTTTGCCACCACTGTCACTTGACTCTGAGCTTTCAAAATCTTCAAGAATGATATAAGTCCAGTCAGGACCCTTGAATTTGTTATTCACAAGTTTCAGTCTTTTACTTCTTCTTTTCTCAGTTTTATTTTCTTGTTCAGTTTGACTTGTTACTTCATTCACTTGATCTGGATCTTCACTTCTGGTTGTTATGTGGTATTTTACTCTTTTAATGACACTCGGCCAATGATCTCCTTTTCTTGTTTTCTTTGTTTGCACTGTCTCTTTATCTTCGTTTTCAGAAATCTTTTTAATTTCACTGCTTAGCACAGTTTCGTGTTCTTCAATTACTGTGTTTCTTGTTTGCTCCTTTTCAGGTCTAATTGGTTTCTCTGTAACAGCTCCGCTGTGAGTTTCCAATAACTGACCTTGTTCTTTATTTATTTCTTCAAGTTCATGTTTTTCAAGGTTTTCTTCTTCTGTGTACTCTTCTTGATCTAACTTGTTCTGATCAGGGCTTATTGCACTGTGAACTTCTGCAGCCTGACCGGATTCTTCTAGACCTGTCTGTCCCTGTTCAAAGTCTATTAGGTCTTCACTGTTTTGAGTCCAGTTTCCTTTCCCTATCTGATCTGACCTTGTTCAGGATTTCTTAATGTCTTTTCTTCTTGTTCCTGAACTGCTTCTTCTTCACCTATCTGATCTTCTTCAATTTCTTCCAATTTCGCTTGACTTCTTGTTCTGTGGTATATTTCAGGAACCTCTACCACAGGTATCCAATCCTGACTTGTGCTCGGTTGTTCTTCTTCAGCTTCTCTGGAATCTCGAACCTGAGATCCTTCAGCTGGGCAACCTTCAGCTTCTTCAGTGAATGGCGTTGTCTGAGGATTCTCTTCCTCGGGATCTGGTACTCTCTTGGTGTGACCTACATGAATCCAATTAGGAAATCCGGCACACTTCACTGCTGTATTCGTTGTCAGTATGACTTGACACGGTCTGCCCCATCTAGGTGATAGACACGTTTCTCTGGTGTGATTCTTCACTACCACCCAGTCACCAGGATTCAGATCATGTTCTTGCTCGGGCTGCCTGGAAACTGCGTCTTCTCCAACCTGATGAGAGACAGAACGCACTAGGTCAGCCAATCCTTTGCAATAGTCCAGAACCATATCATCAGATATATTCACCAGTTTGTTTGTGGGAACATGTGTTTGTCTCATTGCTCTTCCCATCATTATTTCATGTGGGCTCAATCCTGTGGTTCTGTCAGGTATACTTCTGAGTCCCATTAAAACAAGTGGCAATGCATCTGGCCACTCTAATGATGTTGATGTACACATTTTTCCCAGTCTTGACTTTATAGTGCCATTCAATTGTTCAACCACTCCAGAAGCTTCTGGACGATATGCACAGTGTAGTTTCTGTTTGATTTGAAATGCTTCACAGATTATTTGAATCACTTCACTGTTAAATGTTTTCCTCTATCTGATTCCAAAGTTACTGGAAAACCAAACCTAGGAATGAGCTCTCGTAGCAACAGTTTTGCAACTGTAATGCTGTCATTTCTCCTAGTAGGGTAAGCCTCCACCCACTTTGAAAACAGACACACTATGACTAGTACATATTTCAGCCCTCTACATGGTGGTAACTGTATGAAATCAAACTGAAGTCTCATAAATGGACCCTCTGCCTTTCCAATTTTTCCAAATCCAATTACTGTCTTCCTCCCCGGATTATGCATCTGGCAAGTTAGACATCTCTGGCAAAGACTCTCTGCAACAGCCCTGAATTTGGGACTGTACCAATTTTGTCTGAACAGCCTAATCATTGCATCTCTCCCTATGTGTGTGTCTCCATGATGCATCCTAGCCATTTGTGAGAGTAAACAGTCTGGCATGACTGGTCTGCCATCAGCACTGATCCACACTTCATCATCTCCTCTTTGGGAACAACCCACTTTGATCCACAAATTCTTCTCACTTTCATCAACCTCATCTTGCAATTTCTTGACGTCATTCCAAGTTTCAGGTGGCATATACAGAATAAGTTGGCAGCTGATTCCCATTCTTTCCACCCTCTTATTGACTGACATTCTGGTTTTGGCACAATGTTGAGCCACCAGATCTGCATATCTGTTGCCGACTACCACCCAGTCATCTCCTGACTGGTGTGCGGCACATTTCACCACAGCCAATTCTTTTGGTGATTTTATTGCTTCTAGCAATTCTCTTACAAATTGTCAATTTTTAATGGGGGATCCTGAAGAAGTCATGAAATCCCTCTGCATCCATAGTTGGCCAAAATCATGCACAACCCCGTAACCATATTGGCTGTCTGTAAATATAGTTACTTTTTGATTCCTCCCAATTTTGCATGCTCTTAATCAACGCAATCAATTCAGCTACTTGTGCAGATTTGACTCCTGGTAAATAAGATGCTTCAACTATTCCAGTTAATTCACATACCGCATAGGCAGCAGTTAGTTTACCGTCTTCATGTCTTTGACATGAACCATCAACAAATAGCTCCCTGTCTGGCTTTTTAAGAGGCTGTTCCTCAATATCTGGGCGTGGTTTTGTGCATAATTCTGTAATCTGTATACAATCATGTTCATCGTCTTCGTCATCTTTAATTCTCTCATGATATGGGTCTGGTAGTAAGGTTGCTGGATTTATTATAGTACACCTTACCATGGTCACATTTTCAGCACCCATTATGATTCTTTATTCAGTCAGCCGACTAGGAGTAAGATGCTGAGTTCGTGTTCTTGTCAACAGAATCACAACCGCATGTGGAACATACACCTTTACAGGATGTCCCATCACAATTGACTCACTTTGTTCAATGCTCAAACAAGTAGCCGCCACTGCTTTAAAGCATCCTGGCAACGCGGCTGCTACTGGGTCCAATGTAGCAGAAAAATATGCTATAGGACGTCTTTCTAATCCATGTCTCTGAGTTAAGACAGAAAGTGCAGAAAGTGCACAATTTTCTCTCTCATGACAGAACAATGCAAATTCTCTTTTATAATCAGGCATGCCTAAGGCAGGTGCTGAACATAGGGCATTTCTCAATTTTACAAAGGCTTCTACACTTTCATCCTCCCACTCAACAGGGTCCTTTGCTTTCTTTTTTGTCATATTAATTAAGGGCTTAGCTAACATGGAAAATCCTGGTATCCATTGTCGACAGTAACCTACTATTCCTAGGAACATTCTCACTTGTCTTTGTGTTACAGGCATTTGCATTTTCTTTATTAAAGTTACCCTTTCAGCTGTTATTCTTCTTTTTCCCCTCTCAATTTGGTGTCCCAGATACTTAACAGCTGTTGTACAGAATTGCAATTTTTCAGGTGAGACTTTATGTCCTTCTTCTGCCAAAAGATTTAATAATGCTATGGAATCAACAACACAGTCCTCTCTGGTATTCGATGCCACCAATAAGTCGTCAATATATTGGACTAAGACTGAGCTTCCTGGCATCACTAGTTTTTCCAGGCACTTTTTCAGTATCTGGTTGAAAATAGAAGGACTTTCTGTGTACCCCTGAGGAACACGATTCCACACATAGACCTTGTTCTCAAATTTAAATGAGAAAAGATACTGTCTGTCTGGATGTAATGGTATTGAAAAGAACGCTTGACACAAATCAATTACTGTGAACCATCCTGCACTCCAAGGGATCTGGTATAGAATTACTGCAGGATTTGGCACTATGGGACAACATGGTTCCACAATCTTATTTATTTTTCTCAGGTCCTGAACAATCCTATATTTTCCACCAGGTTTCTTTAACCCCATTATAGGTGAATTACATGGGCTACTCATTACTTCTTTTAGGATATTTTGTTCTACCATTCGATTTATTTCTTCAATGACTCCTGCTTTTACTTCTGCACTCATTTTGTACTGTCTGGTATTTGGGAAAATTGCACCTTCTTTTACAGTAATTTTAACTGGATCTATTTTAGCCATAAGTCCTACTTCCTTTCCGGTGAAATCCCATACTATGGGGTTTACTGTACCTTTTAATTCTTCTGGCAACTCATCTTTTGTTATTAACGAAAACATCTCATCCACTTCTGTACCTTGTTTTGCAATCATAATTTTATATACATGGTCTTCATCTGGTGTCTGAACTGCCACACCATCCGGTGTGCAGAAAATTGTACAATTCATCTTGCACAACAAATCCCTACCTAATAAGTTTACTGCACTAGAATCACACACTACAAATTGATGCATTTCTCTGAAATTTCCGATTTTAACTTCCATGGGTTCGGTAAGAGGTGTTCTAATCCGCTGATTAGCTACCCCCACTACTATATATTTTCACCAGAGAGAGGAAGGTCTGGAATGTCTCCTGTTCTCACAGTAGACCGGGTAGCACCAGTGTCCAAAAGGAAAGTAATATTATTACCTTTCACATTCCCTTCAACATATGGACCTGACTGATCTACCTGTAAGGATGCGCCAAGTATGCACTCCTTCTTCCCCTTTCCTAGGCACCGTCATGGACTGAATTGACAGAAATCGTCCTGTAAAAGAAATTGTGATGTCATATAATCATTCTTACCACTTCCTCCTTGATATCCGATGTCTGTACCATGCTTTGCTCTGCTTACATTACCCTGAATAGGTGCAGGTGGCAACTGACTCTGAGGATTTGCACCCTGCTGTGAGTCATTCTGCTTCTGTGGATTTAAATTTTGATTTGGGCCATTATTATTCCGAATCTTTTTACATTCATCCTTCCAATGCCCCAATTTTCCGCATCCATGACAAGGAAATTTCTTTTTAGCTTCTTCTCTACTCATTCGTCCTCTAAATTTTCCACCATTCCCAGTATCACCATTCGTTCCAGAATCTTTTCCTTGATTTTCACTCTGATTTTCCAAATTTATTCCCTGTTTCTCAGCCATTTTCACCTGTGCCCACATTACCTTCTCCTGTAACTTCTTGTGTCTATCCTCAATATCGTCTCCACAATATTTTGCATACTTCAAAATCTCATCAATGGGCTTCCCTTGCCAACAAAGCATATGCTGTTTAATCATTTGACAAATTTCTGGCTTCAAACCGTAAACAAATCGATACCCAAACTGACTCATGTTCTTGTCTCCAATGTCCTCAAATCCACTATACTGTTTAAATACCTGCAATAGACGCTCATAGTAGGAATGTACTGATTCATTAGCTTCTTGGGTAGTTCGATCTATTTTTACCCAATCTGTTTCTTTCGGGGGTATTTTCCCTTTCAGGTATGTTATCACTTGCTGATACTTTTTCATCACATCATTTGATGGGGCACCTGTCTTCGGATCTATAGGATATTCATCACTTGGCCAATCCACTGTGATTTTGCAATCTGTCCACAAATCGGCAGGTACCACTATATCAAACAACCCATCCAAATCCTTCAACAATACCTTTGACACCTTCACAAACCTGTCAACCTGCTTGTACCATTCAATTGGTTTTTCTCTCAACTTTGGAAAATCATTCGTAAATGACAAAATATCCTGTCTGCTCCATGGGACATGTACATATCCTCCTCCCGCAACTTCTCGCATTGGATACATTTGATCTGCTTTCCCTGTTTCCTTCATCACATATTCAGATGCTGTTCTACTTGTTCGTGCTTCTTCCTTTTTCTTGGCCCACCTAGTTCTCCATTTATCTAGATCTCCCCATTTTTGCAAAACTAATATTAATTCTCTTATTTGTAATCTTCTTCCAGAGGCATTCATATTTTCTAAATCTTTGCCTGAAAATTCTGCTCTATAGGGTTTCTGTAGTACCTTTGATCTCCCTATTTCTATTCCCATCTGTAGTGCTAAGTTGGATAATTTCATGGAATATCCTTACATTTCTGGTGATACTCCTACACAGGAACAATAATTCTTCTTCATCATAGGTATTTAAGCATTCTAGTCCTACATTTCCTGCTATTATTTCCTCTAATTCGACTTTCAGTTTATGAATGTCCATTATTTTCGGAGGTGTGCACTGTTTAACTGACCCTTGCACCCATCTTTCTAGATCTTCAGGTGTTACTATGGTGGCACTTTTTGCTCCCGATGAAGTTATTAAACTTACATCTTTTGAACATCCAGGTACATCTTTTCTGGGAGTGCTATTTACAGTACCTCGAATAGGCAAGTCCATGAGTGATATTGTGGATTCACAGTCACTAAATTGATCCTCAATTATAACTGGAGCTTCAGTTTTGGAATTATTCACAGGAGTAGGTGCAAGTATCGGTGGAGGACAGCTTCCCGTAGTACCATATAGTGGAACTACTGGACCAATTGTTACAGGTATGGTCAACGAATCAGGGTGTACTTTTATCTGGGTTATTTTCTGTATTAATTCTGTTCTAGTCTTTTCTAGAGCTTCTTTTTCTTTGTCATGAAGTATTCTACTAGGGGTGAATTCATGCATTACCTGTGGCACTAATGGAGTTTTTGGTGGTGCACTTGGGGTGCATCCACTTGTCCCTTCCTGATATGGTGGGGGGTTTCTTAACATTTCCTCCATAAATTCGTCTTCAGACTCCTCATTTCTCATTAAATGTTTTGTCTTTTCTGTGCACTTACTTCCTAATTTCTCCTCTGCTGAGAACAATGGATATAATCCTTCTGTAATCATTGCCCTTCTCCATTGTTTCATCTGACCGTTCCTAGACTCATGTAGGTACCTGGGGAAAAATCCTGGATAACCCCTATTACTCCTAGATCGGTCCCGCTCAAATGCCTCGGTTTCCCATTCCTCTAGAGCTTCGTACTGAGTTAATCTAGGTCTGGGTTCTAAGTCATTCATCCTCAATCTCAAGTTTTGTAGAATTCGCCCATTGAACGTGCCATTCTCGGGAAATGCTAGTATTCCATCATTTTTGGTATATTCTATCCAATTCTCCATCCATACACAAGTATGATAACCTCTCTCCATCATCATGAATGAAGCGGGCGTTTTAGCTGGTGGAATAATAATTCCTTCTCTACTTTTGATTGGTTTGTCCTTTTTAAAATAATTCTTGCTCTTTTGTAAAAATGACATTTTTCTCCTTTCTCCGTACATCTTGGGTAAGTACCGATGTATAAAATTATATTCTGCAAAGCCTAAATCTTTCCTATCCTGACGAATTCCTGTTAAGGTCGGATCGCGTTTTAACATGCAATCCTTATCCACTAAGAATTTCGCTTCTATAATTTTGACCAATCAAATGTCTGCTATCTTTTATTTCCAAGCCAATCCTTGCGCGGCCTTTTGGTGACGTTTATCTGTCAACCCCTCCTTTACAATCTGCTCTTTTTCTGTCCTTGCTGGTTTAACCAATCCCAGCGCGGCACCTGTGATGTCAGTACTGCTCCTGACTACTGACCCCTCCTTTACAAGAGTCTCTCCACTCCCGCTGTTTCAACCAATCCCAGCGCGGCGTTTTGTGACGTCAGCTCCCTCTCCGGCAACTGACCCTCCCTTTACAAAAATTTACGCAAACTTATTTTCTCTATTAATCTTAATTAAATTTCAGTAACAACATAAAACATTCGCTATCGTGCCAGTTTCTCTAAAATAGAAAAGATAGTTCTCTCTCACACTTAGTAAAACCTTTGCGTTTACTAAACATACACTACGAGTCTACTCTTCACACAAGCTCCAGAAGTACCTGTTACTTCTCCAATGTTACCCTTTCTAGGTGATATAACATCAAATTTTTACCAGCGTATTCTTTTGCTATTACTCACACGCATAGAGTCCCTAACGAGTACTGAAAGTCCTGCTTAACTTTTCAGTACTAATTCTGCCTGGCAGATAACCTCACTGCAGTATGGCTTCCACTTACCATCCGCTATTCCTTTTACCCCGGGGATTCTGGACAACATAAAACAAACTTCGAATATACGGATGTTAGTTCATAAAAATAAAATTCTCATTACCCAACTAACAAAGAGTAACCATCCTCTGATTACCAGAAAACTGATCCAGCGCGATATTAGCAAACAGCATTCATACATCAGATACTCACTTGGGCCCATACATTCATACTACGCTAATACTTACGCTGGGTTTTATCAGTTGTTACTCTCTATCAAAATCCCTGCTACCAATTACCTTCTGAAAGAGTAATGACTTACCAATGAATCCTTTACTAATTGGGAAATTTAAAATGAGTGACATTCATTATAGTACATAATCCTGAAATAACCACTGAGTCAGGAAGTTTTAAAATGTTTATCTAAAGATTTAGCAGAGTAAATTACAGAAAACACATGGTACTTAATCGAAATACCCAAGATGAAGTGCAAGAAATCAATTATTAATTAATGACGGTCCCTCAGAAAGGAGAAGATAGAGACAGCAGCGCAACTAAAGGTTGCATTTATATTTACCTAAGTGCGAGAACCAAACCCCTGGCCAAGGAGTTGGGAAGATTAGGACCCAGGAAGGATTTAGAGCAAAGACTTCCTCCAGGATCAGGACAGGACTGGTGACCTCTCTACAACGACGCCTGCGTCGTTCCCCTCTCTGATAATCGGCTTCTCCTCGATTCTCCCGTGCCTTCCTTCTAATGGACTCCGCCGCCCCCTCCTCAGGACCTCTTCTGGACAGGGATTCAGTCTGCAATCGATCAGCTTGGCAGTCTGGAGCTAAGAGCGCTCTGGCAGCATGGACGCCAGTTCTTTGTAAACGCATGCTCTAACTAATTAACTAATGCTATTTTCTATTATACCCTTCTACGCCCATGTACCTCCCCTTAATGTTGCTAAAATATGGGGCCACTACCTCTGATTGGACAGGGACAGGGGGTGGATTGTCGCACCATATCGATTTGGCCTAAATTGTAAAGCCTATTGTCTTTACATTCCCACCCCTTCAAATTAATACATTCGCTTTATTTCGCACCCGTCTCATGACAAATGTACACCAATTTTCATAGACAATGTATCAATATAAAACAGGAAAGGCAAGAGTACAGCATCTTCAGCCATCGGGTCGCGGCCTTGGACGACGTCCAGATTGACTTCATTTGGCAGGCACACAGGACACATGCGCAGAACCATTTGCCTCTCGAGTTTCAGGTCACCAACCCAGGCCCAAGTTTACGAACTAATAAAAGTGCAAGATGCAAATATTAAAATCACAGAATAAAATGTTTCACTGTATGCCCACTTTTTCTACTCTATTCCCATTTAATTATAAATTCTATCCCGCGTTAGTAGCATTAGGAAACGACAATTTAGCAATGACATGAGAGCAAGCTGAAGCATGTGAAAACATCAAGCAGCCATTTTAATACACACTGCGCAGAAGCAGATATTTCCCACCAAGCAAAGAAAGACGTCACACCATGTGATATGGATGCGACATGCGCATTGAGGTTCCCACGCTTTAGCTGCCATTTTGGATTTACAGACAAGCGTTATTCATTAGAAAAACACATAAGCAAGCATCCTTCCCTTTCGTGTCGTGAATGCAAAGGTTAGTATTAACAATACAAGTTTTAATAAATTAATACTGTGATGAGGATTGAATACAAGCAAGTTTCATTTATGAAACCTTGCTCCATCACCAGTTTAGTAAATATGCTTGAGGCCAAGTCACTCATACTCAGTATATATATTGTATATTATTATTATGAACAGTGATTGTTAGAAATGGGATCTCTAGTTGGCAAGGGCTTGCACCTTTGTCCAAGTAGGGACCCTTCTTCCTAGTCAGGGTAAGGGTTGTTACACTCGTGAAGTAACCCCTGCTCACCCTCGTGGTAGCTTGGCACGAGCAGTCAGGCTTAATTCAGAGGCAGTGTGTAAAGCATTTGCACATAACCAACAGTAATACAGTGTAAGCACTACAAACGGACACCACACCAGTTTAGAAAAATAACCAATATTTTATATACTCAAGACAAGACCAATTACGACAAAAATCCACAATACTATACTTTACGAATGAATACTTGATACGTTAACTTCTTCTTTGCAGGAATAGCACAAAAGCAAAGTTCGTACGAGTCGGTAGCTCCGTCCGAGCCTACCGTGATGCTGAAAACCCCAGAGTCTAACAGTTCCAGCCGACCGCGTCGATACGGGCCAGCAGAGTCATGAACAGACTCGGTTACAGTACCTTTCTCGTTGTGGCTGGTACGGAGTGTACGAGCCGGTCGGCGTTCGTCGCGGTTGCGGTGCAAGACGGAGCGATGCAAGGTGCGGTGTCCCTCGATGCGGTGCAGGCAGCGGCTCGATGAGCGTCGTGCAGACGGAGTCGGTGAGTCCAAGGCGTGCGATGCAGGGTGAGACGATGCTTGATGCGGTGCTGACAGGTTGCGATGCAGGCGACCAAGCCGGAGTGCGGGAGCTGGCGTCGGACAGCGGTGCGAGTCGGAGCGGTGCGTCGCAGACGTGCGAGCGGTGCCCCAAATGCGGTGCGGTCACGACTCTTGAGCCAGTTGCAGCGACAGTGTCGGTCTGGTCCGGCTGGCCCAGTGAAGCGATGCGATGCGAACTGCGGTGCCCACAGGTCACGGTGCAAGCAGCGGCTCGATGTTGGCGGCGTCGGACGTCGCCCACGGTGAGACCAGGGTTGCGATGCGAAGCGGGGCGATGCGGTCTGCGGTGCAAACAGGTCACCGGCCAGGGATGGATTCGGTTGACGGAGTCGGTTGCAGTTCCCTTCCTCTGTGGCGACTGAAACAGCGTTCCAGAAGCGGTACCCAGAGGCTTGTGAAGTCTTTGTAGTCCCTGAGACTTCTTAACAGGAGGCCAGCTCGGTTCCTGGCCCTTGGAGATACTCAGCACAAGTTTGTAGAAAGTTCAGTCCAGTCCTTTCACTGCCCAAGACCGAAGCAGCAACTGCAGGCCAACCCAACAAAGCAACAACACAGCAAAGGGGCAGTACTCCTCCTGGCAGCTCTTCCAGCTCTTCGTCTTGGCAGGTTCCTTGATTCCAGCGAGATCTAAATTCATGGGGTCAGGGCCCCAATATTTATATCCCAAATTCCTTTGTTCTCTGAAGGCAGAGAGGCCTTTGCCTAGTCCAAACCAGTTCTGGAGCACTTTGTTGACAAGTCTCCGTCCCTTCTTTCAGTGAGTAGGCCAGGGACATCAGACGCACCACAGGAGGTGGAGCCAGCATTGTGGAGGGAAGGCACTGTCCTATTCAGGGCCCAGGTGCGACCCCTCCCACCCATCTACATGTAGATCTTGCTATTCAGCCCTGCGCTGACTCACCCTGTCTCCTGGCATCCCCCAGCCCCTGTCACTCACACTCCAGACAAGGAATACACAACCTCGCAGAGGCAGGCTTGGATGGTTAGACAAGAAAATACCCACTTTCTAAAAGTGGTATTTTCAAACACAGAATGTTAAAACCAACTTCACTAAAAGCTGCATTTTATCATTCTGAGTCCAGGCATACTAAACTCGAATTTCTACCATGTTCCCGGGGTCAGTTAGGATTATAAGCTGTAATAATCAAAACTTCCCGTTCTGGCCTAGGGGGAACAGGTAGCCTTGCAATAGTGAAAAACGAACTAGGCTGTGATTCACTATCAGGACATGCCGCACACACCCGGGCATGTCCTACCTTTCGCATACACCGCACCCTGCCCACAGGGGTACCTTGGGCCTACCTTAGGGGTGACTAACATGTCGCAAAGGGAAGGTTTAGGGACTTGCAAGTGTGTGCACTTGCCAAGTCGACATGGCAGCCCCAGGCTGCGCACAGGCTCTGCGATGGCAGGCCCGAGTTACACTTTACGGGCTGTTTGCGTGGGTGGCACAATCCAGTGCTGCAGCCCACCAACAACATTTGGTCTATAGGCCCTGGCACTCGCAGTGCACTTTACAAGGGACTGACAGATAAACCAAATAGGCCAATCATGGAAACACCAATCCATAACACATTTTATACAGGAGCACTTGCACTTTCCCACTGGACCGCAGTGAGGAAAGTGCGCAGAATCATTACACCAGCAAAAACAGAGTCAAAACCGGGAGGTCAGAAAGCAAAAAGTCAGGGGAAACACGCCAAAAGATGCCAAGTCTAACAGTGATTTATTTTATCTCTTTCCCAATCATTGCTGGAAACTCAGCTAAGTGGACAACAACAGTTTCAGCCAGCAATAGTAGATGTTCCTGAAGTAGGAACAGAACAGGAGATTGAGCTTCCTACTGAGCAATCTTGCTCAGCAGGAAGCTCAATCTCTTTCAGAAGAACAATTGGCTTCCAGATCTCCAGCAAGAAAAAGGAATGGTACTCCACCATTTTCTCCAAGCCCCCTTCTTGTGATCTGGACATAGATTGGAACCCGCCTGAGTCTGAGACATGCCAGGAGAGGCAAGGGAAAAGGAAAGTTTATGAAAGCCTTAGAATTATGGTTGAGGGGGAGGACGAGCAAGTAATTGTCAGGGAAGCTACCAGAAGTGGCTGACATTACCCCTCCTCAACCTGCTCCAAGGGATGTGGCACTGAAACCACCACTACCAACAGCTCCCATGTTTGCAAGGCCCCTGCAAACTGAATCCACAACTACCTCAGTAGAAGTATGTACTGCAGAGAGGCAATCGTTGACATGCCCACCTACCTCCACTTCTTCGGTCAGTGGCAGTGGCACCAGTGTCCCAATGATAAAGTTGACCTCCCCAGTTTGGAACTTCTTTACAGTTAGCAAGCAGTAGGATACAATTGGCATATGCTCCCTTTGCCATGCAATTGTTTGTAGAGGTAAGCCTGGTACACACTATGGTACTGGAGGTCAAATGACCTATATGAAAAAACATCACGCAATTCGCTGGGAGGCACACCTTAGCAAAATAGCTGGAGGTGGTGGTGAAGGTGATGAGGGCACAGAATATGCTCTGATCACTGAGGAAGGTGGAGGTGATGAGGAAGAAGAGGGTGACATCTTTACACAAAGCAGCCCAGTCCCCAGCAGTGCACTATCGTCCACATCTGTAACTTCGAAATGGCACAAGACTCAGAGTCAGATGGAGATGCCACATTAGCAGCATACAGTGACTGTCCCGAGACACCCATTGAGTTTACCACCTTCTTCTCTCAAGAAGTTGCATGCAACCGTGGCACCAGAAAAGTAAAAAATCTAGGCAAGTATTACTGCCATGGTTAGATAGGAAGGGCAATACGAACACAGCCACTCAACGGCACGTTTGTACAATAGGAAGCTGGTTTAAATGTTAGCGCTGGAACTCATCCATTTATTTTTTGTGGAAGGAGTGGGTTTTCTAGAATTTGGGGCTGCCATCTGCCTAAAATGGAAGGTTCCCACCCGGAACTATTTCGCCAGAGTTTCTGTTCCAGTGCTTCATCATGATTTGCTGGAATTGGTTGGACAAGCTTTGCAGCAGAAGGCTGTTAACACTATCCACCTGACGAAAGACATGTGGACCAGTTGCCAAGCCAGTGACTGTATGTATATCACTACACACTGGATCTCTTTTATGGGCGGTCAGAGAAATTATATCTTCAGGTTTTGCTGCTGAAATTTATTTTATGGTGCTCGGAAGCATGCAACAGTAGCCATGTTCGCCATGGAGAAATTCCATACAGCTGCAAACATCTTGGAAGACTTTAACATCAAGGTGTTTGAATGACTGTGACCCAGAGAACTTTATTGGATTTGTTGCCATGAACAATGGCAGTAATATAATTAAGGCCTTGATAGATGGTGGCTATTTCAGGGGCCTGTGTTTGGCACACTGCATTAACATCGTTGTACAGGACTTTCTCAAAAAAGAAGACCGAGTCAGCAACTTACTGTCCTTCTGCAGAAGAATCTGCACTCATTTCAGCCATTCTTACAAAGCTCGGAAGCAGTGGTGGATCATTCAGCATGATAATAGAGGGCCAGTTAAAGCCCTCATAGAGGAGGTGCCAACATGGTGGAACATGATCTATTACATGTTGCAATGTATGTTTGAACAGTACAGACTGATCAATGTCTATGTCATGCAAAGAGGGGATGCAACTGGGAAAGGCATGATCATTGAGATGGACAAATGGGCCCTAGTCAAATGCCTGCCTCCTTTTGAGGGTTGTACACGGGAAGTCAGCAAGGAGGACAGTACGATGGGTCAAGCTATCCCCTTGTTGCATCTGCTATAGGACTAGCTAAAAAATGTGTCAGAAATGTTTGCAGGTGTAGATGAAAATAAAGATGCCCATGAGTTGGTGGAGAGCTTAATCCTTCACTTGGCTGATAATACAAGGCTGCAAAGAGACATTGTGCCATCCAAACAGTACATCTGTACCACAATTCTTCAGCCACAGTGCAAACAATTGTTGGCCACTTTCATTCTTTTTTCAGAAGGGAATGTTTCACAATATAAGATGTGGATTGATGAGCAAGCCAGTGACGTGGAAGAAGAACAGCTGGAAATTAGAGGCCCACTCCCGGGCAGATGTTCTGGGGTGCAGCATTCAACTTCCCTAGAGGGCAGTGCTATTGTCTCATAGCAGCCAACACCAGCAACAAGAACACTGCAAAAACCACAACAACAGGAGCATCAGCCCTAAACTTTGAAATATCTTGGTTTCAAGTGGCAGGTCAAAAGTCCCATGCAGAGGGATGGCGAAAGAGGTCAAGCAAGTTTCAGCACCAATAATCATTGAGAGGATGGTCCAGGACTATCTGTATGACCCCACAGAGGTCTACCTGGCTTAAAACCCATTGGTGTATTGGTATTGAAGAGGCACCAATGGCCATTGCTCAGCAGGCTGGCAATAAATTATCTGGCTTGTCTGGTGGCCATTGTGTTTGCTGAGCATGTGTTCAGTGCAGCTGGCACAGTTGTCACAGTGAGGAGGACTAGTCTCTCACCTCAATATGTGGAGATATTGACCATGATCAAAATTAACCAACACTTTATACCACCGAATTACACCATACCTGAAATACCCCTAGGAGGTGGATAAGGGTGATTCGACAGACTCAGGTCATGTTAGCTGACCAACGTCTGGGTGAACTACCTGAGTTTGAAGATGAACTCAACTTCCCTGACTGAGTAGGCCACATAGAACTATATCACCAAACTGCATTGCCAAAAAAAATGGGTATAGCTGGGGGACTATTATATATTTTGTCTGTGTCTGACTGACTTATTCAGCCGTAACATGTTAGGCACTTGTATGGCCGGATTGGAGTTGGACAGTGTGCAGTGATGAAGCCTCCCCCATTCCCTTCACAGAAATTGGTGGGACAATGCCTGCCTCCATCCTGTTCCTATCCTTTTTTTCATCCACTAGCAGGACTGCCCCAGAACATTTGATTTACAAGGCTGCCCAATGTGTGTTGCGTGCATCTAAGAGGATTGACAATTGGGTACCACCATGCTTGGATTGGAACAGGTAAACATTGCACCAATGAGTGATATGTTATTGAGTGATTGTACGTGATGATTCATGTGGTGGCAGACAGTGAGGGAGGGTGTTCAACTATAATTTGTAAGCTTGATTGTGATGATTTGCAATGTTTGTGGCCTGATGGGTGATCATTTTTCCTGAAGGTGATTGGCCCTTCCACTTTGACACTTAGCAAGATTTCCTTTCCGCGTCTACTCCTTTCTTTCTGGTTCACAATCTTCAAAGACCTGACCAGTCCATTTAGTTAACAAACACAAATCTACACAAAAAAAATATTGTTCACCATGAGCAGCAGTGCACTACAGGTTGATATCCCTCATTTGGGTTGGGAGTCGTCCAGACGGAGTTGGACAGATTCATTACTCTGAGTCATGAGGATGATAGAAGGACTCAGGACGGGACTCACTCAACAACAGCCAGAAGAAGGAAATAGTCAACTTCAGGGAAACCAACATGATGATGCTTTTAAGAGGCCTACTCAGCTCTGTGGACTAGTGAGAGGTGCGTTAATTTGGGAAATTCAATGCTGCTGAGTATATGTGCTGGTTCAAATTTGAAACTCCTAATTATGTGGTCGAGTGGTCGGGTGGGGGGCCTGTTTTTGTACGTGACTTGCGACAGATATGTGATGTTTCATCATCACATTATGCACACGCTTGGCTAAATGTTATGATGACAGTTGTGCGATTGATCAGCCCAGTACATGCAACCACTTGTCCGCAATTGGTTATAATTTACTCTTACTTCTCAGTTAATTGATCACACATGAGTCATAAAATTAATGATTGGAGCAGACTATGCTTTTGCTCTACCTCTGAATCTTCTTGTTAAACTCCTTACCTTCTGTCCTTCTCCTTGACTCTACAACATTGTTTCTGTTTTACAATCTGCAGGTCTTCTCTTTGCACATAAGGCGAGAGCTCCATAATACTCATACTTACCTTACTGGAAGGTTTAAGCCAGGCACCCAATATTGATGGACAATCCGAGAAGAATGCAGATGCACAGCCCAATTTGGCAATAAAGTATCATTTTTCTTTTAAGAATAATTTTTTAGAACTGTGTGGGTTCACTTCACTCCTCTATAATTTATATTTTTCTAACCTAGATGACAGAACATTTAGATATATAATAATAACTCGGGTCTCTGGGGCTGAAGGACTGTTTGCAATGCATTTAAATGAACTGCGTTATACTCATTCCTTCATTTCCTTCCACAATAGATTGATGATGATGTGCTGCTCATCACCTAGATGAATATTGTTTTTGTGTAGTGTTTGTCTTTGTCAGACCTTTCCCCAAATCCTCTTTCCCATCCATTCATCAAACCCCTAACTCTCTTCTCCCAGGTTGTGTGATTTATTGAGGTGTGACTTCATTTACACCATAAATGGATCACACACTTGGTGGGGCATATGTGGCGAAAGTGACACCAACTCACTGCAGGATCTTCAATTACCTGAGCAATAGCTCACACTGGCCCCATTTACCCACTGATGAATAAAAGTGATCCATATTTTAGAAATAGAAGAACATCATTCATCAACATCATCATTCAGGCCTTGTGTTGTGTTGCGTAAATGCTTAACCTTGTCCACTCCTGACTCTGACTCCACTCCTCCTGATTTGAGGATTTCATAAGTTTAGTTTTAATTAAATAATAGCTCCCCATTTCTCAGAAGAAATTACTATTGCTAGTTTTGTTATCATATCAGGTCTTCTTTGATGTGTTATGGTGGTAGTCTGATCTCAGTCTTTCTAAAGTTATGATATAAATAATATAACTCACTAACTCTGTGTTTTCTTTCAATCTAGTTGCCTGTGATGGATAATACTTTGATTAATCCTACAGTTGGAGTTTACCTAGGTGGGAATGGGACCTCACTTGTAATTCCTTCCCTGTTAGCTCGCCAGCGTGCTAATACTACCACCACCATAGGATGGCACCTTGGGAAACCCTGCAGTAAGAAGACTAAGAGAGGTAGCAGCCCTCACTTCATCTATTCTGCTAAGAGAACTATGTAGTGTTGTTGTAGGCAATATAGGCAATGGCAATGCCCCCCTAGTGGTCCATATAGTTACAGAAGGTAGTAGGTACCATATAACTAAATGGTATACACATTTTAAAGCAGATTTAAAAAAAAGAACAGGCTGCACTAAATAGCAGAAGTGCAAAGTTAAACACCCAAAAAGATTTGAGGAATAAATAAAGTAAAATAATTATTTATTTCCCTTTAATTATTTTGAACAATAAAACACATCCCTTCCACCCACAACAGGCCCACCCCTCTCCCCAAACAAATCACCCCATCCCCAACCAATGTCCAAAGAAAAATTAAATGTCCAAACCTCGGTCCCAACTCCCTTTCCCACCCTCTCCCACCAAAGCAAAAAATGTAAAAAGGACTCAGAAGAGGGCATCCTCTACACAGGTCCAGTAGTGTTCAAAGTTCTGCTCCATCTGGGCCATCCTCAATTCAATGTGCCCCATACGCTGCAGTAGGCAGCACAGCAACTGGCAGTCTGAACAGGAGGGGGAAGCAGTGGTGGTAAACAGGGCCCCTGACAGCTGGTGGCGGTGCTTGCGACGATGTTGCCAGGAGGCTGGAAGCTGTGGCTGGCTGCAGGAACTGGGTCCTGTGGCAGCGGCAGATGCTTCTGCCTCTGCCTTTTTGTCCTCCTCCTCCTTCTCTTCCTCCTGAGCCACCAGCTGATGATTAGGCCTGAGCAGAGCGAAGTGGCGTAAAGACTCCACTGCGCTCCAAGTGAGGTAAGTCACAGTGCTCGTGCTGATTTTTAGCACCAGGAGTTTGTCCTGCACTGTGAAATCGGTGTGAATGGTACCACGTGCAAGAGGGTGCTGCTTCTTTCTGCTGCGTGAGGAGATGTTCTAGCATCAGCTTCCTCAGCGCGAGGTCTGCCGCTACCGCTCCTGTTGAGAAATCTCACCAGGAGGTGGTCTAGCATACGATTTCCCTCTGGCGAGCCATGAGATTGGAAAACTTTTCTCCACGCTGCTACGCGGAGGTTTTTGGAACTCCGTGCTCTGCTCGTAGTGGGAAAAACTCCATAAACTCCATAATCGAAGCAGATTTTTTACACCCATCCCTGCCCACGATATCTTGTAGGATTGAAACCAGTCTCTGCCACCGAAGTCAATCTGCTATCTCCTGCCGTGAGGTGGTGGCGGTGGATCAGCAGGAGTAGCTATATGAAGTAAAAAACAAAAAGGAAAAAGACAAATTGTAAACAATACTCTGTGCAAATACTTGTTTAAAATTAAATAGTGGCACAGTAGCAGTACATTGCTGGCTCCTTAGGGCCATTGGAATTTGATGTGATTAGGAGAGTTACAGTGCCATTTTCTACCCACACTTGCCTCACATAAAAAGCACTGACAGGCTGAAAAGAATAAAGGCAGAAATAATACCAGATTTAAAAAAACTGAGGGGTATAGTCACAAGAACGTGTGATAACTACTGCAAGAGTAGCGTAACGCAACTTTCAATATCGCAGGCTATCGCGGGAAAATAACCCCATGTCAACGTGGAATTCACAACAAGGCGGTAGCATGCGATAGTCACCAGATAACGCGTCAAATGTCAGCGTGAAAATCAACGCCACGCTGAAAAAATGCGAAACGCAAACGCGAAAAATCATGGGATGAGGCCAATCGCGGTACAAAAAGTAGCGAAAAGCAGCCTCAGGCCTGCAAATCCCACGCGTCTGGCGGGAAAGTGCACCATAAAAACCACAGAAACAACACACCAGAAACAAGCCAAAGCACGTAGCAACATGGATGCACCTGGACCCAGCGCAGAGGTCAACGCGAACCCCACAACCCCCACAGACCACCAGCAAGGAACAACGGGGTCGGGGAAGGCCAAGGAGAAAAGGGAGAGGAAGACGGGGTGCAGACCACCGGAAAACAAGACCAGCGCCACGGAGTCACAGAACACCACCAGCAACTGACCCACAAGCAGACCACCTGGAATGCAGTCGGAGTGCCCAGGAGGCCAATCCAGGAGGCCAAGAGGCGCCGCCAGGACGTGAAAACCTAAACCAGACACAAACCTGCTGCCAACAGGAAGGCAGCAACGGCGACAGGAGGTGGCAGTCCAGCGCCACAGGAGGAGCTGGAGGAAACCCAGGCCACAGTCATCAGTGTGGAGACGGTGCAAGGAGGTGGGAGTACGGACACAGCTCGACAGGACCCGACACAACAACAACAGGGTGAGGATCCAACAGGGACTGGGGGGACGGGGGGGTGATGGGCACAATGGCACACATGCACAACGAGGTGTAGCACACTGCACACCCACAATTACCCGGGGACATGTCCCCCATCCCCGTGGCACACTGCAGCACACACACATAGCAATCACAGCACATACCAAGACAATGTGGCACAAAGTGCAACACCCACACTGCAGAACAGGGGACACAACTGGGTCCGCCCAGGTGCAGAAACAGAACAATCACATTGGACAGAGCAGGGAACTGTGAGATGCATATCTACGGCTACAACCCCACATCAGCCATGTAGGCCAAATGTCCACTGTCCCAACTCAAATAGCCACCACCGCCCAAACAGTCACAATGTACATTGTCACACAGTCGGCATGTCGACAAGAACAAGGCGCCAACACAATGCCAACATGCACCTCCCCTTCACAATGCAGAGGGACAAACCACACCTCCAGCAGGTCAGAACAGACAACCCATCAGTGATGCCGGAGACGAACACCACACCTTCGACACCGACGCCCTACAACAACCCATGGACATCCCACACAACCCACCACCAGGACATGGGCAGACAAGATACTCAGAGGAGAACCCAGCCCCTGCAACAGAACACACAGCATGAAGCACCCGCAATCACGGCTGGCTTACAATACTTCACCGACCCACACATGGCACCCCAATGCCAGGTGTCAGAATGCCAAAAGGAGGTGGCACAACAGGTGCGGGTGTTGCCGAACCCATGGAATGCGAACTAGAGCACATACGTGGGTGTCCAATACCCTTCAGGGACCACCTACACCACACAAAGGAGACCCACACTGCCATAGAGACACATGCAGATGCACATACCCAGTACAGAACCACGCCCAGGGGCATGCACATATCAGTCACACACCCACGTTGGCTCTGCGTACGACGGCACAGTCCAGTCCCCTTATGATTTGAGTGGGTGACGACAAAGCTACATGTCCAGGTTCTAGCCCACTGCCTGCGGTGACATGTCTGCGTCCGCTGTACACAGCACACTGTAATGTCGTAGGGCCCAGGGCCCCCATGCATACAACAAGACCACAGGGACACATGCACATATCATGTTGAACTGGCTACGGGCACGTGCGCCCGGCCCCTTTATTGGCAGGGCCACATGTACAGTGACGGCTGTGCTGGATGTGTGTGGGGTGAGTATAAGCCAGCCCGCATGGAGTGCTTGGTGCTGGCAACAACCTGAACAGTGGACACCAGTTTAATGGAAACAGAAAACACCAGCATAACAGAGTCAACTGCAGAGCAACATGGAGGGATCCGGAGTAAGGACAGAGGTCACCCAATATTCAGTCAGGAGGTTCCGTGAGTTGCAGTGCACTGAGGTAGGGGCACTAGAGAAGAGCGCGCTCATGTGAGGCAATTGCTAGGATTGTGTCCCTTCGGGTTAGTCCTGATGCAGATGCAGTGGGGTGTGTTACACCTGCATCAACTTCCTCATCAACGTCCCAGGTCTCCCACACTGCCTGAGGTGACAGTTGCGTCCGCAGTCCACAGCGCAATACCCAGTAATAGATCCGGGTGTGTAGCTTGACTACCACCACCAGTCTGCATTCCTGCCTTGGGGCTGTTGCCTCCTGCCCTCCCATTGTCTGTGCCTTCTCCCGTCCGCACACTTGACACATCTTCCTCATCATAGTCCCAGATCTACCCCACTGCATGAGGTGACATTGCTGCGCAACCTCACAACAGCACAAAACTCAATCAGTAACGGACAATGGCTTGCGGTGCACTGAGTCACTGGCACCTGGAGTGCTGAGCAGGGTATCAGGCCGATGATGGCATCCACAACAGGTCTGAGCAACTCCGCAGGTCTGTCAGGACCACCCTTTTGACTCTGGCAGATGGCGGTTGGAGGTGGTCTTTGCGGTGGTGGCGTGTGCCTCCTGCAGTGATGCGACGTCCGGGCCGGTCAAGACTCGATGCTATGTGTGGGCCCTGGTGGCCCGCAGTTGATGCTGGAGGATGCGGACAGCGCAGGGCCACAGACACATGGCGTTGATGACCCCAAGACCATCGCTACAGAGGCCATTCAATGTCTCAGAAGTAGGGGTCCCAGGCCTGAGCAGCACAGAGTTAGTGGCCCCGGATGCACTGCGGCCGGCACAGGCACCCAGCCACGGGACGGTGACTTGCGGTGCAGTCAGATGGGCCATGCGACCTGAGCGGGTCCCCATCAATGTCCGAGGTGTATGTTGCGGAGGGTTGCGGGGACAGTGGAAGGTGTCCTCCAGGGCATGATGCGGAAGGTCTGATGTTATCTGGAAGCAGCAAATGGAGGAGTGGAAAGCGCAACCCTCGTTTTCACCAACAATTCTGTATCAGCTACATGAGGATGAAAACTAGCCCCTAGTCCATAGACTCAAACGCCACCAATGTACGACCAGTGAGTATCCATGAATGTCGGGGAACACACTTAGTGGCACAGGTGCTGAGAGGGGATGCAGTCTGCGATGATGCCGGTACAGAGATGTGAACTCCAACATTGCCAAATCAAGACTCTGTGACCTACTGGACCGCAGTGTAGCCCGGAGGGTGGTGAAATGCCATGGGCAGGAAGGGGGGTGATGATTGATGATGGGTCAGATACATATCTGCCTCGCTTACCAAATACAGTGAGGCAAGGGAGCAAACAAAAAATTACAATAGCCCCCACTTTGAACCATAGCTTTGATAAAACCAGGTAGCGAAGTAGGTGAGCATGCCCCGGTCCAGAAGATCTCCCTTGTTTCTTCATCCAAGTAATTATTAATTCATCCTTTCATTGTTCTTCTCACCATTTGATAGCCACCATTTAGGATTTACTTTCTCTCATCCAGTCTTTCACCAAAGTTTCCAATCCATCCATCCATATATCCATCCATTCAATATCCACCCTATAAACCATCCTTTCACCCATCCCTATATTTACCCACCCATGCATCCTTTCACCCACCCACCCACCCACGCATCCTTTCACTCATCTACCATTTCCCTCATGCTTTCTTTTAACCTTCTATTCTTTCCCATTTCCATCAACCCATTTTTAGCGTTCATTATGAGTTTTTGTCTTCTGAATTGCAGATAGAAGAGGCCATAAGAACTCAACCACAACTGTAGCTGCTAAAGCGGGGTTTTCATGAGTCACAACACCCTTGCAGTGAGTATAATAGTAATTGTCACTAAGCAAGCAATGTGACTTACCACCTCCCATCCCTGCCACCGCTGTGTCTCCCCATCCAACTGCTTCCGCATCTGCAGCAGATCTGGCGTTGGCCTCAGCACTGGTGGTCTGTGCGGCTAGATAAAACATTACACATTTTTAGATGCCAGATACGCCTCCCCCTATTTTTTTTAACAAAATACAATCACATATAGTTTGTTTAGCAGTATGTTCTATCAAAAATATCACTTTGGGCATTTTGTTGGTTGACAAAGTTATAAAAGCTAGGTAGTCAAGCCAACCAAAACCTTTTTGTAATGGAGGGGCAGAGCTATAGCCTATGATGATGATCACTCTGAGTCATTGAAGTGCAAGGAAGGCATGGGATAATGGTCAATGAAGGACATATGGTGTTGGTTGGCAAATGCAGTGAGACCTCATACTTTCCTGCCGTGCTGCACTGTCATCCAATCTGCTGGCACACTGTATAAATGGCCTCTTCCTGACCTCCTGTGTGCAGGAGAGAAGGATGGGTGAGTGGAGGGTGTGGTCCTCTCCACCACACTGACCCCTGAGCAGCAGAGAGATTGTCATCAACTGTTGGGGCAATTTTCTGATTTGTTTTCCCTGGTGCCTGGTGTCACTGATTGGTGCGTCCATGAGGTGGACACCGGTGACAGTCCTCCTGTCAAGCACAAGGCTTACAGAGTGACTGACAGGGTCAGGGCTTGCATTAAGGAGGAGGTCTCCAAAATGTTTGTCCTAGGGGTGATTGAGTCCTCTAGCAGCCCTTGGTCCAGCCCCGTGGTTTTGGTACCAAAAGCTGCAACGCCTGGTGCCACACCTGAACTTAGGTTCTGTGTGGACTACCGAGGTCTCAATTCGGTCACGAAGACCGACGCGCAACCCATCCCCAGAGCTGATGAGCTTATAGATCGGCTAGGGGCTGCCCGGTACCTCAGCACGTTTGATCTGACGTCTGGGTACTGGCAGATCGCCTTAACTGATGGGGCAAAAGAGAGGTCAGCATTCTCCACACCAGATGGGCACTACAAGTTCCGTGTGATGCCCTTTGGGATGAAGAATGCCCCTGCCACCTTTCAGAGGTTGGTCAACCAGGTGTTGGTTGGGCTGGAGGATTTCAGTGCCGCCTACCTGGATGACATTGCAGTGTTCAGTTCCTCCTGGGAGGACCACTTGCGCCACCTCTGGGAAGTGTTGATGGCGCTGCACAGAGCAGGCCTCACAATCAAGGCCAGTAAGTGCCAGATTGGGCAGGGTTCTGTGGTGTATTTGGGACACCAGGTGGGGAGTGGCCAAGTGGCGCCCCTGCAGCCCAAGATTGAAACCATCCTGGCTTGGGAGCCCCCAAGGACCCAGACCCAGGTGAGGGCCTTCTTAGGACTCGCGGGTTACTACAGGAGGTTTGTCAAGGGGTTGGAGACCCTTTGATTAAAGTTGTTTTTTTAGGTACTCCCAACCCTATTTTACATTCACTTTCAATATTTACACACATCTACACTCGAGGCCCTCTAACTCGCACTTCACCTACCGGCTGTTGGAAAAAAGATCTCCGCTAAAGTGCCCCTATTATAGGGAGCCCGTCGGGTATTGCACCGCCGTCCATCATCCCCTTTGGTATCGCTTTGTTCACCCGACGAGGAGCAGCCCTATGATGAAGCATGACACCCGACAGGGTGTGTGAGGGCATTACTATCCAATACAATGGATTCCCAACTTTGAACCCTGGTGGTCAGGTTGGTTCATGATTCCCTGTGTTTCTATCTCTCATTTTTGAGGAACAGCATAATTCTCCTTTTTTGCAATTCCTTGGGCCTCTATGCTGGACCTGTCTAAAAGCCCACTGTCCCTTCTTTTGTTACTGAATAAGGCTGTGCCTGGCAAGGTGAATACTGGCTCCACCTCCTACTGTGTGTCTGATAGCAGACCCCCTCTTTCTGAAAGAAAGGATGCAGCCTGGTAAACAAAGTGCTCCAGGACTGAACAGAACTGGTTCTGGCTAGGCTCAGTGACTTGTAGCTTTTGAGAACAAAGACTTTTTGGGGTATAAATATCTGTGCTGAAACCCCTACAAGGTGTGTTGCTCCTGGACGTCAAGACGAACCTCTGTCCGTGTAACTGAAGGAATCTGCAGGAGGTGACTATCCTTGTGCTTGTGTGCTGTTTCTTGGATTGGCCTGCAGTGGTTACCATTGGACTTGGAAGAAGAGGGAAAAGGACTTTGAGAGAACTTTTATTAATCTTGCTAAAGCAATCACCCAAGGGCTAGGAGAGAGCTAGCCTCCTGTTGAAGTCTCAGGCACATCAGACTTCACCACCAGCCTCCTGATTCCTCCCAGTGAGGATTTCTATCTGCAGGTGAGGCTCCTGTGAGTTCCAGGGCCTCTAGTTCTACTACAGAGAAGAGAGTGCTGAAATCGTTGCTAACGCACGTTTGCGAGCTGCCGCAGCCGAAAGCACCCGGAAAATCATCGCGCTGCTGCCGCTGAGTGCTCGCAACCAAAGATCGACTCATCGCACGTTTGCGGGCCGCCAAGTGCTCGCTAACTCCAAAGATCATCGCATCGCACGTTTGCGGGCTTCCAAGTGCTCGCTAACTCCAAGAGATCATCGCACTGAGATCATCGCTTCACGACATCGCAGCGCGGACGCCGGGCATCCGCCATTTTCATCGCATCGCATCAGGATCGTTGCTCCCTCGCGGAGCGCCATTTCTTCGCATCGCAACCTGATCGCACACGCAACAGGATCGTCGCATCGCCTCCTCCCTCGCGGCAAGGAGTCATCGCATCAACGGCCTAGCGTGCAGAAGTTTGTCGCATCGTCTCCGCACGCACCAGCAGATCGGCGCATCATCCTCCCTCGCGGCAAGGATTTATCGCATCGCCGGCCTCGCATGCAGAAAATCATCGCTACAGCTTCTTTGCGACAATTTGTTGGTTTTGCTACGAAATCCAGGTACTTTGTAAGTAAAAGGGTCGCAGAGACCACTGCTTTGAACTGAACTCCTCTTGGCACACTTTGAACTATTTTTGCAGCATTTCAAGAGTAATCCTATTTTTCAGTATTGTGGCTTTTTATCGTTATTGGTCTTGTGTTCAGTCTATATATAAAGATACTTATTTTTGATAACTACTTGTGTGGTGTCCCTTTGTAGTGTTCCTCACTGTGTTACTGTGTATGGTCATAAATGCTTCACACACTGCCTCTGAGATAAGCCTAGCTGCTTGTGCTACGTTACCACAGGGTGGAGCAGTGGTTATCAAAGGGTGTAGCCCTCTCACTCTGACTTAGGAAGAAGGGTCCCTACTTGGACAGTGGCCAGCCATTGCCAACTAGAGACCCCCATTTCTAACATTCTCATTCTCATTTCTCAACCCCTTTGATGGGCCAACTCAGTCTCCCTTTTATGCAATGCATTGATGCATACTACACATCATTGTGAGATTGCTTGGGACAGTGCAAGCTACATAAAGAAAGTCACTGAGAATGCTAACTCACTGATATTTCTATCCTGGTGGCAGGAGGACAAAGAGTCTAAAATGGCTTTTTAAATAAACAGCTAAAGCGAGCGACAATGAATATGATTAGGTAGCGCTGAGCACCTGGCTAGCTCAAACTGGATCACATAATATTCTTAATGTAAACGTAACTTACATCTGAGTGTGAGCAACATGCTATTCAAAAATATAAACATTAGCAGAACACAAACACAACAAATAATTACTCACTGAAGCCCGCAATCTCAATGCCTAGCAGGTTTTGCTCGTGGTCAATATCAGCCAAGTTGTGTCAGCTGTTGTTGGGTGTTCTGGACGTGAGTGGTGTGGCGCACACACCGGCGCACCTTCCCCCAACATGGCGTATGTTTCAGCAGGGGGTAACTGCTTTCAGGCCTACCCCTGCTGCCAGAGTGGAGGGGAGGTGGTGCTGCATATAAAAAACAAGGGCTGCCACCTCCGCCTCACAAAAAATAGCACTGGGCTGCACCTTTTGGCGGTACTGATGACCGCAAGGTGTGCGGCTAGCTCTGGCTGTTGCGCTGCTGCTCCCTTTCACACCCTACTCTGCCATGGCGCTGGGTGGGTGGAAAAAAGAGAAGAAACAGGAAAAGGAAGGAAGAAAGGAAGAGGAAGTAAAGGGACATTTTAAACAAGCATTGGCATAGCCAATAGGTCTCGCCTTTGGGACCTTATAAGTGTTCTGTCAGAGCTATTGCCTTTGCCAATGTGTTTAAGCTATGTTGTAGAGCTGTGTGGCTGCTGTGCAGCATGTTGAAAAGTTATAATAAAGTGTTATAAGCATTTTTGTTACCTTATATATAACCAAGTAAACATTATGTACAAACGAGCGATTCTATTAAAAAAAAAAAAATAGCATATGCAATGTCTTCCAGTTTATCTATCCTGGTGCGGAGGTAATGCTGTGCTGATGCTCAGGTGATGCTGAGTTATACTGACATGGTGCTGAGGTGGTGGTGTGCTTGTGCGGAGGTAATGCTCAGTGATGCGGAGGTGGTGCTGAGTTGGTGCTGTGCTGGTGCTGCGCTAATGCTGAAATGCTGCTGCATTGGTGCTGAGGTGGTGCTGCGCTGATGCTGTGATGGGGCTGCGCTAGTGCTGAGTTGGTGCTTTGCTGGTGGTGGTGCACTGATGCACAGGTGGTGATGTGGTTGTGTTGAGTGATACTGAGGAGATTCTGTGCTGGTGCTGATGTGGTGCTGAGTCATGCTGTGGCGGCGCTGAGTGATGCTGTGCTGGTGCTATGCTGATGCAGAGGTGGCGGTGCTTCACTGATGCTGAGGTAGTGCTGCACTGGTAGTCAGGTGGTGCTGCGCTGGTGCTGAGGTGGTGCTCAGATCATTCTGAGTTAAACTGAAGTAGTGCTAAGGTGGTGGTGTGCTTGTGCGGAGGTGGTGCTGAGTGATACTGAGGTGTTGTTCAATGATGCTGAGGTGGTGCTGAGTGGTGCTTTGGTAATGCTGTGATGGTGCTCAGGTGGTGCCGAGTGATGCTGAGGTGGTGCTGTGGTGGTGTTGAGTGATGCTGAGTGATGCTGTGCTGGTGCTCAGGTGGTGGTGCTGCACTAATGTTGAGGTTGTGCTGTCTTAGTAATCAGGTGGTGCTGCACTGGTGTTGTGCTGGTGCTGAGGTAGTGCTGTGCTGGGGCTAAATAATGTTGAGGTGGTGTTGTGCTGATGATTGTGGTAGTGCTCAGGTGGCGCTGCGGCGGTGCTGCTGAAGTGGTGCTGAGTGACTATGACTGGTGCTGCAGTGGTGCTGCACTGATGCTGACATGGTTCTGAGGTAGTGCTGCACTGATGCATTGATGTTGCGGTGGTGCTCAGGTGGTGCTAAAGTGGCGCTGTCCTGGTGCTGAGTGATACTGAGGTGAAACTGTGCTGGGGTGTTGCTGCGCTGGGGCAGAGTGGGGTACATTACGGTGGAGTGGGGCAGATTAGGCAGATTAGAGTAGGGAAGATTGGAATGGAGTGGGGTAGATTGAAGAGGGATGATTAGAGTAGGGTACCTTGGATGGGGTGGGGTACAGTGAGGTGGGGTAGAGTGGGGTGGGGTAGATTGTGGTGGGGTAGAGTGGGGTGAAGTTGGGTAGAATGGGGTAGAGTAGACTGGAGTGGAGTAGACTGGAGTTGGATAGACTGGGGTGGGGTAGATTGGAGTGGGTTAGATTGGAGTAGAATGGGGCAGATTTGAGTAGAGTACTGCAAATTGGAGTGGATTAGATTTGGGAAGAGTGGAGTGTGGTAGAGTGGGATGGTATAGACTAGGGGAGTGGGGTAGAGTGCAGTAGATTGGAGTAAATTGGAGTGGGATACATTGGAGTGGAGTAGGTTGGAGTGGGGTAGGTTGGAGTGCGGTAAATTGGAGTGGGGTAGACTGGGTTGAAGTGGAGTAGATTGGGGTGGAGTGGGATAGAGTGGAGTGGGGTAGAATGGAGTGGGGTAGAATGGAGTGGGGTGAACTGGGGTAGAGTAGAGTGGGGTAGGTCAGGTAGAGTAGAGTGGGGTAGGTTGGTTAGAGTGGAGTGAGATACACTGGAGTAGATTGGAGGGAAGTGGGGTAAATTGGGGAAGTGTGGAGTGGATTGGGGTAGTTTGGAGTGGTTTGGGGTAGATTGGAGTTGAGTAGACTGAAGTGGGGTAGATTGGAGTGGAGAGGAGTAGATTGAAGTGGAGTGGGGTAGATTGGAGTGGATAGATTAGAGTGGTGAGGAGTAGAGTGGAGGGAAGTAGATTCGAGTGGAGTGGGTTAGATTAGGGTGGAGTGGAGTGGGATAGAATGGGTGGATTGGGGTGGGGTAGATTGGAGGGAAGTGGGGTAGACTGGAGTGGGGTAGATTGGAGTGAGATAGATTGGAGTGGGATATTTTGGAGTGGGGTAGATTGGAGTGGAGTGGGGTAGATTGGCGCAGGGTAGATTGGAGGGGAGCAAATTGGAGTGGGGTAGATTGGAGTTGGGTAGTTTGGAGTGGAGTGGAGTGGGGTAGGGTAGATTAAAGTGGGTGGATTGGGGTGGAGTGGGTTAGATAGGACTGGAGTGGGGTAGATTTGAGTGGCATGTTGTAGATTAGAGTGAAGTGTCGTGGGGTAGATTGGGTAGAGTGGAATGGAGTGTGGTAGATTGGGGTAGAGTGAAGTGAGGTAGATTGGGGTAGAGTGGAGTGGGGTAGATTGGAGTGGAGTGGGGCGGAGTAGAGCTGGATAGACTGGAGCTAGATAGATTGGGAAAGACTGGAGTGAGGTGGAGTAGAGTGGGGTAGATTAGGTTGGGGCACAGTGGTGTCAAATGGGTGGATTAGAGTAGGGTAAATTGGAATGGAGTGGAGTAGATTGAAGTGGGGTAGATTAAAGAGGGATGATTAGAGTGGGGTAGTTTGGAGTGTGGTAGTTAGGGGTGGGGTAGGTTGGGGTGGGGTAGATTGGCGAGAGGTAGACTGGAGTAGGGTAGAGTGGAGTGGGGTAGATTGGAGCAGAGTGCAGTAGAGTGGAGTGGATTAGATTTGGGAAGAGTGGAGTGTGGTAGAGTAGGATGGTATAGACTAGGGGAGTTGGGGTAGAGTGCAGTAGATTGGAGTAAATTGGAGTGGGATACATTGAAGTGGGGTAGGTTGGAGTGGGGTAAATTGGAGTGGGGTAGACTGGGTTGAAGTGGAGTAGATTGGGGTGGAGTGGGATAGAGTGGAGGGGGGTAGAATGGAGTTGGGTAGAGTGGAGGTGGGTAGAGTAGAGTGGGGTAGGTCGGGTAGAGTGGAGTGGGGTAGGTCGGGTAGAGTGGAGTGAGATACACTGGAGTAGATTGGAGGGAAGTGGGGAAGTGTGGAGTGCAGTGGATTGGGGTAGTTTGGAGCGGTTTGGGGTAGATTGGAGTTGAGTAGACTGAAGTGGGGTAGATTGGGGTGGAGTGGGATAGAGTGGAGTGGGGTAGAATGGAGTGGGGTAGAATGGAGTGGGGTGAACTGGGGTAGAGTAGAGTGGGGTAGGTCAGGTAGAGTAGAGTGGGGTAGGTTGGTTAGAGTGGAGTGAGATACACTGGAGTAGATTGGAGGGAAGTGGGGTAAATTGGGGAAGTGTGGAGTGGATTGGGGTAGTTTGGAGTGGTTTGGGGTAGATTGGAGTTGAGTAGACTGAAGTGGGGTAGATTGGAGTGGAGAGGAGTAGATTGAAGTGGAGTGGGGTAGATTGGAGTGGATAGATTAGAGTGGTGAGGAGTAGAGTGGAGGGAAGTAGATTCGAGTGGAGTGGGTTAGATTAGGGTGGAGTGGAGTGGGATAGAATGGGTGGATTGGGGTGGGGTAGATTGGAGGGAAGTGGGGTAGACTGGAGTGGGGTAGATTGGAGTGAGATAGATTGGAGTGGGATATTTTGGAGTGGGGTAGATTGGAGTGGAGTGGGGTAGATTGGCGCGGGGTAGATTGGAGGGGAGCAAATTGGAGTGGGGTAGATTGGAGTTGGGTAGTTTGGAGTGGAGTGGAGTGGGGTAGGGTATATTAAAGTGGGTGGATTGGGGTGGAGTGGGTTAGATAGGACTGGAGTGGGGTAGATTTGAGTGGCATGTTGTAGATTAGAGTGAAGTGTCGTGGGGTAGATTGGGTAGAGTGGAATGGAGTGTGGTAGATTGGGGTAGAGTGAAGTGAGGTAGATTGGGGTAGAGTGGAGTGGGGTAGATTGAAGTGGAGTGGGGCGGAGTAGAGCTGGATAGACTGGAGGTAGATAGATTGGGAAAGACTGGAGTGAGGTGGAGTAGAGTGGGGTAGATTAGGTTGGGGTACAGTGGTGTCAAATGGGTGGATTAGAGTAGGGTAAATTGGAATGGAGTGGAGTAGATTGAAGTGGGGTAGATTAAAGAGGGATGATTAGAGTGGGGTAGTTTGGAGTGTGGTAGTTAGGGGTGGGGTAGGTTGGGGTGGGGTAGATTGGCGAGAGGTAGACTGGAGTAGGGTAGAGTGGAGTGGGGTAGATTGGAGCAGAGTGCAGTAGAGTGGAGTGGATTAGATTTGGGAAGAGTGGAGTGTGGTAGAGTAGGATGGTATAGACTAGGGGAGTTGGGGTAGAGTGCAGTAGATTGGAGTAAATTGGAGTGGGATACATTGAAGTGGGGTAGGTTGGAGTGGGGTAAATTGGAGTGGGGTAGACTGGGTTGAAGTGGAGTAGATTGGGGTGGAGTGGGATAGAGTGGAGGGGGGTAGAATGGAGTTGGGTAGAGTGGAGGTGGGTAGAGTAGAGTGGGGTAGGTCGGGTAGAGTGGAGTGGGGTAGGTCGGGTAGAGTGGAGTGAGATACACTGGAGTAGATTGGAGGGAAGTGGGGTAAATTGGGGAAGTGTGGAGTGCAGTGGATTGGGGTAGTTTGGAGCGGTTTGGGGTAGATTGGAGTTGAGTAGACTGAAGTGGGGTAGATTGGAGTGGAGAGGAGTAGATTGAAGTGGAGTGGGGTAGATTGTAGTGGATAGATTAGAGTGGAGAGGAGTAGATTGGAGTGGAGGGAAGTAGATTCGAGTGGAGTGGGTTAGATTAGGGTGGAGTGAGGTGGGATAGAATGGAACACAGGTGTTTTCGGAGTCCTCAATTATCTGAAGATTATCAAATACAGCCACAAACCACATGGATGGACAGGGAATGAAGATGTCATGTGTACCATAACCTCCTCAATGCAAATGCGTTCAAAACGACCACTGCGTATATTTGATATACCTCTAAACATTACCTTGTTTGAGTGGCATATTAATTGCCGACATCATGGCAAAAAAAGAGTGGTATAGCTAACGGTAGTTCTTTATGCTCTAATCAACCTGTCGGTTTTGGAAAAATTGTTGCTCACCCTGGGTGGCCTATATAGATCACTTGCCAGGGCAGCCTGACTTCGATGCACAATTGTGAGATGCTTCTCTGTCACTCCTGTGTGGACTCTTCAGATCATTTGCCCTTGCTGCCTGCATCCACTTCATGCTTGTGGGTTGCCCTCTGTTTTTTCTTGATAGACTACAAAGTGCATTTAGCATGGCTGCTTATAAGTGCACTCCTGTGGCTTGTTCCTCAATAGTACAAATGCAAATAACAACTATAACGTTACCCCTTCTCAGAAGGCAGGGATGTTCACATGTGCAGCTGTCTCACGCTCATCTGTTCCACTTTACGCATTAACAAACCTACACATTTTCAGTTACAAAGAATGGACGGCATTCCACTACTCAAGATGCATGACACCACAACACTTCCCACACAGACACTGCTTACAACCTTTCAACCAGACAACTATGAATTAATGTAAAGTACATATATTCATCCCCTGCTCATCTTCTCTCCACCTCACATTGAGGCTCTTCGACTGAAACCTGCATGACAGCATCAATCTGGTCAATTCTGATAGACACCAAAACACGTCCCACTTAGCCGACCCGCAATACAATTCAACATTCTTCCAGTTCTAACCAAGCATGGCCTAGCACTAAAAGTCTGCCGCTGCCTTGCCAGGGGTATGACGCAATTTATAAACACAATTAGAATAGGTGTGGTCAGAACACAGTGCATGAAACGGAACTTAAGCCAGAGGCAATGCGAGGATGAGTAGGATAGACATATTCTACTGTGATGTCAAATTTCTCCATGAACTATATCCCTAGTTAAAGAAGTGCCCTTTTCTAGTCACGTGTCCTGCTAATGTAATGCTCTAACACCTATCACAGGGATCTAAAGTGGCTACTGCAAGGAATGGTTTTGACAATTGCTAGCCCATACATACAATACTATAGACAGGTCAAGAGATGATTATTAATAATTTACACGACAGAGAACACTGGATGGCCACTTTTCCTGGTAAAGTAGTTTGTGAAATAGTATATACCTTTATAATGAGTGTGTCGGAAGGAAACTGGCTGCCAACACAAGCAGGAAGGAATGAAGATTTAACATTTCCAACTACTTGAATGCAAATACCATACACGTGTGTTTGGCAGAAGCAATGTAGTCTCTGGCAACATATAGATTTCAGAAACTGCAAATGATGGAAACTCCACAAATTGAATACACAGCAAGTGAATCGATCAGCCTAGGGTTCGTCCCTTCAAGAGAGCCAATGGGAGCGTGGGGCACGAGGACAGTACCTGTAAAGTGCAGTTCATCATCCGTACGATGTAGTCAAACTGGCGGTGGTCTAGAATGGCACGGTTCTGCTGCACGTGCAGCCTTAGCTCTTGCGTCAGACACTGGCGCGCAGCTTTTCCTTTTAGGGCTCGCAGCGAAGCCGGAAGAGTCGGGAGACAGGAAAACCAAGTCATGCAGTTAATCACAGGCACCGAACATTTGTTTATAAAGTATTTGCTTGTGTTTATCCCTCGGAGTAAACAAAGGATTTACATTTTTGTTTCCAGGACCGAGCAAAGGTTTATTATTCAGTCCTGCACGAGTAATTTTACGCAGCAGAAGCCCTTCATTTTAAAAGACCATAAGTAATCCTCCAATAAAAGTGTCGATTCTTAGGCATTTCGTTCTTCCACATTCACGTGGTTACCAATGCCTCTTAAGAATCACAAAATTATATAAGTACACTGGTAACTGTAACAAACGAAATAAACTGGCAGTATATTGGGCCGTTCTGTATACGGAGCACATTTTAATGTTGACTTTTTCCAAATGAACTGACTTGCAATTCTGCCGGTTTCATAGTGCGTAAGAAATTCACGCTTGACGTGTAACAACCGTGTAAAGTATGTGGGTATGAACCACAATGGGAACTTGTATTCTTCCTATAATAAATCTCTGGAGAATTACTGAAGCAATTGTGCCAATGGAGTAACTTATACAACATGTCAAACAAAACAAGCGCTGAAAGACCAGCGCGGCCCCGCGGCCGCGAAAGTTAGCCGAGAACAGGTTTGGCAGGAGAGGAGGAGGCAGCAGGGGGAGGGGAGAGAGGAGGGGGCCTGCGCCTGTTTCCCTTGCGGGAGTGAGCAGGAACCATATGTTAATTACAAACATATGGTTTCAAAGCTCGCTCCCGCAAGGGAATCGCCAAACGTGCACGCGTTGCATTCGAAGCAATGCAATGCGTGCACGTTTTTGCCTGAAAAACGGAATCGATTGCTGAAGGTCTTTTTCCTAAGCAGCGCATGCGCGCTGCGTAGGCGAGACCTAAAAAAGAACAAAAAAAACAAAGAAAATACAAAAAACGTAAAGTACACAAAGACACACTGATACAATAAAACAAATGAGGGGCGGATGAGTTGGATAGTGAGTTGGATAGGGGAAGGATTGAAAAGACTAAGGATGGATTAAGAAAACAGGCCCAGCACCATGCACAGAACAGAAAACGAAATTGGCTGTGCCCATGTGAAGCGAGTGGTGTCATTCGCGCCATCTAGAATGCAAAAACATCACAGGAACAGGTGCTGCGAGCAGCTCCAGCCACTCACGGAAATCCGCGGATTAAAGCGAAGTTGTAGGGGTGCTTTGTGGAAATCCAGGTAGCAGAACTCTGCAAGCTCCGCCCAGGCCTAGTTAAAATGCCCCAAAGATCATTTTAATAAAAGATTTCTTTGCCTTAGCCCAAAATGGTTCCACCTCTTCCAGTGAGTGTAGTGTTAGAGTTTCCCATTCCTTTCATGATTCATAGAAATAACACTTGAGGGTCAGACGAACTGTGTAAAAGAATAACCAATGCACAGAAAATGAAATGAGGGCTAGAGATGTAGAAAATGTGGAGAACCGCTCAGTGGTGTCTATAGCTGAAATACTAGAGCCAGGTCTTCCAGGACAGACAATCAATCAATCAATCAATCATGTCACTTATAAAGCGCACTACATACCCGCGAGGGTCTCAAGGCGCTGGGGGAAGAGGGGGGTGGTGCTGCTACTGATCGAAGAGCCAGGTCTTGAGGAGTCTTCTGAAGGCCAGTAGGTCTTGGGTCTGTCGGAGGTTGGTGGGGAGGGTGTTCCAGGTCTTGGCGGCGAGGTGGGAGAAGGATCTGCCGCCGGCGGTCGTTTTCCGGATGCGGGGGACTGTGGCGAGGGCGAGGCTGGTCGAGCGGAGCTGGCGGGTGGGGGTGTAGAAGCTGAGTCGTCTGTTGAGGTAGGCTGGTCCGAAGTTGTGGAGTGCTTTGTGTGCGTGGGTGAGGAGCTTGAAGGTTATCCTCTTGTTGACAGGGAGCCAGTGCAGGTCTCTCAGGTGGGGTGTGATGTGGCTGCGTCGGGGGATGTCGAGGATAAGACGTGCAGAGGCGTTCTGGATGCGTTGCAGCCGTCTCAGGAGCTTAGCCGTCGTTCCTGCGTAGAGGGCGTTTCCGTAGTCCAGCCTGCTGGTGACGAGGAGCCTGGGTGACAGTTTTTCTTGTTTCGGTGGGGATCCACTTGAAGATCCTGCGGAGTATTCGGAGGATGTTGAAGCAGGATGAGGAAACGGCGTTGACCTGCTTAGTCATGGAGAGGGTGGGGTCGAGGATGACCCCTAGGTTGCGTACGTGGTCAGTGGGTGGCGGGGCTGTTCCCAGTGATGTTGGCCACCAGGAGTCGTCCCAGGCTGAAGGGTTGGAACCAAGGATGAGGACCTCCGTCTTGTCCGAGTTCAGCTTCAGGCGGCTGGTCCTCATCCATTCGGCGACGGCCTTCATTCCTTCGTGGAGGTGGGCTTTGGCGGTGTGAGGGTCTTTGGTGAGGGAGAGAATCAGCTGGGTGTCGTCGGCGTAGGAGATGATGTTGAGGTTGTGCTGTCGGGCGACGTGGGCGAGGGGTGCCATGTAGATGTTGAACAGCGTTGGGCTGAGGGAGGAGCCTTGGGGTACGCCGCAGATGATCTTGGTGGCCTTGGATCGGAAGGGGGCGAGGCGGACGCTTTGTGTTCTGCCGGAGAGGAAGGATGTGGTCCAGTCCAGGGCCTTCTCTTGGATCCCGGCGTCGTGAAGGCGTGTTCGTAGTGTGTGGTGGCAGACCGTGTCGAAGGCGGCTGATAGGTCCAGGAGGATGAGGGCTGCTGTTTCTCCGTTGTCTAGCAGGGTCCTGATGTCATCGGTGGCGGCGATGAGGGCGGTTTCGGTGCTGTGGTTGCTGCGGAAGCCGGACTGGGAAGGGTCCAGGATGTTGTTCTCCTCGAGGTAGCGGGTCAGTTGTTTGTTGACGATTTTCTCGGTGACCTTCGCGGGGAACGGGAGCAGAGAGATGGGTCGGAAGTTCTTGAGGTCCTTGGGGTCTGCCTTGGGTTTCTTGAGTAAGGCGGTGATCTCGGCGTGCTTCCAGCTTTCCGGGAAGGTTGCTGTCTCGAAGGAGATGTTGATTATTTTCCGGAGATGGGGCGCGATGGCTGTACTGGCTTTGTTGAAGATGTGGTGAGGGCACGGGTCTAGCGGTGAACCGGAGTGGATGGTGTTCATGATCTCGCTGGTGTCCTCGTCGTTGATGTTGGTCCAGGAGAGCAGGCGGTTGGTGGTTGTGGGGGCAGTGGTCTCGGTGGAGACAGAGACGTCCAGCCAACCAAATCATCAAAAGGACACTATAAGCAACACGGTAGCAGGTACAAGTTGCCTAGTAGCTGTTTAATTCTAAGATTCCAGTTTGCTCACTGTCTTTGGCTTTTCCCGCACCTTTGTTTTGTTCTTTTTATTTCCCCTTGTGTTTCCCTTCTTTACGACATTGTGCTTCCTTAAAGGTTTCAGCTACAACCTTGGGCCTTCATCCTCTGACCTCTACTCTATTCAGCAATCACTTCTCAGTATCTCCTCGTGCTCCTGTGCTTGGGGAAGGTCTCCATGTACTTTCTGGGTTTGATATTTGCTGCCGCTTATGTAGCATCAGGGCTCGACGGGAGCTAGAATGTGCTGCAATCCGAAGCCACTGAATTATGAGAAAGGGTTTGCTGTCTCCTGGCCCGAATTACTGGAGGTTGTAGAACTGATAATTCTGGGACCAGCGACAATCAGGGGGAATTTTACATGTGTAGAACTACTTGTGTAAAATTACTATTAAAACTAATAGTTACTTTATACTTTTTTACTATTTGCCGTTTACGAGTGTACATTTGCTGCTAGTGCCAATACCCTCAAAACTGGGGGTGGAGCCTGCTAGAACAGGATTTATGAGTATACAATTACTACATTGGGTACTACATTTGGAGATCTTCTTTCGATAAAGTGAAAGGAAACAATAAAGTGCAATCATTAGTTTTAAAACATTGAACATATTTTAATGTAAAATATAATTATTGATTAATTCAAGGTAATAAATATTAACTTACAACTAGAAAAATGTAAATGTTGCAGTATATTAACTCATTAAATTATATTAAATAAATAGTAAAAAAAGAAAATATGGTAATTTAATATTTTTTATTATTATTATTTAAAACAATCACTACTATTTTATATATATGTTATTGTTTCATAAATTGTATTAAAACATATTTGTTTAAATATTTGTATTTATTCAATTTTTTAATTAAAAGTGGTCAAGTTTTTAAATTATTTTTATACAAAAAGTTACATTTTAGTTTATTTAATTTACATGAACAATTTTAAAATGGAAATAATAATTGAACACTTAAAAATATATGGATGTACGCAATTTAAAATGTGAAATACTTTATTTTATGGTACATTATTTCTTAAGGGTGTTATTGCAAGTCCCTGCCTATCTTATGTTTTGTAGGAGTGTTTTGCAATGCTTGTAATTGGAAATATATGGGTCTCGACATACTCTAAGGCTAGGCCGGGGTACATTTACAACTGCTTTTGGTCCTTTTTGGATCTTGTAACTTTAGAAGTTCAGCTTGTGAATAGCAATGGTCATACTCGTTTGTGGGTTGATGTTTGTATTTGCATATCTGTCCTTAAACCCTTCCTAACCTCTCCCCTAAACCTCTCTTCACCACTCCATTATCCCTTCTGAGTTAGTCCTAAGTATTCCTAATTTTCCACCCACTTCGCCAGGTTCCTCCCAAATTTACCTCAAAAAGGTATATCTACGTGTGCGGAGACTTCGGCAACTGGGGTGGAGATCTCAGCATAAAAGGTGAGGAAACTCTCCATGAGTAAGTTTGTGAATAGTATTTTGTAGTAGGTGGGTAGTGCTACCAAACTTTCTACAAAATGCAGCATGTGAACAGACGTCATAGAATTGCTAGTGGAGGAATTCCACACGGAGTTATCGACCCAGGTAAAAATGTACTAACCGTAATGAGGGTTTGTCTAGCCATGTCAAAATGCATGTTTGTTTTAAAAAAATATTATATTTCAGGTTAGATTGTACGACCTTGAGGTACTGGAGAATTTCTTAAACACTGGAAATGGAAATACGTATTTCCAAATATGCATTTTCATTTCTAAATGGCATTCTTTGCAGGGAGTTTTCAAAACTCAGTCAGGTGAATATAATGAAGTATTAAAAATATTTATTAAACTCTATCATCTTCTTTCACTATTTTACACTATTGTGTATTTCCAGTCCTTTAGATGCAACATAACTTTGATCCAACTTCTCCCTCATCACCACAAATTCAGCTCTCATATAGGTTTCAGTGCAGTCCTTTAGCAACATGGAAACATGGATGTTCGTAATGCAGATGCCCGTCTGATTCAACAAAAGTGAATTTCACTGTGTGGCTGCTCATTAAAATTACAGACAGTAGCAGCCAGGAAGTGTAGCATGGCCATTGCAAGGGATGGTTTGGACCACGTCCAGAGCGGGATAATCTTTAAGGATTAGAGCCCAGATTAAGGATGGATTAAAAGAGTTTGGCCCTTCTCTGCGGTATGTCACGAAGGCTTTGTGTAAATATCCACATGTGAGCCTTTCACCACAGAAACTGTGGCGGAGAGAAGACACGCTAGTGATAACTGCTGTTGGATTCTATAAATGTACAGGGCTGTAGCCTTGCATTCCTAAAAGGCTAGTTTGCAGACTCTTTTAGACAAAGCTATCTCCAGCTGTAGCTAATTGCACTTTAACCCTCCTGTCTCTAAACCCTTCTTGAGTCCCCCAACTGACAGCTGCACACATGCTTTCACTGTCTGCAGCACTCCCTGGCAGCCAGTGGTGGGGCCATGCTGGAATGTGCTGTCTGCCAGCGCGGCATGGCCGCAATATCACAAGCATTGATACCGGAAGTGGGTCTTTTCATGCAGTGAATTACTGAAAAACTTTTTTTTTTAAACTAAGCATGGATTTATTAAGGTTATAGGTATTTGGAAGGTTTTGTGTGGAAAGAGTGCCGCTGTACGTGGGGTCACAGTCGTGTGATTCATTTGTGGTTTAACATGTACAATAATTAGGCGAAATTAGCTTCTGTAGGTTCTTGTAGTGTTTTTTGTCGACTTGGGCACCTAGTGGGCTGACAGGTCTTTATTGTTTATTATACACTTTGTAGTGCAAAAATCTTGTTTAATGAGTTATGGTTCTGTAGAAGGGTGGTGCCTTGTAGGGTGATATGTTGTGAGGGGCAAATTGTTGCGTGTTATTTTATAGAGGGCTAGGCTGTTACTACTCACAGAGCATCAGCTTTATTATTTACAGGCACGTGAGTGCAATAGAGGAAGCTTTGGGGTACATTTTAAAATTATAGCTAGTTGTAGTACCAAGCTTTGGTTGTAATATATGTTACCCATTATCTATTGAATTTGATGTGCACAACACTTGGGGGTAAAGTGCCTTATAATTATAATCACCAATAAATAAACACATTGGCCCTGATTATAATTGTGCAGCTAATCCTGTTTCAGACAGGAGTTGCACCCAACCTGGGAGTTGGCCCTCGCGATTTGTGGCAGGTAAAACCTACTGCCACTTGTGTGTGAACAATGTGTGAAATTCCAGTTTGTGCACCCCAGGCAGCACGAAAAATTGCATGTGATTGCAATTGTAATTTATGGCTTAACATTGCAATTTTGCCCAAAAAAAGACTATATGAGGCACTCATTTCGTGTTACCCACCAATATATTAGATGGACATTTGATGCAAATCTCAGTGTTATATTGCACACTGTTATATATTTCCAAATACACAGCACTTATCACAACACTAATGGGTCTCCATTTCCATCTGTGGAATTTGTGTCATGTTGCACATACGACAATTCACTTATTGCCTAAATATACTTCAGCTTAAAGATGTTCAGAAATACCAGGAAACTAAAATTGAAGAGGACAGACAAGGAGATATCCACACCAGTAGAAGTATGTATGTAGAGCTGCCATTTTTAAGAATATACTTTTTTGTTTTGCAAACATACACACAATATAAAAGGCCATATAATGTTCACAATTCATAACTGAATAAGCGTTCCTGTTAATGTAATAGAATGTTACATTTATTCAGTACAAAAAAACCTCTTCAGCCTGCCATATTGTTCAATCACCATTTAAAAGGTTTATAATTAACTGATTTCTAAAATTCAAGATATCATGTTCAATTCTCCGTGTCCCTCAACTATATTAAGTCCAGTTTCACACTCATTCATTCAATTGTGTGTGAAACCTCACATAATATCCAAGACATAAGAAATGTTCTTTTAAATATTTGTGTATTGCCCCCCTCAAACTTTACTTTCTTCCCCTTCTCCATATTGTTTACAGTACTCAGGCAGTGTTGCTTCATGTGATACAGGCTTAACTCTTTCCTTAATGACTCATGGGAGAATGGCAATTTGATTAAATAATGTAGCATTCATATTCTCCCAAGCTTCCTTGAGAAAGCACATCTTTTTTATTTTATTATTTATTCAATGTATGACAGTTGTAATGCACATATATTGTTTCTAGTTTGGCATAGTCAGATCTTTTACAGTCCTATTTTGCAGGATTTGCATTTTTATTTCGAGGCCAGATATAGAGAGTACAGTAGTCTAGACGTGATAGTAATAGAACCCACAATAAATCTCTTTTGTGGTTGTGTTGTGACTGTTTTAGTGCTTTGGATGTGTGCCTGATCCTGTACGACTCAGGTTACCCTATCAAGCAACGTGTTTCCTTTTTAATGGTTTAAATGTAGAAGTATTGCAATAACTGCTAAGGAGTCTTTCCTTTATTTAGGATTCCTTCCCAGTTATATGATTGTAAAAACATTTCTCTTGATACAGGATATTTGGTGAAATTGTATGACTTGTTCCACGCCTGCTGTTCTTAAGAAGAACCTTGAAAGAATCTGCCCCAGGGGAAATGTAATCCCATCTTGAAATCCATACCCTCTCTCATATAGGTTTATTTCCACACTGGGTCTTTAGAGTCTGTCTTAGCATCTGTCCTTTATTTTAGGATGCTGAGCATCAATGCTGCTCTCCAAACCTTTTAATTTAAGAAAATACCTGGAATAAGACTTATGCTGAGTTGCATTTTAGAATGAGACCAGCAGGTCCAACAAGTGATGGGCCTGCTGTAGCTAAAGAAAAGGCATGAATCTTCAGCTATGGTTCCAAAATATGCGCTGGAAGGGCAGCAAGCATTACCTTGAAAAATAGAATGCATAGTTATAGTTTTTAAGTCTCATTGTGTGGCCTCTGTTGTCTCTTCTGAGAGGAATACTGTCCCTTAATATTATTGTCTTTAGGGAAAACTGAGGGAACTAAAAGGACTCCTCATTCAGCAGCCAGTGTACAAGAAAAATCTTTTGTGCTTGCTGTGAACTCTGAGCCGTCAGAGTGAACTGGCCAGTGGCTGTGGACTCATGAAGAAAGACTGTTCTTTATTGGGAGAAGACATGTTACAACTGCTTTTCACCAGCATACGAAAAGAAATTGGATAGAGGAAGGCACTGGGTAGTCTATGGGATCCTTTTGGAAAATATTATTTTATTCTTCTAATTCTGACTATGATATAGTATGCATAAGTATGACTCCTTATAGGCCTTGATCTCCCAGGAAAAGTTCATGCCCATTTCGTATGAGTACTTGGGTGCTCTCTGTCTGAATGATTTGGGACTGCGAATACTACTTTCCCACCAGGAACTTGCAAATATTTGCTGTAGTTGCTTTTAGTGTTGCACAAATAATCTCCATGCTGGATTGACAAGGATATCACCCCCCCCAAAAAAAAAAAATAGCAAGAGTCCTATGTCCAGTTTGAGTGCTTGAATTCATGGTCCTGTTGTGCTGCAACTTGGTGACAGGTGGGATTGTGACCCACCATAGTGATTCTTGAAAGATAGCAGTTGTGCACGGGCTTTTCATCTTTGCTTCATGGTTGCTATTTCAAGTTACCTAAACAACCACGGTGATAAGCCAAAGTGTCATAACTTAGTATCTAGAGGGGCACTGGCGTGATCTGCAAATTCCTTTTAGGCTTTCTTTTTCTCAGTGATAGGTCAGGGTAAAGATGTGGCACATTGAATAAAAGCTCCTTTGGTGTTCTTTTCTGAGCCAACTGGTTCTATGACTTTGTGGTTCTTGTTTTTCTTGGCGATCCCTCAGCTTTGATACAGCCCTGACTACTGCGCTATACCTCCTCTAGTATGCCTCTTTGAGATAACAGCTTCTACAGTTCAAGTTATGATTCTTTCTTTTCCTTGTGATCGTTCACTTTGAGACAGTCTTTGCTATTCCTGACTTGCAAGTATAAGCATTTTCTAGCCTTCTGGGTGGTTAACTAATCAAGTACTTGCTTAGGTGGCATTGCTGTGCTACCTTAACTGGAAGGATCCTCATTCATCCTTGTTAACACAGTCCACTGCTCTCTATGCCATTTTGGCCTCCAACTGTGGCAGGAGGCTGTCGCTCTTCTCTGTGAGTCAGACAGCCCTGTCAGAGGGACTGTTTTCTGCAGAGGGTATTTGTAGTTGTGCAGAGCCTTTACCTGATCCCTAAAAGTAGTAAGGCGATACCAAAGGGGATGATGGACGGAGCGTTAGAGCAAATCAAACACTCACCCCCAGTCAACTGATCTGGGTTTAATCCATCATCATTCTTTAGCTCACTCCACCACCCCAGTTCAGACATGGCCATATGCAAATCAGTCTGACCCTGTGCCTCATGGGAACAGTCCAGCCCGAACTGCCAAGCCATGTCTTACCTGGACCGGAAACAAGCATCCTGGGACCGGTTTCGGGTTCAAAACCCTCATCAGCCAGGCTATCTTGAATCCAGTGGCAAAGTGAGCAAGGGACCCACGTCTGGGCATACCCTGCCAACTTAGGGCGAACAAAGCGATACCAAAGGGGATGATGGACGGAGCGTTAGAGCAAATCAAACACTCACCCCCAGTCAACTGATCTGGGTTTAATCCATCATCATTCTTTAGCTCACTCCACCACCCTAGTTCAGACATGGCCATATGCAAATCAGTCTGACCCTGTGCCTCATGGGAACAGTCCAGCCCGAACTGCCAAGCCATGTCTTCCCTGGACCGGAAACAAGCATCCTGGGACCGGTTTCGGGTTCAGAACCCTCATCAGCCAGGCTATCTTGAATCTAGTGGCAAAGTGAGCAAGGGACCCACGTCTGGGCATACCCTGCCAACTTAGGGCGAACAAAGTGATACCAAAGGGGATGATGGACGGAGCGTTAGAGCAAATCAAACACTCACCCCCAGTCAACTGATCTGGGTTTAATAGATCATCATTCTTTAGCTCACTCCACCACCCCAGTTCAGACATGGCCATATGCAAATCAGTCTGACCCTGTGCCTCATGGGAACAGTCCAGCCCGAACTGCCAAGCCATGTCTTCCCTGGACCGGAAACAAGCATCCTGGGACCAGTTTCGGGTTCAAAACCCTCATCAGCCAGGCTATCTTGAATCCAGTGACAAAGTGAGCAAGGGACCCACGTCTGGGCATACCCTGCCAACTTAGGGCGAACAAAGCGATACCAAAGGGGATGATGGACGGAGCGTTAGAGCAAATCAAACACTCACCCCCAGTCAACTGATCTGGGTTTAATCCATCATCATTCTTTAGCTCACTCCGCCACCCCAGTTCAGACATGGCCATATGCAAATCAGTCTGACCCTGTGCCTCATGGGAACAGTCCAGCCCGAACTGCCAAGCCATGTCTTCCCTGGACCAGAAACAAGCATCCTGGGACCGGTTTCGGGTTCAAAACCCTCATCAGCCAGGCTATCTTGAATCCAGTGGCAAAGTGAGCAAGGGACCCACGTCTGGGCATACCCTGCCAACTTAGGGCAAACAAAGCGATACCAAAGGGGATGATGGGCGGAGCGTTAGAGCAAATCAAACACTCACCCCCAGTCAACTGATCTGGGTTTAATCCATCATCATTCTTTAGCTCACTCCACCACCCCAGTTCAGACATGGCCATATGCAAATCAGTCTGACCCTGTGCCTCATGGGAACAGTCCAGCCCGAACTGCCAAGCCATGTCCTGGCCTGGCTTGGCAGTTCGGGCTGGACTGTTCCCATGAGGCACAGGGTCAAGACTGATTTGCATATGGCTGGGTTCAAACTGGAATGGCATGGTGAGCAAAAAAACGATGGATTTAGGCCCAGATCTCTGTACTGGGGTGAATGTATGACATTGTTCTGCATTCTGTCCATCAACTGTTGTTTTTGCATTTGTCACCCCGAGTGGGACGGGTATGCCCAGACGTGGGTCCTGTGCTCTCCTTACCACTGGAATCAAGCTATCCTGGCTGAAGAGGGTGAAACCCCGAAACCGGTCCTAGGATGCTTGTTTCCAGTCCAGGGAGGACCTGGCTTGGCAGTTCGGGCTGGACTGTTCCCATGAGGCACAGGGTCAAGACTGATTTGCATATGGCTGGGTTCAAACTGGAATGGCATGGTGAGCAAAAAAGCGATGGATTTAGGCCCAGATCTCTGTACTGGGGTGAATGTATGACATTGTTCTGCATTCTGTCCATCAACTGTTGTTTTTGCATTTGTCACCCTGAGTGGGTCGGGTATGCCCAGACGTGGGTCCTGTGCTCTCCATGCCACTGGAATCAAGCTATCCTGGCTGAAGAGGGTGAAACCCGAAACCGGTCCTAGGATGCTTGTTTCCAGTCCAGGGAGGACCTGGCTTGGCAGTTCGGGCTGGACTGTTCTCATGAGGCACAGGGTCAAGACTGATTTGCATATGGCTGGGTTCAAACTGGAATGGTATGGTGAGCAAAAAAACGATGGATTTAGGCCCAGATCTCTGTACTGGGGTGAATGTATGACATTGTTCTGCATTCTGTCCGTCAACTGTTGTTTTTGCATTTGTCACCCCGAGTGGGACGGGTATGCCCAGACGTGGGTCCCGTGCTCTCCATGCCACTGGAATCAAGCTATCCTGGCTGAAAAGGGGTGAAACCCCGAAACCGGTCCTAGGATGCTTGTTTCCAGTCCAGGGAGGACCTGGCTTGGCAGTTCGGGCTGGACTGTTCCCATGAGGCACAGGGTCAAGACTGATTTGCATATGGCTGGGTTCAAACTGGAATGGCATGGTGAGCAAAAAAACGATGGATTTAGGCCCAGATCTCTGTACTGGGGTGAATGTATGACATTGTTCTGCATTCTGTCCATCAACTGTTGTTTTTGCCCCTAAAAGTAGTAGGCACACACTGCAATTGGTGTTTATAAAGTATGAATTATTTATTATGTACAAGCATCACACTAGCTTTGTGTGTAGTAATAAAAAGAACTATAATAAATTATTATTTCAGCAGCTATCAAATATAAGAAAATGAATATTTGAAAAACCCAAAGCATTTTATATTGCACAATATATGAATAGTTAGCATCATCTATATCACGCCATGTATTATCCTGGCATAGCTTCGAGAAACTTTGCAGTCAGATTTCAGCTCTCCAGCATCTGTATTGCTGTTTGAACAATGTCTCGCTTATAGACATGTCCAAAAAGCAGGCAATTGTATTATAGCATGCTTCCTTCCACATTAGGTCTGTGCTCAGATGAGGGACCATGCAGTGCTGCTTAGAGCATGTAGCTTTGCGTATAGCAGAATGGAAGATATTTTGTTTTCTGCCTTTTCATTATTTTTGTTAACAGGACTAATGCCATGCTGTCTATGAAATAATATGGCATTCGTGCACACTCTGTTAGCTGTTATTATACAAATATTAGTTTCCCAAGGTTAGGATTAGTGTGGTAATGGTCAACCTACAACTAGCCCTCATTTGTATGTAACATGTACATGCTGCATAGAAAATCTCTGCAATTAGTCAGGCTAGGACTTGTAATGACACAAATGGTGTCATCTAAATTGGAGTTGAATGTTGAAATGAGGAAACATAACAGCTGTACAGTGATGCCATTTGTAAGCAATATTACTCTATTTGGGCCCTCATTATAATTTTTGGGTATTTTTTCCGCCGATGAATAACATTTTGTAGTACGCATACTTTTAAGATGAGGTGTATGCCTCGGCCTCTCTTATGTTTGTTCTGCGGAGATCTCTACCCTAACTGTGGATATCTCTGCACATGCAAGTATGTGTTTTAGTAGGAAATGTGGGAGTGAGTCATTTCCAAGTAGCTGGGGCAGAAGGCACCCAGACGTGTCTCCATTGGAGTGGGACCGTGTCAGCGCTGCCTCTCCACCAGCAAAGCCACGTCCTGGTGCATCTGAGCCAGGGAAGGATTACATGCCGGGTCATCAACCACTTGACGCTCCTCCACAATATAGTCATGCTCCACCTGCGCCAGCCTATCCAGGGGTCTCCAACATTAATTGAGAACTGTGCGGATGCATGAGCCCATCATCATCACCTTGAAGGCTTCCCATTCTGTTGCTGAGGAATTTGTTGATCCCTCATTGTGGTCAAAGTATTCTACTATCATGGTAGCCAGTATATCCCTAAAAATACGTGTCCTTAAGGCTGGATGGCTGTAGCTTCCACATTGGGTTCAGAAAAAGGGACCTTCCTTATTGGAAACCCAACAGCAAGGGAATGTGATCCGATATATCCCTGCCCTGAAGGTGAGCGAAGGATCTCTGGGCAGAGTTCCTCAATGGCATACTATTCTGTCTAGTCTAACATATAGATCATGCATGGAGGAATAGTGGGAGTAGAGTTTTAGGTTTGGGTAGAAATGTCTCCAAGCATCTTGTAGGGCTCACTGTTATAGCCAGAAGGTGTGGGTGTGATTCCTGTAGCAGCACTATATGGACATTTCCATGTTTAAGTAAAGCATGAATTTTGTAGCACCTGGCAGGAGTCTGCATTCCCCTTATATTTCAGGAGTTAATCTGAAAACATTGCATGGGGGTCAGTGAGTCACAGAAGTACACTCAGAGTCTCACCTTGGTGTGTGTAAGTTCCCTTCAGTTAAGCATGCAGGCCAGTGGGAAATGGGAGGGCAATCAGAGTGTGTGTAAGAGCTCAGCTCCCATTGACCAAGATTCTTGAGTTCCCAAAGGGGCACCTGTAGAGACTAAACCCGGCTGTCTCATATGCCCAGCTGCTGGCACTCCAGTAGCACCTGGGTACAACAAACAATGGTCGCTGATGTCCAGGAAGGTGGGCACCACCAAGGCAGATGAAGAAATGTGTAAGGGGTGTCCCCTTGTCTGAAAAAAAGGGACCCCAACACGGAGGCAGCAAAATGACACAAAGTTGTCCACTGTCTGCAAAGTCACATGTGGGGTGGGTGTCCCTCCCGGCAAAATCAAGGTGAGGACTTCATTGCCATTGGAGCCCCCCTCTGAAGATTTGGATGTTTGCATTTAATTGTCTCAGAATGTGGTTGTGGCATCCAGTGCTGAGCGTCGACCATTTGGCACTTGCTCTGGAGATGGGGACATGGAAGCTGCAGGTGCCCAAGGCGTCTCCACTCATGTCTGTGGATGTCGCTCGTCTTTCCACCCAGGACTAGCCCTCTTGTGAATCTGTAAAAAAGTGGGTCTGTTGATCTGCCTTAATTTTGAGCTTCGCCGGGAAAAGTAAAGTATGTTCACACCCAACTCCCTGAGTTTACCTTTGACCCACAGAAAGGAGGCTCTCCATCACTGAACAGCTAGTGTTTAGTCCGGTAATATGAAGATCTGATGATTGCCCCCTAGAATCGGGGCAAATTGCCTGGCTCTCTGAAGGTTCTAGGTAGAGGTCGGTAGGAGGGAACCCTATGTGCCCATTCCACTGAGAAGTATGTTGTGATCACTTGCGGCAGGACCTGCTCTCAGAGCCATGTCTCCAGGAAGTCTTCCATGTGGTGACGTTCTTCTCCTTCTGAGAGACCCACTACTCTGATGTTACTATGGCGGAAGCAGCCCTCTGCATCCTCTGCCCTCTCCTCCAAGGGATGCCCCCATTCCATGAGTTCCCCCTCTGGGTCTGAAGAGCAGCAGTTTGGTCTGTTTAGGTAGCTAACGTTGTTTCTGACTAATGAAACTGCTCTCATAGTTTACAATAATCTCTCAATAATGTCAGATCAGTAGCACTAGACCTTGGTTTCCAAAGAAATGTGGGAGGTCTCGCACGCCTTCAGAATGGCATCGAATTTGTCCAGCACCATCAGGAGGACAGAGAGTACAGCAGAGGAGTCCAAACGTTGGTCAGCTGTGGGGGGTTTTGCCCACTCCATGAGCTCCGATGTTCGAGCAAAAAGGGGCTACTATCACCCGCTACAGTGTGGGGTTGGCCAGCTCGCTCCAGCCAGCGGCTTGTCCATCCAGCTGTGCAGCTGTAGCGCCCCTCATGGTACTGAAGAATGTAGCAGAAGAAATGTCTAGTGAGCCTGTAGGTCCCAGCACACAGTCAATCAGCAGGGCCCTCTGCTCTGCACCATGTCTCTGAGTAGGCCTATCCTGTCGTCCTGTAGGGAGGGAGGTCTATCACCACATCCCCACCGCCCCAGCGAACACCTTCCTGCTCAAAGGGCAGTAAGGCCCTTGATGTGTCTCTCTGGCCTTGTGTTCCTGTGGAACAAAAGGCCTGGGGAGGGGGCTTCTCTGAGCCTGTGAGGTGGGGTCAAAAATGTGGGCAGTCCTCGCCTACAGTCTGTCCCCACTGCCCCCTCTTCGTTCTCCCTGTCCCCTGGCTTTGCTGCTCACCTGGGTCCCGGTGTCTGGCTGACAATATGCTCCACGCTGCCTCAGGCAGCCAGGCCATGAGTCCTTCCAGTCGGAAGGACCGAAGGGACAGGCCACAGTTAGCACGGTTGGTACTCTGGCCCTCAGAGCTTCCCCATGTCCTCGTTGCAGACAGGCAGGCCTTGATTTCCGACCATACAGTGACCGCTCTCTATTCTGGCTCAGATGAGCCGTCCTCAGAGACTGCATTGGTCCATGGCACAGGGCCGCTTTAGCTCAAGACGACACGGCCCCAAGATAGTGCTGAGGCATTCACAGTGGATAGGGCAGATTACGGGAGCCTGGTGTTGGAGCAGCAATTCTATGCGGCTACCATGGTGGCTGGTTCAGCCCCTAAACCTTTGTTTTTTAATGCTTATAAGTCACCTCTACGGTAGGCCGGAAAGGCTCATATGGCACAGTGCATGGAATTTAAAAAGTAGGAACATGTATACTTTAGTTTTACATGTCCTACGGTGAAAATCTCCTAAAGTTGTTTTTCTCTGCAACAAGGCCATCTCTCCCATGTTTTACATGTCCTACAGTGAAAATCTCCTAAAGTTGTTTTTCTCTGCAACAAGGCCATCTCTCCCATTGATTAACACTGGGTTACCATATTACCCATAACTTAAGTGACAACTTCAATTTGGGAGCAGATAGAAAAATACTCCTTCCACTCATTTCAATTGTATTCTAAAATCCTCTTTAGTGATAAGATTGGATTTTAAATTACTTTTCCGAAAATGCCAGTTTTAGAATTTTTCCTGCCTAAACAAATGTGCCTGTGTGCCAGTGTTCAGGGTCGCATGCATGTTAATGGCTCTCCTGTGGTGTGATATGTACAGGGGACAATAGAGCCTTGGGTGTGGGGTAGGGTGTTTTTCTTCTCAGCATGATTACCTGATGGATTGTAGCCAGCCCTTCCTGAGTTTCAAAGGGTAGACTGAGGGCTGTGCACACCATCTTCCTCACAGCTGCCTGTCGCTAGCAAATGCAGTTCACACCTGGAACTGCCTGTCCCTTTTCACTGTAAACAGTTTGGAGCCAACCCTGGGGAAGTGGGAGAACTGACCAGAACCAGTTTAGGAGCAGACAAAGAGAGGGACCCCCACAGACAGGCTGGTGCTGAGTTTAAAAGTGGCCTCAGAACCTCTTATCAGAGCACTCCTGAACCTGTGGAAGATTTCGAAAAAGGACTCCCCTGCTAGCGGAAGAAGGAAGACTGGACCTGCTTGCCTTCAACCCAGGATCTCCAGAGCTTACTCCAAGGGTTGACATCCTGTTGAGGTACAGCAGTGCAACAAGCTTCCGGAGGCCTCTTCTACTTCCTAGTTGACCAGACCCAAGTGGACCTGACCTGGTACTCTCTGCTGGCCTCTATGAGAGTTAGTCATGAACCCCCAAGTGTTAACCTCAATGGCCTGGACTCTTGTTTGGAGAAATTGAAGGTTTCACATGACCTGATGCAGCATGACAAAGGCTGACGCAGGGCTTCGCATCTCAGCACTCCACAGCTTGTGATCAGCAGCTTTACCAGAATCAAAGCAGCAGGGTGCAGACTGATACAGGGCCTAGCATTGAAGCACCTCACAGCTCCTAATCAATGGCATCACTGCAACCAACTTAGCACAGTGCAGACAGATGCAAGACTTTGTATCGCCACACCTTGCAGCTCCTGATCAGCACCTTCAATGGTGCAGTGTGGCACAGACTGACTCAGGACCTCGCATCCCAGCACCACTCAGTTCTTGATTGTAGCTTCACTGGATCTGACACAGCGCAACACAGAGCCTTGCATCACAGCACCGCAAAGCCCCAGCACCAAAGACTATGGGTCTGATTCACAAATGTGTACGTTTATGATTTTTTGCAATTCACAAAGCAATTTTACGGGTGGTATATTTGTGACTGCAGAGTCTCCACACTTGTGGTGGACACTCCACATGTAAACAGATAGGCAGTCATAAATATACTACTTGTAAAATTGCTTTGTGTATTGCAACAAAAAAGTAAACTTACACAAACGTGTAAGTTTGCCTGTGTGAATCTGGATTAAAAGGTACATCTCCCGGCAGGCTGCACCTTTCCCCGTACCTGACCAGCACTCCATCACAATCGGCTTGAACTTATGACTTTGTCCCAGTCCTGTATGACCCGATATCCACAGTTGGAGCTTCACTCCCATTTTGGTGCTATTTTTCCTTCAATTTTACAAACTCATAACTCCAGTTCAACTGATTGGATTAGTATCATATTGGTGTCAGGTAATTTATTAAAATATCCTCTATTTTTCTAAAATGGTTTAGGATTATTCTTGTGTTGTGTTTTTTACTTTATTACTGCTTGAGTGTCCCATAAAGACTTTACACTTTGGCTCTAAGTTTAGCCTGACTGCTTTTGTGCCAAGCTACCAGAGGGTTAAGCACAGGTTTATTTAGTGACTTTTGTGGTTCACCCTGACCAGGATTTTGTTTATTATTTGAGTGGGACTCACACCCCTCTCAACTAATAATCCCCAAAAATAAAAATAACAACAATAATAATGGAAATTAATAATTTGTTGTTATGACAATATTTTACTTTTACATTATTAATGCTATTTTATGTTGCACCTTAGAAACTGTACTTGAAAAGACAGTTATCTCAAGAGAACACTGTGAGTACCTAAAAATTCCAAATATGTTACTTCCCTTTTAATGTCTGATATCTAGAATCTTATAGTGCTTCATAGTGAACCTTTTAAACATATATCTTAATGTAAAATAATGTTCTGCAAGGAAATGGGGTGTTTCGAAAAGGTCATGGTGTGGTACCAGAATAAAACCAGAACTGAAGACCAGTTCTCAAATATAAGCAGGATTAGTGAATCAACACCCTTTTAACATGAAGGGGCCGATTATGATGTCGGTCGGGGGCATCGCCCGCAGCACAAGCTCCATTAGAGAAATTGGAGTTTGTGTTAATCCCTGCACTGTGTGGCAGGCACCTAATGGTGCCTGCCACATGGTGCAGGGATTTTCAGAGGGCACCATAGGTGCCCCCCAGGCCATCAACCAGAGGCCGCAGAGGGAAGGGGGCCCTAAAGTCACTTCCCGACAGGCTTTCCATGTCGGAAAGCCCGACATGGAAAGCCTGTCTGAATCTGACATCATAATCCTGACGGTGGAAACACCGTCCGTTCGGGAATATGTACGGTTTACGACTGGCCGACGGGCTCCTTGAGCCCGTTGGAAGCCCAGTTGGTTTGACAGACCATTTAAACTCCGACCGCCTTGTTTGTAATAAGGCGGTCGGAGTTTAAAACATGGATGTTGGTTCAAAAGTCTGCCCCCAAATGAGGCCCGAATTGTGCACAACTAGTCTTGTTTTTGCTGTTTGCAATTTTGTATTTTATACAAATGATGTTACTCTGGGAGTAACATCAGTGCCAATGTTAATAAAATGTTGTGCCTTTGTCATTTTTCTTAAACAAATAATCTTTATTTGTTGGTGATTAACATTTTCAGGAAGATCTGGTAAATGTCAAAACCCTTCTTTCTTAAAGAACCTTTAGTCATACATTGAAATAAACCATTGGTTATAATTGTTGCAAGCTGATGGCTTCAAGTCATTGATGGGCATAATTCCTCATCTTCATCATCATCACCATCACCTTGTTTATTTTTGGCAATTGGTCAAAGAAAAAACAGCAAATTAAAAATGCATATGTTGGTACAGAATGACTTGCAGCATAGGCATCAAGAATCAAAAGAGAACATACAGCATTTATGAAGTTTGTATCAGGTGTTGAAATGCAGGTGTAAAAACTGTATTTTGTAGTAAGTGTCACAAAATGTACTACAAAATGCTATTGACAAACTTATTTGTGGAGTTTACACCTCCGCCTCTCCTGTACTATATGTGCAGAGATCTCTGCCCCGACAGTGGAGATCCTGCACCTCTAGGTATACATTTTATTAGCAAATATTGAAGAGACACAAGGGGGTGGTTGGAATATGGGGCTTATGAAGGGGATGGGATTAGGGCAGAATAAGGAGAAGTTTACGGGAGAGATCAAGGAGGTTCAGGGAGAGACGTCAACCTACGCACAAAAGATTAAGCCTATAGCCTTCACAAACAGCACTTCTATAGTTACTACAGTCAAAAAGGGACCCAAACAGTAGTAAAGTTCTCCAGCTTAGACCTGGAGAAAGCAATACACATGAACATTCACTGGCATTGCAACCCCCTCCTAAAGAAAATAATGGAGTTAGAGACTTAAAATAGAACCCTATTGGAAATAATGTTAAATAAATGAAATTATTAAAAATTGTTAACCATATAAATACATATAAATTATTATTAATATGTTTTTAATGATAATTCAGTTTACTATTTTACCATAGGGAGATCTCTGCATTGTAAAGTATACGGAAAATTTAAAAAAATTATTAAATTAAACAAATATTAAAAATACCTTTATTTTAAAATGTACTGTGAATGAATGTTATATACATTTATTTTTGATATAGAAGTAGATGGAAACATGCTGCAGTAGCACATACATTTTTAAATTGACCCTTTAGTAAATGTACATACATTAAATTTAAATAAAAAGATTTTTTCTGAAGTATAATTTAAGAAAATAAATTTCTTCCTAAAGTAAAACATTATGCATTAATAATTATTCGAAGTGATTTTGGAATTTGTTTAAGTAATGCAATTATATTTTCATAAAATGTATTTTTACATTATTTTTAAATGCGTAAAAGTTATTGAAATATTTTATAAATAAATGACAAATATTTGCCCACAGTCCTTGTTAGGAGACAGAATTGTATATTGTCAATCGTCAATCGTCAATCTATTGCTGGTAATGAAATAACACAATGTGTTGAGTTCCTGATGTGTGTAATCTGGAGTTTACAGAGTCCAAATGTTGTAAAATAGCTAAAGAGAGTTAAGGAGCCAACAGAGACTTAGGTGTAATTTGCACATCACAGCATTTATTCTCGGCATGGATCACTTTGTTTTTTTCCTGCTATTGAGATAGATTTTATTAACAACTTTTATCAGATGCTAAAATATAATCCAGTCTGCTGTGCATGCTATTTTTGCTGTATCATTTGCTTAGAGGCGTTTTTATTGGTATTTTTAAAATGTTTTTATAGGGTCCTTTTTTGTGGATGTGGGGATGTCCAACATTCTATTTTTGGGCACTTTGCGGTAGGTGCAGGGCAAAGAGATCAAGAGGTCCCGGGTTAGAGACTAAGGAAGCAGAGGGGGCAGCATTTGGGTGACCAGGGGATTTGTACAGAGGTACAGAGCTGGGGACCAGACAGGAAAGAGCACGAGGTGCTGTAGGAGGGAGCACAGTGTGCTTCTTGCTGCCTTCCACAGAGGGGGAGACCAGGAAACAGATCAGGGGTACAGACCATGGAACAAGAGGGGAGAGAAACGTTGGGAACCAATGAGTGAGGCCAGAGGGGAGAGAGTCCAGGATGTGCGCGTTCTTGCCTCATGCTACAGGATTTTGTTACGCTTCACATGCCAGTCAGTATGAGGCCCTGTAGGGGGAGCAGGGTGAGAGAAGCCTGGGGGCAGCTATCAGGCAGAAACAGGGGCAAGAGTACCCGGAGTGGTGCGGCCCTCTTGTATAAGGATATTTCAGTACTGTGTACTGATCAAAGTGAGGCGGAGACGAGAGAGAAAAAGAGATCAAGGGCACCAGAGAGACATTGGGATTAAGGTACCAGATGACGAAACCAATGAGCTGCTAAAGGTAAGGTCCTTAAGGGAGGTCTGTAATGGCTCTCTGGGCATTTTGTTGTTTTCTTCTCTTTCTTTTGTCTCTCTCATTATCCTTCTTTTTGACACCTCCTCCTACTTTCTTTCCTTTTATCACTGTCTCATCTCTCTTGCCTTTTCTGTATCCCTCTCTACGTTTCTCCCTTTCTCTTCCTCTCTTACTCTAACCAGCTTCTCTGTGCCTGACCCCTGCTCACCTCTCTCTTTTCCTACTATGTATGCCCAGAATGTGCAAGTACTCTCAAGATTATCGCTCTCTGTAAATAGAACAGCACTACTTACTGTGACATTTGTTGCATGCATTGTACCTATGTGCACTGTCTACTGCTGGTATTAACACAAAGGCTTGCCTGTCCAATCGCAAGGTGAGTGGTGTGCCTGATTGAATGGAAGGTGAGCAGAAAGGCTGTCTGAGTGGTAGGATAATGAGCAGTGCAGTGTTCCTGTTTCTGTAAAGGGTAAGTGGTGTGCCTGCCTGAGTCCAGGATGATTAGTCTGCTTGTCTGAGTACAGGGCATAAAGTGAGCCTGTTTGAGTGCAGGGTGAGCGGCGTGCCTTTCTGAATGAAAGGGGAGAGGTGCCTGGGGGACTGCGGCATGGGAGGTGTACCAGTATTTCTCGTTTTAATGTCTTTACACTTGCATGCACAATTCCTGTTTGAATGGTTAGCACATTAATGCCAGATTTATTGGCGTTGTTTATCACTGTTAGAACCACACTCAAAGATTTTTTTAATGGATCATGTTGCATTTTTAAAAAATTCTTTTTGCTTTTAATCTTAAGTGTTGTCTGCTCAATTCTTAACCCTGATGTGTATGGGAAATAAGTTAATAGTTGTCTCAGAAACAGTGTTTACCATTGACTATAGTTACCAATGTGATCAGGAAAAAAGTATAAAATTGCAGTATCCTATTTCTTTCTCTTGAAAAAATACTTTACAACAGAATCTTAAACTTCCCAAACTCCTTTTAATAGCTCTAAAACCATTTTTTCAGGCTCTAACGTATTTACATATGGAACTTCTTTACTTTATTTTAGATACTTAAGGTTTCATTTGAATTTTAATGGAAAGTGTTGTAGTTGGCAAAAGCAGTTTTTGCGCTCATTAGGTAGACATGCTGTACTCACTCCGTGGGCTTCAGCCCGCCCAGAGGCTTCCCATTTGCAGGCTCGATTGTCATTCTCCTATTCATTCACACTATTTGTTCATGGCATGTCATGCCTCTTCCTGTGTTTACTCCTCTACAAGAGCAGGGACTCTAGATAAATCCACTAGTTACCCTTTCAGCATCTGTTTGACGAACTGCTTTTGTTCTGTTTGTTTTGTTTGGGAAGCAATTCACACAATTATCAGTGCTGTTTTCACTCCCTTCCTAAACGTGTGTTTTTTCCCCCAAGGTCACGTTGAGTTCTGTTTCTGAAAATCATTACTGTTTTATGTCATGTCCATGCATGAGCTATGCACACACTCCCACAGTGTAAGTAATGCGCTAAGCCATGATGTAGACATTGCACATTTACTTCACAACATAGTTCAATTTGTGGGGCCGGCGCAAAGTGTTTGATAATTTGCCACAGCTGGTGGGGATGGGGCTGTGAGCAAGGCAGAAGGGAGCCATGTCTGTGTGCATTCAGTGTCAGGCGCCCAGTGCATGCCGAGGCAGTGACCAGCTACAGAGGCAGACAAACCAGGCATGCTGCGGACACATCCTGAAGTGCCCACTGGCATTGGAGCACTTCCCCCTAGTTGCAGCCTTTCTGTGCCACCCATGTGCCTGGGCCACAAAATAGCACTCTGAACTCCTGTAGAGGTAGAGTGCTACTACTACCATCATGGGCACTTGAGTGCGGCAACCACCCCTCCCGACAGGGTGTCAGATATTCTACCGATGTCGCTGACTCCCTCCTGTGACGCCACATGCCCTGCGGCCAGCCACAGCAGTCTGAGGGACATCTGCAGTGCACACAGGTATGTTTTCTACTTTTCTGCCTGGTATCATTCAGGTGCTATAATAGGGCATTATTCTGACCTCTTTGAATAATTTAAAGCGCCTGGTGAAAGCCATTTCCCAGAAAATTGCTTTATCTTTTAAAAGGATGATGAGTTTTCCTCAAACCATTCCTTTGTAGGAGGTGTGCCCCTTGTAAGTGTGCCGTAGCTGTGATTTTTCAGGCTGGCAACACTGCCCTCACCAGCTTCACTAGCCCCTTTTCCAAAATGCCATTGCAGGGTGTGTTCTGCTCCTGCCTCACCTGGCACCCTCTTGGGCTCGCTCCCCCACTCTAACCTCACTCATACTTATTCTTTTGGCCCTTGCTGACGAGAAGGCCAGCACAGCCACTGCCATCCCCTGCACTGACCTCCTTGAGAGACGAGCACAGCTCAGTTCCTGTGCCCACTTCCACCCCAGTAGCCAGCAAATCTTCCATCCCTGCATCAATCAGCACCCTAAGTGCCTCGTTTATGCTAGCCTCCATAGCTCCCGCCATCTCCTAAACTTACTGACAAAAAACTCAAATAACAAACTCCCATACTGGCACGGAAGCAGTGGCTGCACCACCTTCTCTCTAATGATGAACCCTATCTCTCTGACCATCACCTTTACTCCCCAAAGACCCACCCTCTAACCTAGACCACGTCATTGCTACCCTTGCAGGCCTTTGCACTGCACCACGCACCCAACGAGCCCTAGGGATTGACCTCCTAATTCGCCTGCCCCCCAAGCCACTATTATCACCTTGCCTACCGACACAACTGCGCCTTTGTGCATTGTTACTCACCCTGGCCCCAATTTTTGTAACTGACACAATTCTAATGCACTTTGATGGAGTTTGCACCTTACATGAGTTTGCATGCACATGTATTTTTTGTTAACATAAAGATCATATCAAAGAGCATGTGTGGAAGAATTGTGCTTCCTCTTGTCCGCTAGCACCTGTTACAGCAACAAGGGAGTAGGTATGGATGGAAGTCGATTGGGTGCAGTTCAGGTAAGATGGCGTACAGACAGACACTGGGATAGTGTGAAAAAGGTTTTCTTTAATTAGAGAGGTCTGCACTACCAATACCCACCAATTAGCACACTTTACACCCTACAGCTCTTGGCCTCACTAACAAAAGCATAACAACCAACATTCCAATCTCCCTTATGTTTGCATGTAAAACTACTCATCACAAAAGACCTTCAACTTAAACTCTCTGCTGTCCAGCAAACTGCCCTAACATATTTTCACATTATTATAATTCTGCCCTTTCCTTGCCTATCCACAATGTCCCTCAATTTGTTCTAATTCCGTACTCCCCCAAGCTGGCTTGTCTTGCTACTTTTATCATGTACGTAAGCTCAGTAATTGAGTCCTGCCTATATACATATTACATATTCCTTCTGGGTCCACGTTTGCATATGGTACTTTAATATCTGTAACAATTTTTTTTTCCTTTCATGCTTTTCTGTGCCAACAGTTTTTTGTTTTGTGCAGGAATTTCCTGTAGGAGTCCTATGTACTGTTAATTTGTCCATGGGTATTGTTATTTCGTTGAGCTGGTGACGTGTTTCCTGTCACTTCTAATATTTCCTTCTGCTCGTACCAATAGCCCTAATCTGCATGACCAAGATTGGACTGAGACATACATTTTTGAGGGACATGTAAACAAAAGTGTCTCTTATTAGCGATCCACACTAGTTGAATTAAATAAAATACACAATTGCAAATGTGGTCATATTTGCAGATATTTGGCACTTTGTATGTGTACTTTACAAAGTATGGGAGACTGATTGCGCTTGTATTTTCTGTAGGTAATGCTGTTCCCTTATAATAACTGCACACCTTAGTGAAGTACTAAAAAAACAGTTTAATTACTTACTAACTGTGCAGCGTATACGTTACTGTCACCTTTCCCTCACACTCCCACTGCCCCCTCTCATCTGGCACACCCACTGCCCCTCTCATCCCTCCCTCACAGTCCCTGTCTCCTCTCTATATTACCTGCTCACATATGCTGCCTTCCTGTACCTCCTCGCACTATGCAATCTTCCACCTCTCGCCCCCCTCCGTGTGCCTCTCCCACTCATCTCAGTGCTACTCTCACTTATACTCGGACACTGGAAGATGTGCACAACCTGTCTCTTTCCTTGCTCTCTGTCGGCTCAAATGCCTCTCTCGGTCCAGTGACCATCCTCGGTACCCCTAATAGGTGGTCATTGCCTCTCTGAACACCTGCCTTACTTTAGGGTTAATAAGCTTTCTTTGGGAAAAGCAACCAATCCCTCTCTCTCTCTCTTACTCTCTCTCACCCCTCTCACTCACTCTCTCATGTACTCTTTCCACCTTTCTCATGTGGTTAACTTCAAATATTCAAGCACAATATCTTTCCCATACCTTTTCAACATTTCCAAACCTCTATTCCACACTCTCCTCCTCTTCTTAGGGTATTTTCTGCATACACAGGCACTCCCTCTATATGCGTCTCTCGTCTGCTCTCCACTTGGTTCTCTCTTTCTAACACACTCTTTCTGCTCCTCTGTCTGGAGTTCATTCACCCCTTCATGCACAAACTACCTTGTAGTATAGTTCCTATTTCCCTGATAGGTTCTGCGCATTGGAATAACATACACTATAGGCTTGGCATAGGACTGAGGTCGGTATGCCCCTATCGCGTATATTAAACTTAATTACTGTGTACCAGCTAGCTCAGAGGCCACTAGAAACTTCTTGACAACAAGAAGGGAATAGCTTCTGGCAACCACATAACATAAAACCCTGATCCCTCAGGATCGTGGAAACAATATACTACTTTTCTTCAGTCACTCATCTCAGAGAAGTACATAGAAGAAACAGTCGGGTGGGTTTACACTAAAATTTATTGCAGTTGTTATTCTAGTACTGGTAATATGTGTTGCAACAACTGTTGGACAGTAGCAGAGAAATATGGCCAGCAGTGCAGTTAAATAAAAATGCATGGTACAGTTTTACCATTGTGCAATAGTAATGAACACATACATGAAATGCAGAATGCATTTAAGATAAAGCCTATACCCCTATGATGCCTAACTAGATGTACCTAAGTGTACCTAACATGTGTGTAGGTCTTAGAGAGCCAAGAATCCCCCTAGGATTTAGTCTATCCCCATTACCTTAGTGGGACTTCATCCTGATCTCGAGCTGGACACCCCAGGATGGGTGGATGGACCTCTGCCAGCTGGAGCTGTGGCATGACGCAGGTTGCAGCGTCTCAGGTCAGTGTCGGCATGGAAGTCTCAGTCTGCTTTGCTTGGGCAAAGGGAGGTATATGTATAGCTGATAGGTGCCTTGGAATGTTAGTATTGACGTAAAGTCGGTCAGAGGAAGACGTCAGGAATGAACCCTTAGGGAATAGTGGTTCATGCATATTTAATGAGTTCTTGGAGAAATCAATAATCCTGTGCTAGGGAAAATCCCAAGAGCTTAAGGGTCTGTTTCTAAGAACTCGTTGTGACGTAGGTTAGTCACTGTTGGACATAGAGATGACGTATTTAGGATGGACCGTCTTCTGCACCCAGAGCACAAGTCAGATAAGGGACAGCCTCTGTTGCTCGTTATTGTGAAGGGAGGGCTAATGTAGGTGAAAGGGCCTTTAGTGGGTGAAAGGGCCTGCCTGTCTTTGTGGCACGAAGGATTTGTGCCTCTGAAACGGCGCACCTATGTTAGGGCCTCAATCCAGCACATAACAACCTAACCCTCTTGATCTTCCTGTCTATCTTTTCTATGCAGCTCTCACGCCTATTTATCCATTATGCTACATTATTCCACAACACAAATCCACTCAACACCACACAATTGCACCCCACTCAATTCCACAACTAACAATTCCAATCCAACCAACATAATTCCACTCTACACCACATACATCCACTCCAGACCAAAGCAATAGATAAAAGATATTGGGCCACATGCATCATTGTAAATTGCGGTCGCAAAGGGGCAGATTCACAGAATCATCAATCCCAAATGCAAAAATCGCTATTTAAGTAATCGCTAAAATTGCGATTACTTAAATTGCGATTGCATTTAGGGAATCGCAAATTGCGATTCCCTAAATGCAATGCAACAATCAAAATAAAATTGCGATTTCACAATTAAGAAACGCAAATTACCATCAATTCAAAGTTGAACAAAAGTGCATTTTTCAAAGTTCTATGTGGACACATACATGTCCTTGGGGCATGTGTGTGTGCAACGTGTTGAAATTGCAATTTCAGGGGTGCATCAGGGTGTCCTTTTGGCACCCTTGAAATTGCATGTGCAATTTGCTAGTATCTATTTGATACTCGCAAATTGCGCATGCAATTCCCATTGATTCCTATGGGCCTCTAGGCCCATAGGAATGAATAGGAAGCAATTCCTTATTTGCGAATCGCAATTTGCAAGTCGCAAATAAGGAATGTGTAGGAATCGCAATTTTTTTTGCGATTCCTACATGCATAAGCATTTGCGATTCCTAAATTGCGATTTCTTAAAAATCGCAATTTAGGAATCGCAAATGTACAGTTTGATGCATGTGGCCCATTGTCATTTGCAACGCCATGAGCTCTAACTCTCGCAAAAGAGAGACCTTTTGGCATAGCCAAAGCTTATTTTTCGCTTTGCACCAATTATGTAAATTTTGTAATTTGCACAAATATCACCTGCTTTTGAATTTGTGGTCAGGTGATTTCCTCCAGACTCCACCCAGGAGCAGTTGAGATAGTAAGTCGGTTCAGTTCATAAACTTTATTCGGCTAGTTAAAACAGCCATAAAAGTGCATTAACATGAAATAAATACATTAAAAAAAGCAAGTCAATGCCCTGCAATATTATGCATGGAAACAGTGACAGAAAAAAAAATTTCACACACAGTTTGCTACTTCAAATTAGCATTGGCACAGCCAATAATTCTGGGATGACTGTACTAACGTATGCAGCGTTGGCATATTAGAGCAAGACACATGGTAGCGAGCCAGCAGGAGTGGGCAGCAAAGGATTCAGGGGATGATTAGGATGGCGGTCGGACTTTCGCCCAACCGCCATCCTTTTGTAAATGGGACTGCCCAACAGGCTGTGGGCGGTCCCTTCATAGGCATTAGAATACGACTGCCACCACAGCAGTCGCAATGCCTATATTTTGTGTTGGGTCGGATGCTGCTGGCTGCAGCACACGCTGCAGTACAAAAAGGGCACACTACACATATCCCTGCACTATGTGGCAGGCACATGCGGTGCCTGCCACATGGTGCAGGGATATGTAGGCGGGCAAACCCACAGCTGAGGGCCAAGGGGAAAGGGGGCGGCGCTACGGCCCCCCAAAGTCCCTTTCCACCTGCCTTTTCATGGAGGGTTGACCGCCATGAAACGGCTGGCGGAGGGGACATTGTAATCCCTACAGTGGTGCCTGGCAGGCACCACCACCATTGTAGGGAATACAACTCCCTCCGACCGTCCGACGGGCTCCTTGAGCCCGTCGGATCCGTGGCAGTCGGTCTCTCTGACCACCACCCATCCGCCCGCCATCCTAATGTGGTGGGCTGAAAACGTTATTATGATGGCAGTGCGACCGCCAACGGTGGGCTGTCAGTCCCACAGCCATCGTAATCAGGCCCTTTGTACTAAAGAATCCCTGATGAAGTACAATGTAAGCACTTGAGTGGAGATGGAAGGATACAACCAAACAGCTGTTAACATTAAGCTAGACACATATATTGTCCATTGGACTGAGCCAAGGCTTCATTGACAATATATCAAGTCAGAGGCTGAAAGAGGGTGGTTGAAGAAAGTAAATGGTTGAAATGGGTGGACCCAAAGTCAGCTACACGTCTATTGCCAGCAATAGGCTAACCTTATTGCTGTCAAATCCCAGTCATACAAAAAATCTTACACTGTCTACAAATGGTATTTGTGTACTTTTTCACATGATACAACTATGGTGCTCATAATGAGACCGTTAATTTGGGATACTCCAAAACATCTGATTCCAATCTTGTCTCCAAAATGAAAATAGTTTTGCCAAAACGTGGCGTCAAAAATTATTTGAAAAAGCACTGTTTTTGTATGGGTTTAACAGCAATGTTTTGTGTACGAAACCAACTTTGTACAACCTCTTATATCAGTTGATAACAGAGACAGAGGTGAAGTGAGGCTGTTGTGGGCACTCATGAAAACAAGGCAAATGAGTACCTTACCCACGGCTTGTAGTAAATACAGTTAATTGGTGTCCAGAGGGCCTCTTGCACCTATTCTCCATGGCCCCTGGTGCCACTGCACCCCCTGCAGTAAGGGTAGCTGCGCCCCTGAACAGAATGATGCCATGTGGGAATATGCCTCAAAGCCTGGTTCAGACTAACAAAGAAGATTCTAGAATGTCTAATATGGATGGTCATTTGCGATACACGACACGGAAAAGAATCCCGTTTAAGGGAAAATGGGCCCCACAATGGCTTTGAAATTGTGACGAACTACAACATATGGCTGTGTTGTGTATTTTAGTCTGTTCACGAGGTTGTGAGCAGATCAGTAGAATGCTTTGCACAGGGATGCAGGCCGGGCAGCCTGCTGTGAAAGCTAAAAAGTTACTTCAATAAATCTGTCAGGAACTGGTAAGCATGCTGCAATTCTTTTTGTTTTTGCACCGCCGTCCGTCCCCCTTTGAGGCCGCGGGAAACGCTCCTAAAGACCTCACACTGATCCGACCCTGGTTGGACACGGAATATCATGGTCCTGCAGCGAATTCATTGGTTTCAACTGAGGAGGCAGATTTTTCAAAAAGGAAAACTCTCTGCTTTACCCATGAAGCTTCTTTGCTATGATTTATGTCTGGCGTCCTCTTTTTTAGATCAGCTACTGCTTTACATCTATAATCCCAGAGATCTTCTTTCTACAGCAGGTGCGAGAGCATCCCGTCCCCTTTGCCCGCTCTCTGAAATTCCTGTGCAGAATCGAGTTATTTGCAATTTCAGGGCTTCCTAAAACTTGACTTTTTGACACAAATTTTCTCTGCGCTCTCGCAACCACACATTTTGAATCAGTTATGATACAGAGCATCTTCAGTAAAATCATATCTCTCCAAATATGTTTAGTGCAAAGGAAATTATGAAATCAAGTCCTCTTTAAAAAACACTATCGATCATTAGATAGTGTAAGTTTTGATACAATTAACTGGATACAAAAATATGAGCATTGCCAAGAGCTACTGAAAAAATATAGGACTAAATCTGTGCTGAATTTCTTTTCTGATCTGAGAAGAAAAGTGAGTTAGAAACAATATTATTTCATTGCAGTAATAGAAAAGCGTGAATACTGGAAAAACCTGTATGTATGTTTTAAATGCTAGTTCCCACCAAGGTGCCAGTGGAATTCCTAATGCTTATAGTTGTAAAAATCCATCGAGTTTAAGTCCAGTCTTCAAAAACCAGCATGTGACACTGGAATATAAACGCTTGTTTTAAATAGCTTGGCAGCTGTAAAAAGTTCTGACTGCAGTAGTAGGGTAGGCGAAAGTATGAAAATAATAAACAGTGGCCCATATTTATCGTTTTTCATGCAGAACAACCCAGCAAACCACCTTGCTGCACTGCGTGAAAGGGAAACAGCAGGAATGAGCCATATTTAACATTATACGCCACATTGCTGTCCTTTTCTCGCACTGGCACACTTTTGGATGCCTAGCGCCAAAGCAGGAACCTTTGTACCATAGTGCAAGGGCGCCTGCGTTATATGCAGGATTGTTTTTGTGCAGGAAGTGACACCCACCTGCACAAAAATAATGCTCAGCGGCATTTTCCTCTTTCTATGTTATAAGAAATTTCTCCTCATTAAACCCTCACCTGGGGAGGTGTAGCATTTGACACATTCCCAGGTATACCACTAATAGTAAATCTGGGAATGCGCCAAAATCCATGGGTGGATGCATGGGAACACACATGCATCACCCATCGAACGCCGCCCTGGGCAAAGTAATGTAATGCAGCGATTTGGGCAGCCTTGTGTTACTCCAGATTTATCAAGCAATGCAGGGCAATGCAAGGTGGCCTTGCTTAGCTTGATAAATCTCACTTACGTTTTGCATCACTCTTGCACTCCCTTGCTTGGCGCAAGGGCGATGCAAAACCTTGATAAGTCTGGCCCCATGTTTGTAGAGTCTGGGTTAAATGGGCCTCATTTACAATATCTTGACATACGGCAGCTGAACAAGCCTTCCTATTGTGCAGTGGCGTAACCAAGGCCCCTGCAACCCACGCAGTGCAGGGGGGCAGCCCCCACAGTGCAAGGAGACCCCTGAGCTCCAAGGGGCCCCCTCAGCATAGTACCCTGGCCTGAGAGCTCCTGAGTGAGTCTGGAGGGGAGCTCCTCCATGTACTTTGCAGGGAGGCCCCCTCAAGTTTCGTTACGCCACTGCTGCTACATTGCCGTGCATCAAAATGAAAGGGCAGGAATGAGCCATAGCTACACGATACGGCGTATTCCTGTCCTTCTCCCCTGCTCTGGCGCACAAACAGCAGCTGTGCACCAGCACAGACACCCTTGCATCATGTTGCAAGTGTGCCTGTGCTGAGGGGATGATTGCTTTTGTGCAGGAAGGGACACCTTCCTGCAAAAAAACAATCATTAAAGGTATTTTCCTCTTTTTATGCATGCTGCAGAATGCAAGTAAATACAAGTATTTCTCCTCATTCTGCCTCCCCTGGGGAGGAGTAGGATTCTGACACATTCCCAGGTTTACAAAATGTTGTAAATCTAGGAACGTGTCAAGTTCCATGGATGTTGCATGGGAACACCCACAGCAACACCCATGGAACGTCCCTTTCACACAGAGTTATGCGTGAAAGGGAAACATATTTACAAGGTCATGAAAAGTCACGCAGGGTGACTTTACATGGCCTTGTAAAGATGGGGAAGCCCATTGCGCAGCATCAATAAAAGTGATGCACTGGCGGCTCAATGGGCTTGTGAATAAGCCCCAATATGTCTAAGAAAATTAAAAAACGAAATATTTTAAATGAGTTTAAAAAAAACAACTTGTAATGACATAGTTAATCAGCTATAAGAGCAATTTCGAATTTTTTGAGGATGATTATTTTAAAGATGCAATTTTGTGAAATTAAGCTGCATTACTGGCACGTTCTTTCTATGATGACAAGTAAACTGGGTCAACTAAATTCGCTGATTTGCAAAAAATTGAATTTTCAGGTAATTCGACGACAGCTTGGTGAACACATTGGGTTACTGTGGAGGTGCTGTGTGTGTGGCTGAGTGGTTGAAGTGTGGATAATGTGTACTTAACTTAGGTGGACTGACTCATGGACCTTTAGTCTTACACATGCACATACCACAGGGTCAGAACGCAACTCTATCATCAATCGTGGCAGGGGCCATGTTAATGGCAGGCGATTCACGCATTACCTATCATTTTCTAATTCAAATAATGGATCATATAACTCAATTTTTCAGACAAGTCGAAAGCGTGGTTTGATAAAGAATGCTAAGTGGCAAGAAACAGCTCATCAGAGCAATTAAACTTCATATGCCAGTGGGAATGGAACCCTTAATTTTTGCAGAGCCTCAAGGCCAAAGCTAGTAATCAGGAAAAAAAGGTCTTGGGTAAAATCTAATTAGGAGCAACTTCAAAATTCAATAGAAGGAATAACTGGAGAAACGGTTTGTTGTAATGTTCTGATGGTATTTTCATTATATGTCTCCTGGGTGTTTGGAAAAAATATTGAATAAAAAATATTGTGATACCATAATATTGTAGAAAAAATATTGGGATGCCAAAAATATTGTGAAAAGCTATATCGAAGGCAAGAATATCCTTCTAAGGGCCTTATTACAATGTCAGTGGTCCAGTGGACCGCGTAGTCGTGGTGGTGGCCCACCTGCCATTTTCTGACTATGGCATATAGACCGCCACAGAACCACTGCTAGCGCAAGGGATCCGGGATCCCTGGCGGTCTTGCAGTGGCGTGAGGCTGGTAATAGGATGGTGGTGCCGCTGTGGCATCGCCAAGCATATTACTAGTTTCCTCACATCACAGTTTTCATGGCGGTGAGCCTGCCATGAAAAGTGAGGCGGTGAGGACACAAAGAGTTTTCAACCATCTTGAATTATAACTTACTTTAAATAAATTAAAAAACCTTAGAAATTCTCTGAAAAAATAAAGGTTACAGGGACGTTATAGTTAGGTGAAAATGTAAGTTAAAACATACCATTTTAAACTAACAAAATCACTGAAATTCACCAATTATAGTTACCTTAAGTGACTATAACTCGCAGCCCCACCATCCACAGTGTTGTCACCGATGATGTCCTTTCAGATTATGCAGTGCTGTTATCAATGATGTCATAGAGCATGTCATGAGTGATATAATATGTGAAGTAATTATCAGTGCAACACAAAGGCACGAGTTATAGTTATAGGCACTTTAGGGCTCGAGTTATAGTTACTTGAGATAACTAAAACTGATGAATTTGTCTGTGTACGAGACCCTAAGCCTGTCCCTCCCCTGGTGCCCACCCTAGAGCTGCCCATGGCCTTTTTCCATACGCAGCATGGGATTGGGTGCAGGGCCTGGCTGTGGCACTGCACCCCTGTGGGGGTGCACGGCTGATGTGATTTAACAATATACAGAGTATCATGTTAAGTAAAGCAGACTTTGTGAAAGGGATGGAACACCACAATCTAAAAGTGGGCCTATTGGCTTTATCAAGGGGTCTGCACATCAACATATATATTGCAGACCAATTGATTTTGTTAAAAAGGCACCAATAATTGCAATCAAATGTATTTTTCCTAAATTCACACATTACAATGTTTAATAAATGTGCTTTTCAATGGAAAGTCTGCCCTAACCATAATTACAGAGTCACTATCAGAGACTTGGTAATTTAGTAGCTGTAATTGTATTTGTTGTAATTGTACTAGTAGTAGAAGCAGTAGTTGTTTTTGGCGTAGTAGTTGTACTTGAAACATTTTAAGTATTATCATCATTATCACTAACCACAAATAACAATACTAAGAATTATTTCTATTTGTTTTCAAATTTTATATCAAGAAGGACAAAACCAAACTTCTCACTTACGCGTGTTTCTACAGTATGATACATATGCAGGCTGGGTTTAAAGCTGTGAATGAGAAAGTTAGCATGATCACTTTCGATGATAAACTAACACTCTGCTTAAAGGATGGTGCAAACAACCACAGTGCGTGTCCTATTCATGATGAAGTAATTCACTGCATGTGAACACAAGATGGTCAAATTTCATCTTCAAAAATGTTTTCCAAGAAGAACTGCCCCATGTAATTGAGATAAGCACTCCTAAGGTCTGGCGTGTAGTCTAAAACACAAAATTGCGACATATGAGACCGCTCATGTTTACAGAGTAGAATTCCAATGACATCACCTTCGGTCGCGGAGGCTCTCATGCAGATGGCTTCTCTGCCTCTCTTGTTTTTGGTTATGAATATCCCTTATGAACTGGGGAGCTGAACCTCCACAGACTATGCAAAATGTTTGAAAGTTGCCTGAAAGTAACCAAAAGAAGCATAAAGTGTTGTTTTGCATTAATGTGCTTCAAGGGGGCGATCCATGGGTGGTACATGGTCGTTCCCATGCAACCACCCATGGGTTGTGACACAAAACCCTGTCTACTAAGAACAAATAATGCAACTTTGAAGCAGGCGTTAAAAGGGAGAAATGCTTTTATTTCTCCCAACTTTTCTCACTTTGCCTGTGTGCTGCACACATCGGAAGTGGGAAAAAATTAAAGTTACTCTAAGAATAGTATTTTATACTGGAAGGGACCCCTCCAGTACAGAACCTATGCTAGACTCATGCAGATACCTTTGCTCTTTTGGGCAAAGGTGTGGTGAGGTGGCACTTGGCAGCCTGCGCTAGGAAGAGAGAAGGAAAGCGCCATATTTTAGGGTTCTCTCCTCTCCTTGCCTCTCAACGCAGCACAGCAACTTTAGCTGCTGTGCTGCATTGTGTGACAGATTGATAAATCTGGATCTGCATGAACAGTGAGGCATGGGCTTATAGTAAACTTCAGATGATGAATATTTGGTGCATTTATCATTTATTTATATAGAGGTTATAGCAGATAGTAGGGAGAGCTATTTAAAAGAGCATACATAAATATATTAACATTGGGAAAATCTATGTCACTGATGAAAACACAACAGGGCATATAGACAGTATATACATAGTTAATGTAACTGAGAAGGTACCAATTGATAGCTCCATGTGTACAGTTGTAGAGTTTTATGTTCAGACAGCAATGAGGGGTGAAACCACGAAGGGGGTAGGTATCACTTAGCTATAGTGGCCTACATGTGAGAGAGAAATCAATGAGAGAGAATAAGAAAGAAAGTGCCCCTGGAGAAGCACTTGTTTCAACTCATTTTAAAGGATGAAAAAGATGGAATGGTGCGAATGAAAGATGAGCCAGAGTTCCACGTTTTAGTAACAGAGTGTGAGCAGTGGCGGCATCCTCCACTATGGCGGAGGAGCGTCACCCCCTGCTGAAAAAACTGGAAAAATAAAATGATAATAAAACCAATTGATTATCATTTTATTTTTATTTCCCCTCTAGAGCCAGCCAAGTCTGCGCAGGGTGAGGTCATGATGACAGTAGGGGAGGAGTAGTGCAGCACTGTAAGTGTGCATGACGGTTTGGCTGGCTACCTTAGGCCGGCAAAATCGTCATGCGCACTTAGGTTTCTCCAACTTTCAGGGGTAGATTTACTAATGTTTTGCACCGCTTTTGCTTAGGGCAATGCAAAGCAAAATATATGGGCATATTTACTAATCTTTCATGCAAAGCAGGGCAGCAAGCAAAGTTGCTGTGTTGTGCTGCATTGCATGAAGGGGAGAGAGCAGAAATGCTCCATATTTACAAAGGTATGGAGCATTTCTCCTCTTTCCTTGTGCTGGCACACAGTGTCTGGCCCAGCACCAACGAACCATAGTGCAAGGGGGCCTGTGTTAAAGGCAGGATTGTTTTTTTGGAGGAAAGGACAACTTCCTGCCTAAAAACACTCCTTAAACTGATTTTTCCTCCTTCTCTATGTGCGCTGCAGAATGCAGCACATGTTAAAAGAGGAAATAGCAAAGAGAAATAACAATATTTCTCCTTGTTACGTCTCACTGGAGAAAGCGTAGCATTTTGCGCATTCCCAGGTTTACTAACATTAGTAAATAAAGTTAATCTGTGAATGTGCCAAAATCCATGCGTGGATGCATGGGAACGCCCATGCTCCACCCATGGAATGCCTCCCAAGTTGAAAAGGAATGCAACGCAGCGCAAGCAGCTACATTGCGTTACATTTCTTTACAAAGGTACACAAGGAGGCGACATATAGTACTAGCAGTGCAGTGCAAAATTGCGTTGCTCCGTATGAGAGTGCCCACATAAATGTTTGAAAATCTACCCCTCGCTCTTCAAACTGTGACCAGTACACAAACTGGAGAAGGGCAGTTTCTGCCATTAAGTCACAACCATGAAGAAAAAATGCTGAACTTCATTTATTCATTAGCAGTGGAGTAAGAGATATTTATTCGCTGTCTGCAATGTACAAAATTAAGGCTTTCAATGTTACTTTTCTGATCTACCAAATCCAGGGAACTCAGTCTAGATGGTAAAAGCATAGAAGTTGCACACATTATTAGACTTTTTGCCACACATGATTACCTTATTAATGTTAATAACACTGAGAGTCTTTTAGAGCAAATCATTTTACATATTTTAAAATCATAAACTTGATTTTATGGCATAGACCCTTATATATTCCGCTATTTTATTAGGTTCAGGAGGTCATTCTGTTTATACAGTAAAATCAATTTAAAACATAAAACACTGAGTAAATAATGTGACATATTTACTGACGGTGATTTTATTATGGTGATGATGGGGCACACCGGTCGCCAAAGTCAAAGGTCTTAACCTCCTCAAAGCATGTTTTTCCAGACAAGTTGAAGGCAGTGAACGGAATTATCATCTGGGCGCATGCTCATAAAAGACACCAGACCTGTAAAGTGGAAGGTTGTCTTTATAAAGACAGCCTATCTATAAACAGTCAGTATAGATATCCGTTTTACTGAATTAGAGCAGGAACAGTCTAGTATTTTTCCCGGCTTGGCTTTGTATGTAACAAGGAGGGTGAACTACACCGGTGTACAAATATTAAACATAATAAATATATGTAGTCTTGCTGACAAATAGTAACCCTATCTTCCTTGGAAGGACAATTTATAAAGTCAATCATTCCCAGAAAGTTCTTCTTATTAGCAACATAAATATGCATTCTTTATTAACAACCGTCTGCTGAACAGTAGTATGCTAGGTGTTTGGTAGTGGCAAATATAGTATATGACTAGTCAAGACTAGTTAAGTGATCTTTATGTTTATCTTCCTGAGAACATTCAAAGATGACAAGGGCAACACTGAACACACACCCTTCAAAGGAACTTTTGGAGGACAGCCATGCCCTCCTTTATAAAAAGGTAGTTGAAGAGGATGCCCTTGTAAATGCTCTTGTAAATGTTGACAGTGCTTTTGTGGAAATTGACATATTGAATCCTGGGTATCAACATTAAGGAACAATTTGAACCTTAAGAATTTAGGCTTTTTTTCCGGCGAGGAGTGACTGTGACAAACGTGTATTTATGTGATTGGCTTACTTGTTAATTAAGGAGAAAGCAATGTTTCAAAAATGGTTTTAGAATATTTTAACATAGGACCTTGTCAAGCAACTAGTAAATATACTACTAGTAAAATTACTAGTAGTAAAGTTACTATTAGTTACTTACCTTTGTAAAAATTAGTAAAGTTAGTCTTTTGGTCTAAGTTAGACTTTTTGTCTAACTTTATCTGTGTGCCCGGGAGCTGAGACCCTCGTCGGACATCTCAACATATCTGGAAGCTATCCAGACCCGAGCCTGGGTAATGTGGAACGGGACGGGTTGGAAGCAGACATAACAATTGTGGAACTTAAAGAAGCAATTACGAAATTACGTCCCGGGAAATCCCCAGGTCCTAACGGGTTGCCCGCCGAATTTTATAAGAAAGGAGCAGATCTCCTGGCCATGCACCTTCTGGCCCTGTTTCGCGCCTTCGTGCACCTTCGTGCACCTTCTGGCCCAGGATGGTGTTCTACCCCTGGACCTCCGAATGGCTACCATTATCCCCATTTACAAGGCGGGGAAGCCCCCGGAAGACTGTGCTTCATATCGCCCCATCTCCCTCCTCAATATCGAAGTCAAACTCCTGGCGACTATATTGGCCCTTCGTCTACGCCAGGTCATCTCGGCTCTGGTACATCGAGACCAGACGGGCTTCCTGCCGGGTCGGGCAACTAGATACAATCTGCGAAGGACCCACAATTGGCTTATGGAGGTGCAGGATCGTGAAGACCCCCATATGTTTCTCTCCCTAGATGCATAAAAAGCAATTGACGCTGTCCACTGGCCCTTTTTAGAGGCGACCCTAATTAAGTTTGGGGTTGGCCCCAAGTTCCGGACATGGATCGGACTCCTATACACAGACCCCCACGCCCGAGTTAAAGTGAACGGAATATTGTCCGACGACTTCCCCATTCGGAGGGGGACACGACAGGGATGCCCGCTTTCCCCCCTACTATTTGCCCTCACGATCGAAATAGTGGCATGTAAGATCCGACAGACACCGGAGATTCGAGGGTTCCAAATCACACCGAATGATACGGGGGAAGAGAAGATTTCATTATACGCTGATGATATATTAATATATGTTACCAGACCGGTTGACACAATCCCAGCCCTGTTTGAGCTCATGGGCAAGTATGGGTCCTATTCGGGATATGCCATAAATTGGCACAAATCGAACATATACAGCCCCAGAACCTTGGAGGAATGGCCCCCTCTCCCAGGGGCCCACCTGGTGGCACCGACCGGATTTACCTACTTGGGAATCTATCTCACTATAGATAGAACACTCTCCTATCAGCATAATATACAGCGGGTCATCACGAACTTTGCAGCGGATGCGTTGAGGTGGAAAGCACTCCCCCTCACAATACTTGGCCGAGCAGCGATGTTCAAAATGATCACCCTGCCTCGGTTTCTTTACGCCCTCCAAAATGAGTATTTCCCCATTTCTAGGCAAACCTTCCGGAAGATAGATGCAGAACTGCGCTCCCTGCTGTGGCTCGGGAAACACCCGAGTATTGTGCTGAGAACGTTACAGCGGAATCAATATAATGGGGGGATATCTCTTCCGGATATTGAGGCCTACTATTGGGCGGAACATCTGACACCGGTGAATGAGTGGATACATACATCGGCAGACCACCCCACATATAGGTTAGAGAGGGACACCATGGGATACCGTACTCCCCTGCACTTCCTTTATGGGGGGAGAGGCAGGGGCCGCCTACTACCCGCTACACAGGTCACATTGGAGGTTTGGGACAGAGCGACCAAGGTAATGGGCTGGACACACAAACCGACGCAGCAGACACCGCTCTGGCATTGTACATGGCTGAGGGAGCTCCACAAACTCAGGGGCTTTGGGGGTTGGGACGCCATAGGCATCTCCACCTTAGGAGATGTGGGAGCCAAAGGGGAACTCAAAACTTTTAGGACCTTAGCATCAGAGTTTGGTCTACATACCACCCAAATTTTTAAATATGCGCAGCTGAGGCATGCTTGGGCGGCGGAACGTTCGCTCGCTTCCCAGCTGCCGAAATATGCACCACTGGAAGGGCGCCTATTACAGGAACAGATACCCCAAAAGGCGGTTTCTCTTACGTACCGAACCCTGAATAATAATATGCTGGACGGGCTGGGGAAACTGAGGGAGACATGGGAACGGAACCTGGGAGAGCTAGAGACGGTCGACTGGGAGGCAGCCTTGATGCATCACAGAGAAGTGGCTATTAAATCTCGCCTTAGACTTATACAATATAAGATACTGCATAGGATATACTACGACAGGGCCTGCTTACACCATATGGGTCGCGCCAGCGAACCGCATTGCCTACGGTGTGGACGGCCACAGGGGGACTTTTATCACACTATCTGGGAGTGCCCCGTCATTCAAGCCTACTGGGTGCAAGTCTTGGGAGAATTAAGCAAGATCCTGAACGAAACTTTACCCCTCGATCCCAAATTCATTCTCTTGGGCATACCAGGGGATGTTGACCTGGGGCGTCCACAGCTTATTTTTGCCTTGCTGTCATTAGTGGTGGCGAAGAGAGATGTGGCTCGCACCTGGGGGGCGACGCTGCCTCCCCAGCTTGGAGATTGGAAGAGGGGGATGGACATGTATATGGCGGCAGAAAGAGTCACTTACACAGCGAGAGGGTGCCCCCGGAAATTCCGTAAGGTCTGGGGAAACTGGAGGAAATACTATGGAATGGAGGCGGGGCTGGGAGCAGACTAGCTGGCTGTGCGCCTGGAAGCAATGATATAGTCCTGTTGCGGGAACCGTGGTGTTTGTTTCCCAGTTTCCTGAAACGACAAGGAGGGAGGGTCAGACCGGGTTCGAACTCTTGCATGGCCGGGGTGCCGCAGACTCTAGAAGCCCGGGGAGGTGGGGGGGAGGTGCCAAGTAATACGATGTTGAGTATAGTGCACTGTCTATGCATGCCTGGAATTAACTGTGACATGTTTGTTGATTTGTGTTGGTTTAAAATGCAAATAAAAATATTAATAAAAAAAAAAGAAAAACTTTATCTGTGTGATTCGCGCCCTTAGACTTCAGGTCTAAAGTTAGATTTTAGGTCTAAAGTTAGACTTCAGGTCAAAATTTTGACTTTAGGTCTAAACTTGGACTGCAGGTCTAAAGTTACACTTTAGTTCTAAAGGTAGACTTCAGGCCTTAAGTTTACCTTTGTGGATCCGGCCCATTGGTGTTAGGTAGAGTTTAGGCCTGTTCACTACAGATAGTTGAGATGTGTGACATAAACTGCATTGTGTTTTTCAAATGTTCTTCTTATTCAATTATTATAGCTGCAGAGATTACTATAATATTTTTTTTCATTCTGATACATAAGGTTTGTGTGCTGATTGTACATAATAAGTAACCTCTATTATAAACTACCAACATCTGTGTGTGTCTACTGTTTTCAGGGGCCAGGGTGAGGGACCAAACATCTACAAAAAAACTCTTTAGATAAGAGTATCTCTAGCAGTGCTGTTTATCGCTAAACACTCTATCTAGATGAACCTTACTTGCCATTTTCTCTGAAAGGATGCAATAAGCAACATCCACTTGGGACTAAGGCAATCTTTCTTGGTGTGCCCTTCGATTTGGACATTCACAACAGAACAACAGACGATGGATGTCAGTTTCAGTTTTATTGACAGTTTGATATCATGCCGAAAAAGGCAATACAAACAGTACAAGTACAAACATAATATAGAAAAACACAAATTGTATTAAAAGGCATGCTATCACACAGAAAATGTGTTACTAACATACTTTACTCACCTACCTATAAGCAATTAAAATCTGCAGATATTCATTGTATGCTCTACTCGATCTAAAAAAACATTAAAATCACTCCTATTTACTATCCATAATAAATCAATGGAACTAACCCCTTTATTGCAGGAATAATTCTTCAATCTTATTTCCAAATAAAATACAATCCCCTAAAATGATCACTTAATCAGTAATATTATAAATACAATTACTGTTACCTTTTTAATGAAGTAGGCAATATAGACACTGAACAAACAGTCACCTTGAACTAAAACCATTGAATATATTCATAAATATTCAATAATAATACAGGAAGAAATAATACTATGCCTAATCAATTATTAATGTGCAAGAATGCTGTTACCTATGTGCAAAATAATGCAAAAAAAGGTGCAAGATTCATGTGCTACTTTACAAAATACTGTTGAATTCCCTTTCATACATTAAGGGTATAGCTAAAACCTAGCAATATTAATATACCCGTTTATATCCCTAATGAAGCAAACCTTTCTACTTGATTAGTTGATCGTAAACAACAGACAAGAATTTCCCAGATGTCAATTACAGGTGGCCTGATGTAGGAGTATGTACCCATTGCTTGCCCTTTTGTATCCATGATACATCCCTTGCTAACCGGATTCAGGGGCTGTAACCCAAACAGAACAGTAAATAGGGCCGTAAGAACCCTGTTCACTTTCTAACATTGCATCCTTTTCAGCAGACAGGAAGCTGTTGAAAGATTAAGGGTGGGACTTGGGATCAACTTTTGTGTTGGCATGATGGGTCTAACGTGAGAGGCAGTCAGCGGAGCCCCCATGACTGACTGCTAGTCCAGGAAGAGCATAATATCATGAGGAATTGTTTTTTAAGAATATTGTTTTTAGAATTAATGAAACGTTATGAATTTTTAATTGATGTTATTAAGTGCGATATAATGATCATAGCTGCTGCTAAAATTTCTTTATGAATTAACTTGAAAAATCGATATTCAATTTTAAGTCTATTAACATGATTATAATGTGTACAAATTGCTTTTATGATTGCAATATCTTACAATCGAATAAAGCTGAATTTGAATTTGAATTTGACTGCTAGTCCAAGACGTGGCTACCTCCCACCAGAGCACGTAACACACTGCTGGCACAGGAAGCAGCACAATGGCGGTTCGGCGGTGGTGATTCTCGGAAATCCGCTTCCATGGAGACTTTGAGGTGCTTCAGTTTTCCTGCTCCACCGACCATCAGAGATAATGTATGGGAGACTGGTCTCTTTACCCCCTATGGTGGCATGGCGGCTGTTATTTGAAGTGTGCACTAAACTGTAAACTGCGCAGCACTCCTGCTTGAGGCACTGTGGAGTATGGGAGTGCTGAGGAGTCCAGTCAGACCCCTAGGACTACGGAGGAGCTGAAGCATATAGAAATAGAAGCTGCAGGGCAATACCAGTCATTGGATGATAGGGTGCACGGGGATAACCAACAGACCCAATGTAGGTGGTTGCAGTGCGAGAGGAGTCATGGGAGGGCTCTACCTACGGGTCGATATACTGCGACAACAACGCCTGAAACAGGCTGGGAATGTCCCAACTACACCTGTCATACCAAAACAGCGTAAAAAGGTCTCCAAGAGCCGCGTGGCAGGATGGAGAGAAAAGAGGATATTGGCGAGTACTAATTTATCACCAGTTACTAGGGAAGTGCAGTCCATGGATATGAAGGAGTCTGCCCATTCCTCGTGCTCAGCGGGAGAGGATACTTTTGTAGAAGAAGGTGGAGCTGAGGCTGCAATTAATCCATTCCAGATGCAATCCCCCTCTATAAATAATAGTCAGCCCAGTCTACCCCTTCCTGACGCACTGTTTACAACATCCCTAGATACACCTGAGAAATCAAAAGAGTACCCTTTGTTTCAGAAACTGACCCCTAAAGCAAGCCTATCACTGGCTGTGATAGTCTCAAGTTCACAAGAGCCACCAAATCCAGCACAGATTGAGGTAGCGACTATACCTGACCTACCATTGTCTGCATGGCCAATAGGAAACTCGGGGGTAGTAGGCATTCCCGAAAAAATTACTGAGGGTTAAGTACTGATACAGGACAAGCAACAAGATTCACATCAGGGAGAGCCTACTGGGGCCGACGTTAATACTCAAAAATCATTCTTGGGAGTGAATAATTCAGAGCTGACTATAGACACTGCGCCTGGATCGCTACAACCATTGCTGTAGGCAATTTTAGTGGAGATTCATGGGCTGATAAGTACACCAAACATTGGGCATTGAAACAGTTCAAAGATTCTAAAATTGAGGAAAGCTTGGTACAGTTACCTACACGTCTTCAGGAGGCAGAGCAGAGAATATCTGACCTTGACGACAGATTCCAAAGGTTCTCCCGGAAATAAATAACTGCATCAGTTGGAAACTAAAGTAGAGATGATGGAGAATCATCCATGACATAGTAACTTAAGATTTATTGGTATTCCGGAAGGAAGTAAGATACAGGTGAAGTTTCAGAGCGTTTCTCAGTTGATGAATCTTCTTATTAAGAAATTTATATTGCCAACAGCACCAAATTATGTATCTATCATGAGAGCACACAGGGCTGTGGCTCAACGATCAGAAGATGCCAAGTATCCTAAGACGATGTTAGTTAATTTAGCTGATTTTCACATTAAAGAGCAGATCCTGGCCATGGCAATTCGACAAAATCCTTTTCTATTTTTGATAACGCTCACATGAGAGTTTTCTCAGATCTAGCTCTAGTGACAGCACAGCGTCGTAAAGCGTTTCAGAGCCTGATTCAAGAATTTAAGCTGTTGGGAGGGCAGGCATCTGTGGTCCAACAAGCTAAATTCAAAGTGTTGCTAAATGGGCAATTTCATCTCTTTACATTGATAGAATATGCAAATGTTTTTTTTGTCAAAATCAGCCAAAGAATAATTGTGGGTATAGGAGTTTCTTGATTAGAATTCACACAACCTCTGGTGGGGGGGCTATGTCTTGGGCCCATGTTCCCAACCAGGGCACCAATTGGAGGAGGGAAATTGTGGGGCTGGCAGGTGGGGGGTCCCCCAACCTTGGAGAGTGGGGTGGGTAGGCAAGGGTTGGGGTGGCAGATAGAAAATGAGCAGGACAAGAGTAAACATGTATGATATATTTTGGGGATATCACTGGGAAAAGGGGAGAGGTCGCAGTAAAGGTTGGTCTAGATTGATGATAAGGAGGACAAATTCGATGACACAAAATATAAAAATAATTAGATGTAACGTGAATGGTCTGCTGAATCCACGTAAAAGTATTGCTCTTCTTAAATGGCTAGCATCTTTTTCCTCAGAAGTAATTTTTCTGCAGGAAAACCATTTTAGGACCAACACCCCAAAAGACATGTCTTTTCTCTTCGGCTAATGTAGCTGTTCATGGGTTGGGGATTTTATTAGCAAATACAATTGACTGGCAGGTCAAGGAAGTAGTAGGGGATAGGATGAAGAGATGGCTATGGATTAAGGTAAAGGTCAGGATGAGACAGTGTTACATTTTGTGACTTACTATGGCCCTGTTGTTGATGACACCAAAGCACTGGAGCATATCTATGACATAGCCAGGAATTCAGAAGGTGTATCAATTATTGGGGGTGATTTTAATTATATACAAAATTTTACACTTGATACTTCCAACAAAGCAAAGCAACAATTAAAGGCAAAAACTGCAAAGTTAGTTACTACTGAAAAAACTGATTTTGCGTTAATTGATCCATGGAGGTTGGGGTATCTAGGTTTCTCCCCGTTTACCTGCTATTCTTCTAAACAAAGGACAGCATCACGATTGGATTTTTGTTTTGGTAGATAAGATGTTGACTAATGGTAAGATGGAGATATTAACTAATTCTTTTTCAGGCCACTCCATAGTCTCCTTTACACAAACTCCAGGGATTGTCTCAAAAAAGAAATCAAGGTGCCAGTTTGATAAATCTTCGTTAGAGGATTTGACTTGGCTAATGGAAACAAGAACTTTTGTTCGGGAACTTTTTCAATTTAACGAAAACACTGCTCCAATCTTCATGGTGTGGGAGGCATTTAAAGCCGCCTTTAGGGGGCATGTTATTTCCTACAAAGTTAGGTTAAGTAAACAGTGCACGCAAAAAGTAGGGGGCTTGCAGGCCGCTGTGGATAAAGCCAGACAAGAAGTAAATCTCACTTCAACATAGGAGCCTATTTTTAAGGTACAGCAGCAAGAACTACTAAAGGCCAAGGAAAATCTGAAAGATTTTTGTTGTATTAGAAGAGATTGCGGGAAGTAAAGCATACCAACAAAAACTTTACAAAGAAAATCAGCATATTGGTAGACTTTTGGCATGGACTTTGAAAACCCAGAAAAGCAGGCAAATAATAAATCAATTTAAAGATCCAATCACAGGTCAATTAAAAGAGGATAAGCATAAGATCACGGATATTTTCCTTACTCATTCTAAAAAAATCTAAACAGAAATGCAGCCAATAAAATATCAAGAATTGACTTCATATTTTGAATTTTTGCATCTGCCCCAACTTTCTGGGAAATATACTAGGACACTCATCAACCCAATGGAACTTTCAAAAATTGCTGGGTACTAAAAAGCATGGCTAACACTAAGGCTAGGGAAGCGATGAGATCCCTGTAGAGGTTTATAAATCTTTTTAGGATGAATTACACCCATTTTTAACCAGCCTCTTTAATCAAATAAAAGGTGGGATTGCTATTCCTAAAAGATTTCAGGACACAGTTTTGATCATTTTCATTTAAAAAGATAAAGATCCGCGAGATCCTAACTCTTATCACCATATCAGTCTGTTGAACACGGACTACAAAATATTTATGAAAGTTTGGGCAATGAGGCTTGCTCCATGTGCCCAACATGTGGTTCACATTGATCAAATGGTTTCCTTCCTGAGAGGCTAATGGCTAGTAGTACTTATTTTTTAATTCAAGCGATTGATTATTTTTTGGCTAATCAGGCTAAGGCTGCAATACTCATGATGGACGCCGAAAGGCTTTTGACCTGGTAGACCTGCGTGTGCTATTTTTCATTCTGGAAAAGTTTGGATTTCCACATCAGCTGATTGCTATTTTGAAAGAAGTATATAATCAGCAGAGGCCAAAATTATTATTAACGGGGAGGAAGCTGGGACGGTTAATACCAATTGGGTACTCGACAGGCATGTCCGTTATCCCCCCTTTTGTTTTCCCTTTTTATTGAACCCCTTGCGGCAAAAATTTGCATTAATCCATTGATTATACCTACCATTAATGGGATGGCAAAAATTAAATTGTACATGGACGATATAATTTTATATCTTAAAACTGAAGATTGTGATATACAGAATGCATTGGACGAAATTCAGAAATGTACACAAACTGGGGGATACAGAGTAAATCAAGCCAAAACGGAAATTCTTACATTTAATTTGAGTATCTCGGAGACCCCAAATTGTTTATAGCATGTATCACCACACCCCATTAGGTACCTTGGTATTTTTGTAACAAATGAATATGCTCAATTGTTTATGGAAATATGCTGGCAAAAGTCAACAAATTATTCGATATATGGATCCTTTTGCACTGATCATTAATAGGGTGGATTCCTATGATAAAAATGACAATAATCCTAATGTTTTTATTCCTTTTTATTAATCTTGCTCCAAAAATTCCTAGTTCCCACTTTAAAGATTTTGATGAAATGATTCGGAAGTTTGTATGGGTCAATAAGCAACCCTGGGTAAAATAAGCTACACTCCAATTAGATATAGCGCATGGGGCTCTAGCACTACCACATTTTGCAACATATTATCAGGCCTCTTTAGTTAACTTGCCAATTCAATTAGCCAAAACAAATTCAGTTTATGATAATTTTTCATTGAATCACATGTTAAATGAGAGTGCAATCAAGTTACCAGTATTTTTGCGGTCTGCAAAACTTCCCAAAAGAACTAGATATAAGGTTTTACTGGTGTTATTATTACGTATTCAGCTGTTTTTAAGATCCTGAGATTACCAGCATACCATGCCTATATCCCTATCCAAGATTGTGTGGATGGGGGCTTAATATTATCTAAAGGGCTATATCACTCATGGCAAGACTTAGGTTTTGATCAACTTGGGGATTTTTACAATCATGATAGATTAATCACATGGGAAACAATATCGGCACAATCCGGTAATCAAAGTGTTGCTTTGTGTATGAGCTTCTACCAGTTAGTTAATTTTCTCAAAAGCAATTAAGTTCTGTTGAGTGAATGAGCACATCAGATCATCAGGCAAATGGTAAATAGGATGGTGGGTGTGAGATCCTGGTATCATTTACTGCACCAGAAGGCTAATGGGGAAAAGTTAATTATGGAATGGTTTCAGAAAATTCGTACTGAGACAGGATGTAAATTTAATATAAAAGAGTGGCAGCAGCTTAGTAAGATGGGTCACAGAGCACTGCGAGGTGCTAATGTCAAGAGAATGAATTTTTTATCCAGATGGATGGCATATTATACGCCATTGAGATTATACAAAATGTTTCCAACAATGTGTAAGCAATTTTTTAGATGTAAAAAGCAGGAAGATGGTGGCTGGGTGCATACATTTTTTAATGCATTAACCTACAGCAATTTTGGAAAGAAGTTTTTGCAACTATTAGTCGCTGTATGTCTATTACAATTGTTCCATCTTGTATGTTGGTTTTATTTGGTTTTTAAGGGGAGGTAAAATGTTAAAATAATTATCAGCAGTATTTTATATCAATATCTATAACAGTGGCAAGGTCATTTATTTTACGGAACTGGAGAACAAATATACAACTGACGATAGGTCACTGGATCAATAAGATGTGTTGGACTTATAAATTTGAAGAGGCTTATGCGAAGAGGGTGGGTGCCACTGTAAGATTTAGGGCGACATGGGCAAGTTTCTCCTCTCATTTTATAAATTAATTGTTTTTTTTTAATCATATGGTACCGATTTATGCAAATGCACTCTTGCACTTTAGTAATCAGTATGCTGCTAAGTGTGTGTGCACTTTAATAACCTTTATGCTACTAGTTGTGACCAATTTTTTTTGTTCATGCATTTGGACTGTAGAGGTTTATGTATCTTGGAATCTTAGTAATCAGTATGCTGCTAGCCATATTTGCACTTTAATGATTTTCTCCTCATGTTGCTAGATACAATTAATATTTTCTTTCTGGCAAATGTATAGTACGTTTTTGATGGGAAAAAATGGTTTTAGACTGTGAGGATATTGCACAATGTAAAGTATCCAAAAATGTATTGCACTTACTCATGGGAAGACTTGTTTTATATTAGCAATGCATCACGGTTTGGTGACCCTGGATTCCAGGAATTTTAGGTGGGATAATGTATTTTTGATATGTTGTATTTTTGATGAATGATTATACAACATGTATTAATCTTCTTTTTTCTGTAATGCTGCTCTTGGTTCTGCTCTAATAAAAAACAAAATGATGGGTCTAATGTTGTGCCATGTCATTTGCTCCACCCATAGCATTTTGGGGAATCACCGATCATGCACAGAATATCCTACTAGACTCCTGAAGGATCCTGTACATGTCCAAAACTATCTCTATAGTACCAATAAGACCTACATTCACTAAAATTGTGTCCATCTTCATGATTTTTAGTTACTTATTGATTATTTGTCTACAGTGCATTTTCAAGAGCAAACTGAAAGGGAACAGACTGGTGGACAAACAGCAATAAAAGAAAACAGCCAATGTCTGGAGCACAATTGGTCATGTTGGGTGCACACTAAAGGCATTTCAAGGGAAATAGGTCTTCAGAGATTTTCGGAATTTCACAAAATTGTCTTCAGTTTGAAGGTGGTGCAAATTAAATGAGCTCCAGAGAGAGGCTTGAGTTTGAAATGATCTACTGCCAAAAGGCTTGCATGTCATAGTATGTACGGAAAGTAATTTTTTGTGTGACCATCCTTAGCCATCATATTGACTGGCTTTGTAACCTCACCTTAGGGGAATAAGAAGAGGCTTAAACATGAATCTCTTGAGCTAAAGCCATAGGGTTTTGTCTGCTAATATAAACAAACATCCTAAAGCTTGACAATGTAGAAACAAATTGACAAATTTACAAAGTACATTTTTCAATCTGATTTTAAGTGATTAGGACAAAAGAAGATAATTTTTTTTTTTTATAACATGTTTATTGCAATTTTTAACCTCCAGAATCACAGTAAAATCTTGGCAGCAGTTATACATCACAGGAGCTCATGACAATAATGCCTGTACATTGCATTCTAAAATATGGCATAGTTGCAGTATCAACCATACATTAATGGGACACATTACTGGATCCGGGCAAAAACTGTGTTATCATGAAACTACACATCGTAACAATAAACAAACCCTCCCTCCTCCCACCCCTGGGTCGTCTAATAAATATCTCTCCCATAAGATCATTTGTTTTGAATGTAAATGATTATATCATGTAATGATAGAAGCATAAAGGTTGCCTTTATTAAAACGCAATACTCTACAGACAATCAATGGCATAGTGCAGCAAATGTCATGGTAAAGAGCCTAAGTTGTTTCACAGAAGTGCTTTAATACTATTCAATACTATTGAAGGCTTATCTGGTCTCAAAAGCTGGCACTATAGAGTTTCAGGAACACAAAGCAATTGGCGGTGAATGGATGATTAAAAGCTCAAGTGTTATGTTATGTTATGTTATAATACACTTATAACGCGCACAGATACTCAAGAGTGTCCCGGCGCGGGAAGTGACCGTAGCAGTGTGAAGCAGGGATTTAAATGGGCAGATTAAAAAGGAGGGTTTTTAGTTGTTTTTTGAAGAGCCTAGGATCCTGAGTGTTCCGCAATTCCACAGGAAGGGAGTTCCATGCTAACGCTGCTTTAACGGAGAGGGAGTGACCCCCCAGACACATCCTGCGAAAGCGGGGGACCACCGCCCGTCGATGGGTGGCTGAGCGCAGAGATCGACTGGGAGCATAAAAGGCAAAACGTTTCCTGAGGTACATCGGCCCTAGTCCATACAGGGCTCTGTGAGCCAGAGTGAGAGCTTTGAATTGCACTCTATGGATCACAGGGAGCCAACGCAGATCACGCAGATGCTGTCTAACGGCACGCTAGACCTTCTTGAGATGTTCAACAGAAGTCTGGCGGCTGCATTCTGTATTATTTGCAGTTTTTTATCAGGTAACCTGGTATGCCAATGTACAAGGCATTGGCATAGTCAATACGAGACAAAATAAGGGCGCGGGCGACCATTTCTTTCGCTGACCTAGGCAACAGGCGAAAAAACTTTCTAAGTGATTTGAGAGTACCAAAACATACCCCCGCAAGTTTCTTAATTTGTGCGGAGAACCTGAGGTCCTCACCAAACCAGACCCCCAAGTTCTTCACTGGATTGCCCACTGAGTTGGGCCGAGGGTAGTCTGAAGGCCACAGGGTCTCTCTGAAAGAGGGAGGAAACAATCCATACAGGAGGACCTCCGACTTGTCCTCGTTGCACTTCAGTTGAGCACGTGCGAGCCATTTGAAGACAGTCGAGAGGCATTTCTGGGCAACTTCCGAGGACAGGTCATCATCCTTCCAGGTAAAGAGGAGCTGGGTATCATCAGCATACGCTATGATCTTGGCTCCCAGCTCCTCCGCAAGATAGATCAGGGGTGTTATATAGATGTTAAAAGTAAAGGGCTCAGAGTAGAGCCCTGTGGTACTCCTGTGGACATTTTCCTGGGAGCCGACGAAAAGGGTGGCATCCAGACCTGCTGGGTGCGATCATCTAAAAAGGATTTAAGCCAGTCCCAAGCAAGACCTGTAACGCCAATGTTCGAAAGTCGAGCAAGTAATTGTCTATGGGGCACCGTATCGAAGGCGGCAGAGAGGTCCAACAAAATCAGGGCCGCTCTGCCACCTGCATCCAGGCACTCCCTTATTGCCTCTGACATTTCGACAAGCGCAGTCTCTGTACTATATGTAGCCCTAAATCCGGATTGGGCAGGGTGGAGAACGCCAGATGACTCGACATAGGCGTCTAGCTGCCTGAAGACAGCTTTTTCACACACCTTGGCCAACGCCGGTAAGAGAGAGATAGGGCGGTAGCTTGCAAGTTTGGTGGGATCTAGAATGGGCTTTTTCAGAAGTGGCAGCAGTTTAGCCTGTTTCCAATTCAATGGGACAGTGGCAGTCTGTAAAGATAGATTAATAATAGTATTTACTTCAAGGTTGACCACCTCCGCAACCCCTGCTAGTACCCTCGCCAGACACGGATCTGTGGGAGAGCCCGACTTAAGTGATTTAAGAATAGCCAGTGAATCTGACTATCTGAGTGTGTATTTTAGAGCACCAAATGTGGTCTGTGCATTCATAATGGCCACAGAACAGGACACTTGTACATACCTCATATACGAGGAGCACACATTTTATGATCATAAAACCAGTGCATATCATAATAGAACAGGGACACATGAGTCCTAAGTAGTCATGGCAGTAGAAAATCAGGAAAGGACATTAGTAGTTAATGGTGTGATTTGTATAATTAGCATGCATATGTGAATCAATCAAATTAGGCACTGGCAGGGTGATAAGTAATAGATAAGTCCTCCTTGCATACCTCAAGTATCTCCTTCATGATTTGTACCTCTGCAATAATCTCAGAGGAACTTGGATTCTGGTAAAACATATGTAGAAACACAATTGATTTTTTTATCCTCTGGAAGCGACTATCTCTTCCTTTTTATGGGGTTATAAAAAGTTTGGCGTGCCTGCAAATATGTACAAATTGTGCAAATAAGGGCAGTTAGGCTTTGCCTGCCTTTAAATTTTATTTACTGGGCGGCAATGGGTAAAGAATTTTTAAGCTGCCAAATGATCCACATGCAGGGACTTTGGTTAGTATTTGCAAACTTTGTTTAGGCGCAGAGGCGGCTGGGTGTCAATTTCATGTATTTGACCCAAACTACTAGAAAAGGATCAGATTAATGGTACCTTAGAATCGAAAAGGCTTTGTGTCCAGTGGTGTAAGTGGTCAGATATACCCAAGATACATTGATATCTCCCACGGGTGTTAATATGACACTGCCAGAATTCTTTTATGACTGCTAATCTATGGGTAGGGTTGAGTATAACCCATATAGGTATCTTATTCAAAAACACAACAATTAGCTCTTTTGAAGATTTGGTTCAAGAATATCAACTTCCTTGAGGTGGGTTTTTTAAATATCTTCAGGTTTGCTGTTATCTCACAGGTGCAATAATGGATGAATGAATGAAATTACTTTTATTTGATTTAGTTTAAATCATAAAAGAGCGGCTCGACCGCTAATGCACATAAAATTCACAAGCAAATATACCGATTTGTTGGTTGTTTTGACTCTCATTAAAATTTATAATAAAAACAAGTTAAAACAATATACAATTGATTCCTATAGTCTTGTTGATAGCCAGCCATGCAATAGAAGACATACTACTTGTGGGGTTATGCTTAAGCTAGGCACGGCCAGGCTAGGTACATGATCTCTCAGAGTAGCCCTAGGGCAATTATCAAATATAGTTGACAATGTTCATTTCATTAAAAAATATATGGTTCTAAAAGGATAGGTCTTTGTGTTTATATTTCCTTTATGAAGTCTTTTAAGTTCAACTTAGTGATCTAAGATAAGGTGTTGATACCTTTGATGATTTCCTGTTATTTCTCCGAGGTAAAGTGCATTGTGCTGTAAACAAGTGGACTGCGGAGTGTTCAATTGCGCTTTATCACCTTGCGTGCCCAACCGGTTCGAGTTGTTTGTCGCTCTTTTCCAGTTCATTTGCCGCTAAGCTCAAAAACTTTATTGCCTTGCATGCCAGTTGTACTGTCGAGTCTCCTAAGCATTTATAAACACAGATAAGATTGAGTTGTTGGAAGGTCTTGACAAGCCTTCCTTAGCCAATATTAAGGCCTAATATATACTATTCAGGCATCATGCACCAGATTGTAATGAGGCATTAGTAGCAGCATGGGCAAATACATTGGGGGTAACATTTACTAGGGATACTATAGTTAATAGCTTTGTGCTTAGCAGCCGATATCCTCAGTTGGTAAATCTGCGACTCCAGCATATTAAGACGATGCATCAACTTTATTATACTCCTAGTCTTCTGAACAGCTGGAACTGCAATATAGACTCCAAATGCCCCCTATATTTGATAGATAATGTTGACGACTTACATGTATTTGTGGCTTGCAATGGTTTGCAGAAATCTTGGAATGATATTGCGTCTAGACATCAAAAGTATTTAATAGGAAAATAATGCTGACTCTGTATTTAATTCTGCTAGTGTCATAGAATGAGCCTCTGCATGAGATTGCATTGACTCAAGCTTTGTAGCAACATCTGTGGCTCAATTGTTATTGCCAAGCAATGGAAGGACATTAAGCCATCTAGCTGTGCGCCGTGGTGGCAGATGATGTGTTAATTTTTTAGATAGAGTCTGCAATATTGTATTGTATTGTAATTGCATTTATATAGCGCTTACTACCCCTGACGAGGCGTCAAAGTGCTTTTTGGTGAGTAGCATGCTACTCCAGAACCCAAAAAGGATTAGTGGTGAATTAGTATAGTGAAATATGAAATTAATTTGAGCGGTGGATATGTTGGTCTGTTATTTGGATTGAAAAGGATAGTAGAGGGATAGAAGAGCAAAGGGTTTGCATTTGTATAGCGCTTGCTAGCCCTAATGAGGTGTTGAAGCGCTTTTAGGCGAGTAGCACGCTACTCCGGAACCCAAAAAGGATTAGTGGTGAGATAGTCTAGTGAAATATGAAATGATTTTGAGCGGTAGACATTTTAGTCTGTTATTTGGATTGAAAATGATAGTGGCGGGATGGAAGAGGGAATGGTTTGCATTTATATAGCGCTTGCTACCCCTGATGATGTGTTGAAACACTTTTTGATGAGCAGCATGCTACTCCGGAACCCAAAACCCCAAAAGGATTAGTGGTGAATTAATATAGGAAAATATTAAGTTAATTTGATTTGAGCAGTGGACATGATCGTCTGGTATTTGGATTGAAACAAGATAGTGGTGGGATAGAAGAGGGAAGGGTCTGCATTTATATAGCACTTACTTCCCCTGATGAGGTGTTGAAGTGCTTTTTTGGAGGGTAGCAAACTACTTCGGAACCCAAACATGATTAGTGGGTAACTAGTATAGGGGAATATAAAAGTAATTTGAATGGTGGACATGTTAGTCTGTTGTTTGAATTGAAAAAGGCTAGTGGAGGGATAGAAGAGTGAAGGGTTTGCATTTATATAGCAATTGCTACCCCTGATGAGGTGTTTAAGTGCTTTTCGGCAGGTAACACACTACTCCAGAACCCAAACAGGATTAGTGGGGAATTAATATAGGGAAATATTAAAATAATTTGAGCGGTGGACATGTTAGTCTGTTCTTTGGATTGAAAAGGAATAGTGGAGGGATAGAAGAGGGAAGAGTTGAGAAACGTTTTTTTTCTGAAGTTCATAGCAGTCGGAGGATGGGATTAGAAAAGCTTGACCACATCTTGCATCTCATATAGGAACACACTAGCAGTAACTATTTGTGCAAAATGCGAAACCCGAGAGCTAAGCCGCTGCTGAAATTAGGTGAGCTTGACCAAAGTAAAGGGAGTACATGCATGAATGCCCAATATGCCAGGGCTGTCCAACGTTCCAAAATCCAGTAATTCAGTATAACCACTTTTACTGCGACTACATTTCAGACATTGCCGTGAAGCGGCAACAGGTTTTAGTAATTATGGCACAGGGTGCGACGGTCCCTTGCCGTCCCGCTGATAATGCCGACCACTTGCAGAAGAGCCACAGATGCAGCATGGTAAGACTTACCCGCTCGCAGTTGTCCAGGCCAGCATTAGTGAGTTTTAGGCAATAAGGTGCAGGATGCAACAGCTCCCTGCCTTCCAACACCACATACAATGTGCCGCAGCTTCCGGGCATCACAGCCAGCATCCTGTGAAAGAGCCAGTGCATGCAAGACCTTTGGAAACGCTGAATATACCACTGGAAGGGTAAACAAGGAGGCAAGTGGGTGTCCAAATATGGGGCAAGTTTCATTGACATTGCCTCTACACGCATCCTATTGCTTACTGATAAGGATCTTTTTGTTTCGGGCTATTTTTTTAGAAAGTTGAGAATTTGTGGCTGAGGTTGTCAATGGTTAGGTGTATTTATGTTTGTACATATCTCACAATAAAACGATTTAAAAATAAGAAGCACAATTGTCAGCCTGCTTATGATAAGAGCTGTACATACTGGCTTTTAATTACATCACCGTGAGGTATAAGAATACATTGAATGACAACATAATGTTCAGCATCGGTAACGTCTACACGAATGAACCAGGAACAAAATTAGAAAGTGGAATCAGTACACCATTGTTGAAAACTGCTATAAAGGGACACAGATATCCAATCTAAAATGATTTTTTACACATGTCGAGATTTTCAAACTCTAGAGTAGTGTCAAGAGCCAGAGATAAATCATCATCCAAGTTGGAAAAGGCAGTCACAGTTTCCTGCTGTCCTCAAAAGGAAAATCAAATAGCATCAAATGCTCAACTTCTCTACAAGTTAGACTTTCAGTGAACTGCTAATGCTAACACCATACTTTCCAAAGTTCAAAAACAGACACGCTGAAGCTTGAACTAAAGTTAGATAGTAACAATAATAATATGCACTTAACTATTTAGCAGAAATGTTCGTACTGTTTTCCACAGTGAAAATGCAGACAAGAAATGAATAGGTTCATTGGGGTGTCTGAATCCCAGTCAGCTATACTACATGAACCACAAGGTACAGATAATCACTACTTTAGAAAGGAGCATAGAACTTTGTTATTTCTGCCCTGTTGAAAAATTGGTGTTTTAAACTTAGCAGGCAGCATGAGTTGTGGTGTGTGATGAGTGTGCTGGTGAACTTAAGTGGAGAGTGTGACTGGTGAGACTCCTTCCTTACTCAGCTTACCGTGGTCGTGTATCCCTCTTGTGTCTGATTACCCCCAACCTTGTGGCTCCACTCTCACTTCTGCTTCCTGCCTCCTGAAAGTGAGAAAAGATGACAGAGCATGGACAGAGCGCAGATGCTGGAGAACTGGAGACGTACGAGTCAGTAGATGCAAATCTTCCCATATATCTGAGGACACCAGAGGATTTACAGTGCAACATGTGTGTATCTCTGAGAGCTGAGAATTTGCTAGGTTCTGCTGGCCACTTGTGTAGCACAACTTATTATTATAACGTGGCTTCTGAGGACAAAAGTAGAGGTATTAGGTGGAGTGGGCCTCCAGCCTCCTATCTCATGGGCTCTGTAGAATGTGACATCTGGATAGTATGAAGTGCAAGAGGTGCGTTAGGACAGAAGTGGCTTGATGAAAGTTGGCCAATGCACCTCCAATGAACAGGTAGGTGTAATCGCTGAGCTGAATTCCAGTACCCATGTCTTCCAGCACTCAAGGAGTCGGGTGCTTGCAAATTGAGAAGTGGTCCCTATCTCAGAGTATACAATCAATATAAGAATTGTATAGCTGGTGACTATCATACCTCGGAAGGCTCACAATAACCAGTAAGATTTATCTAACATGCAGCAGCATAAAGGTGCTGGACAAAAGGAGATGGTTTAATTGTCACAAAAGGAGCATCAAGGATCATTAAAAATCCATAAAGTACTGAAGAAGAGTTGTGACCAAAGGAGAAAGGCGGTGGTAACTAAAGTCGTAAGCCAGCAGAGTAAGGTGAGCTGAGTCTTTTAATAGTGAAAAGTGTTTTACAATTCTTAATATTTTATGCATTGTGCGGTAAAAAAAACCATCTTGCTCCCTCCACTTACTGGTGAGACTCGCCATAGATACTCCCTCGATCCTCCCGAAGTGCCGTCAGAACCTGGAGGAGAAACAAAGGAAGAACCCCATACATTGCCAAATGAAGTGCTATGAATTATATGGAAAAGGGGTGAATAATAATACACAATCATCTGGTGATTCCGCAATAGCTAGGTAGCCAATCCTTTACAAACCAATGACCCAGGGTGTGAAGACCTTCCTTGCATTTGGAAACCGTCACAAATTCTTTAGGATATATCATGGGTGCTTTTGATGAAGAAAGACTAAAACCGCTCAGTGTGCTTTAAATACTTACCCCATTCTTTCCTGTTTTCTGGCAGGCTCTGGCAGCAGCAATCACCTCCTGGGACCAGAGAAGAAAAGAAAAAGAGCAACATTACACCTATTACCATGCCTGGATGACCACAACCACGTAGCTGTGCTATACTCCCGGTGTAATCCCCATCCATACTCTGTTTTGTTTATATGTATTATCAATAAAAGCCAAAATGTGTAAATCAGAAAGGCCTCTCAGGTTGTATTTCCGCCCATCCCTCCTACAGGTGGTGACAGAAGCGGGATCGGGCAAATGGAGGATTTGGCAGAAGGACAACAGCGCTTAGAGAAAGTCATGGAAAACTTTCTATCAGCTGCCAGCGAAGATTGTGAAACTTTCCAGAAGGCAATGACCAACCAGGCAGAACAGCTTGACAAAGTGGCACAGTCAAAAGTTGCCAATGTGTAATGCCAGCAACGGGGGGCACGTCGCTCTGTCTTCCGTATTGCTACAAAAATACATGGGGTGATTTCTTCTTCAATAACTTTGAACACTTGGCCCAGGTAGCTGCCTGGCCCAAGGATAGATGGGAACAATATCTAGGGCTCCTGCTTACAGGTGATCTGCAAACCGCCTATCAGGAAGCTAATCCCAGAGGAACTACCCCCTATATGGATATTTAAAAGAGCATTCTAGAGCGGTTAGGGGAGGACAATGAAAAATTCAGAGTCCGACTGAGACAAATTAAGGAATGGATCCATGAAACCCCTTGAGCCCTATATTACAGACTAAAAGACATGACCAACAGATGGCTCAATTCTGAGAATGCTACCAAGGAATAGATCTTTGAAAAAATATACCTGGAGCAGTTTTTGGCATCCTTGCATCATCCAGTACAAAGGTGGGTGAGACAGGACAGCCAAGTATCCTTGCAAAATGCAGTAGAAATTGCCAGCACCTATAATCGTTCTCAAGAGCTTCAAGGGGGTCGAGAAGATGGCGGGTGGCGGGATAGAGGTCATGGTATGGAGAGACCCAGCAAGCCCCTCGGACCCCAAAAACAGAGGTCGTTCCCCATCTATCAGGACTTGGTGCTGCCCGGTCACAGTGTTCCAAATGGGGGTTATATGACACATAGCCCGTTATTGTCCCCAAAAGGGGGAACCAATGGACATCGTAATGGCTGGAACCCTATACTATGCAAACTCTGGCTCTCATCCAACCTATCATTGCCTTACGAAAGTAAACAATGACCCTGGTCTGCTTTGTTGGACACAGGTTGCCATCAAAATGTAATAAGACCTCAGCTCATCCACGGAGAACCACCCAAGCACACAGGGATGGTGAGCATTTAGTGCATTCACAGTGATCGAAAAGTGCATCCCGTAGTTAAAGTCAATATACAACATGAGGGAGACCCCATAGTGCTCCTGCTTGTGGGACTAATAACGCTATTACCTGAACCTCTTATTGGAGGTACTGATTACCCTGAGTTTAAAACCTTGGTCAAGGAGACTTGGTGGGAAAGTGCTCCTTTTTCACAGTTGGAGGATAATGAGTCGCCCCTGCCCAAGAACTGGAAGAGTAGAAGGCAAAAGAGAACAGTGAGGCGGGAGATACAAAGGGTCTTGCCTGCCTATATGGATGACTACATCTGGGGATCAGAAAGGAATTTTCCCAAAGCACAGAAAGGAAGAACCTCTTTTTCTGGAAGATTGGAGTGTAGCTAATGAAGCGGAGGATCTCCAAGTGGTAGGTCCTTCATTTTTTTAAGCAAGAAGGGTTATTGCACTGGAAAGGGGGGAAAACACAACCCAGACAGTTACTCATACCTGCACCGTTCATCGACAAGGTCCTGTTCTTGGCCCACAGCCAGTTATTAGTGGGTCATTTCGGACCTGAGAAAACAGAGAAGGCAAGACTGGAAAGGTTTTATTGGCAGGAATTTATAGTCAGGTCAAGAAGTATTGTCGGGAATGTCTTGTCTGTCAGAAACACAGCCACTATCGACCTATGAGAGCCCCCTTGCTTCCCCTCCCTGTGATCGACAGACCCTTTTCACGAGTAGGGATGGCAATAATAGGTCCCTCATTCCTTCACACAGTGGGTGCCGGTACATTCTAGTGATGGTAGACTGCGCTACCCGGTATCCCGAGGCTGTCTTTCTTTTCCAACCTAATACTAGTCAGATCCCCAAAGCCATGATGGAGCTCTTCTCGCGGGTGGGTTTTCCCAAAGAGATATTGACAGACCAGGGAATGCCTTTTACTTCCAAACTCATGAAACAAGTGTGTGGCCAGTTGTGCATAAAACACATCCGAACTGCTGCCTACCATCCCTAGATGGATGGCTTGGTAGAATGATACAATGCTACCCTTTAAGACCTACAAGCTAGGAAATGGGAACAGATGCTGCCATTGGCCCTATTTGCTATAAGGTACAAGAAGCAGAACAGTACTGACTTTTCACCCTTTGAGCTGCTGTTTGGCCAAAAGCCCCATACCCTGTTAGACATGGCCAGGGAGGTATGGGAACAGGAGTGAGACAGTACCTAACTACTTTTGAAATATGTCACCTGTCTAAAGACCCACCTAAGCCAGATACGCAAGATAATAAGAAGGAACCTAGAGCAAGCCCAGAAAGTACAGTATGTTAAAAAGGTGAAACTTCAAATGTTTGCAGTTGGGGATCTGGTGCTCTTATTGTTACCTTCTTCCAACACACAAAATGTTGTGTCAATGTCAGAGACCATTTACAATAGTAGAACACGTGACCCTGATAACTTATAGTGTGGAGGTCAACAAAGAGAACAGAGAGTCACAAATATATCATGTAAAAATTCCGAAAAAAATGGGAAGGCCCCCTTCCAGTCCTTTTTGGTGGTAATACAGAGAAGAAAGTACAAGACCTACAGTGTATTGATCCCAAACTTGAGGTAGAACTAAAGCAGGAACTAGCAGAACAATCGAGGCGTTACCACGGGGTGTTCTCCGGCACCCCAGGGAAAACCTGTTTAATCCATCACTCTATTATCACAGAACCAGGGAAGAGACTACACTTTAAGCCTTATTGAATATCTGAAGCTTGCAGACAAGCTATTGAGAAGAAGGTACAGAATATGTTAAAAATGGGGGTTATAGAACCCTCTGTGAGCTAATGGAACTCACCCATTGTCTTGGTTCAAAAACCAGATGACTCCATCTGATTTTGCATTGACTTCCAGGAAGTAAACAAGATCTCCAAGTTTGATACCTACCCCCTACCTTGTATCGATGAGATAATCGAGAGACTAAGAGATGCTCAATACATTAGAACCCTGGACCTGTTTAAAGGGTACTGGCAGATCTCTCTAAACCCTAGCAATAAGGAGAAAACAGCATTTTCCACCCAAGGGGGGTTGTACCAGTTTGCCATTCTTCCCCCCTGGGTTACACGGGGACCCTGCCACCTATCAGAGAATGATGAACACCATTTTAAGATCCCATAGAACTTACGCAGCTGCTTTTAAAGATGATATAATCATAGGTAGCTTCTCTTGGGAAGCCCACCTAAGACAGCTACAGAATATCCTACAAGTATTGGGGTCTGTAAGTCTTAAGGTAAACCCTGCAAAAAGCCATCTAGCAGAAAAAAGTGTAAAGTATCTCGAATATTTACTAGGTGAAGGCCTAATACAGCCCCAATCAGAAAAGATCTCCGCAATCCTGCAGGTGCCTTTCCCAAAGACAAAGAAAGACCTCCAAGCTTTCCTTGGTTTGGTTTGCTATTACAGGAGGTTTATCCCAAGATTCCCCCATATAGCCACACAACTGACCGACCTATTGAAGAACAATAGAGAAGCAGACCAAGGCATAAGACATCCCTCACAACAGGTACTAGAAGCCTTTTACGCGTTACAGAATACCCTCACATCAGAACCTGTCCTTCCCAATCTTGATTTCTCATGCCAATTCATCTTGCACACAGACGCATCTGGCATAGATCTAGGGGTGGTCCTATCACAAAAGGATGAATCAGGGATTGAGAGATCCATTGTTTATATCTTTTAGAAACTCTCCCCACGTGGAAAGAACTATGCCATTGTAGAGAAAGTGGCATTAGCCATCAAATGAGCTATCAAATCCCTCTAATACTACCGTGAGGGGCATGACATCACATTATACACTGGCCATGCTCCTTTGGAGTGGATGTCCCAGAATAAAGGCAGTAACACTCACATATTGCAGTGGTTTTTGGCTCTTACGCTATTTCATTTTAAAATACATCATTGAAAAGGAAAAGAGCAAACTAATACAGTCTTTCTGTCTCGATACCCTCTGGACTCTTTTCTTCCATGGAAGAAAGTAAGGGAAGAGAGATGTGAAAAAACCCATTACACTCTCCCACTTACCAGTGAGAATCGCCATAGATCCTCTCTCAATCCTCCCAAAGCTCTGTTGGAACCTGCAGGTGAAATAAAGGAAGGACATTAGAGCAGAGAAGAAGCTGAAAACTGCAAAAATGAAGATAGAGAGGACGGATTTCTCATTTCAGGTGAGGAGGAGCAGAGTAACCACACAGAAAAAGAAGACAGACCAGGAAGACGGGGTGCAGAAACCCAGAAGCTGCTCTGAGGAGATGAAGGAAGGAGCATGCCAGGATGTTGCTGAAGGAGAAGAGGGACCTGACAGCCAGGAGACTATGTAAGGCATTGCTAGAGTGATGGGAGAGAACCCCAGAGAAGAAGACTCCATGAGGAACCCCTGGAGACCAGGTACCAGGACTGGTGGATGCCGCAAGAGGATGTACAAAAGCCAGCAACTGCTCAGGAGAGTTTTGGAAATGCAGTGTGTGATCCAGAAAGATTGAGGCTCGTGGGAGTGTGTGAAGGCATGTGGGGACTGTTGTTTTCTTTTGGTTAATATCTGTTGTGTTTTTCTCATGGTGTGCTGCCTTAGTCTTGCGTTTCTCTGCCCTCATGTATGCTGCTAATATCATGAGTTGCTATATAAGTGAAAAGTACCCAGACACTTATGACTGTCTTTAGGGTAATACATCAAATCCCCATACATTGCTAAACACGTGCTATGACTCAAACGGAAAAGGGGTGCATAATAAGGGCACAATAATCTGGTGATCCTGCGATAGCTAGGAAGTCTAGTTACCTGCCACTCCTTTACAAACCCACAGCGCATGCTGTCATGTATTCTTTAGGATATACCATGGGTGTTTTGGTAAAGGAAGAATGTAAATCAGAAAAGTATCCTGAACCGTATTTCGGCCCATCCCTCCTACACATTTTTAATGATATTAAGACATAGCAATATCAACACCATTGTTTTACTGCATCAATGCCAATAATTAAGATGAAGCCCACAACTGATCTCACAATCAATTAAGAAAGAGACAATTAACACTAGAAGAAAGGCTGAAGACAAGACAATGGATACTATGGAAGCTCCAGTAACTGAGATCAATCCAATGGATGATCAAGATTTGTTCAACGAAAAACATAAAATTAATCATTATAGGTGGACAGTATTCATGGCTCAGTTATGTTTCCAACCACATCCTCCTTAGCTTCCTCAATCAGAAAGTTTATGAGAAAGCATTTTAAGACAAAGATAGTGGGGGACAGGTAAGGCTGCCTCACAGCCCATTTTTCCTCATCCCATAATTTACTGTTGGAGCTTCAAAATATTTTTAGTAATATTGGGAATTTGGAGATAATAAACCCATTACTGAAGAAAAGCAAATGGGATTCCGAAGATCCAAGCAATTAGGAGCAGGGAAGCTTGATAGTTTGAAGTGAAATTAAATGTCCTTTATTGGACACCTCAGCTTCCACATTCTCTTTAATGTTGGATGTGTTATTACTAATACAGAAAACCCTACATAGAATATTTGAACTCTTGCGTAAAATAACAATAAAATGAAATATAATTCCTGCTTATTAAAAGACAATAGCCATAGAGTTAAAAGAGATACATTCATGCATGCTTTTCTTAGTAAAAGCAGTAGAAGTGAACGCCCGGGAGAACGAATCAAAGGAAATCCAAAGACACTCTGTATTTCCTATAAACCCATATTGGTCATAAAGCGGGGAGACTCTATAATTTACAAGAGAAGATTGCTTCATATTCAAAAGAATGAAAGGAAAATTTAAAGAAAGTGTGAGGAAAAGCAAATTACCTCCAGAAGTACAGATGAGAAATGAAGATAGATTAGAAAATCACATACATAAACAGAAGTTATTAAAACAAATTAGGAGAACATAATTCAGGAATAAAAGGTAATAATGGACATCTAGGAAGAGCTGGTCCAAAGTTTAAAGAAAACAAAAAGAAAACGTTAACAGGTCATTGAAGGAAAAAAGTTGGAGTTTAAGGGGTGAAACAAATGTTTCAAATCCATCCCTCTCTGAAGTAGGTCATTAAATTGAGAAGATTTCTTGGTTATCTTTAACAACTGTACCTCCTTAAGATTGGTTATATAAGAAGGTATTAAGGCTTTGTAAAGAAACCAGATGGAACAAAGATTTTCTTCTATTCCCAACTAGTAAAGGAAATGATATGTGATGCAGGATATAAACTCATTATTAATGGAATAAATAGGATCCCCAATATTGAAATAGAAAAAGAGCAATCATACTGCCCTAACATCAAATTAAATTAGGGTTGCTTGGAAAGAAGGCAAAGAAGGGCAACAGACAGACATGGACTAAGAAGTTTTAAAACTAAGTGTACACATTGAAAGTTAGGAAACATAAGGGAATGCATGAGCATAGATTATCAAGAAAAGAATAGTATACCATGTTTAAGTGATGTGGATTAGAAAGAGAAATGACCCCCATAGCCTGAGGTTTTGTAATACGAATATGCATGGTTAAAGAGATTAATGAATCAGGAATCAGGAAAAATGGATAAAGTCCTGATCAAGTATGATGTAATATGTCTCCAAGAAACATGATTGTGTGTTTAAACGTTAATCTTTGATGGGTTCATCCAAGTTAATATGAAAGCTAAGGCTAATGGAATGGGACAGGCTTCAGGTAGTTTATTAAGTTTTATTTCCACTAAGATAACTAAAAATGTAACCCAATTGAAAATCAAAATTGTATCATAATTCCACTAATCTTAATGTTTTAATTGTGGTCAACAAAATATGAAAATCAGTCGGATAAGCTGTTTAAAGACGATTCGAATGATTTCATGAACATGTATCTGAGTAGTTTAATCATTTTAATGAGGGACTTTAATTCAAGAATGAATCTGCAGGACAATTTCTATAAAGAAATTGATATATTATCTGCTTATAATGTATGCCGTGCAGTAATGCCTAACTGTATAATCTCAAAGTTTGATTGAAATTGGCAATCAACTATGAGACATATCAGGCTGATATGCTTGAATGGCAGTTTCCCACCTAATTGTCCAACATTGCAAACATTTGTTATGGGAACACAAAAATGTCCTATTGATTACACATTTGTTCAAGATTAGTACTTTGGGATTATTTTAGAATTTCAAATTCTTCAAATAGATAGCAGTGATAACCATCCGCTTCAAATGTTCTTACAACTTGGTATGTCAGCAGACCAAGAATGGGTGCTCCTTGTATAGATTGAATGTCCTAGATGACTAAAAACTTGTATAGAGAAAGAACAGCTAAGAAGACTCACCAATTCACAAATTAATCTGAAGATAGACAAATATGGGCCTGAGCATTCCCTTATAAATAATATAAATAGCTGATTTATGGAAGTGATTATAAAGTGGTGTAATGAATGACGATAGAACTTAAAACAATCAATAGATCATGTACTGGAAAATGAAAATGAGGCATATGAATATGGGGTGGTTTGATTCAACTTGTCAATATATGAAGAGCCAGCTGAGGACCATGTAGAGAAAAAGAAAGAGATGGGAACAAAGGCATGCAGAGGAAAAATAGAGAGGTTAAGATCTGAATATAATTTGTAATAAAAGAGAAAAAGAGGGACTTTTATATTACAAATTGGGAACAGATATTATAAGCAATACCTTCAAGAGATTCAAAACCATTCTGGAAACTAGTTTTGGATGGGCAGAAAGTAAACCAGGGTAAACTGTATGGTCTCAGAAGTGGCATGGGTAAACCACTTAGATGAAATATATAGTAAAGTTATGTCTGCCCAAGACAAATATGAGATCTTTGAAAACTTCTAACTCTTTTTTCTAAAAAAGTGATAAAAGAAGTTATTATGGCAACTATGCTCTCAAGAGCTACAGGGCCAGATAATCTTCCAGCTATAATAATTAAATTCACTATTGATTGGTGGGCTCAACTCTTTCTTGTAGTATTGAAACAAATCTTAATAAACGTATTTTTGACTAACCATAACTGGTGAGTTTCAATGGTGTTCTGAGTTCTAGCCAGAACCATAAATCAGTTTTTGCTGTGTTTTTTTCAGTGGACTTCATTTTCATGTCATGATTTACTTAATTTCCAGCCCCTGGTGCACATATTCTTCAGCCATGAGCAGATGGGGTTGGCAGCAAGGCCTGACCTGCGGGTAGCCCCTTCACTCAACCCCTAGTAGGCACCCAATGCCCTGCCATTGGCCCGGCAGAGCTTAGGCATAGACAGAGGGCCTGGCTGACCCAACCGACTGCAGACAGCCTTGCGGTTTCCACTCATATATTTCCCTACCACTTATGTCCTGGGTTCAGGCACTCACCATAGTGTGTCCACTTGCTTGTGAATTTTTTTTCCATTGCATAAAAGGCACAAATCATAACAGATTCGTGAATCATTCACAATGTGGTTGTGGAATTTAAACGCCTAAAATGGCAACTTGTATTATCGCAATCAGTTTTTGATTTGCAAATCATGCACCCATTTCTATGATTTTTCCTGATGTTGGATTTGCCTCTGGGTATCCCTCAACATTTCCCTGGGGTTTTACACCTCTTAGGATGACCATGATGGCTGGGGAAATTATTTTTCCCAAAGCAAAAACTTGGCTAATCAGAATTAGTGTGAAAAACCAGAGAGGTGGCTCAGAGATCCAAGGGAACAGAGCACTCTATATCTATGAGATAAACCTAATTTCCCCTGGAAGAAACGTCACACAAAAGAATCTCATTCATTCAATAGTTGCACTCAAACACAAGCATTGCCCACACAGGAAATGAAACTTATCCAAGGCTTTTCTCTAACAATCAACCCAAAGTCAAATGTAGCGTTGTCTCAATTTAATTACATGTAATTGATAAAAACAAATTTCACAATTAAAAAATGCACAATTAAAAATACACATAAGCTTTCAATTAGTACATACAAAACATTTACATTTCTAAAAATACCACGTTGCCTAAAGCAAAAATACTCCCATGAAACACTCTATTAGTGCAAGGAAAGGTAAAAATAAAACCCAAAAAGGCACAATGATTTACACTGCTGCTAAAAATGATCCAACACTAAATTCTCAAACAGAAAAACTGGTGAGAGTCAAATTCTTATCCAAGTAGATCTGGTTTGTTGGATTCTCTAAAAACTAGCGTCGACGCGTTTCGGTGGCATTACAACTCCTATATACAACCACCTTCTTCAGGACGCAACATTAATGTGGGTTTATTCTCACGAAAAGTTGATTACTGTCTTGCATGCTCTATTTATCATGACTCCGCTTCTCATCTTTAACCGGAATGGTAGTTCTTTCAATATTCTTTTCAGTAACTGTTTTTCATATACCTAATTTTATTAAACTTTTTTTCCCAATATCAGGATAGAAAAGCAGTCCTTTATATAGGGAGCTCAGGACTCTTACGCATCTATCCTCCACTTAATCTTGTGTCTGTATCCTCTATTGTTTCGCCGCCATATATGATCAGCTCGTGGTTAATTCTTTTTATTTTCGGGACTTCGGTACCTCTCTATGTCCTCGTTTTCCGTAGTCCTGAAGAAGGTGGTTGTATTTTGCTTTAGGCAACGTGGTATTTTTAGAAATGTAAATGTTTTGTATGTACTAATTGAAAGCTTATGTGTATTTTTAATTGTGTATTTTTAATTGTGAAATTTGTTTTTTTATCAATTACATGTAATTAAATTGAGACAACGCTACATTTGACTTTGGGTTGATTGTTAGAGAAAAGCCTTGGATAAGTTTCATTTCCTGTGTGGGCAATGCTTGTGTTTGAGTGCAACTATTGAATGAATGAGATTCTTTTGTGTGACGTTTCTTCCAAGGGAAATTAGGTTTATCTCATAGATAATCAGAATTAGGCCACAATTTTTAAAATGGTGTGAAAAAAATAATTTTACAGCCTCTTCCAGCCAATCATATTTGTCATAATATTTAATATGTATATGACAGGATCACAGATCATGATTCATGATTCATGATTTTAAATGGAACAGCCATACAAAAGTTCAAACACTTTAAAGTCCACTTTGCATCTTTTTAATTGCTTATATTTGAAAAAATGCAAACCAGCAAAAATATGATTTCCAAGTAAAATTCTACTTTCATTCCATTCTACTTTCATTCTAAGGTTGTTGTAAATGATTTGATCCAGTGGAAGTGTACTCTATGATCTCTTCAAATTAATTAATTCTACCCTCATTCATTCCTCCAACCGTACTGGGCCCTTTACGATTAGATGATCAATCAATTTACCACTGAGGCATTGATCCTGCGATGAATCTTTCTCTGTCAATAGGAGGGGTGGGAATTAGGGTGACTAACTCACTGGTAACTGTCCAATGAGGACCATTAATTGACAGTTAACTCACAAATGTGAAATCAAATTTAGATGTACCACTTTCAAGCCCATTGTGTAAATGAAAAGAATAGCAACTGGTAATCCCAACATTCTGAAAAAGTTGAAAGAGGATGTGGCCTCACGGCTAGAGCTGCCGGCTTTGGAGCTGGGGAACCAGGTTCGAGTCTCGGCGTTGGCTCAGCCTCCTGGGATTCTGGACAAATCACTTAATCTCCCCGTGCCTACCAAGAAATGAATGTGTCCTTGTGTAACGTAACTGGTGCTCATGTAAAGCGCTCCAATACCTTTGGGTCGTGTTCGTGCTATATGGAAAGATGGATAAGAATGTTGCAAACTAACAATACAGCAGTTGCTACTCAAAATGAGAGTAATAACACCTGGTGCTCCCCTCAGGGCCTGCTGATTCTCTCGACAATGCATTTAATTCCTTGATATCAATAAAGAATAATCAATAAGATTCAATAACAGATGCAGGCAAGGTTATAATAAGAAATTATTGTATTAGAGATGCAAAATTCATCATAATCAGCAATTGCTTCAACAGCTCAGTTAGAATTATAATAGCTTTAATCAGAATGCACAGCATATAAGCAGGCATCAATCAAATAACCACAAGTTTACAAGATCCATCTACCAAATAGGCAGAAGGAAAAATCATAGTCTACCAGCTTAGTTCTGAGGGTGAAAGAATTTAGTTAAAGTCCTTTAAGGGAGAGTCCATTTTCAAAAAGCTCAAGAAAGTTCAGAAAGGTGTAGTCTAAATGCCACAGACTGTAGCAAATACTAAGCAGTACAAAGATAATAAAGTTCAGCAACAAAAAGCAAGAAGTCTGCGTGCATAAAAGTATGCATTCACATTCAAAGAAAGAAAAATCAGTCTGCGCTGCCCCTCCTTTGGGGTTTTTTCTTTTATAGGTTCTTTAGTTAAGTCCCAGTGGCATTTCATCACACCACCATCGAAAGACTATCACATTGTTATGGTCACATCATGTCACCTAAAAGAATTGAAACATAGAGCTGTTTTCCCATGCATGTCATGAAAAATTAAACTTAGGATGTCCATATAGGCCTAATGATGCTGAAAGGAATAACAAATATCAGTTCATGGTCAGAGTAGACATTGATTCACATGGGAACATTTCACAGTTAACATTCAAAAGCACGTCAAAGAACTGTTACATTCAGAACAAAAAAAGTTTCATTACTCATGTAAAGAACAATCCATTGTATTAGCTTCAGGGGAAAGGTCAATATCAGTGGAAAGAAAGAAGGAAAGAAAGGCCTAAAGATAGCATTGCATGTTAGAATAAAATGAGTTTTAAGTCTACCTTATTTAAATGAATTTTTATACTAATGCACAAAAAATGGATGAGCTTCACAAGCATTGTTACATGAACTTCTACTTATTGTTATACGCTACCTACACAATTTTTTTTCACATTATCTCATAAATGCACATTTTTCAAAGTTAAACCGTTTAATTTCGTTTAAATGTTTTTATATTCTATAGCATTTCTAATAACTGTCTGAAATAATGTCGAATTTGTATCTCATTTCTAAATCGTTAGCATCAATTTCTAAATGGTTCATATTAGCAATAGACACCATATTACTACATCACTCAATTTTAGTACTATTTTCCATTGATAAGCATAAGTTTCATTAGTTCAACTCCTTTTATTTGTATTAATAATATTCTTAGTGTGTTTTATTCATCTTAGGTTTTTAAAGCACACTTTTACGATGCTTCTCCTACACTAATTCTATTTCATGTATCCCTATCTATCGTGTGTAATGTAAAGTTTCACTCTTTTCATATTCTTCATGTGTATTTGTGTTGTGTAATTATAATTCTCAAAATCTCACTACATCAATCTTGAGAGGTTTGGGCTTGCAGACATGAGGAACATTTACTGTGGGAGTCAAAATGGGAAAATACGTGTCTTCACCCCAACTTAACTTTTTCCCTCTGCACTGATTTGCATGAAAATTGACATGTTGGACCCTAACTGATTACCCCAATGGATTGCCAAATATGGTGCAAACCCATCTAGAGGTTTCTGATGACAGGGGTGGGGAACAGGAGCAAGATGGGATTCCCTCCTTACCTAATGTCTCATCGTTGGATTTATCGAAGCCCTTCTCTGCGATGTCTAAAGAAAAAGAAAACCAAACAGTCATATTAGAAAAGGAGGAAGAACAAACATAGAGACTGGAGAGAAATACAGAAATAGAAAATGGGCTCACATTTTCCCAACAGGGAAAAAGATCTAAAGAGTGAGGGAGGAAGTCAGGCAAAGGGAGAGAGGTTGAAAAATGACAGAACAAAGTGGAGGCAGGGCGGAGAGATGAGAGGAGGAGAAATAAGATGCAGAGGGAAACAGAACAAGGGAAAAAGTCTCAGAACAGCTGGTGGCAGGCCAAGGAGAAAGCTGGTGAGCTGGGTGGGAGAGATGGTTGCAGAGCAGCTGGCAGCAGTGGAAGATGAGGAGGCAGAGGACAAACCTGACAAGAGCATCGGAAGGCCACCGCTTCAGTTGCCGTCCCTCGCAAGTGTTAGCAGGACCAGAGAGGTGTACTGCCCTATCCACGCTCACAGGGGAGCATGGATTGACCAGGTTAGTTCCCATATATGGTAGTGGAATGGACATCCCAGGTGGAAGAGTGAAGGGAGGACGGAACAATAAAGAGTGTTTCGACCAGACACCTTTTGAGGGGTACTCCCTGACTCTCAGGTTTCCTGCTACGTGTAATAATCCCTTTTTCCACCATAACAAGGGGGATTTTAGGAATCTAGTAGAAATTGTTTTAATTTGGAAAGGATTTTGTTTTCTGTTGAGTAAACAATCGAAACGAATACACTTGGGTTTACAGAAAGTACAGAAAAAAGGCAAAATACAGGAAAAATAAGAGATTTAGAGAGAGAGCAAGATAAAGACAAAGAAAAGTGATGAAAGGAAAGAAAAAAAGAGAAAAGAAAAGAAATAGAAGCAGCAATAGAGTATGAATAAATACTTGCCAGGCACTTCTGTGTGTTCGTGTCTGAGGCATCTGGTACTTGAGAAGAAAGCCTGTACAAGAGAAAAAAACGCAGTGTCACCAGAATAGGATGGAAGACAAACACATTGGAAAAAGAAACAGAAGAACCGCCAAAGACTCTTATTACAAGCTGCTGAACTCTTTAAATAAATAATTTGTTGTTTACTCTCCTACAAAAGCCTTGTAGTTGAGAGTCTTTTGTTTTCCTCCCCTATCATGCTGGTCTAATGTATAGGCAAATCAAGAAGTGCCTTGGGAGAAACTGGATTATTAGTTGGGGTGGTTGGTAATCCCCCACAAGTAATAATGGCACTATTCTTGTTAGGTTCAGTAAAGGTTTCAGTAAGAGCGTAACCTGTGGTAGCTATGCCACAGAGCAGACATGATTAACTTAAGAAAATGTGTAAGGCATTAAGAAGTACCAAAACAGTTGAAAGTCAACACCATAAACATCTCACTGCAATTTATAAAAATATAGAATATTTTAATGAACAAAAATGACACCAAAACAACAAAGATCCAATAGGGAAATTGGAGGTATGAATTTTTAAAGTTTGAATTACATTTTAGAGCTAAAAATCACAAAGCACCAACCCCGGTCAACTGGTTGTGCTAGACCGGGACAAAGGCAAAATTTAAGGCTGATCACGATGGAGCACGAGTCGCATACAAGGCCCAGTTAGAATCTGGCCAAAGAGCTGCTTTCGGACATAGAACATTTTCTGAGAAGATAAAACCCTCAGCGGGGCAAGGTTGTAGGCTGTATCTGAAGATGAGTTAATTGACAATAGGTTGGCAAAGGACAAGGTCTTGGTGAGGACTTCGATGAAGGCAGGAAAAGCTCAGAGCGGGAAAAATCCAAAATTTATGACCAGGAAGCCTTTGATGTCAATTGGATGCTGCTCAGCATTGGACCAGTGAAGATTTCTACTTTCGGACTTAGTACCTTTTCTGGAAGTTGGATTCCTACAGCAGGACAAGGCTGCAGGCTTTAAGCCAGCAAAAATGCAACGTCATTGGATGCCGCTTGATGTCAGGCTCTCTGAATTGGATTTGTTGCTGTCATGAAGACTGTAGCAAGAGCTGTGGTGAAGTCAGGATCACTGGCTATGCACTCTCAGCTAATCAAATTGGTAAGTTGGTTGCTTTCCTTCTTTTAGTTCTCCAAGCAAAAATCCTAAGTCCCAGATGTTAGGGTTAGGCAGGCAGAGTATGCTCTGACACTGATCTAATGGACCTAAGTCCTTAGGAACACTACTTAGGGGTCAGGACTCACTCCTGTAGAAGCCACATGCAGGATCCTGGGCTGGTCTAGTTGCAACTGGTCAGCTGGGCTCTTCAGGAAAGTAGCCTTTTGCAGCTTTAGTGTCCCTGTACCTTAACAGGAAGTCAGCCAACTGACAGTTGGAGTCTACTTCTCAGTCCGGCGTACAAGTGTGAGCAGGTCCAGCCCTGAGGGTTCTTCTCAAAGCAATGGTCACATCAGCATGTTCAGTCCTTCTTCTGTCTTTCACAAGTATAGCAGTATTCTGAAGAGGGTACAGGGGTGTCAAATTTATGCCCAGTGCCATCCTGTTTGTGTGGGAAACTCCTGCTGCTCCTAACCACTGGGATAAAAGTTACCAGGATTGACCTCACACACGTTTTCAGCACTTCCTGTGTGTTCTAATGTACACTATTCCACAGGGCCCTTCTCTACCTCAAACCAAGGTGGAAAAACCTCTCCAGCTGGATGAGACAGAGGGCTGTAGCCGAAGACAGTTCCAGGGGCTCGAATACCCCTTTGTCGAAGGACCACTGAAAAACATTCATTATCGTGGAGAAGAATGTAGCGGGAGAAGCCGCAAAATCAACCCGACCTGCAGTGCACCTCGGATGAATGGGCAAGCAGGCTGCTCACAGTCTTTCGTGGTTCTCAGAGCAGTTTTTGGGCAAACATTTTCAAAGTCCTCAGTTTTGGGATTTGGCCATCTGGGCACCATTAGCAAGACAATCAAGGGTCCAGGACTGGTGAGACACCACTTGGGGGTACAGGAAGCATTCAGGTTGGGTCCAGGTTTGGGTTTAAGATGGTAGGAGCCTTCGGTGTCCCTGTTGCTCTAAACAGGAGGCCAGCAAAATAGCCCTTGGAACCACTCTGGTAGTCCTGGGTTTAGGTGAAGATGCAAGACTCAACATTAGGCTCCAGGTAGCAAAGCAGTCCGTTCAGGTACAGCAAAGCTGTCTTGCAGACTGCACAGCAGCATGCAGACTTCTGAGAGTCCTTCAATAGTCCAAGAGTAAATTGAAGAGTGGATCTGAAAGTCCTATTTCTATACCCTGGTGCCCTTCCTCAGAAGGTGGGAGAAGCTTCTAGAAAGGTTCTTTGAAGTGCATGGAATTTCCTGACTCCCCTGCCCTGTCTCCAAGCTGGCTGCCGTGACAATGTGGAGGTAATAGGTCCTTAGTGTGAAGGCAGAACACACTCTATTCAGTTGCCAGTAAGGCTGTGCTCAGCTCAGCTTCCCCCTTCCTGCCGGCAGATGGCCCATTCAAGCACACCTAATCCCTCTACTGTGTGACTGTATGGGTGGAATTCACAAAGTCTAAGGGCCTAATTTAGATCTTGGCAGATGGGTTATTCTGTTACAGTAGTGACGAATATCCCGTCCGACGAAATATAAATCCCGTAGGAAATAATGGAATTTATATTTTGGCAGATGGGATGTCCGTCACTGTTGTGATGGAGTAACCCATCTGCCAAGATGTAAATCATGCCATAAGTGTTAGTTGCACACAGTCATGTAACTCAAGACAGACTGCAGGCACATAAGTGTTAAGGGCAGGAAAATGCCAACTTTCTAAAAGTGGCATTTCAAAATTGTAATAAAAATCCAACTTTACCATTAAAGAGGATTTTTTATATGTACCAAACATGAACTGACTACCTTGTCCCTATCAAAAGATAGCACTTACTAAATGTAATAAGTCAACCCAATGGTATCCAATGGGACAGGTAGGACTCACAGTAGTAAAAACGAATTTAGCAGTTTTTCACTACCAGGACATGTAAAACTTAAAAGTAAACATCAACCTTTTTAGTTACAATGCCTATCAGCTGTCTAGGGCCTTCCTTAGGGGTAACTTATATATAGGGCTCCCGGTTTTATGGTATTTATTTTTTGGCCATTTCCGTCTGTATTTATCCATATTTATTTTTTGGCATTTTTATCTGTATTTATCTATATTTATTTTGTGCTTTGCGTGTAAATGAAGTTGTAAAACTGTATATTTCCATATTTATTTAACTGATGGATGCGTGCTCATACTTTGATGTCTGTCGTGTTTTAGCTATTTAAGCTGGCAAATATTACATAACAATACTAGCATTATACCATAAATGTATGTTGACCTATGCCGATATTTAAAGAAATGTCATCCTGTTTTTTAATTTCCATGCTGTCCATCTGCTCAGCTGCTGGCCTATAATTCAGGAAAGACAGCAGGGAGAGTCACTTAAAAGTAGGATAATTTTCTGTATTTATCCACTTTTAAAAATAAATGCAGACATAAAACACATTGTTTTCTGTCTGTATTTATCTGTAAACATCTGTAAAAACGGAAAACAGGGAGCCTTACTTATATACAATAAAAGGGAAGTTTAAGGCTTGGCAAGGGGATTATATTGCTAGGTCGAATTGGCAGTTACAAACTGCATTCAGGCTGCAATGGCAGGCCTTAAACATGTTTTAAGGTGCTATGTAAGTGGGTGGCACAGTACGTGTTGCAGGCCCACTAGTAGCATTTAATTTACAGGCCCTGGTATATGATATACCACTCTACAAGGGACGTATGAGTAAATTGAATATGGCAATCAGGTGTAAGTCAATCAAACCATGTTTAGGGGAGTAAGCACAAGCACTTTAGCACTGGGTCAAAGTGGCACAGTGCACAGATTCCTAAAGCCAACAAAAACGAATTTCAACATAGAAATGGAGGTAATTAGGCATAAGGTTTGGAGGAAGACCACCCTAAGGCTGACAGGTCTAATAATTGGATTTGAAATTGCAATTAAAATGAGTCTTTGAATCATGTTTCTAGCTACTCCCAAACTGATTTTAAGCATTACAAGGTGTTATAATGTAACCCACGGAGGGCAGAGCTTGCCCAGGCTGAAGATAGCCACCATTTAGGCACGCTCCTTTGGCCGAGAGACTATCCTTTATCATCTGGTGCCTAAACTGATGATTTTCGCTGCCCCGTTCACCACCCTGACTCTCGGCGAGGACCGGGCTGAAAATCCACTGTAAAATGGCAGCTAAAAGCCAGTTGGCACATTTAACTATCTGTTGTGCGTCTGGGGCCTAGAGTGGCCACGGATCAGCCCGGAGCCCCAGTCGCTGTTAGGGGGCCCAATACATTGCCCAGTAATGCCTTTGTGCAGGACGTACCTGATCCATCAAGATACGCCAGGCCAGCACCTGTGGGCAGAAGCCGCATGCAACACTAGATGCGGTGCCACCACGTAGTGACGCTGTGGGGGCCTTCATACGGAGGTTGTACAAGAGTGGGCCAGGAAGCTCCTTCTGGGTTTTTTTTCCCCTGCTGCTATGCCGGGGGGTATGGTGTTCTTGCCTGTCTCCGAGGATTTGTTTGCCCAGCGGAGAGAGCGCCTGGAGGTGCAGAGCATTCCAAATGTTCTGGTGGACACTGCGATCACGTGGCAGAGGCATTGTATGCCACCAGGCCCCTGAAAGATCACCTTAGTGATTGGTCTCATTAAAGGTGAGGTGGGGGGACGTGACTCATGCGGTATGGTGAATCCTGACATTTTTGACTACCTGATCCTCTGGTAACATCAGAAACCTTCCGCCTACCTCCACTATTTCTATGAGAGTGCGAGGCCCTGGGTGTTGGTCGGACCAGTGTACAGCATGGTTGCGACACTAGTGGCGGCGCTGGGGCCCACAAAATACCACATTCCCCAACTGCATTGACACTAGCTGTTTAATCTAGCGCTTGGCCTATGAGTCTCCTGAGGCCCTGAAAATGTCACGGGGAACCCTACAACACTACTTGCCTCTCCCTGGGGCAGTTTATTGCAGTGACTACTTTGCTGGGGATGCTGGGGATGCTCATTGGTGCAGCCCGAGGGGCCACTGACTACAAAAGGCAAAACAGATAAAACACAGCCCAAGCTGCAGTTCAACCTACGGAGGATGCCCATGCCTCGTAACGAGGGTGTGGTGGCACCCGATGCTGGTCAGGCTGCATCGGGCTCAGAGATGGGAGGTGAACTGCACCAGATATTGACTGCCAAGCAACACAGCCTTACTAACATTTATAGCAAGATTGACTCCCTCACCTTCAGGATGGATAGGATGTTGGAGCTCTTAGACAAGCATGCAGACTGCCTGGATATGGTTGAGAGACGTGTGTCAGAAGCAGATGATGAACAATTTACAGCCTCAGAATCTCAGAAACAGCTGGCGAAGGTGCTTTCCTCCCTACAGACCAAGACCAAAGACTGGGAGGACTTTTCCCATCAAAACAATCTCCATATTGTGGGTCTAGCTGAATCCACAAATGTAGTGAAAATGGAGAGGTATGTGGAACAATTACTCATCAATATAATGGGGTGAGAGACATTTTCAGATACTACAGTGGTAGAATGCGCTCCTCGCTCATCGCTCCCTTGCGCCTCGTCCGGTACCTGGAGCAAAACTTCACCCTATCATTGCAAGACTGTTGAACTATAGAGATGGGGTTGTGGTTCTCCACCGGTCCCGGGAGCTGCAGGTCCTCCATCATGAGGTTGCTAAGCTCTCCATTTTCCCGGATTTCAAGCACCAGGTCCAAGAGGTTTATTCCTGCTATGCCCAAACTACAGGAACTTAACTTGGAATATTCAATGCTCTACCCTGCTTATTTATGGGTCTCGGTGGATGGGAAGGCCAATATTTTCAGTGCCCTAAACTTTTGCAGCAGTTCCTCAAGCAACATGTGGTGGCAGGTGCTCAACAGCTTTCACCAAGATTGGAGGAAGGCGAGCCAGAGACCTCACAGGACTTGGAGGAGCAGGACTAGTACCTTGATTTTTTCATTTCATATTTTGATCCTGTTGTTTTCTTCTTGCTGCAAAGTTTTTCACTTGTGCTGCTGGTTGTTCTCTGCTGTAGGCATGTGTTGGTGAGTCTGCTTGTTGTCCGGATAACTGCAAGTGGTAGCCTTGGTAGCTGCTGGTATGTTCTGATGGTCCCCACTGTGATGGTCTGCACATTATTTCCATGGCCGTTTGCGGGCCCTGCAGGTCTCCTGATGCAGTGTCGGCATTGAATGCCTGCTATGTCTTGTGCAGGTGAATGAGTGGTGGTGATATGTTATTTCCTAATCGAGTTTCGTTTCTGTCATTTTGGCACACAGTGTACTCATGATATGGCCCCCTGCACCTTTGTGTTGCAGGGGAGTTCGTCAGGGCACAATCTGTTCCCATGAATGCACCACACAGTTTCTCTTGGGATTCTGTTTATTGGGTGCATGGTAAGTTTGGGGTGGGTGGCGCATCACTGTGTTGTTTGCGTTCAATATGCAGTGGTGAGTGCAGACTGTGATGCATGGTTCGCAATGTGCTTGCTATGTAAAGTTTGCATGGTGTGGCTATGGCTGAGAGTGCGGTGGATGAGGATGTTGTCGCCAAGTGCCCCTTACTACTGAAATTTCTCACATGAAACATCAGGGGGTTGAATGACTGCAGAAAAGTTCACAAAGTGGTAATGTACCTAACCCGCCATAGCATTGATGTTGCCATTCTTAAGAAAAACCATCTGGTCCCCAAGAGTGGGCTGATCACAGTGTTTGCTATGCGGCAGGTTTCACTGAGAATGCATGTGGTGTGCTGATGTGGGTCAAGCGTGGCTCTGGTATCAAAATTCAGGACGTTTGTATATATCCTGGTTCCCACTATGTGGTGGAGAACTATTACAAAGACCAATTTGCTGCTTTCCTAGTGGGGGTGTATGGCCCCATCTATGAAGACCCTCAGTATTACTATGCTTTGCACTTTTAATTGCATCCTTTGCCCTGACAGGGATCATTCCCGGGGCCCGCCACGGCGGCCCTCGACTGCACCCTGTGCTCTCAATGATATCAGTGATCAATGCGAGCTGCTGGATGTTTGACGACATAGGTTCCCTACAGGCAAGGGTTATACCCATTACTCCATGGCACACAACATCCACACGTCTATAGACTATTGGCTATTGTCTCAGAGCCTGGTGCCCAAAGTCCAGCGAGCACCTACTGCGTACATATTCTGACCATTCCCTGGTACTGCTGGTTCTTGAACTGGACAGCTTGCAGCCCCCTGCGTTCACCTGCTGTTTTCCCCAGTACTCATTACTGAAAACGTGCTCAGCGAGGAGCTTGTGCAAGCGATTGACAAATACTTTCGTCTCAATATAGGATCTGTCAAAAGGTCCGCTGCTATCTGGGAAGATTTCAAAGCCTATATTTGGGGGGGGGACACTATTTCCAAACATGCAGGTGTACTACGTTCAATTCGGGCTGCTTGGAGGTGGAACTGGCGGACTTAGAATGGTCCGACAGAGAGACTGCAGAGCAGAGTTTGGTGGGGGACATCAGGGCCTGATTAGATGAGTACAATGAGGTGGCTCAGAGAAAAGTCATGCACATGGGTAAATATGCGACAGCACAGGTATGCGGTGAGGATGAGCGACCGAGTTCGATATTGGCAGTGATTATTCTACCTTGCCACAAAGATATCGCAGTGCTGACTATTACTGAAGACCGGGATACACCTCTTCATGCGGCGAATCAGGTGGAGGACCGGTTTGCCATTATTATACAGAGCTCTATACCTCATGACCAGTGCATGACAAGCAGATCATGGCGGATTATTTGGTCCACATCACCAGGAAGTGGTTGACAGTGGCACATTGGGAGCATCTTATGGCACCGCTCCACCCCTCGGAGGTTATGGCGGCACTGAAGGACATGCCGGTTGGGAAAGCTCCAGGCACATACGGGTTGACGGTGGCCTTCTGTAAGGCCTATCAGGACAAACTTGTCCCGCACTTGGTCACCCTGTTTGAAGAAATGGTGAAGGATGGGCGCATGCCCCCTACGATGTGAGAGGCATTGTTGGTCACCTTGCTTAAGCTGGGTAAGACTGCTGACTCTTCTTCATCTTACCGACCATTGTCGTTTTAATATGAAAATCTTTGCGAAAATCTTGGCAAACCACCTGCCACCTTTGCTTCAAGGTATTGAGGGCCAGGAGCAAGCTGGTATTATACCAGGTAGCTCACTGATATACAAACTTAGGATGCTCTTCAGAGCTATCTCTCGCATTGACCCAGATGTATGTGCCACCGCAGTATTTCTAGATACGCAAAAAGCATTCTATTCGGTTGAGTGGGGGTTTATGTTCTCAGTGCTATGACGCATGGGAGTGAGCGGTCTTTTTCTGGAACTGGTCCAAGTACTCTATATTGCACCCACAGCTATTGTCTATGTCAGTGGGATAATATTGGATCCCTTAGCTATTATGAAGGGCACATGGTAGGGTTGCCCATTGTCGCCACTGTTGTATGCGCTGGTAGCAGAACCTTTTGGCCTGTGCACTGTGTGACTATTCCCACACTTCCCACACTATAAACAAATTGCGTCGGCTTATACAGATGACATGCTTCTCTATGTCTGGGATTCGGAGCACAACCTCTTTCCAGTTCTTAGTGAGGTCGTCCTCTTGGTGGTCATTTTGGATTGTGAATCAATTGGGATAAATCTCTTGTATTTCCTCTTACCATGGACACAACGCAAATACAACTGGAGTATTGACTACAGTGGACAACAGACCCGGTGCTCAAGACATTGTTTTACAGGTCAACACATAGGTATCACACAGTGGTCCATATCAGTACTGCTCAATACTTGTGGAAAAAACTAGCAGAACTACAACCTGGGCCCCTACTTTATTTACCTCCGATATCACTGGATTGCTGCACCTGGCTTCTCCTAGGGCAGGAAAAGGCAGCGATAGGTGCCCTTCAGGGTCTGGGGTTGCAACGCATGGGTGATTTTTTTCACCAATGGATTTTTTCGTAGTTGGGAATAGGTGGGCGCACAGTGTGAAGCACATACCATCCTGGCTCAGTTTCATTACTACAGTGTATCACATGATTTGGGACTCACTAGGGGAGTCCCTGGAGGAACTCTCTGAGTTGCCCACCATGACTTACTTGCTGCATGCAAAGCCGCTGCAACGCATGATTGCCAAACTGTATGCATGTTTGCAGGGAATGCAGTGGCTGAGTGCTACCAAGACCCAACTGGGCTGGCAGGATGACTTAGAACTAATAATTAGTGATAAACAATGGACTTATTGCTGCTCAATAGTCCGAACCGTGTTCCTGAACAGCCGACACTGGCTGATTCCCTTCAAGTATCATAATCAAGTGGAATACACCCGGCTCAACTGTTTCGCTAAGGTCCGCGTGACAGTTCCTGCTGCCCACGCTCTGGAGTGGACGGTGCAGGATTTTTTCATGTGGCTTGGTTCTGCCCCTGTGTGCAGTGCTTTTGGGCTGCAGTCCTGGGGCGCGCTACAAGTGACTACAGGTGAAAGTATTGCATCCACCCCCTTATTAATGCTGCTGGGTTATGATTAGGCCTGGGCGGAAAACTACGCTATGCTCGCGGAGTGTGCGTAGTTTGCGCAACTATGCGCTACGCGAATCGCACGTAGCACAGTGCAAAAACGCCTTTTTTGCTCGCTCGCGGTCCTCAACGTCAAGTTGGCGACCGCGAGCGAGCAAAATCAACATCCCGGCGAGACTTTTCCTCGCTCGCGATCGGCAACATCAAGTTGCCGATCGCGAGCGTGGAAAATAAACCTCCCGGTGAGATTCTCAACGCGGGGAGGTCAGGTTTCTCATTGCGAGTGGTCGCGTATGCTCGCGACCGCTCGCGAAGAGAAACTACCAGTCCGCGTTGAGAAAGCTGCCGCTCGAGTACAAATCTACTCGAGCGGCAGAAAACAACCGCTTGCACTGTGCATGATGCCGTTCTCAATAATTGCACAGTGCGGCAAGCATCCGGCACTGTGCAATCATTGTGAACAGCATTTCCCTACCACACTACGCAGTTCGCGTAGCTTCGCGTAGCTACGCGTAGCGCGCGTAGTGCAAAGTACACTTCGCGTAGCTACGTGTAGCGCGACAGCGCGACTACGCAAACTACGCCCAGGGTTAGTTATGATAGAGATGTCCTGAAAACCTATAGGCATCTCGTTGCCCTGTTGCTGCTAGCGACACGCAGGATAGCGATGCTCTGGATGTAGGGTCCTTCTCCAATATTACAGGAATGGCAAGCAGATATGGCATATTGTAATACACAATCTGACATTTACCACAACCCCATGCTGATCCATAGCCGCCTGAAGGATATTTGGGGGCCTTAGAGGCGTTTCTTATACAATCAAGGGACGATGAAGCTGACGTTGTGAGGGAGGACGAGACAGGGTCACAGGCAATGCAATGGGCTTATAGCCTACTGCCTCCCAGATGACTGAATTTGTGAATGTAGTGCTGTGTACAGCCACCGAGAAACATCACTAGTCTTTAAATGTGTCTCTACTTACCCTGACTATTGTCATGCTAACTGGGCACTTGTACTGCTTGCACTTGTCAACTGTGTATCTCGCAGGGATTGTCAAGTCATTATATGCAGCATGGTTTTTGAAAATGAAAGTAAAGTTGAAAAAAATATATAATGGAACCCAGTGCTTTCCTATGGGAGAACCAACCTTGCCACAGAGAAAAATGACTTTGCAGGTTTTTCATCGCCAGGACATGTAAAACATAAAATACACATGCCCTACATAAAATGATACATGACACCTTTGCATTAAAGGGGGTTAAAATAGGTAATGCAGAGGTTCACAGGATTGATTGCTAATGCCTTTGAATACAACATAGTAGCCATAACCTTATTTTTTACACTAACATGGAAGATCCCCAATTTAAAGTGGAATTTAAGTTAACACCAAGATATACATACGCATCACTGTGACCCCCATGCCTTTGCTCTACATACAAAATGGCATTGTTTGATTTATAGCATTTTCTGAAGGCTTATCTGCTTTTCAATAAACAGTCACCCGCAGAACATGGCAGTGGAGGAATCTCCAATCCTCACATGTCAATCTCGTATAAGTAGCCAAGGTACAATACCCATGAATCTTCACTCATGTGGCAATTCAGTTCACCCGGTGATTGTAGGCAGCCTATTGCTTCAATTGCCCAAATGCCTTAAGGTAGTTTGACCAAACAATCTCAATCAATTTCTCTCATTAGGTCCACAACAAATCTTGTTAAGCCAACCTGTCCCTTAAAATCTTTTTTGTGCTTGTTGAAAGCCTTCCTGATGGATATACTGCCTAGAATTAGCTGTAGTCTACATGATAAAGCAAGAGATTTTTTTGACGCAATCTAAAACACTCTTTCTCGATCGTTGTCACATTTTCTTGATCTGGCTATAAAGCAGGTAATTTCTATTGCTAGGAAAGTCATAACAAGTTACAAAATCTTTTAGATCTTCTAGCAAATTCCCTTGACTTTAATGCAATGTTGTTCAATGACAAAGGATGTCTTAACAGTCCATCTGGGACTGTGTTAACAAAAGTTTCCTGGGGTTACTACGGGTGGGTGTGCACTCTTTTTACTCACCTGGAGCAATTTGGTATTACAGAAGGGGCCGCAGACAATTGTGTGGCTCCTTCTGTAATACAGATCACACCAGTGCTAAAAGTGCATCAGCGCAATCTCAAGGGGGTGTGCCCTCATTTGCCTGGCACTGTGGTCCATGCAAAGGAATGAATCAATTGCCTTTGCACCTGTGCCATGCTACAGATGTGTATGCAGTGGCATAGAGACCATCAGGCATGCAGAATGCATGCCATACAGAGGTGGCACACAGTTAGCCCGTGTTCCTATGCTTCCTCTGGGTAGGGGAGAAAGGCAGTCAAAGAAACCTCCAGGCACTGCTCTAATGGTGAGTGCACTCACTCACTGCATCCACCTATGGGGGATCTCTGCCCTTTCAAAGTCAGGGCGACGCCGCATATAGAGTAAAAGGAGGACTGACTGATTTAAACTGTTGTCCATCTTTCACTATCCAGCTCTTCATCTGGTGCACACCCTTATGTATGCTCAATTAATGTGAATAAAAACATAAATTAATTAACATAAATTAATTGTGATTTGCTTTCTGTATAGTACAGTTGCAAATAAACCTTGAAAATGCCAGAAAGGTAGTTTACCGTTTTAAATTATTCTATTGTTATGGGTAGAATAGTTTTTATCGCTAGTAAGCATTTTTTTATGTTTTCTAAATATATGTTTGTTGCGGCAAAGCACACTCTCAAAAGACTTGGTAGTCGTGAAACGTCTGTATGCAGATTTCGCTAATTTTGGCAATTCATTCTCATCCTTTTCCCACAATATCCTCTATTTGGCATGGCTCATCTTGCATTTACTGTACTTGCTTGTGTTTATCTCAAATATTTTGCAAACTTATTTTTTCCTTTTGGTTTGGAAATGTAGCACCATAATGTCATGTGTCCCGTGGATTCCTTTTACTGACATTTTATTTGCAACGTTGTAGGTTTATTTGACTGCATTTTTTTAGATTAGTCTTGATTAGAATGTTATTACACCCTGCAGTCATTTGAAGGGTCATTACATATGGCTGGATTTTATTGGAGACATAAACATGATCACTCAAGACATTAGCTTATCATTGAAATTCTGTCAACATATGTTCGTCATTCCTTCTCTTTATGAAAATGTTTAAGAACACCGAGTCCACGATTCACAAAGTCATTTGCACTTGTGAATCATGTTTATGAGCTCTAAATGGCAAATGGCGGGCGATGACCTGCCAGCCATAAATCCAGTAGCGGCCCGTGGTGGGAGTGCTGCCGGGTGGTGACGTGGGGGCGGGGGAGGGGCAGGGTGGGGGGTTAATAAAGTACGAAATATGGCCGTATAGAGGTAAGTAGACATATAAATAAATAAAACGAATTTCGTGCGCGCGCTGCATCGCCAAATGCGATGCAGCGCGCGCAACTACCCCCCACCCTGCCCCTCCCCCGCCCCACGTCACCACCCAGCAGCACTCCCACCACGGGCCGCTACTGCATAAATCCATGTACTCCTGTGTAATTTTATACCCTGACTGTGCAGAAGTAAGGCGCACACAAGGGGTGGGGAGTAGGAGTATCATCGCGTCATTTGCAAGTTAATTTATGAATACAGACAATGTTGTGAGTTTGTTTGCTTCCCCAAAGATTTGAGTTTAAGTGCATTTCACAAACTCCACTCAAACCCTCCCCCACCCTTGAAATGGTTGGATATCTGCTCCAGCAAAGAGAACTGAACACCGTCAAACTTGGAATGGATGCTGGGGAAGGAGTTTCTCCATGGGAAAAACTTTTTTCCCATCGAAGAAAAAAATGAAAGAAAAAATGTGCAATTGCCTTTCCTCTATGTGTAACCTGGTCACATATCTGCAAAGTCAAAATATCACCGCCAAAAAATGCCATATGACATTCCCAGTAGCATGCCTGATAAGCTGCAACTGGTGCAGCTTTTCAGTCGTAAAACATACGTAGTCAAGACCTATTTGCGGTGTAAGGCGGTGGGCACTGTGCCCAATGTAGTTATTTATATAGGTTTGTACTTGTATGTGTGTGTGAGATTCAGTTCAAAACGGTTATCGCATGGTAAGTGTGTTGTTCGTAGTATTAGGGCTTAGTGCGAAGGGAATAATTCGAGATCGGGTATTATAGATGAATGAAACGGGTGAAAAGTATGGATGGTTAATAATGTGTTCCTTGAAGATGTGCGTTTTTATCTATTTATAGTACTATTTCAGGAACTTGAACCTCGCTGAGAGGAACTGCTAGCTGCATGTAGTATTAGATAAGCAATAGACAGTAGTAAGGCAGGAGTAAGATGTGATATGAAAAGGCACTTCGTTAGTGTTTTTCCAAAGAACGGGATTGTTTCCGTGATATTCTAGTTAGTCTAAAGATAGAACCGACTTGCTTCTGTGTATTTACAGGTTTCAGAATGATGTGTTTATGATTATAAAAAAGGTTCTAGCTTCAAGAGGGACCTATCTCAGGGAGGCGAGGAGTGAGGTCATGCAATTAAACGTTTTGATTCTACAAATGGTCTTACCACAGAGTAGAGTGGAGATTTTATCAGGGCCGTAGTGACTTTGGTCAGACAATCAAGAGTCTTTTCCTGTTGATGGGGAGATTAACATTCCATGAATTGGTGTTGTGAATTTGCGAGGCGGTATTAGCAGTTTTCTTTTCCTGAGGAGGTGAAGTTCGTAATCTGGTGAGTTGCATGATAACAAATAGTCCTGTATAACAGGTGGATAACAAAATCCTACCACTGCAGTGAATAGTCGAAAGTTGAGATAAGAAAATTGCTGCCTGTTATAGAGTCCCCAAAGTCCACTAAGGGGAATTAGAACATTGGAATGTTGGGAGCTCCATTGAAGACAATGGAGTAGCTCTGGGCTTATAATGGCTGGTATAAGCCCAGCGCTCCAACATTCCAATGTTTGTCTTTTGTTTCTCCATTTTTAATTTAGAACATTCTACCCTTAGTGGGTGGAATGTTCTAATAGCCTTATAGCCCTTCTGCATCAGGCTATACCGGTTGTTAAAGGCCCTCTACCTCGTTATAGGCCCTCGCCTGCGGTTCGGGCCTATAACTCGGGATCAGGGCCTTTAACAGCCAGTATAGCCCTCGGCAGCGGGCTATAAGGCAATATTATTTTCAGCTCTCACTTAGGGCATTAGAAAGAAGTATGGATGTTATGAAGAACCATGAACACTGTAGTCGTTACCCTCAAAAGACCTTGGTATTTCTACTGAAGATCACATCAGATGGAATCATTGTCAGCAATAGAGCAACTGTTCTTGTTTCATGCCTGTGTTTTTCTCTTTTGCTCAAGAAGAAAGCACTTTGGGCCTCATTTATGGGGTTTTGACATAGGGCAGCGCAGCAAGCCACCTTGCTTTTGTTGCCCTAAATGGGAAGGGTGTGTCCAGACGTGGGTCCCGTGCTCACTGCGCCACTGGATTTGACCTAGCCTTGATGATGAGGGGTGATGCCCCAAACCGGTCCCAGGATGTTTGTTTCAGGTTCAGGGAGGTCCTGGCTTGGCAGTTCGGGCTGGACTGTTCTCACGAGGAACAGGGTCAAGACTGATTTGCATATGGCTGGGTCAAAACTGGGGTGGTGTGGTGAGCAAAAGAATGATGGATTAAACCCAGATCTTTGTGACTGGGGGTGAATGTTTGCATTGTTCAGCATTCCGTTTGTTAATTGTTCCTTTTGCCTATGTCATAGTGAAAGGGCAGGAATGTATCCAATGCCTTGCATTCCTGTCCTTTCCCATTGCGCTGGCACCATTTCGGCAGCCTAGCACCAACGCAGGCTCTCTTACACCATGGTGCATGGGTGCCTGGGTTGTCGCCAGGATTGTTTTTGTGTAGGAAGAAGCACCTTCCTGCACAAAAACAATCCTGGTAGGCTTTTTCCTCTTTTCGTGTATGCTGCAGAATGCAGAAACATGGAAAGAGGAAAAAACAAGGAGAAATACAGTTATTTCTCCTCGTTGCACCTCCCCTGGGGAGGCATAAGTTTTTGGCGCATCCCCAGGTTTACAAGGTCTTGTAAATCTAGGGGAGGATCAAAATCCATGGGTGTTGCATGGGAACAGCCACTGCAATGCCATGGAACATCTCCCTAGCGCAGAGTAAGGCAATGCAGCGATATCTATGAGGCAAATTATCTCTTGATAAGTCAGGAATGTGCATAGTAAGTGACTAAGGGCCTGGTTCGCAATGCTGATATTCAAGAGTAAAACACACCTATATTAGAAGTAAACCACCACTACAACCAGAAAAGTTTTGTGAATAAGGCCCTTTACACCTGGCCTACCATATTAAAATGTACTGACCTCGCATGGAAAGCAGTCCCTTTTATATGCTTCAGTTGTATGTGGTACCACAAGGATGAAATAAAATAATGCACAATCTTACACTTATGTACTCATTGTGTACAAGAAGATAGCTTGCTAAAACATAACAGAGAAAGAATGGTGAACACCAATTTAGAGCGCTTTAAATAAAAAGTAATGCATTCAAATGAGTAACACTTTTCATTTTTTGTAATCCTATGTATTGGCATAAAATATTCAGAAAGATTAGAGGGACTAAAACATTTTTACAGTACTTCAGATTAAATTTAAGTCTAAAAGCAATAATCATTTGATATTATTTGTTTTTGCCATTAGATGTTTTTAGTTGCTTAATATAAAAACGTTTTTTTTTTAGTTGTCTCCAAGATATCAATTTCTTATAATCACTTCTTCTGTATGAAGAACAGAAGGCAATGAGCGGATCTTTATAACTTACCATGTCTTCCTTACACAGTTGACACATGTTTCGTGGGCTACCCTGCTTTCTCAAAGCTTCAATATTGGTGCTTTCAGGTAAATCTACAGTCACTTAAAAGACCATCTCAATTGCCATAGTTGGGTGGATCCTGTGCATTTGATTATCAAAGTCCACTACTCATGAAAACGTGGGCCGGTAAAGCACTTTGTCACTTTGTGAGTGTTTTCTTCCAAGAACTGAGTGCTCAGAAAGCTCAGTGAATTTTGTTTTATGTACAGACAATCAGTACCTTTGGGTCTGCTGTCTCTGTTTGGAGTTTGCAGACTGTAAATGGATGAAAAAGTTCCCTTGTCCAAGAGGATATATTTATCTTCGAATTTTGATAAGGAATTGTTCTGAAACCTAGATTCAAGAACCACGCCGACTAATAGTCCAGACATCTCAACTACTTAACCCTTTCAAGTCCTTCTCAAACCAGTTTGTGAACACTAATTACTCGAAAACTGCAGAACAGATGTACTCCAAACCCAGAAAATGCACATCTTTTTTAAAATTTTAATTTTTTAATTTTTTTAATTGAAATCCATCAAGAAAGTTTTATAAATTCATCCATACGATTCATTAAAAATGTCAAATAATAAAGCCGTTCAACACCACATACAAAGACTAATACAGAACCGAAATCAAGATGGCCTAAGACTAAAAAAAGATCATTAGAGAACAGATACAGTGTCATATCGTCATTGAGAAGATTATAGCAAACATTCCCATAATAGATTAAAATGTAACTGCAAGTGAATCTTATAAATGTAACCTTAAGTAATACTACGGGTAGTATTTTAAAATCAAATACAACGTCGAATGCCTATTTTTAAACAAGCTAAAATATCGATTATGCATTAGGTACATTAAAATATGCAGAGATATCAACATGTGTGCCGTAGATAATATTTCATCCTATAAAAGCAACTTCAAGTACTTATCAATAGAAACTAAAGTGTCTATAGAGCAATAAAGTGCTAAGAAATAGGTGTCTATAGAGCAATCAAGTCCAAGAAGGTGTGCAATTATATCAAGAGATGCAACAGTGAATGAGATTCCAGCATAATAGGAGTACCTCCTAAAATATAAGCTCTTGTTTGAAAATGTAATCAAAATAGGCCGCCCAGACATTCTCAAACTTCTTGATCCCCCCAATTCGCAGTGCATACAGGCGCTCACTTTTTTTAACCTGCTTCATTTTCCGAACCCACTCGCCTTTTGTTGGTATAAGATTTGATCGCCATCTCTGAAGCAGGAGTGACCTGGCAACCGCCATTGCAACATATAATAGTTTAAGCACCTTATCGGGAAAATGTATAGTAGGGTCGTAACCAAAAACTTTCAGGCGAATATTAGGATCTATTATGATTAGACAGTCAGCTTCAAAATGACAAAAAATATCATTCCAGAACCCCTGAATCAAGGGGCACTGTGATATGATGTGTGTCCAATTGGCTGTCAGATGGTTTAGACAGCGAAAACACTGACCAGATTGGCTGGGATAGACCTTAGACAAAAAATGTGGGGTTCTGTAGAGAAGCCATTTGCTAAAGAATAGCATCCGGTGCCAATTAGCCCCCCTCAGCGTGCTGAAATTAAGTTTATTTAAGACGGACCACATACTCGCTGTGACTTCCAAATCCTCATGTTTTTCCCATTTAGTTATTGCTTTCTCCGCAAGATCTATACCCTTAATAGGGGCTAAAAAATGTTTCCACTCCCCGGGTTTCTTAACTATGATTTCTTCAAGTAATGCATATACCAGATTTTTACGTTCATTAATCTGTTCCAGATCGAGATTACTCAGAAACTTAATAAGAATGTTATATGACCCAAGGAGAAGGAAATCATTCGGGATTAAATCATACATTTCAGCAATATTCAGCCACCTATCATTCCTTAAGAAATCTGAGATTTTCCAAAAGCCGGCCTTAGCCCATTTTTATATGATTACAGTCGAATCTCTAATCCCAAATACTGAAATGAGTTCGGATAACGGGGTTAAGGAATTAATTACGGGGATTGAATATCTTCTAAAAAAGCTTGACATTTGTAAAAAAAACACTGCATACACTTATAGCGCACTAGTTTAGGGGATTTCGAGATTTTTAATGGGCAGCGTATCTGGTTCGCTTTACAAATTAACTTCATAAAATAATTTACAAATAGACCTGTTTGTGGTTCCAGCTTAAACCTTGACATATATTGTGCAAAGTGTGCAAAATAATAATCCCTAAGATTGGGGAGAGCTAACCCGCCATTCTCCAGCTCCTCATATAAAGTGCTTAGTGCAATTCGAGGGGTTTTCTTACCCCAGAGAAAGGATGTAAACATGGATTCTAATTTAGCAAAGAAAGGTGCCGTTAAGATGCAGGGGATCGCAGAGAATAAAAAATGAAATAGCGAGAGAACAGACATCTTGATCAGAGAGACCCTGCCCATGATGATTAGCGGAAGCGAGTTCTATCGATGGAATAAGTCTTGTACTTTCAGCAGAAGTGGGGCGAAATTTAAGTCATACAGTTCGGAGATTCGTGATGAGAAATAAACCCCCAGATATCTTTTCAGTTTAGAATTTAGACAGGACAGGATATCAGCATGTAAAACATCGGGCTTGCAGCCACACTGGATTATTTCTGTTTAATTTTTGTTAATTTTATATCCGCCGAGCAACTCAAACTGCTCAAAAATCTTGAAAACTTTTGCTTGGACCTCCTTATCCCCTTTTATTATTAGCATGATATCGTCCGCATATAATTTAAGTTTCCCCATAGTTGGTAGAGGGGGACGAATATTTGCATTGAAAATATCTTGATGAAAAGCATCCACTCGGGGGCCCCCAGCGACCCCTGCCCCCCTCACATCTACCACAGAGCCGCGGCCGCCATCGCACCCGAACTAAAATGCACCATCAACACCACCTTCAAAACAGGCACCTTCCCAGATGACTGGAAGCATCCAGAAGTCAGACCCCTGCTCAAGAAGCCCACAGCTGACCCACCGACCTCAAGAACTATCTGCCCATCTCGCTCCTCCCCTTTGCAGCCAAAGTTGCAGAGAAAACAGTCAACAGGAAACTGACACGATTCATTGAAGAGAACGCCATCCTCGACCCGTCCCAATCCGGATTCCGAAGCAACCACAGCACAGAGACCGCCCTACTCGCCGCCACAGACGACATCCGCACCCTCCTGGACCAAGGCCACTCCGCAGCGCTCATCCTACTCGACCTATCAGCGGTCTTCGACACCATCTCCCACCGAACACTAGTCGCCAGACTACACGACGCAGGCATACAAGGAACAGCCCTGGACTGGATCCGATCATTCCTCACCGGAAGAAGCCAAAGGACCAGACTCCCACCCTTCCTCTCCGACCCCAGAAAAATCACCTGCGGAGTCCCACAGGGTTCATCACTGAGCCCCACCCTCTTCAACATCTACATGGCCCCCCTCGCAGCCATCGTCTGACAACACGGCCTCAACATTGTAGCCTATGCCGACGACACCCAGCTCATCCTCTCCCTCACCAAAGACCCCACCACTGCCAAACTCAACTTCCAGAAAGGAATGCAAGACATCGCAGTCTGGATGACCAACAGCTCCCTGAAGCTCAACGCCGAGAAGACAGAAGTCCTCGTCCTCGGTACCACCCCTACTGCATGGGACATCACCTGGTGGCCGACCGCCCTCGGAAGCCACCTACCCCCTCAGACCACGCCAAGAACCTCGGCATCGTACTCGACTCATCACTCACCATGAACCAGCAGGTCAACGCCATCACCTCCAGCTGCTTCAACACCCTCTGCATCCTCTGCAAGACCTTCAAGTCGATCCCCCCTGAGTCAAGGAAGACAGTCACCCACGCACTCATCACCAGCAGACTGGACTATGGAAACGCACTCTACGCCGGCATCAACAAGTCCCTACTCCGCAAACTCCAGACAATACAGAACACCGCCGCCAGACTCGTCCTCGGCATCCCTCGACACGAACACATCAGCCAACACCTACAAAGTCTCCACTGGCTCCCCGTGGAGAAAAGAGTCACTTTCAAAATCCTCACTCACGCCTACAAATGCCTACACAACAACGGACCCAAATCCTCAACGACAGAATCAACTTCCGCGTACCCAAAAGAAACCTCCGATCTTCCAACCTCGCACTAGCCAAAACCCTGCGCATCCACAGAGCCAGAGCAGGCGGAATATCCTTCTCTCACATTTCAGCCAAGACCTGGAACGAGCTACCGGCAGACATCAGACGCGCCCCCTCCCTGAACACCTTTAGGAAGAGCCTCAAGACCTGGCTCTTCGGCTAAACAGATCTGCGGACCCCCCCCCCCCCTCAGCGCCTTGAGACCCTCACGGGTGAGTAGCGTGCTTACAATTCCCTGATTGATTGATTGATTAATTGCATTATTTCGGATGGCAATCGCCAAGGGCTCAATAAAAAAAGCAAATAAAACGGGGGGCAGTGGACAACCTTGTCTGGTCCCCCGTTTGACACTAATTTGGCCTGCCTCAGAGGCATTAATAATAATGTTGGCTTCTGCATAAAGGTACATTCTCTGGATCAGCCCCGTAATTTTAAGAGGTATACTGAAGTTTGCAAGGATACAAAATAAGGTCTCCCAGACCACGAGGTACAATGCCTCCTCGGCGTCTAATAAAAGGACCAAAGCTGGTATCTTCTGGGTCTCAAAATAATCCACTGCTTCGGTTAAATAATGCGTATTGGTCCAAAGCTGTCTCCCTGCGATAAAACCATTTTGATCGGAATGGATCAGGTGCGAGGCTATTACATTGAATCTGTTGGCTAAAAGTTTAGCAATGATTTTATAATCAGAGTTTAAAAGCATGATAGGGCGATATGAATTAGGGTCTTCACAATCTTTTCCCTTTCTCAAAAAACTGACTATATTCCTTCTTCGGAAAGAAGGTGGTATTGGGCCGCCATCTAAAATTGAATTTGCAATCAACAAAAAATATTCCTCATATAGTCTGGGACTCTCTTAGGGCATATATTCATGGACTAGCCATTGGGAAAGATGCTAAAAACTCAAGAAAAGTGAAGGAAAAAAAGCGAAATCTAGAGCAGAAGGTGCAAAGGTGCTATGATATCTCTCTTAGTAGCCCCTCGGTCCACAACCAACGGAAACTTGACCAGGCTAAATGGGATCTTAGCGAAGAGTATTATGTTAAATGCGAATCCTCTCATAATAACCATAGGCAAAAGGTATATGAAGAGAGTAATTATACCGGGAGGTTCCTTGCATGGGAGGCCAGGGAGCAGGCAGCAAGCAACCAGATTAATACATTGAGATGCCCTGCAACTGGTATCCGCTCTGAAGATCCAGTGGTCATAGGGGATACAATGTCGCAACACTACAGGAATATCTATGGCCAACAACAGTCTATTGATAAGGCATCCCTGGAGAAATTTCTCCAGAGACACGAAATTCCGGTACTCTCCGAGGTCGATAAAATTAGAATGACGCGTCCTTTCTCTAAAAAAGAACTGGGGGATGTTATAAAAAATCTCCCGAATGGCAAAGCCTGTGGCCCGGACGGTCTTCTGGCTGAGTTTTTTAAAACCTTTTTGAGCGCCATTCTTGAATATTCTAGAAAATGCACATCAATGAGCAAAGTTCTATTTCGATATCAAATTTGGGGTAATTTCTTTCAGCTACTTTTTCTGTATTGGACAACACATATTCTGATGGGAATTAAAATGGGAAAATTCAGTGTTCCCCGTCATTTAGATGACCAGTTCCAGGAGACCTGTCAATGTGGTGTACACGTGTATAAATGTTCTCATGAACCCATTCATTCATACATCTATTTAAATATGTGTGTGTGTGTGTATATATATATATATATATATATATATAAATATATATATATATTTATATATATATATATTTGAACACCACATCCGATTCTCCACACAAAATCGGACACCGACACGGGGAGATTTTGAAAATGCGAGGTTTTCTGCCCATTCCTCCAGCAGTTCGATTTTTGTATCCGGGTGCGTAGGCATCGTAAAAATACGTAACCCCCTCGGGATTCTTTTGACTTCAATATAGTTCTCCAGGGCCAGTATTTCCCAACTTTTATTTATTTCTTTTTTGTACATTTTTTCCATTTTATTAAAATGCTGTTTGATCGTTAAATCAGTTGCAACAGGAACACCCAGCTCACCCGGTATTTGTCTCATCTGTTCCCTCAGTTACTTGAAACAGTGTTGCCACAGTTGTTATTCTTTTACCTTTCCGTGCCTCCATTGTCTTGTATTTCAGTCATACACTTTGAGCTGTGCTTTTACAAACAATTTACGTACTATATCAGCAGATTATTAAGCCTCCGCTACAATTAATTGTCTTGTAAATAACAGCAGAAATGATTCCTTTCTTGTAAATATTGTAAATACACATTTTTATATGCACTACAACTCCCATAATGCCACATTAAGGCCACATGGGTGTATATATAGTGCAATGAAGAAAGGACTCACTGACCGTGAGCAAGGCCGTGAGAGGGCTGAAACGCGTTGGTTGAGCCGTGCTAATAAACGCATCTTGAAAATCTCTTCCTGAGTGCCGCGTCAATGGTTTTGTGATGTGATATATATATATATATATATATAGACCGACAGACATGTAGGTAGGTAGGTAGGTAGGTAGGTATGTAGATAGATAGATAGATAGATAGATAGATAGATAGATAGATAGATGTGTGTGTGTATGTAATGGTAAAATTGAGTCTCTTTCATGGCAGTTTAATGTCAACAATAGTTTAATTATAAATGTTTTCTTTTTTTTACGTAATCCTGCAAATAAAGTTTCTATTCTACTCTATTCTAATTCTGTTCTATTCTGTTCTGTTTTATTTTATACTACAGATACCAGTATATCCCATAGCCAAAGATGAGGGATCACAGATACCCTTATATTTTTTATGGCCCATTCTTTACCCACAGTGCATATGCAATTCAACAGCATCAACCAGCACCCCTCAGTAAAGAACATAAAGGCACATGCATCAACCATTTTTGCGAGCGCAAACGGTGAGATTCGCAAAAATCGTCCGTTTGCGCCCGCAAAGAGGGCATTTGCGATGCATCAAGGTTCAAGGCACTCGCAATTTAGAGAATTCGCAATTAATTGCGATTTCTCAAATTGCAATTGCATTTAAGGAATCGCAATTTGCAATTCCTTAAATGCACTGCAAGAACCACTTTAGAATAGCGATTTCGCTACTAGGGGGGGCAAATCACCATCAAGTTGGACTTGATGGTAATTTGCAAAAACTTTGAAAAATGCACTAAAGTGCATTTTTTCAAAGTTGTAGGTTACACACACACATGCCCTTGGGGCATGTGTTTGCACAACATGTGTGCACAGAGCAATTTCAGGGGTGCAACAGGGTGTCCTTTTGACACCCTTGCACCCTTGAAATTGCATGCGCAATTTGCGAGTACCTATTGGTACTCACAAATTTCGCATGCAATCTCCCATTCATTCCTATGGGCATGTAGGCTCATAGGAATGAATGGGAAGGCATTCCTTAATTGCGACTCTCAATTTGCGAGTCGCAATTAAGGAATGTTTGGGAATCGCTAATTTTATGGTGATTCCTTCATGCATAGGCTTTTGCAATTCCTTGATTGCGATTCCTTAATAATCGCAATTAAGGAATCGCAAAAGCCTACATTGATGCATGTGTCCGATAGTCCCCATTCTATTACTCAAGCGTGGTAGTGCAAATGATTGGCCCATTTCCCTTGTATGTCACCTACATATTAGCAGGAAAACTATGACTGACTGACAGTGCTTTTTTGAAATCGGGTCAGTTGTGAGGTATTCATTAATATTCTTCACCTTGTAAGCCCAGTCATTTATTCCCACACATTACATCAAATGAGTACTTATCCTGTTCTCCCACTACATACAATCACAAAATATATTATTATTATTATTTATTATTATTATACTCATTTGTTAAGCGCAACGAATCATCCCCAGGGGGATCTTTCGGTGCCGGAGAAGAAAATACCAATGAGCAGAAAATCCTAGAACAACCAGGTCTTAAGCAATTTCTTAAATCTGGACAGATCGGCACAGGCCCGGATCTCCTCGGGAACACTGTTCCAGAGGCTGGGTGCTAAATGAGAGAAGGCTCGACCACCCATTTTAGCCTTGTTTATTCTTCGCGTGCAGAGCAGATTGAGATTGTTAGATCCTAACTGACGCACGGGTTGATACAGGGCTAGTTTCTTTTTAGAGTAGGCTGGGCCTTTTCCTTGTAGAGACTTGAAGACCATACACAGCATCTTGAAAATGGCTCGTTTCCTAATCGGAAGCCAATGTAGTTGGCGCAGGAGAGGTAAAGAAGGGGTGCGCGCCGGTTGGTTAAGGGCGAGGTGGGCTGCTGTGTTTTGCACCACCTGAAGTTTTGATAATAGGTCTTCCCTTATTCCAACGAGCAGAGAGTTGCCATAATCCAGTCGACTGACCAAGAGCGACTGAATGAGGGTTTTTCTTGCCGGAAGTGGGATCCAAGGGAAGATCTTTCTAAGCATCCGCATGGTTCCGAAACAGGTGCCTGACAGTGTCTTCACCTGCTCCTCCATTGATAGCTTATTATCGATCCTGATGCCTAGATTCTTGGCCCAGTTTTTTGGAGAAGGTGCTTCTCCCTGCTCTGCAGGCCACCAGTCGGAGGTCCATATTTCCTCAGCCTTCCCGAACAGCAGTATCTCTGTTTTAGTGGAATTAAGCTGTAGGAAGTTCTTCCTCATCCATATTGCAATATTGGACATGCAGTTTTTAAACTTTGATTTAGTTGCTGCAGCGTTCTCCTCTATGGGGACAATCACCTGCGTGTCGTCAGCATACGATATAGTCTCAAACCCACAGCTTCTGATGATTTCAGCTAAGGGGGCCACATATACATTAAACAATTTGGGACTTAGAATGGATCCCTGTGGGACTCCCCTATCCACCAATGTGGTCTGTGACACAAAGGAATCCAGCTGAACGCATTGTGTTCTGTCTGATAGATAGCTTTGTATCAATTTAAGGGCCATGCCTCTGACACCAATCCCTCGCAGCCTATCCAGCAGGATCTTATGAGAGATTGTGTCAAAGGCTGCCGACAGATCAAGGAGGACTAGCATCACTGGGGTCCTCCTGTCCAGTGACAGCCTTATGGTGTCCGTAACCTCCAGCAGTGCAGCCTCAGTGCTATAGGAGGCACGGAAGCCAGACTGGGATGAATGAGTCCAATAAATTATTTTGTTCCAGATAGCAGGAAAGATGCCGGTTTATATGTGTTTCCATTACCTTAGAGCAGCACGAGAGGAGGGATATGGGCCTATAGTTTTGTAGTTCGGTAGGATCAGCAAGCGCCTTCTTGAGCAATGGTTTAATGCGTGCGCTTTTCCACTTACGGGGAAACGTGGCAGTGTCTAACTGATGAGATTCCTCATCATGTTTCATTCACAAAGTAGAAACACATTCCCCTATATGCTCAGTGAAATTTTGCAAGCCTTATCGGTTTTCTGCAAGCTCATGTCCTATATTTATAACTTCCAATGTTTCTCTACTTAAATATAAATAACATTCGCAAAACGGAATAATACAGTAATTGTTCTAGGTATGTTTTTCCAGTTTGTTTTACTTACAATGTTTCACTCTGTTCCTCGTTTCGCTTTGATTTGAGTGACGTACTAAAAACAACAGGTTCAGACTGGACAGCCCAGTGCAGTTACCAGCTAAGCAGTCTATAGCCATACGAAATACGATAACGGGACCTGCAGAACTAGTCAAAGCTGCCAGCGTACTGAAAACCATCCACTTCAAGCCCGATTAATAAAGATAAACTTACACTTTTGTGTAAAGTTACTATTGTTTGCTGTTCACAAAGGTATTTTACTAGTAGTATCTTTACGACTGCGGAGTCTCCACACATAAAAAGATAGCACTGTCCTCTCATTTATGTGCGGAGACTCCTCAGTCATAAAGATGTTACTAGTAAAATCCCTTTGTGGATAGCACACAGTTGAAAACTTACACAAAAGTGTAAGTTTACCTTTGTGGATCAGGCCCTGCGCATCTGTCTCTCATACCTCATCATCCAGCATACTGCTATGCGCTCCGTCCCATAACATGATAACCGCGCCTCGGTGGTCATCACACACCCCACAATGGTATCACAAAACCAGGAGAACACCTTTCCAACCATACCCTCTACATTGTGTAGCTGGCTGTCCATGTAAGTAAGCTCTTCGGTGCCACACAGAGGGGTATTAAACGCTATATAAATGCTGTCATATAATACAATTGTACCTTTGCTTATGATGTGGAGGAGGGTTTTGGGAGTTATTGCAGTATCAGTCACTGGATCGCTTTGCCGCATACAAATGTATGCATTAGGGCCTTGCACCTGGGCTTTGAGTCTGGGGTGAGCCACCATTATAAATGCCAGTAGGCAATATTTTATTTTCTGCACTTATTTTAATGGTAATATGTTTTTATGTAGCCCTTCATAAGTCCCATCTGTCGTTTCTAACCTCTAGAATCAAGAAGCATAACTATTACCTAATGCAACGGTATTCATCCTACCCAAATCAGAAGCCATGAATTCCGAGATAGTCTAGCCAGGATTTGAAGTATTTACCTACCGCTCCCCATATGTGTCAAGCACTGAGTGTTTAACTCACTAAGCTATCCTGCCAGCATGACATGACTGGTTTACAGTGGGAATAATGTGTATAGTAGGTAAATTACATGGCAGGCGATGAATAAACATTGAAACATATTGCAATCTGATTAGACGATTGCAGAAAGCAGTCTCGCATTAAAATAATCATTGTTACAAGCATGGGTCAGTTATTTTATATGTCCGGATGTCCGCGTGAGCACTCCTTTGTAAGGCTCTGTAATTTAGGCTAAGTACAGCTTAACGTCGAAGCTCTCCTACCTTGGCGGAGAAATATAGTTACTGGTGGACAAAAAGTTAGTGAACCGTGCAAGGGGTTTATGAGCCAGGCCTGCAAGAATGCTTGAAAGTTAGAGAAGATGTATTTATTGCAACACTTTTCATGGGCAACCTATCATTTTGTCAAACTTTATTAGAGAAAGTAATTAATGGGCTGTAAAGGTTGCTGGTGCATAACCGGCAAAAGAGCTGGCCCTGTGCAAATCGGCAGTTTGTAGATTTACTGCGCCTCCTCTTCACGATTATTAATACGGGGCGCGCGCGGGCTCTGCTGCATAAGGACTTGTGAAGCTCGTGGTAGCAAGGCACGACCGTCCGCGTGCAGTCCGGTTCAGACGGCCAAATAAAAATGGAAGACTCAGCATTTTCATGGACATATCACGCCTAGAGTTAAAATCTAGCTTGTACCATTATCCTTCTCTGGGTACCGGCGACAATCTTTCGCATTCTAATCAGGATGCAAAACTGCATCTGAATCATCACAACGATTCACACAACACCTATGGGCACCATTTTTCTTTCTGTAATTCATTTACATTTCCACTCTCACAATAACAGTTCTATGAAAAGTGAATGTCAAGTTGCAAAGCAACTATAATGTAGTATTCGATGTTTTGTTATTTTTTTAAGGGATTTTGTTATGCTGCTTTGTTGCGCACCACGAGTGGTGGAGGGCGTGTGACACCTCTGCCCTTTCATTTCACATAGAGAAGGAAATGGATGGATGGAAAGAGTTGGATGTGCCTAACGCAGGGTACTTAAGTGCAACCCCATTTCAAATATATTGTGGCTATTTTTCTTTCAGTGATAGAGTTGTGTAAATAGGATTTTGCCTAATATTTTGCCCAATGGATCCCTGCTAAATAGAGACCTTTATTAATTATTACTGATGTATTTCGAAAAGAAAGGTTGCTGAGATCTACTCTTCTTACTGTAAGGGGGTATGACAGAAAATAACGATTTAAGGTTTCACAGCAAGTGAACAAGTCTTGATTTTGCTTAACATCAAAAGTTACTAAAATTGCAGCAGCACGTAATGCAGTGCAGTTGTAGACCCTTCTCAAAGGATTACTAGTCACCTTTCTCTCTTCGCTTATTACCATATTTGGGTGTTCAGCAGGTTCTAATGAGTTGAAACATATGGCCAGATAGTATTAAAAAGTGTAAGAATGTCAAAAAAATAAGTAAAACTATCACAAAATGTGCTACATTATGCAAATAATTTGTCTTTTCTTGCCTCATAATTTAGTCGACACTGCTACATAATCTCGTCCTCCCCTGCTGCATAATTCCATAGGCCCTGACTATATGTCATCCATACAATTTATGTTTAGTAACTGGTGGATTTGTATGTGTAAGGTCTGCTTTCCTCTGCAAATGAAAGAGTTGTTTTATGCAAAGCTCACAGTTTAAATCTTTCAGAAAACAGCTGGGATAAAATTGAAAAAAGAATTTGCATCCTACTAAATCTATGCCATTTCAGTGTCCTCACCAAACCAATGGGAATGACTGAGGGCCTGATTTAGAGTTTGTTGGAGAGGGTACTCTGTCACAAACGTGATGGATATCCCGTCCACCTTATTGCAAGTGCATTATATTTTATGGCACTTCTTATAAGGTAAACCGTATACCCATCATGTTTGTAATGTAGTAAGTCATCTGCCAAGTTCTAAATCTGGGCCAAAGTTCTTTGCTACAACATTGCTTGTCCTTTGAGTGTTGGAGATTTTTCCCTGATAAGTCATTCCATACTAAAAAAGAAAAATGTCTGGGAGCTAATTATAGGAGTGTAGAAGAATTCAATCTCATGTAAATAAGAAACATCCAGAATCTCTGGGTTCTTAAAGAGAGGATTGGACTGTCATAGGGGTGTGTGGACAAGGGGCTTGTCTGGTTTGTCTTGTTCTGTCAAGGAAGCAACTCTCACAGGCGTAGGGTGCCAGTCTGGCTAGGGTTTGAGCCATGACCCTACTTGGGCTCACATGACTAGAATTCATCCACCATTGGAAGCCATTTAGAGAACCTGAGGGGCTTGGGGCATGAGTCTTTTGGCCTAGGATGAGCAGGTGAAATCTGGGCATTTAAAAGTCAGTGTACCTGCCGCTCAGGTTGGCAACTTTGATTTCTCTTTTAACTGTTATCATGCTCATGTTATGTAAAGGTACAACAATAGCCACTATCCCTACCTCTAAAAATGTGCATCGCTTCTGCTCATGCTACCTACTTTGCTGCTCCATTTTTGGCGTCTTTGGCATACTTTCACCCATATGCCATTATTTGCCATTATTTCCATCTCAATTAAGCCTGGGCGTAGTTCGCGAAGTAGCGGTACGCAAAGCTACGCAAAGTGCAGTTCGCACTACGCGAGCTACGCGTAGCACTACGCGAACTGCGTAGTGCACTGTTCGCAATGATTGCACAGTGCCGGATGCTTGTCCGCACTGTGCAATCATTGAAAACGGCATCTTGCACAGTGCGAGCTGTCTTTTACTGCCGCTCGAGTAGATTTTTACTCGAGCGGCAGCTTCTCAACGCTGACTGGTAGTTTCTCATCACGAGCGGTCGCGAGCATACGCGACCACTCGCAATGAGAAACCTGACCTCCCCGCATTGAGAATCTCGCCGGGAGGTTTATTTTCCACGCTCGCGATCGGCAACTTGATGTTGCTGATCGCGAACGAGGAAAAAGTCTCGCCGGATGTCATTTTGCTTGCTCGCGGTCGCCAACTTGACGTTGAGGACCGCGAGCAAGCAAAAATGACCGCTGCACTACGCTACGCTACGCTACGCGTGTTTGCACTGTGCTACGTGCAATTCGCGTTGTGCAAAGTAGCGCAAACTTCGCAAACTACGCGAGCGTAGCGTAGTGCTTTGCCCAGGGTTAATCTCAATCATATTACCATTTGGAGTACTGGGCAATCTGTGGTGCAAACATACACAACAATTCACTGCCCATCTGCTGAGGCTGGTGCTCTGTAGATACGTATATGACTACAGCCACCTAAACACCTGCTAACAAATAGGAATAAATGCTAGTGCACGAGTTGCTTTGAAATGTTTGCATAGCTTTATTATTATTATTGATATAAGGTTTTTGAGAGTGCATAGCTACCCCACAGGGTTTCCCAGTGCTAGACATATACGTAGGTGACTTAGCCAGACACAAGCCAGAGATAGAAAAGCCATGTTTATAGAAGTTTGCGAAAGGCGGCCAAGGATTGACCTTCTCAGCAGGTCGGGCGGTGAGTTCCAGAGCAAGAAAACGAGTGACCGCTCTGATGGGTTATTTAATTATGGGGACCTTGCAGAAGTTCAGGTTGCTTGACTGAAGAGAACAGCTGCAGCAATAGGGTTTCACTAGCTGTTGCTGATAGCATAGTCCTGTCTTTGACATGGCATTATGCATGCAGCATAGGGCCTTGAACTGTACGCTTTTTTCAAAGGGGAACCAGTGGAGGTAACAAAAAAGGCTAGACATAGAAGTGTGATTAAGGAGATGAACTAGTAATCTAGCAACTAAATTCTGGATGAGTTGTAGGCTTTTGATTGAGGTCTTGCCAGTCCCCAGGTAGAGAGTAGTGCCATAGTCTAACCTTTTTAAAATAAAGGCCTGGATGGCCGTCCGCTGAGCAGAAAAGGGAGGCATCCAGATTATTTTCTTTAGCCACTTTAGGACTGCAAACAAGTAGAGGCTACCTTGGAGATGTGGGTTTTCATAGACAGTTTGTCGTCCAACCAGAAACCCAGGTTCTTTACCTTAGAAACCGACAAAGGAGGGGCTCTGAGGACATTAGGCCAATGGTGAGACTCCCACAATTGGGAGTCCTTGCCCATCACCATAACCTCGGTCTCATCACCATTTAACTTCAAGGAGTAACTGCTCATCCAGGTGGAAACCTCTAGGAGACAGGAATTCAGGGTGTCCACACAGTGACCCTCAGTAGATGGCAGGGAAAAGATGATCTGAGTGTCATCAGCATAGGAAAATAAAAGGAAGCCACAGCCTTTGATGATGTGAGCTTGGGAATGCACATAGATGTTAAATAACATCAGGCTCAACGCGGAGCCTTGGGGAAATCTAGATGAATGGGGATGACAGCTAGATGCAGAATTGGAGGAAAAGATCTGAAAGGTCTGATTCTGCAAGAACAAAGCCACCCAGGACAATGCTTGGCCTGGAAACCAATGTGCTCTAGTCTTTCCCGGAGTATTTTGTGAGACACGGTGTCGAAAACCATGATCAGGTCAAGCAGGATCAGTACCGCCATGCCACCACTGTCCAATAGCAGTCTGAGGTGCTCTGTATCTCCCAGTAGTCTGAATACAGACTTTGACAGATAGAGAAGACCATGCTACTCCACAAAAGATGAGATTTGCTGGTAACATGTTTTTCCAAGACTTTAGAGAGCAGAGGGAGCAGCGAGATTGGCCTGTAGTTACCAATTGGCAGGATCCAGACTTGGTTTCTTCAGTAGGGACAGAACCATAGCATGCTTCCATACTCAGGGAATTCAATCCTCTTGCAGTGAAGAGTTAAGAAAAGTGGTCATAATTTGTAATGATTCAGGGCAAAGTTCACTGACATAGGTGGGAGAGGGGTGCCAGGGGAGAGCCAGACTTTATGGATTGCAAAAGCGTACGAAAGATGGAAACATCAATAGGAGCAAACAAGTCTAGGCATTGATTAGGACAAAGGGCAGTTGGATTGACAGTGTCAGATTCCTTGCACACGACAGGAGTTATGGTGTCAATAATCCTTCAATCCGACGTAGGCTTGAGGGTCTGGGCAGTGGATAAAGGAAGTTGGATATCCGCCACCTTTTTCTCAAAGAAGCAGGCTAGTTCTTCGCATTGTTACAGTGAAAGGGAGGGTGGGGGGACATCTTTCTAGGTTCCGACAACATTTTGACTTCCCTAAAAAGCGTTTTCAGGCAATTTTGAGCAGCAACTATTTTATCTGCATAGAAAGTAGCACGAGTAGATCTACATAGTTTATGGTATTCTTTCAACTCTGATCTGTATTAAAGCGTGTCTTCCTCATCACATGATTTTCTCCAGCTCCTTTACAGATGCTTACCCTGTTTTTTTCCCCCTGGAGAGTGTCATTAAACTAAGGGGCTGGATGATGCAGTCTGGCCGGGATGGTAGTTTTAGCGGGTAGAATCGAATCAAGGGAATCCTGAATACTGGCCCAGACTGGGTAAAGTATCAAGGAGCAGGGATTTGAAAGTAAAGAGATCGGGCTTAGACCAGCTTCTAGAGAGAGTAGATGGTCCTGGGGCTGATGCCTGTCCTAAGACCTTTAAGCTTAAAAAAAGGGGGTCTAACAGATGTCCGGCATTATGCGTAGGGGCAGAATCAATCAGATGAAGGTTCAAGGATCTAAGGTCCTCTATCAGGAAGGATGCTAAGTCACAGGTAACATCCTCCAAGTGGATATTCAGATCCCCTAGCACATTAAAATTGGCACATTTAAGGGTGTAGGGAGAGAAGGCATCTGGTAAGGGGGAGCACCAATTGCCCACATAATCCAGAGGGCGATCGATCAGGGTCCCTGACAAAGTAAAATTATTTGAAAGGCAAAGAGAGAAGAAAAAGGCTTCACAGTCTGGAATGGAGAGAGCTTATATTGGAAATGCTCTTTGAAGAGATTTGCAATGCCACTCCCTTTCTTATCCACCCAGTCACGTCTGCCAATGTAGTAGTTAGAGGGAAGTAATGCAATAATGTCTGAGGATGAGGCTGCATTAAGCCATTTTTCAGTGAGAAACTCTGCGTCTGGCACGTTATCCAAGAGAAAGTTGAAGAAGTGAACTGATATTTAGGTAGGGAGTGACAGCTGATGTTATAAAAGCAAACGTTCATGACTTTAGCATTACATGTGTCTCAGGCCTCTTCCCTGATGACATTGAGGGTGGAAGCATCAGCTTTTTGAGAGGAACAAGGAGCATTTTCACCAGTGGGAATCTGAAAAGTGCAATAGTTGCACCTCATGGAGCTCACCGAGGGGTCTTTAGACCTCATGACTGGCTGGGTGGAGCGCCTTGAGCTGACTGGAAGAGAAGACCACTTTTATAAGATTGAAAGGGACAGCATTTCTGGCCCATGGGCCCATTTGGGCATGGACGGGTGCAGACAGGCTTGCCTTTGATGCACCAGCGGCACGCCCGCTGCATGTCTGTGCCACGGTGGCCCTTAAGTAGTGACTGTGAGCAGAGAGTCAGGAACTGGAGCGCTAACCACTTTCAAAATGCGGTCCGACCAAGATGGCCACAACGAAATGTGAGTGCAATCACAATGAGCACCACAGAAGAAATTAGAAACTCATAGTGAATATAAAAAAAAGTTAAAAGGCCCCAGGCCCCCAACAAATGACCAAACTTGGAAATATACAATTTTTAAAAACATAGGAGATGCAGCAAGACACCCTACTTTTGTCTGATTCTTGCCATGCCACAGCACTCCTTAAGTAGTGACCGGGAGCTGGAGTGCTAACTGCTCCGAAAATGTGGGCTAACCAATATGGCCACTAGGAAATGTGAGCACTTTGCTCATTTCACCTTTTGGGCTACTGCGTCTACTGTGATTGTGCTAGGCAGATAATTATAAGACCGTGTGAAACCCAAATGTCTGCCAACAAGCAATAACAGATGCAAAGTCACAGGTGGCAACAAACACACTAACCTTGAACAGAACACATACATACAATAATGACACAGCTATGCCATGCAGTTGGCTATCACCATTTAAACAAGAGCACTTGACACCATGGTATACCCACACATGCCAGTAGACCGAACTCAAGCTTGAGGCTTGCAATTTTTAAAACCAAAAATGTCTTAAATTTAGCATTCTCCCTTCTGAAATTTCCCCCACTTCAATAAAGTTTATGATATTAACAAATACCTTTGATTATTTTTTTTCAAATCTCCATCTTTCTGCTTCCCAAATGTTGCCATGCATGCATGCCACACACTACACACTAACAACCAAAATATCATACTTTACAGACCACTTAACATACATCTAGCATGGTTGAGATATGTTGTGTATACTGAATACACATCACTTTACAAATCACACACTAGAAAGACCACCTGGTCCCCTAATGCACTCAACTGGGCAACAATGCCATATATTTGGCAAAAAGCTGCCAACTAAACAGCCCTCATCTTCACCACACCAACATTATTTTTAATTCAGAAAAAGTTATATGAACATACCATGCCATCAGATATACATCATTGCATACTAGCTATTTATGTGTCAAGTGATGCAGCCTAGAAAATTATTAACATAAGTTGAACAATGGACAGCTGAAGAACAAGCTTAATAGAAATCAGATAAGGTATTTGCCAAACCCGTCTATTCACTTGATAAACCCCAAAGATCATTAGCATTATCAAACGTATTTTACTTATGCATTAGTCATCACAATCATTACTCTAGATTATATATTTAAGAAATCTCAACTAATCATACACATCTAAAGAAAACCAAACAACAATGCACAATCAAATGGGATAATTTAATTCCACTACAGTATCATAAGGGTGGCCAAACTATGAAAGGGATTCAGTCCAAAGCGTTACACCAACATCACATGTGTGTATGTTTGTGTATGTATGCACATGCGAGCAGGTGTGCTTATAATTTTGAGAATTTTTCAGAGTACTGGCATTGTGAATATCACCTATTATAAAAGTTTTGACCTGTGAGCCCTGCTTCATGTTAGAGGAACTTTAAATGGCTATGTTTTAATAAAGTCATACTGTGAAAGTTTTCTGTATATTCATGATAATTTGTATTTGATTGGGGTACACAATAGTTGAATATAAGTTAACCTTATTAATATTTACCTTTCCTCAGCTTCAGCAACATTATATAAAAACCTGTTTTTGTGCCTATTCTTAAGCACGGCCCATTCATCATACATGTTTTTACCTCATTCAGGATAACTTCTCTTGTTGTGGCCTGAGGTGTGGTGCTGTCTGGCGAGGGAGGTAACAAAGACTGTTCTCGTGCTTTAAGAGTGAAACTGTGTGTAAAAACTCTAAGTTTTAATTGCTCGAGTGGGCTTTCTGGATTTCCAGGCGAACACTATTCTGGTCCCCTTAGTGGCCCGTCTGTGAATTCTGAACATCAGATCAACAAAGAGTGAACTCACCATCACAGATCTAGAGATTTATGAGTGTCCATTTAAAAAAAAACATAAGCAGAACTTCAAATGTAGGTATTTGTAAGCTCTTATTAAAACATTTGGTATTTTCTGTTTGTCAGCATTTTAAATATTTGATTGTGCTAATGTTTTTATAGTATTCAGTATGATTTCCTCACATCTAGTATTGTCTACCTTAGTGTTAAATAAATAATTTTGAAATAAAAAGATATGGCACACTCTTTGACATCTTAGAACAAAGGTGAAATCTAAGGGGCAGATTTACTGAGCAAAGTGACGCAAGACAAGGAAAGTCCTTAAGTCAAATCTAACAAGCGTGTTGTTTTTTGGCAGCCTACGTGTTGCAAGTGCTGTATCCCTGTGCATGACGTAGTAACACATCCAAATACAATTTGTAACATCAATTACTTGGTGCAAGTGGCCATTACAATGATGAATGCCTGCACCTAAATTCAAATGACCATCACATTCAAAGTTAACCAGCGTATGCACTTAACAAAGTAGACATTTAATGAATCAGTTGTATTACCTGCCATCTTGGTAAAGAAAAATAAGTACTTCACATTTTTCTCTGAAACATTACTAGGAATCAAACAATTGCTAAGCAAAATGAATGCTAGGACTAATTTGGTCAAAATAAAAGTAAGAATTTATTCAACAAAATGAGATAAGGCTCTCAAAAGAATAATTAAGCCAAATGGCAGTCCACCAAGTGAAACATCTGCACTGTTGTGCAGTGGCACAAAGCTTGCCTCCAAATACACTGCTAGGGGAACCTCCTCAGGATGGGGCATTTAGTAGGCAGACCAGGCACCTCCAAGGTCTTACATGGGAGGAGGGGGTTTGGGTTTGAGAGGGATGCTCCTGGGTTTGGGAGGGGTGCACTTAGGTTTAGGAATAGGGGTGGTTTTTGGAAGGGTGCTCTTGCGTTTGGCAGGGGTAGGTTGGGATGTGGAAGGGATGGATTTGCCTTTGGTTGGGGTGGCTTGGGATGTGGAAGTGGTGGGTTGGGGTGTGGAAGGGGTGGATTGTCATTCGGTAGGGGTTGGTTGGGATGCGGAAGGGGTGGGTTCAGATGTAGAAGGGGTGGGTTGGGGTGTGGAAAGGGTGAGTTGAGGTGCGTAAGGGCTGGGTTGAGGTACAGAAGGGGTGGGTTGGGGTGTGGGAGGGGTACATTTGTATTTGTTAGGGGTGGGTTGGGGCTTGGGAGGTGTTAGGGCAAGGGTAAAAAGGACAACATCTATGGGAAAATGGGTAGGGTGTTTTGGGGGGAGTTGGGTATGGGAGGTAGAGGGAGTGGCAGTGTCTGATGTGCATGTGTCTGTTGAAGGTGCAGGTGCCTGTGGGTCTGGTGTCGGTCGTGCACGTTTGTGTGTGTCTTGCTTGCTAGGTGTCTGTTGTGTGCTTGGGTGTGGGTGTCTGTGTTTTTTGGGTGTGTATTCTAAGGTGGGTGTTTGTGTGGATGGGTGGTGGACAGAGATGCAGGTGAAAAAGGAGCAGTAGGATCTGCCACCACTAGGGAGTACTCATTGGAGGAGGCCTCCAAAGAAGATGTTGAGTCGCTGGTCGTATCCGTTGCACTCCCCTCACCCTCCGTGCCACTGGGTCCCTCAGTGTGGGTGGTGTTTTTACTAGGCCTGGGTGGTAAATTCCGTTCCGATCGCGGAATTTGCGGAATTTGGGTAATTTCGCGTTCCGCGGAGAACGCGAAATTGCCAAAAATTCCGCGATCCGCGGCTTCGTGGAATTTTTTGCTTGTTCGCGCTTTCAAAATGCGTGTTCGCGAGATATTTCTCCCCGAGCACGCAAACAGCGTTCGCGAACAGGAAAAAGCATCGCGAACGGGCGGAACAAGCAATTCCGCGTGTTCGCAGAACTTTTGCGTGCTCGCGGAGATTTTTTACCATTTCGCGGAGCTTTGCGTAGCGCGACTACGCAAATTCCGCCCACCCCTAGTTTTTACCCAAACCACAGTGGCCAACTGCTTCCCTGCCTACGTTGTCATTTTCTCCTTCACCTGCCCCGGATGATGCTGAAATTACATCTACAATGGTGTTATTGGATCTGTTTAAACAGAACTGATCATGAACTTTGATCACAAAACTTTTCTCAAGTTTTCAAATTTCACCTGCTTTAAGGCTCTCAAACTTTGGTTCTACATTACCATTAGCTCATGCATGATGCCAACATGTTCCCAAAACATTTGGTCACACTTTTATGATCTTGTTTCTTATTCATTATTATGTTTCCAAGGAACTGTTTCACATCTCTGAATGGTTGGCCTTTGTTGTTTAGAATAGTGCACTGATGTCACCAAAAGAATATACACCAAAAATACCACTGTACAGTGTGTTCACTAGGACATAAAATCAACATACTTTTCATTCTCAATAAGTAAAACATGACTCAACGTGAGTTAACAAATACTGCAATGTTGTACCAATATTAGCATAAACTGAAAGCAGGTTACCTTTGTTTGACAATTTCACAATGGTAATACTTACTAGAAAACACTAAAGTATGTGCCAATTGTCAAAAATTATAAAAGAATTCTGTACTGAAGGAGCTTAGCAATGTATCACATGCTACAGGCAAAAATGGTAAATCTAAGCAGGGCAACAAAAAGATAGAAGAGGAAGAGATGGCACAATACAATACCAGTGGACTGGAGAGGTACAAGAGAATAATATGGGGTAGAAAAGAGGTGTAGAAAAAAAGTAGTGGGAAGGAGGTGCACAATTGACCAGTAAATAAGAAGAGGCAAGAAAATAGAACATGAGGGTGTGTTGGTGGAACCCTAATTGTACAGTAAAGAGAGGGTAAACATAACAAAAGGGAACTCTTTCTGCTTGGAAAGCATTCATTAAATTATAACAAGTTAAATGCATTACCTCTAAAAACAAGCATTGGTAAATCCAAACATGTCCTATGACCTATTCACTTGGCCAATGCTTTTTGCTGAAAAAAGAGTGCAAGCATGTGTCCATGCAAATGCATGCCTATGTTTCATGCTGTGATTGCAGTCCAAAGCAAACACAAGGAGATGATGGACGGAGTGCTGAAACTTTTCAAACACTCACCCCCAGTCACAGATCTGGGTTGAATCCATCATCCTTCTTTAGCTCACTTCTCCACCCCACTTCAGACACAGCTATGTGCAAATCAGTCTTGACCCTATGCCTCATGGGAACAGTCTAGCCCGAACTGCCAAGCCATGTCTTCCCTGGACCGGAAACAAGCATCCTGGGACCAGTTTTGAGGTTTCACCCCTCATCAGCCAGGCTAGCTTGAATCCAGTGGCAAAGTGAGCAAAGGACCCACGTCTGGGCATACCCTGCCAATTTAGGGCAAAGAAAGCAAACACTAGGAGATGATGGACGGAGTGCTGAAACTTTTCAAACACTCACCCCCAGTCACAGATCTGGTTTGAATCCATCATCATTCTTTAGCTCACTTCGCCACCCCAGTTCAGACACAGCTATATGCAAATCAGTCTTGACCCTGTGCCTCATGGGCACAGTCCAGCCTGAACTGCCAAGCCATGTCTTCCCTGGACCGGAAACAAGCATCCTGGGACGGGTTTCGGGGTAACAGTCCTCATCAGCCAGCCTAGCTTGATTCCAGTGGCAAAGTGAGCAAGGGACCCACGTCTGGGCATACCCTGCCAACTTAGGGCAAACAAAGCAAACACAAGGAGATGATGGACGGAGTGCTGAAACTTTTCAAACACTCACCCCCAGTCACAGATCTGGTTTGAATCCATCATCATTCTTTAGCTCACTTCCCCACCCCAGTTCAGACACAGCTATATGCAAATTTCTCTTGACCCTGTGCCTCATGGGAACAGTCCAGCCCGAACTACCAAGCCATGTCTTTCCTGGACCAGAAACAAGCAACCTGGGACCGGTTTCAGGGTAACACCCCTCATCAGCCAGGCTAGATTGAATCCAGTGGAAAAGTGTGCAAGGGACCCACGTCTGGGCATACCCTGCCAACTTAGGGTGAACAAAGCAAACACAAGGAGATGATGGACGGAGTGCTGATACTTTTCAAACACTCACCCCCAGTCACAGATCTGGGTTGAATCCATAATCATTCTTTAGCTCACTTTGCCACCCCACTTCAGACACAGCTATGTGCAAATCAGTCTTGACCCTGTGCCTCATGGGAACAGTCTAGCCCGAACTGCCAAGCCATGTCTTCCCTGGACCGGAAACAAGCATCCTTGGACCGGTTTCGGGGTTTCATCTCTCATCTGCCAGGCTAGATTGAATCCAGTGGCAAAGTGAGCACGGGACCCACGTCTGGGCATACCCTGCCAACTTAGGGCGAACAAAGCAAACACAAGGAGATGATGGACTGAGTGCTGAAACTTTTCAAACACTCACCCCCAATCACAGATCTGGGTTGAATCCATCATCATTCTTTAGCTCACTTCGCCACCCCAGTTCAGACACAGCTATCTGCAAATCAGTCTTGACCCTGTGCCTCATGGGAACAGTCCAGCCTGAACTGCCAAGCCATGTCTTCCCTGGACCGGAAACTAGCATCCTGGGACCGGTTTCGGGGTTTCATCCCTCATCAGCCAGGCTAGATTGAATCCAGTGGCAAAGTGAGCAAGGGACCCACGTCTGGGCATACCCTGCCAACTTAGGGCGAACAAGGTAAACACAAGGAGATGATGGACTGAGTGCTGAAACTTTTCAAACACTCACCCCCAATCACAGATCTGGGTTGAATCCATCATCATTCTTTAGCTCACTTCGCCACCCCAGTTCAGACACAGCTATATGCAAATCAGTCTTGACCCTGTGCCTCATGGGAACAGTCTAGCCCGAACTGCCAAGCCATGTCTTCCCTGGACCGGAAACAAGCATCCTGGGACCGGTTTCGAGGTTTCACCCCTCATCAGCCAGGCTAGCTTGAATCCAGTGGCAAAGTGAGCAAGGGACCCACGTCTGGGCATACCCTGCCAACTTAGGGCAAACAAAGCAAACACTAGGAGATGATGGACGGAGTGCTGAAACTTTTCAAACACTCACCCCCAGTCACAGATCTGGTTTGAATCCATCATCATTCTTTAGCTCACTTCGCCACCCCAGTTTAGACACAGCTATATGCAAATCTGTCTTGACCCTGTGCCTCATGGGAACAGTCCAGCCCGAACTGCCAAGCCGTGTCTTCCCTGGACTGGAAAAATGCATCCTGGGACTGGTTTTGGGGTAACACCCCTCATCTGCCAGGCTAGCTTGAATCCAGTGGCAAAGTGAACAAGGGACCCACGTCTGGGGATACCCTGCCAACTTAGGGCGAACATGATGATATATTGAGTGCATACAGCTTGACACAGCCACCATTTTGTTTATTTTTTTTATTTACCTGTTCCGAGATGGGGGACTCCCTTTTAAGAGTAAAATAAAAAATGAATTTACACCTTTGTATAAATTGTTCAGGCGGACAGAATTGTTTTTACAGGACCACGATATGGCTGGGGGTATAGGAGCAAAGGAGAAGAAGGTGGGTGGAGCACGTTGGGGACTAGTGAATGTAGTGGGGGCAATGGGGAGTGGAAAGGAGAGAAACGGAGGAGAAAAAAATGCCCATTTGGGGGAAGAAAAGACTGAGTAGGCCTGGTGGGAGGAAGGAGCAACATGAGGGTCAGGATGCTTGTTTGTGGGGGAAGCATCACATGTGAGAGAGAGGAAGAAAACACATACACTCTCTTGGAGTGCAAAAAGAAGAAAAATAGTTGTTTGCTAAATGTGAGCAGTGGAAGGATACAAGTCCAGTCACAATGATAATAAAAAAGTTATGCTCCAGGGTAAGCACAATCACAAAAAGAGAAGAAAACAAATGAAAATGACAAGAAGACCAACCAGTGGTCAGCAAAGTGTTGGTCAAAAGCCCACTGTAAGTTTTGGTATGGTTCACAAGAGGAATTTCGACCACAGACAGCTGAAAGCTGACGGTAGGTGAGACCTAATAATTACAGGTTTCCTTAAGATGTATTTTTTCCAACAGAATCACAAACAATATAGGGAAATGTGGCAGAGTAAGGAAAGATACATAGGATGGAAGGGAAGAGGACAAACATTGTTAAACCAGAATCTCATTTCTCTTTCTCTAGTGGAAAGGATTTAGGCCTTTATTACAGGTGGGCCGGTAAAGAGTGTTTAACCAATACCCCAAAGTGAGGAATTTACTGGGTTCAGCCAATACCTCATATTTCAACTTTTTACATGGAATGCTAGAAATTTTCAGGGCTTATTTACAAGCCCGGTGTGCCACTGGAACGTCACTTTTTTTGATGTTTCAGCGGCGCACAATCCATAGCCATATCTACGAGGCCACCAAAAGCCACTCTGCGTGACTTTTTATGGCCTTGTAGATATGATGTAAGGCAACACAGCTCAAGTCGCTGTGTTGCCTCACACTGTGTCAGGGAAGTGTGCCATGGGCATTGCAGTGGGTGTTCCCACTCAACGCAAATAGTATTTGACACAGTCCCAGATTTACAACAAAGCATAAATCTGGGAAAGCGTCCAAACTGTGTGTCTCCCCAGGGGAGGCGTAACAATTGTTTTTGTACAGAAAAGTGCCCCTTGCTGCACAAAAACAAGCATGCCAACAATTCTGACACCCTTACAAGGGTGCCTGCATTGCACTAGGCACTAGGCACCAATTTGTGCCCCAGCGCAGGCAAAAATGACAGGAATGCACAGTATTTTATGAATCCGGAGCATTCCTGCCCTTTCAATTTGGTGTAGGGCAGCACAGCAAAAAGACTTCTGGCGCTGCCCTACACCAAATCCTTGTAAATGAGGCCCTGCATGTGGAATCAGTGTTTACCTCACTGGATTCCACGTGTATCTGAGTTTTCCCTTACATTTTCCCATGCTAAACCGAGATGATGTAGTCCGTACAGTAAAACTCAGACTTTGATACCTGTGCAAAGGTGTCTTTGTGTATGAATCTGAATTTACCCAAACACGCAGAATCAGGGCTTAAAAAAACAGTAGGAAATCGGAGGATTAGAAGATTCCTTACTATAGGATGGCAAACAGTCAAGTGTGCTCTGGAACTTCACTACAACCCTCCAACCCACCCACCCCGTCTTCCTTCAACAAATGCTTTTTTTTTTGAGCAATCAAATACATCTAGATAATTATTTCCACGAATAAATTACTTTAGCAGTGTAACTAATTTTGGCACATTCGCTAATCACATATTTATTTTGTGTCTGAATGAAAGCACGAAATCTATCCAAGATGTTTCTGTCCATAATGGTTTTTGGTTATAACTGCATACTTGGTTGGTGCTTTAAAAAGAGGAACAGGAGAGTGATTACAACATGTTGGCTATGTTCTGTGTGCAACCAGCTCTTATTCTACTGTGGTATGTCATGCGCACTCCCATAGCCTCTCAGTGTAGCCACTTCTTGCGTAGATGTCACATGGAACATTTGAACATTAAATTGTGGCTTTTGTACCCACTTCTGCTTTTGCTGTGGAGCTAACAGGGTATTATGGGCACATCCGTTCCTATTCAAATAAACATTAGTGGAAATGGAGAGTGTCTTTTGACATTGCCCACACCTTATGTTGGTGGAGTGCAGACACACTGCTGCAATCAGAGAGGAAGCCTAAAATACCAGGCGTTTGTTCAAAAGGGGGTGATTCACCTTGACCATCCTGAATATTTGACCCTGAATTTGGTGAACTCAGCTGGTTGGAGATTTCCGCAAAACCAACTTATCCTGCAGTTGCAGAATCTACATGTTCACAAAAAAGGATATAGCCCTCCCCCCGACCTTCCCTCCCACTGCCCCGCAACGCTTTACTGGTAAAGGAAGTGATTTTTGGAAACCTGGGCTTCTGTCATAGTCCAGGCTATTCTACAAACATAGTAGTGCATCTGTTTCCTTTGCATTGCACGGTTAAATGTTTCAATATTTTATTCGGTTGCTTAGATTTGTATTCCGTGTGTTGTTTACCACTGTCCTTTTTATAGGGTGCTCCGTTGTTTGTGGCCTGCTTCAAACAATAAACTGCACATAAAGCCAAATAAAGGAAAATGTATTAATATAATTCGAACAGAAAATACTTTGGGGCAGATTTACAAGCCCCTTGCGTGACTTTTGCGCTGCAGTTGCGTCACTTTTTTGACGCAACAGCGGCACAAACAATGTGGCCTACTTACAATGTGACGCATCTAGGGAGATGCGTCACGTGGTAAAGCCCTGCGTCACATTATACCTGCGTCAGGTATAATGTATGCAGGGTGGGCGTTCCCAGGCAGGAAGGCCTCATAAAAGTGACTCAGTGAAATCTACACGATTTCACTGCGTCACTTCTAGGACGCCACAGCGTCAAAACCTTACGCCTGCTTGAAGCAGGCATAAGGAGTGACGCATTGTAGTGGGAATAGGCCTCAAAAAGCATTGCTGGAGTTGCGTCGTGCTTGCGACACGACTCCAGCAATGCGTGACTTTTGCCCCAACAGATGCGTCAGAATTTCTGACGCATCTGTCAATCCTTGCGCCATGGTGCGCCGTATTGTAAATACGGCGCATCCATGGTGGCGCAAGGGTTTCTTAGTGTGGCGCAGGGAAAGTGACGCATCTCTACAGATGCATCACTTTCTTGTAAATCTGCCCCTTTATTGTGTGTACCTTTCAAACAGCAAATCATTAACTACTTCACCTTGTTAATTTCAGTAACCCAAAAAAGGAATAGTAGGGCATATTAGCAAGACCCACGTTAAAATCATCGCCGTTTTAGCGGCAGGAAACTGCCGCTAAAACGGCGATAATGGGCTTGATAATATGCGTTATAGAATTCCAATAGAAGCCCAGGTTAGATGTGCAGGACATCTAACCTGGGCTTCTATTGGAATTCTATAACGCATATTAGCAAGCCCATTATCGCCGTTTTAGCGGCAGTTTCCTGCCGCTAAAACGGCGATAATTTTAACGTGGGTCTTGGTAATATGCCCCACAGTTTTTTGACTTTCTAATGGAGAAGGGTTTTTTGGCCTTCTGATAGAGAAGGGTGACTTTAAATCAATCCCAACATTAGCACAGGGTGGCACTAAAAGCACTACTATCATTAGTTTTCAGATTGCATTTTCATTGGTGTGTCCATGTGAGTATTAGTAAAATCTGCATGAAATATCTGATCATATGCTTTGACTCGAACTTGCTAATTGTCTTGTATCCATCCCTCCTTCACCAATAGCCAATGAGTCTGGTGGTTGTACCGTCCTTTGACAGATGCAATTAGGAAATTAACCTAAATAAGTAACTTTTGTTTTAAAATTTCACTAGACAAACTCAGCTTCTTTCTGTGGTTAAAATTTTGTGTTGCTATGAAATGTGGCTCTTTCAGGTCAGCGCTTGATGCACGTAAGGTTTGTAGAGTGATGCATTAAATACATAGGAAGACCAAAATTGATACTAAAATATGCATCATGAAAAAACACCCAAGTGAGGCACAGTGTTTGCTAGGAAGAAAAGTTTATATGGATTCGAACAAGAGGCCAGACAGTTCTATGTCATTGAAGCAGGAGACACGAACATTTATCCTACATTAAAGATCAGAGAAGAATGGCACGAAAAACAGAATAACAAGTAAAAACAAAATGTAGCTCTGCCCCCTACCAAACTAATAACAAACTAGCAGAAATTATGAAATTGTATTGGTTGCCAAAACATGAAAAAGGAAGACGGTAATCGATCAAACTTAACATTAACTGTAATAGTATATGACAAAGGATCACACATTTAGGCATCCATATTTAACAAATAGAATTCAACCCCGACAACACAAAAATCATGAATCTAAATGAAGATAGAGTTTAATGAAGACATCAATAAACTAAACTACGAAATTGTTGGCTAAAAGTAGGCCCTTAAGAAGAAAGAAGTATGACCAACCTACACCAGTAAACATACAGAGGACTTACCACCACACATTATATTTCCAACAAATGTATTCTCAGTAATAGAGCTGAACCTAGAATACTAGCTGTTTTTCTAAATTTCCTTTGCTTTAATATATCACTCCTTTGTCAAAATAAAGCACACTGTGAAACATGTATGTGCGTATGTATGTATGTATGTAGATATGAATGTATGCATGTATATTGTATTTTTATAGCACAAACCTAGCTAAAAGACCAGAGAGTGCATTCTGGAGGAACCCTCAGCCAGTTAATCTCCCATTCAAGCTCTTCAACCGAAAATTCTAAACCTCCTGAATTTCTCTACCTTCTTTGAAACAGTGTTTCTAAAGAAACTCCTTCATCCCCTTTGAGACTGGTTTACCATATCTAGCTGTGTCCTCTTCTGGCTGCATTACGTCTTCTCAAACCACTCCACAAAACGCTGAACGAAAGCTAAAAATGCACCTTCTTGCTGGAAACTTTGCCCATGAACTTGCATTGTTAATTTGAGGATTCCAACCGGGAAAACGATTTCCACAATAGTATGTTATGCTCCATACAAATGATGAATGCTCACATTTGCATATAGATGTAAAACTGAGAGGTCCTACTAACCCCTTTAACAATCCCGAGCTATCACTGTAGAGGGCAGATGGCCTAGAGAGCTGATTATGGACCCACCACGGATGTGATAATCTGGCCCAAGATCCAGGATAAAATGGAAACCCCATCTTGATTACCACATTCCTACATTCTTGTAGGTACATTCCTACCTACAAGACAGAAGTTCATCTGTGAGTGAGTGGATACATTATGGAACAGAGACTGAAACATTTCTCTTTAAACTACCAAATGTCAAACTACAGGCCATACATTTTGCTCAATACAATCGGTTTAACATGTATAATTTCATATGCTGTAACAAATAGTGAGGAAGTGTACACTTTCACTTCCAAATAAAACTCAAGTTTTATCATTTTCATAATCTCCTCAACTCATTCAGAAGCTTAGCATTAACTGCTAATTAAATATCATTGGGAGCAATGTACAACCATAGCCGTGCCTATTCAATTTTTTGCCTCGTAACATTTAAGAGAATTGTCAGAATCATGAGTCCTCATTTTCATGAGACACAAATAAGTGATAGTGCGCTTGAAAAAAACATGCAATAATTTTACTTTAATTCGAATATTTTGAGTTTGGGAGGTAGTTTTACAGGAGCATTCTTTCATGTACTCTTACATGCCTGTGATTAGGCTCCTAAACACTCAGCTCCCTAATACTAAAATCGTAAAGAGGGCACAGTCTGTTCTATTTATATAAACTGTTTATGAATATTCTTTGAATACTCCCATTTCTTTCCCTTTTTAGATGTTTTGGGATCAATTCCCAAAAGCTTGTAACATTAAGGGGATAATTAGGATGTGGGTCGGAAAGCCTCAGACTGCTGGTGGAGGCTTTCCGACCGTCATCCTTGGTTTGACTTCCGACCGCCAATTTACAAAGACTATGGTCGGAATTAAAACCGACCGGTCAATCTGGTTGACTTCCGACAGGCTTGAGGAGCCCATTGGCCAGCTGGAAGGGCTGCATAATCCCGTGAGGAAGGCGTTTTCGCCTTTGGGATTATAATACCACTTTCCAAGAGCAAATCCATGTTGGCGTTTCCCACATGGATTTGCAGATAGAAAGTGCCTTTGGGGGCCCCTAGCAAGGCCCCATTTCCCCCTGGCCCTCTGGTAGAGGACTTGGGGGGCACCTACGGTGCCTCCCTGTAAATCCTTGCACCGTGTGGCAGGCACTGTGAAGTGCCTGCCACACGGTCCAGGAATTTACACAGGCTCCCACACAGCCCCCCTCCCATATAAATCATTTTAAAAAAAAACCAACGAGACAACGCCCCGGGGATGGGGTCCCCGCGGCCAATAAAGGCCTCAAGAGGGGGACTGTGTGGCCCCCCTCCCTTCAAAGTAAGTAAAAAAAAAATATGTGGCCATGCCCTGGGGGATGGGGTCCCTGGGGCCAAAATTAACCTCGGGAGGGGAGCCGCACTGCCCCCTTCCCGTTTAAAAAGAAAATGACTCAGGCCCTGGAGGATGGGCTCCCCAGGGCACTCAAAATATTAAGAGAAGGGGGGCCACACAGCCCCTCTTCTAACAAAAAAAAGAAAAGAAAAGCCTGCATCTCGCCGGAGGCCCCGCCCCCTCCCTGCACCACTCTGCAAATGCACCTCCTGGCATGTTCTGGGTTGGGGGTTAAGTCCCCTAGAATCTTAAGGGTCCTTAGGGGTCAACTAGCCCACCAGGTACCTCCAGTAAGCCCCACAAAGTCAAAGGGGACTTTAATCCCCATCCAAGAGCGCACCAGGGAGCGCGTTTGCAGAATAGTGGGCAAAGGGGGCGTGGCCTGCTATGAGAACTTACCAATACTGCTGTGTGGGACTTACTGGAGGTAATAGGAGGGGTAGTTGGCATCCAAGGACGTCCTTGTAAGTCCCACACAGTGGTATTGCTAAGAGGTCTTTGGAGGCCACACCGCTCTTTCTCCCCCCTTTCTCCAGCACTGGTGCAAATGCACCTTCTGGCATACTACGGGTTGGGGAATGAAGTCCACTTTACTCCTGAGGGCCTTAGGTCGCCAAGTAGCCCTCCTGGTACCTCTTGTAAGTCCTACGCAGTGGAATTCCTGAGCACTGGTCGGAGGCCCAGCCCCCTTTCTGCACCACTCTGCAAACGCGAATACCACGTTATAGGAATAAATTAGTATTTAAAAAACTGAACCATAGGTTTCAGGGACATTATAGTTAGTAATTAGCAGTTAAAAAACCTTTGAAATTCACTTAAAAAAAGCATAGGTTTCAGGAACTTTATAGTTAGAAATTAGTATTTAAATAACCATAGAAATTCACTGAAAAAACCACAGGTTTCAGGGACGTTATAGTAGTTGGAGATTTCACTCATACAAAACCAGAGAAATTCGGCCGTTATAGTTAGTTGAGCTAACTATAACTCGCGCCCCCGCAATGCACTGCTGATGACATCACATATTACATCACTCATGACATGGTCAGTGACATCACTGATGACATAACTGATTGCATCTCAAACGACATCACTGATAACGTCACTGATTTTTTCAAAAAGTGTAAAACAAATGTATAGAGATATTTTAAACAATGGTTGGCAATACCTGATTACTAACATACTGTTTGAACGTTCCTGTCTGTAGTCATTTTCAAAGAAAACCACTTATAAATTGAGTTTCCTGTTTTCGCGATCACGTCGGTAGTCACAATGACATTGGTAGTCGTGAAGACCACATATTCTTGCAAAAGTGTAAAACTCATATATGCAGATATGTTAAACAATGTTTGACAACAGGTATTTACTAACATACTGTTTAACTTTTCCATCTGTAATTAGTTTGAAAGAAAACAAGTTTTAAATTGTGTTTCCCATTTTCACAACGATGTTGGTAGTTGTGATGACGTCGACATTTGCGAAGATCTGGATTTGGAATTGGAAAGAAAGAGATATGATGTGAGGAGGCCGTTTTCAAGTAGTGACCACCCATTTCTCTGATCTTGAATCTTCCATTGATTCTAGAATTATTCTGAGCAGCTCCCTGTGGTATTTCTACGACACTCTATTCAGAGTTTGGCATTTGGTGTTTTTTGAATGGCAAAATGGCAACAGGAGGTAGTCAGCAAAATGAGGTGCCACAGAACCCAGAGCAGGAGAAGCAGGAGGTGGAACATGAAGACTTTGAAGATGAAGGGCCAACACCAAAGAAGGGGGAGCATTACATGGGACTTCTTCTCAATCCCATCAGGAGAGCCGAAGATGGTTGCCAATTTTGTTAAATATTGTCTCTGTGGCAAGATCCTCTCAAGAAGATCACACAAAAAAAAATCATGTGCGACAACATCAGTGTTGTATCATCTAAAACCTACCACTGAACGCAGTTGAAGAGGGCAAGGAAGGAGAGAGAAGGTGCAGGACCATCAACATCCTTGGCTGCACCATCATGCCCAGGACAGACAGTCTAACCACAGAAGTTGAGAGGGGTCATCCCGACATCGCCCCTGAATTGAGGCATATGGGCATGTACTGTCTGGACTGCAGCATGACAGTCACAGCTGGAGAGCAGTCCATTGATAGTATCCTTCAAGCTGCCATGCAACACAAATGTTTTTTTGTTTTTCATTTATCCTAGTTATTGCACTATTTTTGTGCTAGTTGATCCAATTTTTTCTGCCTCTTCTTGCCATTTTGTTTGAATAAAAATACCAAAAAAAATACAAGATGGTAGAAAATCACAAAAAAGTTCTACAAAAATGAAGAAAAAGAAGGTTCTTGTTAGAACTGCCTTTAAGGGATAAAAAAAGATTAAGTATGCTGTATGGGTGAGTGAGAGGCTATCTGACTGGCCATATAGGTGACTGAGTGGTTGTATGAATAAGTGAATAGGTGTGTGATAAACGGTATAGGTCAGTGAATGGCTGTTTGAGAGATTGTAAGGGTGAGTGCGTGGTTGTATGGGTGACTGACTGCTTGTGTCAGAGGGTGTATGTGTGAGATTGTGGCTGTGTGAATAGTTGTATAGGTGTCTGTATGGTTGTGTAAGTGGCTGCATGGGTGAGAGAGTATCTGTATGAGTGAGTGTATGGGTAAATTGATGGCTGTGTGAGTGGCTATATGAGTGAGCGAGTGGGTGTGTGAGTGGCTGTATGGGAGAGTGAGTGGCTGTATGAGTGTCTGTATGAGTGAGTGAGTGGCTGCATGACTGGTTGTATGAGTGAGTGGCTATGTGAATAGATTTATGGGTGGGTGACTACTAGTATCAAACCTGCATGTGTGACATAGTGGCTGCATGAGTAGCGGTATGGGTGTTTGAATGGTTGTGTGAGTGGCTATATGTGTGAGAGATTATCTGTGTGAGTGAAGGTATGGGTGATTTAGTGGCTGTGTGAGTGGCTGTATGAGTGAGTGAGTGGGTGTGTGACTAGTTCAATGGAACAGTGAGTGGGTGTATGAGTGGGTATATGAGTGAGTGAGTAACTGTATGAGTGGTTGTATAAATGAGTGAGAGGGGGCATAAGTGGCTATATGGGTGAGTTAGTACCTGTGTGATTTGGTGTTTGATTGAGTAAATTGGAGTGTGATAGTCTGTATGGGTGAGTGAATGGTTGTGTGAGTACTTCTATGGGAGTGTCAGTGTCTGTATGGCCTGCTCTATGGCTGAGTGAGTGCTAGTGTGAGTGCCTGCATGGTTGAAGTAGCAGCTGTGTACGTTGCTGTATGGGTTTGTGAGTGGGTACATGAGTAGGTGAATCGGACAATAAGTGGCTGTGTGTGTATCTGCAATGGTGAGATAGTACGTGTGTCATTAACTATACGGGTGAGTGAGTGGCTGTGACAGTGACTGTATATGTGAGTAAGTGGGTGATGAGGGGCTGTACCAGTGACCGGGAGGGTGTATGAGTGGTTTATGAGTGAGTGAATGGGTGTGTTAGTAGCTGTTTCAGTGAATGAGTAAGGGTGTGATCTAGACTATAAGTGAAATACTAGGAATGTCAGTGGTTCTATGACTGAGTGAGTGCTTCTGTGAGACACTGTATACAGAAGTAGATGTCCTAGTACCTACATAAATAAGTGGGTGAATAATTGAGAAAGTTGTTGCGTGACTACATACAAATCTGCTGTATTACATAGTAACATTTAATGATGAAATAGGCAAAAATAAGTATTGGGAAGGTGTGGGAAGAATACTTTATGTTTAAAAACACTCTCCGTGGATATCTGCAAGCAATATGTGTGTGTGGTAGAAGAAGTGTTTTCACACATCTAACGACATTCAACTGCAGCCACTATTAAAAAGAAAAAGAAGATAAATATAAGATAGTATTTAATCTTCAAAATTACATAAACATAACAATACACTTTGCTTATACTGAACGACTCTATTAGAACATGGTAAAAATATAATATTCCCTTTCTTACTGTTCTCAGCTTTCATACTTCTTCACCATAAATGATGGTTTCTAGGAAGCATCATCCTCGAACAGTGGGGAAAAACAATAAAAACCCCAAAGCTGCACAGTAGATCACTACAAATAAGTGATACTATGCATTTCGCTCACTATCATTGATTAATTAGTGTTTTTTTCTAACACTTACTACAGTAATCTGAGGAAATATGTTCATATTATTATATTTGGTGTACTATCTCAAATAATTTGAAGTAGTCTTCAGTTTTGGAGATCGTTTTGAAAACATCACCCCTGGTAGGCCAAATAATGTGTAAACTACTGATGTTCTATGTAGACAAAATTCTACACAGTACGTTTTTCACACATATAGGATGTAGAAGCTTGGTTGGAGAAACAAAAGGAGCAGTTTTTTTTACTTTTGAAGACAGTATTTGGTTTCATTTTAAGGCTGCTGTAATTGGAGTATGCCCATCCCCTTTCAGACTTTAATTAGAGTGTTGTCTTTAGTTGTTATATTAACTCCTTACTCCAATTTAAAAGACTCTTGATTTTTTAAGGATCTTATTGAAAACATTACCCTCAATAGGCCAAATAATGTCTAAAAAAGTTATAAACCATGTAGAAGAAACGTTGCATGCCGCTTTTTTATCAAGACTTCTTTCTTAGAACTTTGGTTGAAGAAAGAAAAGATCTGAGTTCGGGAGTTTGAATGGTAGTTTTGGGTTTAATTTTAGGTTAATGTCATTACATTCTGTCCATCCAGTTTCGCTCTTTAAATACACAGTGTAGTATCCAGAAGTTGTATTTACTCCTTTGTGAAAGATGATAGTTAAAGTAGTAAATATTCTTCCCGAGATTGATATTTCTCAGGCTTTGAAGTTTGTAATTTGAGTTTCCAATTTGGAACCATCTGTTCTTCATCGTTGTAGCATAACTAGAAGGCATTTTCCAGTTGTTCGTACAAACAATGTAGACATAATGGCTAATCTGCAGTTTGGGCAGGTCATATTTGGTTAGCATTTTTGTACAATTTCTCAAAAGGTACACTTTTAGAATCTGATAATGTTAAATACAGATATCGTTCAGAATTGATTTCAGTGTTGGATGGGAAAGAGCAGGCTTCACAGTCATGGTTCCATATGTAACTGAGTCCAAGTAATTCATCAATATTTATTTCTTCCTGTTCCAAGACTCCAAGGATGACCATCATAAATTCTTGTGCGTCTTGTTGAGTGTTGAGAGTAAACATTAGTGATCCGCTATATCTATCTAGAAGACCTCAGATCCCTGAGGCAGAATGTATCACAATTCTGTCAGTCACTAAACGTTGAAGTAAATTATGTAGTGCAGAACACATTCTTCTATCTGTTTTTTGTTTAATTTGGTTTACTACATGGGGTAAATGGAACAGGCTGTTCAGAACAACATTTTCATAGCAGTTGACTCCTGAACTGTTTTCAAACTGATAACCTACAGTATCTCTGTCATTTTGCAGTTTTCTCTTTTTAGCACCCTCTGGACTGTCCTGTCCGTTCTTTTCCTGAGCATCTGTAGACTGTTTTGTAATCTTCTGCTTTGGACAGATTATCCATTTCTCATAAACAGGGTACTGGCCTAAATGAGGAGCGTGTAGACTTCTTAACCGATTGTACTGTCTCTTACACAGTTTGCATCAGCATTAACTTTCTTCTCATCAAAGTCAATCAAAAATAACCCGGACAATGTTATGATTCGCGATAATGCTACATATGACATTCCTTCTTTGAATACAGAACTTCCAACATTAACAAAAACTGTATCTACACTTAAACTTTGTGATTTATGGATGGTTACAGCATACGCTATAGAGAGAGGGAACTGCTGGTGCCACACGTATAAGTCTTTCACTAGCAAAACTATTTCGGAAATTAATGAAATCAATAACCTTACCCATTGCACTATTTACTAACAATTCCTCAACTTTTAAATTATGACGCAAAATTACCCAACAGTTTTTGCTTACACATAAAAGCTTCTCTAATCCTGCAGTTTTTGATACTGACTTGTCCAAAGAATTAAATTTTGCTTGTAGCTTATCTGTTAGTAGGATAGTGACTCCCTGATGTTCCATTTTGTCAATAGCTATACTTTCAAAATATCTTCGGCCAAATTTACAAGGAAATAATGCAGTGCGGTGCTGCAAGTCATTTGGCTGTGCCGCGCTGCGTTACTTCTGAAGCAAAAGGATCCGTCATATTTACAATAATATGACGTATCCCTGAGCTCTCCCCTGCACTGGCGCACAGTTGGCTGCCATGCACCAATGCATGCACCCTTCACCCATGGTGCAAGGGTGCCTGCGCTGCGGGGATGATTGTTTTTGTGCAGCAAGGCATACCTTCCTGCACAAAAACATTCATGAGAGGTGTTTTCCTCTTTCTATGCGTGCTGCAGAATGCTGCAGCATGCATAGAAAGACTGTTGATAAACCGACTTTTCAAAGCATGTTTCCCCTCTTTTGTCAGTACTCCCACTCTAATATCCTTCAGTATGTCTCCATATTATTCATCAGATGCTTGGCGCATATTTTTTACTTATTCTTTGTATTCAAAGCTTAACCAAAGATTGACGTTGCCAATACTTCCCAGAGAATTTCTTGTTTTATTATGGAGAAGTGTTTTGAAAATAGGTTGTCTTTTTACCGGGGTAAGTTGAAGTAGGTCACTGAACACAATTAAATGCTTTCCTCAAAGAGTATATAATAGTTTGCTCTTAAAATCTGCTGCATTCTTGAGTGTATGAAGGCAAGCAATATGTTCAATACCACGCTCACTTCATCAATGAGTAGAAGCTCCTGTTTTTTCAATTAACTTGATACATCCTGGCAAGCATCACCAGATAATTTCTGGTATTCCAGTTTATTGTCGTGTGAAACAGGCAGCATTAGTAGTCGATGTAGAGTAAGTCTTTTAATACAATGTGCTGTTAATCCTGTTGGTGCTGTTACTACACATGACAAATTTGAATCTGTAGTCTTCTGTAGATAACCGGTGAGAACTTTAATAAGAAAGCTTTTCCCAGTGCCAGCTTGTCCACTGATGTACAGTAATATGGGTTTATATGAAGAACATTCACGTTGTTTCTTCTCGTGGAGAAATCCATGCTCTATTTTATCTTTAATTTTGCTGAAATTTTTCTCTGTTCATTGTTCAGTTGTTCTACTAACAGTTTGAATTACATCCACAGTTTCCTCTCTTGCTTGCTGCACTGCATTCTCCACCTCATTCATAGCTATAACTGCTTCATTTTGAATTATTGGTTCTCCACGGGAATCTTGACTTGCTGGTGCAGAACTTTGGCTGCTTTGTGAACTCTCTCTGGCTATCTCAACTGTGATGGTTTCTTCCTGTTCAATCTCATCTTTCTACATTTGCAGATCGGTTGGAAAGACAGAACACTCAATAGTGTCTTTTACAGCGTTGAATGAGTCTTCATAACAGTCATAGTTTCCAAGTAAATCTGATTCAGCTCGCCATGGCTTGTACAACTGCAAAAGTGCCAAGTAGAGAAACTCTCTTCTCGCTGCAGTTTGGCTACTCAGCTTTCTGTGGTTAATTAGATTTCCTTTGTTGTGTCTCACCAAACAACCGCCTCTTCCAATCCCTGTACATCTGCCTTCTGCTATATTTTTAGTTACATTAGCTCTATGTGAGTAGTACTTCATATATACACATGTTTTCAGATGGAGACTCCTTCTTGAGTAGTGTGTATCCAGCATGCTAGTCTTCAGAATGTCTGTACTCTTGGGATAAAATTCTGCAAGGTACTGTATTTCAGAGAAAGACTTTAATACTCTATTACGAGTGCTTGCAAGGCTTAGGATTGCCCAGCCAATTTCTCTGGACTTGGAGAACAAACTAGCTGAGCTCAACCAGTCCGAGCATTCACAGGAACCTATTTTTCTGTGGGAAAGCATTTTTAAACTGAAACTGTACAGTTTCTTCGTAAGACTCTTCTCTGCAGAAATCTCCTCCCACATCTCTTTCATCTCTGTTTTCTCTGACTTTGTTATATATGAAGTTATGTAGTGAGCAACAGCGATGAAGTTGTCTGCAACAAATTGTAGATCCATATTTTCATTCCACATCTTCAGAATGACAGGGTTGTAGTCATTTATATATTTCAAAGCTTCTGTTCTTCTTAGGTTGTATGTATTTTCTGGTGACTTTCATCTCAGGGTGTGTCTAACTGCAGACAAAAAGCTGTCAACTCTTCCTTCTGAGATCACATGTCGTGGGAATCCAAAACAACATCTTGTGCAAATAATTTCCCTTGGATATGTATTTTCCACAACAGTATTTTCCACACCTATGAGTTTGAAACAGTAGAACTTGTTGTCTCAAACCCTTGTCAGCAGTATCCGTTGGGATGGTGCATGTCACATACTGTTCTATGAAAGCCAAGACAGACTCATCAGGGCCTGTTCCAAACTTCAGGGCATCTTTACCGATAGCAGCATGTGAACATGTGGAGCACCTCTTGCTTGCCACTCTTTGCGCCAAAAGAAATCAGTCACTTCACCAAGAGAAGGTTTAGTTGTGTTGCAGATGAAAGCCATCATGGCTTAAAATCTGTGGTTAAAATATCTGCAAACATTTACAGGGTCCAATGAGCAGAGTTCTCCTGGTGTCTTCAGATTGATGTTTTTTATATTTGAGTTTGCTTCTGGTAAGAATTCAAGCAGATTATCCCACACATACTCAGCACAACTGAGTGTTAAAAACCAAGTATGCGCAACATGCATTTCAGCTCACCATGATGACGATGCCAATACTCGTTAGTACCACATTGACACACCATCAAATTAGTCAAGTTGTATTCCAGGTTTTCATCTTTTCCATGAACTTTGTCTACAAATTCCCTTGCTGACAGATTTTGCAGATTTAATCCTGTTTTGAGAATATGACTTACTGCAGAGGATAGCCCAGACAAGTTGCTCTCGAATAGTAGGGAATAGACTGGCGAAATCTAGGATCCTCTGAATAAAGTCTAGTTGATCTGTACTCAGCTGCTGGTATTTGAACAGGCGGGTCATCATACCTACCACCTACTCCAGTAGGAAATAGATGTGGAAAACAGCAAGCTTCTCAACTTATCTCCAACGCACTCAAGGGAACTCCTTTTGCTTCTTTCATTTGAAAGAGATCAATGGCATCACCAATGATCTCTTTGGAATGTAGAGGGTAAACACTGTAGTGTTCATTAATTTCGTCTGATCTGGATTGATCCACCTTTTCAATCTGACCTGTCAATGGTAATGTGTCATCCTCCATGTGTGTAATATCTTGAAGAACATCTAGGGCCAGATGTATCAAGCTTTTTATCGGTCTCAAACGGGCCGATTCACAGAATCGGCCCGTTTGCGAATGGTAAAAAGCCTTTTGGGATGAATCATCCCAAAAGGTAATCGCAAAATAGGGAATCGCAATTTTTGCGATTACCTATTTTGCAAATGCATTTAGGGAATCGCAATTTGCGATTCCCTAAATGCAATGCAGGAAGCAGTTAAAAATTGTGACCCTGCTTTAAGGAATGGTAAATTACCACCAACTTCAAGTTGGTGGTAATTTGCAAATCCTTAGAAAAATGCACATTTTTGCATTTTTCGAAAGTGCCATGTGGCGCACACACATGCCCTTAGGACATGTATGTGCGCCACATGTGCATACTTACCTTTTTTGGGGGTGCGGCAGGGTGGCCTTTTGGCCCCCTATCACCCTTGAAATTGCATTCGCAATTTGCGATTACGAATTTTGTAATCGCAAATTGCGAATGTCTTCCCATTCATTCCTATGGGCCTCTAGGCCATTTTTTAGCGAAACCTACATACATTGCATTTTGCAATTCCATAATAGCGAATCGGTAAAATTCGCTATTATGGAATCGCAAAAGGCAATGTTGATACATCTGGCCCCTAGATTTTTATAGGAAAAGTTATTTTGTACCAGATATAATGTTGCTTTTTTTACTTTACTCACATCTACTAACTCTTGTCTTATCTTTTTGCTCTTGATAGGGACAACACTGACTAGAAGTGCTTCTTCCAAATCTCTCTGCCCCCCTACAGTTTCAATGTTCTGCTTGAACTCTAATGACAAGTACACAACTCTACCTTTAAGACTTTTCTTCAGCTCAGTTGGAGGCAACTTCCCTGTCTTTGGCACCATAAGGACTATAGCTTGTAATGGATGTATATATTGTATAAGTATAGATTCATAAACATTCAAAACTTGAAGTATGTCTGGAATAGAAACAATTTCTAAATTGTTATGTACTGCTCGTGGAGGCATTTTGTTGTCTTCTAACTTTTTGTAGCAGTATTTACATATAACTTGTCATGTGGACAAATCAAACCGTTCCTCCACAAATAAGTAAACAGCAAATTGTTGCCACTGATCATTGTTCTCTTTTCACTTTTTAAATACAAATCGACAGTGTGAGTTTGACTTTTGTAGTGAGTGCATCGACAACAAATGCAAACACAGTTTGGTTTTTCTGAAGAAACACTGTTAAACTTTCTAATCTCCTCTTGAAAATTATGAACTGTAATACCTGTCTCCTGTTCTGCTTCTCCTGTAGATACCAAATTCTCATTTTCTCTTCAGTCCTGTTCAGGACCAAACAAACACAACTGCACATCATCACAAATCTTTTCTACCTCTGCCACTGTACCATGCAAAAGAGCTCTATTCATTTCTCCTAAACATAGGGCAGGAGTTTTCTTATAGTAAAGCCTCCTAACTAAAGTTCGCATTTTTGAGTGGTGTACACCTAACGTTCTGAAATCATGAGAGGTGCTTTGGCATACTTTCTTTGATAGACATGCTAGTTAGTGTCCTTGTAAATTAGTATGCTTCCTTACTTTGCATGGATCTAATCCTTGTAAAGCCACAATTCTCTGTTTTAGACTTCTGCTTGGAAACTTATGTAGGAAATTTCTCAATACATCCATTGATTGATGTTGAATACTGAAAACACTACTTCAGTTCCATTTGTATACAGGGGCGTGTCTACGTCTTCCCTGTACCTCTTCAGCAATCACTTCCTCCACATTTCTAGCTTCCATCACTTCTTTTGGAATAGGAGTAACATCCTTCACTTCATAACATCGACCCGATTCATCAACTGCATGCACTAATGTGTTCTCTTGGAAGTAGATTTCTTTGTTAAAGAAAGGCTCAGTACTTGAAGTATTTGTCTCTATTTGCAAGTATTTTCTTTTGCCTTTGTCCCCTCAAACACAACACTATTTTGTCCAGTGTCATCATTCTGTTTAGAATCAAAATAAATAGCATTCTTTTGAGAGCAAAGGCCTTATCAACTACATGCTGAACACATTCCTTGTGCCTGACTGCTTCACTTCTTCTTTTATATACTCTTCATACTTCTAATCAGATAAAGAATTACTCTGCTACGAAACATTTTAACTCTGATTTCCATAAACTGTCTCTGCCTCCTGGTTAAAGTCTGACATTTTTTGTTAGATTTTTTGTCTCCTTTTCATCCACTTTTTCTCTTTCCTTAGTGCATCTCAAACTTAATTTTTATTTACTTGATTTTGTACTCTTTTCACTTGTGCACATAACATTTTAAGGACTGTCTTTGTCCTCTTACCAGCAGCTCTTTTCTCTTTCACCACTTTTTCCTCATTTTGCCCCTTTTTTCTCAGTTCTGAGGGGATAGGGTTCTTGCTGCTGTCTCTTTCTTCTCTCAGTTTTTGTTGGCATTACAACTGTCTATAGTTAAGTAGATATTGAGGTCTGAAAGAAAAAAAGATAAGCACATTTACCTTTAAATATTTTAGTTTCAGATTACATTTTAGAAATATTTAACTACCAACATAAACAGTTCTCTTATTGTAATAAATCTAACATTACCCTATTCATTTCTATGTGTGTTTGTAAGACCACATATACCTCATTGAAGCTTCAAAGTACATGCTTAACATTGTAGGCACATAGCACCCTGTTCTATGGCCTAGTTCAGCCTACCGTAGTGGTGAGTTATACATATAAGAATAGTAGTTTATGCCTTGTGTAGTAGTTTTGGATGAGAAGGTTGGCCTAGCAGTAAAAGTGAATCCACAGGTCCAAGTGTACCAGGCCCGTAACATGATGCAAGGGCTACTTCTCTGGATGGTAGACTTGAAAGTGTCAGAGTGTCTCCGTCCCTATGTGGGGGTGTGATTGCATATGTATGTACGTTTGTTGGTATATGATTGCCTCTCTTTGTGACAACTATGGGTGTCTAAATGTGTATGTAAGGGGTTGCATGCATTGCCTCCTGGGTGTGTTAGTGAGTATTGGATTATTTATCTGTGTGTGCAAACGCCTCCATTAGCACTAGATACATAACAGTTCTGCCTGCTTGGTGTGAGTGAATGTTTAGGTGCTTCTGTCACAGTCTGACTGGGTGTTTCAGAGTCTGTCTGCTTTTCTACTTAGGTATGTGAGATTGAAGTCTGGGTCTCAAGGTGGAAGTATTATTTGGCACATGCATCTCTATGAGCACATACAGGTCACTGAATCTTCAGAGAGCATGTGTTTGTTTTTAAGCACAAAGCACACTGCCTCACTGCTTAGCTGCAGCCTACCTTAGTGGTGAGTTATACATGTTGAAGAGCAGTTTAAGCCATGTCTAGGAGTTTTAGATGAGAACACAGCACTAGCAGTAAAATTGCATGCACAAGTTCATCTCTAGCAGGCCCAACACATAATGCAAGGTCTACTTCTCTGGAAGGTAGACTTGAAAGTGTCAGTTGTTCTGCACCTATTTGAATGAGTATCTCAGTCACTATGTGGGGGTGTGATTACATATGTTTGTAAGTTTGTTGGTATATGATGGTCTCTGTGATATCTATAGTTCTCTAAATATGTATGTAGAGGGCTGCATTCATTGCCAGTAGTGCACCACAAGCTGCATTTGCAGAGTGGTGGAGAAAGGGGGTGTGGCCTCCAAAGACCATTTAGCAATCCCTCCGTGTGGGACTTATTGGAGATAACAGGAGGTGTAGCTGGCTCTCAAACATCCTTGGGGGCCAACTATCCCTCCTGTTACCTCCAGTAATTCCTACACAGTGGGATTGCGGAGACCTGATAGGAGGCCACGCCCCCTTTCTCCACCACTTTGCAAACGTGTCTCTTGGCATACTACTAGTAGGAGGATGAAGTCCCCTTGGCTATTGAGGGTCCTTGGGGGCCAACTGTCCCTCCTGTTATCTCCAGCAAGTCCCATACAGTGGGTTTGCTAAGAGGTTTTCAGTGGCCATGCCCCCTTTCTCCACCACTCTGCAAATGCTCCTCCTGGCACACTACTCTTTGGGGGAAGAAGTCCACTTTAGTCTTGAGGCACTCAGGAGGCAAAGATACCTCATACCCCCACCAGCAGTGCGCTGAGAGGTGTGCTTCCAGAGTGGAGGGAAAAGGGGGCGTCGTCTCCAACCACCTCTCAGTAATCCCACTGTGTGGGGCTTACTGGGGGTAACAGGAGGTCTTGTTGGCCCCTAAGGACCCTCAGAAGTGAAGGGGACTTCCTCCCCCAACCAGGAGCCCGCCAGGAGGCAAGTTTGCAGAGTAGTGGAGAAAGGGGGCGGGGCCTCCAGCAAGTTGCCGGCTTTTTTTTTCTTTTTTAGGAAAGTGGGCCGCATGGCCCCCCTTCCCTGTACCATTTTAGGCCCCGGGGACCCCATTCCCTGGGGCCTTACCCTTTCTTTATTTTTTTTATAAAAAAATGGGAGGCGGGCCATGTAGCCCCCTCCCACGCCAATTTCTTTAATAATATTTAATAATTCAAAGGGAGGGGGCTGAGCGGCACCCCTTCTGGGCCATTTTCAGCCCAGGGGACCCTATACCACAAGGCCTGCGCTTTTTTATATTTATTTATTTTTCTAAAAAGGGGAGGGGGCTACACGGCCCCTCTCCTGAGGCTGATTTTGGCTCCCGGGACCCCATCTCCCGGGGCCAGGCCTTTACTTTTTTCTTTTTTCTCTTTAAAGGGAGGGGGATGAGCAGCCCTGCTCCAGAGCCATTTTTGGCCCCAGGGACACCATCCCCTGGGGCCAGGCTACTTCGTTGGGGACCGCGGCGGGAGCCTGAAGGCCCCCACGGTCCCTGCCGGCTCCTCACCTCTTGCAGGAGCCAGAATTGCTTTTACACACAAGTAGCTGCTGACATGCAGCTCCTTGTCTGTAAAAGCAAAGTGCTCCACTTTGAGCAAGCAAGAGAAAAATGCTCTCGCTTGCTCAAAGCAGAGCACACTGTTTGTGTGGCACGGCGGGAGCAGTGCTCCCACTATGCCATAGCAAACTGCAATTTCCCTGGGGTGAGCACCCTAGGACATTTCTGGAGCTGGCCCTGGGGGTGGTGATCCCCAGGGCCAAGTAGGGCACTGTTCACATTTGCCCCTGGGAGGTGATGGTCCCACCTTAATTATTGCATTTGTGCCCCAGGGAGGTGGCAGTTCCCAGGACAGGGTGGTGGTGGTTAGCCCTGGGGTGGTGGCGGTCCCCAGGGCATGGGGTCCGCAACGCCCCCCCATAATTGGAAATAGCCCCAGGTGGTGGCGGTCCTGGGGCTTTGATAAGCCCTAGGAGGGGGGCCTCGTGCACCCCCCTCCTAAATTTACCATATGCCCCCTAGACCTGGCCCACCTGGTGGGTATTTTAAAGCAAGGGCTTTGAATTTGTTGAATTTTGCCTTGGATTTGCGAATCCACCCGCAAGTCTGTGGCAATTTTATTTAAAAAAAAAAAAGACTATTCACCCCCATATCTGGGGGTTCAGGGTATTCCTACTCTGCGCCCTTTCCTTTTTTTTTCCGGGACTCGGCTTCAAGCCTAGCCACAAGATCAAACAGTCAATATCCTCAGCAGTGAGATTCGTGTAATCAATGTAGTCCACACCAGCATGTACTTCAAATCTTCTTTTCTTTATTGTTTTTCTAGCCACTTGCCAACACGTGTTTCGTCTTATGTGGGGTCACCACAGACTTCTTCAGGGCTAGGCAATAGTACGTCTAAACACAATTCCGTGTACAAAAGTATGGCTCCTTAAAGTAATAATATAGTCATTGGTCCAATCTGAGTTCGTTGTCAGCATAGAAATCCCAAATCCAAATAAGCGGTAAGTACCAGCTACCAACTCGAATCGTAATAACGGATCACCATCGGAGAGTACTCCTGAAGTCGGCGTTCAAAGTCTGTGGTGACCCCACATAAGACGAAACACGTGTTGGCAAGTGGCTAGAAAAACAATAAAGAAAAGAAGATTTGAAGTACATGCTGGTGTGGACTACATTGATTACACGAATCTCACTGCTCAGGATATTGACTGTTTGATTTGATATGCGGAGAATTCTTTTTTCTGCATAACTGGTGATGTTGGATGGCCGTCACCTACATCCTTGGAGCAGGCTGATCTTGATATTGACTAGTGGCAACTAAGCGCAGGATTGTTTCCAACCATCCATTTTCTTGTATTCCTAGCCACAAGATGGCTGCCAACACTTGCTGGTTGAACTGTTTACAGTCAATCAAATCTTATTAGGATTCAGAAGTCCACTGCAATGACTCGTTCCCAGATATCTATATTTTTTAAAGATAGACATCTCAAAAATTACTGAACAGATTTACTTCAAATCACAAAAAGCACGGTTTCTGGACCAACATCTAGCTTTCTACCAAAATTGGTGCAATTCCGTTCAGCGGTTCGAGCTGTAGTCGTGTTCAAAAAATGAAATGAAAAATCCCGATAAAGTAGATAGACAATATACATGTATATCTATCTATATATATATATGACCCAGTAGAAGGCAATCCGCCGAAACGCGTCAGTCCATTCTTGATATGGAGCTAGGATTGTGTAAATGCCCTGAAAAGAAGATAGAGGAAACAAGAATATAGAAAATGCAATAAAATATTGGAATTTCACCTAAAGAAGTGTCGTGATCTTTCAACTGTGTGCTGCTGTGTGTGGTGCTCGTGAGGAGAACGCCTAAGGAAACAAATATATATATATATATATATATATATATATAAACAGGGTGCTCAGCACTTGAGGGTGCACTCAGGGGGTCGTAATCCACCATGAACGCTGCCTGCTTTCCGACCAGAGTACGCCTGACGCGTTTCGGGAATCACCCTTCTTCATAGGCAAACACTCGATTTTTTACACAGGTGTAGACACTTTATTTAAAATGTTCGCCCGCCAATGGGCTTCTAAATAGAAAGTCCCAGTGACTCTTGGGAATTGTAGTGCCACACATTCTGTAAACCCCAATGGGCAGGTATGTCATAACATCAGCCTTGGATGGGCCGCGGGGCATCAGCGGCATTCTAAATCTATGATCGGCCCCTCCACGACGACGTGTGTATTACGCCCGTGGCCCCCAACTTCTCCTGGGGTGGTGCAACCCTCCACGCCATAGCCGTGAAATACATAGCGTGGAGGCTTGCACCACCCCAGGAGAAGTTGGGGGCCACGGGTGTGATCAAGAGTTCAAAGCCACACCGCCGACTTGTTTGCAAGAAGACTTTATTCGTCTCGTGACACAGCATAGAACTCCACTCAGTCTCCTTACGCGTTTTGGCGGTATACCGCCCTGGTCACAGGTGAGTGTAATTTATACGCAGTGGCCACATGGCCCTGACTTGCAACTACGGGCCCCAGAATGCACCGACACTGCCGTTTCTTGACGTGGCACTGTAGTCAATCCATTGTGCCTGAATAGCGTTTTCTTAACCAGTGTCACGTAAATATATGAAAAAAGTATCACATTTCCAGGTGCATGCTGCTCAAATAAATCATACAATGCATATGCTGTCACGCTTCTGCTTAATATTTGCAATGCGGCATTCTCAGAGAGAGGAAGACCTCCTCCCTCGTCTCCCTTTCTCAACCCCAGCACCAAATATCCATGGCAATCCGGTGGCTGGAGCGAGGTTTTAGCGGGTCATGCCCCCTCCGTCAACATCACAAACAAAGTTCTGTTATGTGCTGGATTGAGGCCCTAACATAGGTGCGCTGTTTCAGAGGCTCAAATCCTTCATGCCACAGAGACAGGCAGGACCTTTCACCTACATTGGCCCTCCCTTTACAAATAACGAGCAACAGAGTCTGTCCCTTATCTGACGTGTGCTCTGGGTGCAGAAGACGGTCCATTCTAAATACGTCATATCCATGTCCAAAAGAGACTAACCTATGTCACAACGAGTTCTTAGACAAAGACCCTTCGCTCTTGGGATTTTCCCTAGCACAGGATTATTGATTTCTCAAAGAACTCATTAAATATGCATGAACCACTATTTCCTAAGGGTTCATTCCTGACGTCTTCCTCTGACCGACTGTACGTCAATACTAACATTCCAAGGGATCTATCAGGTATAAATATACCTCCCTTTGCCCAAGCAAACTAGAGAGGACCGAGACTTTCCATGCCGACACTCTGACGTGAGACGCTGCAACCTGCATCATGCCACAGCTCCAGCTGGCAGAGGTCCATCCACCCATCCTGGGGTGTCCAGCTCAACACCAGGATGAAGTCCCACTAAGGTAATGGGGTTAGATTAAATCCTAGGGGGATTCTTGGCTCTCTAAGACCTACACACATGCTAGGTACACTTAGGTACATCTAGTTAGGCATCATAGGGGTATAGGCTTTATCTTAATGCATTCTGCATTTCATGTATGTGTTCATTACTATTGCACAATGGTAAAACTGTACCATGCATTTTTATTTAACTGCACTGCTGGCCATATTTCTCTGCTACTGTCCAACAGTTGTCGCAGCACATATAACCAGTATTAGAACAACAACTGTGCAATAAATTTTATTGTAAACACACCCGACTGTTTCTTCTATGTACTTCTCTGAGATGAGTGACTGAATGAAAAGTAGTATATTGTTTCCACGATCCTGAGGGATCAGGGTTTTATGTTATGTGGTTGCCAGAAACTATTCCCTTCTTGTCTTCAAGAAGTTTCTAGTGGCCTCTGAGCTAGCTGGCACAGGTAATTAAGTTTAATATAATCGATAGGGACATACCGACCTTAGTCCTATGTCAAACCTATAGGTTATATTGTTCCAATGCGCAGAGCCTATTAGGGAAATAGGAACTACACTACATGACGCCCAAACGTGAATTTGGCACTTATTTAACAGTAGAATCTGAGTAGTTCAGTCATGCTTATTCTCAGAGACCCCTACTCACAAAACGCCAGAGACGTCTGGAGTGGGTAGGCACAAAATTCCACCACAGCTGAGTAGGCAATCTTCCTATGTATTGGCTGTAGGTTAACCAAGCTTGAAGGAAAAAGTTCCTGAACAATTGTGCCTTTTAAAACCTTATCTTAAAACCCTTTTTTAGGACATTTTGTTTTCACAACACAATGTCTGTCGAGGCAGCTGCTCCTGTCACTGGGACACAGGTCTCAAACGACGAAGAGGAAGCAAATGCAATACATTTTGCACCCAAAATCAGGTATACACTCACACAAAAACCCCTCAGACATGGTTTAACAGACCGAGAGGGTACAGTGATATTAATAGAGGCACACGAAGATTATCAAACAGATGTGTTCTATTCTTGGGTTACATTCCCAGCAGTAAATGCAACAACTCAGACTTTTCATTCTTACATACATGAAAAAGTCCCAGCGGTCTACACTCCGTTCGAGGAGATTAAGATTCCGCACACTGACCAGGACCACAATTTCTGGTTTAATGGCGCCCTACAACAAATAAATAAAACCAGGTTTGGTCCACTAGGTAGACCAGAAGCTACAAGGCCAATATTAGCTGGCTACACACCACATCCTGACATTGACATAATGCCACAAGATGCACTGCTCCTACAACACAAAGAGTTGGTAAAACTCTTACAGAGCCATGACGCAACTCGTCATGAGGACACTTGGTGTCCAGCCCACAGTAGCTACAAATAACCTAGCTCCAACACAGAGCACTGCTACTAAAATCACTCCACAAACATTACACACAGTAATGGGTAAACTACCCACAAAATGTAAACAGATTCCTTTCTGGGTAGCTCAGAAAATTACCCAGTTAGAAGCAGTATTTCCAAATACCACACCATTTGAAAGCATATAATGCTAACACTCTGCTTGCCCATGGGGATCACACCACAGTTAGAGGACTGCACCACTTGGGGTACAGTCTTTGCTGCCATATATACCAGGACTCATGGTATTCCTTCCTTAGCAGTAATTCCAGATGTCTTACGACAGATACAGAACAAGTATGGAGCTGAACCAGCTCGGACCTTAGGTATGAAATTACTAGGTAACTACGACCAAGTATCAAAAATAATACTAGCTAACATTAAAGGGGAAGCAGCTTCAGTGGCGATCCGCCAAACACCTAAGAGAGGTCAGTCTTATAGACCAACCACAAGAACTTTCCAAAATAATTGAAACTGCATATGCAGAACTGGGAAGGGACAGTTTGGGTGGAAAGCTTTTAAAACCACAGCTAATGGCCAGTCCTGATAAGGACAATTCTAAGCAGACACCTACTTCTTCTAAAAAGAAGTGGGATAATAATAAAAAACAAAGTTTTTCAGAAAAGATTCTCAGTCCTGAGGTAGGTCTCCTCAACAGGAGCCCTCTGCAAAGAGGTATAACCTTAGGAATAGGGATAATATTAGGAAACCTGACAGGTATCAGGATACTGATACACATTCCTCTCGACAAACAACACAGGGAGAGAAGGAAAGTCAGCACACAAAGAAGAGCGCAAGCAGTCCAGGGACAAGCACGCTCAGGACTCTTCTAAAACAGAAGACAAGCCACAATCCAAACCTCAATTTAAAAAGAAGAAAGTTGCAGGTCTCAAAGTTAGACATGCAGAGAATCCTAAGGACTCAACTTCTGAACGGGGAATGGGCTCAGACAATGCTAGACAGAGTGGCAGAAGTAACAATAGCTCGCCAGAACCTGAAGGAATTTCTGGACAGCAAAATTGAATGATTACATCACTGTGGAAACACCAGACAAAAGGGTGAGCGTCCCACACAAGTTATATGAAATAACACTCCGCATGGAGGAGGACAAACACAGGAAAGTAAAAGGTCTCTTTGCGAAGAACCTATTGTCTGGTTTTGACATACTGTTAGCAGAACAAGATTAGCCGCCAGCATTTGTCAGGGAGTGCCCAAAGGGAGAAAGTATATTTTCCCTGCATTTTCCAACCATGTTCCAGTTCACCTTAAACATACATATGCACGGGAGTGGGCAGTAGCCCAAGCTCCAGCATTGTATAAAAATCACGCTGGATGGGATGATGCCTCAACCCACCACGTGATCCCGTTAATAGTTTCACCACATGCTCAAAGACAATATCGTATTAAGCAAGAAGCTAAAAACACAGGTTAGGAAGATCTTAGATCAACTTGAATACCAGGAGATCATTGAAAAATGCACTTCACAAAAGAACAATCCCTAGTTTCACTTATCAAAACATGATAATACATTTCGTCTAGTTTTCATTTACAGACACTTGAACACTTGCACAAAGACATATGCTGTCCAACATGCAGATAGTGCCGCATTAATGAATAACATTATGCGGGAAAAAATACAAAACAACACTTGTTGTCTCAAATGGATTTTTCTGTCAAACTATAGCACCTGAAAACAGGTACCTAACAGCATTTAGTATATTAGAGTCCCAGCGACAATTTTTTGTCATCTCCCCGTGGGTATGAGAACAGCTCAGGGGTATTTTCTGAAAGACTTACTGAATGGCTAAAGCACTTTGATGAAGAAGCGTTGTCCTATTTGGATGATATTTATCTAACGGACGACCTATTGGGGAAACACTTGACCAGGCTGAGCACCATTATTATGGGATTCGCCTCTGGGGGCTACAAATTTAATTTTGAGAAATCAAAAATTGCCCACCTCTGTGTCCTATTTTTGGGATACTAGTTTTCAAGTGAAGGGAAAAGTCTGGCAGCTAACTTTTAGAAAAGTGTGCGCTGCTCCAGCCTCCAAAGACATTAAAACAACTTCCAATCAGTACTGGGATTCCTAGATTTTGGCAGAACATACATTTTTGATTTTGCAGAGAGAGTAAAACCTTTCTACGACCTTTTTCAAACCTGACTTTTCAGTCAAACACTGGACACAAGAACACACCAATATTCTTTGTTCACTCCAGGAAGATATTATTGCTTCCAAACACATACACACATTGTGTAAACTTGCACCACTTGGTACTCAGTATCATTTATGGTCAATGCGGGTACACTAATTAAACCTTTAATGAGGGTGAAACTGTACCAATCGCATACAAATCTCATCTGTACACAAACATTCTGACAACCATTCAGACTGCTGTAGCAAAAGAAAGAGCACTGGCTCATGGGATGATGTATTTTTGTCGTCACCCCGGTACCGGGGCTAGCATTCCTAATGCCAAAGCCTTACATCCAGAAGGGATACAAAGGGCTAATTCTTTTGCTGCATCAGACTTTGAATCCAGATTTGATCCAAGTTTAAAAACACAGGCATTCCTGCAAAATGAGAAAGAACATCATCTACCAAATGAAATCTTGCCTCTAGACCAGTATCAATTTTTAAGATTTACACTGATGGGTCTGCCCCACCGGCCGCCTTTGTTAAAGAACAGATGCTGGATGGCAAGTTCCGTCCTCAATGCACCAAAAAACTACCTCTAGGTAATAGCACGGCTCGGTTGGCAGCTTTAAAAGCCCTGATACTTGCACTTGTAAACACGGATCGAGAATTCCCCACACTTATAGTGTGCGATTCCTTTACTGTGTGCAATCATGTAATAAATATTTACACCATTGGGAACAAAATGGGTTTCAAGATGAAAAAGGTGGCATAATTAAACACAAAAATTATGGGAACAGGTAGTGGAGTTGAAAAATACGACCTACCAAACAAAAACTCACGTGATTAACACACTGAGTCATCAACGTGATGGCGTGCACGTTGCAGGGAATTCATTGGCTGTAGAAGCCACACAGGGGGCTGTTCACACAGCTTCCGTAGCTGCGCACACTCGTTAAAGAACGAGAATAGACGGTTAGAATATGGTGGCTGTAATTGCTTCACGCAAAGGCAGCACAGCAGTGCCTAAGAAATTTCCACTTATATACTCCTACAAGTTAGGTGCAAACAACATTCCATATGCTCAGATTCCTGGAGTGGGGGATAGAGTATTTCCAAATATGGATAGTAGGCAGGAATTAATCATTTAAAGCACACAAGGGCTTGGGCTCCGCACATTCAGGGGTAATAGCTACTATTTCTTCATTGCAAACAGTGCTATTGGTGGCCAGGGTTCAGAAGTCAGACTATTGGCTTTGTCTTGAACTGCAAAATCTGCAAACAAATGCCAGGCTACACCATCACAAGACCCGCGCAGGTCCCATTGCTAGACAGCATCAGACTGTCCACTTGATCGTGTCATGTAACAGGACCACTGTGGCCCCTCAAATTTTGAGGTGGCTTAAAAATATATCTTGGTGGCAGTGGATCCGTGCTCAAGTTTCCTATAGGTATGGCCTTAGTGCTCGGCTGACGCTCAAAACTGTTATAAAAAGATTTGCGAGTCCATAACAGGAGATACGCAATCAACGTTACACCCTGACTGTGGCTCCACGCTTAGCTCTCGGGCTGACAAAAAGGCCATGGAAGGGATGGACGTAATATTGCGGTACTCCTCTCCAACGCCATCCTTAGGGAATTTAGGTAGAGGAGAGGAAGGACTGGGGCATAGAGCAATCCTTAACAGCTAGGGTATTAGGCGGGGCGCTAGTGAGGTCAAACACTTATATGGATTCAGGGGGCAATACACACCCAGCCAAGAAGCTCTCTAGGAGGTCTGACTCCATTTACGAATGTGGGAACCTGATCATAAAATGTGAAGGCACAGTGGCGGATGAAAACCATTCTGTATCTATGATCGTTTGGCTGTTTTACAGGAACTTAAGGAAACAAAGAAACAAACAAAGATTCTGTCAAAGTGAAACAGGCCACCACTGGGAAGTCGAGGTAATCACGGCAAGACCTGTCTGAATCCCAAAAGTCGGGGATCTAGGCAGAGAGAGATAAAGATCGCGGACACAAAGGAATTTGGCCCCTCATACAGGAAAACCTGTGCCATTCCTTGAAGTGAAAGGAACAAGAACTGTACTTTTGCCGCATCTTGCCGTGAAAAAGGAAAACAGATTCATTTCAAATGAAAGAATCAAACAACACTATGTGGCCAATACTGAGCAGTAGGCCTCGTGAACTCCACAGTAGTAGACGTCTCTCTCACTACTATTCAAGAACTTCAAACTGAAAAGTTCATCACGTTTGAGTAATCAAATCCATGGAGTGGGGGACTATGCAACGATGCAATGGAACTAGTTCTCCTTGAACCAACCTTTCAAATTCAAAATAAAAGTCAAGACAACACTCAAGTTGCAATTTGGCCAAAAACAAATGTGTACACCAACGTTTTTCAACAAAAACATCAAATAATAAATGCTTCAATGTTTTTCAACAAAAGCATCAAATAATAAATGCTTCAACGTTTTTCAACAAAAGCATCAAATAATAAAAGCTTCAGCGTTTTTCAACAAAAGCATCAAATAATAAATGCTTCAACGTTTTTCAACAAAAGCATCAAATAATAAATGCATCAACGTTTTTCAAGAAAAGCAACAACTAATAACTGCTTCAATGTTTTTCAACAAAAACATAAAATAATAACTTCACCATCTGAAAGTTTTTCAGCAAAGAAATCAACTATTAATTTCAACATTTCAAACGTTTTTCAACAAAAACAGCAGAAATAACTTCAACTAAACACGATGCAATTTCAACAATTGATCATACAGCTACTGACTATTTCATTAACTGTGATACGTTTTCCATGGCTCCACGTGAACAGGAGGCGCAGCCAGCCAAAATAAACAACGAACATACAAGTACAATCTTTTGAACCTTTTCTTTTTCCAAAAAGATACAGACCTGGCTTCACCATGGGTAGAACTATGGAGTATTTCTGGGTTCATCTTTTTCTGTTCTAGCTTTGCTTAGAGCTAGCTTTTAGTATGACTCTTAGTGGACACTTTTCTACAAAACAGACTCAACATAAAACTGAAGCCACATCCATTTTAAATTCAAATGCAAAAGAGACTTATAAATGTATTCGGCCTGAACAAGCCTTTGTATTCTAAATGATGTATTTAATCATCCGGTTTTTAATTCTGATTAATGTATTTTGAACTTTCATTCATTTTCATTCATTTTATCATTCATTCAGTGATGTCATTACCTGCAGTACATTTTTCTGAAAATTGGGTTACTGATACAGTGAATAATATGCTGTCTGTTTTAGGAATAATTGCTACATTTTCAGATCATGAAATGTTAGAGATTTATTCTTATTGTGATGCTTTATACCTGTTACCTTCATTAAGGTTATCAACTCCTACACAATTGTAATGCATCTAGAAATGTGGTTGTTTAAACACCAGTAGGAACATTGCCAAACACCATCGCACGGGGTGGAATAGTTGGCATACATCAGCAGGGGCAACATTAGATGCCATTTACAAAACAACAGGACAGACCCAGTTAGGAAAGTATGGATGGTTTGGCCCTTTGACACAAATACCTGTCACAAAAATGATTCCTGAACATCACCAAGGGACTCAGTATATATAAGCCAGACCTACGTTATGTACAGATAACATCCAGAGGTAGTGAAATCCTACAAGTGTAGGGAAGTTGTGCCCTTTTTGGCTATTAGCCCCAACACTGAAAGTAGTGAACCAAAAGTTTCCTTTATAAAGTTCAAATGCTTGGAGCAATCTGAAAACCATGCTTGTGCAGCACTTTTATTTTTTATTTCACATCAGCTAAAGAAATATTTTTTCTTTTTTGCAATATAGCACTCTTAAATACAGACTGCCCCTCTTTCCTTTTTGATAAATTGTATCTTTCACACACAAGCAGTGTGATGCACCTTGGGAATACCTTGCAAACAGGAACTATGGTTTCTAATATTTTAAAGACCAGTCTGAAAAGATTGCAACTGCAACATAACTGTTCTCTGATGCCTGTTTTTTGCAGTGAAGAATGCGTGGTCATCATCTGTCTGAGACTTCCAAAGGAAACGCCAGCGGCATTTACCACCAGGCTGGAACTGCTGAAGTCCCATGCTTGGCTGTGTCCCAAGCGTATTCCCATCAAACCAAAGCATTCCTTGCAAAATCCGGAGGGTGCCTTTTTGCTTCCTTTAGCTAGCACCAAGGTATCGATTACAGCACCGGCTGCCTCAGAACCAGCAACTCGCAGCACTGCTCATTCTGTGCTCTGACTCTGCGAGGTATTACAAAGGTCCGTCCCCTGCAGTAACTATCAATAAGAAATGTTATGTCTCTCAGCCACTTGTTATCTCGATTTTGCTAAAACATGTCCTAAAACACATTTTTCTCTTATTGTTTCAACTCTGACCGAGTGCTTGGAGCTTTCCCTCTAGAATGACCTTTCTTTTTTTTTTTCTTCTAAAAAAAGCATGGTCTACTGAACAGCTTGTAAGAGTTTTCAATTTTATAAACAGGAACTTTTATAAGTAACTACTGACTCTAAGAGAGTATTTTTTAATGACACTATAGATTTTTCCTGTCTCCACAGAGTCTATAGTAATTTTACATATTTTAACAGCTGCTATTTTTTCAGCTCATAAACAACACTCTCATGCAACTACCTGCCAATCATATGCTAATGCTTATTTTAGTCACGTAGTTTGCTTTTAATGGGTTATTCAAGATTGTCCATAGATAGGAGTGGGTGTTATGTGCTGGATTGAGGCCCTAACATAGGTGCGCTGTTTCAGAGGCTCAAATCCTTCATGCCACAGAGACAGGCAGGACCTTTCACCTACATTGGCCCTCCCTTTACAAATAACGAGCAACAGAGTCTGTCCCTTATCTGACGTGTGCTCTGGGTGCAGAAGACGGTCCATTCTAAATACGTCATATCCATGTCCAAAAGAGACTAACCTATGTCACAACGAGTTCTTAGACAAAGACCCTTCCTTCTTGGGATTTTCCCTAGCACAGGATTATTGATTTCTCAAAGAACTCATTAAATATGCATGAACCACTATTTCCTAAGGGTTCATTCCTGACGTCTTCCTCTGACCGACTGTACGTCAATACTAACATTCCAAGGGATCTATCAGGTATAAATATACCTCCCTTTGCCCAAGCAAACTAGAGAGGACCGAGACTTTCCATGCAGACACTCTGACGTGAGACGGTGCAACCTGCATCATGCCACAGCTCCAGCTGGCAGAGGTCCATCCACCCATCCTGGGGTGTCCAGCTCAACACCAGGATGAAGTCCCACTAAGGTAATGGGGTTAGATTAAATCCTAGGGGGATTCTTGGCTCTCTAAGACCTACACACATGCTAGGTACATATAGTTAGGCATCATAGGGGTATAGGCTTTATCTTAATGCATTCTGCATTTCATGTATGTGTTCATTACTATTGCACAATGGTAAAACTGTACCATGCATTTTTATTTAACTGCACTGCTGGCCATATTTCTCTGCTACTGTCCAACAGTTGTCGCAGCACATATGACCAGTACTAGAACAACAACTGTGCAATACATTTTATTGTAAACACACCCGACTGTTTCTTCTATGTACTTCTCTGAGATGAGTGACTGAATGAAAAGTAGTATATTGTTTCCACGATCCTGAGGGATCAGGGTTTTATGTTATGTGGTTGCCAGAAACTATTCCCTTCTTGACTTCAAAAAGTTTCTAGTGGCCTCTGAGCTAGCTGGCACAGGTAATTAAGTTTAATATAATCGATAGGGACATACCGACCTTAGTCCTATGTCAAACCTATAGGTTATATTATTCCAATGCGCAGAGCCTATTAGGGAAACAGGAACTACACTACAGTTCCATTTTACCGGTGGCCTTCGACCTTGCAGGGCAGGCTCTGTATGCAGGAATGGAAATCCTGTAGAGATTAATTACACCAAGACTACAAAGCCACAACGCTGACTTGTTTGCAAGAAGACTTTATTCGTCTCGTGACACAGCATAGAAGTCCACTCAGTCTCCTTACGCGTTTCTGCGGTATACCGCCTTGGTCACAGGTGAGTGTAATTTATACCCAGTGGTCACATGGCCCTGACTTGCAACTACGGGCCCCAGAATGCACCGACACTGCAGTTTCTTGACGTGGCACTGTAGTCAATCAATTGTGCCTGAATATATATATATATATACACACACACCAATAAATGCAGAAGAACCTTTTACATTGCGACAGAGAAACTGAATTCATTAAGTCGGCAATTTAGGAATAATTCATTATTTGGAATTTTCTAATCCAATATCCTATCCTCAAATATAAAGGACATACAATTAATCAAGAAATGTACATATTCAATAAGAAAGGACTAATACAATGCTTTCAGTGCAAGTTACTTTTCACATGTTTAAGGGAATAAGTGCAAGCACATATGTGTAAGTATCAATAAATGAAACACAGAAGTGAGTTGTAAGTGGCAAGAAATGTATGAAGACCATAGGAAGGCCATTTATAGAGGATTACTAATAAGTTCACCTGAAAAAATGCCTGAAAAGATGTCATATCAAAAAAAGAATAACAAATATAGAAAAGAATCCAATAAGACCCCAGGGGGCTGTCTCAATCAAGACAAGAAAAATACATTTCCGGGCTTCAAGGGATGTAGAATATGCTTCTGGTCAAACCTAATCTCTTTAGGAAGCCTCGAAATAACGGCCCAGTGGACGATTAGAAAAGGGTATGATAGATCACACTTTTACAAGTCTATTATCCCCCGGATAATCACCTGCAAAATAATACATTTTTTCATAGAAACATAGGTTAAATTATATAGCAACCCTAATATTTTGATACATTTTATTGTATTGCTAAGTTGTTATCAGGTATTGAGGTCTTGCTCTTATATCAATATTGCTTATGTAATTAGCTTAGAAATGCATGGGTGGATGTATAAGGTTGCGGCATAATTTCAGTGACGGTCGCCCCTGCGTAGTAATTTCCATTTTTGATTTGCTAATAACTTTGGCCATGCACTGCTTGTGCCCTCACATATCACTCACAACATGTTCAATGACTGCAACATGTTCAATGACTGAGCGGACAGGAGGAACCCCATGATGAAGCATGCCACCTAAGGGAAACTCTGGTGGGTGAGGGTTACACTAACAAAACCAAAGTGCTTTTTACAGCCTTTGTGAGGCTTCCCTTCAGCTATTTGGTCCAGAGTAGGCCCTAATTTTTTCATATTTACAATATTAAAGTCTCCACCAATTATAATAACTTTAGCTTCTTTAGCAATAATACGACCTATTGTGTCTTTGACTAAAGTTTCCTGATGCTCATTTGGTGCATTGAGGGTTGGTAGATTGAAAGTGTGCCCATGCACATCTATTTGTAACATTAGGAGCCTACCAGGCAGATCTGTGTCTGTCTGAGTCATCTTCCCTGGAAAGTGCGTGGCAAAAGGGATCATCACTCCTGCCTTCTTGCCTTGCCCAGAGGAAAAGTATTGACGGTCAAACAATCAGGACAACAGACGTCGCCAGTCTGCCTTAATTAGGTAGAAGGCAAATGTCACATTTAGTGTCTTTATGAAAGGACAGGAGTGCAAAGTGCTTCATCGGAGCTTCAGGCTAATTGTATTCAAGATGTGCAGTGTGTGTGAAGTGAGCTAGTCAGCAATGGGGGTCCAGATTGTGTGTATGTGTCCCCAAACACTCATCCATGATGTGGTGTGCGAGAGTATATGTCGTGGTGTGCAATTATAGTCAGGGAAGGGGGAGCAGAGCAGGGATCTGGGAACAAGAAGAAAATTAAGAAAACATGCAACAAGCAGGTTCTCTGCCTGTTCGAGGATATGTACATAGGATCAAAACTTGAGAGTCCATGTTGGTGACAACAAGTTGTGGTAAACCTTCAAACCAAAGGAGCCATGGAGCCACACTACCGCAAAACCAGCAATCAGCAAGATGATGCTAGGCCCCCAGTTAGTTGAATGGGCACACCTGAAGTAACTCTGTCTCGAGAGGAAAGAGGACACTGTTTGTCAGCAATGAAGATAGGGTCATCAGAACGACCTTCAAGTACTCAGTGGTCACTATCAGGATCAAAGGCATTGTCTCGACCTTGTAGTTGGCATTGTAATGGCACCCATTCTGTGCAGCTTTCTTTCTCAGGCAGTTTGCATACAGATTTCTTAGTTGGGCTGGTGGATCTGCATTTGCCCGCATTTGGGGAGATGCTGCTCATTGCATCAGCGATTGAGTAGCGGGTTGCCCGGGAAGGCCAGCCATGCACAAAAGGGAGCGGGCCTCCTCAGGGGTTCGAAATATCCTAGCCTCATTGTCCCAGACAAATTGGAACCTGAAAGGGTGACCCCATTTGTATATGAGCCTTTCGTCTTAGAGGAAATCCATTAAGGGCTGCAGGGACCATCAGCGCTGCAAGGTGGTGGGAGAAAAGTCTTGGTAGATCCCTATCTTAAGGCCCTCAAGGTCGATGACATTCTTGTCTTGGGCTGCCAATATGATGGCCTCTTTCTGTCTGTAGTAGCGGAGACATGTAATGACGTCTTGTGGCTGTCCTGCTGACTGGGCATGGCGGCCCGCCCTATATGTGTGGTTTAGAAGAATCGCCTGGTCCATGAGTTCTCGAGGCACATGGCGAAACAGGCGAGTCACAAAGTCTTCCAGGCTCCCTGATATTCCATGCAGTGAAACTCCCCTATGTGAATGTTGGACAGTGGGATTTTTTTTCGAGGTCTTCCAGCTGGTAGTGGAGCTCCAAGTTCTTATCCCGAAGCTCAAGAAGTTCCCGACTGTGCTCCTCCAGTTCTTCTGTTTGGGAGTCGGTAATTTGTTCCAGGGAGTCGACAGCTGGCCTATTTCACCAAGTTCCTGACAAATATCCTTCACGTCTGCTGCTATTTTCTGTTTAACGTCTCCTTCAACGACACCACTGAACTCCACTGGACCGACCATCGCTGCATCCACTTCACCTTCAAGAAACCCACCACGCACCACCGCACCCAACAGATGCCCCGCCGCTGCTGGAGCAAAGTCACCGAAGACCAGCTAACCACCACCCTCGCCCAGAGCCCACCCGCCGACCCCACCGACCCCGACACCGCCGCCCGCAACCTCAGACAGTGGATCAACGACTGCGCCAACACCCTCGCCCCGATCAAGAAACCCTCCAACAGTCACACCAACAAGAAAGCCAGCTGGTTCACTGAAGTCCTCCGGGCCTCCAAGCAAACCTGCCGAAAGCTGGAGAAGATCTGGCTCCGTGAACGAACACCGGACAGCCACGCAGCCCACAAGAACGCCACCCGCAGACACCATCACCTCATCAGATCCGCCAAAAGGGCCTCCTTCAAAGACCGCCTAGACAACAACGCGCACAACAGCAAAGAGCTCTTCAACATCGTGAAGGAACTCTCCAACCCCAGCTCCAAAACCAACGACATCCCACCCTCGCAAGACCTGTGCGACTCGCTGGCCAACTTCTTCCACTGCAAGATCGCAGACATCCACGACAGCTTCAACGCCACGACCGCCCCGACAACCACTGAGACCTCCGCCCCCACGACCACCATCCGCACCAACCACCTGCTCTCCTGGACCAACATCAACGACGACGACACCATCAAGATCATGAACACCATCCACTCCGGATCTCCGTCAGACCCATGCCCACACCACATCTTCAACAAAGCCAGCACAGCCATCGCACTCCATCTCTGGAAAGTCATCAACCTCCTTCGAGACAGCAACCTTCCCGGAGAGCTGGAAGCACGCCGAGATCAACGCCTTACTCAAGAAACCCAAGGCGGACCCCAAGGACCTCAAGAACTTCCGGCCCATCTCCCTGCTCCCGGCAAAGGTCATCGAGAAGACCGTCAACAAACAACTGACCCGCTACCTCGAGGAGAACAACATCCTGGACCCTTCCCAGTCCGGGTTCCGTAGCAACCACAGCCCCGAGACTGCCCTCATCGCCGCCACCGATGACATCAAGTCCCTGCTGGACAACGGAGAAACGGTGGCCCTCATCCTCCTGGACCTGTCAGCCGCCTTCGACACGGTCTGCCACCACACACTACGAACACGCCTCCACAACGCCGGGATCCAAGAGAAGGCACTGGACTGGACCACCTCCTTCCCCTCCGGCAGAACACAGAGCGTCCGCCTTCCCCCTTCCGCTCCGAAGCCACCGAGATCATCTGCGGCGTACCCCAGGGCTCTTCCCTCAGCCCAACTCTGTTTAACATCTACATGGCACCGCTCGCCCACGTCGCCCGTCGGCACGACCTCAACATCATCTCCTACGCCGATGACACCCAGCTGATCCTCTCCCTCACCAAGGACCCCACACCGCCAAAACCAACCTTCACGAAGGAATGAAGGCCGTCGCTGAATGGATGAGGAACAGCCGACTGAAGCTGAACTCGGACAAGACGGAGGTCCTCATCCTCGGATCCACCCCGTCGGCCTGGGACGACTCCTGGTGGCCGACCGCACTGGGAACCGACCACGCCCACCGACCACGCACGCAACCTAGGGGTCATCCTCGACTCCACCCTCTCCATGACTAAACAGGTCAACGCCGTCTCCTCCGCCTGCTTCAACACCCTCCGCATGCTCCGCAGGATCTACAAGTGGATCCCCACTGAAACGAGAAGAACGGTCACCCAGGCCCTCGTCAGCAGCAGGTTGGACTACGGAAACGCCCTCTACGCAGGAGCCTCGGCCAAACTCCTGAGACGGCTCCAACGCATCCAGAACGCCTCTGCACGCCTGATCCTCGACATCCCTCGCCGCAGCCACATCACACTCCACCTGAGAGACCTGCACTGGCTCCCGGTCAACAAGAGGATAACCTTCAAACTCCTCACCCACGTACACAAGGCACTCCACAACACCGGACCAACGTACCTCAACAGACGACTCAGCTTCTACACCCCCACCCGCCAGCTCCGCTCCGCCGACTTCGCCCTCGCCACTGTCCCCCGCTTCCGAAGAGCGACCTCCGGTGGCAGATCGTTCTCCCACCTCGCCGCCAAGACCTGGAACACCCTCCCCATCCACCTACGGCAGACCCAAGACCTGCTGACCTTCAGAAAACTCTTCAAGACCTGGCTTTTCCAGCAGTAGCAGCATTCCCCACCCCAGCGCCTTGAGACCCTCACGGGTGAGTAGTGCGCTTTACAGATGATATGATTGATTGATTGATTGATTTAATTGCTGCAATGTCCTCCCTGAGGGTCGTGACCGGCGCCTTATCACTCTGAGAGCCTGCCATAGTGGTTACCACCGGGAAAGATATATGGGAGGGTGTCTCGCCACTCTGATCCAGTTTCTTTGAGGGGAGTTTGACGAAAATGTCTTTAAGTGTGGCATCTTTTTTAGTGTTGCATTGAGAAGCCATGTGTTGTTCACTTATCCCTTTCGTTCTCAGCAGAAAAGGGGTGTCAATATGATCGCTAAGCAGCTTTACGTAAAGCCACCCAAAGCTCGTGTCATCTCAGCACCCATAGATAATCAGGCCCACCATCTGTGACCAAGGGCTTATGGCAGAGGAGTAGAGGCACAGATATCTCCAGTGTGGGCCACCAGGGATCCACTCAAGTGTGCAGATGTTAATACAGTGGGCACTTGTTGTGGAGAGGCACAGTGGTATATTCGTAAATGTTTCGGGAGAACCTGTGGCTCATCGACAAATGAGGTGGGGCTTGGTATGCATGGAGTTGTGACAGCCAGCTTCGAATGGCCCAGTTCTGTTATTGAGGTGGGGGAGGTCACAGCTCCTGAAATTCCAGCCAGTACAGAATTTCTAGGCGCCACAGGTCTCACAGGATAGGCCCTTGCAGGTCATGCCAGCACCCGCTTAGGTCTTCAGCACCAGCTCACCTCCCCAGCCATGCGGGTGCAGTCAAGATCATTACAACGTGGATGCTTGAGCGCTGCCAAAATGCTGGTGGTGCTGCTGGGCCGAGGCATCCGCTGCGCTTCACTCATCAAAAAGGTCTCGTCTCCGGATAAAAAGAATAGAGCAGCACTCCAGATTGAGGATCCCAATGTGCTTTAATGTGAGAAACAAGATAAAGTCAAAGTGTTTTGGTTGCCTACTTGCAACCTTGCTCACGACTATGAGTGCCATTGCTTTCCATACATATTTAGTATCAAATGATATAAGAGTAAAAACAAACAAAGGAACTGGTGATATTGGCACATTTCATTTTGGTCGCCATCTTTAAACACGTTCAAAATAGCAAAATCAAATGCAGATTATATTGCAGGTTTAAAAACCATTCTATTGAAACTTAATGTTCAATTTTTATAATGCTTTTAAAAGAATCCAAATGGCAAATTGGCCAACTTAATTCATATCTAGCAAGAAAATTGCTTTGTGTTACCATGCAATAGTGTATACAAATGTTGCGCTAGCTACAGGCATCAAAGTGCTAGACGCACATCCATCTAATATTCTATTGGAATTCAAAAGGTCACGGCACCAGAGATATCTTAACATGCTCAAGACATACAACACAGTGTGTACATCAGAGTACTCTATATATAGACTGAAGCTAGATTCTTCATATTATATTTCGACCTGACACGTCGTGAAACTCCCAAGTGGGTGTTGCATTACAAGAATGAAACTATGGAAATGCATGCCGTAACCTGCAAAACCCAAAGAGTATAAATCCCAAATGGGAAAAGGTCACTGTAAAAGGTACCTTTGAATATGTAGCTGGTTGTTTCCTTAAAAGCATAATACAAACATTTACTATACAGACACCTGCCAATCAGCATTGACTATACATTGAGTACATTGACTATTTTTTCAGTCCGATTGTGACTACTCTTCCTTCCTTCATTGGGGATATCGCTGACATTTTGCAAAGCATGTTTGATATCAAAGGAGAAAAATATATGATTTTAATGACCCTAGATGTATCTACTTTGTATACCGGTATTAGACACCAGGATGGTTTGAGAGCCACACAATATTATCTTAGAATGAGGCCCTTAAATTTGCAGCACACAACAATATGCTGCTTGAAATGATGTAGATGTTATCACATATGTCATTTGAAATGTCATGAGTGATGTCACTGACCAAGTCATGAGTGATGTAATATATGAGGTCATAAGCAGTGCATTGCGGAGGTGTAAGTTATAGTCAGCTCAGGTAACTATAACTGCTAAATTTCAATGGTTTTGTAAGAGTGAAATCCAATCCTAACTATAACATCCTAGTAACCCTTGGGTTTTTCAGTCTATATATATATTTATATTATAATATATACCCACAAAGAGTTCAAAGTATCCACGCACACTCAGGATGTAGTCTTGAAGTTTCAACATTTATTTAGTAAACATTCCCAGTACCCATTTCGAGCATCAGACAGTCTTGATCACTTGAGAAATGTCCGGAAAGACCACAAGTTATGTACTTCCTTAGCAAGGACAAAGACAAAGGATCACAGTGAGTACAACATGGAAAAATAAGGCAGTCATGGTGGAAGGTAACCATACAGTGTAAAACGGCAGAGCATGTGCTATCACAATAGCCACAGTATCAAACAAATGAAAATAGTAACAAATCAAACTTGGCATATATCATCGCCTGGTGAAGTGTAGCATCATGAGGTGGGGACAGTCCCACTCTGGACTGGACAACTGTCAATGTGTCGTGGGTACAGCAATTGCCACATCCCCCTGCACAGTGCACTGTTAATGTGATCTAACCCCACCAGTTGGACTAAACAGTTGTCACTCCCTGTGTAGTTGACACCAGAAAGACATAAAAGGCAAGTGCCTTACTGCCAAGGCTGCTCAAATGTAAATGCCAGATGAAACACATACATAGTCCTGGCTGCAATCGCCGATACAGTTCCCAGAAAAAACGAATTTCTTTGTACGGTGAACAGCCTAAAGGGACATGCAGTTCCCAAAATTCAATCATGCCCATGTGGACAAGTGTACCACTGTGCTATATATATATATAGATATAGATATATAGATATTTTTCCTACTGGCGGTTGCCAGTTGGTAGTTATAGTTAGGGCCTTGTTTCTATAGGAAAAGCGTTTTTTATTTTGCCAAAAGCTTTGGCATCGTTTGACGAATCTTCACAAAATGTTAAAAAATTAGTTTGCCACTCACTTCGGCTACTGTCTGGAAAGTTTTGGGGTAATTCATCAAGCGGGGCCAAGAAAAAGAGGGGATCCAAAAACTCGCTTTCCCCAAGAAATTTCCAACAGGGATTTTAGACATGACTAAAGCCCAAACTGCTGAATGGAATTACACCAAGTTTGGCATAAAGCTAGATATTACTCCAGAAAAAATGCTTTTTGTGATTTTATGTAAATCTGTTCAGTAGTTTTGGAATTATTAAGGCAAAATTATATGTATATCTAGTGACTCGGATCCACAGATCCGCGGATCCACGCACCAACAGCAATGCAATGATTGTATGTATATATATATATATAGAATCCACTCCCACTCTCCAATGAACGGGGCCGACACTTGCTCCGTGATAAAGAGGGAACTTTATTGCCAATACATCAGCGCTTGGCGTAGAATTGCTGTGTCCATGAAACGCTGGGCAGACGCGTTTCAGCCTTACGGCTTTCTTCAGTGCCTGTTCCACCTCAGCAATGATGTTCCACCTGGGGCCTGATTAAATCTTTAGCGGTCCACTCCCATTGGAGTATGCTGTTTAGCCCATCCTCCCCGGCCGCTGACTGCGCTGCTCCCAAAGCTGATCCATGCCGGGTTTTGTGCCTCTCGCTGCGAGTGCAAATTCAGTGATTATACACTCGTACACCTTGTGGTGTCCCAACTCTGCTGGCTACGGTCATCACGCCCACCCAGCAGCCTGAACGGGAGACATGAATGGTAAGTCTCTACTTGTATCACCTTCTCGCAGTACAATACTGCTACCTCTTTCCCCAACGGCAGTATTATCTCAGTGGATGTCTAATCCTGCTGGGGGGGCAACGCGCTGTATTTCCATAGAACAGCCACAAGTTGCAAGCCAGGCGCGTTGCTCCGGATTGAGAGGGCGTGCCGGGAACTGGTGCTTGCTAACCGGTTCAACATAGAATCCACTCCCACTCTCCAACGAACGGGGCTGACACTTGCTCGGTGATAAAGAGGGCACTTTATTGCCAATACATCAGCGCTTGGCGTAGAATTGCTGTGTCCATGAAACTCTGGTCAGACGTGTTTCAGCCTTAAGGCTTTCTTCAGTGCCTGTTCCACCTCAGCAATGATGCTCCACCTGGGGGCCTGATTAAATCTTTAGCGGTCCACTCCCATTGGAGTATGATGTTTAGCCCATCCTCCCCGGCCGCTGTCTGCGCTGCTCCCAAAGCTGATCTGTGCCGGGTTTTGTGCCTCCCGCTGCGAGTGCAAATTCAGTGATTATACACTCGTACCCCTTGTGGTGCGCCAGCTCTGCTGGCTACGGTCATCACGCCCACCCGGCAGCCTGAACGGGAGACATGAATGGTAAGTCTCTACTTGTATCACCTGAAATTAAAGTGCAGTTATGGTTAGGGATGGTTAGGATCACAATCCGTAAGATGCACAATAATGTTATCCTTAATGAAATGGATACAATCACAATGTCGTTCAAATAAAGATGATATTACAAATCATGTAGCCATACCACTTTGAAAGAGAGGACTATGAATGTAGTATCATTAATTGGCTTGATGCTGTGCTTTTAGGTGTTGTTATTTATTGGTGTAAATATTGTGAGGTCAGAAGCATTGCATATGATGTACAAGTTATGGTTTGCTTTGGTGTTATGCCTTTGGCCAGACCTGTTGCCCAACTATACTTAATAAGCAAACCAATATGTATATTTTTTTATTATATATTAATTTATTGAAATAAATATTTTGGTTAAATCTACTTTGATTTTGAAAATGCTATATTTTTGTTGGTTGATAGTTTGTTTTCACTATATTTATTGTCAATTTTTTTGTACATACTGTCGTACCTATTAAAAGTTGATATTTTGTCCTACATTATTTGTCCCATAATATTTTTGTATTATACAATATAGACAACATAAAGTCAAACTAAGCATACTGAGTAGGAGGCCAATGGGGTTCTCAATGGAGGGAGAGAGTAGAGTTTGCTCGAACAACTCAGTCCTGAAGGATTTCTGAAAGTTTCTGGCACTGCCATGAGCCCTGTGCAGTTGTGGTTGGGCAGCAGGCGAGGTGAGAGATCCACTCTGTATCCTGCATGCATTGATTTTCATAGGCCCTGTATGGCCTGAGATTATCCTTCCCATACCTGGTTTTATGCAATGGTTGTATTTGCTAATGTTGTGGGGAGGAAAAGAGCAGCATGTTCTGTTCGGCATGAAGCAAATTTTAAGGAGGGCTGTGATCTGTGCTTGAGGGTTCTAATTTCCAATTGTATTGAGCTGTGATTTGAGCTTGAGGCTTCCAATTTCAAATGACAGTGAGTAAAAACCTGTGTGTGTCAAACTTAGCCAATATCTTCAGTTTATACTGCAGACTAAAAAATGTTTTTTTAAATAAAAGGCTGTTATAGTCACCCATGTGGGGCCAGGTGAGTTGTGCTCATAAACAGAGTGTAATGGATATTACAGGCTCTAATATACAGCACTTGTAGCAATCAATTTCATAGAAATCTTGAACCAAGGATCCAATGTCGGTTAAGATATATACTTTTTGCAAAGCACATACATTTGCTCCCAAGGTTTATTGGTGCAAGAAAGGAAGTGTCCTGTCCGCTTTTTCTTTGAACTATGGTTCTTGTGGTCCTGGATTGATAAAGGGGAAGGTAAAAGTGCCAGTATACAAAGAAAATGAGCAGTGTAGGTTTGGAGCACCATATCTGTAGAGCAGTAAGTGGTCCAACTGCCCAATGCAGATGTTTGCCATGGTCAGTCATAACATTATTAGCATTAAGTTCTTATCGTCGGGTAACCACTGTTTGCTGCTGTCCTTGCGATCAGTCTCCACGCATTGAGACTGACTGTAAGGAGTAATGGCGTGATATGAAATTAGTTGCTTGAGTTTCACTGGCTGTTGATTTGTTTGTCTGCTCTGCTCTTCCCCTGTGAATGCTGTCTTTGGGGGGCAGAGTGAATATATGATTGCAGATGTGTCAATTGTCCATACCCACTTTTGCTGCTTTCAGCGGGTTGGGAGCTAAGCAGCGTGCTTGAATTCTCTTGGAGTAGATGATTTATCAGCTACTTTTTCTGGATCTTGGAGTAGATGTGATGGAATCAAGTGAGTGCTGCATTATTGTCTAGTTAGGCTCCATCCACTAAAACAGGCAGGTCAGTGAGAGTACAGTATGGAGGAAGGTAAATGTGCTCTAGCCATAATAGTGAGCTACAATGCCACCGAATAGTTCAAAACTTATGAGACAGGCACCCGGAAAATAACCAATTTCTTTGAAAGTATTTATTGAAGGCCTGGGCAATACTGGCACAGGAATTCAAATGTCAGATGAAACAATGTGGCTTGCGTAGGATCGAGCAATGTGAAGATGGAAATGGAGATGATGGGTGACAAAAGGCATGTGCTTCAAAGACAGGTGGAATAAAAATGAGGGAGATGGTGGAAATGACAGGAAAATGGGAAAGCGGCTTAAACAAGCTATTGGGGAATGAAGGAGATTGAAGAGAGGGAGGACTACCTAATGGGACAATATAAAATTACACGAAATATCATGGGCTCGATGGACTGGCAGCCAAGAAATATCAAACCATGACAAACACTGAAAGGGGTGGCCCCAAGTCCACTCTCTCTATATACAATGTTTTTTAGGGCACTCTCTCAGTGCATATTTTTTTAAGTATATTAGTAACATGAGTTCTGTAGAAACAAGCTAATGCTGTCTGTAGGCAAAACTTGAAAATCTAATTGAGATGGTGGAGTGTTCTTTTCCTATTGGATGAAATGGGGAAAATATATGCTCAGGTCGACAGCATCTGCAAGCATGTGAGGAGTCAGATACTGTCATCTATTGGGCGTCTTTGCTGGATTGGTACCACAATCATTATTTCCAGCTTTGATGTTCATTAGGTAGGCAGGGGGCAAGGTTACTGTTTTTTCATTGAGGTTCACATTGTTTTTCACAGGGACAAACATAAACACTCTCTCTAAGGTTCTCTCTTTTGTTACCGTATGCTATGCTAGTCACCAGGCGGAAGAATTACATGTGGACGTAGGTTAGAACAGGTAACATGGAGCCCTTATGCATAAAAGATTGGCCTAAAACATTGATTTGTGAAGGTTTCCACATTCAGGGCCAGATTTATGAAGGCTTTGCACTAGTTTGGTGTCAGAAAAAGTGATGTAAATCAACGTAAAGTCTTGAAATGTGATTGGAAAGCACCCCTAACATAAAGCAAAGTAGTGCACTAATTTGCTTTATGGGGGCGTCTCATTGGGGGGTGTGGCCAAGATGGTGACGAGAGTTGTCGCAGAGCTTTGAGCTCCGCTCTGCGCCCGCCGTGAAAAATCCTGATTAGTCCTTGCCTAGCCCATTATTTTGCATGGGAGCGGAGGCGGGAGGCTCCCCGCAACGCTCCCCGCTGATTTTCGTGCCGTCGGCGGCCGCAGAGACCTACTACAGGCCCAGCTCCTTCTCTGCACAAGCTACATCGCGGCACTGGCGACCATCGACCAGCAGCGGGCCGAGCAGCTATAGGCGCCATCTTGCGACCTTGGGAGGCAACGTGGGCCCGCTCAACTGCGCGATCGGCGCCGGCGGTGAACTGCCCACCGGTGAGAGACACCCCGGTGCTGCCGGGGGACTGCGGGCCTGCCGGGGATTCCTGTGCGGGCATCGGGAGAGCGCCTGACCCTACGGCCCCTCCCTTGACTCCATGCTGGGAGAGGTATACCAGGACTGGGTCCTCCCACGCATACGGGGGTGCCTGCGAGGGCTGCGTGCCCCCCCTGGAGCCTGCAGAGAGCTCGAGGCCTGCTGGGGGACACGGGGGCGCCCAACACGAGGACATCCTGCGCCACGGTTGCAGACCGCGTGAGGCAAGACCGGGAAGCCGGTGGAAGAGGCCTACACACTCCTACTTCACAGCACCTCCCACTCTGGGCCCACTGCTGGTGCTGCATGGTGCGAGGGGCCCCGGGCAGCGAGACACCTCAAGGTAGATAGGGCGCATACTCCCGATCCAGCCCACAGGTGCACCGTCACAGGAAAATTGACGACTCCAGACCCCTGGGGGACGCATAGACCAACATACGGCCCATCGCCTCTCTGCAAACGACGCAATGGGCAAGCCCAGAGCGGAGAAGCCCCAACCACAGCCCCTGGAAGGGGAGACAACCCCCCCGGTGGCTGGGAGTGCGGATCACCCGGGGCCCCCAGCTCAGGGAGATCGCAGAGATCATTCGCACTGCTTCGACGAGCTGCTGGCTGGGGACGAAGATTGACTCCCTCAGTATCGATATGGGGTACCTACGGGAAGACCACAAGAAACTGAAGGGGCGAGTGGAAGAATCCGAGTCTATTCTTGCGTCGATACGACCCAATGTAACAGCGACGGCTACCCAACTGCAATCCCTCCAGCAAGAGGTGGACCTTCTGAGGGCACGAGTGGAGGACCAGGAAGGGCGATCGCATCGGAACAACGTACGCATCATGGGCCCCAATATGGAACTCTACCTCGAAGACTGGTTCGCGCAAGAAGTCCTCCAGGGTAAGATGTCAAAATTCTTCTCCATTGAATGAGCGCATAGAGTGCCAGGGGGCCCCCCCTCGCCCAGGCGCCTTCCCCAGACCAGTAGTAGCAAGATCTTTTAACTACCGTGATAGAGATCACGTACTGCAAGTCACCCGCGCCAGGGGCCCTTGGCAAGTTGACAACGCCACGGTTCACATCTACCCAGATTATACTCTGGCTGTGCAACGACGTCGCTCCTCATATCTGGAGGTCAAGAAATGTTTGAGGGATCATGAGGTTCAATACTCCCTCCAATACCCAGCACGACTTCGTATCCGCCACAAAGAGGGCACAATCTTCTGTAATACACCTGAGGAGGCATGGGCCTGGATCGACCAACAGGGCCTGGCGCATGAACCCCCCACACTATCGTTCGACCCCTCTCACTCCTGGACATTTGTCAGACCACAGAACGGCCATGGCAAAGGCTGCCTGCGTCATCCAACGAAGGCGCAAGAGGCCCGGGAACGAGCACAAGCCATCAGGACAGTGGAACACATGGGATCCCCCACTTCCCCCCCTGGACAGGACTCAGACTCTGATATACATATGGACCGGACACTGCTCATCACGGCCTCGCAACTTGAGGCGTTAGCGGGAGACGGCCCGGCCCTCACCCCACAAACTGCAAACTCACTGGGCTGAATATTTGCAGACTTTGTGATAACCTAAATTACAGCGATCCGACGGCCTACACATGCTAGAAGGGCGATAGGCTGATCCATGGGAGACGGCGAGGACACTGTTCTACTACATTGCTGCACCCTCCCCAATGAGCGATAAGTAGCTGATACAGCAAATCATTTGTTCTTATTTATTTATTTATTTATTTGTAGAGCGCATCATTCATCCCAAGGGATATCAAGGCGCTAGTCACAACAGTGCTTGGCTGCTGGTATAGAAGGACTGGTGGTTGTTAGTTTTTAGGGAACAGATGAGTTTTAAGTTTTTTCCGAAATATCAGGTAATCGGTTGTGAGACGTAAATCCAAGGGAGTTCATTCCATTTCTGAGCTGCTAGGTATGAGAAAGATCGTCCACCGGTCCTCACTTTCTTAATGCGCTTAGTTCTGGCTAGTGCTTGATGGAGTGACCGAAGGCTCCTTGTAGGGACATAGAACTCAATTCTCCCCTGGAGAATTCTGGGTCCGCTTAGATGTAGTACTTTATGTGCATGACAGAGCAGTTTGAATACTGCTCTTTGTCGTATTGGTAGCCAATGCAGGTGTTTCATGCACGTTGATGCGGAACTTAGTCTGCTTTTATTGCATACTAGTTTGGCTGCGGCGTTTTGGAGCACCTGAAGCCGCGTGAAGAGGAGCTCGGTCATGCCCACGAATAGGGCATTTCCATAATCAAGCTGACTTATGAGCAGTGCCTGTGTGACTGTCCTTCTGTATTCCAATGGGATCCAGGGAAAAAGTCTGGTTAGTAATTTCAGGGTCGCAAAGCCTTTTCCACAGAGGGCCCGCACATGGTCCTTCATGGATAGGGTAGTATCGATGATGATGCCCAGGTTTCTTGCGCTCTGTTTGGGGGTTGGGGCAGCACCAAGAGTTTGTGGCCACCAGGTGGCGTCCCAAATTATTTTGTTATATGTTATATTTAGTGATTTTCATGACATGCATTTTAGTGCAAATGGCCCATTGCCCGTTGGCAAGCCAGCCTGGGGTGGGATGTTGGGGAATTTTCTATATTATGTTGATCTCTTGGTATACTTGCGCACAATGGGGCGGGTGGATTCGCCAAGCTGCACTCTCTCCATACGGAGGTGGGGGTACACGGTGGGGAGGAAACTATCAACCAGAACTCTGCACCACACCACGGTCTCACACTCAAACCGAGTAGATGGCGATTGGGGACTATTCACTACTGACCTGGAATGTAAGGGGGTTGGCGGGATGCGCTAAGTGACACAAAGTATATCAATACTTACGCAGCCACGGGATCACGTTTGCACTACTGCAAGAGACGCATCTCACCACACACACACTTGCACGCTCCACAAACGCTGGAGGGGCGCGGTCCTGGGGACGACGTATTCCTGATATGCCCGGGGAGCGCTAATATGGGTTGCACCGGGGACACCACTGCAAATCACTCACTTCAGAGTGGAAACACAGGGCCGTTTCATCACCATGGAGGGCCTCTTGAATGGGTGACCCATCACACTGGTTTCCCTTTATGCCCTGAATTCGGCTCAGTCCACATTTCTCCAAACACTAACACCATCCTTACTCACAGATCCCATGGCTCCCATGTATTGGGGCGGTGATTTTAATGGCGTGCGGGACCTTGACATGCACCGCTCCTGCTCTCCCCTCCCGGGGGCACAATCTATTAAGCTGGAACAACACATGACAGAGTGGGTATCTAACATGCAAGCCCATGATGTATGGCGCAGGATGCATCCCCAGGCGCGCATTTATACGCATTATTCGACTCTACACGACTTGTATACATGGATTGATCCGATCTTCTGCTCGGCCAACGCCCTTCACAGCATGTTACATGCTGACTATTTGGCGCGTGCGCTTTCCGATCACGCCCCGCTACAGCTGCGCTTGTCTTGGGGCGTGAGGTGCCCCGAGATCCCGACCTGGCGCCTGCCTAGTGCCGCGCTTGCCGACTCGTCCTACTGGGCCACCCTCCTGGAATCCATTGAATCTTATTTCGTGACGAATGAGGGAATGGTATCATCAGCAGGAGTGGAGTGGGACGCCTTTAAGGCTGTCCTCTGAGGCCAGGCCATCAAGACCACATATGGTGTCCGGAAAACGCTGACTGATCCACTCCGTACCCACGAACTAGAAATACAGAGTTATGAGCAGCGCATCCCCACTGACCCCCCGATTGGCCCCTCACTAGCCCAGGCCCGCTTGGCATATAAAAGTGCGATGGATGACCTGAACGCGTACGATTACAAAACTTACCTGGCACGCAGACACAAGGAGGGGGATAAGGCGGGCAGACTGCTCGCGTGGTTATTGCGGACAGACACTACTCAAACCCCTATCACTACCATACATACATCCACTGGGACTCTAGTAAACACGCAGGAGGCCATTAATCAATCATTTTGCAAAATCTATATGACGTTATACGCGGCCCCGGCACTATACAGGACCCCATTATCATTCCGGACTTCCTCACGGGGATACAACTCCCACAGATTATACCGCCACATTATGACGTCTTGGAGGGTCCCATTGCTCTTGATGAGATTACGGACACAATTGGACAACTATCAATGGGTAAGACCCCGGGGACTGATGGATGGCCATCAGAATTCTACTCCACCTTCTCTGCGCAACTAGCACCTAGGCTCGCCAAGGTATACACTGAAGCCTTTGAAACGGGTGCATTGCCACCTACTTTATGAGAGGCAACACTGGTGATCCTGCCGAAACCAGGTCGCGACCCCCTCCAAATGGCCTCCTATCGCCCTTTGTTGATGTTAAATGTCGACTATAAGGTCCTTGGGAAACTGTTGGCGAATAGGTTGATCACTGCGGTTCCGCTGCTGGTCCATGAAGACCAAAATGGCTTCATACCAGGCCGTAATACAGGTCTGAATCTGTGCCAGCTGTTTGCCCTGCTGGACTGGGCACAGGGTGAGGCGGAGAAGCCCTGGGTCACCTCTTTGGATATTGAGAAGGCTTTCGACACTCTGAGCTGGGCTTATCTCATAGCTGTACTGGAGGGGTTCGGCATCGGCCCCAATTTCACGTGATGGATAAACCTGTTATACTCCAGACCGCAAGCCAGAGTGAAGATGGGACGCACTTTCTCTCCGCTTTTCACGATAGCACGGGACACACGTCAGGGTTGCCCTTTATCACCGATCCTTTTCACCCTCGCCATGGAGCCACTGGCCTGCAAGCTGCGACAGTGGGTTACAGATTGGGGCCTACGGGTTGATCAACGGTGGCACATAGTGTCGCTGTACGCGGATGACGCGTTAATATACCTACGTGGCAGGGCTGAGATTTTGCAGGCGATCATGGACCTCTTAAATAAGCATGCGAGAGTCTCCGGGCTCCAAGTCAACTAGACTAAATCAGTGGTATTTCCCATGTCTCCAATGACACTGACCCAGAGACAAATGGTGATGGACACACTATTAACATGGGCAAATTGATACTTTTAAATATTTGGGCGTCCAGGTTTATCATCTGGGACCCGATACTATAGACGGGAATATCGGTAGGGCCATGACTCGGGCCCGCTCGACTCTCCCATTCTGGCAGAGCCTCCCATTGTCCCCCATGGGCCGGGTGGCCATTTCGAAGATGTTAGTCCTTCCCCGCCTTCTGTATTTCTTTTACACACATCCCTACCACCTGCCCAGGAGAATCTTCAGAGAACTGGACGCCTTACTGGTCTCCCTGATATGGGGAAACTCAAGAGCCAGGGTCCTCCATAAGCTATACCTACCGCTGACGGACGGCGGCATGGGTGCCCCAAACTATGAGCGGTACTATGTGGCAGCTCAGCTACAATGGCCAATGTGGTGGCTCGCTAGGAGCAATCCCACTGAAATGGTCACGGTAGCCTTGACCTGGGATTCACCAGTGCTACTGGAATGGATGTCGGGAAAGACCACCTCGACTCAGAAACAGTGAGGCAACATCTTAATGGCAGCGGCCAGATGACTCTGGTCCAAATATGTGATACCCAAGAATCAAACAGGGCCTTATGCCCCTGGCTTGCCACTGGAGCTTCTGCCTGACACGTTCTCCTGTCACGGGAGCCCGGAACTAAGACTATGGAAAGAGAGTGGGTTGGAGACGTGGGGGGAACTGTACACTGACTCGCAACTGCAGACATTTGAAGACCTAGTGGATACCTATGGGGTACCACAGGGCACCTTTTTATTACATGCCTTGCTGACACGCCAATCCTTGCACACATGGAATGCAGACCGTGCGGATCCCCCCACATCGCACCTGTTGCAAACACTGCTCACACATGGCACGGGCCGGCATGCAGTAACTGCTATCTACACCTCAGACTGGACGACCCGCCTGCACTGACAGCGCTACGAGGATATTGGGACACTGAACTGTCTGTCACACTTACTGATAAGCAGTGGCTGCAATGCCTTAATCACTCCAAGATCATCTCGACAAATGCTAGGATAAAGTATACTCAGTTTAACTATTTCCATCACACGTACCTCACCCCCCACAGGTTGGCCCGCATGTACGTCACCACTGCGGACATATGCCCTAGATGCCGAGACCAGGGAGCCACATTTACACATATGGTGTGGAACTGCGCCGAGATTCAAATATTCTGGAGTGCAGTGGCCACCACGCTCGCGGAGGCGACAGACACGCGGGTAGAGGCAGAACCCCTTCATTTTCTGCTGGGCGTTGCGAAACGCAGTGCGTCTCGTAAGGGATTAAACATATTCCTGGACCTTGCCCTGGGCCTGGCCAAGCGTAAGATCTCCATGGCGTGGAAGGCACCATTAGGCCCCAATGTACGTGCATGGATGCTTGATCTCCGCAGGGTACTGGTGTCGGAACACACAAATCAGTTAGCAGCCGCGGCTCGAGCTGCAGCAACCACACGGCAGACCCTCACAAACTGGCAAGACTATTTATCCGTGATTGAGATTAAACTGGCCACAGCACCCCTTCCCCCTTAGATCCGCTCACAGGCGCAGGACACTTAACATCCCAGAGCCCCTGAGATTTACACTGGCAGACGAGCACAACAACCCGCGGCTACTGTGTGACATAGTTGTCTAACACCCGCCCCTTCTTCCCCCAAATTATCTCCGCCTCGCGTTCCACCCCGTTGCTGTCCTTTCACTCAGTGCCTCCTCCTTTTTCCCTTTCCCCCGCTCCGCCACAACTCCTGACATGGCCTACCGCGCCCTTGCAGCCGCACACCTATTGCCCATTGATGCACCAGACTACCAGACGCACTCGTGCTGGTGGCTCCATGAAGAGATCGTTTGTTCCTTTTCTCTTTTGTTTTCTTTCTTCATTTTTTCTTCGTTGCTTCTCTTGTTCAAGTCAAAAATGTATTTGCAAAATGTATGTGACTCAATGAAGAAATGGTATTGAAGAACAATGGCTGATTCCACTGTGATTGTCCTGATTACATTTGACTGTGTAAAGTTATGCCGTGCCGCAGAGTGAAGTGGCACACCAGCCACTAGAATGGACTTTAATACTTCCCAAATGGGTGTTTCCCTGATTCCTGCCTACGCTATTTCGATTTATTGCTATTTTATATTGTCAATGTTCGATTGAATCGTCATGCTAATGTCAATGATGTTATCTTTATAAAACTAATAAAGACCATTTAAAAAAAAAAAAAGAAAGCAAAACAACATTGTGTTTGTATATTTGGACTTCAGCTTCGCCTATAAATAAAATGCACGTGTCATAAAGCAAGATGGCAAATACTGTATGCCATTTGAAATGTAGACCTATATTAGCTATGGTCAATCTAAACTTAAATAAAACATACTTTTTTCTACAAAAAAAAAAAAAAAAGGGGGCGTCTCATTGGTGGTATATGGGCATTCCCATATAACACCAATGAATTTTGATCCAAAGCCCTAACTACTAATATAGGTAGACAGGACTTTGCACGATAAAAGTATACCTCCTCGAAGAGGCATAACTTTGAGAAACGTTTTTATTTCTCAAAACTTTCCTAACTATATGTGTGCTGTACTATCAGCTCATTAGCAATGTTAGAAGAATTTTAAACTATCTCCAAGTGTAGTATTTCTTTACCCTATCTATACAAAATCACCACTAAACATCACAAACAGATCCTTGCATTATGATACAAGGGTGTGCGTGTGGCACAAGGCAGCCTAAAGTGTGCCCGTGCAGGAGGAGAAAGCAACAGGGCCATATCTTAGTAGACATGGCATTGTCTTGCTTTCTCCCTTTCACGCAATGTAACACAGAAATTCTGATTGCTGCGCTGCATTGTGTGTGTTTTTTTGGGGGGAAATTTGCTCCTCAGAACGCATATCATTCATTGTCTTGTAAATAGAGATAGCATGGCTCTCGCTGATCTAACCCTCATTCTCGTCTGGGGAAACTTTCCACACCATGTGAGTATTGCAAAACAGTTTGAAGTTTATTTTCTTACTCTTGATCGCTTAAAGTACTGCAAATTATGGATGGCGTGAAATATCTATGGATAGAACCGATTCTAGGAAAGGTCAAATTGTGATCCCAATCCGTGTAATATCCATGTTAAGACGAAGGGGCATATTAGCAAGGGCCATTATCTCCGCTTTTTTGGCTTTAAGAGCCAAAAAAGCGGAGATAATATTACCGCCCTATTACCAAGGCGGGTGCTAACATGCATTAACGCATGTTAGCACCCGTTTTCCCACGCCTCGCTCTGCATCTCTAATGAGATGCAAAGTGGGCGTTCCTTCCCAGGATAACAGGAGAAATGTCGCTAACCGACATTTCTCCTATTATCAAGCTGCAGGCGAACATGCAGAGCAATTAGAAAAGTAGCGCTAACCGCGGTTAGCGCTACTTTTCTAACGCCTGCTCTCAGTATGACTTAGCCATGATATCCAATGGAAGGTGGATATCATGGCTGAGTCTGTCCTGCCCTATCAGCAAGCTATCGCCAAAGTTGTGTGATTATCGCTGGATTTCCAGCGATAATCGCACATTTGGCAGTTAGCGCTTGCAATTTTATCACTGTTGAGATGAGCGTTGCTGATAGCACGCTATCTCAGTGATAAAATTCAGCGTTAGTCAGGCGATAATTATCCTCGCGCTAATCGCGCTGAGCGATAATTATCGTCGGTCCTTAGTAATATGCCCCGAAGTTTGTTAATTAACAAGAAAAGGTTCGGCTTTTTGCACCTTTCGAATTTCTATGAGCAAAACAAAATAGTGAAATGATTGATAGTCATAGTTCATTCTAGTGCCTGAAGAGGGGACGCAAGGCTGAGCCAAAGCCAACATCCTCCTGCTCCAGTTACACTGGCTGATGGGACCCAAGACAGGACATCCTAGAGAACTGAGGGGCATATTAGCAAGAACCGCGTTAAAATTATCGCCGTTTTAGCGGCAGGAAACTGCCGCTAAAACGGCGCTAATGGGCTTGCTAATATGCGTTATGGAATTCCAATAGAAGCCCAGGTTAGATGTCCTGCACATCTAACCTGGGCTTCTATTGGAATTCTATAACGCATATTAGCAAGCCCATTATCGCCGTTTTAGCGGCAGTTTCCTGCCGCTAAAACGGCGATAATTTTAACGTGGGTCTTGCTAATATGCCCCAAAGATTGTGTGCCTGCCCAATCAATGGAGAGCACGAGGCATATGTTATTTATTTGTCCATTAAATAAACATCCCAGGCACAAGCACACGAGAACAAATGGCAACGGTATCTGTAACATAGAAGAAGTGGTAAATAGGTTTCGATTAGGAGGTGAGAGAGCTTGATATATAAAAATGCAGTGCAGACGAGAAAGGCATGCTATCAAGGAAGACGTTAAATAAAGCAAAAGATGGGAGCTGTCCTGTGTTGGAATGGACATATTGAGGAGGCTGCGTTCACAAAGAAATGAGACTGGGTGCTATGTTTCTACGTTTCTAGCTATGTTTCTTATTTTGAATACATAAAATATTCGATTGGCGGTAATAAATATTTGATTGCTCTTCACAGCAACTAAAGATGATGTGATGAAAATGAGTATCTTTCCCTCTCCCCTTAGAGACACTCCCAGAGATGTACCACCTTTCAAAAATGAAACTTAAGATATTAAAAGCCTCTGAACTGTTATTTCCTTTCTGAAAAGGGACAGCCTTACTAATGACATATAGACCAGGCGCCCTTCACAGTATCCAGTGAAAATGGTCACAAAAATAAATATGAGAAATGTGTGGCACAATAACCGGACCATTATCTGAATTGCCTTGGGTCATTGCTGGAGTTTCTATTCCACCTCAGCTTGAATTCCCTTATTCAGAATCAGAGTTATAGGGAAGTAGTTTAGACCAGCTTTCGCCTTGGCGAGATAATCATATAAGCTTACAGTAAAGCCACTACAACTATGCAAACAATTGATGACCACTCAGTTCTCTTCATAGATTTATTTTTCCTTTACGTTCTGGTTAGTGATTTTCCAGCACCATAAAGCAGCTCATGTGTTTTTATTCAGTTGTCATGAACAAAAACGTTAAAATGTGTTTTCCATGATATCTAGTTTTTAATTTTAATTTTAATATTTTGGAGTAGAAGGTTTGAAAAGACAACTCCTCGAGGGAGTTTATAAATAAGGAAACGTTCATTAATATGTCTACCGGCTAAGCAAACATATTCTGCAGAATTAGCAAAACAATACCAATTAACAATATGACAAGACTTTCCAAGATCTGCTTGATTGTTCAGAAAATCCAGAATCTCTTGCGTATCAACAGAAATTCGGACGACTAAATAAGTAACGTTTCGCAGCCTTTAGAAAGAAGTTCAGTAAATTTTCAGTACTCAGTGCATTTGCTATTGTATATCTTCAAATACTGGTGCTTTTTACTCTGAAGACCGTCAAAAGTAGTTGGTGCCTGAATGAAGATTCAGCCCATGACCTTGTGTTTCACTAGTGATCGCCGGTATTGAGCGCGCCTGTAGCACACCAGCGGCGTGGGTCTACACAGCACATAGAAATGCTCTTCAGCCACCAGACGTTGCACATGTGCTGTAGAGAGTACAGCAGGGAACAAGCAGCCCTGGTTCAAACTGCTGCTCCCTGCACTGCAGTATGACCGCCGACCCTACAGGTTACCCTTGAAGTGCCTCACTGGGGTGGGCACAGTCAGCATCTGCATCCATCCATCCTTTTTTTTTTTTTATATTTATAATTTTTTATTATTATCGATTTCATATACAGCTGAAGAATAAAAAAATCACAGAATTTATAATACAAATAATGTAAAACGATAAATAGCTAATAAGGGCCATTATCATCAAGACCATAACAAAAAGCCTAGGGCAGCATAGAATCTGAATACAGGCAATAAATATTTTTAAAGAGCTAAGAGATTACATTGGAGACCAAGCTATATACAAGAAAACATTTTTCATGGCCAGATACTTCATTCTTCCTGGATAAATGGAATAATCCAATCTGTGAATGTGCCCCAGATCTTTTTCCCCTTTATCCTACCCTTTCTCCCTCTGCGCTCGTAGAGTGCTTTTTCCAAATTATAAATATGCAGAAAACGGCTTTTCCATTGTTGAAAAGTAGGAGGCTGCGGGCTTAACCAGGCAGAAGCAACACAGAGTCTTAAAACTGCCATCGCAATAAAAATCAGCTCTTCTCCCTTTTTTTCCCCCTATTGTTTCGTCTACCCCCAATAACATCAGAAGTGGTGACAATGGAACCTCCTCTTTTAAGACAAACTGCAAAAAGCCTGATATTTCTTGTCCAAGTGACTCAATGCCTGGACAGGTAGGAAAAATATGTATTATATCAGCCGCATAGGCCTTACACCTAAAACAGCGAGTTCCTTCCACCCCTCCCCATTGCACGATCTTCGCAGGCGTAATATATAGATCAAACAAGGTCTTGAAATGTTGTGATTTCAGATTAGCTGCACACAGAACGGAGTTCCCCAATTCAACTGACTTAAGAAAGCGGGAGTCCAAAACCCCCAATTTATCCTGCCATCTTTGCCTATGCTTATCTAAATCATCAGGCAACCCCTCTAACAGGCAGCGATATAGTTGTGAAATTGAGGGCCCCGATCTGTGAATCAACAATTCGATTAATGCTACCTGCCCGAAGCCCGCAGCCCCACCAGCTTTTCTCAGAAGGAAATCCCTCAGCTGTAGATATTTAAAAAAATCTCGAGGTCCTATACTAAACCTTTCCCGGATTATATCAAAGGAGGCTATATGATCGCCCTCTAAAAAATCCGCAATCCTGAAAAAGCCATTCCTGCCCCATCTTATCAAACACTCATCTTGTAAGACAATTGGGAGCTGATCATTCCCGATCAGAGGGGTATACCTATTAAACCTGCCCATTCCTACTTTTTTCCTTATGCCAGCCCAATTACGAAAGGCGGCAATTAAAACCTTGAAGCGTTTTTTTAAATAGCTAGCCTCATAAAATTTTAATAAACAACCATTAGCCCGGATATTAATCAAAATTTCAAATATTGAGGGGACATAGCTAGGATCTTCCCTCTCCCTAGCCTTAATCCCGAAGAGAGGCCCATAATATTGCAGAGCTGCAGATAAATAATATAACTTAAAATGTGGGAGCCCCCATCCCCTCTCTCCCGGCTGAGGGATAAAAATGCATTAGCTCTCCTTGTTCTGCGATATGACCAGATAAATCTCGCTACCTCCCTATCAATTAAACGAAACCAATAATTATGTATCTCCAGAGGGATTGTGCGAAAAATATATAACAACTTTGGAAGAACAATCATTTTAATAATATTACACCTCCCCATTATTGACAGCTTCAAGTTATCCCAGCGATGAAAATCATTTTTGATTTTCCCCAATATGGGAGTTATGTTTAATTCTACAATATCCTCGACCTTAGCTGTAATACAAATCCCTAAATACACCGCTTTCTCAACAATACGAGCGTCCAATGCTGTAGTAAATCTGTTTATCAAAATCTGAGTCTTAGCACTATTTAACAAAAAGCCTGAATAAATCCCAAAATCTTTCGCTATACTTTCTACGGCTCGCATTGCTCCATCGGGTTCAGAAGTAATTATAGCCACATCGTCGGCATACGCCAGGAGCTTAGTATGCCAACCGTGCAAATTTACCGGAGCAATGTGAGGCGAGGCTTCCAATCGCCTAAGAAAGGGGTCTATATATAATGCAAACAGCAGGGGGGAGGACGGACAGCCCTGCCTAGTGCCCCTGCTGATTGAAAAAGCCTCTGTTTCCTTCCCCATTATTCTAAGTCGTGCAATAGGATTTATATATAAGACCCGTAATGCATTAATAAATAAAACCCCCAAGCCATTGAGCTCCAAAACCTTCCATAGATAATGCCATGCCACACGATCAAACGCCTTCTCGGCATCCAGGAAGGCAGCCCCCATAGGTTTGGCAAGGACTTCAGTAGCATCGAACAGTGAAATTACCCTTCTGACATGGTCTTCGGTCCCCCTTCACTGTATAAAACCATGCTGCCAAACTGAAACTAATTGATGCATCACGGAGTTCAACCTAGTAGCTAAGATCTTTGAGTATATTTTGGCATCGCTATTAAGCAATGTAATGGGCCTATATGAACCCAAGCTAATTGGATCTTTTCCCTTCTTTAAAAAAATCACAATATTAGCTGTGCCCCAAGAACCGGGTGGTAGAGCTCCCTCCCTAATCTCCTTAAATAACCCAAGCAAAGCCGGACAGGTCTCTCTAAAAAGACCTTATAAAACTCTATAGGAATACAGTCCGTACCTGTAGCTTTGCCAGCAGGTAGGGCTTGGATTGCACAATGTAACTCCTCCTGAGAGATAGCCCGCCCCAGTTGTATACCCTCCTCTTGGGATATCTTTCCCCTCGGTAAAAATTCCAACTCAGCATCTTCCGAAAAAGTAACAGCAGGAGTAGTACTATATAAGTCCTCATAAAACTCCCTAAAGGCCTCTCTAATATCCCCCGGGTCTGTAACTACCGTCCCCTCATGTTCTTAACCCGTTCAATATGTCCAGACACGGCCAGTTGCCTAGTCCTTACTGCCAATAAACGACCGACATTCTCACTAAATTCATAACAATCTTGCCGTTTAGCCAAAAACAACCCTGCTGTCTTTTCTACATTAAAGTCGGATATACAGACTTTGATAACCGTAATAGAGTTCAAAGTTGCGGAGATATCTTCTCCCTTAGCCACCTTGTGAATCAATTCTGTTTCCAGACCGGCAAGTTTCTGATAAAATAATTTGATCTGTACAGCCCCTTTTTTCTGCTTAGTCAGACTATATTGCAGTGTCTCTCCTCTTGTTGCTGCCTTGAACGCATCCCATATCATTCCTGGTGGGGCACTATCAGAATTATTCTCAAAAAACTCCCGAATCCAACACCTCATATGTTTAATATATTCATTATCTGATAACAGTGCCCTCTCAAATGTCCAGCCTGTGTGCTCCCTTCTAATCCCGCTACAAAGTATCTCAAGGACAATTGGGTTGTGGTCTGACATTACTCTGGGAAAGAGTTCCACACTAGCCTTACGCAAAAGAGATGGGGAGACTAAGAAATAGTCAAGCCGAGCAAATTTACTATGAGGGGCCGAATAATAAGTATAACCAGGATCATCCGGTTTTAATTTGGCCCATGCATCTACCAGGCCCATGTCTTTTAATAAATTATTATAAGCCCTCATAGAATGCGGTTTATACCCTTTACTAGATACTCCTGTAGCGCCTGGAGTACCTCTGGAACCATTGATGTTTAAATCTCCACAAACCACATATGGTGCCGGCCAGGAAGGTAATTCGTTAGCTAAATAACACAGTAAACCTGGCTCATCTGTCACTGGAGCATACACTGAACACAGTGTGAAAGAATCTACCCCATTCTTGCATTCCATTATAACCCATCTGCCAAGCTTGTCCACCATCTTTCTCCCCAGGGTAAAAAAACGATTTTTCGCAAGAATAGCGACCCCCTTGGTCCTTACATCTTGAGAGGTATATGCAAGGACCTTTAACCCTAAAGATTTATATAAATTACAGTCTTTCCATGCAATGTGAGTTTCCTGAAAGCAATATAAATCGGCCTTGAGGACTTTGAGATCTTCCTGAACCCTTCTCCTTTTAACACTGTCATTGAGCCCACAAATATTTACCGTAGCAATTCGTATTTTAGCCATTATATTTAAAAAAAAATACCTTCCAAAAAAAAAACCACACCAAACAATAAAAATATCCTTCAGCTGTTGTTCATCCTTCACCATTATAACCAGTGCCCCCTTGACCACCCTCCACCCTCCCCTGACCTTCCCCTACGCCCGCCCCCTCCCTGCCCTCCCTTTGAAAGCAGCCGGACCCATATGGTCCGAGTGATGGAGGTAGCAAGAACACCCCCCCCCAGGCCCCCGTGCGTCCCTCTAGTATTTAAGATAAAAAGTCATTCCTGAAATCCATAGAAAAAGAGAAAAAGAGATAGCCCAATCTAGTTCTCGTCTGATACTCATTTCCCACTAACTTGTTCCAGGTACTCTTTTGCTTGTATTTCAGAGGTAAAGAACTTGAATGACCCTCTAACAATAGTTTTCAATCTGGCTGGAGCCAGTAAATATGCCTCAAAACCTGCATCTTGGTACGGTTTAATCATTTGCCTCAGCCGCCATCTCCGTTCCACCGTAATATGGCAGAAATCGGGGCGAACAAAAAGGAGGAATCCTTGTACTGTCTTCTGGCTTCAGGACGGGCTTTTTCAAAAATAGCCTGTCTAAGCAGGAAATTACCAAAAAACCTAAAATCGTCCTCGGCTGGTTAGAGTCTCTGCCAGAAGATCTGCGGAGGACAGCTGGGAACCGGTGTATCCGCTGAATTTCTCGATCCCAATCCCAGCCCCCTAGCTCTGGGAAAGCTTCCTTAAGTAGGTCCAACATAAAAGCACGAATGTCCTCCCCCTCAAGTCCTTCCTTAATCCCAAGAAAGCGGAGGTTATTCCTCCTCTGACGGTTCTCCATATCTTCAAGCTTCCACATTGCATCTTTTAGTTGAGCTTCCTGGGAAGTAAAGCCTTCCCTTACCGCCAACAGTTCTTTTTCGACAATTTCGGTTTTCTCTTCAATGTTGTTCATCCGTTCCCCGATCTCTGCACATGCTTTGCCAACTTTCCGAACTGCGCCTTCCAATTTCTTTGTAGCTTGTCTAGCTTTCTTGCCATCCGCCCTGGTCTCTGCACGATGTTCTTTAATTGATTCAAGGATCATGTTAAGTGCTGAATTCATATCAGCTGTCTCTTTACTTTGCTCCTTCGAGGGACCTGCAGCCTCACCCAGCACTGATTCTGTAGGACCAATAATCCTAGTATGAGAATAGTCCCATTTTAAGCCAGTGCCAGTGATCCGCCTTCCCGAGTTGTTTCGCATCTCAGCAGATCCCTTCTGTCCCTTAGAACTCCTTCGTTTTTTTTTACGTTTTAGGGCAGTCTCTGGTGCCTCAAGAGTGCTAGAATCCGAAGACAATAAACTATCACCGCTTTCAATTTGGTAGGAGTCGGAGTCAGAGAGATCTGATACTGATTCCTCGGCAAGTGAAAAAAACTTATCTGTGTTATCTGATATAATATCATCTGCCGCTGTAACATCTAGAGTTCTAATATGTGCTGGATCCCCAGAAACTTCTTCTTGTACAGTGCCAGATGAGCCAGATAAAGAGCCAGATATGATATGAGAGCCATTCACCATGGGATCCTGCACCATCACGCTTGATGTACTGACCCCAACTTCTTCCAAAGCTCCAGCCTGTATCTTCAAGCCCTCCCACGAGGAATCACCTTGAAGGTCACTAAAAGGCTGAGCCTGAGATTCTAGATCTATGTTCTCCATAGAGGCAGCCGTACTTAGATTCTGTATATTTTCCTTCAAGAAATTATTGGTCTCAACTATGTACTCGGACGCTTTAGGCATATTTTGGAAATGGGGTACGTTCTGTCTGTGGCTAATAGGTGGAATGTCATGTTATTAAAATGGTCATTTTACCTTGCTATCTTTAAAAAAAAATAAAAAAAAATCCAGAATCAAAGTGACATCAACAAATGGGATTTAACATCTTGTCCTTGTCCAAAAAGGCGAAGCTAACTAGGCAGATCTCTAAGCCTTAGCTCAGGGTGTGGATACATATAACAGTTAATTTGCAAACCACCAAAGAGTTACTAGGTTATCTCTAAATACCGGAGTACATGATTTCCAGAGGGTCTCGAATGCCAAGTCGAAGTGGCAGTACAACCGCACACACAGGCTCTGCAGTAGCAGGCCTCAAGCAGCCGGGTCTGGTGGCTCAGTGGACTAATGTATCCCCTGCAGGGGCCTGTGTTCACCCTCATGGTCACAGGTTCAAATCCCAGTGGGTCCACTCAGCCTTACATCCATCTGAGGTCGATAATTTGAGTACCATTGAGTTGGGTAACAATAAGCATCTGTTATTCAGTGCCAAGATCCCTATGGGTAAACGTGTGCTTTACAAATACACATGTTTACAGGGCTACAGATGTGGGTGGCACAATCAGTGTTGCAGGCCCACTAGTATCATTTATTTACAAGCCCTACGTATAGGGCATACCACTTTACAAGGGAGTTATAAGTAAATTACATATGCCATTTGTGTATACATCAATGTTACCATGTTTAGGGGAGAAGCACAAGCCTTAAACTCCCCTTTTAATACACGTCACCCCTAAGGTAGGCCCTAGGTAGCCCATGGGACAGGGTGCTGTGTAAGTAAAAAGTAGGACATGTACTTTTAGGTTTTGCATGCCCTGGTAGTGACAAACTGCTAAATTCGTTTTTCACTCCAGTGAGGCCTACTCCTCTCATAGGATAACATTGGGAATTCCTTAATACACTTTTAAGCAGTAATTCCTGATCAGAAAGGAGAAGCTCCATCATGTTTTATATCTTTGGAATGGTAATGATAAATCCTTCTTAATGGTAAAGTTGGATTTAACATTACTATTTTAGAAATGCCACTTTTAGAAAGTGGGCATTTCTCTGCTCTTACTGCTCTGTGTGCCTGCAGCCTGTCTTCAATACATGCATGGGGTGGGTGACAGTTACACTTTGTGCTTTCCCTCTATACAGCCACAAACACAGGAAGGGTAGGTGTGACAGTAAACTCATCTGCATTCATCCGCATTCTGATAGTTCTTCCTGGGCAGGAAGGGGGAGGGGGAACTGACACACCTGTATAGGCAGTGTCCTGTTTCCCACACAAAGGGCTGATTACCCCCTACTGATAGTCTGGATCCAGGGCTGGGAAGAAAGGGCATGTTTGCACTTCAAAGACCCTTCTTTGAAGTCAGTCACGCTTCAAAGTCTCAACTGCATTTAAGTACTGGGGCTCTAATCCTACCAAAACAGTACACTACTGGACCTTTGAAGAACTCTGCCAAGAGTAAGGACTGCAGTGCTACAAGGATTGCCACTTTGCTTGACTGGTGCTCTGGAAGAACTGCTTCTCTGCTTTACTGTGCTGCCCTGCTGCCTGCTGATCTCTGCCCTGCAGAGGACAAGGACTGGGCCCATCTCACTTGAACCCAGAGTGACTCCAAGGGCTTGCTGACTTGCCCCCTGTTCTGAAGTCTCAGGGCCATCAAAGACTTCCTTAAACTCTGCAACAGCATCTGGACTCTGCTATCTGTGAGTCATGCCCTGCCAAGTGGTGCCAATCCAGCCCTGCGCCTTTGAAACATGATTTCTGCTGTGCTGATCCATCAAAACTGATGCATCAACAACTTTGCACCAATCAGAACTGACGCATAGCCCTTTGATGTCAATGCAGCTGCCACTCGATGACATCGCTTCGATGGACTGCACTGCTCAACAACGACGTACTGCGTGGCTCGACGATGACATATCACGTGCATCATAAAGGGGTTTGCCGGTGAAGCCTACATCGACTGTGCAGATAAGAACCGATGCATCGCCTGCATCCACGGGATCAATGACGCCTTGCCTTCTCTGCTCTTCGCATTGAGTATTCGACATCAACACTTCCTCCATTCAAGGTACTTTTTCAGCAGGACCTGCATGAGTCCTGAAGCTTGCCTGCCCTCCATCGTGGTAGGCCCGCACTTTGGATTTACCCCGGTTGGTGCTTTATGACTCTAAGCACTATAATTTGATCTAATCTTTAAAAATTCATAACTCCGTTCTACTAATTGCATTTTTGTCGCTTTGGCCTTGATTTACTCATACAATTATAATCTATTTTTCTAACACTGTATGTAGTATTTTTGTGGTGTTTTCATTGTGTTAATGTGTGTATGTTGCACAAATACTTTACACATTGCCTCTTTAGATAAGTCTGCCTGTTCTGTGCCAAGCTTCCAGAGGATGAGCACAGGTTATCTTTTAGTGTGTATCTAGCTTACCCTGACTAGATTGGTGGTCCCTGCTTGTATAGGATGCATACTCTAACAACCAGAAACCCCATTTCTAATAGCTACTAGTCCCTGCGGCTAATCTACCCCTGAGATGACCACATCCAGGTGTGTGTGTTATCTTTTATATCCAGAACCCTCTATTCAGCTTTTAAAAATGGCAGAAATATTCCACAGCTGGACAGACCAGGTAGCCCACCCCAGAGATGTGGCTAGCCTTCTGGGAGTCTACACCTCCTGAATACATCATTTTCCTGCCTGCCCGGGTGCATATGAGCCTGGGACAGGGGGGAAGGCTGTTTCCTCCTTTGGGTGGCATCTTGGTTGCATATCACAGGTGGTGAAGGCTTGGAAGTTCAGCACGTTAATGTGCCATTTCTCTATCCATCCTGTCAAGGTGGAGGTGTGACCCCCTTACCGTCCAGGCCATTGTTTCTGACTCCTGGGAGAGTTCACACATCCTGGCAGGGAGTCAGATTCCTGTCTTGGGGGCAGCAGCTGCAAGCTGCCAGCCAGAGCACAGGAAAGGCTGGGGGAACAAGGTGGGCAACCGCTAAGGTAGCCTCCTGGGTGCATGCCACATCATACTAGACACAAGATTCATGTCAGGGGTGATGAGGCACTTCTTTTGATACCAAGCATGACATATTTCGTCTGTACCATAATGGAGCTGCCAACCTCAGGTTTGCCCAGGTGCCAGCTCATGGTATCCTATGGGATACCATGACCAATTATCCTATGGGCTAGTATAAATGCTGAACATTTATACTAGCCTTTAATGAAAAGGCCACTATATGGACATATAAGCTTGCACTGTTCCTTACCTTTAATATAATGCACCCTGCCTCCTGGGCTCAGGAGGCCTTCCTTAGGGGTGACTGGCATATATTAAAAATAGTTCATTGACTTTGTCACACATGGTGAGTGCAAAGTTGAGTTTGAGCAGTTTGCACTGCTCCTGCAGTCTGCAATGGAAGACCTGCTGTCAGTAGTAGTTTACTTGGGTCACTCAGGGTGGCACAAACAGTGCTTAAGGCCCTGGTGACCCCTTTAGCACCAATGCCTTGGGTACCACTGGTGCCATCTACTAGTGGCTTATAAGAGGGTTAAAGTCTTTGGCAATTGGGTTTACCAATTCACATATATCCATTTCAGGGAGAGTCCACTGACACTGAGGCTAGGTTAGGAGGTTTCAGTGCGCTGTATGAGTAAAAAACCAGCATCTAGTAATCCAAATGGGGGCAAAAAGTGTGGGAGGGGGAATCTGCAAAAAGGCCTGATTTCTTACAACCCCCCAATCAACATGGTTGGGGGGGGTTTCTGTTGAGTAGTTTCTCGACAGAAACTACTCTTCTTCGAGTAACAGAAATTATGTGAAACCGTTTGGATGCTGGAGAAACTGTGGCACTTATATTGCTTGATTTGAGTGCCACTTTCAACACGGTATCTCATACCGTGTTATTGAAAGCCCTACAATCAATGGGTGTCAATGGCTCAGCACTCAATTGGCTTCTTGATTTTTTGACAGACCGCACGTTCCAGGTCTTCTCTCCTACGGCCAGCTCCAAAACCAATGTATCACCTTATGGGGTACCGCAGGGCTCCATTCTCAGCCCTTTATTATTTAATGTCTATGTCAGGCCTTTGGCTGCTATTGCTGAAGATGCTGGGTTGCCTATTTTCTCCTACGCCGATGACACCCAGATAATCTTCTCCCTTTCTGCTGAACGGGCGCCTAAGTCATCTTCTCTTCAGACTGGATTGAGGAATATTGCAGGTTGGATGCAAGCCAACTTGCTAAAACTCAATGGTGAAAAAACAGAAGTGCTAATTTTGGGGAATAATAAAGATCTCTGGGGTCCTCAACACTGGCCTTCTGAAATGGGTGCTCTACCCCAGCCTACGCTTCAGGTCCGCAATTTAGACTTCATCATTGATGACCAGCTATCAATGAAGCAACAAGCGGTGAGGGTGGCCTCGACCTGCTTCACCATCCTTAAATAGCTCAAGAAAATCCTTTGGATGTTGCCCGGCCCCACTCAAAGAACTGTGGTCCAGGCTCTTGTCACTTCTAGACTGGATTATGGCAACATCCTGTATCTAGGAGTCAATAAGGATGTGATACGCAAATTACAGGTGGTGCAGAATGCGGCCACTAGGCTGCTTTGCCAGGTTCCCAGAATGGCTTCCATCTCAGGTTATCTTCGGGACCTTCATTGGCTCAGGGTGGAGAACCGTATTAAATTCAAAGCCCTGAGCTACATGTTTAAGATCAAATCTGGCAAGGCCCCTCAGTACCTGAATGCTTTAGCTCACCCTTACTTACCATCGCGCCTTCTTTGCTCCTCCACTCAGGCTAAATTTTCAGTCCCTAGGACCAGACTGTCGCGAATGGGTGGTCGGTCCTTTTCTTGCCTGGGCCCCTCTATGTGGAATTCCCTCCCCCTGTCACTTCAAAATGAAACAGTTTATAGGAATTTTCAAAAGGGTTTAAAAACTTGGTTATTTAATCAATAGATCTTCTATCCTCCTTCTGTTCCTGTCAGGCGGCACCGGGAAACCTTCGGGTAGCTGTGCGCCTTATAAGGTTAAATAACATAACATAACATAACATGTTCAGGAGACTCAACCCAGCCGTGGGTGTGTTTTCCTGACTTGTCAATAAGAAAGGATGTAAAGGAAATGGGCTGAACTATTGCAGGACGTACTCTGCCTCACATCCTTCTGTCTGGGCCACTCGCTCTGGGCAATTGACCAACCTCGTCGATAACAAGACCCAATTTAAACTGAACCTTAACTACAGCTGTGTCTTTACCTTCCTCCCCTTTTGCCTTGGGTAGTGAGATGCCCACCTCTTCTAACTCTATCTTAGCTAGGGCAACACTTAGCTTGCACACAGAGGTCCCCCAACACTTGAGCAACCTCACCATGACCAACAGAGTGGGGGCCTAACTCACGTCTGGCCATGGGGTCTTTCTCCCATGCCAAGTACAGTGCTGCCATGAAGGCTAGAACCCAGCAGAGGCTACTGACAGCTGTCAGAATCCAGATCCACATCATGAACTCTCCACTAACAGTTGGATGAGCTACCTTAGGGGCAACTTTGGCTTCTTGGAGCCTCCCTAGCTCTTCAGAGTGGGTGGATACTACCCTTCTTCCACTCCTCCTCATGTCAGTTCAGGGATGACCCCTTGTCCTGAACAGTTGCCTGATTTTTCAGGACTTGTTAGCGGTCAGGGGAGGCCGCTCCAGTGTCAGCTTTGGGGTTCTCCCTTATTGGGGGAGAATGCCCTTGGCTTACTGGGTCTCTATTGAAGAATGGTTTCCCTTTCCTTTTCTTACTCTTTTTTCCCTTTTTTGGGGGGCATAAGTCTCTTAATCTTAGGGACAGGACTCCCAGGATCTTTAGGTTGGGCGCCCTGAGCGAACGCCCCTTCTGAGAGCAGACCAACCTCTGGGAGGTCATTGCCCAGGATACAATCCAGAGAGAGGTCAGGACCGACTATCACCCTATGCCAGCTAAGTGTATCTCCTAATGATAGGGGCACCAAGGCTACAAGCCTAGTTGTGACCTTCCCTGGGACTACCCTCACTCTTTTCACTTCCCATGTCATATACTGATCTGGGGACACTAACCTGTCAACCACTATGGCATGACTAGCACCTGTGTCTCTCAGGGCAGGGGTGGGGAATCTCATTCACCTAAATGGCGTGGGAGTGCTTACTACTATTCTCAAGGAACATCAGCTTACCAGCTGGACCCTTCTCCCAGTTACAAGCTCTGAGACCCTCCTCACCTGAGGTGTCCTCCCCAAAGGCTACACTGGCCAGCCCAGTGCTAACCTTCCTTTTGGGACAGGCTACTTCCCCTTTGTAGTACCCTGCCTGTTGGCAATCAAAGCACAGCTGGTTATCAAAGAAGTTTTTTTAGCACTGAGTCCCCTTTACTCTACTTGCCAGAGGTGGGGTGGGATTGAATCTCCTCCTTTTTAGGGTTGTGAGTTAGTCTCATTGGTGAGCTTACCACCTACCTCTTTTTCTTTTTGTAGGCCTGACCCCCCCCCTTCCTGATTTCATCCCCTGGGTTTTCTTGGGTGCTCTTGTCCTTACCCACTCATAAGCCTTCTTGCCAAACTCTCTTAGGTTAGAAAGATGTAAATCTACCAGATGCTGGTTTTGGCATTTATGGGTGTCCCTAAACTTCAATATGTATTTCTCTGTGGTGATTCCAAATCCTTCTACCAAGGTCTTCTTCATATGCTGATAGGACCCAGCCACATCCTCATTAAGGGTCTGAAGCCTATCGCCGCCCTTCACTGAGAATAACTCCCACAGTAGAAAGCCCCAGTGCTGGTGACCTATCCTCCTCATTTTGCAGGCTCTCTCAAAGGCTGAAAACCATTTATCAATGTCATCACCATCACTAAACTTGAGGATAATCCCTTTGGGGACTTTAGGGTTAAAATATTCCTCTTTCTCCCTATTTAAGTTGCTGTCACCATTATCTTTGGGCTTCAAGCCCATCTTGATCCTTCTTTCTTCAAGGGCTAGTCTCCTTTTCTCAAGTTCAATCTTTTTCACCTCTAGTGAGAGGAGCTCAAGCTCTTCCTCGAGGCTTACTACCACCTTTCCAGTAGGGGATCTGTTAGAGTGACTCCTGTCACTTTGCACTGGTGGAGGGGGGGGTCTGGGAAAGAGTGGAGAGTTTTGGTCCACCTTCTTCCTCATCATCTTCAATTTGGGCTAGGGCACCCTCCTCACCTTCTCCAAGGTCTTCCTCTGAGGAATTACCCTCCCTTTCTAGTTTTTCCTTTTCATAGGAGCTGAGGGCTTTTTCAAGGTCCTCCTTTTTAGCTGTAACTGTATAGCTGATGCCCCCTGCTTTGCACAAAACCCTCAGGTACTGATCTTCAGGGCTGGAATGACTGACAGGTCGAGATTCTGACCAGCCTCCATTGTGCCTAACCTTTTATTTGGAAGTTGGGACCTTTAAAACTTAAAAAAAAACTTTTAAACCTTTTCCTAATTTTTAAGTCTTTTTGTTGTGCTATTGGAATGGGGTCTACACAGGGACCTGAAATTCCAATTTACAAAAATCTAAAATATTTTGAAATATTTTTGGAGTCTAAAATCAATAGTGGCTTTTTGTGCAAAAATCACTTATGAACAAGAGGTACTGCGAAACACAAGTTCAGGATCTCACTGCTGTAACACCAATGTAGGATGGTGGAGTATTATGTGGTGATGCTGGTTAGGCATCACTATGCAATATTCTCACAATACCCCAAAGATGGTTGCTGGATTCACAATAAAAAATCCTTAGCTCAGTCCTGGTATAGTGGCAGTCAGGTTTTACTAGAGGAACATATGCTGAGCATTTCAGAGTACCAGCATGGATAATAAGTAATTGACACGACTCAAAAGAAATCGGACACCAATTTATAAAAATAAAGGAGATGTTTAAATAAATGTAGACACTAAAATGAAGTCAATTTGAAAAGTATAACCAAAGTTATAGATTTTAGAAGTAAAATTAAAAAACTGCAAAATAGTACCGCAGAACTTTATTATTGCGGTCAATTGTAAAAATCACTAGTGACAATCAGTCACTTGCAGGTCGAGTCGCATGTAACCCAAGGAGGGTAAAGGTGATATGGGTCCCAGGACCAAACAATGACAGTTAGTTCTATTTTACCTGGCTCAAGAACCCCGGGCGCAGAGTTGTCCTGGCTGTCTGTAGTGCTGAAGAGGGAACGGGGGGGTGGTTTTACCGCTTACCCAGTGCTGGTGGGTAAACAGGTACAAAAAGTGGACAACTAAGCCACTGCTGATGTTGGATGAAGGTTTTGTGGGGTTCCCTTGAGGTGCAGCAACGAGTAAAGGGGGGTGGTTGCCGGACTGCCGACCAACAAGCCTTGGCAGTGGTAAGGTCAGCAGAAAGTTATTTCGACGTCAGGACATCTGTGGGAAAACGGTAGTCACCTGAAACTTGCTGGAGGTCGTGACTACATTTCCCACAATTCAATGGACCACCTACTTTTGGGCGACCCCTGGGAGGGCTCGATGGCTGGCGATTCTTTGGTTTCGGTACATTGTTTTTATCTGCAGGGGACTAGTGACACTAGTCTAGGGGAGTCTAGAGTTGCCTTTGTCTCTCATAGGGCTCCCTCTGTCTGGGGGAACCAAGCTTTGGTCCAGGACAAGTCCCCGTCATGCAGTTCTAGGACATTTGCCACATGTGCAGAGTATCACGCCTTTGCTTTGTGCAGATCGGTTTGTCCCAGACACGGGTCTCTTTGTCCTTTATTGCAAGTCAGATCAGAACTGAAGTTCTCGTGTCAGGGGTTGCCCTTAAATCCAAGATTTACAGGTGAAAGGGGTGTGAGTGCAAGTGGTCAATGGGCTACTAGACCCAGCAGCTAATCCACTCCTGAGGTGACCACATCCGGGAGGTGTGTCACCTTTTCTACCCAGAATCCTCTATTCTGCCACTTTTTAAAATGGCAGAAGGGGGCGTGCTTGGATGGCGTGGTGTATGGTGTATTAGCTAAACTGCTTCCGTGATCCACAATGACAGCCTAATTCGATCGGCAGCCTCACTCACATAGAAGCAACGGTGGTTCCAGGCATCAGAACACCGCAGGCACCCAAGAGGAATGAAATTAGGCTGAATGACCAGCCCTTTCTTTTGATACCCCCTGAAGGTTAATCTCCATGTGATGAGCAAGTGATAGCTGGCAATATGGCCACCGTCCCGGAGTAGACCAGGCGCAATACAGGGTCAATCTGTGTCGCGTCAAGCAAATATACCTCCCTAAACATCCCCTTCATTCCTCCGAGTGATTACCTACCGACCCACAATTGTTTGTTTGGAGACCTGACCACTTGATGATTCCTCCGAGGCTCTCCCCTGCTCTGCCTGACCTTAAGATGGCAGCCGAACATGAGGCACAGTGAAATATTGAGGAAACTCGGCTCACTCCTCATGGTTGGAAAATACAGTACTTCAGGCAGTACAGTTGTCCACATTTAAGGCTCAGCAGGAAATAATACGCTATAGACTGCATTCAATTACAGTCCTAATAATTTAAAGTGTAACCAAACTATGGCAAATACTGCAGTGAGGTGCTACACCAATGTTATTTGCTGTCTGTACTGGTTGGTTGCCTAGGAACTTGGGGGTCCCTGAGGCTCAGAGACTTATTTTAATCTTGCTGGCTCTGTTGCCTCTGCTAACCCTCTGCTTTGCCAGCTCTGATTAATCTTGTGGAGACCCCCCTCTGGATATGGACCTGTTAGACTGGAAGGGGTTCTACTCTGCATCCACAGCTCTCTGTGATCTACTCCTCTCTGTGTGCTATACCCTTTCTTGTCGCAGGTGCAGCATCGCAAGGAATCTCCCAATTACATCTATTGTACACATCTGGTCCTTTACCTTGATCTACGTTGCTCCCTATGTATGTGCTACCCTCACTTACAATACAGTTGCATCCCAATATCAGCAATCCTAAGCTTCACAGTGCGCAAATCTGGTCTGCAATATGAATTGTCTACCTCCCTGGCAAAGCTGTGGTTGACAAAGAGTGAATACCAGACAATAAGCGCACCAAGGCAGAACCACCGCTCCCTGATTAAAAAAAATACATAAATAATCAAAGGGAAGACAGAAGTGAACAGCATCATGGACATGATACTTAAAAAACTAGCTAAATGCACCAAACTTAACACAGATATGATGTGGCAAGAACTGTGTGCTATCAGTTCTGACATCAATTTTATCAACACCAGAGTGTCAGAAGCAGAGGCACGAATCAGCTATCTAGAAGATAAGACTGTCCTCTCAACCAGGGACATCCAAAAACTGCAGATCACTACCAAGCCCCTGTAGAAAGATGTAGTTGAGATGGAAGATATAAACCGCTAGGGGAACCTGCAAATCTTTGGGTTGTCTGAGGGGTCTGAGGACTCATCAGACTCATGCAGCACCTTTTTTAAAAAAAATGGATCCCTCAAATTAAAGTCTGTCCTTCAAGAAAGACTTTGTGCTGGAAAGAGCACATTCTCTGCCCTCATTCAAACTGGACAACAAGAAAACTCCATGCCAGATTGTTTGCCGCTATTTGAGATACCAACATACAGAGCTAATCCTCAGCCATGTGTGCAAAAACAACCATATACTATGGAAATGTCCCAAAATTTTACTTTTCACAGGATTACTGCAGACCTACAGTCGATACCAGGCAGGGCTTCCTCGCCCACCACCCCAGAATTAAAGGTTCAAACCTACAGTTCTCTTTTGTTGGCCCAGCAAAATTTAAAGTTCAAGTGGGTGGGAGTCATTACATATTCAACGACCCCAGAGACCTTCAAACTTTCCTGGATGAAAGGGAGGGTATCTCAATGGACACCCATCCTATGCCTTCCACCACACTCAAGTCATGAATCCTGCCAGCGGCTGCCACATGCTCGTCTAGGTGTGTGGAGTTTTCCACTGCCCCTCTGGTTAACATGGCAGATTTGCTCTTACTCATTCTGTTCGTTTTGACCAATTGTTTTTATAAGATTACACAGGTTGTTCACTGTTCACCTTGTTTTGGTATGTTTCATCACCTGTTCTGACACTTGCTATGGTCGCTGTGATTACCCTAGATATATCTCACCACCACCAGCTCCTTCATACACTTCATTCAATGGCAAAAGGCTTGATCTACCTTTTCCCACAGCCCTTACAGATTTAACTAATAGACTTAATATCAACTCACTGCTTTCACACACTTGACACCGACTTTCGGTGCATGTGGTACCCGCCTCCAGTGTATGTGATACAGGATACTGCCAAAGTCTCTCCACTTACATGTCGTTATATGAGACATGGTTCCCCAACTTCTTATGCTATCCAACAATTCTCTTCTGTACCCACCTGACTGTAGTGAGAATCCCTCTACCCTCATACATGCACCAATCCGATACATCTTTCAAGTAGGCCACTCGCAACTTGTCATTTTCACACCATGTCACTCCTCAACATTACGGCACTCCTAGCTGTCTAATGTCTCCCTGCAGATAATTCGAGACCAGAACTTATCTCCCATTGCCACATTTTCAAGCCTTAAAAAGCACTCAGATGCTACACTTGTCTCTGATTGGTTACCACCATTGCCACTAGTTGTCTAGTTACACTCAGTGTCTGCAGACTACGGTTTAATCATATGGTCTGTTGTTCGTTGCAAGACCGCGATGGCTGGTACCACCCTGCTGTCGTCTCCCTCACATTCATTGTTCAGGGTGGGGTGGGGGCATTGAGGGTGGGGTTGGAATATGGGATGTTTTCCTTTTTTGTTTGTGCTCAGTTGTTCTTTATTGTACTTTTTTGTTTCACATCTTGACTATCCAGCGCTGCTCGTTGACACTATCTTCTCCTTAGAGACAAGTTTTTCTACTACATACTTACAGAAGGATCTTCAGTGTTCTATTCCCTCATCGTGTGCTTGACATTACAGATATTACAGATTTGTCTTATGACCTTGCACCAGTTTCATGCTCATGGATTGACCTGTTCCCATCTTTGAGAACGCAATCCACATCCTACGAGTATACAGAACACTGCCAATCACATACCTCTACAATATGGTTTCAAATCTAAAATTTGTCTTACTAAGCGTAAGGGGGTTTAACCACCCGTTTTAATGAAAGGAAATCGAAAACTACCTTTATAGACTCAAAGCCGATATAATCCTATTACAGGAAACAAAAGTCACCCATAAAGAAATGCCAACATTTGGAGAAACTGGCTTAGTGGTGTTCTCTTCTCCACTGCCAACAGTAAAAAGGGTGGGGTGGTTGCTCACTAAAAACTCAGGCTTGTCCATCAACTCGAACATAACAGATGATAAGGGAAGATGGATTCTCTAAATAATCTCCAAAAATTCAAACTCCTTCCATGTCCTTCACGTGTATGGCCCAAACTCGGACCATCCAGAATTCTTGGATTTTTTTATCCTTCCTTTAAGTCAGAACCCTGCCGATCGCCTAAACTGTGTGAGGCAAACAAAGCCTGCAAAATGTTGGGAGTCTTATTTAAAGCACAAACAAAACAACAAAGGTATTAACTCACTAAAAGATAAAGCAAACGTCACCCATACAAACCCCGAAAAAATCCTAGAGATCCGCAGGGACTTTTATCACTTCCTTTACAAAGATGACTCCAACACTCCCGTAGAGATCTGTGAGGCTTACCTAAAACATGCACCTCTACCTACTATCACTGACCAAGAAAAGATGGCACGAGCTCCCCTGTTACGACCAAAGAACTGGATGTGGCTATCAAATCCCTAAAACCACATAATGCCCCGGGACCTAATGTCTTTACACCTAACTTTTATAAAACATTCGCCTTTATCCTTAGTCCTACTCTATTGGCCCTTTTCCACAATTTTCGAGAATCAGGTGCCTAATCAGGCACGGCCAGCGCAGCCACTATAGTGGTAATTCCAAAAGACAGTAAGGATCCGTCTCTGGTGAAAACTTACAGACGAATCTCCTTAATTAACCTAGATGCAAAGATCTATGCTAAACTACTGTTTAAGAGACTTGAGCCACTTCTACCACGTCTAATTGACCGAACACAAGGGGGATTCATGAAAAGAAGACTATTGAATGACAACACTCGCCTTCTATGCCACATCATTGAGAGAGACAAATCAGCAAACTCAGAAACAGTTGGGTTACCCTAGACGCAGAAAAAGCATTCAACAGTGTCTCCTGGACATTTCTTCATGAGTCCTTACTAAGATATAATTTAGGCAAGACCTTTACAAAAATGGTCATGGCTCTTTATAGTGGTCCCTCCGCCAAGGTGAGATCTGGTGGTCTACTGTCCTCTGCCTTTAATCTAGCAAGAGGCACTAGGCAGGGTTGCTCCCTACCCCTTTCCCTATTCATCCTGAGCTTGAAGCCTTTACTTCATAACATACGAAGTAACCCCTCCATCGCCGGCGTTTCCTTTAACAAAACCACTGTGAAGGTAGCTTCATACGCCAACAATATTTTAATTATGACCAAAAATACAGCCCAATCTATCCCCTCCCTGCTGCAGACAATAGACGAATATGCACATGTTACAGGCTATAAACTTAGTAGGGAGAAATCCAAAATTATAGTCCTGAACTACCTCTGCCCCAGTGATTTCTTCACAGCTATAGGGCAGTCCTGGCAACTCCACTTTTTTTAATGTATTTTTTTTAATTGAATTTTCAAATTGCATACATACAACAACCACAGTTACTTGTCCAGCAATATCATAGTTAGTACATTACAGGTTTTCACATCCCAACATAACACAACACATTTTTTACCAAAAAGGTACTGAGCTTGTGTTGGATGTTAAAGCGATATCATGTTCCTGTGTTAATGCACGTCGCCACCTCACGTCTCCCATCATGGCCTGTAAACATATATCAGATTCAAAGCCCAGTGGAATCCGCAAGCACCCATGGGCATGTATTTAATTACCAGAGACCGGTGTCCGATTGGTGCGGTCAGGTCATCCCATAGCGTTGCAGTTTTATCCGATCAAAAGTGTACTGTGTTGGGCATACATCTGCTGTGGTGCGTCGCAGTTTAGTGAGTGGAGCCAGCATGTGAATGGGGCCCAGATGTCTTTTGGTCGCGAACGAACTGGCATAAGCTCCCAGTAGCATGTGAGTTGTTCTTTGCAGTATGCAACATCTTTTAACCAGGTTTTTATGTCTGGGGCGGACGCCCTCCCCCAGTGAATAGCCACCCGACGCTTAGCCAGCAAAAGTAACATTGCTGTGAGACGTCGGATAGTTGTGGGAATGTCACGCACATAGCCCAGAATTGCCATCAATGGGGAACTGGCAATGCGTGGGCAGTCCCAGGCCACATGTAGGAAGGTTGCCTCTGGAGTCCCGCATCACCAGCATTTAGCATCGGGCCGTATACCCATGCGATGCAGTTGCCTTGGGGTGTGGTATAGTCGATGCAAGAATTTGAAGTGTATTAATCTAAGGCAGTAGTTCGGGGAGAGCTGCTCAAGTTGTTCACAGCTGAAAGTCCACTGTGAATCCGGGATAGGAAAACCCAGTTCGGCATCCCAGGAGCTGCGCGACTTTGGGACAGTGATCGTGGATGTGCGCTGTGTAATGGTGTAGATGCACGTTATTAATTTACGAGCAGATGATTCTGTGATCATATGCTCCAGCGCTGGTACTGCCGGCGGGGCAATGGGGAATGTGTCATGTATAGCTCGGTAAGCAGCCCGCAACTGGAAATATAATAATATGTGTAATGGTGTCATCTGAGGAGCCTTGCTTAATTGTTGCGAGGTGAGAAATTGGTCCTCTGGGTACAGATCCTAGAATGTATTAATGTTAAGCTGGTAGGTTCGAACTGGCATACCATGCTCCATTAGCGGGGGATTTGTAGGTTTTTAGCTAGTGGGATGGATGGTGCGTATAGTCTGCCCAGGTTTGCTCTTTTGCGGAGTCCGTTCCATGCCCATCGCAGTGTCTCTATCGTGTCTTGTCTGGGGTGCTGGTAGTTTTTGTATAAGGCTGTGGTTAATGGGAGGTTTGAGACCTTGAGACCCTCGCGGGTAAGTAGTGCGCTCTACAAATTCCATGATTGATTGATAGAATGCTGAGGTGAACCTGTCGGACCCCGGGGCTTTGTCTCCTGGTAAGCTTTGCATGACTTGTTGTATGTCTTCAGCAGTAAAAGGCTCATCTAGGTAGTCTCGGTGTGCCCTATCTAGCCACAGCAGCTCAATTGTGCCCAGATATTCTGATAGTTCTGAGTCTTGGGGGGCCGTCGCTGCAGTGTATAGTTGGGTGTAGAAGTTTTTCATAGCGTCTAGTATATCGGATGGTGAGTGAACCGGTGTCGAGTCAGCTGTGTGGAGTTCAGTGATGTATGTGAAGACCCTGGGGGGTTTTAGCAGATTTATCAGATTCTTGCTGGGGCGATCGCCTTCCCTGTACCTACGGCCCTATGCGTATCTATCTAGGACTTTGGTCTCTTTTTCAGCTTCCTCCTGGAAGGCCGTTAGCTTCTCCTGTATCCTGGCTAGTAACTCAGGGTCCTGAGTTTGGAAATGTTGGCATTCTAAAGCACGAATGTCTCCCTGCAGGTTTGTGAGGGTATTGCGAATATCTTTCAGAACCCCTGACTGCAAGGCTATACAAGCTCCATGCATCACAATCTTGAAGGCCTCCCATAAGGTGCCCGCTGATTCCACTGAACCTACATTGAGTTCAAAGAATTCAATTATTTTTTTTGTATGTCATCTTTGAATACAGTGTCTAGCAGCACATTTGGGGTTAGACGCCATGCAAATGACTGCATAGAGGACTGTGGGATCTGGTGCTTGAGTAGCATCAGAGCGTGGTCTGATAGCCTGCGTGGCAGGTGTGGCAAGTGTGAAGATGCTATCCCCAGAAGTGCATGTCTTTGGATGTCAGCCAGAAGCCTAATCTGGACCATGCTCTGTGCTGCTGTGATACGCAGGTACCCTCCCCCACATCTGGGTTCAGTAGATGCCAGGTGTCCACTAAATAGTTATCATCCATTAAGGTGTGGAGCCTAGCAGCCGCCTGCGGATGATGACTTTGGGATGCACCCACCCTGCCTGCATGCTGTGCCAGGATCACATTGAAATCACCACGCCAGAGCATCGTGGAGTTCCCCAGTGTCTGAATCCCCATCTATAAATGGTTGAAAAACTCTGGGTCGTCAATGTTAAGCCCATATGTGTTGGCTATCCTTACCTGTTTCCTGTATCACACTCCCTTCAGCAGAATATATCTGCCTTCTGTGTCTGCTATAGCATGGTCCGTTGTCCATGGGAGACCACTACGGATTAGAATCGCCACTCGTCTAGAGTAATTAGAATAGGCTAATGCGTGTATGTCTCCCCACCTACTAGCTTTTAACTTTGACTGGGAGGTGTCCTTCAGGTGGGTCTCCAGCAAGAGACAGATAGCTACTTTATTTCTGGCCAGGTACGACTGAACCAGCTGCGTTTTTCTGGTGATGCAGTTTAGGGACACCATGCTACCCGACTATATTCTGCTTAATTTGCTGACAGGGGGACTGTGACCCGGTAAGTGACACCTCATGTGATGGACAGACTGAATCTATATGTACGTAATGGTTTTGGGCCCCCACATGTGTCATCGTCTCGCGACTTGTGCCTTGAAGGGAATGTGCAATGCGTACAGACATAGCTAGACAGTTTGCGGTAACAAACAACAACAACTTTACCCCATCCCACCCGCCTCCCACACCAACCCCCCCAATTAGGTTGTACTACTAACCCCCCCATTCGTACCCAACAAAGCAATGAAGTTCAACAGCCAAGAGGCTACAAAGAAATTATCCTGGGGGAACTAGAAGTTACTGGTATACAACCCTGCCAGTTAAGGCTGGGTGGCCGAGCCATAGTACGTTTCAGGCTGTGATAACATCTTGTCTAGGTAATACAAAAAGCACTTGCACAGCATTGTGATTATATAGCAACAGGCTTACCGTATGCTAGAGTTAGTCTCTAAAGGAGACAAAGCATAAACCATGAATTAACAATGATTCCCTACAGCAGGGACATAATTGAATAATACAAGAATTGTGGATCAATATACTTAATCATTGTCACTAAGGTGGCTCTCTGTCGAGGTTCTGCCTGTCAGCTGTGCAGATTTCCTTGACCCTCCCACCTGCTTGGCGAATTCAACGCCGCCTTCGCAGCTGTGAAGAAGTGGGTTTTGCCCTTGAGATTTATCCGCAGCCTTGCCGGGTATAGAAGAGCATATTTCATCCTTGACGGTTGGAGCAGTTTCTTGACTGGGATGAACTCCCTGCGAACCGCCTGGACCAGTTGGGTGAAGTCTGGATAGAAGGAGATTGTATTGCCTTGGTATTGGACGCAGCCAATTTCACGTGCCTGCTTCAGAACTGTGTTGCGGTCCCGGTAGGAGGCGAGCCAGGATTGGGTGCGACGGATCCCCCACCGGTGGTTTGGTATTTAGAGAGCGGTGGGCCCGTTCCACCAGGAACATACTGGAAAGTTTGCTACCAAATAGGTCACGCAATAAGGTTTCCACGAACTTCTCCATGTTTGGTATGTTGGTCGTTTCTGATATTCCCATGATCCTCACATTATTTCTGTCAGAAATCTCTTTCCTATGAGATGAGAACTCCGCAGAATCCAGGTGAAGCAATAATGGGTCCACCTCCTGACATCCCCAAACTCTGAATAGTAAGCACAGAGTGTTAGGGCGATCAAGTGAGGGAAGGGTAGGGAAGGAACAGCGGGGAAAAGGAACCTATAAAACAAAGAACAACATCATGAAATACATGAAAACATGAAGACTACTCTCATATGATCTCACTAGGTATTCTCACTCTACCTTGATCATATGACGGAAGACACTCTCATTCTTCATTCAACTGGAAATCTCTCTTCCGTCATGAACACAATTCTATAAGCTACAAAACAACAGATTAAACTGGCATCTTATGGCAGCACCTCACAAAACATTAACACATCTTGCAAACCCCTTTACATACCAGTTCCTAATAAAATATGTGTAAAAAGAGAAGACGTCCAACAAAAGAAAAAAAAATGTAAGATAAGCAGAGTCTCAATCCACAAGGGTTAGTTCCAAGTCTCCAAAACTCTGTTCCCAGGATATTGAAACGAGCAACACAAAATAAAGTCATTATCTTTTTTCTCCACAAGCAGAAAAGAAGAGTCTCCCCAATAGCTATTCAATCATAGCTTTTCTGCACTTGATCCAAAGCTCGTAGAGCTAAAAATGAGGAAATGAAAGGAGGTAGAATAATTCCCAGAAAGCAACTGGAGAGCAGTGATCTGTACTGCAAACGAACGGTGATGCGCGGTTAGAGATTCAACACCCCATCCCGTATTGAATTCCAAACGCTCCGCACCCGCAGAGCGAAATTCTATTCAATGCCCAGGTTCCAAAACTGAGGCAGCGTACAGCAGGAGACCTTCAGCGCTGGGCGCTCAAAGGATAGTCACAGGAAGGTAAAGCAAAAGCAGAGGAATCAGACTCCGGTTCATACTCACCGGAGAGCGGACTCCAGGCAGCAGTCCTACTTCAAAGCAGGAGGAAACAAATGTCTGATATGTGAAACGAAGCAACACCGAGTTGCCTCCAACATCAGCAGGACTCTTCTCAGCTGAGATAGAGTAACCCGGAAACAAGAATTACGCACGCTGGCTAGCGTGCGTCAGGCCGTATATATGGCCACTCCTCCAGCCCAATGCCTCCTGTGTACTGTAGTATCTTACTCTAACAACCAGGAAGGCGCTACCCAACCTGGTTCCTGACAATTACGTCTGGATCTGGCCTCCAAATCCTCATTTTTGGTTTTGATCAGGCGTAGTATCAGAATGTCCATCTGCAGCAGCTGCTCCTTTGATTCTGTGTGTCGGTCTTCTGAGCCTGAAACTCTGTTCTCAAGGGCATTGAATCGGGTTTCATGTTTTTCAACTCACTGCTTCACCTGGTCCCAGCGGGTGGCGAGAGAGTCGAGCTTGGAGTCTATGGCCAGCAGCCTGGCCTTAACATCTTTGAGGGTGGTCCGCAGATCTTTCTCCTGTGATGCGTTTAGCTCAGTATCCTCCGCTGCGGCGTTAGCCGCAGGGCCGCTGTCTATTTGTTGTGTGGGTCTTTTGTCAAATGACAGTTTTGATTGTTTTGCATCGTTCTTCCCCATGACTTTGGCGCTCGGCAGGCAAGTCATGGGGGAGATTGGTGAGCAATAGCCACAGGACTGCAGTATCCCCTCAGCAGCAGCGCAGTTAGGCCCGGGGCGTGCTACTCAAATCCAGCCGCACCAGCAGGCCCCGGATAGCCCCGCGACCGCCAGCCACCTCGGGCAAGGAGTCCGTGTACCCACCACACTCCAATCTATGGCTGCGCGGTTATGTCCGATTGATGCAGCGGTCGTGGCCTCTGTCGTCCATTTGTGAGGGTGGGGGCCATGGCTGCACCCTCACTGGCTCCTCGTTCACTGCCAGATCTGAGTGTGGGCCTGTGCAGTTCCTTCTCGCAGTAAGAGTTTAGTTATTGGCACACCGGGAGAGACCGTCATCCCCGCCGTGGATTGCGCAGCAGCACAGGCGGGGCACCAGGCCAGCAACGGCACCCGCCACACAGAGATGCACAGGATGCAGACACGCCCCGGGTCCATGAGCGATATGCCGCAGCAGGCCCAGATCGGCACGCCCCAGCAGCAGCAAAAGCAGTGTCCTCCCATCCACAAGAACAGCGGATTCCGGTGCCCTCTGCAGTTAGGTAGGTGCGCTGTGTGCTGTGTTCATTTCAGCACCGAGGTAAAAGCAGATTAAAGCAAGATTTTTGGGCTCGGCCAGCAGAGCCCTCTTAGGGAGCGGCCATCTTGCTGATCGGCTTATTCACGCCCCCCAACTCCACTTCATAAAATATTTGGGTCTTAAGTTTAACGTAGACTTTTTAGAGTTACTCCACCACTATGAAAGTCTAACTCTGAAAACAATTGAGAGCTTATTAGAAGGATGGAACCCCAAATTCCTCACTTGATGGGGTTGCATCAAGACTATAAAGATAATAGTCACTCCAATAGTCAATTACCTCATAAATATGTTACCCCTGGTGTTATCCAATGAATTCCACCAGAAACTAGACTGGTTGTTGTTGGACTTGGCCCTTTTTGCAGGGTCATCCCTAAACTTTTTGCCTTTCCCCTAGCCTATTCTCTGACATGGTGTTGGTGGTTTTAGGCCTCTGGGCACTTTAGCACTGCTGTCCAGTGTAAAGTGCGTGCGCTCTCTGTGTTATGTATGGTAAGATTGGCCTGCCCTCCCATAGGAATGCATTGGGGATTCCCTGATAAGTGTTTCAGTGGTAATCCCTGAGATGAGAGGAGCAGCGTGGTCGAGTTTAGTATAGTTGGAATTGTAATAATAAATGCTGCCCAATGGTGTGCGCAGATTTATTATAACTATTTTAGAAGTGCCACTTTTAGAAGTTGGCATTTCTGTGTGCTATGTGTCTGCCTGCCTGATGTGAATTGCATGTCTGGCTTTTGAGTGACAGGGGCTGGGAGGTGTGTGTGGCTCCAGGAGGGGCAGGGTGAGTCAGCACTAGGCTGAATGGGACCACTGCATTGGGAGTAGTGGGAGGAGTAATCCCCTGACCCTGAATAGGTCTGTGCCTAGCCTGTACAATGCTGGCTCCGCCCCCTGTGGTGTGTCTGATCACCGAGCCCCCACCTGACAAAGGGGAAGAGGAGCTTGGTAAACAAAGTGCTCCAATTCCCCCCTGAACCAGTTGCATCTGGTTTCCCCAAGCCCTGTGCTGCAGACAAAGAGAATCTGGGTATAAGTATAGAGGCTGGGACCCCATGAATGTGTGCTTGTGGCTGTTCCTGAACTTGCTGGGGCGTGCTGCTGCTGGGGCCCAGGAGGAACCGCCATGAGGACTTGCCTCCCTGGGCCCAGCCTTGACCCCTTGATCTCTCAGGACCTTTGCTGCATCTAGCGCCTCGTGAGCGCTGTGCTTTGATTTGCCCCAAGAGGAGGAGAGCGTGGGCTGCGCAGCGCTGAGCTGCCCGTCTTTTTCTTAGAGGGAATCCCCGTCGTAGGGATTCCCCTGTGCTGCTTTATGGAGCGGGAGCCCACCCCGAATTGCGGCGCTTTCGAGCAGGTGCCCACCCCGCTTTATACTTTAGAGCGGGTGCCCACCCCGCATATCTGCTTGAAAACCGAGTGGGAGCCCACCCCGCATCGGTACCTTTAGAGCGGGTGCCCACCCCGCATCCGTCGAGATCAAGGGAGAAGAAAAGCCGCCGCCGCCCCTAGCGACCCGGAAGCCAGGCGGCCTTGCCTGGTTGTGGGCGGGGCCGAAGAGGAGGCAGCGCGACGTAGGCAGCGTGGTGCCTACAGGAGGGAGGGAGCCCACCCCGCCTCCCTGACTGGGAGAGAGAGAGGAGGACTGCGCCGTCCGAGCAGGGCTCCCGTGTGCTGGTGGGAGCCCTGCATGTCCCCAAAAGTGAGCCAGACTGGAGCAGAGTCCCCGAGGAGTCTCCGGTGAATGGGGGACTCCTAGGGGAGAATCGTTGCTGCTGGTGCCGGTCCCAGATCAGCCAGAGAAGAGCCTGCAAAGCCCCGGTGAGTGGGGCTTTACTTACCTATTGTGGGTGCCTCCCCCCTGTCAAAGGGAGCACCAGAAGACGTGTAGGGCTCCCCGAGTCACATTGTCGGTGCCTGGAGCCGGCCTATTTTTTCTTGAAGGGTGCACTTTTGATTTCTAAGAGTCCCGGAGTGGGGCTCAAACAGCATGTGTAGTGCCAGTGCCATTTTTTCTTGATGGGGGCAATTTGTTTTACAGAGCCCCAGAGCGGGGCCCCAGCGTGCCAGAACCTCTTGGTTTATCCCCAGCTGCGCCGCACCAGAGCGGGAAGCTGCAACGATTGGCACAATTGTTTTAGAGTCTGAGTGTGGACTCCTGAGGGCACCGAAGCGCCAGTGCCTGATTCAGTTTCCACAGCTGCCCCGCCTGACAGAGGGCAGCTGCAACGATGGGCATGTTTGTTTAGAAGTCCCTGAGTGGGACAGGGGAGGCACAGTGAGTGCCAGTGTCCCCAGTACCTTCCCAGCTGTACAGCAATTAGTGTCAGCTGCAACCTTTAGGTCTGCGCAATTGCGCACTTTTGGATCCTGCTGCATTGGCAGCCCAAGCCCTGACATTATGGACATAGGGCATTTGAGCCCTCTGAGAAGGCCAGTTGGCCAGGGGGACTGTGTGAGGTTGATAGGGCGCCAGGCCCTAATGTGATTTATGTGGTGCGCAGGAAATGTGATTGATGCACCCCGATTTATGCCTCTGATGTTTATGTTTAGGTGGTTAGTCCCTAATGTGAGGTTTATTGCTTAATGTGTTTATGCTTATGAGGTTTATTGCATAATGTGTTTATGCTTATGAGGTTTATTGCATAATGCGTTTATGCTTGTGAGGTTTATTGCATAATGCGTTTATGCTTATGAGGTTTATTGCATAATGTGTTTATGCTTATGAGGTTTATTGCATAATGCGTTTATGCTTGTGAGGTTTATTGCATAATGCGTTTATGCTTGTGAGGTTTATTGCATAATATGATTTATGTTGCAGGATATAATGCTGAGTCATTATTTTACCAGTAGTTACTGGTAGTGTTTTACATTTTCTACTTGTGCATTTGTGATGGTTCTGACAGTGGCCCGATTGGCCTTGTCAGGTGTACATAATCCCCTGTAAATATTGCCTAGTGCCAGTTGGCACAGTGTAAATGTGTGATTATGTTTCTAATGTGTTTATGATAATACAAAGGCTATTTTTATATATAACCTTGTGTGGAGTTTCTTTTGTGGTGTGCCTAGTGTGTTGCTGCTGTGTGTGTGTGTTGCGCAAATGCTTTACACAATGCCTCTGGGATAGGCCTGACTGCTCGTGCCAAGCTACCAAGGGGGTGAGCAGGGGTTATCTTCAGTGTGTAACTCCCTTGCCCTGACTAGAGGGGTGGTTTCTGCCTGGCTTAGGCGTGAGCCCTAGACAACCAGAAATCCCATTTCTAACAGTTGTTAAACAAGTTCATTGGGCAAAACAAATGCCCTAGAATTTCCATAAAAAACTACGCCTGCCTGTATAGCTGGGAGGTGTTAATCTAGTGGACTTCAAAAATTACCAAACTGATATTTTAGCTAGACAAGGCTCATTTTGGTTCTCCCAACCCCTGGATTATATAGCCCCACATGGCTACTAATTGAAAAAGGAATCCTGGGAGACCTACACCCCATAACACTGTTAACTAGCAAACCAAAACCCTCCTCGCCAGCCAAATATATCCTCAACAATATGAAAAGGGCTCTGCTAAAGATTGATAGGCTCCTAGAGACCCCAATAGCTAACTCTAATATGATCTCACTCTGGAATAACCCTAAAATAAAAATTCATGGGGAACCCATTTTTTGGTGCTCCAAAGTTTCTAAAGGTATTCACATCCTAAAACAACTGGGCTCCCTGCAAGCGCCTCTCTCTTTTAGAGAATTGCGACAGTAATACAATCTGCTAGAGATAGATCTCTACGATTTCCTTAAACTCAAAGCCAGTTTATCCAAGTTTAAGTGCCCTGAAAGAGATCCCTCTCTTTTCAGGATCATATTGTCATTCAATAAAACAGGTCAACAATCCTCCAAATTCTATCACCTTTTAAAACCAAAGTCCACATAGATGCCTCAAAGGTTCAAAAGAAATGGGATACCATGAGGACTATCTCTCCAGAATTCTGGTACCTAATCTGAAAATCAGTTGTATCCCATAAAATCACCAGTTTCCTCTCCCAAATGAAATTCTGGCTCCTGCATAGGACATTCTGGACCCCTGCATGACTTCATAAGTTGTCCCTTAGAGAGAATTCAACATGTTGGAACTGTAACAAATCTAAAGGGAACCTCCTCCACTTACTTTTCCACTGCAGTGCGGTCTCCCCATTCTCTGACTGCATATTCCACTTCATCTACACTTTATTCGGAGTCCATCTGAACAAGGACTTTCTTTCCCTAATTCAGGGATTCCTAGATCCGCAACTCAAGTCACATAATGACAGCCTCCTGGTAGACATTCTATTATCTACGGCCGTAAGTCCGTGCTTACTAAGTGGAAAAATACAGCTGCTTCCTCATTTCAACCCTGGCTCCATTAGGTTGCTTACTTAAAGGAAGCCAACAGCGTCACTCTTCAAAGCACTCTGGGAGATCAAAAAACAGCTCTGTTTGGAGAACACTCTACAACTATTTCACCACTGCCTAACCTCCATAAGTCCACTAATTGACCACATAATGACCTCTTCTTCACTACTTATTCTGAACCCCTTTGTTATCTGTTGACAGTCTGTTGCCCTCCAAACGTGTGTAGTTTTAAAGTGTGCATTTTATGAGATGTAGCTCAAAACTTTGAAATTATGCATTTTAAAGGATATGTATTTGCAATATATACTGAATTGCAGGTTTGTCGTGCCCACTGCTGGAAACTTCTTGATCCCGTTTTTTCATTTAGCTATTATTTCACACATATCCTTTTGTTTCTCCTACTGCTCACTACCCATTAACTAATCTTGTACAAGAGAACTGTGCATCGTTTCTGCATATCTTGCTATTTATTAGCATTATGGTTTCTCTTTCGTTTTCCTTGTAGAAAAAAGAATAAAAATTCTTTGAAATTTAAAAATGGCAAAAATCTTCCTCAGCTGTGCAAACCAGGTAGCCAAACCTAGAGGTGGGGTTTGCCTTCTGGGGTTGTAGACCTCCTGAAGACATGATTTTCCTGCCTGCCTGGGAGCAGATGTGCCTGGGGGCAGGGAGAAGGCTTTTTTCTCCTTCGGGAAGCAGCCTGTTTGAATATTACAGGCGGTGAAGGCTTTGCAGCTCACTGCCTTGATGTGGCAGTTCACTAGCCGTCCTGTCAGGAAGGGAGGTGTGACCTCCTTCCCATCCAGGCCATTGTTTCTATTGACAGGGTGTCAGATTCCTGTCTTGGTGGAAGCAGCCGTGAGCTGGCAGCCAGAGCACAGAAAAGGGTGGGGCAACCAGGTGGGCAACCTCTATGGTAGCCACCTGGGTGCTTGCCACATCGTCCTTGTCATGGTGCACAGTCAGAGACAAATAACAGAATCTAGTAGTCCAAATAAGGGGAAATAATTGGGGTGGCATCTGCAAGAAGTCCTGTTTTCCTCCACATTCCCAAAAATGTGTGAAGTTGTTCCTTATTTACAGGCCTAGGCACTTCTTGGATTGCCTTTATCAGACTCTCCTTTGGTATTACACCATTACAATCAATGTAAGTAATCAACCCCAGACATTCCAATGTGACATTTGTCTGCCGTAAAGATTAGACAATTCGCCGTAAGAATGGTTAAAAGCATATTCGAAGTTTTAATGTGTTTGCCCCAACCTCTCCCATAAACCAGTATGTCATCCTGAAAATATGTGACATTTTTCACTTTTCCCAACATTTGGTGCATAGCCCTTTGGGACCCAGCTGAAGATGAGGAATCCCAAATGGCATACAACAAAATCTATACTCCCCTTCTAGTGTTACAAACAGGGTCAAGGGTTTGGATTCATCCTATGGAGCTATTTGATGACAGGCTGAGGACAACTCCAAAGATCCTTCTAATGTCCTCACCATTTTCATATTGGGAAGAGGATGACTATCAATCCATATGCTCCGAATCAAATCTCTCAAATCTACACACATCCTTAATTGCCTGGGCTAAAACTATTTGTGCCAACTACTTTGATGCCTTGATGGGTTCTATAATTCCCAGAACCCATAATTTAGCCAGATCCTTCCTTAATTCATGTCTCAGATCCAGCAGTACTGGTCACACCTTGAGCACAGTTGCTTTGGCACCCTTGCACAACCTTACTTTGTATCCAAACCCTTTTAACAAACCAAGTTTGTCAGTAAGCACCTCAGGATACCTACTCTTTCACAGCTCTAGTTTGTCCTCTACTACACTAGTTTCCACGCTTAATACTTGATCAGGATGCTTAGGATCCAACATGATTCCTAATTCTCTCTGTATTGGCCACCGACCAAACATTCACCAACCTTGGTCACGTATATCTTTGATTTACTGTTGTGAACTTTGAAATTAATGTTGGCCTCAAAACACCCTATGACCTCTGTTTTTTTCCTATTATATGCCATCAACTTCACATCTGATGACACTAACACCTCATCCTTTTGCAGATGTTTCAGGTCCTCACCCACCAAAGTGTACCTTGCTCCTGAATCTGCCATCATTCTCACAAGCTTGCCATTCACAGCCGCAGCACAAAATGGTGCATCACGATCCCCATTCACATTACACGCTTGCATAATGTACCCTCACATATTCACCGTCTGCCCCTGCTATGTCCACCATTGACCCAACTGTATTCACATGCTTTCCTGCATTGGTGTTCTAAATATTGCCCCCCCTGCACAACCATGCATAGTTACTCCTTTGTCTGCATTTCCTCCCAGTTTGTCCCATTACCCGACATGTCTTATTATTGGCTGTATATCCTTTTATGCCACATCCTGAACAGGAGTTGATCCTTATGAGGTCTTGGTCGACCTCACCATCACCTTTTTTCTTGGACTCAGATGATCCTTTCCAACTGGTTCTCTTGTTTTCCTAGTTCTTTACCACATACATTGTTGTTGCACCTCTCCCATTTGATTCCAACAGCTATATGACCTCTGACATATACTCCAATTTCTTAGTAATTTCCAGTGTCTTGTATAATGTGAGTTCCTTGGCCATTAATGACTTTTCCTGCGTTCTTTTATCTGATATTGTGAGCACCAATTCATCTTGCATCTCATCATGAAAGGCTTTATAATTGCAAGATGCTGCCAAACTTCTTAACGCCCCAACAAAATCATCCACACACTCTCCAGGCAACTGCCCTCACATTAAGAATCTATGGGCCAGATGTATGACCCTTCCAATTGGCGACTCACAAATTGCGTTGAATTTAAACTGTGTCTCAGACACTGTTTGCATTTCCTATTGGGGTCGTAAATTGCCTGCCTCATTAATATTCATGATGCAGGTGCAATTTACGACCCAAATGGGAACGGCTAGCATTCCCAGGGATGGCGGCCTGCTGGGGTCAGCAGACCACTGTGTCTGTGACTGCTTTTCAAATACAGGAGTTTTTTTTAAATGCATCCCGTTTTCCTTTAAAGGAAAACGGGATGCATTTAAAAAAGAAAAATGAAATGTTTCTGTTTCATTTTTTAAGAGTAGGCAGTGGTCCATGGGACCACTGCCTGCTCTTAATGAATATTTTCGCTTTAAGTTACAAAGAGGGAGGGGTCCCCTGGGGACCCCTTCCCATTTGCGAGTGGCTTACCACCTACTTGAAGTAGGTGGTAAACTGCGAGTGTTTTGCGACTGCAATTGCGGTCGCAAAACAATCATACATTGAAGTGCGACTCGCTATTAGGAAGGGACGCGCTTGGCATGCCCCTTCCTAATAGCGAGTCGCAAACCCTATTTTGCAAGTCGGTAATAGGTTACTGACTCGCAAAATAGGGTTTATACATAAGGCAAATCTATTTTGCGGTTGCAAACGGGCCGATTTCCCATTTGTGACCGCAAAAAACAGTCGTACATCTGGCCCTATGTCTTTCTCCCACTACTTCTTTTCAGATTTGGTATCTGCTCTCCTTATAGCCCATTGATAGTTGTCTACATCCTCCTCTTCCTTCTTTTTTTCAAAAGGTACTGGAAGGTGTTGCAGTATCTCTCTGCCCTCTGCACCTAAACAATTCTTGAGAAGGACTAACTTTCTTTTCTCTGTGAAAATGTCACTGACAAATGTTTCAAAATCTACCTTACATTTTCTACATTCTAAAACTGGTTGACTGGGTGACTGCAAAAATGATGGTGGAGCTGTTACCCCATATAAGTTTTGTTTTGAATAGTAAGTATTCGAGTTGGTATGATGAGAGCGTTATTAAGTTATTTGTCTAAAAACTTAAATGTACATGTGATTTAGCTAACAGACCTTGTAAATGGTGTGCGCATCACCGAGCTGTCGAGCTGTCAGGTTCACTTTATAAAGCTGGCACGCAGTTGGATACACATGTAGATATAAGTATTTGTTCAACAGTGTGCACGTCACTGTGCTGTTTGCTTTATGAAGGAGTTCCTCTAATGGTGTGGGCATCAATGCAACCTCACTATATGGCAATAGGGCTTCTCTCGTTGGTGCACACTCCCAGTCTCGGTGGGAGGTAACTTTCATCTAATGGAACTCAGTGGGAGAAGACTTTCCTCCAAAGGTGTGCACTTCACTGCTCCCTCGCTATATGGCAATTGGACCTCCCTCATTGTTGTGCACACCCACTCTCAGTGGGAGGAGACACCCAACGATGAGTCAGACAACGCCTCACCTGCAGGCCACAATTCCTCACCATAGTAGGATGAGCATCCGTGGCCTTCACTCTGATGGCTTTACGACCAATCATAGTGCAATCGCTGGCAGATGAATGATGAAGAGTGACAGTTGATGTGACCTGTGTGAGCTGCGAGACAGGTCCGTATCCCGGGTAAGTCATTTTCACTCATCATCAGTAAAACGTCTTGAAGCAGTATGTTAAATCAACTTTTTTTTGTTGGTCAATACATCAAAGGAACAGCATCTGTAACTGCTGCCAATAACTGCCAACTTCTCCTGTCGACTTCCCCCACTCACTAGCCACTTACCCCTCAACATTCTACATTCCACACACTTTTGGAAGCATTGAAATTCTACAGAGTGCCAAAAGGCTGTGATTAAAGTGAGTCAATTTTTTGACATGGACATGGACCAAGCAGCGAGAGATCGTCACAAAGAGGAAAGAACATAATGAATGTGCAAAGAATGGTCTTCTAAAAAAAAGTATGTGTTTTATTTCTCCAACTGTAGGTACCACGTTGTATCATGATCCTCAAAGTCTCCAGCTGAAGAAAGTGGGCAGCTGAAAAATTAACCTCGAAGCAAAAAATTTATTTTTGCAGATTTCTGTTGTTGCTGCTTGCTCATTCATTTTCTAGCGTATAATATTACCTAAAGTGATAGTTTTGTGTCAGAAGCATGACCCTATTAGCCTACATAAAAGTACAAATACATACCTTAAACCTGCTGTCAATGGGATGCAAAGTATAACATTAATGATAATATTAAATGTTAGAAATTAATTGATCACAGTTAATACCTAATAAATAGACTGCTTGGTTGCCAATATGATGTACCATGGCAGAGCGGCATGCCTTATTATTGCATATTTTCTTGCTTGAAGTGGCAACCTATTTATTAGGTGTACTAGGAAGTGTAGATTGATTGTTATTTAAAAATAAAGGAACGACTAGTGAGAGATCAAGTATCTGGGTTTGCCAAAAAGTCCAGAAAGTTCATAAATCGTCCTGATCAAATAATTCGCGGTTAACAAATAACTCTGCAATTTCTTTTATTGGAGGTGTTCTTGATTGTCTCCTTTAAGTCATTGGTTTTTCAAATATGTTCATCAGAAATTCGATATGATTAAGGTTATGTTTATTAATATGAAGCCAATACAGAGCACCGATGTGCCAAACAAGATACTCATTTTATAAACCTATAATGAACTTCTCTTCTGCATGGATGTCATCAAAATGCCAGTAGAAGCGGAAGTGACATCAGAACCTCTTTGGCATCAATAATATCACAGGAAATTACATCATATGATATTTTCTCCTGAATCCAACACAATTATGCTGCATGACCTTGATTCTGATGACATCACAATAATTGACATGACTGGAGTTTAGTGTACACCTCAAAGAGAAAATGTATTGATAACATTACAAGGAGGTACACACAACAGATATGTAAACAAAACAATAGTATTTATGCCCAGCTGTATTTATTCATATGGACCATATATTGAATTTGAACTTGTAATGGCTTCATTTACTTCTTATCATTGTAAATACGTTTTGATTTATGCTAACTTACAAGGTGCTGTCACTTGTGCGAAGCACATAGCTGAAGGGTTTGTTAAAGCATTGTTCTTCATTAAATCACAATAATGAAGCATAGCAAAAATATGTTTAAAATGTATATTTTTTAATATATTTCTTTTAACATGTATTCTAAACAGTGTGCATTGCGCTGCTGAATGCATACATTTTATATCACTGAAACTGTGATTTCCTAGTGGAGTTGCACAAAGTAGCTGCTCATCAGGACACTGTTTACCTTCGATCAGTGGTTTTGTCTTTGTCACCTCTGAGGCTGGGGGTTATAACAGCAGTGCCAGAGGTTGCATGAGCAGTGCCAGCTACTCCCATGGGTGACCCCTAAATGATGTCTATGCTGTTCTGTGAACTGGACACAGCAATTAGTGTAAAAGAAAATACAAAACTGCTGGACAGCTTATAGGAGTCTAACATGCATTTAATGCAAAAATAATCAACCGTCAAAATGGGCCATCTAATGTTTCATGGAACTCAAGTAATAAAGTCACCCAAGAACAATACTCTTGTAGAAATCACTCAGTTACAAACATGTCTGGTGTTATCTGTGCAAAAATAGCCAGCAGGCTTTCAAAATGAGCAAGGCTATTGTCTTTTCATTAGACTAGAGCTTTGCCTACGATCAGTTGGCGCATTTAAAGGCTAAAATCCATACAATTCGGTGCTACGTTTATACATTTTTTCTCAATGTAAGTTAATTGGAGCAGGAACACTTGATAAAATTGAAGCCAAGAGATAGGCACTAGGGAGCAGATGTAATACTCTTCTAGTGTGAAAAATGCGAGCAGGCGTTGGCAAAAGTATTGCCAGCAAGCTCTATCTCTTCTATTTTCTAAAATCTTAATTTCAATGTTCCAATTTTAGAATGAATCTAGGCTTACTAGAAAGGTTCTGGAGAAATGGGCAATGTATAATACAGAATAAGAAGATAGACATTGATTTAAAATATGTATAAGTGTGCAATCTAACTAAGGCTTTAGTGATATTCAAATAGGATTGGCAACAGAATTATAGTTGATAAATAAAATGTAGCAGCACACATTAAGGCACATATAGACATTTACATTTTCACAGTATGTGCAAGCGCTACAGGACACATACCAGTGACTATACTTTCTTGTGAAAGTAGAATGGGCAGATTTATCAAGACTTTGAGACACTGCAAAGTCACACAAAGAGAGGCAAAGTGTAAACAAGCCTTAAAATGGTATTTACTTTCCAGCACAAAACTTTTATTCCTACTGTCTTTACATAAGGGTATGTTGAATTCAACTTTGGCTGCCCAGAGTCTGTGATGTTAAGTCCCTATTGACTCTTCCCTATCTGAGGGGCATGCTCACAGGAGGTGGGCATGTAGAGGCTATAGGATGGCTGAGGTACGAGAATGAATGCAGGCCGTTGACCAGACTTCCAGATTTGTGTATTTCTGTGCTCTGTATGGGCATTTTCATGAGTGAACACTTCTCATTCAACCCCCCCCCACTTCCGACTATCTCTCTAGAAAACTCATATTCACATTTTTTTATTTAACACAAACTTTGTTGCATTTTTCAAAGATATGACAGTTCTCACATTTATGACTGATAATAGAGTGGCACATAGCATATGAAAAAGTGTTACAGAGAGCATCATTCAAACTGTGCATGCTGAAGTTGAAATATTATGCATTAAAGAAATAAACATTGAACTATATCTCCCCCACCTCCCTAACCTGTTGACTATGTCACCTAATCTGGGGACCCTATGTATGTGGTGGTCCTCAGGCTGTGTATATGGTGTTTCTAATGGTATGTATGAGGAGGCGAAAGTGATGACATTCCTGGTCCTGCAGAAGAGGTGTAGACCTTCCTGGACCCAGTATTATGGTCCAATCCTAAAAACAGTCTACAGATGCCTATGTCAGTATTTACTTTATTTCGATTAGCATCAGCAATCATAAAAGTACAATAAAAACAGCAATCAATTTCAAGTCCATAAAATAAAATTCAATAAAAATACAATGACATGCATAAGCATAATACACTTCTGTTAAAAATCTAGATAAATACCAGCAAACAGTAAAATTGTCCAAAAATTGCAAATATAAAAGAGCTGGTCTTGCTTGCTTGAAATTCATGGGGACGCGTAATGGGTGAATATATTTGTGGTGCAGATTGGCTAATTTAGGCCAAAAAATAAAAGAATGTGTAAAATGTCTAGTGCAGAGAACGCATCACATGTGCAAATGGGAGGATCTTATGGCTTATGCCAGCCCGCTAGTAATTGGGGGAACATGTTCAGACGAAGGTATGTTAAAAATCTTCTGTGAATAACCTGCATATCCAATGTTAAGAAAAGTTACATTTTTTCCATAGATTTCACCATAACATAGTGCGTATAGCAATGTTTGTGCTGTGAGTCTAGGTTTCTAGCTTCTCTTACCCCATACACTATCTGATTTAGAGATTAGATCTGGTGAATTAAAATCATGTGGTTTACCAAAATTTGTCAGGGTCGTTTTTATATAACTCAACCAAGGTATGCACAGGCTATAGTTCATATTCAGACAATCTCTCAATATCAATCTGTTGAATTCTAACTTGTTTTTGGCCCATATCGAATAGCACAAAAGTATAGGGCGCAAATGTATGTAGTCAGCTTTAAAGCCTGCACCTATCTCATTGTCTACTATTTCTGCAGGAACATTCTGCTGAATTCGTAACAGTTTTCTAAAAAATTATTTTCTGCCGTTTGTATAGTAATGGAGGATTTATAACCCCAGATCACTGCTTCAAAGGCTCCGGTTTGAACACACTTAGCATTATAGAGGTGTAATACAGACTTTATATGACTGTAGTCTAGACGCCTGGAAAAGGCATCAATACTAAAGGTGACCCTATTAAGCGATTAAATATGTGATTTCAATAAAGGGTCCCAGGACAATTTATCATCCAGCAATTCGTAAATAGCAGAACGTGTCCACCTTGCCTATATTATGACCCTTTATTACATAAGTTTTAGTCTTGGTATTTCTGGGTCCATGGTATATGATTTAGAGTACTTGATTTTTAGGCCCACATTTTCCATAAAGTCATAAAATGGGCATAATAACAATTGCAAGCCATTAGCTGTATGGGAGATAAGAACATAATCATCGGCGTACAGCAAGGTGGTGATCATTCAGTGTCCTACGTTTGGATCATCTTTACAATGTTCCCTTAAAAACTGATCAAATTGATTGATATATAAGATAAAAAGCATAGGCTCTAAAATACAACCCTGCTGGACCCCCTTCCCTTACCTAACTGAAAGTGCATAGTGCATTCCCCCGATGGGCTGTATCTTACCGAGACTTCGAGCCCCATGTGCAAATCATGCAAAATCGCCCCTAATGCCTCATCCACCCCCATGTCCCTCAGCACAGACCACAATTTAGATCTCACCACTGTGTCAAAAGCTGTGCGGAGGTCCATGAGGCTAAATGTACACTTTCCCTTTTAAACACAGTGTATTTATTGACTAAATGGTATAAATTCAAATTCTGTTCTATAGTGCCTCGACCTGGCCTGAACCCATTTTGAATTTCTGACAAGATCAGGGGCGCCTCCTCTACTAGGGCAGAGGAGCGTTGCCCCACTGCTTTCTCGCAGTGCGAGAAGCAGAAACATAAAATGGTAATAACTTCCCGTTATTACCATTTTATGTTTAGTTGCGGGTGGGCGGGGCTGCTCTGCGAGCTGGGGAGGAATAGTTTGCCCACTCCTGAGGGCGCAATGACTGTTTGCTCGGCCCTCTGGGGCCGCCCAAACCAGTCATGCACACTCTGCCTTTTCTCCATGAAGGCTGCAATGCAGCCTACATGGAGAAAATGGCCTCCCCGTAAGCCCCTGGCTGGGCTGCGTCCCCACCAATCACAACGCTGCCATTGCAGTGTTGTGATTGGCTTAGGAGAGGGGAGGGAGGCTGCCTGCTTCCTGTTCCTGCCGATGCAGGAGAGCAGCAGCAGGAGCTGAGAAAACGCGGGACTCAGCTGGCGCATAGGTACGTTTTTATTTATTATTAAATTAACCCCCGCCTCCCCGTGCGACCCACCCTGCGCGACCCCCACCTGCGATTAATGCAGGCCGCGACTTGACAAGATATTCTTATTATTAGCCCAGTCTGTTAATCGCTTCAGCAAGACCCTACCCAACACTTTTCTCTATCAAAGAGATTGGACAGTAGCACGCTGATTCTGCTTGATTCCCTTTTTTGAAGATGGGTACTATAACTGATTGCTTCCATGAAGAGGGAATGTGGCCTCGTGCTGCCACATTCGGATGTTGGGTAATTAATAACCCTGGGCAAAGCACTACGCTACGCTCGCGTAGTTTGCGAAGTTTGCGCTACTTCGCACTACGCGAATTGCACGTAGCACACTGCAAACACGCGTAGCGTAGCGGTCATTTTTTGCTTGCTCGCGGTCCTCAACGTCAAGTTGGCGACTGCGAGCAAGCAAAATGACATCCCGGCGAGACTTTTTCCTCGTTCGCGATCAGCAACATCAAGTTGCCGATCGCGATCGTGGAAAATAAACCTCCCGGCGAGATTCTCAATGCGGGGAGGTCAGGTTTCTCATTGCGAGTGGTCGCGAATGCTCGCGACCGCTCGCGATGAGAAACTACCAGTCCGCGTTGAGAAAGCTGCCGCTCGAGTAAAAATCTACTCGAGCGGCAGTAAAAGACAGCGCACACTGTGCAAGATGCCGTTTTCAATGATTGCACAGTGCGGACAAGCATCCGGCACTGTGCAATCATCGCGAACAGCGCACTACGCAGTTCGCGTAGTGCTACGCATAGCTCGCGTAGTGCGAAGTGCACTTCGCGTAGCTTCGCGTAGCGCTACTTCGCGAACTACGCCCAGGGTTAGTAATTAATGGGGCCCACAAATCTGCACATGATTTAAAAAGGTCACCTGGAACCCCATCTGGACCCTGAGCCTTCCCAGATGACAATTCCATAATGCTTTCCCTCACCTCTTCCAATTAAAAATAGTCATTGGTTCCTTTGGCCAGACATGCAATATGATTAGAATCACTGTCACCCGCATATATACGTCCAAAATTATCTACCCACTTTTGCGCAGGTATAGTTACACTCAGATTCGGTGCTGTTCCCTCATTAAATAGGGGCTGGTTAACGACTTTCCAGAAGGCTGTACTATTTCTTGTATTACAAGCTTCCTTAAGCTTATCTCAAGCTTCTCTCTTCAGGGCACTTAATCTAATCCTGCGAGCTAACGCATATGCCCTCCTAGCCACTTTAACAGCGCATGTCTGTCTTGGTTTTGATTTGCGGACTATCTTCAGATCTTTATAGTCCCTTCTGCAATTCTTATCGAACCATTTAGGACCTAGGCTAATTGTCCTGGTGTTATGTCTAGTCAGAGCTCGCCAGATCTCAGTACAAATAGTAGAAAATGAGTCTACATTGGCGCGATCAAGAGCGTCAATATTTAAACACTTCTGGACCAAGTTCCTCAGAAAGTCCTCCGGGATAACCTTCCCCCAACTAATATGCCTCCCTTGAGTTTTAAGTGTAAGTAGGTCTTTATAGATGACGACATCTTGATCGCAAAGTCACATCAGCCAAATTCTGCCGTAATTGGATTGTGATCACTAAATATTCTCCATACTATTTTAAATTCCACCAAAAACTGAATCAAGCATGCAGATACAAAAATATAATCAATAGTTGTATTGTTACTTCTACCCTTGAAAGTCGGGACAGCGGTGGGGGAGTCGTACTTTTCTTTAGATAAAAGATTAATAAGGTTTATCTCTGAGACCATAAGGTTAAGGTTATCCCCCTGACCTGAGGTCTGAAATGAATCCGCTTTGCACCCTCCCTATGTTCCTTATCCCTCCTTTTCTCAGCACATGTCTCGCAAGGATGTAAGTTAACATCCCCAACCAGCAGGACTATTGGTGAGAATGACCACTCTCCCAATGTTTTTTCGCAGAATCTTCTAAGCTCTACGTCCAGTGCTATCTCTGTAGATGGTGAATTATAAATATTGACTATCAGCACCCTAATATTATGGGGAAAAGATAGCAGCACTCTCAAGATAATGACAGAATCAAATGTTATTAGTTCTGAAGTGCAATCTAATCTTAAGCCTATGAACATTGCCAGGCCCCTTTTTGCTCTACCATACGGGGAGTCAGCTTGAGCACAATTGTTCACAAGGAACTCATTTACACTAAGGATTATTGTTTTCAGCAAGTTTCTACTATCTTGCAGTGATTTAAGCAAAGGAAGCTATTTATACAGTCAATATGTTCAACACTTAGTTGCCTCTTCAATTTTCTCTTAATTTATGACTTCACATATGACTGGAGAGAAAACAGCCCAACAGCAAGATCTTATACAGCACTCACTTCAGCCGAAGCGAGTGCTCTTTATTTGCAACCAAGATCGATGAAAATTTAGAAGAATATGCAAAATAAACTTTTGCTGTGTATTGACACTATTTACATATACATTTAGGAAAAAGATTGCGACTCATGTGCCCCCAGTGGAGTGACCATAACCAACAGGGGAGTGAAGCTAAAGTGACAAATTTAAAACAAGGAATTGGTTATTGCAATTAAAAGGATGTCCATTAAGATTTCAGAATGAATCATGTGTTCTAGTGTATGTTCTAGTGTTCTGGACTATCCTTTGTAAATGTCGACAACGTTTCAACCCTCTATCGTTAGAAGGGTCTCTTCAGGACGGAGATTCTGGGGACCAAGGCAATAGATTTATGCTTTAGGCGCAATAATATAAAAGTCATCCAACGTCAAGGAATCAAATATGGGTGCAGTCTAAAGTAGCCTTCAAAAACTGTCCTAGATAGGAGTTCCCGGAATACTTAAGGCATAGTGTGCACTTGCTTCTGTAATCTGATGAGAAGAATAAGGTGTGAGAGTAATCGATTGTCCCTCTATATATGGTTACAATGATAAAGGCCATTATCTAGGAAGAGATATGCTAGGCAAGTTCTGCATTAGCTTCTGATTATACATTCAATGATAGACCTGGGTGTAAAGGGTTGGATCCAGCCTCTACAAGGGGTAGAATTCTATCCCTCTTGACAGTATCTAATACTGATGCAAAGCGATCTACTCAGTTCTCGAGAGTTGATCGACGTACAATGTAGGGGTTATCCAAGAAGAAGGATGGCGAGGACCAGGAAGGAGAGCGGCCATGGCAAGGAGGAGGCAGCCACGGCAGGTAAGTGCCTTTTTACATTATAATTACTTTGGAAGGGGGAGGGAGCAGAGTGGAGTTCCACTGAGTTTTTCCAGCTCCGTGGAACTCTGCAACGAGGCACTACACCTGCTCCGCCCACCCTTACTTATTATCCAATATGGCATTATTTAAAACATCCAGTTTGGTAAATATTGGTAGTAGTTCAGCCTATAGAAGCGATGTAATTTTAGCCAAGACCTCCCCCTCCAACAACCAGTCACCTTTCAAGTTCTGTCCTTCCTTTTTCCCGGCTCAGCTCTGTCCTCTATTAAGGCTGAGGCTACATCAGGGGACATAAGAGGTAAGGAACTTTGAGTAGCTTTTGTTATTAGCCTTAGATTTAGGTATTCACTTCAGATGTTTCGCCTGCCTGCAACGAGGTGGACTATCAGGAGAACTTTCTCTCAGTGGCAACGATATAGTACTTGAATCTTGTGCCACTGTGTCCATAGAAGATTGCACTTGAGCAGTTTGTAGAGGAGCTATAGGGCTGGGTGAGAACATAGAACTATTAGGGACACGAACCACAGCAGCGTTAAGGGATAGCCTTCTCTCTGTATGATTAATCTCATTGTTAATTACCTTCCTAGCATGCTGTATCGTTCAATCCAATGAAGTGGCGTGGAGGGTGTTTGCACTGTATTCAACCCCCCTCCTAATTTCTTACCCATCTTGGTGCTTCTTGGGCCATAGAATTGGAGCGCCTCCCGCTGATGAAGCAGATCAAATGACAGGACCAAGAGGGTGGCCCTGCCTGGCCTCTTCTGGGCTCTGATGGGTGCAGACAGGGCCACCCTTGGCCCAGGCACGTCATGCATGTCCGGCGCTGCAGGACGGAAGAGGCGCCTTTGCGGCAGCTGGAGGGCTGACCCCGCCTTCCGCACTGTGCAGAATGCTGGGGGACTGAGTCCCACCCCTACCAGCCACAGAAAAATCAAGTGAGTTGTGGTAAAGGGCCTTGGATGGCCCAGTTTGCAGTGCCTACACTGCGGGACGGAAGAGGTGTCTATATGGCAGTGGAAGGGCTGACCCCGCCTCCCGCGCCATGCAGATTGCTGGGGGACCGAGTCCCACCCCAGCCAGCCACAGGAAAAGCAAGTGAGTTGTGGTGAAGTGCCTCGGATGGCCCGGTTTACAGATGCCTATGTTGATTGTGAGAAACATGCATTGCCCTGCCTCCTTTTACATTTTGATGCTTGTAGACCTGCCAACTTTCACAGTGTGACATGAGGTGAAAGGACCTCTTGCCGAGAACTACCTCAACCCACCAACTTCTCCCCAAATCCAAAACAAACAAAAGGTTGCTAAGGCTACACTTATATCCTGGGGTGTTTTTAAAGTTGGTAATGGACATCGGCTGTTCAGAGCCTCCCAAGAGGTACTGGAAACCTATTCTGTGAAGGGGGATTCAGACCGCCTTCCCTTTCACAGTGTGAGATCGGCTTTTCACCGGATAGCTGCCTAAAGGGAACCAATATTGTGTGGCACATGGTTGCACTGTGTGAGCCGACAGGTCTGTGCTGTGGAATGTGGAATGGTAGCAATAATACGAGTCCCAGAATGAAAAGTAAAAACCTGGGGAACTGAAACATGCCACTGACCTCTATACCACCTTTGTCAACCACTTGGCATGCCTCCTTGCAGGATAGTGAAGGTCACAAGACACACAAAGGAGAGCAGTTCTAGCCCATCATGTGCACATATGACCCTATGAGTTTGTTAGCTGGACTTGGCGACCACCCTCACATTCAGATTCTCCAGTTTGCACTCCACAACTGTCACAGGGACATGCATTTTTGCCACCAGCAGCAGTGAGAAGTAGTGATAGTAGCACTAACCCTGAGTACATGCAAAGTTCACAGCTGCATTGGTAGAGCAGCACAGTACCAAATGCACGCTCTGCCCCCTCTCGGGATTGTGCTCTGCCCTGCTTAGTAAGACCAAATTCTCAAGAACGTGATGAGAACAGCACATATGTATTCCTACCCTTGTGCTTGTAAAATAGGCAGACATTTACACTTTTGTGTATGTAGTTTGTGTGTGTGGGTGTATATACTTGTGTGTGGTATGTTCTTGAATTTATTGGAAGCATGCACGCATGTTTTACTGTGCGTGCAGGCATGTGTGTAGTCTGCAAGCATTGTCTGTCTCTGCATGTGTGCTGTCCTGCTTAACATCACCACCTACATTACCCATTTTCTTTCACAGTCGCTTTATCATTAACCTTTATCGATTCAATCACCTACATTCACCTACCAGATCACTCACCACTTGAATTCACTGACTTGTGCAACCATACAGCCCCCACATAAATGCGAACTTGTTCACTAATTAATAAGCACTTTCATTAATAAAATAAAACCCTGACGTTTTGGCTGTGCCAATGCTTGCTACAGTTACTTACAATTCTAGCTTTCTGTTAAGAGCAACCAGAAGAAGCAACATATTAAACTTGAATTTTTTAACAATTAGAGCACCAAAATAATTGCGGTTCTCATGAGATAGTCTAGTCCAGAATTTGGGTGAAATTCTTGTTTATTTCTTGGTGCTTTGTGCCTGAAAATAGATTTCTTGACAAAGTTTTAATTCTGTAATGCAACCTCTTTGAGATCCCAGGCGCGTAGAGCATCGCACAACTAATTGTCCGTCTTCTGCATGAGTTAATATTTAATTTTTCCCAGAAAGAAAAGGATGACCTGGTCTAACATATCCTGTTTTATTCTGGGCTTCTTATCAGCAGTGTCTCCTATACGAGCTGTGCGAGTGGTGTCTTGTTTTCCCTTGAGTTTTCCGTTAACACAATTGATTGGTTTGTTTTAAATAGCTCTCCCTACTAGGTCATTACTAGTGCTGCTGCATAATTCATTGATAGAAATATTGGCTGCCTGCTAGACAAGGGCATTGACTTTCAAGTGTTAACCCTCGGTGGACTTGTATGCTTCTACAGCATGTACACTATATTTAATTCCATTGTAGCATTGTTTGTGCAATGGTTGATTTTGTCGTCCCTGCTTAGCTTCTTATGCAAAATGCAGCATTGTATATTTGGGATTTTTTGTTTCATTCTGGTAGCTGCTCGTATCCCTTCTGGCGCGTATGCCATAGGGTCATGCTGTCTGTCTCTCTCTTTTAATGAATTTCTGGTTATGTATTCTGCCCGGCCTTACAGTTTGCACTATGACATAGCATTTTTGTATCTGTGGCCTGGACTTCTTACTTAGCTCATGCTGTTGCACCGTGTCCAGAAATGTGGCATTGTGTTTGTGAGCTCAGAATATCAGACTGTAAATAATTTAACTCCCAACTGTGCTAACCTTGCTGAAAATCTAAGTTTGTATTTGGTGTACACTGAACAACTCCCTATGCTTGCTTTCAGCTATTAGAAGAATTGTAAAATGGGTGGGATGGAATGAGGGCATGACACAGCAAACAATCTCACATAGTTACTTTAGTTTAAATCTAATAGTGAAATGGTGAGATCTGTGTTTAGGTCACCTGAGAATCAGTTATCTTTCAAATATTATTCTAGTTGCCTGATAGCTGAAATGGTATCTTATGAGGCCAACGGTGGTAGGTGCCAACCTCACAGAATACCTTAAATTACAAAAATTGCAACAGCGATGAGCAGTCGAAAATAAACATACATAACCAGACACCGCGGGTGATTAAACTCTCATAGAGGAAAAGGTAGTAAAATCTAAAAAAACAAAAGAAGCCTTGGCTTTTTTTTCTCATGCATTTGATCTTTTCTGGAAAAAAGTGATAAAAAGCTGCAAAGAAGCACAGTTATTAAAGAGAATATTATTTATTAGCGATCTTTAGAAAAAAGAGTTTAGCGGTCGAATTGCACGCCTGATTATAACTTTGGTGCACATGTTTGTGCACAGTATTACTGTCGCTCCACTGCTCTGTGTCTTGCTGCTGTGCTACTGGCATGACATACTCTTGTTTATGCACAATTGTACATACTCCGCATCCTCCGTAAGACTTTCAAATGGATCCCCCCCCCGAGTCAAGGAAGACAGTCACCCACGCACTCATAACCAGCAGACTTGACTACGGAAACGCCCTCTACGCCGGCATCAACAAGTCTCTACTCCACAAGCTCCAGATGATACAGAACACCTCCGCCAGACTCGTCCTTGGCATCCCTCGACACGAGTACATCAGCCAACACCTCTGGAATCTCCACTGGCTCCCCGTCGAGAAGAGAGTCATTTTCAAGATACTCACCCACACCTACAAATGCCTTCACAACACCGGACCCCAATACCTCACGGAGAGAATCACCTTCTACGCACCCAAGAGACACCTCCGATCCGCCAACCTCGTCCTCGCCAAAACACCACGCATCTGCAGAGCCAGAACAGGGGGAAGAGCCTTCTCCTACATCGCGGCTAAGACCTGGAACGAGCTCCCGATCGACATCAGATGCGCCCCCTCCCTGAACACCTTCAGGAAGGCTCTCAAGACCTGGTTCTTCGACTGAATGGATCTGCGGTGCCCCTCCCACCCCCTAGCGCCTTGAGACCCTCACGGGTGAGTAGCGCGCTTACAATTCCCTGATTGATTAATTGATACTCTGGAAAAATACATAAGTTAGTTAAAACAGAGGACACAGGGGCAGATTTACAAGAAAGGGACTCAGTGCGTGCTGCAAGCCATTTGGCTGTACCGCACTGAGTCACTTGCAGAGCACAGGGATGCAACATATTTACAACAATATGTCGCATCTCTGTGCTTCCCCCTGTGCTTGTGCACAAACTGCTACCATGGTGCAAGGATGCCTGCGTCATGGGGAGATTGTTTTTGTTCAGGAAGTATTCCCTTCCTGCACAAAAACAATCTGAAATGCCGTTATACAACTTCTATGTGTGCTGCATTAGCACACATAGAAGTTGAAAAATGTAATTGTTTCAATGATTGTTTATGTGCAGAAAGGTACACCTTCTTGTACATAAACATTATTAGAGGTGATTTCCTCTTTCTATGTGTGCTGCAGAATGCAGCATGCATAGAAAGAGAAAAATAAACCGAGTACAAATAAATACATTTCTCCTCGTTGCGCCTCCCTACGCCTCCCCTGGGGAGGCGCAGCATTCATGTGCATTTCCGGATTTACGATTCCTCGTAAATCTGGAAATGTGTCTGGTTCCATGGGTGTTGCATGGGAACACCCACAGAACACCCCTTTCACGCAAAGTGCTGCGTGCAAAGGGGCCACATTTACAAGGACAGGAAAAGTCATGCAGGGTGGCTTTTCCTGTCCTTGTAAATATGGAGCAGTAAAATGCGCCACCGGTACGTCACAATAAGTTAAGTGACGCACCAGTGGTGCAAGGGGCTTGTAAATCTGCCCCATATTATTTATTTATAAGTGTTTATAAAGTGTCTGTCCCAGTTTGACTAGGAGTTTTCAGTTTAAAACTAATAAACCTAGTTAACACTTCCGATTGAAAAGTTCACATCATCCTTTCGTGTGTATGTGGAGCGTATTAGAGCTGAATATACATGTTGGATCGTTAGCTTTCTCTGGTGGTACACAAGCTAGTCCCTTGTGATCACGTTGTGTTTATACCTGGCTGAGGTGTTCCACCCAAATCAACACTACATTTTAAAAGTCGAAAACGATGTTGTGGTTTATAGCACAAAAGAGGCTGCAGAGAATCTTTTGATTTGGTGCACTGAGCGCTTCTGCTGCTCGATCTGTGGTGAATGGACATCACCTCTCAGTTTGACATATGGATACAGGCTTTGTACAAAGGGGTCTCAGCCAAAATGATTTGGAATGGGCAAATGGCACCTGAATGCAGAATTCAACATTCAACAGGACCTCCTGCTGTTTCCACCAACAAAATGTTATTCTTGTCCAACCTCTAGCTCAGATAATTTTGAAGTTCTAGGGATGAATGGCAGTATTCAAATCCTGGCAGAGTGGAAAATATGCCTCTATGCAGATGACATAGCAATTGATTTGGGCCTGGACTTGGTTGGCTTCATTTTGTTTATTTGTTTGCTGCCATTGAAGAGTAGGTTTCAAGTGTGTTAGGGTGTAGGATGGATCCAGGGAAAAGCGATGATTGTAGTAGATTCTAGAATTGGCATGCTTGACTATGCATTTGAGCCAAAGAAGGTCAATAGACCAATTAGATTCCTAAGAGGTTTTGTAACAAATTGTTGCAGTATGTTGATTAAACTGATTCATTATTTGGATAAGGAAATAGAAGCGTGGCTTCATGGCACACTGTCAACTGTTTGCAGGATAAATATAAGAAAAATGATTATGCTTACAGCATGCTTTTGTTTTTTTTTTCATACCATTTGGATTTTTTTGAATTTCTCTTTCTAAGGTCTCATGTTATTCAAGACCTTTTAATGTTAGCAATATAATACATGTAAGATTCTTAATTAAATGGGCGTTCATCCAGCTATCTTCATCTAATGGCTTTTTGTGTGTCATTCACATTTTGTCATGTGTCAAGCAGTGGCAGGGATCACTATGGAAATGCATGCTTTTTGGGACTAAAAAATATATTTGTTTCTTTTCTCCATTTTTTTTTAAATTGGGGAGGGTGATTTACAAAGAATCATGGCAAAACAAGCACTGATAAAGCCAAAAATCTCGAAGTTAACACGAGACCTACTGGCTATGCCAGTGCTAGTATGGGAGCAGAACCCTGATCCTCAAAATCTTAGAAATCTTGAAATATTCCCTTCATAGGTCTGCTCCACACAATACTGATCTAGCATTAAAGAACAGCCTCCTCAACATCGGACCCAAAATTAGTTTAGAAGAGTATTAAAATAGAAACTAGAACCACTCAATAACTGAGTTCTAGATCATCAAAACTTTAAAGGGTTTTATTAAAAAATCTCAAATTAAGCATTACAGAGAAATGCAGAATATACAGAGTACGTAGTCAGAAATCAGAATTATTCTAAGAAAAGCAAAATCATCAAAAAACATGGACAGCATCTCTAGAGGAAAATAAAAAATCATGGCTTACCTCAAAACCAATGGGTTTTTATACTCATCTTATGAATAGGTAATAACCAAAAACTGCAGATTCAGCATGCCATGACTAGTGATAACACATACTGGGCAAATCAGAATACAGATCGTCACAATAAGGCACATAATACTAAACCATTTTTAGTAAGGCTCCAGCAGCTCCTGTGCTTTTGCTGTCCAGAGATGCACAATATGAAACATTTTTCAAACAAAGGCCCATACACCAGTATATGCTAGCAGACCCACTTAGGAAGCTACTGCGAAAGTGTCCTTGGAATGGAAACATGCAGTACACGAAGAAAGTTTCAGTTACAGTAGATGCTCTCTAAGGAAAATAATTATGCCTTAGTGGCCTGTGCTCTGCAAAGACTGTGGGGAGAGAAGTCTCACACAGGGGGCATGGGATTGGCAAGGATAATAAGCAGGAGCAAGATAAACAGAACACCAAACCCCCATCCATTATAATAAAATGATGTCCCTCTAAAATGTGGCACAAAGAACTTACATTAATAAACACACTTTTATTTATCTAATAAAAATCATTTCAATTGCATCATTAATAATACATCATTTATGACTAGATCCACCATAATAATCATTAGTATTCAAAAATAATTTGTCACTCAAAACTGTGCATTTAGAAAAAAATTCCACACTTGTTTTTATAAAACATGGTAGGCCAATTCACAAATATGTGACTGTAATACTCCTGACTTACTCCTGGGTTCCATCTTGGATACAGCACCTGCCTTATTGCCAGTACATTTGTGGTAATCTGAGCAACGTTTACGATGGCTAAAAATAATGCTAAAACCGTGATCTCCCATTCAACACCTCTCTCACCATCGTTCAAACCCAGTCCTCCCAGGGACCCCCAGGCATCTCTCATATCTCTAGTGCAAGGGGTGCACAGAATACTGTCAAAGCACTCTTTTATTTACTTTGAAAGAACGCCATTCTACAGGTTGAATACACAGAGACAGTAACACACCCTTCTCCATGAGCTACATATTTGAAATACAATTAACTCTTTCCCAGAAGAAAAAAAACTGCAGAATATTTTTCAAAAGCAAGCCAGTTTTCAGTAGCAACACACTGCATAAAATAAACTGCTACACATTTAAAGTAAAGCAATTAAAGGTGTTACTTCATTTATCAACAAATGACCTCCCACTTAATCTCACTCTTTGTGCACATTCTAACAAGGTAAGCTGTGTAAAGTAATCAGCTAACACTGTCCCTTTCATATCGCTACTTATGCATTTAACAGCTTTCATTCAATGCTCGACACTCATTGTAACAAGGTAAGCAAGATAATGTGCTAACATCACCCACGGATAATGCTACTAATACAGGTAACAGTTTTCCCTGCACAACTCTCCTGGTATCCAGACAAGCACACTAATCGAATGTGCTAACACTGACTACAGAGCGCCATTTAACTATCTGCCATGCAACAGAAAGCCTTAGAAAGGACATCACATGTACACTACATGCGTGACGTCACAACATTGGCTTACCTGCACACCAAGCAATCTCAAATTATAAGTGCTGAAAGGAAACAGGCCTGTGAATCTATAATGTCACTTTTGTAATGGGTTTCCAGAGTGCGCTCTTTCACAACACCCATGGCAAAGGTGCATGTATCTCTTAGCAGGTCATCAACTGTAGATTTACTGCTTAATATGAAGACGAAACATATGGGAAAAGGCCCAACATCCAAATGCTAATTGTGAAACAATTTATTACAAAAATATTTTGAACAATAGCATGAGAAATATGTCTGTGTACTGCTTTATTGTCTGAGAAAATGCAGCTTTCTACGTGCATTTGCTTCTAAAGTAGGAATAATTCCCAGTTTCAAATATGACCTGTAGGTTGCTGTGATTCTCAGTACCTTTATCTAATCTTGAGTAGTCAGCGGTGTCGTTGTCCACTAATTTATTTTCTTGTTACCATTATCTTGAGTACCAGTGTCATGGTTTGCACAGGACAGTGAATTTGCAGGGCACAAAAGGCATGTGCATTGAGTATGAATGTGACAGGTGCATACGCCATCACTATCAATCATCTATTAATCCTTCTACTCATTCATCCTTCCTCACATGTTTCTTAGTCCAAACATTAATTCACTAAAACATAGTTATGCTTTTATTAGTCCATTCATCTTCACACTTACAAACCCATCTTTTCATCCATCACTCATCACATTTTTGTGATTTACACATCCGTTCTCTCTTTCTCATCCATTGTTACTCATTCATCCATTGATCGTGCTACACAGATATTTATTCATGTGCCCATCATGGCATTCATATTCATTCTGTGCCCCTATCTTTCTTGTTTATTCATCCATCCATGCATCTATCTATTGAACACTGTATTTTTGTACTCGTCCTTAATCAGACTTTGTTATATCCTAAGTATTACATTTATATGTAATCAGCCTAGGTCCTCCTAGCTGCTCAGCCAGAGTGAGAGATGGTAATGGAATGTTGGTGTGACTGTGATGAATGGAATGCCTGGGTGCCTGAGTGGATGAGTGGTGACAGTTGGAGATGGGCTGAGCAGCTAGGCAGGCTGCTCCTGGTGTAGGAGATGTAGGAGCTGGTATCTGGCTGAACTGAGATTGATACTACCCTGAACTGGAACCAATAAAGAAGACTTGAAATAATACCACAAGGCTACCAGTGTCTCTATGTGCAGGGTACAACAGACTTCATACACAGATTATAATTCGTTCATTCATTCATGTTCTCATTCAAGACTTACACACATTTATCGTTTTCTGATCCATTAACTCTCACTCTTTCATTCATCAGTCCCTTTTTCATCCACCCTCACTCTTATTCAATCATCCATTTATAGATCTCCACAGATCCATCCTTTCAACCATTCATCCTTCTTCACTGATTAGCATGTATTCATTTTATCCTTGTGTCCATCATCGCATTTGTATTCTTCATTGAACATCAGATTCCCATCTATCCATCTATCCATCTATCCACCTAGCCATCCACCCATGCAATCTCCCATCCACCAACCCCAAATTTATAGGCATGTACATATTCATCCTTGGACGTGCATTCATCTGTTCATCAACACATTCCTTTTATCATCCATAATTACATTCTCATCCAGTTCTCGAGTATGAAAATATAAATAATGGCCCTCTATCGCTAGCATTGGCGACCCTACCATGACCAAGGGTGGAGATAAATAATGCCCACTCATCTTGCATTGGTGAAGTGCTGGGAGGAATTGCTTACGCCCCACATTCTCCAAAGGCAGCCTTTCACCGTGCTCATGGAAAAAAGGTGGTTTGCAATTAAAAAAACAAACAAAACAAGCAAGGCATAACTATCAGCTGCTCCAGTGCCATCAATTTATTTCAAAAGACAGCACTAGGGCACCTGAGTGGTGCCCTGCTTCTTCCTGGTCTGTACCTTATTGCGGGCAATGAGTGACTGAGGCATCTCACAACTGCCTCCACCTTCCTGCTCTCAATTGCAAGCAGAGCTCCAAGCTGCTCTGATCCCCTGTGGTGTATAGAAATGCTATAGGCCATGGAGCTAAAATGGTCATGTATTATATTTACAAATGCAGACAGGGCTGAGGGGCAGCTGAAACCTGCCCATCCTCTCTATTGCCCAAAAATGAATGTGATACACAGTGGAAAGGGGAAGGATGCGCTACCCCTTCACCGTCTTCACAAATAAAAGCATGGTGCAGGGAGCATGCTCCTTCCTTGGTCCCAAATGCAATAAGAACAGATTATGGACGGAATGCTGAACAAATCAAGCATTCACCCCCAGTCACTGATCTATGTTAAATCCATTATTTTTTGCTCGCCACGTCACCCTAGTTCGAACCCAGCAATATCTAAATCAGCCTTGACCCTAGTCCCCATGGGAACAGTCCAGCCCTAACTGCCAGGCCAAGTCCTCCCTGGACCTGAAACAAGCATCCTGGGACCAGTTTCGGGGTATCACCCCTCTTCAGCGAGGCAAGCTTGAATCCATTGGCACAGTGAGCATGGGCCTCACGTCTGGGTATACCCTACCCAATTGAGGGCAACAAGTACAAAAAGAACAGACTATGAACGGAATGCTGAACAAATCAAGCATTCACCCCCAGTCACAGATCTGGATTAAATCCATCATTCTTTTGCTCTCTACGCTACCCGAGTTTGGACCCAGCAATATGCAAATCAGTCTTGACCCTGCTCCCCATGAGAACAGTCCATCCCGAACTGCCAGCATTCTGTCCATCATCTGTTCTTTCTTCATTTGTCACCCTAAGTGGGAAGGGTATGCCCAGACGTGGGTCCTTTGCTCACTATGCCACCAGATTCAAGCTAGCCTGGCTGATGAGGGGTGATGCCCCGAAACCAGTCACAGGATGCTTGTTCCTTGTCCAGGGAGAACCTGGCTTGGCAGTTCGAGCTGGACTGTTCCCATAGGGAGTAGGGTCAAGACTGATTTGCATATGGCTGGGTTGAACTCGATGGCATGATGAACAAAAGAACAAGAGACTCGGATGCTACTTCAAGTGATTGCCAGCGGTTAGACAAATTTCAAGCATTCCTCCCATCACCTTTTGTGAGTTTGATGTAAATGTACTCTAGGCTTGCATTAAGTCAAGTACCACAATTGGCTACTCAACTATTCTGCAGTAGATTCCCATAGAAAACTATAAAGGCAGTGAAATAAAATAACCCCTGCTGAACTACTGACAAACTAATATAATTTATTTTGAGTACATATATTCACTGAGAAAAGCACATATTAAAAGGACGTTATAGTTAGGTGAAAATGTCAGTTAATTACAACATATGTTTAAAACAAACAAAACCATTGAAATTCACCAGTTATAGTTATGTCAAATAACTATAACTCGTACCCCAAGGTTACACACTTGCCCTCCCCCCTTGAGCTTTTATAGGCTCTGGGGACCCCATCCCCAGGACCAATTGCTTTATTAAGGGAAGGGGGTGCACACAGCCCCATTCCCTGAGCCTTTAGGGCCCCTCAAACCCCATTGCCTGGGGCAGTTTGCTTTTAATAAAGGGAGAGTGGCGCACAGCCCTCCTCTTTGAGCTTTTAGGGTCTCATAGAACCCATTGCCTGGGGCTTTTTTTTTTTAATGAGGAGGAGGGCAAGCGGTCCGTCTCTCTGAGCCAAAAGTGGTCCCAGGGACCCCTCCGGTGAGTGCCCTGGTGGCCATCCGAGATACAAACAAGACACTGTGGCCCCACTGACTCCCCCATGCAGCCATCCTGGGTGCATGGGAAGCCAGCATTGCTCCCACCAATGGGAGAAGGTGTCTTTCACCGCTGCCACCAGGCAGGAGCAATCTGAATTTCCCTACCCGCACGAGCTAAGGCAGGGAAACAAATGCCTGCTCCAAACCGGTGGGAGCATTTTTAAAGCTCATGCTGGGTAAAAGCACACAATGTTTTCGTGCCTGTGCTTTCTCGGGTAGGGAAACTGATTCCTGGGGGTGGTCTCCTGGGGTTCACATTGAGAGAGCCAGCCCCAGGGGATGGGGTCCCCCAGGGCCTTTAAAGGCTCGGGAAGGGGAGCCACATTTCCCCTACCCTTTTAAATATTTTTGGACTCAGGAGATGGGGTCCCTGGAGACTGCTGAGTCTCACAAAAGGGGGCCACACCCCCCTCTCCTTTATTTAGTGTGCGGCTGAGGGTATGAGGTCCCTGGGGCCTTTTCAGACTCCGGGAGGGGGTCGCATACACTTTCTTTCCTTTATTATATTGTCGGCCCCTGGGTATGGGGTCCCAAGGGCCTCACAGAGGCTTGGGAGGGGGGCCACGAGCCCCTCTTACCTTTATTATGATGCTGTACCGGGGGATGGGATCTGCGGGACCTCTTAGAGGCTCATAGAAGGGGCCACACGCCCCCTCTCCTTTATTTTGCATTCGGTATTGGGGGATGAGGACTTTTCCTCCCCAAGCCTGGGGTCTTTTCAGGCTTGGGGAGGGGGCTGCATTCCCGGCCATAATGACAACCCCAGAGGATGGGGTCCCCAGGGCCTCTTAGAGGCTCCTGGAAGGGGCCACACTCCATCCTTACCTAAATATTTAAATGTGCTGCCTCCTTTGCAGCCTCTGCTTTCTCCCTGGGTTGAATTTACTGGGTGCTGCTGGAAGCCGGCTCTCTAACTGCAGTCTCCAGGGCAGGAAACAGCAGTGTCTTGGGGTATGGCATTCCTTGACACAGCGTAGATCAGGCCCTGTGGATGTTGTCCCTGGGGTCCCCCTACATTTCTAGGAGGGGGCCACGCAATGGGGTTCCCAGGGCCTCATGGAGGCACGGGGAGGGGGCCGCCTGCCCCAGCCTCTTAATTTTTAATATGGCTCTAGTGGATGGGGTCCCCAGGACCTCTTGGAGAATCAGGGAGGAGGGCAGTATGCTCCCTCCCTTTTATTGTAAATACTGCCCTGGGGATAAGGTCACTGGTGCCTCTTGTTTTTGTGCTGACTCCCTCAGTCCTGGCCCACCAGGGGGGGTTTCTTTATCAAAGGCAGGGGACAGCCATTATTTTTTAATCAAATCAGCGGAACCAATAAAAAAATTCAGTTTTTGGCCCTGGGGGCAATTCATCTGGGACTGCCGCCCATGCCGAGGGGATCAGTGTATACCTACTCTTACCCTATATGGGTTTTTAAAAAAAACTTTTTTTAAGCACAAGGGACTGAGTCCCCAGGTCCTGAAATGGCTGCTGCCACATCTTTGTTGATATGATGGCAACCAATCAGATCCTAGCTCGGCTTGGTGGATCCTCTGCAGCATTAAATATATAAAATCTTTGGACCTTAATTTTTCAAAAACTACTGAATGGATTTACATCAAAAAGCACATTTTCTGGACCAAGATCTAGCTTTCTTCCAAATTTGGTGTAATTCTGTTCAGCCTTTTTGGCTGTAGCTATGTCCAATGGAAACATGAATGGGAGAAAAACTTTTTGGGACTCCCACTTTTTCTCGGCCCCCACTTGACAGATCTTCCCAAAATTTTCCAGTAAAGAGCTGAGGTACAAGAATATTTTTGGGGGAAAGTTTTGTGAAGATTTATCAAACAGCACCAAAATCCTAAGAAATGTAGGCCTAACTATATATATATATATAGATGTGTGATCAAGGCAGCAATGCCGAAACGTGTTACAGCGGAATAAATCGAAGCGCAATTAAGACATTTGGTGTGGTGTCATACCTGGTGTGGGTATCCGATTCGTATGAGAAATTGGAGCTGGTATGGTATATATATATATGTATAATATATAATTTGTTTATAGTCTTTTGCATATAGTCAGTTGTATATATTTAGACTTTACAATGAATCAGTTTGCATCCTTCTCTCTAGAGGTTCTTTTTTAACTTTATTTATTGCACTTTTTGCACTTTCCTAGCGATTTTTTGCACATGTGTACAGTCTATTGAATTTTGCGGGTAGTATTTTAAGAGGATATGAATGAATAAAAAATGTTTTTTTAAATGCATCTTAGATTTGCTAATATCTATTGAATAATCTAGATTCATTGATTGAAATTAGGCATGGGCTTTTGTTTATTAGTATGTGTATAATGAAATGAATTTCACATATAACGATGGCAAGTCCTTTAAATCATGAACCCGTAATTCAAACTTTATTTTGGTCCATTGTGTTAATTGTCTCGTAGGATCTTGATGCATTTGTGCATTCATGAACATATAAGTTAAGCCACTACCTTATGTTATACGAGGAGTATGTTTTAATTACTTAAATATCTCCACAGTGCCAGTAAGGACCAGATATTCATGTAAGGGTTTAGAATATTAACAGTATTTTCTTTGGACTTTGTTTAAAACAGAACGAAATTTCATATTTATCATCATTACATCTTTCGTTTATATGTGTTTATTTCACTTGTAAATATGATGTTTATATTTCTACTTATTTTTATATTTATATAATGCAAATCAGCATGATTTGTTAGTCTAGGTGCTATTAAGCGGGTGTAGGCATTGTTAATGATGTATTGTATTTCCTCTATGTCTATGCAGGTAATAGGCACCAAGTCACATGGTCAATTAATCGCTTTATATAAACGTCACTTTCTTGCGACGCATTTATGTGATCAAGGCCACCTTGTTGGCCGAAACGCGTCATGTTCGAGTTTTGCACTTACTATATGGAACAATAAATATGCTACTGCGGCCGGCAGTATCAGCATAAGAAGCAGTTGTCCGTCTCTCTTTTCGGTGCCGGGATGCACCTTTGAGTGGTAATTGGATATATATATATATATATATATATATATATATATATAGATAGATAGATAGATAGATAGATAGATAGATATATTTTATGCGCGCCAGCCAGAGACGTGCTACAGAGGCCCCCGCTTCACAAGTTGGCCCGGACACTACTGGCTACTGCTCCGGCAGTTCTTCGTTGCCGGTATTTACCGGGCGCATATGTGGGACACCGACAGTGATTAATGACATGCCGACATGCTGAGGCCCATCCAAGAGCTTGGAACTTTGCAACAGTTTGTAAATGTGCATCCATTTGGAGTTTTAATTTACTGACACGAACTACCTAACCCAGAAGTCAGTGCATATGCCTTATTTAAGGAGCCCATCGGAGGGCGGCTAATTATGCTAATTGGGGGAGTGTCAGAGCTTGCACGTTTCCAGGATTGTCGAACCTTTGAGGAAGGAGCGCCATAGCTCCGAAACGCGTCAGGTTTATATACGACAAGGAAGCTGTAAATCTGAATTGGCATGCTGGCTCACGTCTTTACCCATTAAATGGCTTATTGCTGGTTGGTGTCCGAGTGCGTTCCTGATCGAATGGTCACCTTGGAGCTGTCATATATACGCAACAGGCCTGCCGCCGAGGATGCACCACCCTGGTAACTTTGGGGGCCACGGGCTCGGTATTTACCGGGCGCATATGTGGGACACCGACAGGGATTAATGACGTGCCGACATGCTGAGGCCCATCCAAGGGCTTGGAACTTTGCAACAGTTTGTAAATGTGCATCCATTTGGAGTTTTAATTTACTGACACGAACTACCTAACCCAGAAGTCAGTGCGTATGCCTTATTTAAGGAGCCCATCGGAGGGCGGCTAATTATGCTAATTGGGGGAGTGTCAGAGCTTGCACGTTTCCAGGATTGTCGAACCTTTGAGGAAGGAGAGCCATAGCTCCGAAACGCGTCAGGTTTATATACGACAAGGAAGCTGTAAATCTGTATTGGCATGCTGGCTCACGTCTTTACCCATTAAATGGCTCATTGCTGGTTGGTGTCCGAGTGCGTTCCTGATCGAATGGTCACCTTGGAGCTGTCATATATACGCATCAGGCCTGCTGCGGGGGATGCACCACCCTGGTAACTTTGGGGGCCACGGGCTCGGTATTTACCGGGCACATATGTGGGACACCGACAGGGATTAATGACGTGCCGACATGCTGAGGCCCATCCAAGGGCTTGGAACTTTGCAACAGTTTGTAAATGTGCATCCATTTGGAGTTTTAATTTACTGACACAAACTACCTAACCCAGAAGTCAGTGCGTATGCCTTATTTAACCCGTTTGCTGCTCCAAACGTTCCGCGCCAGTGCGGAACGTTCTATTAAACGGGCGGGGCCACGTCGGCCAACTGACGTGCGCAGCACTACCGAGGTAGTGCTTGCGACGGCCGTTGGCCGACGCACGCAGCAAACGGGTTAAGGAGCCCATCGGAGGGCGGCTAATTATGCTAATTGGGGGAGTGTCAGAGCTTGCACGTTTCCAGGATTGTCGAACATTTGAGGAAGGAGCGCCATAGCTCCGAAACGCACCAGGTTTATATACGACAAGGAAGCTGTAAATCTGTATTGGCATGCTGGCTCACGTCTTTACCCATTAAATGGCTCATTGCTGGTTGGTGTCCGAGTGCGTTCCTGATCGAATGGTCACCTTGGAGCTGTCATATATATAAATGAGAGATAGAAATAACACGAGCCCTACACTGCAAAACAGATTATGCCATCTATATTCTTGAATGTACATGTAATCTCAGATATGTAGGCTGCACAAAACTCCCGGCGAACAAAAGAATATTACAACATCTTAGAGCCATTACAAATAGAGATCCCACCTACCCAGTCGCTAGACATTTCCAAGAAACACATAATAATGATTAGCAACACTTGTCCTATTACCTCATAGATTCGGTGCCAAAAAACAGAAGAGGTGGGGACAGAGAAGGTACTCTGCGCAAATTGGAAATGAGATACATTATTAATCTCGATAGCAAAATCCCGGGAGGCCTAAACACTACTGAAGACCTCTATACGTGTATCTAATAGGGTTCTCTTCTCTCTTTTTTACATAAAATGTAGGTTTGAACACTTTGTTTTAATAAATATAATATTAATTTTTTAAGACAATTGTGCTTTTATTCCTGCAATTTATTTATTGGTCTTATATTGGTTTTAACTCACATGTGACCTCGATAGCTGATAATTTACAAAACATAAAAAATAAAAACCATATTATATATAAAAGTTGACATCATTTCAAGCAAAATAACTTTTATGCCAGGGGCTGCCGCCTGACCTTAACCATAAACCATCATGGTTTTTAAATTTCACATTATTTTTAACACGTAAGGGTAGGGTGGATTAGTTTTCACTTTTTAGGTCACTTAATAGGTCCAAAATCTAACTTTATTAATTTCGGAAGTAAAATGATTTTAGCACTCACACTATAAACACAGCAATTTTATCTTTGAGAATAACACAGTCTAGACAGGAATCTTAACTTAATTAGTAAATAGTAATATCATAGATCAATTATTAGCTGCATTTAAGCAATTATTTTTAAAACAATTTGCTATGTTATACACAATGATTTTATGTGGTAATATTAGGTTTTAACATTTATTCAATTTATATTTGTTAATAATAAAAATTCTTAAGAATTGTAAAAAATTGTTCTTAAAATGGGCAAGAATATTAGGTTTTATTGTTAATGCATTTTATCATGTATTTATTTATTTAACTTAAACTATTTATTGATATTGAACTACTTGGCCAACAGTGATCAAAATCATGAAATTCTTTAAAATATTTATATTTGTATTGAAAAAACCAGCATTGTAATGATCTATAGGTACTAATCGTTAAGTATGTCTTCTCTGTTTATTGGGCTAACTTGGCTGTGTTTTTTCACTATGCACTGGCACTTTAAAAACTATAAAAGGTTAGTTGAAGCCTAGGAGCGCTGTCATGTGATCAAGGTCCAGGAGGGACCGAAACGCGTCATGGCCGACTGAGGAGAAGTAAATAAACCGAACTTTGCACAGAAACGTGGTCCGTGCCTGCTTTATACATTTCGGAGATGGGAAATGAAGTCAAGCGGTGATAAGATTATATATATATATATATATATATATATATATATATATATATATATATATATATATATATAGAGAGAGAGAGAGAGAGAGATGTAAATATAAATATATAGATATATATATATATATATTCCTCCACAACTTTGTCCAAAGCTGGTGCCGGCGTCAAGGGCGGACAGACCCTTGAAAATTATATTTCTCCCAACAAAATGCAACGCCACACTCCAAAGAGGTGATCGTTTCAAACGATTTTATTTCACCAGTACACCTTTCACCATCACCTGCGCGTTTAAACGAGAAAGGTTTTGCTCACGGTACGACTGACGTCGTTCAAAGAGAATTTAACACAAAAAACATAAGAAGGAGAAAGAATCATTCATTGATAAATATTAGAATGTATAACCAATTGTTTCGTCAGTGATTACAATGCGTCACAGGTGCCACTTACACTGGCTCTTTTGTGTGCCGTGTACACAAACTAACTGATGTATAGTTTGCACCCAACTTCATTTTAAACATCTAGGAATGGGGAATCACTTTAAATTTGTATATCATTTCACCAGATACTGGGGGTACAACATATCATTTAACAATTTTATTAACAGGAATTTTTCTCCAACGATTTGTGGTCGATATTCCTGCCACAAATCGCAGGGACAATCTCCGAGTCCGGCACAATTTGCACCTGACTGGTTATTCTGTTTTGGGTCAAAGTGGAGTCTGCACTCAGACAAGATTTGCAAAACGATGGTGAGCATGGCCTTTTGTGTGAGAAGCATTTCCTAGCTTTCTTCACATTTTTGTGCATGCCTGTCACTAAACGTGCCTCTCTAGGCTTAAATGGAGAAAAAGACTAGCCTGTCTTTTAATGGTTTTAGTTTTTGTAAAGATGTTGCTGTATTGATAGATTTTTGGATGATGCTCTAGCAAAAAAAATCAATGCCACACTGTCTGTACCAGGAAGGACCGTCGATTGGTAAAAATACGCTGCAGCAGTAGTATTGGGAAATTGATTTTTGTTGCCCTCTAGACACTTGCTTGAAATTCTGTGAAATGGAGCAAAAGCATTCCCTGCTAAAAGATTATGCACGTTAATATATGTTTTCTTTCTCTTACTTTTCCCCATCCAGCACCTGGGCAGTCGAGCAGCTGTTTGTAATTACTAATTTACTACCCACTGATCTTTTTATTTATTTAATTTTTGAGATGCTACACATTTTCACGGTGAACTCTGGTTAACTAAAGTAGATGTTCTGACTCTGGAAACAGAACGTGTAAATCTCTGTACTGTGGAGTGCCGCAGCCCTTTTGAATATTGATGACAGGCTGAAAATACTGGCTGGGCTCTGAGAGCTACGGTAGGCAGTGCGAGGCCTTTTGCTGTGACCCCCAGTGTTCGCCTGCGCCCTTGCTGAGCTGTCGATCTTAGATGCCAGAGATGCAGAAAGAGAGCAACAATGTAGCACCGTTTCTTCAAGTTGCCAATAAAAGCTCGATAAGGGGCTGGAAAAGTGGTAACATTTAAACACAAATATAAAATGGGAGAAACAACATACTAGCTACACAAGAGTTGCAATTTGAAGACCAGGCATAACTTTCAAATGCCAGTTCAATTAATGTGTTTCATGAGTATTTGCAAAACAATCTGAGTGTGTGTGTGCTACAACAGTGGTTCCTAACTTTTTGACTTCTATGGACCCCCGCCTAATCATTGCTAGAACCCAGCGGCCCCCTCTGAATCATTATTGAAATCCGGGGACCCCCCACTGAGTCACTGCTGGAAGATGGGCCCCAGGTTAAGAATTTTCAAGGATTTGAACCTGAAACAATTCCCCCCAAAATGCAGAAACAAACATTTATCAAACAAATGCCCAAACAATTAAGGGGCATATTATCAAGAACGGCGTTAAAAATTATCGCCGGTTTAGCGGCAGAAAACTGCCGCTAAAGCAGCGATAATGGGCTTGATAATATGCCCTTGAGAATCCCAATAGAAGCCCATGTTCACACCAGAACATGGACTTCTATTGAATTCTCAGGGCATATTATCAAGCCCATTATCGCCGCTTTAGCGGCAGTTTTCTGCCGCTAAACCGGCGATAATTTTAACGACGTTCTTGATAATATGCCCCCATATATTTTATTTAATTCACAAACCAATATGAAAAAAATACAATTTTAATTTTAATGTGAGGTTGGAGCTTTTCTAAATTTAATTGAGGCACTTCTCGTCCATACTATATTGATGCACTTGCGCTGCTCCCACCAATCAATCTGTGGATACTAACTTCACTTTCACCTTCCAATTTTAAATTCCTTCACATTTATAAAAACGTTTTACATGTTCAAATTTGATATTTTGCTTCTATATTTATATGCACTTTATTAATCTGTTAATACTATTTAATTTTCTAAGCCGTTGTGGACCCCCTGAGAAGGCTGCACGGATCCCCAGGGTTCCCAGGACCACAGGAAAAATAGCACAGTGCTAGACTATACTTGCATGCTTTTACAGGTGCAATATCTTTTCATGTCACCAGCTTACCATGAGTCAGACTCACAAATGTTTTTCAATATCTAGATCTGTATAATTCCTGTCTTAGATGTGAATTATTCCTGAATAGCCAGACCTCCTACAGAAAGAACTTCCTGCAAGTACTCGCGTCTTAACCCTTTCTAAGCTCATGACGGAGCGGTTCCGTCATGAGCAACTGTGGGAACCGCTCCATCATGGCACCCACCCATGGGCAGCCCATCTAGCCCCCACAAAGGGGGATGACAGCGGAAGAGTTTCAGCTGCCACCCCCGACCCCCTTCCCCGGGCAATCCCATGACATCAGCGCGCACAGCGCGCGCCGACGTCATCAGGAAGCCCTGGACGCGCTGGAAGCCATTTGCTTCCAGGCGTCCACGGAGTCAGGTAGGCATTCCTGTTCCGGGAGGGGGGTTTCTTTACCCGTCGAGGCATCAGGGGAGAGGAAAGAGTTTTTCCTCTCCCCTGATGTCTCTTTGCAGGGCATTTGTGTTGCGCGATCGCGCACAGCGTCGCGATCGTGCAGCATAAATGCCCCCACTAGGCACCAGGGATGTTTTTTACATGCATGGAAGTGACCCCTTGGGCAAGGGTCGCTTCCAAGGGGGCATAAACATTTTGGATCTTTTTATGCCCCCCCTTGGGGCAGATCGGCCCATTTATTTGGCCTTTCTGCCCCAGGGGGAGCAGATATTCCCACTAGGCACCAGGGATTATGTTTTAAATGCATGGAAGCGGCCCCTTGGGCAAGGGTCGCTTCTAAGGGGGCAATATAATTTTGGATGTGTTTCTGCCCGTTTTGTTGGCCTTTCTGCTCCCGGGGGGAGGGGGGGTGCAGAAAACCCCACTAGGCACCAGGGATATTGTTTTCAATGCATGGAAGCGACCCCTTGGGCAAGGGTCGCTTCCAAGGGGGCATAATTATTTTGGATGTTTTTCTGCCCCCCCCCCCTCCTGGGGGCCAATCGGTCCATTTTTTTGGCCTTAGAAATCTCCACTAGGCACCAGGGATTATGTTTTAAATGCATGGAAGCGACCCCTTGGGCAAGGGCCGCTTCCAAGGGGTCAACATGTTTTTGGATGTTTTTCTGCCCCCCCATGGGGGCAGATCGGCCTGTTTTTTGGGCCTTTCTGCTCCCAGTGGGGGGGGGAGGGGGAGGGCAGAAATCCCTACTAGGCACCAGGGATTATGTATTTAATGCATGGAAGCGACCCCTTGGGCAAGGGTCGCTTCCTAGGGGGCATTTTAATTTTGGATGCTTTTCTGTCCCCCTTGGGGGCAGATCCGCCCATTTCTTTGGCCTTAGAAATCCCCACTAGGCACCAGGGATTACGTTTTAAATGCATGGAAGCGACCCCTTGGGCAAGGGTCGCTTCCAAGGGGTCAATATGTTTTCGGATGTTTTTCTGCCCCCCCCCACCTGGGGGCAGATCGGACCGTTTTTTTTGGCCTTTCTGCCCCCGGTGGGGAGAAGGGGGCAGAAAACCCCACTAGGCACCAGGGATATTGTTTTCAATGCATGGAAGCGACCCCTTGGGCAAGGGTCGCTTCCAAGGGGGCATAATTATTTTGGATGTTTTTCTGCCCTCCCTGGGGGCAGATCGGTCCGTTTTTATTGGCCTTAGAAATCCCCACTAGGCACCAGGGATTATGTTTTAAATGCATGGAAGCGACCCCTTGGGCAAGGGCCGCTTCCAAGGGGTCAATATGTTTTTGGATGTTTTACTGCCCCCCCTGGGGGCAGATCAGCCTGTTTATATGGCCTTTCTGCTCCGGGGGGGGGGCAGAAATCCCCACTAGTCACCAGGGATTATGTATTTAATGCATGGAAGCGACCCCTTGGGCAAGGGTTGCTTCCAAGGGGGCCTTTCTGCCCCCAGGGGGGCGGGGCAGAAAACCCCACTAGGTAAGAGGGATTTTGTTTTTTGTTGTATGAAAGCGACCCAAGTCTTTCATACAACAAAAAACAAAATCCCTGGTCTCTTCCAAGGGCGTCAAATTTACTGGAAGGCCTTTCTGCCCCCAGGGGAGGCAGAAAACCCCATTAGGCACCAGGTTTATTTTTATTGCAGATGGAAGCGACCCCTTGGCCAAGGGTTGCTTCCAAGGGGCTTAAGTTTATGTTTTTTCTGCCCCACCATGGGGACAGATCTGCCTGTTTTTTTGGCCTTTCTGCCCCCAGGCGGGAGGGGGGCTGAAAACCCTACTAGGCACCAGGGATCTATTTCTTTTGCAAGGGGGCAAATTTCTGCCTGCTGTTTTCTGCCCCACCTGGGGACAGATCGGCCTGGCAGAAAACCCCATCAGATCCCTTGGGCAAGATCACCCCCCATTTTTCTCGGCCCTATTTGAATGCCCATCTGGCAGATTGACCATTTAAGAAGTGACATAGCGTGTTATAATGTTAATTGTTTTATTTCTTCTGAATTGCAATTGTAACATTTTATTTTTCCTTTTTATTCTAGTTCAAGGCTTTTGCTCTTTAGACTGATGTTCCAGGTTGCGGTTTCGTTACTGGTGGTGCTGCAGTTTGTGTAGTTGCATGTGTTTGGTAAGAGACTTTTTTTGTGCTATTTACTCTAAATGAGTTTCATTTCCCTGCATGAATGTGTTTTTACAAATGGTGAAATAATAGCAGTATGTTTGGCTTCTGTTTTTTGAGTGTCAAAATCTTTTTGCATTTGTGCTCGATGTGTATTTTGTTGTCTTGTGAGTAATTGGTTTTGTTTCTTCTTTCTAGTGGGATATCGTTGGTTTTTGCTGTGTCCCTGCAGAGTAGGTGCTAGTGAGTGTAGCTATCTTTGGCAAGTGAGTCATATTGTTTTTGAGTATATAGATCTTTGTGCTAAAGCCACACTTTGTTTATTACTTATTTTGCAGTGTTGGTTGTAATTGACTTGTTTGTGAAGTCTCCTTTCTTAGTAAGGATTATGGCTAGCCGCAGGATTTCTGCTCAGCAGGTTGTTGGCATGCTTTTTGAGTCTTCCTCTGACCATGTTTCAGAGACTGACTCTGCATCTGAGGCAGAGGAGGGAGTGGAAGATTCAGGCAGTGAGTTTTCCGTCCACGAGGAATCATCGGATGATGAAGCTACTCTCAGTGCGGATGAAGCTACTCTTAGTGCGGATGAAGTGCCTGTTTTAGAGGAGGACATTGATGTGCCGATAGAGCAGCAAGAGGCATCTGTGCTGCAGCCTGGGGCTGCAAGGCTTCCCGTTGGAAGTGCTGACCTCTGGGTTGCCCCAGGCATGGTGCAGCCGGCATTGCCAGACTTTACTGGTGTTCCAGGGTGTAGAGTGAATACTGAAAACTTTTTGCTGATAAATTCTTTTCAGTTGTTTATGGACAATGTATTTTTGGCAGAGATTGTTGAGCAGACTAATTTGTATGCTGAACAGTATTTGAGAGACAAGAGTGCCAGCCTTAGGCCCCACTCTAGAGCTACCCGCTGGACTCACACAAATCTGGATGAGTTGAAGAAGTTCTTGGGGTTAACTTTTTTGATGGGCTTGCTAAGGAAGCCATCAATGTCTTCATATTGGTCTATTAGTCCCTTGATGGCAACGGCTATATTTCCGGCAGTCATGAGTCGTGATAGGTATTTGCTTCTGCTTCGGATGCTGCATTTTGTCGATAATGGTTTAGCGTTGCCATGAGATCACCTTGATTGTGACCGTCTTTTAAAGATTCAGCCTGTCATTGATCACTTTGTAGATCGATTTTCGGAGATCTATGCTCCAGGGAAAGAAATAGCAGTGGATGAGTCTTGGTCTTGTTCAAGGGCAGCTTGGTTTTTAGGCAATACATTCCTAGTAAGAGGGCACGCTATGGAATTAAGATGTATATGCTGTGTGACAGTAGGACTGGATATGTCTCTACTTTCAGGGTGTACACCGGTAAGGATTCCAGGATTAACCCCCCTGGTTGTCCGACCACTTTTGGAGTGACTGAGAAAATTGTGTGGGAACTTGGCAGAGGACTTTTTAACAAAGGTCACCATTTATATGTAGATAACTTCTACACTGGTGTGCAGTTGTTCAGGAAATTGGACAAAGTGGACACTGTTGCTTGTGGCACAATCCGCTCTAACCGTAAAGGTTTCCCAAAAGAACTTGTTTGTCAACAGCTTGTGCAGGGACAGTGCAGTGTGTTGCATAGCGAGGAACTTCTAGCTGTGAAGTTTTCAGGCAGGAGAGATGTCTACATGCTGACTACCATCCATGATGAAAGCACTTCACCTGTGACTGTTTGGGGTCAGGTTGCTGAAGCACGCAAACCTGTGTGCATTTTAGACTATAATGGGCACATGGGTGGTGTTGATAGAGTAGATCAGAGGTTGGAACCTTACACTGCTCTTCGTGAGGCTTACATTTGGTATAAGAAGTTGGCTATCCATCTTTTCCACTTGGCAACGTTTAATGCTTTTGTTGTATTCAAGGATTGTTGTCCTGAGTCAAAGATGACTTTTGCTAAGTTTCAGGAGTCTGTAATAGGCAGCCTTGTTGTAGTGGAACAGGCAAGTGTTCCTAGAGTTGGAGTGGTGGAGGATGTGGCTAGATTGAAAGATCGCCACTTTCCTGATCACATTCCTCCCACGCCCTCAAAAGACTTTCCCAGTAGGAGATGTAGAGTCTGTTGGTGAAGAGGTCCGCGGAAGGAGACTCATATGTACTGCCCCTGCGCTGTGTGTGCCTGCTTGTTTTTTAGAATGTACCACACGCAAAATTATTTTTGGGAGCATCTACGAGTGGTAAAGTGAACTGCCTGATCTGTATTGTTTTATATTTTTTGTTCAGTTTCAAGGTTGGAATTTGTGCAATGTATTTATTTTCAGATTTTGTGTTAGTAGATTTGTATCTATTTGCAATTTGTTTGTGTTTTCTTTTTTGTATAAAAAAACCCTAAATGTGATGGTGGTGTGTGTAGGCTGGCGCTTGGCTGGTGGTGTGCGTGGACTGGCGCTTGGCTGGCGGTGTGCATGGACTGGTGCTTGGCTGGCGGTGTGTGAGTCACTACACACACTGGTCACTACACACACTGCTAGCCAAACGCCAGTCCACGCAATCCGTCTCCCGAGTAAAAGGATACCTCACTTGTGTGGGTGGGCCAAAGGCCTGTGACTGGGAAGAGCCCAAAACATAGGGATTAAGGGTATAGCACCGAGAATTCTAAGCGCTACATTTTTAGAAAAATACGTTTTTAGCCAATTCTGCATTGGACAGCCACACAAGTGAGGTATCATCGTCCTCGGGAGACCAAGGGTAACACTAGGTGGTAGGACATTTGTGCCGGCATGGTGATCCCACGCAAAAATGAATGGAAAAGGTGATTTTTTTTCAGCCAAATTTGAGGTTTGCAGGGGATTCTGGGTAGGGAAATGTTGGGGGATCCACGCAAGCCATACCTCATTGGACTCCCCAGGATGTCTAGTTTTCAGAAATGTGTGGGTTTGGTAGGTTTCCTAGATAGCCGCCGAGCCCGGGACCAAAAACTCATGGGACCCTCTTTGCAAAACCAGGTTGTTTTTGTGATAGGTAATTTTGATGTCTCCTCAATACGTTTTGGACCCTTGCCTGTTGCAGGTACTTGACCCACCCACACAAGTGAGGTACCATTTTTCTAGGGAGACTGAGGGGAATGTGGGGTGGGTGGAATTTTGTGGATCCACATAGATTCCAGAACTTTCCACCACAGAAATGTGAGGAAAATGTGTTTTTTATAACAACTTTTGAGGTTCGCAAGGGATTCTGGGTAACAGAACCTGGTGAGAGCCAGATAAGTCACCCCATCCTGGATTCCCCTAGGTGTCTAGTTTTCAAAAATGTATAGGTTTAATAGGTTTTCCTGGGTGCCGGCAGAGCTAGGGTTCAAAATCTACAGCTAGGCACTTTGCAAAAAAAGGGTCTGTTTTTACTGTGGAAATGTGGTGTGTCCACGTTGGGTTTTGGGCCGTTTCCTGTCGCAGGCACTAGGCCTACCCACACAAGTGAGGTACCATTTTTCTCAGAAGACATTGGGGATTGCGGGGTGGGTGGAATTTTCGTGGATCCGCGCAGATTCCAGAACTTTCCACCACAGAAATGTGAGGAAAATGTGTTTTCTTTTTCAAAATTTGAGGTTTGCAAGGGATTCTGGGTAACAGAACCTGGTGAGAGCCAGACAAGTCACCCCATCCTGCATTCCCCTGGGTGTCTAGTTTTCAAAAATGTATAGGCTTGCTAGATATACCTTGGTGCCGGCAGAGCTAGGGTTCAAAATCTACAGCTAGGCACTTTGCAAAAAAAGGGTCAGTTTTCACTGTGAAAATGTGATGTGTCCACGTTGCGTTTTGGGCCGTTTCCTGTCGCGGGCACTATGCCTACCCACACAAGTGAGGTACCATTTTTCTCAGAAGACTTTGGGGAATGCGGGGTGGGAAGAATTCTGTGGATCCACGCAAATTCCAGAACTTTCCATCACAGAAATGTGATGAAAATGTGTTTTTTAAAAATAAAGTTTGAGGTTTGCAAGGGATTCTGGGTAACAGAACCTGGTGAGAGCCAGACAAGTCACCCCATCCTGAATTCCCCTGGGTATTTAGTTTTCAAAAATGTATAGGTTTGCTAGGTTTCCCTAGGTGCTGGCAGAGCTAGGGTTCAAAATCTACAGCTAGGCACTTTGCACAAAAAGGGTCCGTTTTCACTGTTAAAATGTGGTGTGTCCACGTTGCGTTTTGGGCCGTTTCCTGTTGCGGGCACTAGGCCTTTGCACACAAGTGAGGTACCATTTATTTTGGAAGACTTTGGGGAATGCGGAGTGGGTGGAATTTTGTGGATCCACGCAGATTCCAGAACTTTCCACCACAGAAATGTGAGGAAAATGTGTTTTTTTGACAAATTTTGAGGTTTGCAAGGGATTCTGGGTAACAGAGCCTGGTAAGAGCCAGACAAGTCACCCCATCCTGGATTCCTCTGCGTGTCTAGTTTTCAAAAATGTATAGGTTTGCTAGGTTTCCCTAGATGCCAACAGAGCTAGGGTTCAAAATCTACAGCTAGGCACTTTGCAAAAAAAGGGTCAGTTTTCACTATGAAAATGTGGTGTGTCTACGTTGCGTTTTTGGACGTTTCCTGTTGCGGGCACTAGGTCTACCCACACAAGTGAGGTACCATTTTTCTCGGAAGACTTTGGGGAATGCGAGGTTGGTGGAATTTTGTGGATCCACGTAGATTCCAGAACCTTCCACCACAGAAATGTGAGGAATATGTGTTTTTTTTAACAAAGTTTGAGGTTTGAAAGGGATTCTGGGTAACAGAACCTGGTGAGAGCCAGACAAGTTACGCCATCCTGAATTTCCCTGGGTGTCTAGTTTCCAAAAATGTATAGGTTTGCTAGGTTTCCCTTGGTGCCGGCAGAGCTAGGGTTCAAAATCTACAGCTAGGCACTTTGCAAAAAAAGGGTCCGTTTTCACTGTGAAAATGTCGTATGTCCAGATTGCATTTTGGGCTGTTTCCTATCGCGGGAACTAGGCCTACCCACACAAGTGAGGCACCATTTTTCTCAGAAGACTTTGGGGAATGTGGGGTGCATGGAAGTTTGTGGATCCACGCAGATTCCAGAACCTTCCACCACAGAAATGTGAGGAATATGTGTTTTTTTTTACAAAGTTTGAGGTTTGCAAGGGATTTTGGGTAACAGAACCTGGTGAGAGCCAGACAAGTCACCCCATCCTGAATTTCCCTGGGTGTCTAGTTTAAAAAAATGTATAGGTTTGCTAGGTTTCCCTAGGTGCCGGCAGAGCTAGAGTTCAAAATCTACAGCTAGGCACTTTGCAAAAAAAGGGTCAGTTTTCACTGTAAAAATAAAGTGTGTCCACGTTGCGTTATGAGCCGTTTCCTGTCGCGGGAACTAGGCCTACCCACACAAGTGAGGTACCATTTTTATCGGGAGACTTAGTGTAACACAGAATTGTAGAGCAACTGTTATTACCTATTGACTTTTGATTCATTTCTGCCTTCCAAATGAAAGACTGTGTAAAAAAGAAGTCACTTTGAAAAATGTCCTATAATTCTCATGCTGGTATGGGTACTCACAATTTCGGAAATGTGCAAATAGCTACTGTTTCAAAATTCTATATTTTGTTCCAATTTCAGATATACATAGGTGTCTTTCATCCTGATTTTTCACTGTATATATTTTCCCAAATGAATTGCTATATACCCAGTACATAATAAAAAACCATTGCAAGACGCTGCTTAGTTATTGGCTCTGAGTTCATCGGGTTCTTGGTGAACCTACAAGTCCTATATATCCCCACAACCAGAAAGGTCCAGCGGATGTAACGGTATATTGCTTTTAAACATCTGTCATAATTACAAGAAGTTACAGGTGAATACGTTGGCACAAATGGCTGTTTTTTTCAACTCATTTTCAATTTTCCATAGTTTCAACTGTTAGTTTCTATAAAGAAACCTTGAAGGATCTACACAAATGACCCCTTTCTGAATTCAGAAATATGTGTACTTTTCTAAAATGTATAGCTTTCCACTTTTAATTATTGCTTTCATACCCATTTCTACCATTAACTGGAAGAAGGTTGAAAGCACAAAAAATAGCAAAAATAGGCTATGTCCCAGTAAAATGCCAATACTCTGTAGAAAAATTTGGTTTTCTGACAAAAGTCTGTCAGTCCCTAAAAGCTGGGAAAATTGTGATTTCAGCCCCACAAATCCTTTGTTGATACCATTTGCAGGGAAAAAACCAGACGCTTTCATTTGCAGCACTTTTTTCCAATTTAAAAAAAAATAAAAATTTGCTGCATTTTGGCTACTTTCTGGGTCCCCTCCAGGGGAATCCACAAACCCTGGGTACCTTTAGAATCCCAATGATGTTGGAAGAGAAGGATGCAAATTTGGCGTGGATACCTTATGTGGTCAAAACGTTACAGGGGCCTAAGCGCGAACTACCCCAAATAGCCAAAAAAGGCTTAGCACAGGGGGGAAAAAGGCCTAGCAGCGAGGGGGTTAAGCATGATGTAACCAGTACACTGGCCTTTCAGGCCCTCTGGCACTGACAGATGGACACTCTATTCTTGCTTTCTTCTGGTGAGCTCTCTAGCACTGCCAGATGAACCAGCTGGAAAGGGCCAATGTGTGGGCCGGTGTTTTTTTTATCACATCACTGCCCACACACGCACACACTGGCCCTTTCTACCGAACCTATCTGGCTGTGTCAGAATGTCTGACAGGCCAGTCCAACGCCATGATATACTTATGAGTTTTCAGTTCAGTTCAGTTTTCAAGAGTAAGACAAGCTTTTTCAACCACAATAGTTTAGTGAATCTCAAAAGGTTTTTTATGTGAATTCTTACTCCTGGAAATCCAACAGTTAGTGATATCTAATCCTGTAGTAACATGCAAATCCTCATAGAAAAGTCTTTGTGAATCAAGTCTTCATGGTCACATCTAAGACAGAGAAAGGTTCTGGAAGAGCCTAGTTAAGGAAAAGGTTGATTGAACACACCCAATGGAACTAACAATTTAACTTCTCCTTGCAGAGCAAATCAGAGAAACAGTAATTGTGTCTCTCTTAAGCCTAACAAAAGAAAGGGACTCTGAAGAGATATGCTAAAAGCAAAATTGACCTGTATAACTCTGCCTCACCCTTCCAGGGCACCTTTCATACCGGTCCCAATCTCAGATATTAATTTAACAGGTGTCTGGGCTAAGACTCAGAAATAAAGTTCTTGTTGAATCAACTTGAGAAACTAAAAATTTCTAACCCACAATATCCATCTTCAGATGACAGGGAAGTCCACTGTAGAACTAAAGGATTGAGGGGAGAGTGCAAGCACCTATGCACCTTCTCCACCAAACTATCAAACTCGCTTTTTGCAGACCTATCAGACCTACTGGCAATTCATCCATTTCACAAGAAAGGTTTTAGGTGGGTTCTCAGACGAGATGCCCAGTACCTAAGGTGGGTGATCCTCCAAAGATTATCGAGTACTTTGATCTTTTGATCCAATTTTACTGACAACCATCTAAAAGCACTTAACTCTTTACATAGATTGGGGTTTAGAGCAGACATGCAGCCGTCTGCCATAGTAATAATATCCTTAAAATTATGTTAATCTTTCTCAACATTGCTGCAAAGTGGAATGATCAACTGGGTGCTACCCATGTTTTTGTGAAAACCCAAACCGCCTGTAGAGTAGCAGATAATGAAGAGGTTTTCCATATCCATATCCATTGAACAGAACTTGGACACAATGATACCTGGGAAACTGACATTCAGCTTCTATTAGTAGAGCAAGTATCCTGTTGCTTTAAACGTCAGAGGTTCTACCTCCAATAAAAAAGAACACAAACTTAGAGCTTGGACACTCACCACTCAACCTCAATTATCATGCTGGATTATGTGATCTATGGTGTCAAAGGCAGTAGGCCCCTCTAAAAACACAAACAAAGCAGTGTTGCCCTAATCCCCCACCTTCAGTAAGCATTATCTTAAATCAAACAGAGGATTCAGTTCCCCTTCCTGTGCTGAAGCCTGATTACATATTGCTCAGTAGATTATGAGATCATTATTGTAGTTGTAGTATTTTGTTGGTCAAGAAAGAGAAATGTATATACATATATAATGAGAATGATTCATAACTGCCAAGTGGGCCCATGTCCAGGTTGACAAACTGAGCCAATCCTGCTTTTTTAGCCATAGTTAGCTACCTTTATGTTGTAGTTTCAGTTTTCAAATTGTAAGTCTGAGCTCTAAAACGTGAAGATATATAACATTGTTGGCTGGAATGTCCATGAGCTCACTTAGCATCTATGAAGATATGTAAAGGCCAAGAATATAAACACAGTCACCTGCCAACATGATGTGAATATGTTCATGTTGAGAAATCTTTAACAGCATTTTGTACTTTTATTTTTTAACAAGTTGGTCTTTATTGACATTTTTCATATGGCTACATCACAGATAGAACCAAGTAATAATACATTAAGGCATCATTTTGCAGGAGACATGAATAATATATGGTAAAGGGAAACTATCACAGCAACGAAAATCATACGATAGCACATTAAGGTCACCCCTTCCGTTATATTCATCCAGTGCACATCGTACAGACATATGATGGTCCCTCTCTCGAGGGGGACTATCATCCATCTTAGCTGTGAGTTTTTTTTAAGTATGTGGCCCAGGCGTCCCACTGCTGTGTGTCTTTCTGATGTGAATGTGTAGAGAGTATGTAAATTAAAGTTGTGCTGTTCCTGAATGATCTAGAATTTAGCAGTATACAAGGGACAGTAGGCTACAGTGTCAAAAGAGATGGGAGTCCATTTCTTTGGAATGTAATGCCCTCACACACCCAGTTGGGTGTTATGCTTCATCATCGGGCTGCTCCTTGTCTGGCCGGCGCTGCAATGCCTGACGGGCTCCCGATGAGGGGCACTTTGGCGGAGATCTTTTTCCAAATAGCTGTTTGGTGCCGTGGGTGTGAGAGATTTAGTGAGTGTAGATGAATAAGTGGTGTGTGATGTTTATGTGAGTTAAAACAGGGTTGGGAGTACCAGCAAAAGTAACTTTAATTGTGGGGTCTCCTACCCTGATTAAAATAAAGAGGAAAGGCGCAATGCTAAGTTAATGTCTTAGGTGTGGCGCTCTTCCGTGTGGTTGGTCAACATGTTTCTTCTCAATTCTACAAGTCTAGAGGCTATTCGTCAGGACCTAAAGTTTAAAAACTATCTACACTAAGGTGGACCGGAAAAAAAAAAAATTAATGTTTGGGATTTAAGCCACCATGACTTACTCCAATTAGGGTGAGTTTTGTGCTCTTTTTGCAGTTTTTGGTTTTTAATACACGGATGTGGTCACTACACACATGAGCAATAATGTGACCACTTCAATATTTGGCACCTGGTGTTTAGATGCCTGTAACACCTCACCACTGTGTGCTGTGATTTAGACACACAGGGAATAGGACAGTAGTGTTTGATACTTGTGATATTGGTTTGACATCATACATTAATATGTGATTTTCTCTCCATAATAGGTAGAACCAGAACTACCAGCCATTAGACAGAGTAAGTCATGGTGGCTTAAATCCCAAACATTAATTTATTTTTGTTTTCCGGTCCACCTTAGTGTAGATAGTTTTTAAACTTTAGGGCCTGACGAATCGCCTCTAGACTTGTAGAATTGCGAAGAAACATGTTGACCAACCACACGGAAGAGCGCCACACCTAAGACATTAACTTAGCATTGCGCCTTTCCTCTTTATTTTAATCAGGGTAGGAGACCCCACAATTAAAGTTATTTTTGCTGGTACTCCCAACCCTGTTTTAACTCACATAAACATCACACACCACTTATTCATCTACACCCACTAAATCTCTCACACCCACGACACCAAACGGCTATTTGGAAAAAGATCTCCGCCAAAGTGCCCCACATCGGGAGCCCGTCAGGCATTGCAGCGCCAGCCAGACAAGGAGCAGCCCGATGATGAAGCATGACACCCAACTGGGTGTGTGAGGGCATTACATTCCAAAGAAATGGACTCCCATCTCTTTTGACACTGTAGCCTACTGTCCCTTGTATACTGCTAAATTCTAGATCATTCAGGAACAGCACAACTTTAATTTTCATATTGCATTTGGGCAACTGTGCTGGACCTTATGTATAAAAGCCAGTTGTCCCTCTATTTGTGAATAATGTGTAGAGAGTGCCAGGTTGTGATCTCTGCTGTTGCCCACTTGATCAGGTGCACCAACCAGTGTTGCAAGAGAGGGGCATCCAGTGACTTTCAGGACATAGTTATGCGTCGCTTTGCCAACACATATGCCAGGTCAATAAATTTCATAGCATACTTGGTTTTGCGTGTGCACTCCATCATGCCCAACAGACACTGTAAGGGATCCTTCGTCAGTGTCCATCCAGTTATATCCGTCAAGTGTGATATTAAACCTTCTGGAATTGCATAATACTGGGGCAAGCCCATACCATATATTAGAACATTGGAATGTTGAGAGCTCCATTGAAGACAATGGAGTGCTGCGGGATTCTAATGACCGGTAGAAGCCCGGAGCTCCAGCATTCCAATGTTTTCATTCACAGCTGTTGCTGTGAACAAAGGCCTCATGGGGCAAATCAATCAATCAATCAATCAATCAGGGGTTTATAAAGCGCGCTACTCCCCCGTGAGGGTCTCAAGGCGCTGGGGTAAGGTGGGGCGGCGGCTCCGGGTTAGCCGAAGAGCCAGGTCTTGAGGTCCTTCCTGAACGTGTGCAGGGTCGGGGAACGTCTGATGTTCACAGGGAGTATGTTCCAGGTTTTGGCTGCGATGTGGGAGAAGGCTCTCCCGCCGGTTCTGTTTCTGCAGATGCGGGGGGCTTCTGCCAGGGCAAGGTCGGCGGAGCGGATGTTCCTCTTGGGTACGTGGAAGGACACTCTCTCGTTGAGGTATTTGGGTCTGCTGTTGTGGAGAGATTTGTAGGTGTGGGTCAGAAGTTTGAAGGTGACCCTCTTCTCGATGGGGAGCCAGTGTAGGTCTCGTAGGTGTTGGGTCATGTGCTCCTGGCGTGGTGTTCCCAGGACTAGTCTGGCTGCGGCGTTCTGGATGGTCTGGAGCCTGTGTAGGAGCGTTTTGTTGATTCCGGCGTAGAGGGCGTTGCCGTAGTCTAGTCTGCTGGTGATGAGTGCGTGGGTGACGGTCCTTCTGCAGTCGGGGGGGATCCACTTGAAGGTCTTACGGACTCCATGAGGACTTTGTTTTATTTGTTAGAACATTCTGCCCTCTAGGGGCAGAAGGTTCTAATAGCCTTATAGCCCTCCACAGCTGGGCTATACTGGCATTAAAGTCCTGCTCCCTTGTTAAAGGCCCTCACCTTCAGCTTGGGCCTTTAACACTGGAGCAGGCCTTTAATGACGGGTATAGCCCGCTATGGCGGACTATAAGGCTATAGTAGAAGTACTCCTCCAAATATGGGCATCTGGGGCACCTTTGGGCTACCATCTGGAACATTCAGTGAATTCACATAGGTGTAAGGTACATTTGGTGCACATAGTTAAATTGTGTATATTTCAAATTAGGATTTCAAAATACCCTGCTTATATAATCAAGTGGTATGATCTATTCTCGGTCTGTAAGGTTGTGGCCTAGCGAGTGCGCTCCCTTTGTCCCAAAGAGCGGAAAAGGTCATTGTTTGTGTGTCCAGCAGCACTTTATACATCTTTGTGACTGCCCGCCTAATGCTCCCATGAATAACCAAGATCTGCAAAGGGGGGAAGGGTTCTGGTTAATTTAGCGCAGGTCCCCATAGTGCGTTATAAAGCAGCAACTGGCCCTCGTTGATGCCATAATGCTCTTGCACTTCCTGAAATGGTCAGTAAAGGTTTGTGAGTGTAGAGTGTAGAGAGTGCATGGTGCGGAAAGCTTCCCTTCACTGTCTGGTGTTGTGATGCACAGCCAGAGTGTGAGGAGCTGGCGAAGCTCACATTGGTAAGTTCAGTGCATATGGCATTGCAACACACTTAGGCTGGACATATCTGTGCCAGCAGTACTTAGCAACCCCACCCAAATGGCCGGAGAGTATAGCAATCCATTGTGGGTCCAACACCCAGTCTATTATTGTTATGCAGCTTCCCAATTCCCGCATTCTGCTTACCCGCTCGGAGTTGACATCCTCAGATAGCCAATGCATCGGCCATTGCAGCTGTGCGGCTGTGTAATAAAACTCATAATTCAGTGCTCCTATTCCGCCATGTTCCAGTGGGGGGTACAATTTACATAGCACCGTTCTCTTTCAGCCAGTCCCCAAAATAAAATCTGAGAGAACAGAATCTAGGTCCCTGAAGAATTGTTTCGGCAGAGTAATTGGCAGGGCCAAAAAGTAGTATAATCACCGGAGCAGCACCATTATTTTGGTGATGGCCACTCTGCCCAGAGGTGACAGCAGTAGGGAGCCCTGAAACGCCAAAGAGTTACACCTGCTGGGTACCACTACACCCAGGTTCACTTGGATGAATTCGTCATCCGAGTGGTAGACATAAAGGCCCAAGTACCGGAAAGTATTGAGGCACCCATCCAATGCCAAACGAAGCAGTGCCTTTCACTCCAGTTGTGTAAGTCTGCGCATGAGGAACAGGCAAGACTTTACCCAGTTCAGCCGTAACCCTGATCCTTTACCATAGTCTTCCAAAGTTTCCATCACACTTAGGAGGTCTCTGTCTACAGATACACCAATGCATTGTCGGCGTACAGGGATATAACCTCCCAAGTGGTTCCACTCAGTATCCCCCATTGTTGACCCCTTTGTTGGAAGAGGCGCGTGAGTGGGCAAATCGGTGACAATGAGCATCCCTGCCTGCCACCCCTTTGGTTTTCAAAGGAGGCCGAGATCTCTTTTCCTTTGCGTACCCTGGCAACCAGGTTGGCGTAAAGCAGGGCTACCCACCGCATTTTCTGCAGGCCCAGTCCTATGCGTCTTAGCACTTCCAACATATAGGCCCAGCCTAAGGTATCAAAAGCCTCCTCAATATCTAGAGAAAGTGCTGTGCATGGAGGCATCGACTGCGGATTTTCTTCCATATGGGAGAAGAGACGTCTAAGATTTAGAAATGTGTTTCTTCTGGGATGAACACATTCTGATATGATGTACCAGCGTGGAGAGGCAGGGCAGTAACCTGCTCACGAGGAACTTTCCAAGAATTTTATAATCTGTATTTATAATAGACAATGGCCTGTAGGAGTTTACCTTCAATGGGTTTCTACCTGGCATGGGCAGGACTACTATCATTGCTTTCCATATGCAGGTCGGTAGAGAAACCCTCTTCTCTGGCCTGGTGGTACATCTGGTGAAGTTTTGGGATTAGGGTCACTCTGTACATGGAGTAGAACTCTACTGGGAGGCCGTCCATCCCGGGGGTTTTATTGTGTGCTAACAGAGTGATAGGAAGATGAATTTCCTCCACAGTTAGCACCACGTCTAGAGTGTGGTGCTCTAAAGGATCGATTTGGGGATAGGTAATCTAGTTCTGCAAAAAGAGGTTGCCCGGCCTAATCTCTGCTTCATAGAATAAGGCATAGCAATCAAGAAAGACCCAGGGGCAGATTTACAAGCCCCTTGCGCCACTTTTGCGTCACTTTTTCCATGTTAAAAATGATGCAAAAGTGGCTCAAGGGCCTTGTAAATAAGCCCCCCAGTTTGTATCAGCTTGCATGCTCAAACCTCCCCTGTCGGGGACCTGATCACATTTATGGGGATCCTAGGGGCCTCTAATCGCAGGAGCCATGCCAATATACGTCCCACCCTGTCTCCCTCTGAGTGCTGCCTAGCCACGTAGTCTGCCTAATCTGGTTTTCCAAGCCTAGCCATCACCACTCCATGTTCCCTTCAAAGGAGGAAACCTCATCCTCATTCCCTGCAATCCCCCTGCTTGTGTCTCTGCTGTTCGTATAACGCTCTCGAGTTCAAGGATCTGGTTTTGCAACATGTGTTTGACACCGTATGAATTTTAATGCATAGACCCCGTATGACCACCTTAAAAGCGTTCCACTCAATCCCTGCAGTTGTAGCAGTCCCCTTATTCTCTTTGAAATAAGCGATTATATGTGTGCCTACTAAGAAAACTGATCCAGCGGTATACCAACAACAGATACTCCACTACCATATACTCACCTGGGCCCATAAACATACAAATTGAGTAAACCGCTGGAGTGTCAAAGTTTTATATATATATATATATTTCATAATATTCAGGATTAGTTATTTAATATTCCTAACTGACCTTTCACTGATCAAAAAGTTCTTTCCTCTGGTCGATGGACCATTAGTTGAACTAGTTGATGGTAATAATTAACATAACCCTTAACTATTCTTTTATTTGAAGTAAATGATCACAGACTCAGGAAGGTTTAAAATCTTTATCTAAATTAAATGCATGTGAAACCATTTAAAAAAATACAGTGCAGTCACCATCATTCTTAGGAGAGAAAATTCAATTGATTAAACATCAAGCATATACTTCGGACTCATACAATAATTAATGCTCAGAAAGGGAGAGGACAGAGAGAAAAGAACATTAGCAATTAACGTGAAAATTATAGTTACCAAGAAGGGTGTGAAAGACCAACCCCCTGGCCAAAGGGCTGGTAAGGGTCCCCCTAGGATAGGTCAGGAGACAAAGACTTCAGGACAGGTTTCAGGACAGGATAGTTCACCTCTCTAGAATACCGACGGTTGCGCCGCACCCCTCTCTGACACTTTCTTCCTCCTCGAGATTCTTCTGCGATCTTCTGATCTAACCCAGTTAAGTTAGGATAGAAAGTTCTGCTTCTGATTCAGCATTCGGTTCTTCATCAGCATCTCACAGCATCTCTCCCAGCAACAGCATCACCGACTCACAGCATCTCGACCTCCCGAACTCCAGCATCACCAACTCCAACTAACTAAAGCTACCTTAGATATACCTTCGTTTCTTAATGTCCCACCCACTAAAGTTTCAATATCGTAAAAATACGAAATATGATTGGTCAGGCAAGGGGGGGAAGCTCCATCACACCATGCTTACATGTCATTAAAATCAGTTCAACTATTGTTCGCAAACCCATCCCCTTAATTTTATTCATGTATTGAGTTCCCATACACATTCACATTTTACTTGCAACCTTTTTTTAACATTATGAATAAGAGTCCTCATCGCCGAACTTTTCACCCTCCGTTCCCAGGGCATGTCACTGGTGACCGTGGCTCCCGTTCAACATCTAAGTCATCATTCCGGGTTAACTTTCAGTGGACATGCGCAGTCTTCTAATTACTCAGCTCAATTCAGTTATGCGTGAGAGGCCCAAATACGCACTAATAATAAAGTCAGAAAGACAAATATTAATTTCACAAATAAATGGTCGCACTGTATACCACCCACCTCTACTCTATTCCCCTTTTCTTAATAATACCTTTCCCGCATTAGCATTAGTAAAATAGCTTGTTTTCCTTTCAGCTAAGCAGATGCCATGCACGCGAGTCTTCAAGACTCCATTTTAGTGTCTTCCGCTCATGCGCCAGAATTTCCCTCCAAGCATTACCTCATCATACTACGTAGATGTAGTTGACGCATGCGCACAACAGTTTCCTCGTTTAAAGCGATATTAGTCCGTCTTCATTGTTATCCGCATTAGTATACATAGGCAAGCTTCACTAACCCGCGTGTTCATGTGGTGCGTATTAGTTATTCACAAACATGATTAATAACTTGTTAATGAGTTAAACGAGTGGATTGCCTCCGAGCAAGTCTCTTTCTTATGAGACCTTGCTCCATCAGTGTCACTAAAGGCTCTGTCTTGTAATGTTCAGTGTGTGTGCTATTCTGACCATGGATGTATCCTGAAGAGGAGGAAAAGATCTGTCTAGGGTGATGTCATGTACAGCATTAAAATCTCCTCCCAAGATGTTCAGTGCTGCTAGGTTGCATATCAGTGTAGCAGGTAGGTTTGTAGGAACCGTTGTTGGTTACCTTTGGGTGCATAGAGCTCAAGATGAGCGGTTGGTGCCCCATCAAGGGTCCCCTCCGCTGCCACATATCTGCCCTCTGGATCCCCTACTGTGTGGTTCACAATCAGTGGCACCACATGTGCCACCCAGATTAGAACCCCCCCGGGTGTATGCCATGTAGGAGGTGCCAATAATCTAGCCCCTCCACCTCTTCTGCAATTTGAGGAGTTATGTGTGTGCCTACTGTGTTACTAAAGGCTCCATCTTGTCACACTGGTGTGTATAGTCTCCAAATGGGTATCAATGCCTGCTGTCTACCCCAACTCACTGTCATTTTAAGGGGGTTGTGATCAGAAAGCATTCAGCCCAAGTACTTAGTGCTTAAGACCTGGGAGGCCATTTGAGAGTTGCATAAAAGTAGGTCTATTCTAGTATGCACTTGGTGGACTGGGGAGTAAAATGAGTATTCCCTTGTGCCATGGTGCATAAATCACCATATATCATACATTTGCCTACAAGTAAGACATTTACTCAGCACGTGCACTGTTCTGGCCACAGATGTGCAGAGAAGAGAAGGAAAAGATCTGTCTAGGGTGATGTCGAGAATCTCCTCCGCAGATGCTTGGTGGTGCTAGGTTTTGTATGAGTGTAGGAGGTAGGTTCACTAGGAACTGTTGTTGGTTACTAATGGGTGCATAGAGTGCCAGAAAAGTAACGAGTGCTCTGTCAAGGGTCCCCTCTACTGCCACATATCTACCTTCAAGATCCTCTACTGTCCAGTTTACATTCAGCGATACCACTGGTGCCACCCAGATAAGGTCCCACCTGGCATATGCCGAGGAGGAGGTGCCAATAATCTGGCACCTCCACCTTCTCCGCAATCTGAAGATTATCTGCTGCAGACATATGGGTTTCTTATAGATAGGCTATATGAGTCTGTCTGCGTCACCGGTAGGAGTATAATGATTTGTGGTGCCTAGGTGTAGCCATTCCCAAGACATTCCCCAGGCAACGATTTTGCATATGTGAAATTGCATGGAATGACGTGTGGTCATGTTGCACTATAACCTGTGCCTCTCCTGCAGGTTAAACCCCCAAGTGACCCACTTATTCCCCCACCCATATCTCAACTACAGCATAGTGTTGCAGGTCCATGAAAAATAAACTTAGAACTGATTCCCCAACTCTCACTCCCTGATCAGGACAGAACAAGCCCGCAACCACCAATAAACCATATTCACTAAGTAGATAGTTTGGTCCCTCTGCAGTTGGGGGCGACTCTCCGTGAAAGAGAGGGTCAGAGTAACAATGTAGTGAAAACAAGCCCTGCTGCAATACGATATGTACTCTCCCTTACGGATGGTGAGTGGGGGGTCTATCCCTCTCCATCTCCCCTCTTAGGGGGTCAGTCTACTTTTCCACAAATCACATCATCAGGTCCGCTATCATTGTAGTCAGGTCCGGACCCAATCACAGTTCCACTGGTATGTTTTCCAGGGTAAGGGTCAACTTCCGGCCTGGGTAGTCGACCATCTGGCTATCCTGCGATGGAAGGGGATGTAGCAATTCTCCAGCTCTGCCACAACCCTGACTCATTCTTGCGCTTGCTCAGTCATGAATTTGCTTTAGGGGGCTTACCGTATCGCCTTCCCAAATGAGGGTGTGCCAGCTTTTGTCTAGATGAGGTGTGGGGGGGACATCAGGGAAACCCCTTCAACTCTAGCCATTTGCAACGCTGCTGTCTTAAAGGATAACATAGTATCAGCATCCACTACCCACATTTTAGCAATAAAAATTAAGGAGTATTTCAAACCCAAGTGTTGAAATTTCTGTTTAACTGGCATGAAGGACCATCTGAGTCTTTGCACTTCCATAATATAGTCTGGGTATATAATCATCAGTCCAATGTCGACCTGCCAGGGGGCCCTGGTCCTTGTAACTTGGATCATGTGGCCCCGATCTCGATAATTGAAATGCCGAACCACCACTGGATGCGGTAACCAGCTCTGCCCTGGACTCCTAGGGCTCTTTCAACAGAGAAAAAGGTGAACCACTTGCCACTCATGGCAGTTGGAGGAGATAATCTTCCAGGAGCAGCTCCATATTATGACCCTCTGCCCCCTACAATAGTCCCACCAGGTGGATGTTGTTGCACAGGGATCGCCCTATGCATCCTCGCCCTATGCATCCTGTCTGCAGAGCTTTGATTTGGGATTGCATCTCCGTTAAGGTGGGGCACATTCCTGCCAAAGTAGATTCATTCATCTCACCCTGCCTCTTAGATTGGCTTGATCAGCTTGTAGTAGTCCCATATCAATCACCAAGGTATCTAGTTTGGTTTTCAAGGTGGTTTTCACATCCTTACTAGCCCATAGCAGTTCATCACAGCGTTCCCCTTGTGCTTGTGCAGTGGTGGGGAGGCATCTCTTGGTGCCTCCAACTGGCAGGGAGGGGGGGCTGGTGATGTACTCCTGGGGGAGCTGTTGGTTGACCATCGTCACTGTGTTGGGGTGGCAGCCAGAGGGAGGGCTGCCAGCACCAGTCTGCAGGCAATGATTTCCCCCAAATTCAAAAGCCCAGGGATGACTACACTATTATGCCAGGTGGGGAAGGCCCTTCAAGCTGAGGCCCAACGAGTCCACCTCCTTCTTGTTAGGTGGGGGCCACACCCCCAGTAGTGCCCGGGGTCAGTACCTAGCTAGAGTAGGGGCCACTCCCCAGGCCCAAGCCATAACTGGCAATGACAGCCGGGTCCAATGGTCTGCTGGGATTGCCTGGTCTCAGCGGGCAGGAAACCATATTTAGGGCTATGGCAGTTTGGCCCGTGAGACCCCATATCTCCTGCCACACAGCTCCAGATGTTCTATCAGGGGGAGAAGGGAGTCCCAGCACATTGGAAGGCTTGGCTCACTTGTAAGGCTTCCCGTTGGCACAGGCCCTGCTCTCCTTGGGCCACACAAAAGCCGCATTCACAGTCTCTTTCGCCTCACAGTAGCCAGGCAGTCTCATCCCCAGCAAGGGATCTCAACAATCAATTCCATGCATGGCAGAGCTGGCCGCAGGGGCACCCGATGCGGATGCCAAGACATTGATCAGAGCGTTGCCACCACTCCGCAGGCATCAGACCAGCCGCAGAAGGGCAATGCCTGTGGCTATGGCCCCAGCAGCAGGGAGGCCACTGTTCCCCCACAGCCCGCTCAGTTTAAAAAAAAAAAACACTTCTAGGTGGCCCTCCTCACCAGCGGCATCTGCAGTGTGTGGCAGCACCCATCGCAGGGGGTCGAAATTAATCAGGATGTTGTCAGAGGGGATTGTTGAGTGGAGCAAATTCACTCAACATCCATAATGGCCTCCATCTTCGCCCCACCCTCAATGGTGTTTTGTACTTTTGCCTAAATCAAAGGCATATTGTTAAAAGCAATATAGCAGAAGTTGGTACTGAGTTACAATGAATATGTGTTATTAGCTAGTAATACTTTAAACTCCTCAAGAGCCTGGTCCTTGATGGTTCAGTCTGACATCACTGAAAGGAAGAAATTCTACATTTTATTTAGACCATGTAGAAATAATCATGGATGCTATAGATAAAGTGTTATCCATTTTCCCAACATCTGGATATATTCAATATGTTATGTGATGGACTAGCTCACCGTTCATCCAGTGGCTAATGGAAAGAGACCATTTGCAATAATATCTGTTAAGGCTGATATTGAAACAGCTGATTTTGGTGAATAAAACATTTGTTATTAATGCATCATATGGTCCATTGAGATAAAACTCAGTTGAGAAGGAAGGATTCAATCTATTTTATCACTTTGTACTAACAGCAAGCAAATAGCCATATCCAGCCTATTAGGTAAAAATGCCCTAATGCATACAATGTAATACAGCACTGAATGGGCCCTCTTCAGGAAAAAAATAAAAAATACTAGTTGAGATTCTTTTTTCTGCCTAAACATATTTTTTATATATATTTTTTCATTCACCACCATTCCCAGTGGTACACCTGGAAAGCCACCCCAGCTGCAGGTTTCCAGGTGTTCTACTGGAAATCTTTTGAGACCTGTTCCATCAGGTCCTATTCCACCTGTGAGAATTCTACATAGCATAGAATTCTGTACAAGGGAAAGAAGAATTCTGGATAAGTTCACTTTTTTCCCAGCAAGAAAGCATTTTTCATGTGACAAAAACTACAATCCTACCACCCCAGCAAATCCAGGGATGATCCATTCTCCTTCTCATTCTAGAACGTCAGAATAGCTCCAACAATTGTTAAGATCGGAAGAAGCCAGATCAGAATTTGGGAATGCCCAAATGTAAATGTGTGTCAGCATGCCCAAAGGTCCAATGCAAACCACACCTTGGAATGTCTACTTTTCTCACCTTGATGGTGACTGACAGTTGTAAATCTCTCCATAATCATAGAGAAATCCACAGTAGTATATGCATTTATGCCAGCCAGAAATTCCTTTCTGAACCCAGAGCAATGTAAATGGGGTATTTTCAGCTGTAAACAAAAATGAAGGGCCAAAAATATATTTTTCAAAAGTTCCCAGTCATTTTAAGTCCGCCATTAGCCAAGGCCTAGTGATTTAACTAAATTACACATATCAGAGAATTTCAGCCAATGCACTTCAACTCTTGTGTAAATATTGGCCCACATTTCGATGGGTTTCCAAAAATGTTTAAGATGGCAACCATGCATGAATGTGCATGCACCTGCATTGCTGATCATTTTTTTCATTAATGTTTTTGCTATAAAAGTTTACAAATGCATTAAAAAACACAATCATTGTCAAAGTCAATAGTCTGGCAACCAGCACAGCCCTATTCGTTTTACCAGTGCTTGTTTATAAAACTTCAGTACAAAAACATTCAAAGACTGCTGCCTACCCGTACATATACACATAGATTCAGTGTTGGCCTCTATTTTATTCAAGTTTTTACAGTAAAGACTCTACAGCGAAACCGGCCAATCACAGCCCAACTCACTGTGACGATTAACCAATTTCCACATGGCTTACTATGATGCAATGCTGAAGCAACTACAGAACTACAACTGAATGAAACAGCACAATGATTTTTGACTGCTTAACCTAAATAAGGACAAAAGAAAAGATAAATCAATTTCATTCAAGGAGAAGAACAGTACCTTTCCGCACTATCTATCACACTGAGGTTAGTTTTTGACCTGCGCAATTCACACTTTGACAAGAGCATTTACTCTTTTGCAACAAAGATTAAACAAACACCAATCTAGATTAAAACACATTCTACTAAACCTTTAGTAACTCAGAAATGTCCCTATCCTGGTGTGAATGCCCCCGACAATACACAACCCCACTTTGCATACAAATTCAACACAAATATTTCTCAAGATCTTGAATTTTGATGAATTAGTTTACCAAACCAAGGAGAAAGTTCAACAAAGTTTTGATTTCAACATATTTGATGCCAGGATATGTAATAGTCAGCCTAAGGTGATTGAATTGTTACACAGGTTTAACAAATCAGAATACAGAATATACTGCATCATCATCTTACACCATCCTCTAAATGAATATTAATACAACCCCTTTTGATCTAATGTCATCATTTGTGAAAGTACAAATTTGGTTACACTCAAAACAATGATAAACTCATGTAATGTATAAGCTCGCTGTAGAAAGCAGGAAACGGCCTTGAAAAGTTACATTTCAATGGAAGAAGCCTTCCGAGGTCACCAAGACCAATACAATAACAAATTATTCAATTTCCGCGCATCCTGTTGCATGGTGAGACAGAGTGGGACAAAAACATGGACGCACAGAAATACAAAATGGAGTTGAGCCTAGTTTAGACCTTGTCTGGCCAATGTTAAGAAAATATGGTTATGTAAAGTGCAGTATTCTTGTTTTTGGTACAAAACATTCATATTATTAATCAATCATTATTTATTAAGCTGTAATATCTTTAATACACGTCTTCGAGTACTTTTTAAAATTAGCCACGTATTAGGTCTGGCATTTGCAACAGCTTTAGCTGTCTCAGCAAGCTAATGTGTTTAAGAAAAATATTATATATCGAACATACATATGGGACTTTTTGTCATACCTCTTCTCATTATTCTCAAAAAAAAAAAGTTAATTTCAAAAGGAGTGCTTCGATCACTAACGTTTTAAAAAATATAGGGGCATATTAGCAAGACCCACGTTAAAATTATCGCCGTTTTAGCGGCAGGAAACTGCCGCTAAAACGGCGATAATGGGCTTGCTAATATGCGTTATGGAATTCCAATAGAAGCCCAGGTTAGATGTCCTGCACATCTAACCTGGGCTTCTATTGGAATTCTATAACGCATATTAGCAAGCCCATTATCGCCGTTTTAGCGGCAGTTTCCTGCCGCTAAAACGGCGATAATTTTATCGTGGGTCTTGCTAATATGCCCCATAGTTCTTTTGTGCTTATCAATGCCTTTTGTTTGCTTTGTTTGTTTTGACTTTGTTTGTTATTTTGGTGAGTGCCCGGCAGCTCTCGGCAAGCTACTACCAGGCAGTGCTCTTCCCTTGCTGTCTCTATTTCGGAGTGTTGCTCAGAAAAGCAAGTGTGTTTTTGTCTACTGCTGCTTAGTGTCTGTGACCACACTCCTACATTGTACAGCAGCCTTCCACAGATTTGTTGTGTGCTGCAGCCAGTGTTTGAAATGGAAATCTACAAATGCAGGTACTCCTTGTCCCAGAGTACATGTTTGCTGCTTAGCAGTGCCAGTGCTCTCACATTAAAGGCATTGGAGCAGTGCTGAGAAGTGCTGGCACTACCCTCCCCAAGTTAAAGAAGTGCAGGGACTGAGTACCTAATAGTTCCTGTCCATTTAAAGCAATGGCTGCAGCAGTGAGGAGACGGAAGCACAAGTTCACAAGAACTAGGAACATCATTTTTGGAGTTCGGTGCTGAAACAAGAAATGGCACCACAACTCATATTTCCATTTTTCTGAAAGTTTCCTTAATTGAATACGACCAAATTAGTCTCACATGTTCTGCATTGAGACTATGGGGCCTGTTCTTTTTAAATTCCATTCAGGATTGGTTAATATGTTGAAAGATTTGTTTTTCGAAATAAATATTATACATTTTGTCTGTTCTTGTAAACTGTAAAATAGAGACAAAGTTTTCTTTTTTTCAGTCAACTCCTGCATTCAGATATGGCTGCAACATTTGGAATTGTTATTTTCTTTAATTCTGGTGGCATGTTCCATTTCATTCTTTCATTTCTACAAACAACTCCAACAACAGCATTGAGGGTAAACAGGGCCTGACCTGACTGGCAGCCGTTTAAGGAATGAATGAATGAATCTTTTTATTGTTTAAGTTAATTAAAACCATAACAATATATCAATAAAACTGGGCATATTACAACAGATATTATCTACATCTTAAAATTTGATAGTCACCAATAATGCATTAGGGAAAAAGGAGATAATACTCAAACAACTGTGCACAATATTTTTTTTTTAAACATAAAGTGCTTTTGTGCTTTTCATACCATGTTTATTATGCAGCGAGATACTTGTTCTATTTAGTTTCTCATACAGAAGTAACATTTTTATCAATTTGCAAGTAAGCTGCAGATCATTCGGATCAAGACACTGAAGTATAGCAGATCTGGAGGTGTGGATGCCCCTAGTGTTAAAAAGTTTTTTTAGCAATAAAAGTTGATTTGATTTTAAAACGGGACATATGCAGATTAGATCAACAATGTCCTGCTTTGCCGCACCACATAGACTGCAAGACATTGGTCCATTATATTTCCAGGTTGGTTGATCAGCATTAGTCGGTAGCGATCCAAGACGTATTGCTAATAGCTTTCTTTTTAAGTATAGGGAGTAAGTTATGCTCAAGTATGCTGCGGGTTGTAATGCAGAATATGATTGCAATACCATCCATGCGTGGGCTCGCTTGCTAAATATGTTTTTGTTTTCAATTAGCGAGTGCTTTTTTGCCACTTTATTTAATGTTTGTCGAGTTAAGGACAAATTGCATTTGCTTGGCTTGTTTTGCTATTCCAAGGTAGGATTAGGAAAATTCCATATTTGGAATATTCATGTTCATACTGGGTCAGATTGGGCTAGCAGGCATTGGCATTCATGCAGTTGTCGAAGGGCTGATTTGACAGATCATTGTGTGGGACTTTTAGGGCAATTTGTGGGTGTTAGATCTGGCAACCTTGGTGTGGTTCCCCCTATCATTTTGCCTTCAGACCTCCTGTTTAGGATTCTGCACACTTTACCACCACTAACCAGTGCTAAAGTGCTTGTGCTCTTTCCCTAAAACATGGTAACATTGGCTAATACCCAATTGGAATATTTAATTTACTTGTAAGTCCCTAGTAAAGTGGCACTACATGTGCCCAGGGCCTGTAAATGTAATGCTTATAGTGGGCAGTGGGCTTGCAGCACTGATTGCGCCACCCATTTAAGTAGCCCTTTAACCTTCTCAGGCCTGCCATTGCAGAGCCTGTGTGTGCAATTTTAAACTGCCATTTCGACCTGGCAAATAAACCTTTTGCCAGGTCCTACCTTTTCTTTTAATACATATAAGTGACGCCCAGTGTAGGCCCTGGACAACCCAGTAGACAATGTGCAGTTTATCTAAAAGGTTGAACATGTACTTTTAAGTTTTACATGTCCTGGTAGTGAAGAACTCTTAAACTTGTTTTTTACTACTGCAAGGCATATCTCTCCCGTAGGATAACATTGGAGTTGCCTTATTATCTTTTTATAAGTGTAAGATCCAAATGGGAAGAGAAGACCAGTTCATGTTTGGTGTCCCTGGAATCCTAATTTAAAATCCTAATTCGTAATCCTAATTTATGGTGGAGTCGGATTTTAAATTACAATTCTAAAAACGCCACTTTTAGAAAGTTAGCATTTTCTTGCCTTAACCATTTGGTACCTGTAGTCTGTCTCTGGGTCACATGACTGGGTGTGGGTGACAATTGGCCTTCGTGTATTCCTCCTAGACAGCCACACACAATGGAAGCTTAGGTGTGAGTTGATGGGTCATCACTGGCAGGTTGGGACGGAGGACCTGGGAACAGCCCCACTTACACTTGAATAGGCTGAGTCCTGCCTCCACACAATGGGCTGCCTACCCCCTGTAGTTAGTATGGTACCAGGGGCAGGAAGCAGGGAATCTGTGCACTTCGAAGGCATATCTCCAGAAGCTTCTCCCCACTTGAAAGGCACAACTATGTTTAAAAGAAGGACCTCAGACACCAACTCTTCAGTACACTTCTGGACCTGTGGCTACTCTGCCAGGAAGAAGAACTGCTGTGTTGCTACACAGACTGCCACTCTGCTGGACTGTTGCTCTAAAGGAATTGCTACCCTGCTGTGCTGTGCTGACCTGCTGCCCTCTTGTCTGGGGAAGTAGAACTGTACCTGAAACTTCATCTTGAACCCAGGACCTCAGAGTGACTCAAAGGGCTAGTCTGCTGGTCTCCTGATTTGAACCCCAGAGACATAAATGACTTCTGAACTAGCTCCTGGATACAGCTACAGCGAGTGCCTGACCCCCAAATGGTGCGTCTCAGGTCCTGGACTCTTGGTATGACTCATGGGCTCTTTAAATCAAGCTTTTGGGCTATTCATGACCATGAACGGGTACCTTCTCACCGGACCTATGCCACTCGCACTGTAGTTCACCCCGAGCCACTGCCAGCCCGTCTCTTGGCACAGCAAGCATCACTCACCCGCAGAGGACCGCCAACACGAAGCACCAGCCGGCCCATCCACAAGGCCCAGCCTGCTCTGTGCACCACGCCGACCACCACCAACAATGCTCTCCTTGATCCCTGTGGCCCTCTCCAATGCTAACGGGACTATTGGCACAAAACTTATGAAGGTAAATGGTCAGTGGGAGTTATCAGGGATTGCATCCGACCCACGCTCCATTGCTAAACCAGAGAATTATAGGACAATTTCTCTACTTCCTTTTTAATCAAAAGTGGCTAAAAATACATCAATCGGCAACTGTCAGGTTTCATTGAGGAGAGGGATCTTCTACACAGAACGAAACCCAGCTTCTGCCCTCAGAACAGTACAGAGTTGGCTCTACTGTTAGCTACAGAATTCATGTGCCAGATCATGGACAGAGGGGACACTGCAGCTCTACTGCTACTGGATTTAAGTGCGTTCTTTGACACCATATCCCACAGCCGCCTCTTAGAGCGGTTGTGGGGTTACGGTGTTGTCCACAAAGCCTTAAAGTGGCTGCCATTTTTCTTGTATGGTTGCACTTTCCAGGTCCTCCAGACGCCTTTCTGTTCCAAGGTTGTTCCTCTGTCACAGGGGGTTCCACAGGGCTCCTCATTGAGCCCTACCTTATTTAACTTGTACAACCACCCCTGTCAAACATCATCATGTGGCATGGCTTTGAAATAATATCATATGCTGACGATACCCAGTTGATTGTTACCTTTCACATAATTCTGCTGCTGCGGCCGACTCTCAGAAGGCTTGCGTGTCTCTCACTAGATGGACCGCAACTGCTTGAAGTTAAACACAGGTAAGACCGAGGTCCTGATCCTCGGCAAGCAGCCCTTGATATGGTCCTCTATATGGTGGCCAATCGCTGGTACCCTTTCCACAGCCTAAACCCAAGGTTAAAAATTCAGGTTTTTGGTTTGACAACAAACTCACTTTTGAGAGTCAAATCACAGCCTTAGCTGGCAAGTGTTTTGGCATTATTAAATCTCCCAAAAGTTTTATTCATCTTTTGCCTGTCTCGGCCCAGAAGACAGTGATCCAGGATTTAGTGGTTTCTAGGCTAGACTACTGCAGCATCTTATATCTGGGAGCTTCTCAGGCTAGGATCAAGAGACTCCAGCATGTTCAAAATTCGGCGGCTCGCCTTTTGCGCAACCTCCCTAAGTGTGCATCTATGGGCATGGCACTTCAGAAACTGCACTGACTCCCAGTGGAGAAGCGCCTCTCTTTTAAAGCCCTCTGCTTCTGTTATAGGATTCATAGGAAGATTGGGGCAGCCTATCTACATCCTCTTCTCACTTCTTATTCTCTTAGGAGGTGCCTCAGGTACTCAGAGGAACTGTTAGTGCAGGTGTCCAGGGTCAAGAAAGCTCGCTCTGGCAGAAAATCTTTTAGCTTTCTTACATCTAAACTCTGGAATTCCCATCCGCTGCAGCTGAGGCAATTTCCGTCAGAATCTCAGTTTCGGAAAAATCTGAAGACTTGGCTTTTTTAGATAGGCTCCTCTCTCTATCTGCTATCCTTTAGCTGCTTCTGACTTCTCAGTGCTGGGACACTGCTTATTGGAGTAGCTATGCGCTTTATAAAACACTAATTCTTTCATTCATTCATTGCAGTCAGCCTGAAATTTTGACTTTGACCCCGTCCAGTGCGACCAGATAGCTGCGGTTGACGTGTTATGCTTTTAAGCGCTATATTGCAGTTTATACATAACTCCTGTTCTACTGATTGTACTTTTGTCATTTTGATCTTGTTTTAGTTATTAAAATTTGCTCTATTTTTCTAACTTAGAGGGTCATTACGATGGCGGATGGAAAAAAATCCAACCGACATGGTAGCGGAAAATTACCGTCCGCAGGTACCGCGGAAACACCGCCGACCCTATTAGGATCAACCGCCAAAATATTCCAACCGCGGCGGTAGAAGGCATCAAAAAACCGCCCGTAGACGGCGGAGAAGGTGAAAATCCAACTGCGACGGTCGGTAACATAGCGGAAACACATAAACCCGCCGCAAGACACGCGGAGTGACCGCCAATGATATTATGATATCCCCGATGTCACAGCGGTACGTTCCACTGTTTCCGTCCGCCGCGGTCGCTAACAGTAATGAATGTGAGATACGGCGGAAGTCCTGCAGCATAGCCATCGCTGCGGATGCTCTGCCAACAAAATGGCGGCCAAGGAAAAAAACACACAATAAGGCCAGCAAATGCACACAGGCAACTAGCCCTGCCCCCAAAATAACCTGAAACATCCCAATGACACACCCCCATAGCAAATTCAAATATACAAATCACAGGACAACCCAAATAGCACACCTGACAGCATTACACCATCTTGACACACCCACGTAGCTGAGCATAAAACCAGCCCCTTCCCTGACCACAATCCTTTGCACTACTCCAGCCCTGAAGGAACCAAACCCTGCAGCACATAGGATAGGCAAAACACCACACATCTCACCAGCACAACAACACACACACACACCACCTACACCACCCACACCACCCTCACAACTGTACCCCAAAACATCAGCACAGCACACACCATGGCACCACAGAAAATGCCAAAATTCACTGACACTGAGTTGACAGTAATGGTAGATGAGATAGTCAGAGTAGAACCACAACTCTTTGGTAGCATGGTCCAACAGACACCATTAGCCACAAGAACAAACATGTGGGTAAGGATAGTGGACAAGGTCAATGCAGTAGGGAATGTGCCCCGCAACAAGCATGAAATCATGAGGCGGTGGCATGACCTGAAGAGTGTTGTCAAGAAGAAGAGGGCCAAGAACCGTGAGCTGGCTGATGTTACTGGTGGGGGCCCTCCCATTCCACCAAAACCATTTTCTGCATGGGAGGAGAAGGTGCTTGCCATATTGCATCCAGAGAGTCTGGAAGGAATACCCGGGGGAGTGGAGGCTGGTAAGTACCTACTAATGTATACCATGAAACTGCCATGTACTGTCTTGCACAACTACAAAGCTACATCCCTGAGGCACAAGTACACTCATCTGCACCTCAAAAACACAACCAGGTCACACTGAGTTAACATCCACCTCACCTCAAACATCACAAAGGTAGACAACATCAACTGTGTTGTATGTGTCCAGGCAAACAGCACTCCAACTCCCACCAGGCACACCCTGCCCCATCCTTCAGCAGGATGGAGCACTCCCTCCCACCCAGAATCATGTCTCAGCCATTGTGTTCTTCACCCTCACCTAACAGGTAGGTAGCCATCTTTTCAGGGAGGTGTGTATGGAATAGGGAGGCCTGCACTACAACTCCCACCAGGCACACCCTGCCCCATCCCTCAGCAGGATGGAGCACTCCCTCCCACCCAGAATCATGTCTCAGCCATTGTGTTCTTCACCCTCACCTAACAGGTAGGTAGCCATCTTTCCAGGGAGGTGTGTTTGGAATAGGGAGGCCTGCACCACAACTCCCACCAGGCCCCCTTGTCCCACAGCTGAGCAGGATTGACTACTCCCCCCACCCAGAACCATGTGGCAGTCATTGTGTGCTACACCCTCACCTAACAGGTAGGTAGCCATCTTTCCAGGGAGGTGTGTTTGGAATAGGGAGGCCTGCACTACAACTCCCACCAGGCCCCCTTGTCCCACAGCTGACCAGGATGGACTACTCCCCCCACCCAGAACCATGTGGCAGTCATTGTGTGCTACACCCTCACCTAACAGGTAGGTAGCCATCTTTCCAGGGAGGTGTGTTTGGAATAGGGAGGCCTGCACTACAACTCCCGCCAGGCACACCCTGCCCCATCCCTCAGCAGGATGGAGCACTCCCTCCCACCCAGAAGCATGTCCCAGCCATTGTGTTCTTCACCCTCACCTAACAGGTAGGTAGCCATCTTTCCAGGGAGGTGTGTTTGGAATAGGGAGGCCTGCACTACAACTCCCACCAGGCCCCCTTGTCCCACAGCTGAGCAGGATGGACTACTCCCCCCACCCAGAACCATGTGGTAGAAAGTCCACCGAAAAGATGACAACTGGACAGGTAAACAGACAGTGCATGCACCCCACCATTGCTCAACGAAAGCATTGAGCTAATGCCAACACAAGGCCACACATCCCAACAAAATACACCCCAATTACATTCCATTTGATAGAATGCAGACAGCGATGCGTATGTAACTGTGACAGAAACAGAACTGTGACTCAACTAAACTCATGTGTAAGCAAATCAGGGACCATATAGGCACTGCACCAAATGCTATCTGTAAATTCCATGGGTGCTGAGCATGAAGGACCATAGTAACAATAAAAAAGGCATGGTCTGTTGAGCAATGAAATACAAGCACGGAACATTACAAAGGTATGCATGAGATAACAATGGTACAATGTCTAGTACATGTGCATATGTAGCATTTGTCAGGAAGAGTAATCAGCAGAGATGCATTACATCAAGTCGCATAGCAGCCAGTTGTCAGATGACAACCTATCAGTTCAATACAAAGAGCTTCCCGTGGGGCATGGTATCCAATGACTTGTCACACCATGGAAAAGATGTATGTACCTCCACATTATGTCATGAGGAACATCAGTGTGCAGACATTCAACTTATGAAATACGTAACTGTGTGTTGCATAACATGTAAATAAGAGACATCAAACACAGCAAGCAAGATGGGTGTAAGTCAATGACTCTCTGTTCCACAGGTGACCAACAACTGACTGCAGAGGACAATTACCTCAACCTGCAGAGCCAGTCTCATCCCCCGGAACATGGACACTCTGATGCGGAGTCCCTGGATTCTTTGGATGAGGAGCTCCTAGCCGGCCCATCTGGTGTGCCAGGGCACAACCGGTCACATGACCCCACTGCCCCCCCATCAGCAACAACATCAACGCTGACCCCTGCTGGAAGGACCTGTGCCGCCACCACCACCACCACTACCACCGTTGCCTGCAACACTCGCCCTGCCCCAGAGGATGCCCAGCCCACACCCTCAACTGTGGAGGGCAGGCGTGTGGCTAGAGTGGTACGGCAACAGGTCAGTGGTAGCAGGGCAGGTGGGAGGACAAATGGGACTCCAACACCACAGGACACTGTGACCAAAGCCCTGGCTAACATCACCAGAGTTGTGGGTGCCTATGAACGCACACAGGCACATATGGGCCAGGCCCACGAAGATGCCCTGGAGCTCCAACGTCTGCTGAGGTCCATGGACAACATTATGGGACAAATCGTGGACCTCATGGGCCAGTTAGTGGCGGTACAGAGGGACAGGCCAGTGCCACAGACCATACCTCCACCTCCCCCCGTTGCCATGCAGGATGACAGTTCATCATCCAACCCTGCGGGCACGGAGAGGGGTGACTCCTCAGACAACACTGGCCCAGCAGGCGATGCCCCCCCTGCCAAAAGAAGAAGGGGCCGTCCAAAGAAAATCTTGGGACTCACCCATGGCAAAGCACCTGGCAAATGCCAGTCAAAGAGCCAGCCATGATGGCAACACTCTTCACCCAATCATTGACTCTGTACACTGTCCTTACCCACACTGCCATGGTAAAGGCATCCGTCTGTTGGACTGTGTCACCACATCAATGTGGTGCCTACCCGATTGTCTCATCTACCATGACTGCCAACTCATTGATTCCCTATTCTCACTCATGTAAATATCCACTTCCCTCTCACATATACCCATTGGAAATAAACAACAATAACGCACAAATGTATTTGAGTCTGCTCCATGTTTATCACAGTATGTGCAATGTTAACCATGGTTACAATGTCTCAGGAGCATGGTTCCTCTGTAGGCAAGGAGGGGCAGAAGGAACCTAGCAAAAGACAACAGAACAAAAGTCACTAGTCAGGTGGTAGCATCACCGCCATCACACAACACATGTCCTCACTGTACAACAATATGCACACATTACAATGTGCAACAGTACCAACATAGACATCCTGTAGCTGTTCCAAACTACCCTGTATCCAACACATAGGCAGCCAGCACTGAGTCAACAACAGGATGCACTCACAAAGATCACATAGACCTTCACCCAAACAGCTACATCAACAGACAATGGACCAGTTGCACATTGTCACTCACCTTCAAGTGAAGTAGCGGTTGATGAGCTGCAGACGCTGGTCGACACCTTCCTCCTCTCCACTATCCTCGTCACTGGACATTTGTGGTATCGCAGGTGGTGGCCTCGGCTGGTCATCATCGTCCAGGATCATGGGTATTCCTTTCCGCAAGGCCAGGTTGTGCAGCATGCAGCATGCTACCACTATCTGACACACCTTCTTGGGTGAGTACATGAGTACCCCTCCGGTCCGGTCCAGGCAGCGAAATCTCGATTTTAGGAGACCAAAGGTTCGCTCCACCACCCGACGTGTTCTACCATGGGCATTGTTGTAGCGGACTTCAGACGGTGTCCTAGGATTGCATAGTGGGCTCAGCAACCACGGTCTGTTGGGATATGCAGAGTCACCTAGGTGTTAAAAAAACATACCGATTAAGTAATACAACTGTGGCAGAGGACAGCATGGCACACGCAGCACACAACTTGATTCTGCCCACTCACCCACAATCCATGCCCGCTCCGGAAGTAGATTGGCCATCAGCTGGGGCACAATGCTGTTGTGCAGGATGTAGGAATCATGTGCAGAGCCGGGAAACTTGGCACAGACATTCGATATGATCATATCGGCCTGGCACACCACCTGCACATTGATGGAATGTGAATGTTTACGATTCCTATAAATGTGTTCTCATGCCTGTGGTGGAACCAGGCCAACATGTGTGCAGTCAATAGCACCTACAACATTAGGGATGTGACCAAGGGCATAAAAATCCGCCTTCACATCCGCCAAAGCCGCCCTCCTTGGAAAACTAATGTATTGGTCTTTGTACTGCATCATGGCCGACAGGAAATCCCGTAGCACCATGCTGAAGGTGGGCTGAGATATCCCCCCTGCAATGCCCACTGTCTCCTGGAATGACCCACTAGCCAGGAAATGCAGTGCCGCCATCACCTTCGATTCAGTAGTTAATGCTGTTGGGTATGTCCTGCCAGCCCGCAGGTGTGGATCCAACATGGCACACAGGTCTTGGATGTTTGTGCGGTCCAGACGGAACCTGCGTATCAGGTCATCATCCTCAATGTTAGCCAGCAGGGTGACTGGACGATACACATTAGGTCGCCTCCTAGGAGAGATGAAAGGGGACACGTCATTGCAACAGAACATGAGATGTGCACAAATCTGTAGCTTTTGATTGACACAGCGCAAACATTGACTGGCATCACAATGCACCATACAGTGCAAGTCAAAAGTCGTGACACCTTGAGAAAACATTGTATTACACTTCTTCAGTATTCGCACAGTGAGAACAACAAACATGGAAACTGTTTCTGTGAATGGTAATAGTCACATATCAAAATCTGGTGCAAACAGCCCTGAAAGTGAATGATACAGGACATGTGTGAAACAGAAACACTGCTGGCTTCAAAGTGGCTGCTGTACCTGCCATACATTCTTGTGCAATCATGACAGGGGACACATGAGCTACACAATTTGTCCAGTTCTGAAGGACTCATCATGGAATGTGAGCCTATGCAAATCCACACAAGTTCAGAGACACTCACATACATATTCACAAGCCTGTCCTAATATCCACTGTCATCAGTACACATGCCATACATGCTGGTAATCACAATTCAAAGTCAGTCAATGACTAATAATGAAAAGCATCTGCATATTCAGTGTCGCCATGGATCAAGACACAATGACACAACTGCACAATATCATCAACAAGCACACAGATTGTCAATGTGGCACACAAAAAGTGGATAAGGTACGTCACCCAAAAGGACTGTAGACAAACGTCAATCTGCACTTAAGTTGCACTATGACATGCAGTATGAAGGTAGCACTGCCCAGACACACAACTAAAGTACAACAGTTGCCATGGAGCTAATACTCCAGCTGCTTGGAGACACAACACTGCCACAAAAACAACCTACAACACCACCAGGACAAAGCCACACCAGTATACCTACAAGTCAGCGCATGAACATACTGAGTACATAACAAAAACACAACAGCCTCATACACATAACAACAGCGGATGTCATCGCACAACACAGGTACGAAAGGACTACTATCAAAAGCATCCTGACCCACATTCCACACAGCCTGTCAGGAACAACACAGCGGACTCTCAACAATCATCCGCAGACAAAGATGCTGGCTGTGCATCACTTGTTGGCCTCTGGTACCTTCAATACAACATAAGTCAGAGTTTATCAAGGTATATCTCACCTGTCTTGGATGCCATCATTAGCTTGATTCAACCGCACCATCAGTTCACCCACACTGCGCAGGAACAGCTTGTGCCCCAGAAAGGCTACTACGCCATAGCAGGCTTATCCACTCGTGTTTGTTTAATATCACTGCACACGTGTCCTAATTGTGCACCCTGCAAAAACTGCACACAATTACTGCAAATGAAAGCACACGCATCACATCAATGTCCAGCGAATTCTGGGTCACCCTATACTGGTCACAGATGCCATATCAAAGTTCCCAGTCAGTGAGCACCATCACCACTTTTGGCTACAGTCCATCACCAAGCCAACAATCTTCATGTGAACAAGGTCAATGCACCTGTCCTTGGTGAGTACCACTGTAACACACCACACACATCAAATCCACTATCAACATACTCACAGCTGTGGAAAATACATGTAACAAAATCACATATGACAGGCAGAACAACATGAGCACATACCCGACACAATGAAACAAGTAATGGTGATAACATTTGCCAGATAAGGAGACAAAACATAGCCAAAGGCATAGATACAAGTCAAAGAAATAAGGAGGTACATAATGCCAAGTGTGCCGGTGATGTAATTAACATCCTTGAGTGTGTAGAGCACACACATGTCCATGTGGACATATACTGTTGGATTTGCTACTGCGAACAATAACCTTACATGAAGGCTGTAATTGGTGATACCAAACAGACAACAGTGTGACATATGTGGTGAGTAATGAAGATAATGCTGAAATGTTTGTACAATCATGCACTGTATAGTGACATATTGTGTGAGATATGAATGTGTGTAAATATTTGGATTAGATATGAAATTGGGGGTACTTATTTGGTGTCAGATATGAAATTGGGGCCAAAATGGGGTGAGAGAAATGAAATTGGGGCTGAATTTGGGGGTAAGATATGAAATTGTGTAGGAGTAATGTGCCCCATTAGTCCTTTCAGTGTTGCATTTGGTGTAAGATATGAAGTTTAGGATGCCATTACTAACTATAGCCCATTTAAGTTACATCAAGTGCCATGATATTTTGGAAGTGACCACTGTTCGAAGTACAGATATGACCCATGACATTGACACAGCACGATGTGTCCATTGCTGCCTTAAACGTGCTCAAACAACACTATCACGCCCATTGTCAACAATGTCATGCTGCACCCTCGCCGTAGCTACCGCCTGGCACCAGCGGTGTGTCACCGCCATGGCCCAAGACACCATAGCGGGATTGATAGGCATATACACATGGCTAATGGCGGATGGCATGCTCCGACACCCAGATCCCGGTCACTCATAGCAATGCATTGGCCCGGAATCGCGGTAGCTACCGCCTGGCACCAGCGGTGTGTCACCGCCATGGAGCATGCCCTTCCAGCCAATGGGATGCGCAATCGCAGTAGCCTGAAGCAAGTTTGAAAATCACGGTAGGCGTGCTCCGCCACCGCGGGGCCGGTCATTGGATGCACTTGAAAGATGCACCACCGCGGAACAGCACGCCTGTCCCCTGCGGTTTGTCACTGCCATGGAGCATGCCCTTCCAGCCAATGGGAAGCACAATCGCGGTAGCCTGAAGCAAGTTTGAAAATCGCGGTAGGTGTGCTCCGCCACCGTGGGGCCGGTCATTGGATGTATTTGAATGAGGCAGACCTGGAACGCCAATTGCAGCAGCTTAGAACCACAGAAACGAGCCCTGGGGGCTATATATGTGTGTGAGAGAGCCACACATTGCCACAGCTCACTGAGCCTGCTGACTGAGACCCCTCACCTGCTGCTGCCTTCAGGGACTGCTGCCTGAGACCCCTCACCTGCTGCTGCCTTCAGGGACTGCTGCCTGAGACCCCTCACCTGCTGCTGCCTTCAGGGACTGCTGCCTGAGACCCCTCACCTGCTGCTGCCGCCGCTGCTGTCTCCTGCCCAGAGTGATGGCGAGGACTGATAAGATCCGTTCCACTCCCTTCACCACCGAGGAACTGGAGGTCCTGGTGGACGAGGTGCTCAACCAGTATCCAAGGCTCTTTGGTGCGCCAGATGTCATGGTGAGTATCTCAGAGTGTGAGTGAGAGTGCAGGGGGGGCACACATGAAGTTGATCTGCTGCAGTATGTGCTTGGGAGTGTGGGGTGGGTCATGCACTGCCTAGCATGCTGTTTCCAGGGGGAAGGTGTGTTTAGCCTATTCAACACGTTTCCCTGCCTGCACATCCAGATGTGAGGTAAGTAGAATGTCTTGTCAGACATACAGTGAGGCTGCACCTTTTCATTTCACGAGTCAGGACAGTGATTGCCAGTCTGAATGTCTGTGTGTGTCCCTGATGTCCTTCACAGGCCCATCTGTGGCCTTAGCTAGTGTTGTTGTCCAGAGGGTAGTGAGGGCATTGTTTCTGACTCAATATGTGCCTCATCTCTAGTTCTGCACTATACTCAGGACCTCAATCCCCCAGGGTGACACTCTTGTTGGTCATTCACCTATGACACAGTACATTCCAACCTCATTGTGCCCGGATCCTTCCATCACCACCAGCATGTGCACATACTCGCATGTGTTGGCACTGTTTGTGTTTCCAAATAGTCCCTCCATGTAAAAGATGAGATGCCCCACGTTGGACCTCTGTGTGACCCCAAATGGCCTGCACATTCACTGCCCAATCTGACAGTGACACAACTCTGAATGTACAGAGTGTAAAATCTGTGCTTTTCCTCTTGAGTCTCCATCAATGAGCATTAGAGAGATGTAGATTGCACACGACAGGCCTTGTGATGAGGCTTTGCGTTTGTGAGGTCATGTCCCTCAATGTGACCTCCATGACACAGTGTGGCATTTGAAGGGCAAGTGCTTTGAGGGCTGCGCAGTGTTGGGCACAGTGAGTATTCACAGTGACATATGTAGTGATGTCCTGCATGTCCTTGTATTCCCAGAATATTGCTTAGATGTGGTCAGCATACACATTTAGCTCTCTGCTGGCGTCCTGCATGGCCATGAGATGGGCATGTACTGTGTCCACCCTCATACCTGCATGCATTAATGTGTGTTTCCCACATGATGATGTTTGAATTTTGCTGATTTATTGTCTCTGCTAAAGTAATGGCTGAATTTGGGATGAGTCAGTGTCATGGTCCTGCACTGGGAAATGGTGGTTGGTTACACTGATTGTTGCCCCCTCTTGTCTCCCATGTCTGCAGCTCAAAGTCAACCAGCGCAAGGCCATGTGGAGGGCCATTGCATCAAAGGTGTGTGCACTGGGTGTCTCAAACAGACGGCGCTCCCACTGTCACAAGAGGTGGGATAACATCACCCGGCTGAGCAGGAACGTGGCCGAGATGACACTGGGGCTGATCCCTCGGGCCGGAAGGTTGGCGCGGCGCAGCATGACACCACTGATGGCACGCATTTTAGCTGTGACGCAGCCTGAACTGGATGCACGTCTGAAGGTGCATCAGCAGCAAGCTGGTGGTGAGTATTCTGTGAGTGTGACTTTGGTTGTAGTTTTGCAGCATGTGCTCCAAGCCTGGGCCAGTGCAGGGCTGTGATGTTGCTAGTGTGATGCAATGGCATGTAAGTGGCCGCGGTGTTGGGTGCAGTTGTCATGCATTCCCCCTACATGTACCTTCCCATGTCATTGGTGTAATGGCCCTTGACTTCACATTTGTAGTTGTGGACTTCTGGTATCATCTTCATTGGTGTCGTCACAGACATCCCATGTCAGGGTCCAGCAGAGTGCATGGTCTGAGTGTGCCATCATCAATGTGTGCATTGGCTGACATCAGATTTGTGCTGGCTACACATCTAACACCAATGTGCAACTGTAGTTGTGCCCCAAGATACGACATGGTGGATGGCATGTGCCCATGGACATTGTGTGTGGATATGTTGGAGTCTGTCTCTGCGTTGGACACTTCTGCTGGCTCAAGATGTGACAGTGGCAACATGTTGTGAGTAGAATATTTGACCCCTTCAGGGCCCTAGGTGTGCACAGAGGGATATGTGTGTGTGGTTAGAGGAAGCCACCAACAGGCTAATTGGCTGTGTGTCCATCACATGGGTGTATGATGTCAAGTTTGCATCATGCCACGGTAATTTCGATGTTTGGATTGAGGTTGCACAATGTCACTGCCCATGGTGTTGTCCAACATGGATGATTGTCCATCATTACTGATGATTCCCTTGCAGATATTTGTAAACTTGATGCAAATGTACTGATCCTCTCTCCCTCTCTCTCTCATGCAGCATCTCACATGGGCACGGAAGGACACGGGACGGACACCAGTGGTGAGGCATCAGGCACAAGTGCTGCTCACCTGCATAGTGACACGGATGTCACCAGCGCATCAGAGGGGGACCGTAGTCTTCTAGAGGAGTCACAGCCGGAAACGCAGACCTCTACGTCATCTAATGACGGTGGTGATGCATCTATGTTTTCGTCAGAAGGAAACGGGGACTCTGCCTCCTCGTCCACCACACAGCGTTCAGTGCCCACCCTCCCTGCTACTCCCACTGTTGCTGCCTGTGTTCGCACCACGAAAAAGGGAAGAGTGTCCTTCATCCCAGGCACCGCTGCCCCTGCCCCTGTCCCCCCTGCTGCCATCAGTGCTGAGTCTGTGGACCTTTTGCACCAGCTGTGTGTGGGTCAGACACCTCTCCTCAATGCCTTCCTGGACCATGAGAAACAATTGGCACAGGTGGTGGCTTTCATGGAGGGCGTTCATTCCGACGTGGGTGGGCTACACCGGACTGTACAGTCTCTGACCTCTGCAGTGACAGCAGCCATTCAACTTGCCCAATCCCATGGTCCAGCTCCAGTCCCTAGGCCCATCACCCTGCCAGTGGGCGCATCTGATGATAGTGAGCACACACCCCAGACATCAAGGGACAGATACGTCACACGCAGCACACAGCAGCAGCAGCCCAAGCAGTCCAGGCCGCAGACACCATCCCCACACAAAGGTAAACCCACACCAGAGCGCAGAGGGAAAAGCCCTTCAGGCCACAGCCAGGGCAAGGATGGCAAGAAGCAGGCCTCAGGCTCACATGCCCCAGGGGCATCCCCAGCCAAGGACTCACCTGTCCCAAAAGTGTCTCGCAGAGACAAGCACAGTTTCCGTGCCCAGTGACAAACAGGTGCCTGCTAAGGGTACCCGTAAGAAGACCTCCAAGGCAAGTTCACCCACAACATCTACTCCCATCCAGAGCCCTGTGAAGCAGGGAAAGGAGGCCACTGTTGGGGGGAGACCTGGTAAACAGGTGATGCAGGGGCAGAGGCAATCCGGGGCCAAGCATCCCAAAGAATCCAGCATGTCCCCAGAGGGGGGTCCAGCATCTGCACATGATCCAGCTTTTGTGACGAGTGTGCCTGTTGTATACACCCCACTTGGCATGAATCCCAGGACAGGGAAGCCATATCAAATCCCCAAGAAGCGGAAGGGCACCCCTCAAAATTCACCCACACACACTGGGTCTCGTGCAAGCATGAGTCCACCTCCACGTGCCACCACCCCACCTGGACCTAGCAGCCCTCAGGCTTCCCAAACCACTGCTGGCTCTGCCACACCTGGACCTTGCAGCCCTCATGCTTCCCAAACCACTGCTGGCTCTACCACACCTGGACCTAGCAGCCCTCAGGCTTCCCAAACCACTGCTGGCTCTGCCACACCTGGACCTAGCAGCCCTCAGGCTTCCCAGGACACTGATGGCTCGACCCCAGCTGTGCCTTTCTCTCCCCGAGCCAGTACCCCAACTGGCCCCGACAGACAGCCACCTCCCAGTCATACTGCCAGAGTGTTAGTCCCCCTCACACACATGTCTCTCCCACAGTGGTGCCTTAGACTGCCCATTTTTCACACCCTGAGTGTGTTGCTGACCATGGCAGAGTCCTGTACCACACATTCACAGTGCTGGATGTCATGTACTCACTCTGCACTTTTCACTGGCCCTTGGCCTTGTTGTTCACTGCTGTGTGCCCCTTGCCTGTGCAGCTTCTCATGTACCTCACCTGCACTGTGTCCTGGCCACAGGCCTTGTTGTTCACTGCTGTGTGCCCCTTGCCTGTGCAGCTTCTCATGTACCTCACCTGCACTGTGTCCTGGCCACAGGCCTTGTTGTTCACTGCTGTGCGCCCCTTGCCTGTGCAGCTTCTCATGTACCTCACCTGCACTGTGTCCTGGCCACTGGCCTTGTTGTTCACTGCTGTGTGCCCCTTGCCTGTGCAGCTTCTCATGTGCCTCACCTGCACTGTGTCCTGGCCACAGGCCTTGTTGTTCACTGCTGTGTGCCCCTTGCCTGTGCAGCTTCTCATGTGCCTCATCTGCACTGTGTCCTGGCCACTGGCCTTGTTGTTCACTGCTGTGTGCCCCTTGCCTGTGCAGCTTCTCATGTGCCTCACCTGCACTGTGTCCTGGCCACTGGCCTTGCTGTTCACTGCTGTGTGCCCCTTGCCTGTGCAGCTTCTCATGTGCCTCACCTGCACTTTGGACTGGCCACTGGCCTTGCTGTTCACTGCTGTGTGCCCCTTGCCTGTGCAGCTTCTCATGTGCCTCACCTGCACTTTGGACTGGCCACTGGCCTTGCTGTTCACTGCTGTGTGCCCCTTGCCTGTGCAGCTTCTCATGTACCTCACCGCACTGTGTCCTGGCCACTGGCCTTGCTGTTCACTGCTGTGTGACCCTTGCCTGTGCAGCTTCTCATGTGCCTCACCTGCACTTTGGACTGGCCACTGGCTTTGCTGTTCACTGCTGTGTGCCCCTTGCCTGTGCAGCTTCTCATGTACCTCACCTGCACTGTGTCCTGGCCACTGGCCTTGCTCTTGTCTAATTTGTGCTGCATAACTGTGTGAAATGTAAATAAAAAGAAATTTACTCCTGTTGTCTGCCTTGTCAGTGTCCTTGCTAAATAAAGGGTTACTGTGTGGGTATGGTTTACTGTGACACATGCTCTATTTGCCACTTCAACATTGCCAATGTCTTGTTTCCTCTGATCATGTTGTTTCAACTTTTGTGTCGCAGACTTGTGCATCTGTGTGTGTTGGCTTGGAAGTAGGTGTGTTTGCTGTGGACTGATTGACTTCCTGGGTGTGTTGTTGTGTGTGTGATGTTTAGATTGTTGTTGTGTGTGTTCATGGTGTGTCACTCATCTCTGTTTGTAACTGGTATGTGTGTTGTGCACACACTGCTTGGTGTGCATGCAGTGCTGTGAGTGTATGTTGCCTTGTACTTGCCTGTTGTGCACCCCCTGATGTTTAGCTGTTGTAGCATGTTGATATCTTTGCCTGTGCATGTGTTGGGGCTGATGTGGCTGTGTGCAGTGTTTGTGTTGTGTTGTGTCATGCAGTTGACAGATGCTCTGTGTGTGGTGTTCTATTTCCCTGTCAGTGTGTGTGTTGTTGTTGTGTTTGATTCAGATGTGTGTTGCCATTGTGGTGTGCCTTACTTGTGTGTCTGTCACATGGACTGAGGTCTGTTGTGGTTCCCGTGCTTGATTTATGTGCATCCTTGGTGTTTTCTCCTCTCATATTTGATGTGTCTCTTGTCATTGTTGTGCATGTGCAGACATGTGGTACACTATGACACCATTTTGAGTTGATGGGTGGTGTGGTAAGTCTGTCTATGTGTCATTGTAGGCCCATTTCTACCTTTTGTTCTCCATTATTGTTTTTAGTGGATGCACTTCTTATATGTGTTGTGGTATGTTGTCTGTGCATTTATCATGACTGATGTGGTTGTGTACTCCTGTTGTGTCTGTGCTCCCATTGATTTTGCACTGTTTAGCTGCACAGGTCTTGTCTGTTATTGTAGTAGTTCTGTGTGTGTGTTTTGATTGTGTTCTGTGTTTGACTGTTGTTTTTGTGCGTACAGTGGTACTGCCATACCTGTGTGTGTGTGTGATGTTTGTGGATACCACCCAGGGGGTGCGTTTGCTTGTCAGTGTCTTGACTGGATATTATTGGCAAGCTTCTGTGTGTTTGTCACTGGTGTTGTGTGATGGGTGTGGGGTTGTGTGAAGGTTCATACTTGTGTTTGACAGTCATGGAGTGTTGCAATGGGCCCTGTGTGTTGTGCTGCTGACATACTCCTGTGATGTATTTGGATACAGATGTGTGGCTGATCAGTGTTAGACTTCATACCCTTCCTTTCATCCCTGTGCCTATACATGGGTTGCCTTGCTGTCTCCCTGAGTTGTTGCAGTGAGGTGCTTGTGGTTTGACTTCACTCACTGTGACTGCCATGTGTGGATTTTTGGGCTGGTGTTGTTGTGATGTGTTCCTTCCCTTGCATGTGATGTACAAGTTGTTGGTGTTCAGCTCCTTGCCATTCCATTTGTGTGCACCTCACTTTGGGTTTCCTATTTGTTGTCCTCCATTGCTGTTGGCATGTGGTCTGTGTTTGTTGCTGTGTGTCAGTATGGGGTATGTCAGTGTGACTTGGCAGGTTGTGTGTCCATTGGAGTGTTTGTTCATTGACTCTGTGTGTTTATTTTAGGCTTGGACTCTGTTTACTTGCCATGAGTGTGATGTTGTTGTGGTGTGTGTGTTCCCCTGGCCCAGTGCTTCTACGCTGTGTGTTACTCTGCAGCCACACCTGATAAGGCTGTCTCCCTAGTTGTTTGTTGTGTGGTGCAGTGTGTGTGTTCACCTGGCTGGTTTTTGGGCATGTGGGAGCACAGGAAGATCACGTGGCATGTCCCTTCATGGTGTGGGTGGGCCTAGTATGTGGAGTGTGGAGGTGTTACCCTGTGTACTTTGTGCACTGCCCATGCCTTGCGCTGGCCCAGCCTACTACATTGTGTGCATTTTTTTACACGGATTCACCACTGCGGTCACTTGAACTGGACATTATTTCAGAATCACGGACATGGTGGCCTGGGTGTGGAGGGGTGGACTAGTGGCAGGTAGGACATGTGTGGCTACACCTGTGGTTGTGTTCCTGTCGCCACCAGGGTGTCTGGTGGGGCAGGGACCTTACTTCAGACATGGAGTTGTGGGTTGTGTTTGTGTGCGGAGTTGTGTGGTGGCGAACCTGTGGCGGCGTCCGCCACAGACCATGGCTTGCTGGAGGTGTATCATGTACAGCGCCGGGAAGACGTGTAGTGCCAGGTCCATGGCGGTTGGCTCCGGGATTCGAATTTGCGCTCCGCTGTGGTGCTTCCGTATGCTCAGATTGGCCGGTTTCTCCGCTGCGGTGTGCCTGGCTGTTTTGCGCATCCTAATTTGTACGGCGGGAGGGACGTCATTCCGCGCGGCGGTGGCTCTCGATAGGTTGTCTCCGCCGCGGTTGCGGGCGCGTTTTGATGGCGGTCCACGTCGCACCGCGGCGGACGGACAATGAGCTGGATTTGGCCATTGTAATATGGCGGGCGGGCGGGTGCACCGCAGCTCACTGGCGGAAAACAGCGTTTTCTCCCACCGCCAGCATCGCGGAGGTGCATCCGCCAGTCATCGTAATGGACCCCTGAGTGTGGGATCTTTTTGTGTGGTGTTTTCACTGTTTTGCTTTTTGATGTGTTGCACAAATACTTTACACATTTCCTCTAAGTTAAGTGTGACTGCTCTGTGCCAAGTTACCAGGGGATTGAGCACAGGCTAAATTGGGGTTGCTTGTGCCTTACTCTGACTAGGACTGTGATTGCTGCTTGACCAGGGCTCACACCCCAGCCAACCAGTAACCTCATTTCTTACAGTGGGCATGATTTACGGTATGCTGGGCCGGTTTTACTGTTTATTTCCCTGATATTAAAACAAACATTGCCTATACCAAGCTCATATCAATGCAGTCTTCCATAACTTGCAAAACAAACATAAACTGTGTCTTTATAAGTTCAAAACTGCCCCAATTTGCAACCATGGGCCACTTTTTTAGTTATCTCATTCACTAATGGGGGCTACTTTCGTTTGAATTCCCGTAACCCTTTTCTGTCCCAGCCCGACCCTGTCAGATGAGGACAAGAACTCAGTAACTTGTGAAAGGATGAAGCATACTTACATGTTGCCAAGAACAGGGCGAAGTGCGCTCTTATTTTATTTTTGAGTTCCCTGAAATTGATTCTGTGAGATGGCAGGATTTTTTTACACCCTCAACTCCTACCTTGCCTCCAAAATTATATTGACTGTTTCCTATTGACATTCATTATGGTTTTCTTTATGGTTCGGCTGCTCCGTCTATTTTTTCCACTTTGGTTTACATAAGGCCTTTGGATTTGCCCTAAAAATTTTTTCCTGTTCTTGAAAAAGAGATGGATGAGGCACCCATGCGTGTGCGCAATTATTTATACCGGAATGTTTTTTCACAGAAACTTGGTAGTCTGTTTAAGTGATAATATATCTGTAAAAAGGGAAGTAACCACACAGTTTTTATAGTATACAGTAGTACTTAACTGCATATTCATAACTGATAATTGAAGGCTCATCTTAAATTTCGCACTACCTAACAACGAATAAATAATTTGTTTGCTTTAACTATTTGACAGCATCACAATACTTGTTGAAATCTACTTATTTTTTCTATGCACTATGTATAAAATGTTCAATTTCCATGTCTTAACTTTATTCTGTTTTTGCTGCTTGTTGAGGTTAGGTAGTATAGGTCTCTCTAAAATACTTGTTAAAAATCCAGGAAAGTGTTGCACATTGCAATTGCAAGTTGTCAGATTTAGCGTAAAGATCAATGGACGGTTAATGTCAAACTCTCGTTTGCCATTGTCTCATTCCTCTGTGCACCTTTAGTGACTGCTTTTGTGCTCAGGTATTCTTTTTAAAATGGTGGAATGCCTGAACCATCCTTTCTTTTTCACTCCACTCAACACCCTCTTGCTATGCTTGTCCCTTCTCGGTCTGTTTTACCCTCTCCTCTTTATGGTCTCGCACTTTTCTGTCCACTTTCTAAGCAACTCATTGTTTATTGCTCTGCTCATTTCTCCTGCTTGCTCTCCTTGTTACTTCTGGCAAGTCTCTTGTCATAAAAATATTGGTTTAGTCACAGGTCAGTGACATTTTGCCTCAGCTCACCAAAGCATGCAGGATGGGGCAGTACGTCCAACAACTGTCTTTCTACTGAGTGATGGTGTTTGGCTGGTTATATGTGCACATTGAACTAAATAGGCGCACTTCGGTGCCAAGGTGATGATTACTAAGCCTGGGCAAAGCACTACGCTACGCTCGCGTAGTTTGCGAAGTTTGCGCTACTTCACACTAGGCGAATTGCACGTAGCACAGTGCAAACACGCGTAGCGTAGCGGTCATTTTTTGCTTGCTCGCGGTCCTCAACGTCAAGTTGGCGACCGCGAGCAAGCAAAATTACATCCCGGCGAGACTTTTTCCTCGTTCGCGATCAGCAACATCAAGTTGCCGATCGCGAGCGTGGAAAAAAAACCTCCTGGCGAGATTCTCAACGCGGGGAGGTCAGGTTTCTCATTGCGAGTGGTTGCGCATGCTCGCGACCGCTCGCGATGAGAAACTACCAGTCCGCGTTGAGAAAGCTGCCGCTCGAGTAAAAATCTACCCGAGCAGCAGTAAAAGACAGCTTGCACTGTGCAAGATGCCGTTTTCAATGATTGCACAGTGCGGACAAGCATCCGGCACTGTGCAATCAGTGCGAACAGCATTTTGCACAGTGCACTACGCAGTTCGCGTAGCTACGCGTAGCTCGCGTAGTGCGAGGTGCACTTCACGTAGCTTCGCGTAGCGCTACTTCGCGAACTACGCCCAGGGTTATTGATTACTGGTTTGTGATCAATATTTCTTATGACTAGGATGGGGCTGCCACTTTTTAAGTGGCATTTAGTTTTTTCTTTAGGTATGCCCTGGACACGGTTATCCCGTGCATTCCCAACAATCGATAATAATAATATAGGCTTTCGGTCATCCCGCTTTACCCATTTGTCTGTTGAACTTTCATTCACCTTTACCTTCCAAAACTACATTTTATAACATGAGGCAAAATTCAACAACTGGTTCTCTTCATTGTTATTGAATGCATATTGCTTGTGACCTTCTGCCTAAAAAGTAGTACTCTTATGTGCCAGGGCTGATATGTAAATCCATTTAATTTCTGCTTTTATTTCCTTTGTTTTTATTTATTTTTGTTATTGGTAATTCTTTTAACTCTGTTTGCAAATGCATGAACAGAATGTTTACATTGCAGCTTTGTATTTTATAAGTACTTTTACTCGTTTATTGCCTATATGTGGAAAAATATTACCTAGGTTTGACAAGGCCAGACCTATTGGCTTTGCCAATGCTTGTTCCAAATAGAGTTGAGGAGCTCATTCCACAGCTTTGCATCCTCTATTGGTAACATTCTGCCGCTTTGTGTACATTTATAAATTTGTGGGATTGTCTGCATATAGTCCGTGTTGGGTCTTTAAGACTTTACACAGGGGGGAGCAACCTTGCAGGCAATCATTCACAGCATGAATTTCGATTCACTCACAAATCTTTGTCATCTGGTCTTCCCACTAGTCACACTGACAGATGCCATGCTTGATTGTTGTTTCTGGGGACTATTTGTGGTTCATCATTATCAGTCTGTCTTTTCTGTTGGGATTTACTCTGTTCGCTCCAGTTTTTAGGTCTCGCCTACGCATAGGAAAAAGACCTTTAGAAATCGATTCAGTTTTGGCCCCAAAAACGTGCACGCGTTGCATTGCTTTGAATGGCAACGCGTGCACGTGTGGCGATTCCCTTGCGGGAGCGAGCTTTGACAGATGGTTCCTGCTCGCTCCCGCAAGGGAAACAGGCGCAGGCCCCCTCCTCTCTCCCCTCCCCCTGCTGCCTCCTCCTCTTCTCGTCAGCGCGAGGCGCGCGCGCTTGTTTTTTAAAGGACTTGAGCGAAGGGAAAACCACTGTCAAGATGGCAGCTGCAGGAGCAAGAAGGCTGTGACTATAGGTGCTGCAACTCATCACTGGGGTTTCCAGCGTTACACGTTGTTTTTACATTCTTTTTGGTTTAAAATGACCTGCTGGGTTATCTTCCTCGGGCTTCAGCCCAACACGCTGCATTTTTATGTCATTCTCTGCTGCAGAGACCAGCTTGGAAATCTTGCATTTATTTTACGTTCCTTCTGCCTGCACCATCCCCCAAGTAGGGGAGGGCACCTCCTGGTTGGATTGTGGCTGTTGGGGTGACAAAGCGGAGCCAGGTGGGGGTGGAGGCGCTGCAGGGATTAGGTGATTGAGCCAAGTCTCACAGGTCAGGATGTGGGTCTGCTGCACACCAGGACGATCCCGTGTGCTGCTGAGTGCCTCAGACGCAGTGGGTATATGAAGGGTCCGTCCCCGAAAGCCGAACAGGACAAACCAGGCCTCCGGGGAGACTGTGATTTCCAAATGGAAGGCAGAACTCGTTCTTGTGTCAAAAAGTTGGCAGTTTTGAGCTGTTAGTTTTTATTGCCCGAGCCCGCTGATGTTTGTGCCTGCTTTGTCAGCACAGCCCCAGATCTCCGTGTCGCACATCTGGGGCACTTATAAAGTTGAGGCAGCCCCGAGGTCGTAAGGAGCCCGCATCACTTTTCTCCAGACCCTGACGTTTCTAAAACTCATTTACCATGCAGGTTTTGTGCACGTTGCGTCAGTGAAGTAAAATGCTTTTAATGATACTTTTAGTTTGACGAATAGGAGAAGAAAGCTCTCTGTGATGTTTCACCTGCTACTTACCCTTTTATTTTTTTGTTACTTTGTTTCATTCATTGGATGTTATAGAGCGCCATCAGCAAGAAACCTTTAATATACAAGCAGTAGACACTGCATAGCGAAGATTTTTGGAACCACCTATTAATAGCCCACCCCCCATCCATACATGTGCACATTAGTAATGTCAACAGAACAGACGTAAGATGGGTTAACTCTGCAGCTCGTGGCAGTGCGGTGACTTGGGGCGCTTGGGTGCGCAGTTTGTACAGCGCGCGCCCCCCTTTATCCCTGCCACAACTTCCCATGCACGTGTTGCCATGGGAGGACGTGTGACGTAAATAGACGCACTCGCCCCCTACAGGCTGCTGCCAGACGCAGCAGGAAGGCCTCGCCCTGCCTCTGCCCCCACACTCATCTCCCCTTGGGACTAATCCCTTCCACGCTGGGGTTGCTGTGTGTAGCACATGTGTGACATTTACACAACTCCAAAATTACCCCCCATCTTCCTATTGCACATAAACCTGAGACCAGTTATTAATAAACCATTTCATTCCAGGCCTTCATCATTCAGCAAAGTGGCCTCTTCGCAGACATCGGTGAATTTGGTATCCAAATCAGCGACCACGTTGAGACTTCAACCACATGGTTTATTTTCTTTTGATACTACTAGACTGACCCTAGTGCACGGTTTATCTTTTTGTTAAACATTGAAGGTATTGCCCATAATGTTTCCTTTTGTATTCACAAAAACAATTCTGATTGAAATCTAGATGATCTTTCGCCTGCTACTGAAACGTAACCATCTCCTGACTTTGGGCTGGTGATCTGTGCTGTGCTGGCTGCGATTGAACCCTTATTGTGTATCGCTGTAGATTGAAAATCAGAAACCAAGCTCTTCACATCATTATTCTTTCATCGAATTAAGCCTTCAAGATGTTGGCCAACCAACCTTGTACCATGTCATACCTAAAGGCCATTCAATCTTTAGGCTGTGCAGTACAGGATATCTTTAATAGGTTCACGAGGCGCAAAGGGATGCAGCTGTAACACGGAAGACCGTATATCCATTCAAGCTTGCTTCCTAGTTAATTACTGGTCCATTTGACTTTTCCTGTAGGTTGTAGGCCAACCAGCCCTGTTCCATGTCATGCCTAAATGCAGGTGCATAGCTACGGGGGGAGGAGGGGCGCTTTGGGGTGTTACACCCACCCTAACAAACATACTTTCCGATCAGTAGTTGGGTAAAGGTGCTTTCAGTTGGGGATGGTGAGATGTCTGTCGGATTTAACCAGGGGTGTTTAAATAGACACAGACAAAACGCACACACACACTCTCCCTCTCTGTTTGAAAGTCCTCAAAAATGTTGGTTGTTTTACAAAATATTGTGTTTTCTCTCTTAGTACTCCTACCAATCTGCATTCCTCTCCCTTTCCAATGCCCATGCCCCTATCATGCACCCTGCTTGTTGTAAAAAGTATTTTAACATTATATGCCAGCCCGATTGTTGGAAAATTTGAAGTTTCCCCTCACCCCCAATCTTACTGACTAAGCTACACCCCTACAATGCCATTTGATCGGAAAGATGCACATTACAAGATACATTTCCCAGCTTCATGAGGTGCAAGGAGATGCAGTTGCCTGCATTTCCCCTGATCTGTTTACTTACCAATTGGTCTTAGGTTTGCTGAATGTTTAGCACCGATTAGTTTTATTTTTGTAAAAGTAAGACCCTTTTGTGTTTTCCTTCAGTACATCTGTAACGCACATTACCACTATGGTGTGAATCATTTTTGCAACCTCGCCTGGTGCCGTAGAGTCTTTTTTCTACATTTATGACTTACATAGCTTGTCTTATATGTCTGGCCATTCAAATACAGTGGACAGCTCATGTCAAAGTAGCTTCACTTCGAGTTCATCTGCATCGCTTACGTAACATAACGCAGCTACAGAAGTCAAGACGGCATGTTTGGAACCTCAACGGTGCAAAAAAGATTTATAGTTTGCAGCACTGAGCACATCCTTATATTGCAATCCGAGGCTATACTGACTAACAAACTACTCGCAGATTTTGTCTTGTGGTTTATGGTGTTGGAGTAAGGTACAGCCTTGAGTTGCTTAGCAAACTATGCATTTGTTTCTGGATGGCATTCATTTTGATTCGCTCACATACTGTCCTTGGAATACAGAATAATTATATTTGCAGCTAAACAATTGCCGCTGAGGATGGAATGGTTAGAACTGCAAGATCTCCTCTTTCAGAAAGAAACCTGGCCTGGGTCCTAGTCTTGAGTTGACCCTTGGTATATGTTTCATAAGTTGGCCCTGCTGATCCTGAAATCAACCACTGCCCACTGTCTCTGCTGGCTGTCGCTTCTTGATAATGGCACAATGCAGATGGGTCTGCATGAGTGTATGTAATGTTTCTATAGCACAAACTTAGCCGAACGGCAGCGGTGCACTGTAAGTCGTTAAAAGTCCATCATAAAGTAATCTAGAGGTAGGTGGTTTGTGGACTGTTAATGCATTGTGGACTGCTATTGCATTGTGATGCAGTGTTCTTTACAGAGGTGCGTCTTTAGCTCTTTCCTAAATTGGAAAAGCATTGCAGTGGTCCTAATGGATATGGGAATCCTGGGTACATAGCTCGAAAAGGCCTGCTTCCTTGCTGTTTTTCTTTTTTATTGTTCTTAGTCTTAAGGCCAGTGATAAAATTTGAGCCTATGATTTCCGGTGCTCAGCACCGGCACTTCATTGTCAACACCGGCACTTATGACAGTCTGCCAAATGGTGGCAATGTCTATCTAACTAGATAAATGCGACAGCAGTTTATTAATTCAATATACATTACAAATGACTAATATCTGCTGGCCAAGCCATTCTTATATCGTTGGGGGCCTGGAATAGTCTGAATTGTCACACTTTAGGAAAACAATGGTTAGTAGTAGTGTTGGTACTGTCATTTGCAGTGCTGGCTTGGGCAATGGGCGGTGCAAACTGCAGTGTCCTCCTGGCGGGCCGTGGCACTTATTATTATTTTTTTTTTACAAATTAAGCACTGCTGAAGGCTAACGGTGTGCTGGAAATCACCTGAGATGGCGGGCTTGTCTTCAAGATAAGTGGGGATACTGGTCTGGGTGGCTTTGTAAATGTTGCAGCTGTTTTTTTTTTTTTTTTTAAATCTCTTTTATTAAGTTTATAAACAAAGAGAAAGTATTAACAAACACCAAGCAATAGTCAATAGTAGTCAGGCAAGAATACAGTGTATACGTTGTTGGTCCACATCAGTGAAGTTATAAAACATACGGCCTATCACTTGGTCATCAAATACAACAAGCATTAAAAATGCAACAGGTCTCGCATTTTATTAAGTTAAAGCCATTTGCTTTGCTATACAATACCATTAGCAAAGCAAATGGCTTTAACTTTATCAAAGGCGAGACCTATTGCATTTTCAATGCTTGTTGGTTTTGCTGGTAACCTGAGCCAAGATGATCTCTTGGGTTCTATTGATTGCCATAAGCAGAAGATCTCCTTATTGCACTGCTGTACCTTCATCCTCAAAACCAAAAACATAGCGTGTATTTGCCTCTTATGTAACATACATATCTGGTCCGTACATCCATGGGACTGTACTTCACATAACATAGTGTGAAGAACTTTTTTATTTGCATGTTCCTATGGATATCAACAAAATTGTCACTTATGTATCTTCTGAGATATTTATTTGATGAATTATTAGAATTGATTACCTTTGAAATTGCATAACAATGTTGAGGAGCTGAACGTAAACACTGTAGCTTGTTCCCCATCATCAGCCACCATTTATGAGTTGTTTTGCTACAATGTGCAGCCCATTTGTATTAAGCAGTTTGCAGTTTACATCATGGTGTTTTCACAAATATTTCCATGAAATAAAGTCTACAATGAGCATTCACATAAAGCTGTGCAAGTAGCCAAACATGTAGTGACATGCATTGCAATGGATGGGATTTCTGAGAATGTGTGTCTCAGTCCAGAAAGAATCAGATTTACCTTCAAAACAATGGGCTAGCAAAACAAAACATCCCTCTCAAATTACCTAATGCTCGTTTCCCTAAGGAAAAGGCAGACCACAATCCGTGCTATGTTTTAGCCATTCTGAAAATGTGAACAGTTCCAACAAAATGGCTGCCTTTGCCTTTCTTTCCAAGGTGGCTGCTATGTCCCAATACCTTGCAAGGTCTAAGTTTTAGGGGGATATTCTCAAGAACGTGTGATAATTATCGCAAAATTAGCTTAACGCAACTCTGCACATCGCAGCCCATCGCGGGAAAATAAGCCTGTGTTAACGTTGTATTCCCAACCCGGCGGCACCATGCGATAGTCTCACGATAACGCGCCAAATGACCGCGTTAAAATTAACGCGACGCCGAAAAAATGCGAAACACGAACGCGAAAAAAGTTGCGATGCCCCAAATCGCAATACAAAAATCAGGGATAACCAGTGACAGGCCTGCAATTCCCACGCGTCATGCGGGAAAATGCACTATAAAAGCACCGAAAAACACAAACAAAATATTTCAAACTGCGTAGCACCATGGATGCACCCGGACCGAGTGCAGAGGACAACGCAAACCCCACAAGCCCCACAGACGACCAGCAAGGTACCCCAGGGTCAGGGAAGGCCAAGGAGAAGAGGAAGAGGAAGACGGGGTTCAGGCCGCAGGAAAACCGGATCATCGTCACGGAGGTGATAGAACACTACCAACAACTGTTCATCACCTCCACTGTGTCATTGGCAACACAAACGGAAATATGGCAGACTATCTTGGACCATGTGAATGCAGTTGCAGAGTTGAAGAGGACAATGGAAGAGGTCAAGAGGTGCTGGAATGATGTGAAGGGCAAAACCAAGAAGAAACTCGATGCCAACATGAAAGCAGCAACGCAAATTGGAGGTGGGGGTCCAGCGGCACACCAGGAGCTGGATGACATGGAGAAAATGGTGGCCACAGTCATCAGTTGGGATACGGTGCCAGGAGTAGTGGATCCGGACACTGCTCAACATGACCTGACACAACATCAACAGGGTAAGTACCGACCAGGGACTGGGGGGACGGGGGGAGATGGGCACAATGGCACACATGCACAATTAAGTAGAGCACACTGCACACCCACAATGACTCTGGATCATGTCCCTGATCTCCTTTGCATACTGCAGCACACATAGAAACAGCAAGTAGGCCCCCGTCGACAATGTGCCCAGAGGGGGCCCTCCCCACACATCACTAATCTAACAACAAACCCATACACATGTGCTGAACCCAGCAAAGCTGCGGGTCTGTGAGCCACACTGACAATGCAAGTGACACTGCATGACGATTAGCATGGCTGCAGTCCAATTACCACGACATGGTGCACGCCACGACACTGAGGTGACTGAGTGTGGACCACATCCGGAAAGGAGCAGGTCACACTCTGACACATCCACGTGCACAAACAACCCCTGATGTCAACAGCACATCTGCGGACAAAACATGCCCAAGAGTCACAACTCGACCAAGAGCCCAATTTACCCAAGTCCGCAACATCTCAGCACTGTAGAAGCACAGAAGTCAAAGGCACACCGCCTGATAGGGATAAGGGGCAGCCAAATCAGAGCTGCAGGGGCGACTCACCCACAATGCAGCACACACACATAAGAATAAGAGCACCTAAACATTGATAACAATGTGGTACAAACTGCAACACTTTCACAACAGAACACAGGACACAACTGGTGCCGCATGTGTGTACAAAATGGCCAATCACATCTGGCATAGCAGGAAACTGTGAGATGACAATGTACGAGTACAACCTCACATCCGTGATGTAGTACAAATGGCCACTGTCCCGCATCAAATAGGCATCTCCTCACAAACAGTCACAATGTACATTGTCATGCAGTCTGTATGTAAACTCCACCAATGCGTCAACATACATGGAACACACTGTGAAACTGCATCTCCCCTTTACATTGCAGAGGGACAATCAACACCTCCTGCAGAGCAGACCCTACATCACGTCAGTGATGATGGAGACGACCCCCAGCACATCGACTACGACGAACTCCAACGGTTCATGGACAACCTCCGCACCCCACCTCCAGTAGCAGGGCAGCCCAGCACCATCGAGGTGATCCCACCCACTGCACAGACCACACAGCAGGAAGCACCCACCACCACGTCTGGCTCCCAGCACCTCACTGAAGAACACATGGCGCTGGCTGAACAGGTGCGGGTGGGGTTCGACCTCATGGCAGCCAAACTAGATGCCAAACTAGATGCCATACGTGGGTGTCTAAGTCCCATCAGGGACCACTTGCACTCCCTAACGGACACCCACAGTTCGCTCCATGATGTCCAACAATCCATGCCCGACATCGCTGGAGTCATGACTCAGAGACAAGAACAACTGTCTAGTCAGAGTGGCTACAGCGATGTCATCCGTGATTTGGGAAACATAAGGAGGGTCATGGAGAACATGGAGCAGATGCAGGCGCAAAGAATGGCTACCACGGCTGCACACGAGAAAGCTGTAGATGGGATCTTCCATGCCCTGCAGATCCTCATCATGGGAGTGATGCCACAAGACATTGCGCAGATGAATGCTGCTGCTACTTCTACATCCACATCTCCGGCCTCTGATGTGTCAGTGTCACACAGTGCTGCAAACCAAACACCACCACCCACATGTGAGGCACATGAAACGTCAGAGGACGAAGATGAGGATGAATCTGCCTCAGTGGTAAGGAGGAAGCAGTAGCATTCATCTCCGCCATATGGCTTGTTTCTGCTTGGGTCTGCCCTCTGCATCATGCCCTGGAATAACACCTTCCACTGTCCCCCGACACACTCTGCGACACTAACCTTGGACCTCGACATGGACTGCCATATCTTGTATGCTCAACAATGACACAGCAATCAGCCTGCGGACTGGACTCTTCCCCTTCCGAGTAACTTGTCAATCCCTAAAGGACTCTGGCTGGCCCTCCACGGGGCAACATTGTAAAGTGTTGTCTTCATGGCCCAGTACTAAGACAGCCTCAACACTCCACTGAACGTGAATAATACATTCTAATACACACAGATGTGTCATGTCTATTTTTAATCAAGTATGAAAGCATGGACGAATGTAGGGGCAGTGATTCCCCCTTACGTCCATGTAGCTCATGTTGTGGGACTTGAGTCGCAGGGTGCATCCCTGCATCATGGTGGTACATATTTGACCCCAAAAGAAGCCCTGTTGTCAATTGTAGGTCACAAATGACAGCCTATATGTAATGATTTTGGACACGTGAAAATCTGATGAGTGGGATTCCGTACTATCTTTGACACACAGAAATGGCATCTCGAATACGTGACACCCTAAACAGCCTCTCTGTACAGAGGTGACACATCCACCATCTATTTCCAATCAGTGAGATTGTTAGCACTACATGTTGCACTTACACTTGTCAGAGTGATGTGCTTGTACAGAGGAGTAACATGCACATAGGGATTGTGTGTTGTAATGAATTTATTTGCACATGCTGTGCCTGTGGTCATTTTGTACTGTCCCATGATTGCTAAGGACTGTGACAATGTGACGTGCTCATGTGAAGAAATTGGCAATGATGGTGTTCCTACGGGCTATTCCTGCTGCTGCTGCAGTGGGGTGTGGTCCACCTGCCTCATCTTCCTCATCATCGTCCGGTGCATCTGGCACTTGTAGCCATGGGGCATTGGTGAGTACACATATGTTGTGCAACACACAACATGCAACGATCATCTTGCACACGATGCTTGGGCTGTACAGGAGCCTTCCACCTGTGATGTCCAGGCACCTGAAACGTGACTTCAAAACGCCAAATGTGCGTTCCACGATGCCCCTGGTGCGTTTGTGGGCCGCATTGTACTGCCTCTGGGCCTGTGTGTTCGGGGCTCGGAGGGGTGTCATCATCCAAGGGCAGAGTGCATATCCTTGATCACCTGTGACAGTGCATAGAGACATGAGTCAAAAGTTGGTTCTGCATGATGTGTTGGCAGGCTCACTAGTTCACTGGTGTGTGATATGTGTGACTTAGTGATTCCTGTTTGACATGTACTGCTTGTGGCAAATGAGCAGCATCAATGTGTATTACGTAGCCTCACTGCTGCTCCTCCCTCCCCCCAGCCTATTTACTAGTGTGCGCAGCGCGGTTGCATCACTTGCACTCCTACGGCACACCATTGTCATGCCTGTCTGCGCATGTCCACATGCCTGACAACGACACTGTGATGTTGTCCATTGAAGGTGGGCGGCCACGTGTGTGTAGGCCTATGGTAAGGATAGGGCGGACACAGATGTAGAGTTCATGGCTGGCTGAACTCGCGATGCGGTTGAGGGTAGACCTTTGGCCCATGCTGCGGTAATAGCGACACACACAACAGTTGGCATGTATGATCCCGGACCCCGAGCGGGCTTGCGCTCCTTCATTTATCCCTTCGGCCGAGCCCGCACTCCGGGGGCATGCTACATCCAACATTGTCCATTGCGGGACGGGTGGCGCCGACACTACAACAGAGACACACGCATTAGTTAATTCCAAATAACACTTAGCAACGCCCAGAGCCTAGGGCTGATTATCCACACCCCTACGCTGGACTGTCGTACGCCAGCCCACTCTGCTTACGCTTACAGGGGGGTACGACACTGCTACAAGTCCCAGGTCTTCCCCACTGCCTGAGGTGACATGGTTGCGTCCACTGTACACAGCACAATGTCATGTGGTAGGGCCCGGGGCCCTCATGCATACATAATGACCACAAGGACACACTTAGATAGTTTGTGGAACTGGCTACAGGCACGTGCGCCCGGCCCCTTTTATTGCCAGGGTCACATGTCAAGTGACGCCTGTGCTGGATGGGTGTGGGGTGAGTGTAAGCCAGCCCTCAGGGAGTGGTTGGTACTGGCAACAACTACAACAGTGGTCAGACAATCAGAAGTTCAAAGTTCAAACAGCAAGGTTCCATGACTTGAGCTGCACAGAGTTAGTGGCCCCGGATGCACTGCGGCCGGCACAGGCACACCGCCACGGGACGGTGACTTGCGGTGCACTGAGGTAGGACCACGAGAGCTGAGCGGGTCCTCGTCGATGTCACAGGTGAATGTCGCAGAGTGTTTCGGGGGACAGTGGAAGGTGTTCTTCCAGGGCATGATGCAGAGGGCAGAACCAAGCAGAAACAGGCAATATGGAGGAGATGAATGCTACAGACTCATTTTTAACACCAAGTCAGTATCAGCTACATGATGATGAAGACAACCCCCAGGCCGTACACTCAGACACCACCAAAGTTTAACCAGAAAGTGTCCATGAATTTCGGGGCACAGAGTTAGTGGCACCAGAGCTGAAAGGGGATGCAGTCTGCGATGAGGCCTGTACAATGGTATAAACTCTGCCATAATGAAATCAAGACTCAGTTCCAAATGTGTGACTTACTGGACCGCAGTGTAGGCTGGAGGCAGCAGTGGAGTACGTCAACGAGAAAGGAGTGCTGGGGGCCTGTGTCGCGGAGGCCGTTATGGTCTGAGGAGGCTGCCAAGGTCGCGGGCCTCGGGCTTGGAGCTTGCATCTGCACGTGGTGGGCCCTCTTTGACACACGCCAGTGTCGGCAGGTGAGCAGTGAGGCCTGGTTGCGCAGGGGCGGCCAAGACGGGTCTGGGGACCAGCGGCCTGGGGTGCAGCAGGCACACAGGATCGCAGGCACCGCCGCTCACGGCGTCGGCCTCGCAGACACGTTTGCCATTCCGGAAGAGAACCACGCCCAGGGCAACGGGCTTTTTATTCATACCCCTACGCTGGCCTGGTGTACTCCGGGCCAGCCCACTCCGCTCACGCTTACAGGGGGCGACGTAACAAGCTACATTTCCATGATCTTCCCCACTGCCTGGGGTGACATGGTTGCGTCTACTGTCCACTACACTCCAAACACCAGCAGTATATGTCGACATGGACATGTCTGTGGTCTGCATACTGCAGTCTGGCCAGCACATCCACGCCACACTTGGCATTGTGTACATTCTCATTCATGGGTCACTTGCCTCCTTCGCACATGCCTGGTTCCCAGCTCTCCCCACATTCTGCTATTGTGTGGCTGAGGTGCCATGCCGTTGATGGCTTGTGTACATGGCTTGCCCAGGTTACCACAGTAAGTTGTGCTGTCGTGTCTGGTAGGTGGGCATGTTGTTTGGCATGTTGTATGTGAGTTTGTAACATGGGCATTCCCAGAGTCGTTAGTTGCATGACTGTGGAGTTGAGGTGTGTGGTGTGTTCATTTGGTACTTACCAACGAGCAATGCATTCCCATAGGTGCCAGCCTCAAAGCGCTGGTTGATGATGGACTGTCGGAAGATGAAGGAATCAAGCACACTGCCTGGGTAGTTGGCGACGACATTGGTGAAGAGTCCCAGGTGGTCCACTATTGCCTGCACATTGATGGAATGCGTGTGCTTCCTGCTGCGGTAATTGTGTGCAGTGGCGGCATGGGGTACAAGGAGTACATGTGTGCGGTCGATTGCCCCCAACACGTGCGGGAAGCCAGCTATGGCATAGAAGCCTTGCTTGGTCTCCAGCTGTTCCTGCACAGTGTGGGGGATGTGAAGGTACTGGGGTACCAAGCTGATGATGGCATCCAAGACAGGTGTGACGAACTTGGATAGGGCTGGCTGGGAGACTACTCCGACTCTGGCAGTTGTTGGTTGGAAGGTACCAAAGGCCAACAGGTGCAGCACAGCTAGCAGCTTTGTCTGCGGAGGGATGTTGGTTGTCCGCTGTGTTGGTACCGTCAGCCTGTGGGCAATGATGGTCAGGATGCGGAGGATGGTTGTCCTTTTGAGCCTGTAGTGGGCAATGACATCCTCTGGTGTTCAGTCTGTGAGGCTGGTCCGCTGTCTTTGTCTGCGCTGCCTCTGTGGTAGTCTGGGGGGGTGGGGCAGGAGGGATCCGGGAGGGGATGGCGGGCCTGAGTGTGGTGGCGGTGGGTGTTGTGGCCCTCTTGGGGCTCCGAGCTGCATGATCAGTAGCTCCATGGCATCGGTTGTTCTTCAGGTGTGGCTCTGGTCTGGGCTCCCTTTTGTGGTGCAGGTTGTCGTCCGACTTTAAACCAGGTATGAGCAGGTGTTAAATCCCTGCTGCTAACGCGCCTTATCGCCTTATCGCCTGTTTAGGGATCTTATCGCCGATCTGGCTGGTCGTTGAGAATATTGCGAAGTGGTGTTTTCGCTGCTTTTTGCACAGGAATGCCTACTCTGCATCTCATTAGCGTTAGTTGCCGGTGTCATCCGTGGCGATGTTTTGTGCAGCTGCTATCGCAGGTAAACTGGCGATATCGGCTGTTAGCACCAGCTTGTGAATAGGGCGATAAATCTATCGCCACTTTGGCTGCGATAAAGTGCCGCTAACTCAGCGATAAGTCCTTGAGAATATGCCCCTTAGTTTCTGATTTATTTATTTTTTGCTTTCGATAATGGGCATTTCTTTTATGAGGAGACTGTGAAGAAAGTCAAATCGTATGGTCAGTCTGGAGAGCTCACTAGATAGCCATGTGAACCGACTAAACACATCTATAAAGAAATGAAAAGAAAAAAGAAAATCAGTGAACGGAATAAAGCTTCTTCGAAAAGACAGCTGCTCAAAGTTGTGGGGAGAAGAGAAAGTTCCAATTATACATGGATAAAAAAGTGTTTTAAATAAAACATGAATAATGTAACAACATTAAAAGTCTTTACACTCCACTAGGTCTGTTAGTTGTTCTTGGTGTTTTCTTTTTGAGTGCAGTGTAGAAAAATGTTAGGGGAACCATATGTGGTGGATAATTGTAGTAACGACTCTAGGCAGCAGATTTATGTTCAACTCTTACAGCATCTCTTGTCAACTGAACCTATTACTACGGTTTAACTGTCAACTATGGAACCTATGCAGAACAGGTGCATTAGAAGACCAATGGTGTTAATGGAACCTTATATACATCACAATATCATGCTAAGTAACTAGCTGAAGCTATAGCATTACAACACTAATCTTATTTAAAACAAGAAATTATTCTGTGAATTAGATTGCGCACCGAAAATACAAATTGCAGTTTTATAACATTGTTGGTAATGAATGTTGAAGTTAGTTAAATCTCATTGCCCTTGCCTATTCTCTCCTTCATCCAACTCCATCTTCAAGGCACAGATAAATGCCCTCGGTGCTGAGTGTAAAATAGCTTTCTCAGTTCTGTGTTAAACTGTGGGATGTGAATGCTTACTGCTGATGGTGATTTAAATAAGTAAATTGCATTAATTCAACTCATTGTAAGTGCCTACCCATTACTTAGGGGCACCCTATCATATATTTGTATGGTACTACCCGATGATGTTAATTTACAGTGCTATATATTTGTATCTTTAGTCTACTGATAAAAGTCGCAAGGCAGAGATTTTATTTTAAATGTCTGTTTCTATTTACAATAATGTGTTGCTCGCTTATGGAATGTTGGTCCCTCTGTTGAATCCTGTGTTTAAAAAAAAAAAGTTTCATCTCATTGCAACCAATGCCAGAAACCAACAGGCTTTAAGATGATTTAGGAGGACATTAGGAAGGTGGCTGTTAGGATAGCGCCCAAACTGCCACTTAGTCAAGTTGTGTTTTCAAATCTCTGAAGTGGACTGTTTCTTATTTTAGCCACTGGCTAGTAATTAGTGATAAATATAAACCTGCGTTAGAAAGCGGTTCTGTACCGTTTTGCCTCATTCCCTATCATTCTGTTCTGTGCTGTTTTGCAGCATTCCTTATCATTCTGTGGCAAATAAACCCAGAAAACCCTTTTGTAGAGGTGTTTAAATATAACACAACCCCAGAGCCTCTGTAGGAAGGTCCATAAAGGGCTGGCCTATGGAAATCATACACCTTCATTCTCTCCCAGCAAGACACCACTGAGACTAGTTCTGGGCCAAGTAATCTTCAGCAGTGAATGGAGTCAGGATTTCTATGTGTCGAGCCTTCTTCAAAGGTGACAAGACACCAAGCCAATCTCTGAGTTCGTGCCAAAGTTCTGGCAGCAGGCTGTTTGCTCTCAAAGATCATTTGTTCTTCGCAGGGGGCCACTTCATCCCTTTTCAAAAGGGCTGGGGAATCTAATTACCACCATTGTTGGGGTTGGAGTATGCCAGAACCGGCCAGAAGACTATGTAGGCTTCAGATAGAGACGAATAACTTTATCATAATCATTCCTTGTGACATATTTGCCCAAAACCCATATTCACTGAGGAATTAGATTTTTATTCAATATTACAGTGGTGTGTCAATTTTTTTTCTCCAGTTTCCCCCCCAAGCCAACTAATGGATTATATAACTTTTCTTCCTAAGCAGGACTTTACAGTGGGACAAGACTACTCCATATACTGAGAGTGTACTTGAATCTTGTCACCGTAGAATTGCATATTTAGCATCTAAAGGCACTGCTTCCATATCAAAAACAATTGACTTTGATAAATAGTCAATGAAGCTTCTGGCTACAACAGATCAGGCCTGCTATAGCAGTCCTGAAACCATGTTGTGAAGTAACACAAGTGGGTGGGGCAAGCACAAGCTGGAAGCCACAAGTGACATCTGAACTCTATGCCACTGAGTCTTTTGCACCATTAATGTGGCATTACCAAAGAGCTAGGAATACCAATTAGAAATAACTGTTGTTACCTTCTGTTTAGGTGCACAGCACAGCCATGCTTAGAGTTAAATATGCTGGTACATTGAGTAAGACAAAATGGGGTGACCATGTTCATTCCTATATTCATTATTTACATGTACTTTCTTACTTACTTATGACTACTACCCCTCCTGGTATAGGTCTTCAACCAGGACTCTCCAGCCATCTGTACCCTGGGCTTTTCTTTCAATCTGACTCCAGGTGTAACCCATCCCCTTGTATCAGTTTCGAGGTCTCAGCGCCAGGTGTTTCTTGGCATTCCTCTTTTGCTTTTCCCTTGAGGGTTCTAGGTCAGATTTTGACTGGTGGTGTTTGATGTGGGCATGCAGGGAATGTGACCTATTCAGCCCCAGCATCTTTTCATTATTTCTTCATGAGCGGGGAGTTGGAAAGTCTGCTGCCATAGGTCTTTGTTGCTGATTTGGCCAGCGGATTTGGAGGATTTTCCTCAGACAGGTGTTGAAGAAGGTCTGGACTTTGTTGGTGGTGGCCACTGTTGTCCTCCAAGTTTCTGCTCCATACCGAAGGACCGATTTTACATTGGTGTTATAAAGCCTACTCTTGGTTTGCAGCACTAGGTCCTTGGAGCACCAGATCTTGTTTAGATGAATGAAGAAGCTCTTGCTTTGCTGCTTTTATTCCCTTGACATCAGCTTCCGTGCTACCCTGCTTCTCTGTGACACTGTCTAGGTAGGTGAAGGCATCAACCTCTTCCAGTGCATTTCCTGCAAGAGTGATTGCAGTTGTGCTAGCCATGTTAACCTTCAGGATCTTGGGTTTCCCCCTGTGGATGTTAAGGTTAAGTGCTGCTGATATGACTACCATATTGACGGTCTTCCCTTGCATCAGTAGATGGGTACGTTTGAGAAATCGGGTTATTGGTTGACTGAGGTGTGTGCACTGGTCAATCAACAGCCACAATCCCTTTCAGGGTGAACCACAAAAAGTCACTAAATTAACCTATGGTTAACCCGGGGTAGCTTGGCACAAAAAGCAGTCAGACTTAACTTAGAGGCAATGCGTAAAGTATTTATGCAGAAATCAAACAGTAATAAAGTGAAGACACAACACAAGAAAATTTAGAAAAATAGAGTACATTTTAATAAATTTTTTGACACCAAAACAACACAAATCCAATCAGTAGACCCGAAGTTATGAATTGTCAAAGTTTTTGGTAAAAACTAGCACCTAAATGTTCAAAGCTCCAACTGCGAACATCTAGTCGCATGAGACTGGGTCAAAGTAAAAAAATATGGCCAATTGAGATGGAGTGTGGTTGGGATACAAGACGTAGTCAGGTCCAGCTGGCGTTAATCTTCGGACTTAGAAGAAATTTTGATAAAAATGTTCTGAGAAGGTAAAGTTCAACAGGGTGAACCTGCAGGTGGTGTCCAAGGAGAGAGCATCGTCATTGGGGAGCTTTGGGATGAAGCTGTGATGAAGATATCTTTGTTAGGACTTAGTCTCTTTTTTGGAAGGCGAAAATCTCTAGCGGGACAAGGCAGAGGGCTGTAGCCATGGACAGTTTCACTAGGCCGGATATCCCTTTGGTGAAGGGCCCCTGAAAAGGATTTGCTGCTGCAGAGAAAAGCAGTGGAGAAGCCACGAAGTCAATCTGACCTGCAATGTACCTCAGGCTGATAGGTGAACAAGTTGGTGCCGGTCTCCTCCTGGTTCTTAGAACAGTTGTTGGCTAACATTTTTTTAAGTCATCAGTTTTTAGGATTTGGCCATCTGGGCACAGTTAGCACCACAATCAAGGTTCCAGGACTGGTAAAACACCACCTGAGGGTTCAGGACTCACTCAGACTGGGTCCAGGTGTCGGTTCAAGATGGTGGGAGCCATTTATGTCCCTGCGGCTCTGAACAGGAGACCAGCAAACTAGCTCTGGAGTCACTCTGGTAGTCCTGGGTGCAGGTGAAGATTCAGGGTTCAACAGCAGGACTGGCCTCTGAGGGTTCAAGGCAGACTCCAGTCATCAAAGCAGTCCTTCCTGGTATAGCAAAGCAGTTTTGCAGAGTGCACAGCAGGCCACAGCAGCAGGCAGCCCTCTGAGAGTCCCTCCGCAGGTCCAAGAGTAAACTAGAGAGTTGGTGTCTGAGGTCCAATTTTTATACCCTGGTGCTTTCCTTCTGGAAGGTCTGAGAAGTTTCTAGACAGTGTCTTTGAAGTGCATGGAATTTCCTCACTCCCCTACCCTGGCTCCAAGGTGGCTGCAATAACAATGCGGAGTTGATTAGTCCTTTCTGTGAAGGCAGAGCATACCCTATTCAATTGCAAGTATGGCACAAGTCCAGCCTCCGCCTGAGCACACTCCCTGACGAGCCCACAGAACTGATGGAACACCTTCACTTCAAGATACTGGCCAGCCCCACCGCCACCCTCCGAGGAACCCTCATCTACCGACCCCCTGGACCCCGCGGACCCTTCGCCAACTCCATCACGTACATTATCTCCCCGCAGGCCATCGCATCCACCAACTACACCCTGCTGGGAGACCTCAACTTCCACCTCGACAACCAACTGGACCCCAACACCACATCCCTCCTGGACAACCTCCACAACATTGGACTGCGCCAGATCGTGTCCGAGCCCATGCACTCAGCAGGACACACCCTCGACCCCCTCTTCACTACAGGAAACTCCATCACCTTCAGCCACACCACCGAACTCCCATGGACAGACCATCGTTGCGTCCACTTCACCTTCAGAACACCCACCATCCACAGACACCAGCACCTGCTTCCACGAAGAAACTGGACCAAAATCACCGACGACCAGCTCACCTCCTCACTCAACAACTCCACCCCAACCATCGCGGAAAACGACGACCCCAACACCGCAGCCCGAACCCTGCATAGATGGATCTCGGACAGCACCAACACCATAGCCCCACTCAAGAAAAACAACAATACCCGCGCCAAGAAAGCCAGATGGTTTACCACCGAACTTCGAGAGTCTAGAAGCACATGCCGCCGCCTCGAAAAGGCCTGGAGGAACACCAAATCCACAGAAGGACACGACAACTTCAGAGCCGCCATCAACGCCACCATCAACTCATCAGAGAAACGAGGAAAAAAGCGATTGAAGACAGAATCTCCACCCACGCGCACAACAGCAAGGAACTCTTCAGCATCATCAAGGAGTTCGCCCAACCCACTATCGAGTCTACCGACATCCCTCCCTCACAAGACCTCTGCGACAAACTCAGCACCTTTTTCCACCACAAAATCAAGAGCATCTACGACAACTTCGACGAAGACAACCAACACACTGAACCCTCACCAACCACCCCTGACACCCGGAAACCAGCGATTGACGACTGGACAGCCCTCACCACCGAAGACACACTGAAGACAATGAAGTCAATCCACTCAGGGGCCCCCACGGACCCCTGCCCCCACCACATCTTCAACAGAGCTGCCGACACCATCGCACCCATGCTCCGCCACACCATCAACCGCTCCCTGGCCACCGCCTGGTTCCCCGACGACTGGAAACACGCCGAGGTCAACCCCTCCTAAAGAAACCCTCAGCGGACCCCACCGACCTCAAAAACTACAGACCCATCTCCCTGCTCCCGTTCCCAGCGAAAGTCATCGAGAAAGCCATCAACAGCCAACTCGCCACATTCATTGAAGAACACAACATCCTCGACTCCTCCCAATGCGGCTTCAGAAAAAACCACAGTACGGAAACCGCCCTCCTCGCCGCAACAGACGACATCCGCACCCTACTGGACAAAGGAGAAACAGTAGCCCTCATCCTCCTCGACCTATCAGCGGCGTTCGACACAGTCTCCCACCGCACCCTAATACGCAGACTCTACGACGCAGGAATCCAGGACAAGGCCCTCGACTGGATCCGCTCCTTCCTCTCCGGCAGGACGCAGCGGGTCAGACTCCCCCTTTCCTCTCGGACCCCACACCTACCACCTGCGGAGTCCCCCAGGGCTCCTCCCTCAGCCCGACGCTCTTCAACGTCTACATGGCTCCACTCGCCCCCATCGTCAGAACCTACGGACTCAACATCGTGTCATACGCAGACGACACCCAGCTCATCCTCTCCCTATCCAACGAGCCCAACACCGCCAGACGCAACTTTCGAGAAGGCATGGAAGCCATCGCCAAATGGATGAAAAACAGCTGCCTACAACTAAACACCAACAAAACAGAAGTACTCATCATGGGCCCAAACCCCGATGCCTGGAGCGACACCTGGTGGCCCCCCGCCCTCGGAAACCCGCCAACCCCCACGGACCACGCACGCAACCTGGGAATCATCCTGGACTCCGAGCTCAAAATGGACCGCCAGATCAACTCTGTCTCGTCTTCCTGCTTCCACACCCTCCGCCTCCTTCGTAAGACCTTCAAATGGATCCCCCTCGGACACCGAAAGACCGTCACTCACGCCCTGGTCACCAGCAGACTCGACTATGGCAACGCACTCTACGCCGGAATAAACAAAAACCTCACCCGCAAGCTACAGAACATCCAGAACGCCGCTGCAAGACTGGTCCTCAACCTGCCAAAACACTGCCACATCTCCCAGCCCCTGCGCACACTCCACTGGCTCCCTGTCGAGGCGAGAATCACCTTCAAGATGCTCACCCACGCACACAAGGCCCTCCACGGCACCGGACCAGCATACCTGAACAGCCGACTCAAATTCCACGCACCCCAAAGGACCCTACGATCAGCCCAGCTCTCCTACGCCGTGGTCCCCCGCACCAGAAAGACCAGATCGGGAGGCCGCTCCTTCTCCTTCCTCACGGCCAAAGCATGGAACGCCCTTCCGCTCCACCTCAGACAGACAACATCGCTCCCCATCTTCGCAAGAAACCTCAAAACCTGGCTCTTCGACAGACCCCCTCCTTGATGGATGGAACCTGCACCCCACTCCCCCACCCCTAGCGCCTTGAGACCCTTACGGGTGAGTAGTCGCGCTTTAACAAACCCTTGATTGATTGATTGATTGATTGATTGGCTGTACTCAACTCTGCCCCCATCCTGCCAGCAGATGGCCCATTCAGGCATACCTAATCCCTCAACTGTGTGACTGTCTGTGAGGAATTCACATAGTCTAACAGTCAACTACACCCAGTCATGTGACCCAAACCAGGCTGCAGGCACAAAGGAGCTCAGGACTGGAAAATGCCAACTTTCTAAAAGAAGCATTTTCAAAATTGTAATCAAAAACCTGACTTTACCATTAAATAGGGATTTTCATTACAATTCCAAAGACATCAAACATGACATAGTTACAAGCTCCCAATTAGAAATTACAACTTATTAACTGTAATAAGGAATCTCCAGTGTTATCCTATGGGAGGGGTAGGCCTCACAGTAATGAAAAAAGAAAATCACTGCCAGGACATGTAAAACTAAAAAGTACATGTCCAATCTTTCAATTGGAAACAATTGAAAGGCACCCTGGCCTATGGGCTACATAGGGATTACCTTAGAGGTGATTTATATGCAATAAAAGAGGAGTTTAGGGCTCAGCAAGTGTCGAATTGGCATTCAGGCTGCAATGGCAGGCCTGGGACAGGTTGTAAAGTACTACTTAAGTAGGTGGCACAATAAGTGTTGCAGGCCCACTATTAGCACTGAATTTACAGGCCCAGGCATCTGCCATACCACTCTTCAAGGGACATACAAGTAAATTAAATATGTCAATCAGGTGTAAGCCAATCAAACAATCTTTAGAGAGTCCCAAGGCCAACAAAAACAAATTCTGCAAAAATGGGAGAGTAAAAGGCAAAAGGTTTGGGGGTGATCCTGCTGAATAGGCCAGGTCTTACAGCATGGGAGAGTAGGGCCAGGTAGTCTGCAAAGTACATGTACACCAATGGAATAATGTGGTTGTAGTTTATTCCCCATAGATGTATTGGTAGACATTGAAGTTGATGTCATAATTGCAGTTTTACAGATCTCTGCAATAGGAATGAGGTAGAGGGTGGTCTCTTGTTACAAAGAAACAACAGTTTGTTTGTATGAGTAACCCCTGATATCGCTGAGTTTGAGTCTTCTGTTGGTGACAAGATGAAACTATGGGGCCTGATCTAGAGTTTGTCAGATGGACCGTCATTCCCCCATCAGACCTCTGGTTAATCCTCCATATTTAGGGTTTGGCCTTACAGACCGCCATCTATCATGACGGAGGAAGGATCATCCGCTGTTCTTCAGTCCTCCATCTTCGGTCCCTCCTCATATTTAAAGTTGCCTGCAATCAGAGTGGGATGGAGTTGGACAGCAGGGCCCTCACCATGGAGGACAGCAATTGTGGGCAAGGTTTCAGATGGAAAATCTCCTCATCAACAACACCTGCAGCTCCCACTACAAAAGATTCTCCTCAAACCACACAAACCATTTACTACTGACAGCACACAGCAGCACAACTCCACACTAACAATCAAAAATATTCTCAGAAAATTAGTTACCTTTATTTAAAATTAGTTAACTGTGCTGGTGGATGAGATAATTAGGATTGAGCCCCTGTTGTCTGGAGCACTCATCTAACAGCGACCATGAGCCACAGTTAAACAAACAAACATCCATTGGTTTATCTACATTAAAGTTGAAATAGAGTGATGCATACATAAGTCACTCAAGACCACTGCAAAGTAGCCTGTGTATGCTGACCAGATTGGTACAGCTGTCTCACTCAACTGTGGCACAACTAACAACAGATTGTCAGTGGATGGACACTGTTTATAGCTGATGCGCAGAGACTGTTTGTCAGCCTGTAGGAAAAATACTATTACAGATAGTATACAAATAGTATAAGAACTGAGGGGTAGTGTGTCTTCTACATTAATAAATAAAAAAATAAATCCATATTTGTAAAGCGCGAACTACTCACTCTTATGGGTCTCCAGGAGCTGGGGGCCATCGTGGAAATTAAGAGAGCTATTGCCCAGAGTCACATGGTGCTGAGCTGAGGTGCCGCCGGAGCCGGGGATCGAACCGTGAGCCCTGTGCTCCGAAGTCAGCTGCCCTGGCCGCTGCATCACACCTCTCCACTGAGACATTGTTTATCTAGCTAATATACAAACCTCTATGAAAGGGGGTTGGTTGAGTTACAGGGAATCAGCAGCCTTATTTGTCTTTGACTCACACTTGCAGAAAGTATTGATTGTTTACTGATTTATAAATGTTACAATATAGCACAGTGTATTTGTTTTTATGTCCAAAGAAATAATTGTGAAGCTAATGTTTTGAAAAGTAGTCCTCTAGCCTGCATGTTGCAACCAGAGTGTACTGTATGCATGCACCAACCTCCCAAATAACTCTAGGATTGTTCAACATTAATAATACTGATATCCAAGAGTAGCAGGGATTGTACTTTATACAATGTTGCTATGGCATAGAGTGATGGACCCTGGGACAAGAGAGGCAAACAATATTTCACTCAAACCGTTTTTGTGATATAACTTACAATTTATATCTGGCCACTCAATTCCATCAGGAGGTTGACCAAAATCATTGATGAGTAGTTTGACATCATAAATATTAATAAAGGGTAAAGGTTCAATGGTCTAACACTGCAATTTATATAGCAACATCTATCTGTCAGTTTTAAATTCTTCTTTTATATTTTTCCTAAAGGTGATGAAGCAACAGCACAGTCATCAACCTCAGCTGCGTTGTCCACTCTGCCTTAGGAAACAAGACAAAAAGCCTTCAGTGGGAACAGCACTCCTGCTACTGTTGATGATGATGACTGTGCAGACTCGCCTAACTTATCAGACTGTGTGGCCAGTATCCTCAGCATCTTCCTGAGAATACAACATTAACAGCATTCAACAGAGTTCTCTCCCCATTACCTACATCAGTGCCTCCACAAGCCCTTGCGGCCCTACGCAACCAAGAACTGTGGCTACCCCTGTCCTGGCTCTTGTGACAACCACAGTCATAACATCTGCTGTGCAGCCAGGACACATTATACCTGTGGCCACCCAGACAAGATCATGGGGTGGTTTGCAAAGGGCTGGGGCAGCACCTGCTGCGGGGAGGAAAGGGTGTAGTCACCAATGTGAATTTCATGTGTAGAGACCTAATGGGTGTAGCTACAAAGCAGAAGGAACAGCTGGGCCAAATTATTGACCTCCTAGAGGCTCAAAGCGATCTCAGGATGGATCAGAATGATATCTAGAGGGCCCAAAGTATTTTCATGGGGCATCACCTGAGAGTTGTAACTCTGCATTATGGAGTAGTGCAGGGTGGCTTCAGAATATTGACTACAGCAGAGTCTGATTTAGCTGCTGCTTTCCTTGATCAAGCACAATCTACCACTAGAAACATCTCCAGTTGACAGCTCAGCAGAAAGAAGGACACTGCTGCCCACCTGTCACCACCCCCCTCATGCATTTTAGTGCGCCTTAGGAGCGATCGTTCATCCGGTCAGGTTGAGGATCACACCATATGTCATATTCACTCATGGACTGTTGTCTGGGAAAGGAGTCTAAGCAACAGTTGGTTCATTCTTAATTTCGCTTCCAGCATACAAGTTAACTTATTTTCTGACTACATACACAATACATAATTCAAGAAAAATTAAAGAAAGCTCATGCACAACAACATTAACTGTGCTTTTACAAACTGAAATTTGAATATAAAATATAAAAGTGTTGGACATGCACAAGCCCAGCAAAGGAGAATGGCACATCAACTATGTGTGCTAAAACCTATCTACATTCACACCATGCACAGAAGACACAACATTTTGAAGTACAGACCAAATAGGAAACGTTGTATGCGGTATAATAACAAACAACTTTTACTTTTTCAATGCAAGGCATATAATGATTCCACCTATTGTGAAGATATAAACTCAGTGTTACATATCGGTACAAACATGGCCTCTAAGTACAGTAGTAGCACAAATCGTAGTCTTCAGCCACACATTAGTCTGTTATCGTGTTTTACACAGCCACCCTCACCAAATTTCCACAGAGAAGCTACAGCTGATAATATCAAGTCTGAGTTCCAGACTTTGACACACATACCACATGTGTTAGGTATATTTTTTGAAACTCATTTACATTGGCATCACTGCATGACTGAGAGGAAATGTATAGCTATTTGCTACAGAACCATTTTACCAAATGTCAGGCAACTTGCATTGCATACCTCTCTATAGTTGGTATCTGTGCAATACTTCAAAGTATCCACCAATGAGTTGCTAGTGCCCCAGCAGATGACAAGGTGAGACGACCTAGGTAGGATTAAGCAGAAGTAAATGAGTTTGTAACTAACATTCTGCTGTCATTTTTTTGTTCAAACGATTTGTTTAGTATCCACATTAACAGGTGTTAAGCATAACTTCTTACATACATGGTCAACATTATATTTGTGATATTGAAACTATATTAGCATACATTCAAACACAACATTGAGCTGAAGAACACTTTAATTTACTAAACAAAGCCCAATGTGAAAAATATTGTTTTTGAATAATAGGTGCAATCCTAATAGAGGACATGCCAATAGTCAAAACAAACAAAGATGTTTTTGATGAGTTCATGCCTTCATCCTCATCACTGTCATCTTGCTGACGCATGTCACCAACATCACATTGATGTTCCCACTGGTTACCATCATCAGGGATGAATGGAATATTTCCACACTGGTCAACTTTGTGGAGCATTCCACATAACACCTTGGCAATAGTGTAGTATAGTGGATTAATTGTCAGCCTTAGGACTCTAGGCATTTTACCTCTGCTAACTAGTGCTCAAGTGCTTGTGCTCTCTCTCTAAAACATGTTAGATTGGCTTATACCCATTGGCATATTTAATGTTGCTAGAAATGGGGGTCTCTAGTTGGTAGGTTGTTACCATATCCGAGTAGGGACCTTTCCTCTTAGTCAGGATAAAGGGGATACACTACTGAAATAACACCTGCTCACCCCCTTGGTAGCTTGGCAGGAGCAGTCAGGCTTATCACAGAGGCAATGTTTAAACCATTTGCACATAACACACCGTAATACAATGAAACACTAAAAAAGGACACCACACCAGTTTAAGAAAAATAACCAATATTTATCTGTGCAAAACAAGACCAAAACGTTAAATGTGTAGCATACAATGATAGTAATCTGTACCCTGCAGGAATAACCTTAAAGATGCAGTTCCTTGAAGGTCGTAGCTCTGTCCGGTGCTACTGCAGTGCTGAAAACAACCAAATCCACCAGGGTCGGTTTACCGCGTCCGTCCAGACCGGCGTTGGTGTCAGAAGACTTGAAACAGTACCCTTTTGTTCTGGCCAACCACAGCAGTGTGCTCCGGCGGTCGTTGAGGCTGTGGTGTGAAGCGGAGCGGTGCGGAGTGCAGTGCCCACAGGTCACGATGCAAGCAGTGGCTCGGTGGTGGCGGCGGTCGTCGTCGGTGAGACCAGGGTTGCGGTGTGAAGTGCGGCAGGGCCCTCTACGGTGCTGAGGGGCACTGTGCAAGCTTCAATGGCCATCGCGGATCGACGGTCAATGGGGCTGGCATCAGTGGGCAGCGGCTGCGGTGTGGGATGGGGCGGTGTTGCGTGTAAGTTATGAGTGGTGCCCCTAGACCACGGTGCAGACCACGGCGGCGATGTCAGCTGGCAACAGCGTCGTCGGTGAAACCAGGGTGGCAGAGTGAGGTGGTGTGGAGTGCGGTGACCAGAGGTCGTGGTACAAGCAGCGGCTCGGTGGCGGCTGCGGTTGTCGTCGTCAGTGAGACCAGGGTTGCAGTGTGAAGTGCGGCGGTGACCTCTGTGTTGCCTTCAGGTCACAGAACCACCGGCGGTCTTATTGGCAGCGTCCGTTTGCAGTTTCCCTCTATGGCAACTGAGACACCCGGTCCCAGAGCCGGTACCCAGAGGAAAGTGAAGTCTTTGCTGTCCCTGAGACTTCGTGAACAGGAGGCGAGCTCTATCTCAAGCCCTTGGAGATACTCAGCAACAAGTGAAGAAAGTTCAGTCCAGTCCTTTCACTTCCCAAGGCAGAAGCAGCAACTGCAGGCCAACCAAGCAAAGCAACAAAACAGCAAAGGGGCAGTACTCCTCCTGGCAGCTCTTCCAGCTCTTCTCCTTGGCAGGTTCCTTGATCCCAGCGAGTTCTCTGAAGTCTTTTATCTCCCCGAGACTTCCAACAAGAGGCAAGCTCTACTTCAAGCCCTTGGAGAAAACTCTAACAGCAGGATGATGAAAGTACAATCCAGTCCTTTCCCTACCCAAGACCAGAAGCAGCAAGCAGCAGACCAACACAGCAGAGCACGCAGCAAAGTGGCAGTTCCTCCTGACAGCTTTTCCAGCTCTTCTTCCTGGCAGTTTCCTTAGTTCAGCAGTAATCTAAAGTTCTGGGGTCTGGGCCCCAATATTTATACCACATTTTCCTTTGTTCTCTTGTGGCAAAAGACTCTCAGCTAAGTCCAAACCAGTTCTGTCCTCTCTGGCCCAGCTTCCAGGCAGGAGGTGGAGACAGCATTGTGCAAGGGAGACAGGGCCTAATCAGGTGCAAGGGAAATCTCCCCCCACCACTCTAAATGCAGACCAGGCCAATCCAGGTGCCAGTGAATCTCCTCCCATTACCCTGAATGCAGCCCAGGTCTATTCAGCCCAGCCCTGACTCATCCAAGAAAGGCAGGACACACCTCAACCCCCCCCCCACCCAGTGGCTAAGCAAGAAAATACCCACTTTCTAAAAGTGGTATTGTCAAACACACAACATAAAAATCAGCTTTACTAAAAGATGCATTTTTACATTCTGAGTTTAGGCATACTAAGCTCCATTTCTCTATCTTGTCCCAATGGGAAGTTACACTTGTAAGATGTTACAAAGTATCCCCCATTTTATCCTATGGGACATATAGCCTTTCAATAGTGAAAAACGAAATACACTGTATTTCACTATCAGGGCATGTCACACACCAGTACATGTCCTACCTTTCACATACACTGCACCCTGCCCATAGGGGTACCTTGGGCCTACCTTAGGGGTGACTTACATGTAATAAAATGAAAGGTTAGAGCTTGGCAAGTGGGTGCACTTGCCAAGTCGACATGGCAGTCACAACTGCGCACAGACACTGTAGTGGTAGTTCTGAGAACCCTTTGAAGGGCTGGTTGGGTGGGTGACACAATCAGTGCTGCAGGCCCAATAGCAGCATTTGATTTACAGGCCCTGGGCACACACAGTGCACTATACTAGGGACGTAGTAGTAAATCAAATAAGCCAAACATGGAAACACTAATACATTTACATAATTTACCAGGAGAGCATATGCACTTTAGCACTTAGTAGCAGTGGGAAAGTGCCCAGAGTTCTAAAACCAACAAAAACAGGATCAAAAACAGGAGGCCAAAAAGCAAAAAGTCTGTGGGTAAACCCACTGAAAAAGCCAAGTCTAACAAATGTATTTGTAAGTCCCTAGTAAAGTGGTACTACCTGTATCCAGGGCCTGTAAATTACATGCTACCAGTGGGCCTGCAGCACTTATTATGTCACCAACTTAAGAGCCTTTGGTGCAGTTTTAAACAGCCGTATTGACCTGGAAAAATTAACTTTTTACCAGACCTAAACCTTCCTTTTTAATACATATAAGTTACCCCTAAACTAGGCCCTGGACAGCCAAGATGGCAGGGTGCAATGTATTTAAAAAGTTGGACATGTACTTTTAGGTTTTACAAGTCCTGGTAGTGAGAAACTTTTAAATATGTTTTTCACTACTGCAAGGCCTATCTCTCACATAGGATAACATTAGTGCTGCCTTATCACAATTAATACGTGTAATTTCCAAATGGGAAGAGATGAGAAGTTCATGTTTGGTGTCTTTGGAATCGGAGTAAAAAGCCCAATTTAGTGGTGAAGTCCATTTTTTTTTCACAATTTTAAAAACGCCACTTCAGTTGCCATATTTGTGCCCTTAGCCCTTTTGTGCCAATAGCCTGGGTCACATGACTAGGTGTAACTGACAGTTGGACTTTGCGAATTCCTCCCAGACAGTCACACAGTAGAAGGATTAGGTGTGCTTGAGTTGGCAATCTGCTGGCAGGATGGGGATGGAGTTGAGCACAGCCTACTTACATCTGAATAGCCAGTGCTTTGCCTTTACACCAAGGTCTAATGACCCTGCATTGTCACTTCAGTCAAGCTGGAGCCATGTACTTCAAAAACACTGACTGGAAGCTTCTATCTCCTTCCAGAACCAGGGCACCATTGTATAAAAGAAGGATCTCAGACACCAACATTTCAGTACAATTCTGGACCTGTAGATACTCTGCCAGGACTGCTGTGCTGCTACAAGGGCTGCCACTCTGTTGGACATCTGCTTTAAAGCAACTGCTGCCCTGCTGTGCTGACCTACTGCCCACTGCCCCTTTCCCTAGGGAAGAAGAACTGGACCTGCCAACTCCATCTTGGACCCAGGACCCCAGAGTGACTCAAAGGATTAGTCTACTGACCTCCTTATCTGAGCCTCAAGGACATAAATCACTCCTGGACCCATTTCCAGCGAGTTCCTGACCCCAAGTGGTGCCCCTTAGGTCCTGGACCCTTGGTGTTGTTCAGCGGGCTCTTAATACAACCTTTTGGGCTCTTCACAACCAAAAATGTGCCTGTTCAAGCCAGATCAGGGCCGCTCGCACCAAAAATCAGCACAAGCCACCGTAAACCCATCTCTTCATACAGCAAGCCTTGTTCACAATAGATGAACCCTAACCAAAGCACCAGACCTCCTGTCCACGATGCCCGGCATGCTCCTTATGCCACACTGACCACTGGCTGTGATGCACTCCTTCCTCCTTGCAATGCTTTCCAACGCGAACGGGACTCTTTGCACATAACTTGAGAAGGTAAACCTGCAACGGCACTAATCTGGGACGGTATCTGACCCGCGCTCCATCGCTGTCAGTCTGAACTTTTGATTTTGACCTGGTCCAGAGTGACCACATAGCCGTAGTTGGCACCTTATTCTTCAAGGCGCTATGCTGCAGTTTATTCTTTAAAAATTCATAACTCTGGTTCTACTGATTGTGTGGGATCTTTTTGTGTGGTGTTTTCACTGTTTTACTGTTTGAAGTGTTGCACAAATGCTTCACTGATTGCCTCTAAGTTAAGCCTATCAATTATGTGCCAAGCTACCAGGGGGTTGAGCACAGGTTAATTTGGGGTTTGCTTGTGCCTTATCCTGATTACGATTGTGGTTGCTGTGTGACGAGGGCTGGTAAAGAGTCAGAATGTCGAGTTGGAACTGTCGACTTGCACTAATATTGACTTTGAAAGATCGAGACACAGAAATATCGACAGCAAGAATATCGTGGTCAAGAATATCGAGTTTAAGGTAAGAAATATCGCTTTTTAAAATATTGAAGTCATTAATATAGTTTGCAAAAATATAGGGGGTCATTACGATGTAGGGCGGATCGCCACCGCCCGTATGGCGGTGGCGATCCGCCCTACATTTCCCTCCGCCCGCCACCCATTTTCCCCCCGCCATATTAGTATGGCGGGGGGGACCCCGGCGGACGAAGAGACCATCCGCCGGTTTTCCGCTGGTCGACCAGTCAACCGGGCGGAAAAGGGGCTACATATGGTGGCGGTGTCTGCTAGACACCGCCATCCATATTAGCATGGGTGCGGGAAGCAGCCTTTCCGTGGCGAGGCATGCAGAGTTTGCTGTTGGGGGCCCGTTGCGGGCCCCCAGGGTATGGGGGCCTATGGTACCCCCCTACATTGTCATGGACAAGGTGGCAGGCACCGCGTGGTGCCTGTCACCTTGTGCATGACAATGCACACAGTGCATTCCCAGCATTGTGGCGGGCGGTGCTGTGTGCACCGCCCGCCACAATGCTGGGAATGGAGGATGCCACTGCCACAGTGGCGGTGGCATCCTAATCGCTGCTGCGGGACCGCCGAACCACTGGCGGCCGGTCCCAGGACCGCTAGGGTGGCGGGCGGACGAAAGTCCACCCGCCATCCTAATAGGCCCCATAGTTGTTAAAAATATTGTTTTTTTAATTAGTGTTATGTATTTTAGTATGTATTTTAAATGTATGTGCTCTATTTTTTTGTCTAAGTATTGCTTTTTTTTAAAAAATATGTGTGTTAATTTTTTAGTAGATATTAATTTTATTTTAAATTAATTTTGCGTTTTAGTTCCAGAGCGGGTTGTGGGTTTATAGGGGAATAGGGTGGGAAGTAATTTAGGGGCTCATTACGATGGCGGGCGGAAGCACAACCGCCGTGCTGGCGGATGCAAAAACCACCAGTTACCGCCGGCACGCAGCAGTCCACACGCCCGCCCAATTACGATGCGAAAAGCAGGCCAAACACCGCCGGCAAGCCGCAACACCGTCCGCCATCAAAGTGCGCCCGTTCACGTAGCGGCGCAGCACAACTGACACACACCGTCCGACGAAACACGTCCCGCCCGGCGCATAAATTACGATGCCGCAAACAAACGGCTCCCACGGCCAAGAGACACCGCACGTGAAAGAGAGGCGGTAACACGGACGCAGAGCACGGACAACGAAGAAGCGGCACCCCGGGCATGAATCCAGCACTGCAGGCCCTTCCCATGCTTCTGCTGATGCACCACCAAGGACGCAACGTACCGCGGAGACGCAGGTAGGCACACACACAACAAGTGCACGCAAACAACGCACACAGTGCAAGGGCGGAAAAAGCGGACAACCCCCCACCAGCGCGTGTACACTACACATCCACCATTGCATCCACATATGACACACAGGCCAAATCCTAACATCGCGGAACACATGTGTACACACCACCTGGGACTAGGAACCAACCACCCCGTCACGGCCACAAAGCACCGATGACGCCGCCACACATGCGCACAACGCAGAGGCCAACCGCAGCGCCATGCATGCGTCGCACACAGACACAGGGACACAACCAAGCAGCACACACATCAGCCCCACCCCGAACGCACATGACACGTGACAGGCCTGCCACACACATGTCCCCAACGCCCAATTCACGGACAACACCCAACGCCACACAACCGACGCACACATGTCAGTGAAGTCACGCAACAGCAGGACACACCCCAGTGTAACAAACATGGCGAAGCACACAGCGGCGGCAACACCAACTAGGAGAAGCAGGGCCCCTTCGGGAAGAGGAACGCCAGTACCACACTGAAAAACCCATACCACCCTGCACATATGAACAAGACACATGAAACGGAACACCAAAGAGCCCGGGGACCGACAACAGGTGGCCCAAGAATAACATCCACACACAAGGCCCAACGCAGAGCGGAAAGGCAGGCTGCCGCCCACACAAGGGAGAGCAGACAGCACTGAATGACCTTCCATTCCAACTCCGAAACCACAGCCCTACGACAGAAGCCGGTGAATACAGCCATTGTCCAAGAATAGACCAACACAGGCATGCCGAGGAGACCGACCACAGGGCAGATAGCGCATATCACAGAAGCACACAACGGACGGGGAAGAAAGAAGAAAACACTCCCCCATGTCGGCCACATGCAAGTTAATTGGAAGGAGTCACACAGCACTGACCTTGAACTGTCTGAGAAGCATGTGGGAAGAGGGCCCGTGTCCTCCAAACAAGCCAACAGAACACAAGTCCTGTCTCCCTACGACTACACAGAGCTCACAGCAACCCCGGAGCGTGCACATTGCAGACTGCACACACAGCCGGAGCACGACACCTCAACGAACCGCTGCGAAATGGCAACCGCAACACACCTACCCAACTACGCCGAACAGCTCAAGCTGTACAAAACCAACACGATACATACATTGGGATGCGATCTCCTGTCCCTGCTGAACGTAAGTTACTGACTGACTTACCGCATCACATTGTTCAGCTGCGTCATGCCCGTCTTCTACTGTCGGAGGTGTCCCTACCAGCATCCCGTCGAGATATGCCTCTCCAACCCGGCATGTCTGAAGGCGGACCTGCTACCACTACTCCTCCCTCTGGACGCACACGACAGGGCCTGCTCTGCCTATGGGGGCATGGCGTATGTGGCCAACATCGCACCCGCACTGAAATGGGACCACTGTGCCTCCACACGACGGATCATCGAGAACAGCTACATCGAATGTCACGCAGCATGCCCCATCATGGTCCTCCAAGGGACAACTTACGAACAACACCTTGACAGCCACCATCCGCTTCATTGGCTGGCAAACATGTACACCACCAATGACATGGAAGCCCTGCTGGACGGCATCGCATACCTGACAACCTGTAAATACGTCGGACCACAACGCAGGTTCCCCGAGTGACCTATGAAGTCCAACCCCGCACCCATGCTCAGCTTCCGCACGGACTGGCCAGTCACCACCACAACAGCCATACCAAACGACCGGCAACTGTAACCACACCATCAACGACATCGCCATGACATCGGATATGACCGGGACATGCACACTGTTCCCCATCACATCCAGGAACACCGCATGCATCGTGGGAGGCAGTGGCATGGGCTCTGTGTATCGCACCCACATGGACGGAACTGCACGAACAACCAGGACACGACATGGATCCAGCGCACATGGACACACACACCGCTCAGTGGACATGAATAGGTCGCCTGGAGTCTGTGGGTGCTGCACCCCTCCCACCCCCGCCCCGGGAATCCTATACCAGGACCTTTGCATGGACGACAAGTGCATACAACAACAACACGACCCCAGTGACTGTGACATGTCCAGTAACCACCACAGTGCAACAACAAGTGGCACGCCGCTGCATGCACGCAAGCACATGCCCTGATGTCATCTCACATGCACGCGTGCATGAGGAACAACCGCAGCAAACCTGTCACATGGAACTGAGATGGACTGTGCCCATGATGCCGAGCGGTCTGGTAGGCTACATGTATACCGTCTGTGTCAAAGTCCGCAGCTCCGCAGCTATACGTAAATGTACATTAGCACAGCCTTGGCCAAGCAGATGTTACCCCACACCCTATCCCATTTGTAATCATGCTCAGTATATCCTCAACATGTATTCCGCTGCCAGTAGTGTCCACTATACTGCATCACAGAGGACAGAAGACTCAATATAATGTTTGAAACCAAAACTGTCTCCGCTGACTCATTTCACAAGTCTGAATGAGAGAGGATGAGAGTATGTGAAGTACACGGCAGTCGTGACATGACCATGTAGTCCACTGGTATTGGATGTCAACGCAAATGAGTAGCACTACTGTGGAAGACACACATGTGTCGTGTGAAGTCGTATGGACGCAGTGCTCAGGTGGGTGGGTGCGACGGGTAGATGCGCACATGCCAAGTTGGAGCACGCCGTGTTGGGAGGGGTCATGAACAGTACACCACCGCTTCCCTGGGCATTGTGAGAGGACACCTGTCGGGGGGAGTGAACACGTGTGTGCACAGCAGCCGGGCACACGTACAAAGCGGTACCAGGCGCACCTCAGCCCACCCTCTGTGGACAAGCTGGATCCTGTTGTGCGCCCGCCATGCCCCTTGACAAGGCACACACAGCCCCAGTCGACCAGGTGTAACCCCAACATAGTCAATCCGCACAGGCGATACAGGGCACGGGATGGCAGTGGAGCATGGTGTGTGAGAGGTCTCCTCGCGCTCCTCCTGGTCATATCACGCAGGCAATAGAACCTCAACGTCTAGCATGGCACAAGTCAGATGGAAGTGTAGGGGGACGCACCACAGCACGAGCAGCACTGACGTCACGGGAGGTGGCTCGCACCATCCCATCCATTGCCCATCATACCAACCACGCCACATGCCATTGCGACTAAGTGCAAGCGCGTGCGCCACCACCCCCGAGCCCTCCCCAGAGAGGCCAAAGAGTGAATGTGTGGGCCATCAGCCACAGACGGACGCGGCATGGCCGCAAGGGCAGCCACAGCCACTGGGTGTCGCAGGTGGCGGATCCGGAAGGCGAAGACTGTGATGCATAGTCCATGCAGGCCGGGTCTCCATTTGGGGCACCACGCAGGTGGACGGCGTCCCGCCACACATCATACCCTGGACCCACACATACACTCCTTGCCCTCTCTGGTGCGAGCTTGGGGCTGCCTGTGCAAGCGCTAGCCTCGCAGGTGAGCATGCATATTGGGGGGCGAGGGGAGGACATGAGGGCTGGGGCGAAGATGACTGTATCACTGTCAGTTAGTACAAGGGATGACCCAGATGTGGAAAGGAAGAGACGTGTCCCGTGTGTACTGCAACTAGTCGCCAATCCAACTACCCCCCATGTCCGGAATGTAAGCCCGCACCTAGGCCCGCCCATCCGCCACATCGAACATACCACCAGCACGACAACCTTCCCATTCGAAACACTGACTGGGGGTGGCGACCAGTGAACAATCATGTGTAGCCTACCCACGCGTACATGTGGGCCCTCCATGATCCATGTCACCTGCGGCAAAGACATGACATGCGCAATGAGGGAAGTGAGGAGAGCTGTCCGCCCCACGCGCAGAAGGTGCATCAGCTCCACAGACCCAGCAGCGAGTCCAGCAGGGGTCAAATGTGCAGGGGCAGCTGTGCCTGGTGTGAAGGCACATGCATATAGACAGCACATCGACCAATGTGTAGTCTGCCCACATCCACAGTCCATCATCATGCGGACATAGGAATTGAACACAGGGCAACACATCTTAGTTGGTGCACCCACCGTGACCAACAATGCGCAATCATCGACGTACCCGCCCTGTGCATGGCCCCCACCCAACGGAGGCACATCCAGTGCCACCATCCCACACACACAAGCCTTCCACGGAACATGCTATGTCCAATGGTCAGTACAGAGTCAGCGCCCATCTGGTGGATCCTGAACAGGAGACACATGCACACACATGCCAGCTCCCACTATGTACGTCTGCCACCTGGCACGTGCAATGTAACCTCTCACCTGTGACGTGTGACTGCAAGCACACAGCCGTCTTGGCATGGGGCTGTCAATGTGGACACCAGTCAATGTTTCGGGAGCTGTGATCCGTACAGTGCTGTACATAGGGTGCAGTGCTGACACCTACTACTGTCTCATATCCCCTCGTGCCACAGGTCCCACTTGTATTGGCCGCTCAGCCCGTGCCCACATCGTCGTCGTCGTGTGCCATACTCATCCAGCCTCGGAAGCAGTTCCATGCTCAGCAGACACTCATGTTGCCGTGGCGTTGCCGCTTGACGAATATGCAGTCAGTCCCCATCAGCACGCCCCGCAAGTCATTGGGGCCTAGATCCCCATGTGCATGCACATGGCAGTGGTATGTCTCACTTGCCATTGCCATTGTTGGGAGACCTGTGTAAGTGTATTGTGGCCGTGCCGTCCCAGCTTGACAGCTGGGCTGTGGCTCATGTGCTTGCTCAGTCATGTCAGTGATGTGTATGCGAAATTGCTATGTGCCGTGTTGCTTTGACATGTGTCCTCTGCCATTTAACCCAGGCGGAGACCGAACATTGACCGCCCATACCAATTGCTGGCGGACATGGAGGATACTGAGGTCATAAGGAAGTTTCGGCTGGACAGGCCAACCCTGCATTGACTGTGTGCCATGTTAGAGCCCCATCTCCGTCCCCGCAGGGTGAATCCGACTGCTGTCACCCCCACGGCTAAGGTGATGGCCGCCATGCATTTCTTCGCCACTGGGTCATTCCAGCACACAGTGGGCAGTGGAGGAGGGATGTCCCAGCCCATGTTCAGCAAGGTGCTGAGGGATGTACTGGCAGCCATGATGCTGTACCGGAACAGGTACATCAGATTCCCCAGGGCTCGTGAATTGGCGGCAGTGAAGGGTGCATTCTATGCCCTTGGCAGAATCCCACACGTCGTGGGAGCCATTGACTGCACACATGTTGGCCTTGTTCCACCACAGGCCACTGAGCACCTGTACCGCAACAGGAAGCACACGCACTCCCTGAATGTGCAAGTGGTGTGCCTTGCGGACATGGTGATCACCCACGTGTGTGCAAAGTTCCCAGGCTCGGCCCATGACGCACACATAATGCGCAACAGCATCTTGCCACGACTGATGGCCAATCTGCAACAGGATCGTGGCTGTATTGTCGGTGAGTATGTGGAGTGGTGTAGCGTGCTGGTTGTGCGATGCTGTCCCCTGTCCAGTTGGAATAGCAACGGTTCTCTGTGTCCCTCACACCCAGGTGACTCTGCGTATCCGAATGGGGCATGGCTGCTCAGTCCATTGAGGAATCCTCGCACCCCAGCAGACGATCGATACAATGAGGCACATGGGAGGACCAGACGTGTGGTCGAGCGTACCTTTGGCCTCCTCAAGTCCAAGTTCAGGTGCCTGGACCGCACCGGGGGTGCACTGGCGTACTCCCCACAGAAGGTGTGCCAGATAGTGGTGGCGTGCTGCATGCTGCACAATCTGGCCATTCGGAAGCAGATCCCCCTCATTGTGGATGACGGAGATCAACCAGGGCCCCAGCCCGCAGACCAGGACAGCTCGAGTGAGGTGGACAGCGGAGAGGAGGAAGCTGGGAATGTGCGCCAGCAGCTCATCGCCCGCTACTTCACTTGACGGTGAGTGTCCATGTACGACGGATGATGTGTCTGTATCTGTGCAGGTGTGTGTGTGCTGTGTCAGGGTGGCCGTATGTTCACTGCGTGCAGTGTGTCAACGCTCCATGGCCAGGGTAGTATGCCACTGTTGGTGACTGTGGCATTGTGCCCTATTGCTCTGTGCGATGTGTGTACATTGCTTGTAGTTGTTGACATGTACTGTGTGATGGGTGTGTGACACACTCATTGAATGTGCTCCTGTTCTGTCTCCCACCCCTAGGTCCCTACAGGCCCTCCGGATTCCATTGCCATGCCACGCATCAGGTGCCTTTCCGCCCAAGGTGGCCGTTGTATTCCGTACAAATAAAACACAGGGCACAAACAGCAGTTAGTGAAAAAGGTGCATTTATTACAAACTGTGACATGTGATTGTGTGTAAGGTGATGACAAAAGTGGTGCGTGCAGTGACAATGAGCTGTCAGTCATGGCTGCGTGAAGCTCAGGGTGTACCCACTGGTTCTATGTCCATAGTCCAACACACACATGCCATCCAGATGGCTGTGTGGAGTGGGATCGTAGAGCAAGTCAATGCATTGGCTGGTCAAGGAAGGCTGGCGGAAGGCTGGCTGGCTGCCTCACTTGCGACTGGAGCGTGCGAAGTCCTCCCGGGAGATCTGTTTCCTCTTCGGACGGCCCCTTCCACGTTTGGGAGGGGGGGGTGTGTGGTGGCAACCTGCTGGTGGTGGGTGAGGTGTGCTCACTGGCTGTGGACGCAGGGGAAGTGGACACTGCTGCCCGACCCTGCGCCCTAGCAGGTGGTGGCGGAGGTGGTGTTGCTGGCCTTGCCTGTGACCCCACCGCCACCACCAGCTGGCCCATGAGGTCCACGAGTTGGTCCATACGGGACACGAATTGGCCCATATGGGCGTCCATGGACCTCAGCACCCCCAGCACCTCCCGCGTGTCTGTAGCAGACCTGGCCCATTGTCCTTGGGCCTCTTCATAGGCCCCAAGGACTCTGGCCATTTGAGGCAGGGCATGGCTCCCAGGGAGGCTGGCGTTTCCCTGACCCTGCTCCTCCTACCAGTCCTGCTGCCACCGGCCTGCCCACTAGCCACATTGCACACCACGGTCCTCGCTGTGGCTCCCAGGGTGGATCCAGTCGGCCGGGCCACCACCTGTGCTGGGGCTGGTGCCAGCGAAGACGTGGTGGTGGTGGTGGCGGTGGTGGTCGGTGCGGCGATGGTGGCGGTTGCGGCAGTGGTAGTGGCCGCAATGACCGTGGGTGTGGCCACAACGACAGTGGCAGCAGGGGGCTGGGACTGTTCAGCATCCCTGGATGATGGGTTGGTGGGTAGGAGGGGTCCTGGGGAGCGGCTGGGCCCTGCCACGCCAGATGGGCCTGCTTGGTGGTCCGTGTCCGAAGAGGATGACAGATCCTCCAGATCCGTGTGTCCTCGTTGGGGGCTTGTGGGCTGGCTGTGCTGGCTGCTGTCTCCATCCCCAGCATCCGGCAGTTCGTCACCTGTGGAGAGAATGAGATTTGTTATTGTGTTGCACCTGGCGAAGTATGTATTTGTCGTCTGACATTGGCAGTTCGTGCAATCTCGTACATGGGTTTCCCGGAGGCGAGTGTGTGGCTGTGGCATCTGTAGTTGTGTGTGCTAGGCAATGGGACTGTGTGCTGTGCACATGTGGCATGGGACGGATTGGCCATGCCGATGGGTGTGTTGCTGTGCCCCTACTCATTGTGACTCTGGTGTATGCGGGCTCCTGGCCCATCCTGGGTCTGGTTTGTACTTTGCTTTTGGGGTTCACATGGAACGCTTAGGAACGCATATGGCAACATGGGGGCCATGCCCCAGATTCGCATTTGGGAGGGGATATGCTTTTGGGGTTCAAATGGAACGCTTAGGAACGCATATGGCAACATGGGGGCCATGCCCCAGATTCGCATTTGGGAGGGGATATGCTTTTGGGGTACATGCTGTGAGCCATGGGTGCCGAACGTGACATGTGTTGTGGCAGCATGACAGTGCATGGTTTGAGGTGTGTGCATGCTTGACATGGCCTGCATATTTGCTGTCTGTTGTGATTACTGGACATGGCATTGGACGCATCGTTATGAGTGAGTGATAGTTGTGTGCCAGCCAACGTATTGCAGTTGTCCCATCTCCTTGGTGTGCGTGCTGCCCTGTGCCATGTGCATCACTGCAGTGCTCGGGGGTGTGGCCCATGTTGTGTGTTGTTGCTCACAGTGTGTCGTGCGCTTCATTGACTTCTGGCACATGGTTGGTCATGGGCATGTGTCTTAGCGTGACTGCTGTATGTGTGGCAGCTGTGCGGATGACATGCCTTTCATGAGACTGGGGCTGACGGATGGGATGGATGGTATGTTGTATGTGCATGGTGTGTCTGTGAATTTGATGGGTTCAGTGGTGTTCGTGTGCATTTATGTTGTTCCGCTCTGTTGCGTCTAGTGTTGTTTGTCTTACATAGGCGTAGTTGTGGGGTGTGTGGTTGACAGGCAGTAGGGGCTACATGGACAGGACTTCAATGGTGTTTCGGTTGTGTGTGATGAGTTGCACAGTGGCTGCCGTGTGGGACTATATTCAGTGTGGCTTGTGCATGCAGACGTGGCTCCTTGGGTGTTGCTATGTCTGTGATGGGTCATGTGGGGTGTGAGTCTGTTGTTCATGTCCGTGTGCACATTGTTCACTTGTTCGTGACGGTGGGCGGTGCTGCGTGTTCGTCTGCTACGTGACATGTCCCATGTGTTGGTCGTGTCATGGTCCTCATGCCTCCAGTAATCCAGCCCTGTCCAGTTTCCCACCTGCAAGTTGTTCGTGCGTGCACTGTACTGGATGCCACATGGCTCTAAGCGGGGGTGCTCCATGTTGCAGGTCTGTGGGGGTGGGGGGTGTTGTGGGTCGTGGGGGTGGCTGGACACCCACTGACACCGATTGCTGTGGACCGTGATGTCTGCCTTTCGGCTGTCGTTGTGCACTGCGGTGGCTGACACGTGGCTGTGGGGTGTGGGGGATGCTCCTCCTTGCTGTGCTGTGGGACTGGGGCCTGGTGTGTGTTGTACTTGGGCTGTCCACCCTCCCACCCACTGCACTTTGTGTTCCTGCCACTTACCTGTTACTTGTCGGTTAGTGCAGCTGTGGCGGACACATGGGTGTGGTGGGTGCTCGTTGTGGCGCTTCTGGCATATTTGGGGACCTGTTGGTGGTTACGTGGCTGGCTGAGTGTACACATGTCCCCACGCATCTTACAGTTGTTCGGTTTGGGCTGTGTGTGGTAGTGTCTGTTGCATGTGTGTGTGATGTGTTGTGTATTGTGTGCTGGACATGGGGGTGTTTGTCCCTGGGAGCTGTGGCATGGTAGTTGCGCATGTGAGTACATAGCGGTGTGCTGGTATACATTAGTTTGTACTTACCAGCCTCCACTCCCCCTGCTAATCCGGCGAGGATCTCCGGATGTATTACGACTCGCACCTTCTCCTCCCACGCTTTGAAGGTCTTAAAGAGCGCGGGATTCCCTCCGCCAGTGACGGCAGCCAGCTCTCTGTTTTTGCCCTCCTTCTTCTTGACCAGGCTCTTGACGTCATTCCAACGTTTGTTAATCTCGACTCTGTTCCTGGGCAGGGTCCCGACTGCATTGACCTGGTCTACGATCCGGTTCCACATTCTGTTTCTGGTGGCTAGTGGTGTGTGCTGGACCATGTTCCCATAGATTTGTGGGTACACCTTGATGATCTCGTCGACCATGACCGTCAGCTCCATGGGCGTGAACTTGGGCATCCTTTGTGGTGCCATGGTGTTTGTGGTGCTGGTGCGGTATGTGTTGTGTAATGTGCAGGGGGTTTGTGGTGCCGGGGTGTGGTGGTGGTGGTGGTGGTGGTGGTGGTGTTTGGTGGTGGTGGTGGTGGTGGTGGTGGTAGTGATGTGTGCGTTTCTGTGGTGTGCTGCTGTCCTTGCTGTGTCACTGTGTCCTCTCCTCTCCTCTCTGGTTTGCAATGTAGCAAGGGGTTGTGGTCTGTGGGAGTGCTGCTTTTGTACTCACCTATGTGGGTGTGTCCTCATGGTCTGTTGTTTTCAGGTGTGTTGTGTCTGGGGTTCTGGCCTTTGTATTTTTTGTTTGTCCGGGGGTGTTTTCGGGATGTGTACTGTGCTTGTGTATTTGTGCGTGCCTTGCTGTGTGGACTTGTTGGCCATGTTGTGTGCTATTGGTTTTGTGTGCGGATGGTTTCTGTGCAGGTACGTTGGCGCCATGGCTTCTGCCGTGTCGATTCTCATCGGCGTTGTTTGCGCTGGCGGGCGGTATATTTGTGGTTTTCCGCGCTCATGGCGGTGCGATCGTAATTTCACGTGCGGTGTGTCGGCCGTGTGGGCGGGCGGTTTTGTGTTGTCGTGCGTGTTTCCGTCCGTGGCGGGCGGTTTGACTCCGACTCGGACGATGGCGGGCGGTATTTTGTGTGATTTTTCCGCCGATGGCGGTTTTCGGTTTGTGTAATCGTAATGGCGTGGTCGGTGTTCAGGCGGTGTGTGCGGGCGGATTTTTGCCGCTTCCATGCCTGGCGGATTTATTTACGCCGGGTATCGTAATGGGCCCCTTAATTATTTAATTATAATAAATTAAATATTAATTTTTATTTATTAGTATTTATTTAATTTAGATTTTATAGTGTTAATTGTGGGAATTAATTTATTATTAATTAATTAATAATTGGCTGTTAATTATTTATTAATTAATTAATTGGTAAATATGTTAATTGTGTCATTTTTTTAAGAGCGGGTTGTAGGTTTATAGGGGAATAGGGTGGGAAGTAATTTAATTATAATTAAAGTTTTTTTTTTTTATTAATTAATATTTTTTTATTTAGTTAATATTTTATAGTGTTAATTGTGGGAATTAATTTATTATTAATTATTTATTAATTGGTTGTTAATTATTATTAATTAATTGTTAATTTTGTCATTTGTTTAGGAGCGGGTTGTGGGTTGATAGGGGAGTAGAGTGGGAAGTAATTTAATTTTAATATATTTATTCATATTTTTTATATAATATTTATTAAATTTTACTTTATAGTGTTAATTGTGGAAATTAATGTATTAATAATTATTTATAATTTGCTTGTTGTTATTAATTAAATAATTATTTGCTAATTAATTATGTTAATTGTGTCATGTTTTTAGAAATGGGTGATGGGGTTTATAGGGGAATAGGGTGGGAGGTAATTTATTTTTAAATAATTAATTATTTGTTAATTAATGCTAATTAATTAATTAAAATTTAGATATGGCAATTGTGTAATTAATTTGATGTGTGAGTTGTGGGGTTTATAGTGGTAAATGGTGGGAAGTAAATTTTTTTAAATTAATTAATGATTTTTGGTTAATTGATATTAATTTACTATTGTAAAATTAGTTATGGAAATTGTGTAATTATTTTTAGGTGTGTGTTGTGGTGTTTATTGGGGTAGAGGGTGGAAAGTAATTTAGTTTAAAATAATTAATCATTACTTGATCATTAATAGTTATTTATTTCTTAATAAATATTTTTGGTAATAGTTAATTTTTTATTTTGCTTGTGGATTTTGGTTATATAGGCGTAACGTTTGGTTAGTATATTAATTTTTATCTGTTTTAATGTTTTTTTAAATTAATAATGTTTGTTTAATTGATAAATAATTGTGTTAATTATGGAGGTACACTTTAAAAAAAATTTAGATGTGTGTTGTAAATTGTGTGGTGTTATAGGGTAGGCAAAAAAATATTATATTTATGTAATAAATAATGTTTTTGATTATAAATAATTTTTATTGCAAAATATTTGTTTGTAAATTATTTTTAAATTTTTAGAAAATAATCTTTGTATGTAATTTTTAGATTTTTTTAACATTATATTATGGGGCCGATTCTGATGCGGGTTGGAAAAGCTTCCCGACCGAATCGGTTGGGAAATGATGTCCGACCCACTCGGATCGGGAAAGTCCGACCGGCGGAGTAGGATGCATCCGGATGCTTCCAGATACGATTTGGTTGAACTCCCATTGACTTCAATGGGAACATTTGTTCCTAACCGCATCAGAATTGGGCCCTCGGTCGGGAAGACACGTTCCCGATCCGATTTGGAAGGAGCAAATGCCGTTAGGAGGCCTTCCTAACCGCATCAGAATCAGGCCCTCGGTCGGGAAGCTTTTCCAACCCGCATCAGAATCGGGCCCTATGTTTCTATGTTTTGTAAGTTTTTAAACATTTTTATATCTGTTTTGTTTTTGGAATTGTTATTATCTTTTATATTGTAGTTGATATTTTGTTTGTTTTTACATTTAAATTTTATTCAGTGGGAATAGAAATTTTTACCCCTCCGCTATCCAACACTTTCCCTGCTGCTGTATTCGCAGGAGTGGGAATAGTAATTTATACTCCTCCGCTACCCAACACTTTCCCTACTGTTGCAGTCACTGGAGTGGGAATAGTAATTTTTTCCCCTCCGCTATCCAAAACTTTCCCTACTGTTGCACTCGCTGGAGTGGGAATAGTAAGTTTTACTCCTCCGCTATCCAACATATTCCCGACTGTTGCACTCGGAGTGGGAATAGTAATTTTTTCCCCTCCACTATCCAACACTTTCTCTACTGTTGCTCTTGCAGGAGTGGGAATAGTAATTTTTTCCCCTCCGTTAGCCAACACTTTCCCTACTGTTGCACTCGCTGGAGTGGGAATAGTAATTTTATCCCCTACGCTATCCAACACTTTCCCTACTGTTGCACTCACTGGAGTGGGAATAGTAATTGTATCCCCTCCGCTAAACAAAACTTTCCCTACTGTTGCACTAGCTGGAGTGGGAATAGTAATTTTTACTCCTTCGCTATTCCACACATTCCCTACTGTTGCACTCGCTGGAGTGGTAATAGTAATTTTTACCCCTCCACTATCCAACACTTTCCCTACTGTTGCACTCATTGGAGTGGGAATAGTAAATTATTCCCCTCCGCTATCCAACACTTTCCCTACTATTGTATTCACTGGAGTGGGAATACTAATTTTTACCTCTCCGCTATCCAACACTATCCCTACTGTTGCACTTGTTGGAGTTGGAATAGTACATTTTTATCCTTCGCTATCCAACACTTTCCCTGCTGTTGCACTCGCTGGAGTGGGATTAGTAATTTTTACCTATCCGCTATCCAACACTTTCCCTATTGTTGCATTTCCTGGAGTGGGAATAGTATTTTTTACCTATCCGCTATCCAACACTTTCCCTACTGTTGCATTCGCTGGAGTGGGAATAGTAATTTTTACCTCTCCGCTATCCAACACTTTCCCTACTGTTGCACTTGCTGGAGTGGGAATAGTAATTTTTACCCCTCCGCTCTCCAACACTTTCTCTACTGTTGCCCTCAATGTAGTGCAAAATGTAGGTTTAAAAAATATTAAATATTTTAATATTTTAATTTATAATATAATTTTTTTAAATTAATTTTTATGTTACCGTTGTATATATATATATTTATTTATAATTTTTAATATATTTATAACATTTTAAAATTAATTAAAATTATGATGTATTAATTGTTTTTAAGAAAATATATATATATTGTATTTTATATGTGTATGTTTATTTTTTTACATTAAATTTATTACTTATAATTGTTAATATTTACAAATAAATGTAAATAATTTTTTTAAAGTTTAATTTATTATTTAATTTGTTTTACATTACTTTTTATACATATAAAAAATGATATTTTGTACATCGATATTTTTTACAACAATATTTTTTTCCGATATTTTTGTGCTTACCATTATGAAGATAAGAGGTCAATATTTTTGACAACGATATTTTTGTCACAATATTTCTGTAGGTCGATATTGTTGTTGTCGATATTCTGTCAGTGATCCACGAGGGCTCACACCCCAGTCAATCAGTAACCGAATTTCTAACAGACCCCATTCCACCACGTGACCCTATTCCAACTCCTAGACCTGTTCCATAGCCCATCCCAATTTCTCCGGCTTACCTAATTCATTCACCTCCTTCCTATATTCCACCTGTCCACATAACACCATATAACTCAAAATCTTGCCATAGCCAAAAACCTCACCATACCCATGAACATACCAACCTGGAAACCCCAGGCTACGGCTGGGATTTATTTTTCCTATGGAGTGAACCCTTGCATTTGATTTTACATCGTTTAGTTCACTAGCCTTGTCTATGGGTAGTTTGTTCTGATCGAAAGGGGATTTATCCTCATGTTCAGGGGAGATTTGCAGATTAGCATCAGGGATTTTTTGGAAGGAAATTCAAGTGCAGTTAGTGTCCTTACAGTATCTATTAGAGATTGTTTCCCTCTGAAAGCAAATTGGGTGACTACATCTTAAACATCACTATTCCTGTATCTTTTATTCTATCTTTTATGCTATCAAAAGATGTAAACGCCTTCCTTTGTCAAATGATGTAAATGGGTTTTAGACTTTCGATCAAAGTCAGTGGTTGTTTTGTTCACTATGGCAGTCTTACTGCATGGAGGATTCAGCTTCCTAGACCAAAGCACAAGCTTTGATTGGATCACTCCTTGTGTCAATCAACATGGTTCAAAAATACCTATGGGAATTTCATCTGGATAAGCTGGGGAATTTCATCTTGATAAACTGTTAGAGGTCCATCTACTTGAAGGCAGAAGTTGGAACTCTTGTATGCATGGTAAGAGCTTTCTCCTTCTCCGTTAGAGGTACATTCACTCACTATAAACAGTGCCCCTCATAGCCTGAGAGGAGATGGTCACTCCACCAGAATCCCGGGGATGTGATGGTCAGTGTATCGGATGGGCCTTGTCAATGGTGCAGCCTGAGGGAATGGGCAAAGGAGGACTTACAAAGTGTTGCACCAACAAAGTGTTGCTCAGTTTGGACAAGGCTTCCTCGACCTTGCCTAATCTATCAATGATAGGAACCAAAGATACAGTAAGTGAAGATATTACATTTTTGAATATTTCAGCAGCCAGAGTCGCTAAAGAGTCTTGCATGTAGCTCATAAGTCGGGGTCCGGTATCCTGGTTTGCATCTGCCGCTGGAGTAGATGGAATAATAGGTGGTAGTTTTTTCGACTTGACATTCCGGTCCTGCTTGTTTCTCTTACCCCCTCTGTTATTGGTTAACTCTGGGTTAGTCTACTTAATTGGGCAAACAGGTGGTTGACTATATGTGGGATCACATCCCTCATTGGTATCAACAGTCAGAGTGATAGTATAGTGGAAGAGCCTGGCTAACCGGGGCCCAAGAGAGATGGAGGAAGAGCAGTACTGTGGGAGGGCAACCCAACAGACACATATGAATCAGGGGAATCTTCTTCAGTCTCCAAAAGTGGCTTCGGCAAGGAGGTCAGGGACAAACTCCATTCTGCCAAGTCAATTTCCCTGCTAATAACCCCCACAACTCTTTGCAAAAAAACATCTAATGTACAACTAGGAGTGGACTTCCCAGGGGCAGGTGCAGCCTTTCATTTCCCCATAGGCACTTAGTGGGAGCTCAAGGTGTAAATAAGAGAATTTGGCACAGAAAACCAGTGAATCAAAGAACTGTTAATAACAACAATATGAGTCGGTACGTCTTAAATGCAGATATAAAAGGGGTGGCCCAACCCCGGCTCTTCCTCGGGCTGACGGGCGCAGACAGGCCCGCTCTTGGCCCAGTCTTCGCGCAGGCCATGCCCGGGCATGAACCGCGCTCGTCCCACAGTGCGGGACGCCTCCACTCCTCTTATGGCACACCAGTACCTGAAAACAACGTCACTAGGCAGAAATTGCTGGGGAGTGTGGTCTCCTCCTCTCCGGCGCTCAACACTGCAGCTCCCTGGGCAGCAAGACGAAGGTCCCGCAGTGCGGAACGCCTCCACTTCTCCGCTCCGGTGCCTGGAAACAGCATCACTGGGCAGGGATTGCTGGGTGTGGTCTCCACCTCCCCAGCGCAAGATGGCAGCTCCCTGGGCAACAAGACGAGGGCATCAATTAGGTAATTTGTGTTGGTTTGTCATTGACTACCATCAGCAAACCCATTTAGATCCTTGTGGCTCATCAAATTGGTGATTCTCTTTTATTCTAACTGCCAATAATTTTGCCACAATCATATAGTGTTCATTTAATAATGTTATTGGGTGAAAGGATTTTAGGTCTTCAAAATGTGTTCCTGATTTTAGAAAGCTCACTATTTTTCCAATATCAAATGATTCTGGCACCTCTCCACCTTTCCACCTTCTAGAATACTATTTGTCAGCCTGGTTAAATATTTGTAAATACTCTCACTAAAGGCTTCATTTAACTCAGATGGAAACCCATCATTTCCACATTCCTAAATATTGGACACATTGAAAAAGGGTTCAGCAGTTGACAAAAGCTTCTTAACATGAGTTAAATTAACTTCTTCCTGCATACTATTAATATTCTTATAGTTCGTGGATCTCCTCAACCTTGCTTGTTGCACGTTTACTATAAGGACATTGCAACACCATAATTGTGCTTTTATATTTGTCCCATGTAGCCCTGTCTAAAAGATTTTCTGAATACCTGCTCTACTCATAACAGTTCTGAAAATAAGTGCTATCATTTAAATTATTTTCTTTATGCTGTTTCTTCTTTAAATCCTCTTTGGTTTTGAGTCATTCATCTCTGTTTCTTGGGGAGTTCTTTACAATTAAATTCCAATGAATGCAGCGGACCTTTATTTCTCACTTCTCTATCTTTTCCTTTCTCCTTTTCCTGGTTAGCCTTTCAAAAGAGATCATCAGATATATGGGGTCACTTTAAAGGCATCCAAAGTACAGAAAGATTAGCCAATCCATCATTGTGTACACAATTTCATCTATGAAGATAGTTACCTCTTTCAACCAATTCTTATCTTCTAAATGCATTTTATTAAAAGTTCATCTCTTAATCTACTGGGTTTTAGAAGATAAATTGGCATTTAGGTCAATTGTTCAATGGTTTGATAAAGCACTTGAAAAAAATGTATCTACACTCTCCACAGTATTTGATACCAAAAAGACGTCTAATAGGCCAGCTAGGTATCCTTTAGAATAGACATATACACTCAATTTTTTCAGATACTTTTTTCTCAATGACTCATGTAGACCTAGACCTGAAAGATAACTCAAAAATGTTTTTGGAGTCTGATGTTTTTTTCTTCAATTTAGTTTAAAAGACCAGGCAGTGGTGTTCTTGATAAAATTAAAGTCTCCCCCGTGTAGAATTTCACCTTTCAAGGGCCTTAAATCCAAAAATGAATGTACAAATGTGGTCTGATCATCCTCTATAGGGACATACATGTTGGCTATGATCAACTGTCTTGAGTTAATATAGCTAGTGACCCAAAGAAATAGGGAACCTTAATCAATTTATATATTTTTATCTTTAACTTTTTAAAGATGTATTAAGTTAAGCCTCTGTGTGCCACAACAGGTTCAGAGCAATCTATGTTGAGACCATGCCTTAACATACTGAATCCTTTAGTCTGTTAACAGCGATATGTGTTTCTTACACAAGCCTCAATCACCTTCCATTTGCACCCATTATCAGGCCCATTTGCATTGAAGGAAAATATTTTCAAATTTGACATTCTCTAAACAAATTACCAATTTCCGTCTGTCACCTTAACATAGTTGAGTGTACTGATGCAAGGCTTATTAAGATCTTGCAATACAGTGGCTAATTGTCAAAAGTGTTTTTCTCTCTAGTAAAGTGCTACACGCAAAAGTGCAATAACTCCCTGCTTTAAATGCGTCACCCTTGTGTCCTCAATCTCCCTTCTGCTGTAACCGTTTCCCATTCCAAACCATCCCTCCCAATTTCAATAGATCTATCCCACCTTGGAATCACCTTTCCAAAATTATTTTTACGTAGCGCTATGTCATGCGCTTCTAGTCAAATCCAACATTATGCGGAGACACATCCTAATATCTATCTTGCAACTATTTTAAACCACATATTTCGATTCAGCATATTGCTAGAAGGGCTTCAAAAAGGATTTGATAAATATTTTGATTTGACTTAGAAGGTCTCTTGCTTTTAGGACTTGCCTGAAGAATGACTATTTTTGGTTGAAAGGGGGCCCCAAAGCCATTAATTCTGTTATGAGAAGGTTGGATTTTCACTGATGTTTAGAGGTTTCAAATATCATATTGGAAAAAGACTGAAGGGAAAATCTGTACCACTTTTAAAGAAACAGTCTTGTATGGCTCGGTGAAAGATCTGTTCTTCAATCCTAAGTCTGTAAAATTCAAGAAGATCATTCAGGGGGCCTTAGTATTTCCAGTGGGGCCCATTAGACCTCTTGGGCTTGTATTATTGTCAAGTCACCTTGAAAATCAGGCAAAATATACTTTTTGACAATTAGATCTATTAATCAGGTTTCTGAAGATATGTCCATTGCTTTTTCAGGTATCCCAAGAAATAGAAGATTGCCTTGGTATGATCTGGTTTTCAGGTCTTCTTACTTCCCTCTGATTTCAACCACCTATCCATGTTTATGCTGATCTTCTATATCCAAGTAAATTTGTGCCATGTGAGCCAATCTGTGTGCTATGGTGTCAAATGTCCTACTGAACTCATTAAAAAGACATCTAGCTGTCATCACTGAAGTACAGACAGCGCGTCTTTGGAAGGCATATCACAGCAGCCCAAGGAGGGTCTACTGTGCTCTCCTGTGGCAAGATGCCATTTGATAAGTAAAAAAAAGCCAGCTTTAGGGGGTTACAGCAATGCTGTTTTCTGTTTTCTAGGAATCAACATGGTTAAAAAATACCTATGGGAATTTCATCTGGATAAGCTGGGGAATTTCATCTTGATAAACTATTAGAGGTCCATCTACTCGAAGGCAGAAGCTGGAACTCTTGTATGCATGGTAAGAGCTTTATCCTTCTCCGGTAGAGGTACATTCTCCCACCAATACACTGACCATCACATCCCCAGGTTTCTGGTGGAGTGACCATCTCCTCTCTGGCTATGAGGTGCACAGTTTATAGTGAGTGAATGTACCTCTACAGTAGAAGGAGAAAGTTCTTACCATGCATACAAGAGTTCCAGCTTCTGCCTTCATGTAGATGGACCTCTAACAGTTTATCAAGATGAAATTCCCCAGCTTATCCAGATGAAATTCCCATAGGTATTTTTGAACCATGTTGATTGACACAAGGAGTGATCCAATCAAAGCTTGTGTTTTGGTCTAGGAAGCTGAATCCTCCATGCAGTAAGACTGCCATAGTGAACAAAACAACTACTGACTTTGATCGAAAGTCTATAACCCATTTACATCATTTGACAAAGGAAGGCATGTACAACTTTTGATAGCATAAAAGATAGAATAAAAGATACAAGTATAGTGATGTTAAAGATGTAGTCACCCAATTTGCTTTCAGAGGGGAAACAATCTCTAATAGATACTGTAAGGACACTAACTGCACTTGAATTTCCTTCCAAAAAATCCCTGATGCTAATCTGCAAATCTCCCCTGAACATGACGATAAATCCCCTTTCGATCAGAACAAACTACCCATATACAAGGCTAGTGAACTAAACAATGTAAAATCAAATTCAAGGGTTCGCTCCATAGGAAAAATAAATCCCAGCCGTAGCCTGGGGTTTCCAGGGAGGTATGTTCATGGGAATGGTGAGGTTTTTGGCTATGGCAAGATTTTGAGTTATATGGTGTTATGTGGACAGGTGGAATATAGGAAGGAGGTGAAGGAATTAGGTAAGCCGGAGAAATTGGGGTGGGTTATGGAACAGGTCTAGGAGTTGGAATAGGGTCACGTGGTGGAATGGGGTCTGTTAGAAATTCGGTTACTGATTGACTGGGGTGTGAGACCTTGTCACACAGCAACCACAATCGTAATCAGGATAAGGCACAAGCAAACCTCAAATTAACCTGTGCTCAACCCCCTGGTAGCTTGGCACAGAACTTATAGGCTTAACACAGAGGCAATCTGTGAAGCATTTGTGCAACACTTCAAACAGTAAAACAGCGAAAACACCACACAAAAAGATCCCACACAGTCAGTAGAACCAGAGCTATGAATTTTTAAAGAATAAACTGCAGCATAGCGCCTAGAAGAATAAGGCGCCAACCACGGCTATGTGGTCACACTGACAGCGATGGAGCGCGGGTCAGATACCTTCCCAGATTAGTGCCGCTGCAGGTTTACCTTCTCAAGTTTTGTGCAAAGAGTCCCATTCGCGGTGGAGAGCATTGCACTGAGAGCATCACAGCCAGTGGTCAGTGTGGCATAAGGAGCATGCCGGGCGTCGTGGACAGGAGGTCCACTCATGTTGAGAAGCTTTTCTCAACTGCTGAACCCTTTTTCAATGTGTCCAATATTTAGGAATGTAGAAATGATGGGTTTCCATCTGAGTTAATTGAAGCCTTTAGTGAGAGTATTTACAAATATTTAAGCAGGCTGACAAATAGTATTCTTGAAGGTGGAAAGGTGGAGAGGTGCCAGAATCATTTGATATTGGAAAAATAGTGAGCTTTCTAAAATCAGGAACACATTTTGAAGACCTAAAATCCTTTCACCCAATAACATTATTAAATGAACACTATATGATTGTGGCAAAATTATTGGCAGTTAGAATAAAAGAGAATCACCAATTTGATGAGCCACAAGTATCTAAATGGGTTTGCTGATGGTAGGGAATGAGAAACCAACACAAATTACCTAATTGATGCCCTCGTCTTGTTGCCCAGGGAGCTGCCATCTTGCGCTGGGGAGGAGGAGACCACACTCCCCAGCAATCCCTGCCCAGTGATGCTGTTTTCAGGTGCTGGCATGCCAAAAGAAGAGTGGAGGCGTCCCGCACTGTGGGACGAGCGCGGGTCATGCCCGGGCATGGCCCGTGTGAAGACTGGGCCAAGAGCGGGCCTGTCTGCGCCCGTCAGCCCCAGGAAGAGCAGGGGCTGGGCCACCCCTTTTATATCTGCATTTAAAAGGTACCAACTTATATTGCTGTTATTAACAGTCCTTTGATTCACTGGTTTTCTGTGCCAAATTCTCTTTTTTACACCTTGAGCTCCCACTGAGTGCCTATTGGGAAATGAAAGGCCGCACCTGCCCCTGGGAAGTCCACTCCTAGTTGTACATTAGATGGTTTTTTGCAAAGAGCTGTGGGGGTTATTAGCAGGGAAATTGACTTGGCAGAACGGAGTTTGTCCCTGACCTCGTTGCCGGAGCCACTTTTGGAGACTGAAGAAGATCCCCCTGATTCACATGTGTCTGTTGGGTTGCCCTCCCCCAGTACTGCTCTTCCTCCATCTCTCTTGGGCCCCGCTCAGCCAGACTCTTCCACTGTACTATCACTCTGACTGCTGATACCAATGAGGGATGTGATGCCAAATACAATCAACCACCTGTTTGCCCAATTAAGTAGACTAACCCAGAGGTAACCAATAACAGAGGGGGTAAGAGAAAGAGACAGGACCGGAATGTCAAGTTGAAAAAACGAAATCCAGAACCATCTATTATTCCATATACTCCAGTGGCAGATGCAAACCAGGATACTGGACCCCGACTTATGAGCTACATGCAAGACTCTTTAGTGACTCTGGCTGCTGAAATATCCAAAAATTTAATATCTTCACTTACTGTATCTTTGGTTCCCATCATTGATAGATTAGGCAAGGTCGAGGAAGCCTTGTCCAAATTCAGCAACACTTTGTTGGTGCAACACTTTGTAAGTCCTCCTTTGCCCATTCCCTCAGGCTGCACTATTGACAAGGCCCACCCAATACACTGACCATCACTTCCCCGGGTTTCTGGTGGAGTGACCATCTCCTCTCAGGCTATGAGGGGCACAGTTTATAGCTCCAGTCTGGCCTATCCACGTTCCAGGGGCACATTTACAGAGCCTTCCTGAAGGCATTAATGAGGACCAGGCTCAGCCAGCAAGTTTAGCCTGGAAATATGTCTGTAGTTCAGTGCTTTGGTCCTCCTAAGAGCCACACGTTGTAATTGCCCCCTCAGGCTACTCCCTTTGTTGTGATCCTAAGGAATTTTCCTCTGTTAAGTAAGAGCTCAGATGAAGATCATGAGCAACTGGTTAATAAAGTCGTACATTGCCTCAATACTCGAGTGGGTGGTTCCATCTTAGGTCAAAACCAGATAAACCTTGTGAGGAGAGTTCCCTGGGTGGGCAATACTCCAAAACCAGATGGCAATGATTGTATTGTAATTAATTTTAAAGATCGACGAGTGGCCAATGATATCCTGTCTCAGCTAAATTTTACCTGCCCAGTGCCAACTGCTATTGGGGCTCTTCCAGTGGGTTATTTTTATAGACCCCAGGGGCGTTTGCCCACATTTTTACTATCAGAGCCAAATCTGGCGACCTCTAACAGGTTTACCACTCTTTTCCAATTGGACCTACAGGATTGACTTCCGTCTGCAGTTACTCCCTTTGGTCTAAGTGATCCACCAGCTGAGACTGTGTTACTTGGGACTCATATTGAATCTAGGCTTTATGTGCCCACTGGTTGTAATCCTGTTCCCTCTAGGTCCATTGCATGTCATCCCTTGCAATCATTGTCCATAGCCTCCTGGAATACTGCTGGTTTAGCCAGTAAATGCGACAGGCCAGATTGGCTTAAGTTCATCGAATGCCATGCTATTATTTGCCTACAAGAGACGTGGCTTTTTGACCCTATATATGTGGATGGATTTGCTACATATCACACAACAGCAGTGGCTAGTAATATGGGCAGGGCCAAGAGTGGTTTGATCAAGCTTGGTTCCCTTTCTTTCTCCTCAAATGTTCCATGGACAAAGTGTGACTCAGTATATTACCAGATGAATCTGCTTTAGTGAAATGCCTCTAGATTGCTGCTGATAAATCTATAAAACAATGTTTTTGATCATTCTAAGATTGACTTAGCATGTTCTTTACTCAAAGACATTAAAAATTGTATGAGCAACAAACATGGTGGTTGTGCTCTGGTTCTACTGGGGGAATTTAACTTAAACATTTGTCAGTATTCCCATTAAAATATAGTGGGTTGGAGGATGAGGAAGGGGTTTTTATCACCCATTTTGCAAATTATCTTCTTGGTGATGAATTGAATTTGTTGTTGGCTAAACTTAATCTTAATTTTTCTTTTGAACTTTAAGCTCAAAAGCTAACATTACACTGACATTTGTGGGGTGAGGTACACCTAGCCAAATCAAGTTTATTCTTTCCTCTAAATCATTAAGAGATTGGGTCTTGGACTATAGTTTGGCTTATTCTCCCCTTAATGACCAAAGACTTTTGTCTATTTCTATTCACGGCTCATTGATCACCAGGATCCCTGTAGTGGCTCATAACACCCGTTTATTATCTTCTAAGAATCATGGGGTAATAAAAGCATGGTCCAAGGTTGACGAACCCTTCTTTTTAGGACAGCTAGTGGTCTCCACTTACCCTGACTTTTTGGTTTGTCTATCAGTTGATTACCCACAGGGGTGGGGTCCTGCACTCATCAACAGCTTTAATCAGATCTGTGGAGCAGCATTCGATCTTCTTTTAGTCCTGCACAATAGGGGACGCAAGCCACCTATAAAGTGGTTTGACGCCAATTGTACCCTGGTGCACAACCAGTTATTCGCTGCTCTAAGACAATCCCCCAGAGATTGGGTGTGGTGCATAGATGTCGATCTCTGTGTAGAGATGCCCTCAAAGTCAGAAAGACTACTATTAGGGAGGCAGCATTTTCATCACTGGTCCAGGCAAGTGAACTCAGGTATTGTAAGACCGTTTGGGAAACATTTAGTCGCAGTTTTTGTGAGGCAAAAAGGGAACCAGGCATTGATACTGTTATTCCATCTGAATCTTGGGTTGCCCATGTCACTGAGCTTTATGCTGACCCTTATTCAGGAAATCAAGAGATCCCTGATTACAATCTTTTAGTCCATCCTCAGCCTTAGACCAGCAGCTCAAATGTGCACCAGTGTTCCACAAAGTATTCTGCGGGTCCAGTCACTACACAGGAAGAGGACATGCGGGCTGTGGCTAGCTGTCTGGTTGGGTGTGCTCCTGGTCCAGACGGGCTTCCCTCAGACACGCTTAAAGAACCCTCCTAAGAACTGGTTCCATGCGATCATTGTTCCCATTTTAAAATTAGATTACAGGTCAAATTCTGTTGGACCATTTGCAGCTTTGGGCCGAGGATGTAACATACTCTTGGATCTTCAATTCGGCTTCCGATCCGGCCTTGGAACAGTCGAGGAGTCCTTAAATCTATATCTGCTAATTGCCAAATACACTGTGGCAAAGTGTGGCAAGTTGGATTGCTTTTATGGATTTGAGTTCTGCTTTCGACTCTGTAAACAGGTCCAAACTGTGGAACATCATGATTGATATGGGGGAAGATCTCTATATTGTTAACTTTCTTAGAGATCTGCACAGTGATGTCACTGCTAGCGTAAGGTATGGCCCAGGTGGAGAAATGACACCATCTTTCAGCTTGGCAAGGGGCGTTCGCCAGGGCTGCGTCCTGGCTCCTTTTCTGTTTTCCATTTACAGCCTGGAGGATAAATTGGTTAATCTCAGGGTTGATTGCCCTCGTGTAGGTGTTCAGAGTATCCCCACATTAATTTATGCGGACAATACAGTCCTAATTGCTAGGACTGCTAATGGCTTACGTGTGCTTTTATGGCCAGTTTAGATTTTACGGTCAACCATAACAAAACCCACATAATGATTTTTGTGGTAAGAAAGAAGGATAATGTTTCCTTTGTAGTGAACAGCAAGAAGGTTTTTTCCATTCCCACTTTCACCTACCTTGGCATCCCCTTTGGTACTCGACTCTCATGGGGACCGCTGAAGATGAGTAGAGCTGCTGACTTCTCCAAATCAGTGGAGGCTGTGCTTAATTTTGCCCGCAAACTTGGTCAGAAACCAATAATGGAACTCTCAAAAGTCTACAAAGCCAAATGATGTGCTATTGCTTCGTATGGGGCAGGGGTGTGGGGCATTGAAGATCAGGGGGCACTTGAAAAAATCAAGAATAGTTTTATCAAGAGATTGCTAGCTCTCCACCAAAGCACTACTTTCTTGGTTACCAGATTAAAGTAGGGATTGGTTAAAATTCAACCCCTCCTTTTGTGGCTTAGAATCTGGATCAAAAGCCAGACATCTTTTAATAGGGCTGTGCTTGCAGACTGCTTAATACTTAACCACTGCCTAAGAATTCCTTGGTTGAAGTACATACAGAATCTATGCTGCGGCATGGGACGGGAGGACTTGTTTACCTCTCCTAGCACTGCTTTAGCCAGCTCTAATAGGACTTTGAAGTAAGCATTTTTAGAGGTATGCCTGGAGGACAGAATGCAGAGTGCTGTAGACAAATCGACGGTCCAGTCCTATATGTGGATTTGCCTGGTTGAAAGTCCTGCACCATACTTAGGGGCCGATTCTGATCTCGGCCGGTAGTGCTCCGAATCGGATTCGGATTTACCGGATCCGATTCGGAGCCCTGTTTCCCGACCGAATCGTACGCGGGTCCGGCTGAGCGAGTACGATGCAAGCTCCCGCGAAATCGCCGACCGACTCGTACGCGGCTTCAACACGCTCCGAGTGACTCGCACGGACACGACTCGCACCGCGCTATGGAGACGTTTCCCGGCCGGGTAAGTACGATGTGCGCTGCGAGCTGTCGGAGCCGGACTTTGGGGGTCCGCGTCGGACCCCCCTGTACGCGTAGTCCGCGAGTCGCACACAGGGGGACCCATGGGTCCCCTACCTGTGCAAGTACGCCGCAATGCGCATGGACGCGTACCCGCTGTAGGGGCGCCCTTGTTCGCCTCGCACCCATTGAGTCAATGGGAGCCCGCGTACGCGTTGTACGACCGGCTCCCATTGACTTCAATGGAGTCCGACCGAATCGAGTCCGATAGCATGCGAATGCATCGTACTCGTCCGGTCGGACTGCTAGGGTCCGTTTCGGTCGGAATTCTCTCCGGGTCCGGCTTGGTCGGAGAGATTTCCGGCCGGAATCGGAATCAGCCCCTTAGTATGGGTGGGAAATTTACACCACACATTTTTACTGATGAGACTCAGGCTTTGCACGGTGCACTTTCTTGCTGCTTTTCCATCACAAGGCACTTATTTTTCACAACTCCCTTTATGCCCATGTGACGACCAATCTCCACAGACTACCTTATATTTTATTTTATTTTGTAAATTTTACTTGTTGCTGAGTAAACGCTACTTAATGCCCATTTTCAGGGCTGCCAACATTTGTTACTGCATAACTGCCTTTATTTGCCTGCAAACCTTACCAACGATTAAGATTTGCTTCTTTGCTGCTACATACATCGAGCACGCTATTAAGCAGAGTGCTACAATTCTTATGTGATGTTTTAGGAATTTTATGTGGTTACTATGGATTTTATCTTGATTTTTATGATAGATTGTCATGCTTTTTATCACTGAACTGACTTTCCTCAATATGTTTGATTCTCTGCTTAGATAACTCTTGGGGACATAGCGGACACCTAATGAGCTTCCTTTTAGGACTTCTTTTGAGGTTTTTATTCCATTGGCTTTATCTGCGCGTTGTGGTTTTTCATTTGACAATTGATGTTGTATGATTGTTTAATTTAATGATATGAATTGGATGATTTTCTATAATGTTTTTTGATTATATATACTGTTCTGCTTTGTGCACTTTTATGGCTCAAATGAGCCGACATAAAGTTGATTTATGATTATGACCAAATTGAGGCTATTTGTATATTCAGGGATAAGCAAATTCCAGCAGTTGCCATGATGCTTGATGCTGGAAAATTGCTTTTCCTTATGTGCTGGGAAAGTTGGTTTTACATGTATTTGGGTTTCCTTCCCAGCTCAAAAATTCAATATGCAATCCGTAGAGGGGCAAATATAATAATATATTCTGTATTAAGTAGTTCTATATGTCTAAATTGTAGGACTAGACCTGGGTTGTCCATTGTTGCCAGTTTGATGTGCTTTTTTATTGAGTCCTTAGCCATTGCTCTTCGTGAAGCTCCAACTATTTTTCCCACCCTAGAAAACATGACAAAATTGAAATAATAATTTGGTGATGTGACTTTGTTTCCAAAGAAAGATTGTACTAATTCAAATATTTAATTGAACATTATTAACACCTTTAAAGACCTCAATGTATATAAAATGAATCAGTTAAAGAATGATACATTGTTTTACCAGAGAAACTGTGTAATATACACAGTGATAATCCAAAATGATATCTGGGAATTTGTGTTTCATTTTTATTCCTGTATTCAAATTGGCTAAATCTTTATGAATTGATAGTCTTTGTTACCTTTAACGTTCTCAGGTAAGTTGCATTTAATAATAATTTGACCAATAGTAAAGCGTGTGGAAATTATGGGTTTCCAGTTGAGTTGCTTAGTGACAATATTTGCATATGAAGAATCAGGCTGGCAACCAGTATTCTAGAATGTTGGAAAGTGCCAGAATTATTTGATAAAAGATTAATAGTGAGCTTCCAAAACCTGGAAAATATTTTAAAGTCCCTTAATGTTGATCACCCGATACTGTTATTAAAAGCAGAGCATAACATTGTGCCAAATGATTGACAGAATAAACTAAAACACCAGGTTGTTGATCCACAAGGATCAAAATAGGTTCATAGCTTGGAGGCAACCAAAAAGCAACACAAACCATCTAAGTTGACTTGATGTTTAAGGCTGGGAAAGCATTAGATCTTGTGTGCTGGGTAAGTCTGTTTTACATATTGCGTACATTTGGGTTTCCTTCACAGCTAATGCACTATCTGTATAAAGGCACCAAGGCAAACATAACCATCATTTCAGTACTAAGTGGATCTATAAATTCAAGTTGAGGCACTAGACAGGCCTTTTTTATTGACCACTTAGCCATTTCTCTTCATGAATATCTGAATATTGGTCTATCCCAAAAACACGTCAAAACTGAAATTATATGCCAATAGCCTAATTTTGGTTTAAAATCAGATCAGACTTATTTTAATAATGCATTGAAAATTAACTCTTTTCCAGAAATCGATGGATATAAAATTAATCAGGTAAAGAATGATGCATTGATTTTTAATACTTTAAAGTATTACCATAGATAATAGATACGTGTATAATGATAATCCTAAAAGATATCTTTGATTCATTTTCTTTTGATCTATCAGATTTATACAAATTAAATTATATTCCTATATCAAAAAGGCTACATCTTTGACTAATCAATGGTCTTTTATGCAGCCCTATCCATATTATATTACAATTGTTTTAGAAAACTAGAAATTATGCTCTCTCAATTTATTGGGGATAACAAAGCTCCACGACTGTCACTGTATACTTCATATTTATTGAAAAGGCGAAGATGGCATAGCATTGCCTAATATTAAACGGTATTATTTCTCTAATTTCACATCGAATTGCACCAGGTTAAAAATGTGCGTGTATCTCAAATGTGTTTTGACAATAATCTCTTGCTTATATGAAATGGAATAATATTTTATGACTGTCCATATTACCTAAAAAGAGGTCCAGCATAGAACCTTCCAGTGGTTTTTCAAAAGGAAAGAGCAGTTGTTAAAGTATGCATTCATCCCTTTTATTAACTCAGAATCCAGTTTGCAAGATTTAGTGGTATTAGATTGAGGATTGCTTTCTCAGAATAAAATATTCGGATGGCAGAAATAGTAAAAAAATGTCAGACTTTATATCTAGTCTAGGGTGGAAATATTGGTCTGCATTTATGGAAACAGTTAAAGAGGAGAAAGAGTGGTTCTGGTGGTTGTTTAATAAAAGATGATGTTACTTCAAAAGATCGACCCCCTCCTTTATTAATTCATCCAAAGAATGGGAACATGATCTAACAGAATGCAGACAAGTGCGAGGTTTGGGGAATTAGTATACAATCATTATAGAAGGTACGCAATTTGAACATTTTAGCAAAATAGCTCAAACATGTTATATAGAAACGCAACTTTGCAAGCAGTGACTCGGAACAGAAAAATAAAATAAATTTTCACACAAATCGGCCTAGTGGCATAGGGTCATCCTATACAGCCTCTTAATTTCCTCTTTAATTTATTAATTCCCTCCTCCTTATCTTTTTTCACTACAACATGTGCTGGTCACTCTCCCTCTTCCCCATAGGCCTCTTCTTGTAATTACTTGTTTTAAGTATTGTATACTTTGATAGCTCTACTCGACCTTGCAAACCAAGGTTGTCTTTTTTTCGACCTGATACCAAACAATGCAATCAATTTGCAGATATTTGTTGGCATTGCTTATTCCTAAATGTCTGTACAAATCTGTTCTTATTGTATATTCATATTTGGGTGTATGACTTAGGGGCCGATTCCGATTCGGGCCGGAAATCTCTCCGACCGAGCTGGACCCGGAGAGATTTCCGACCGAATCGGACCCGTGCAGCCCGACTGAACGAGTACGATGCGTCCGTATGCTATCGTACTCGAGTCGGTCGGACTCCCATTGAAGTCAATGGGAGCCGGTCGTATAACGCATACGCGGGCTCCCATTGCCTCAATGGGTGCGAGGCGAACAAGGGCGCCCCCTACAGCGGGTACGCGGCGAAGCGACTCGCGCCGTACACGCACAGGTAGGGGCCCTACCGGCCGAGATCGGAATCGGCCCCTAAGTGTTATGTCACAATAATGCACCTACTTGATAGGTGTAACTATATGGTTTAATTATAGAGCACTCTGAGGATACAGGTCATGGCCATGCTACTAAACTAAACAAAACCATTCATGGTTTTAAAACTATGCATGTTACAAAAGAGAATGGAAAGTGATGCGTTTTGTGCTATGTGTGCATATCTGCAATTTAAACTTTGTACTAAACAGAACTTTCTTTTTTCTTTGTGAGGAGATGAGAAAGGCAGGTTACATTGTATTACTTAGTAGCACATTGAGGAGGTTAAAAAGGGTTGTAAGATGTGTTGGGGAAGGGAAACTCAATCTCTTCTTGTTTCACCCTGCGTGAGCTAGATTGTAAATCGTTAATGATACTTTCCAATTCTCCAGATCTAGAAGTCGATAAGCTGGGATACACAATCTGCTTTTTTCCTGTTTGTATCGGGGGAATTTCAACTGCTGCACTGATCAAATTCTGTTAGTCTCTCACTATGTTCAAGATAGAATGTGCTTGATAGATACATGCACCACATACGGAAGTGAGGTGTATATTTTTGGCATTTTCCATGGAGAGCTTTAGGATATTAAATGACCTATCAACAGGTCATTTTTGTGTGTTTTTGTGGCAAAATGAGCTCTATTAGTTTGTGAAATAACAAATGGAGTTGACATCCACACAAATGAAGCAAGCATTTGGGACCTACTGGCTTTACCAATGGTTTTAAAAATCATTATGGAAACTACGATGCTGCTGTGTAGCATGGCAAAAGCGGTACACAAAAAAAGGCACTATGATGCTGCGACTGTGTCATTCTATAGGTGCATGCATCAAACATATGGGCACCTACAAAATGACACACACACTTTTTCTTTTATTTACTAATCCAAGTTAGATCAATACATGAAACAAAAAAAAATAAGGAAAAAGCACTTTTTTTCAATTGTGAGTAGGGGAAGCAATACAGAGGGTGAAGGTGGGGGACATAAGCCTAGAGGGCTCGACCAAGAGAAAGTGACATGGAGGATGGGGAGGTGGAGCAACACATTGGGTGAGAGATATGTACATGATATGTGCGATAGAGGTCAACATGGAACACAAGTGGGTGAAGCACATGGGTGAGACAGCATTGTGGACCTGGGAGGAAGCACATGGAAGCGAAACCAAGAAGAGAGAATTACATGAGTATGAACGCAACTTGGAGGGGTAGGGAAGAAGCACGTAGGTGGAGAACATGTAGTGCAGGGGCGAGGAAGGAATGCACATCAGAGATAGTTGGAAAACACATGCACACTCATGGTGTGCTTAAAAGCAGTGCAAGGAGGTATTAGGACCATGCTTCAATGGAGGGACAAACAGAAGAAGAGGAAGGAAGGCCCATACAAGCTAACAAATAATAGCAAATGAGAGTCACACTAAAGTCAACTAATGGTAAGTAATAAGCAGACTCTAAGCCCAGTGTAAGCTGTCAATATGTATTTTTATAAACAAACAGCTTGCACTTTAGGTAGGGGGAGACCTAAGAAGTCCCAGGGAAACAAATAAACTGTGGATAATACCAATGTGACAGGCCACAGAGAAGGTGTTGTGTTTAAACGCTTGTTTTATTATGTCAAGTTTAGACTCACAGACATTGTCACAAACTGACCGAATGCCTTACAGTGTAATCTGTCAACTAACTTACCATCATCAGCTGTGGCTCCTCCGCTAAGGGAAAGGAGAGTCGCCCCACAAGAAAAATAAAATGACAATAACACCATGTTATTATCATTAGTGGCTCTGTAGGTGCGGAGCGGGGCTGTACTGCCCACAGAGCAGGGAAGGAGTAATAGGCACTCTCATGATGGTTGGCTGGCCAAACAGTCATGTGCACTTTGCATGTTCTCCACCGTCTGTAATGCACAGCCTGGGTGGAGAACATTCACAGGCCCCCACTCCCCAACCATGGCACTCAGACCAATCATGATGCAGAGTCGTCATTGGTTAAGGGAGTCTGGGAGCCTGTGTGCTTCCTGTTTCCTGCATCGTGTGCAAGAAGGACGGAAGAGAGACGGCAGGTAAGGCAAGTTTAAATTTTCTTTTTTTTCCTTTTTTTTAACCCCCCCTCTGCCCCGCCTCACCACTGCTGCTCCGTAGCAGCCGCTACTGTTCATTATGCTGCTACCTTCTTGCACTAACTATTTGCTCTAACACTGTTCTTTTCGTCTCACAGTTAGTTCACACAGATCTAGTTGTTCACTCTCTCTAAGGACATTACAGCCCTCTTCAGCCTTACAACTTCCTCTTTTCCCCACATCACCTTTTTATATAGAAGCAAGGCTGTGGATCCCTTCCTATTATTTTTCCCAATGAGTTAACCCAAAACATTTCACACATGGCAAAGGATTCTACCGACCTAAAGTCCTGGGCAAGACCCGGTGCTACCTCATCTTCTTCCAGGGATCCCCTTGACAAACAGAATGTTTAATTTGAGCTCCCACGATGGACATTTCAAATTACGCTCAGTCCATCAGCTGTGCTAGGTGTAGGAAGTTGGACTTCTTTGCAGATGTCCCCACACTGTTCGCCCCCATTTCAACTACAAGAATCTGTTTTTTTGACTCTGACAGTGCCTGATGCCTGATGACCAGGCTCCAGTACCAGTGTTCTTTTCTCTAAAACTGACATGTTCAATTGTAACCTAATTGGCAAGGACTTTAGCACCCTTTTAAGTCCCTCATAAGTGATACCCCTGGTACTTAGGACATGGGTACTAATGAGATTCCCTAAGGTCTGCAGCATGTATTATGCCCCCTAAGGGACCACCACAAAAACTACATGCAGAATGCCACTGCAGGCTGCATGAAAGGGCGCAAGCCCTTCTGGAAACATGACATTACACTCTCCTTGAGTGCAGTGCTCATACACTGCATGCACTGTATGTAAGTCACCCCTACAGCAGGCCGTAAGATCCCAGAGACAGGGTGCAATTTATTACATGTGAGGACATATCTGCATAAGCAGATATGCCACTGTGATGCCTAGTTCCCTTACTAATTATCAGACAGCAATGTTAAAGGTTTGTACTGGGCACTGGTCATTATGAGTTGCCAAACTACATAATGGCTGCACTGAAAATAATGATGTTTGGTATCAAGCACCTTGTCTTAATAAATCTGTACTGATGCCAGTACTAGATTTACTATGACATGCACACATGTCCTCTGAACCCTACTAGACCTCTAGTGTGCTGGCTGACTGGTATCTTCCAGCCTGCCACCACAGGTGAGTTTCTGACCGTCTGGAGGTGAGAACCCATGCTCTCAGAGACGAGGAACAATACCTCCTCTGGAGGAATGTGTTCACACCTCCTCCAGCAGGATAGCTAGTGATTCAGCATATCAGGGCCAGAGGCTTCAAAGCCACTGCCACCTTTGATATGCATCCCTGGCTTACCCAGTCCTGGAAATGCCACCCCCTGCCCTGAGGCCCATTGTGCACCAAAGCAGACGGGAAAATTAACTAGTTAGAAGGTGTGTCCACTTACAGGATGGACAAACCCCTAGGTGGCCACTTGAAGTGGGTGAAATTAGGAACTCTGTTTCAGGATTATGCCCACTCTCCACAGGAAGTGGTCATAAGGAGGTGTAGTTGCCACAGTGGTAAATAGACCATTGGCTACTAGCTTACACTCCCCGTAACCTTCCTAAATTCAGTATTTAGGTGGCCCTCTCAAACTAGGAATGCAGAATAGTCTACCTGGGAACAGAAGAAGGACAACGAAGAGGCAACAATGCAAGAACTGTGGACCAGTTATGAAATTGGTGCCAAACCCTGCCTGGCTGCTGCTCTTCCGACAATTGCAAGAAACGACTCATACTGCCTCTGAACAGCCTCCCCAAAGTCTTGGAGGACTGTCCAGCATTTCGACAAACAAGCAGCATCTCCCTTGGTGTGGAGGAGGAACTTCCCTGCAGCTGCAGGCACTGACTGTACTTGTCCAGTACATCATCTTGCTGACCATCGGGTCCAACGAGGGTGCATCCTGCCAGGAAGAGGTCACCATGGTTCCAGGAGGTCAGATACATCTCGCTACCATGTTTGGAGATGCCATGCCCTCCAGGATCTGGAGCACTTGCAGCAACCAAGGCTGGTTGTGTGTCCAGTCCGGGCACACCCGACGCCAACCGACACATACCGAAGAAGGACTTCAGGACCGACGAGAGCCTCACTGAGAGTGGCCCTGCAGTCTTGTTTTCTTCCCCTCTCCAGGTCAACCGAAGAAGTAAGAACTTCTAACGCAAGAGACACGCCGGCCAAAACACCTCTGCACCTGAGCCCCACAACCAGAGTTCAAACAATCTGATGGCATACCCTTGCTCCAGAGACCCTCAAGAGCTGAGCCCACCTTTGGGTTCTGCAGACTTGTCCCTACATGCACCCTTTCTTTTTCAAATACTTGCGCATAGACTTTAACATGTTGGGGTCGATTCCGATTCGGGCCGGAAATCTCTCCGACCGAGCCGGACCCGGAGAGATTTCCGACCGAATCGGACCCGTGCAGTCCGACCGAACGAGTACGATGCGTCCGTATGCTATCGGACTCGAGTCGGTCGGACTCCCATTGACTTCAGCCGGTCGTACAACGCGTACGCGGGCTCCCATTGACTCAATGGGTGCGAGGCGGACAAGGGCGCCCCCTACAGCGGGTACGCGGCGAGCGATTCGCGCCGTACACGCACAGGTAGGGGGACCCATGGGTCCCCCCTGTGTGCGACCTCGCGCGGCTACGCGTACAGGGGTCCGACACGGACCCCCAAAGTACGGCTCTGACAGCTCTTTCGAGCCGGAGTGCGCGGCTCGGTCGGACTGCTCGCGGCGCGCATCGTACTTACCCGGCCGGGGAACGTCTCCATTGCGCGGTGCGAGTCGAGTCCGAGCGAGTCGGTCGGTGCGGTTCGAGCCGGGAACGAGTCGGTCGGAGCGGTCGGGACGCCCGGACGAGTCGGTCGGCGAATTCGCATCGTACTCGCTCGGCCGGACCCGCGTACGATTCGGTCGGGAAACAGGGCTCCGAATCGGATCCGGTAAAGCCGAATCCGATTCGGAGCCCTACCGGCCGAGATCGGAATCGGCCCCGTAGTGTTCAAGGCTACCGGACACACCAGGAAAGGTAAATCTGAACTGCTGGTTGTTTCGTGGACCTTCGACCCTCAGCACCTTGAGTCCCAAAAAGTACCATAAAGAACCAATTGCAAATTACTGTATGCAGTGTATGCTTCTCCCACAGGATAACATTACCGGGCTGGAGGCTCATATCTCAAAAAACGTTATTCAAGTATTTTATTGTATTATTTCAAAAATCTATAACTACGAAAGTACTTACCTGATTCCGATGATTTTGGTGTCTAAATTATATAAAAATGTGTGTTATTATTCTAAATTGGTCTTGGATTTCTTATTTAGTATGTGTCTCATTTATTGACTGTGTGTACAACAAATGCTCAGCACTCTCCTCTGATAAGCCTAAACTGCTCAACCACACTACCACAAATAGAGCACTTGGGATTATTAAACCAAGCCCTGTAAACCAAATAAGGGTTGTATGGACTATTTGCATGGTGTACCCCTACATTGGTACATTATATAAATATCCAACTTCAAACACTGGGAGGCTGCTTCTAGGAGTAAATATATGCACAGATAGATTCACTTACAAAATGAAAAAATTGGAAAGTTAACTAAGGTATTTTTCACTTACTCCTGCTCTAGGTATGCCTAGGTCAAAAGTGATAACTGCAGGAATCTTATCAGTTGTTGGTGTTTATCTGTATAACCTAAATTCTGTGTCCTGCTGTTAAAACCTAGACATGTATTACAGTGCATTGTTAGTTAATTTTTGGTACCACATGCCGTTTAGCGGTGCATCTTATTTGTACTTGGTGCTATGTTATTTGTACATAGCTATATTGATATGCGGGGCCCTAATGAAAGCCAAACGTTTTAGGAGTTGCAATAACTTTGTCCAGGCAAATATTGATGGTGTTTTCCTAATGCAAAAGCTGCAATGCATTCTGACCTGGATAATCTTTTGCTTACCCAGTGCTAAAAAATGTTGCTTGTATATGAAAACAAACTAATTGAGAATATATTAAGAGCACATTTCCTGGAGATATGTTTGCACTTACACCGGACAGAGGAGTTGTCACAAACCAAAGTGAGGCTACCAAAAGAGATGCACGTTAACCACTTCTCTGGAAGCAAGGTAGTTTTTTAATTTGCCTCATGCTAATTGACGTGGGGTTTGACAACGTCAGGAAGGGGAAACGACCTTTACAACGTGGTTATTACACCACAATACCTTTACAATGTGGTCGTTACAACGACTGCGTTGTTAGTACGCGATGTAATGACATCGCAAGTCTTTACCACGAATTCCACTAGGGGGCGCTGAGGTATTGGAAATACATTTCCAACACCTTCCCAACTGTTGCGCAAACTGGAGTAGGAATAGTAAATAATACTATTCCTAAGTCCAGCGCGTCAATGTGATTTCCTGAATGACTAGAACGAAATCTATCTAGTCGCTTGTATCACCCTTCTAACCATATGGTGCAATTTTGGATTCTGACTGGGACTTCGGCATAGCAACATGGGTGATGTTTAATATATAAACAACATCAATCCTCTGTTTAGTTATAGGAGCATTTCTCTGGCACTGTGAGGTCGACCCATGCCAGAATACCAGCCCAGCTGATTCCTGTTTACCTTCTGAGAGGGATGAAGCCCAGCTCTCCAACAAGATGGGCTGCCTGGCAACACTTCCTCACAGGTAATGGGGAAGTTAGATCACCCAACAGGGGTTCTGGTAGATTCACCCACCCTAGGCACACTAGGATAGGTAGAGCTAGGTAGGAGCAAAATATAACAGTATTTATATGCTTGCATATATTCTCTGTAAACAACACAATGGTAGAATCATTGGTCTACTTCACCATTCTTGTAATGCTGATCACACTGTTCTGTTTCCTTCTATTGGTTATTACAGTGCACATAGTTTATGCAAGAATCATAATTCTTCAATAAATATTGAAATGCAATTTGTGTATTTCTTGTGTTTCTCTTTGGGTATGCATTAGTTACCAAACAAAAAGGTTCCAGATCTGTTACCACAATCTCCTTAGGGAGTCAGGATTGTCATGTTCTGAGGTTGCATGCTCCACCTGTTACCTTACAAGGTTATCGGTACAGATGTTGCTCTTTGAGCTAGCAGGACTAAGGTCAACATATCCTGATAGTGTGCATAAAACCAATCTTGCACAGTTTTGAAGGGCAAAAGCAAACAAAGGCACAGGCATGCTAATGGTGAGCGAATGTAGCAAAGCTGGAACCTTACAAAAAAACAAGCTGCGAGGCACTGACTACCTCTTGCTGTTGCTACTTAAAGACACTTGGAAGCACCAGCCATAACATGTGGCCTAGGGGAGCAACCCTAACTCGTTCTTTATCTCAGGTCGACCTGCCAGTATTTCCTTCTCAGCTCCAACTGCCTGAGACGCACCCTCCACTTCAAACTTTGCCATGTTCTGTGTCACTTGTGCACCTATGTCTTCATGTGAGTGAATCTTTCTTTCTTATTTCTAGCCTGGGACTTCTTGACTCCCTGATTCCTGACACTTTAGTACAGACAGCTGGTACCATTCTATCCTGGTTTACTTGGTGTTATGTTCCTTGAAGGGGAGGTCGGTGTTGAGGGTGAATCCAATTGACTTGATATCCAGGTACTTGGCATTGAGCCATGTTTGGACTTGTACTTGACTGTTGCTCTTAGCGAATAAAAGGAATTCTGTTTTGATGGGGGTTTGAGCTTCAGGTATGTGCTGGACAAAGACTGATTTCAAAATGGCTGGTCTCTGAATGGTAGCGGGGGCAAACGACAATGTGGTCCTGAGTAATTACCAGTAGCTGAGACTTATTCAAGCATCCTTCCCATTACATCTTTTCTCAACAGTCTATCATAAAGCATAATTAAAAGCATTCCAAAATGGCAGCCATAGGTGCACACATGTTGGAGTTTCTGTGCATGCATAGCAGCCATTTTAGTGAGCACAGTGGGAAAAAAAAACGATGGGCTGGAATGTGGGTGCTGAGAATTACCAGTACTTGAAACTGATTCAAGTATTTTATACATCCCTTTTTGTTTTTCTAAATGATTTTTCATAACACAAATCAAAAGCATTCCAAGATGGCCGTTGTGCATGTGTGTGACACACTGACGTGTTTTATGGATTATTATTGCATTTTCAAATATTACATGCAACACATACATTGATGTATGTTAACATAGCCACTGTTAGTGCACTAAATGCAGTGGAGTGAGTAATGAAAGCACAGGGCTAAAAAAGTAGGCCTACTCATTTCTAGCAAGAGCTCTTTAAATTGTGCAACTAATAAAATGTGCGCTTGACTGACATGTTTTTTGAGACTCACGTTAACAGACTGGGAAAAAAAATTAGCATTCTCTGTTGCTCCTCCTTAAACGCGGCTGCAAGGAAAAAAAATGACCTTGCAAGTTCCCTCTTGATGGAAGGAGAGAAGAAAAGCAGCAGTAAGCTTCTTCGCACTTTCTATATTTGGAACAAGAATATTAGTTGCTTTTCATGACTAATGTTGCAACTTAGGTAGGGGATAGACAAATTGATTAAGGATATGTGAGGAAATATGTTTGGGGCATTTTTAACCTTTGTCCTATTGTGTATAACACTTGCTGAGTTGTTTATAATATTGCCAATAATTCTAATTACCATAACCTGTCGATGAATAGTCAATAAATAATAATCATATGTATGCAATAATACACCACCGGAAGAAAAGAGATTCTCTGACAGGCTTTGTTTGACTCCTAATGCTCTTGCCTAAGTGAGCACAATTTGGTAGGGAAGATTGAGAGAGATCTTCCAGTTTTCCTTTTCTCTGTAAAGGTCGCAGTTTCCTTTTTGACCTTCGGAAACCTACTGGGCGTGACCCCTATAATAATCTTGGAATGTTTTAATTAAGCATAACAAAAAGCATTCCACAATGGCTGTTGTGTGTGTACGGGTTCAACAATAGTGTTTGCCGTATAAGATGATCAAATCAAAACAAGCATTGGCATGACTCAGTGTGACACCTGTTGCCTATTGGCTTTGACAATCTGAAATGTGACTTCGCATCTGTGCTTACATCTTCTAAAGTACCTCGCATGTGCGAAAGAGCATGTTGGATATGTGAGCCTTGCAGGCAGGCGGATGGCTTCCAGAGGCCCATACTGTATGTTTATGGGCCAGACAGGTGCTCTTTCCTTCTTTATATCGATGTCTTAAGCATTTCCCCTTTTGATATACGAGAGAGAATATTCAGCTGAGCCCTTCAATATCAGAGGGTAATCCAAAAGTAAATCACGAGGAAGCAGCAGGCGAGATCACTTGCTACATACACTTTCTTTCATTGTAAATCATCGCCGTAATGGCCTTTTGATGCTTCTCCACGGAAAGAAAACAGTATAAAATGATCGCATACAAATAAGAAAGATGAAATAGTTTGTTACCCCTGCTTTGCAAAGGCTGAGGACGGCCGTATACTTCCAGCAAGGTTCTCTCATTTCAGAAGAAAGACTTGAGGTGCTATTTTGACTTTTTTCTGATGGGTTTAATTTGTTAACATTTAGCTCTGAGGTTTGGAAAGATGAATGCATGGCATTCACATTACAGCAATCACATTTTTAGATTGATCTAATATGCATTTGTGACTAATCTTTTATAACCACTTAAGTGGAACAGGAAGTTAAATTGGATGCCTTCCCTTTGAACTGATTATTATGTATATTTCAAAGTTTAGTTCTCATACGAGATTTGTTGCATAACATTGGTATAATGCAACACTTGCTGGTACTTCTTTAACCCTAACATATGTTTTTGATTTTAGATCGATTAAAACATGGAGGTCCATTATTTTGAGTTTTAGAATTCATTACTATCCTTTTTTTTAACACACCCGTACTAAGAGTAAAGTGTTAAATCAATGGCAAAATGGCTAAGGACAGCTTTGGCAAAAATGACATTACTATACCTAGAATGTGCTATATTGCTGCAGCTTTATCACCCTGAGTACATCAATGGAAAATATATTGTGGGAATATCTTTTCCACTTTTTTTCACATCCGCCTCTGCAGATGCAAACAGCATTTGTGAGCAACTGAAAGTTGATGGGGGCATATTAGCAAGAACCTCGTTAAAATTATCGCCGTTTTAGCGGCAGGAAACTGCCGCTAAAACGGCGATAATGGGCTTGCTAATATGCGTTATGGAATTCAATAGAAGCCCAGGTTAGATGTGCAGGACATCTAACCTGGGCTTCTATTGGAATTCCATAACGCATATTACTAAGCCCATTATCGCCGTTTTAGCGGCAGTTTCCTGCCCTAAAACGGCGATAATTTTAACGAGGTTCTTGCTAATATGCTCTCATCGAGGCATATTAGCAAGAACCTCGTTAAAATTATCGCCGCTTTAGCGGCAGGAAACTGCCGCTAAAAACGGCGATAATGGGCTTGGTAATATGCGTTATGGAATTCCAATAGAAGCCCAGGTTAGATGTCCTGCACATCTAACCTGGGCTTCTATTGGAATTCCATAACGCATATTAGCAGCCTATTATCGCCGTTTTAGCGGCAGTTTCCTGCCGCTAAAACGGCGATAATTTTAACGAGGTTCTTGCTAATATGCCCCGATATCTTTTAATCAACGTACTTAGGATCTCACTTAGAATGGACAAAAATGTGAAAATGTATGGTAACTGAATTACAACCCACTTATCACATTTTTACTACGTTATGAGTTGAGAAGAAATGTCACCTTTAACATGGCCTGCATTAGGCCACTGATCCCACATGCACAAATATGAGGCTAGGCTAGAAGCATGGAGAAGGACGAATAAAGTGTGAGTGTAAACGCTCATTTCTACAGGGTTCAGCACTACGTCCATAACTATTCGATCTACCCCTACTATGTACAAGTAGGAAAAGGGCACTTCTTTCGTAGCTGCTGGCTAACTATTGAGTTTATATTTGAGCCTCATTGTGGTTGGGTGCTTTTCCAGTATGAAATGTAGCCCTGCGGAGCACAGCAAAGTAAAGGCTATTCTCCTACTGTAATCCTGTGGTTAGAAACTATGTATAAGATGCAGGGTTATTTTTGAAGCTAGAGATGGCTTCATATGAAATAAAGGGGATGTCATGTGCTTAGAGCCAACTGTTATGCATGTAGTGTAAAGTTGGATGTAGGTTTATGTTTAAGTTTAAGGGCTTTGCTAAGCTAGTAGTGCTTGACGATGGTGGCCATTTCTGAACTCGCTAAAACACACAGCTCCGTTTTTTGGCTTGCACAGTGGATAGGGTGATTTTCTATGGTAGTGGGAGCCAGCTAGTGGTAATGGTTGTGTGGCACCTGAGAGTATAGCCTCAGACTTGGGGTCCACTTCTTGCCTGCTCTGATGGTTGTATGGAGCTCATTCCTGACTCCCTTCTGGATGTCCCCTCCTATGTGATGGAAAATGCCAGGAACTGCTGGTGGCACCAACATGCAGCTTCCAATCCAAAGACAAGAGAACAAGCCCTGGCTCAGATATTAGTCAAGACTTAATCATGGCACCTGAGCTGACATTATGTAAACAGAAAGGCTGACACTGTGTTTTCACACTCTGGGTCAGTTGGGTCTGAGATGTGATAGACTCAAGTTGTAAGGTTGAGGTCCTGAGAATTTGTTACAGCACATGATCCATGAAGTGCTACTTCACTTTGAGTATGACAATGGGAGTGGTTCATGATTCAATTGGCTGGCTATAATAATGCAGCATGCAACAGGGCACTCTCTCATAGCCATTAATGTTTTTTCAAAAAGTGTCTGCCTGCCATGTAGGGGGAAGGAAATACCCAGTACATAACCACAGTGTGGTTGATGAGAAGAGCTGGGGTTAGATGAGATGCATCAACACTGCGGGCCAAGATGGAATCTGTAGTTGACATAGTGATGACTACCAAGAAGGCTATCAAGAATCTGGGAACAAAATGAAGTATACTGAGACTGAGATGAGTAAGATTAAAGTACAAAAGATGTATTTTTACAACATCCACCATTCTGCGTCACCTAGACTGGAGGTACAGGAGGACATGTAGAGGATAGGATAGAAAGTGGCTTTTAGGTTTTGAACCTGCATATCTGACTTACACAGGATAGACTAGATTTACTGACCACCAAATGATTATGGTCTGTGCAGGCCTAGCAAGATTTAACAATGCTATGTTACTTTCACACACAGTGAAAGCTTAACTTACAGCGTCATTTTTCATGCTTCAAAGGTAATATGGACTATGCAGTGAAAATGACAGGTCAACCGCTTACACTATGAAACTAGTGTATAGCGAGAAAGGGATAAAATGTGTATGAGAAGATGACAGGGTTGAATTAATGGGTGGAGCAGATTTGTACACTTTGTTAGACAGAGGCACAAACTTGTGAATTGATGAGAACCAGAGGTAAGCTTTGGTGAATGCTATTAGGGGATCTCCAACCTTTCACCATACCATGCCTCTTCTAATCTAAGAAACATCCTTTAGTCTAAATTCCTACTCCTAAACCTGCCATTCCAGACAATGACTCCACAAAACAGACACATTTGGAGCTGAGCCACTTCCTCAACTATGCCACCTGGAACAATCATTACTTCAATCACACACCCTTAAATTAAGCATCACCCCAGTCACATCCATGCTAAAATAAGGCCCTGTCTTGACTTTGTTATTTGGGAGAGTTAAGCCCCACCCCAATTGAGGGAATCACAGATCTCCCTTAAGATAATACAAATGTGGGTGGTTTACACACAAGAAGCTCAAAGAACACATTGTGGTGCCCCCAAACACAAATATGTCTCCAAGGAGAATGCAAGCAGGAAATGAAACCATTGTTTAGTGTTTAGATTGTGCCGCCTTTACTATTCAGGTTCTGATCTTTTAGAAGAAGCTTTTCAAGGCTTCCTTGATTTAACGAGCTTCCGTGCAAGTACTTGGATTATTACTGGCAATCACAAAGATCCGAAGACTGTTAATCACTGATTTGTGTACAGCTATCTCATTAAGGGAAGATACTTGAAATGAAACATTTTGAAAATAAAGGAAGCATGATCTTTATACTCATCTATGCTGTTTGTTGGACGGGGCTATTGGGCCCACTGGGATTTCAGAGAGAATCACTGCTCCTGTGATATCTTATATTAAATAATTGTGGCAGCCCACCTATCATCATCATATCTTAAATTTTTATGAATGATTAAAAGTATTACAAAATTCTCAAATTCTTTGTATTAAAAAACATAAACAGGCTAGCGTGAAAAAATTCATATATGTTAAAACATACACATTTAAAATATTAATATCAAGGCCTGTAGATCAAGGCGTACGTGTCCTAACATACACCTTGCTGAAAACATGGATGGGCCCCTGATGCAGCGAAAGCCAATACACTTACAAACATAACTTTAACACTCCTACTGGGCCCATATGGGAAGTATTCTTTCTCAGCTTCAATACTTCACCTCGGAGGCGATGGTCCTCTGATAGATATTTCTCTGTCATAGTGAGGGGTGAGAAATCAGGATGTCCAACTGTCAGCTACCCAATGAGGACCATTAATTGGTGGCCAACTCACAAATTGGTAATCAGGTTCAATATATTACTCTCAAACCATGCTGTAAAAATAGAATATTCACATTGTTCATCATCTAGTTCAAGATCGGATCATGTTCTTTTCACTCCTCTTTTACCTTTTTATATTTACAGAATTTAATAGCTAGGATCATCAGCAGTATGCACAAAAAGATCGCGACTATTGTTCTCAAGATTTAAATCACTAGTCCATTACCTAAGTTACCGAACCAGTTCCTAACAGTTGACAATCCCTTCCCTATTATTTCCCAGGCACCATCAGATTTTAATCATTTAGGTCTTTGTTTAAGTCAGTAATATTTTAAGTATGGCTCTCTATATCTCTGCTCTTATCTAGTATGTAAGTGCAACATTGTTGGACTTTTAACAACCGACAGACTCCACCCTCCTTCGCAAGAACAATGTCAATTTTGCATCATCATCAATCTTATTGAAATTATTTCAATATCTACAGCTGAAAGTCCCACAGCTGTACTGGTGGTTAAATTATGTACTATAGTGGAAAGATTTCTAATTTTGTGTGAGTTTACTGCTACTCCTACAGAAGGTATTAAAGCTCCCACTAGTTCACTAGCACTCACACCTCTCTTCATTCTCCCGTTTGTCTCCTTTAATTCTTATTCAAGTTGTTTCACATGATACATTTTTGGAAAAACAATTCCAGACTGCAACTTTCATACCATCCTTTCGGCAATTTATAATAAGCATTCTTTCCACAGGAAAGATAGGGTCGACTCCTTGTGATGCTATGTTCTGTTATTTAAATGTAATATAGCGCACGACTCACCCGGGGGCATCTCGGCACTGTACCATGTAGCAAGTACCAGTAGAAAGTGGAATAGGAATTAAAATAGATGGGCTTTCAGTAATTTCCTGAATTTGCAATAATTTGTGCAAGTGCGAATGTGAAGTGGAAGCTTGTTCCAATAACAGGGGCAAGGTAAGAGAAAGTTCTTCCCCCGCAACACTTTAAACGAATGCGGGGGACACACAATAAGCCTTTATCACACAATCTTAAACTTCTACTGGGCGTGTATGGTTTGATTTTTAGTTGAAGATATAATGGCCCTTTGCCTCTTAGTGCGTTGTAAGTGAGAGAGCAGATCTTGAAAATGCACCTTTTTTTCACTGTCAGCCAGTGCAGCTCCTTCAGCAACGGGGCCGAAGAGGTGCCGGGAGGAAGCTTGAGAACAAGCCAGGCTGCAGTGTTTTGGACTACTTGTAATTTGGCTACCAGCATCTCATTTGCTGCCGCCAAAAGAGCATTGCCATAGTCGAGCCTACTTATTACTAGGGCTTGTACTAGTGTTCCTCTGGCAGATGTTGGGAGGTAGGGAAATATTCTGCGTAGAAGACACAGTGGTGGCCAAAATGTGCTCTTTCATCGTTAGAGCTTGGTTGATTTTCATACCAAGATTTTTAACAGATTGTTTGGGCACAGGGGTAGACCCCAGTTGGTGAGGCCACCATTCATCTGCCCAGGAAGAGGAGGCCTTTCCAAGCAGCATAATCTCCATCTTGTCTAAATTCAATTGGAGACAATTCTCATTCATCCAGTTGGAGATGGCTAACATACCCAGGGCAAAGCGCTTTTTTGTAGCAGCCAGGTCTGACTCAAATGGAAACATCAACTGAATATCATCCGCATAAGAGATTATTTCGAAGCCATAAGGCTCTACGAACTTAGCAAGGGGCGCCATATCGATAATAAACAAAGTGGGTCTCAAACAGGAGCCCTGTGGGATACCCTTGTCTAGTCGCATCGTGCGAGAGGAATAGGGGCCCAGGATGATGGTATGATGTCTGTCTTTCAGAAAGTGGTGGTGCCATTTAAACCCGGAGCCTTGTATACTGATTTCTCGCAGCCTCTCCACCTTCCTGACATGAGAGACTGTGTTGAAGGCTGCTGAGAGATCTAATAGCACAAGTATGACTGGGCTTCCTGCATCAAGTGCAAGTCGCAGAGAATCAGTCACTGAAAGGACCGCCGTTTCCTTGCTGTGGCCTGGTCGAAAGTCGGATTGCGAAGAATCCAAGATTTTATTTGATTCTAGGTAGGCTGCCAGTTGTTTGTTAAATAAGCCTCCGAGCAGTGTGCCCAAAAGTGGTAGCAGAGATATGGGGCAATAGTTAGCCAAAGACTTTTGGTCCAGGGTTGTTTTTTTTAGGATGGGTAACACATAGGCAGCCTTCCATTCAGTAGGATACTTCTGAGTATCTTCCCAAGTTCTCATAAACTTCAAAGGTTTGTTCACATTCACTAAGACCTATTTGGTGTTAATATTTGATCTTTTTCTGTATATACAAAGTTTTCCTTTATGTTGCCAGTCTATGACTAAAGTAGCCATCCCTTCTACTATTTGATTTGCTTCTTCTGGTAAATTCAAAAGAGTTAGTTTTAAAGGTGTATCAGGTTTACTTGTCACATTATTTCATCTACTTTCTACTAGATGTATGAATTTCTTCTCAGCTCTTCCTATTTTACATGTTAAGTTATTTCCATGTGTAAAAGCCATATCCATAGATTGTGTCGGTCTAAATAGATAGCCCATAGTCTCAACAAGTGAAGCTTCAGGATGTGGGTTTAAGCTTTTTAGGACAGGAAGTTCAGAAAAGATCAGATCTTGATTTGAATAATAATACTGTAAGCAATCAGTACCATAAAACAAACTGGTCCACACACTGCAAAAAACTTTCATATGTTAATGGTAAACTATGGTAGGTCCCACCTTTGGCATCTGATGCAGGTAATGGCATACATACATAGCAATCACTAGCATCCATTATATCTATATACTCGTTAAGCAATCTAGTATACACATTTAGTGAAGGTTCACTATTTGAGGAATCAAGATTTAAAGTGCTGTCAATCAAACCAGTAAATTCAGTGTTATTAGTTTTAGCAGTTTTGAAAGAAGTGGTAAGCTTAGGATTTTCAACAGGTACATAATGTGACAAATTTAAGATGATAAGCAATGCAACTAATATCAAAACAATAACAGAAACAATCCCTGTATACACACGTTTGCATCTAGTAGAGATTTCAGTGTTAGACCTCATGGCTTCTTAACATTCAGACCATTTAAAAAAAAATTGAAAGTTATAAAAATAGCAGCAAGTGGTAGGAGCAATTTGGCAAAGTTCGGCACAAAATATCAAGACACAGTTCAATGGTTCTGTCCAAAATGAGAAAAATGCAGATCAGCTTTGTTGATGAGTATATTTAGAATTTATTGTTTCAGTCCTTCAAGCGGTACACCAAGAATGAAATTGAAATCCACAACAAAGTTTGTTTCAAGGAGGTTCAGGTGGACTGGTATTGTTAAAACAAAAGGTAGCAAACTTCTGCTCCCATTTATTTGCAGCCAGATAAGTCCATTCAGGAGACGAGTACTTTTGACTGGGGACTCTTGCTCTTTTTGATCTCCTTACAGTTGTTCTCTCATCATCACTTTCACTTTGATCAAACGGCTCGGAACTTTCAGGAATGGTTTGTGGTACTCGCACTCTTCCTTCTGTTAAGCAATGTCACTGTATCTCACCCTTTCTGGGCCATCCATCTCCGGGTACTACTCACTTTCTTGCTGTACCAGGCCTTTTGTTAGGGTCAACACTTCTCGTAGTCAACTCTAACGGCTGAGACCCTTCAGTACTGACAATAGTTGACTCTCTCAGACCCCCTCAGGCCAAAAGAGTGCTGGCTCCGCTGCTTGCTGGTCCCCAAAAGCTTGACTAACCTGTTCCCTCTGTCTCACTCTAACCACCGGCACAGCAGGGACAGGTGCTGTTATATCATCAAGGGGATATGGGACTCTGCAAGTATGAGCTGCATATACCCAGTTCGGGAGACGTCCGCAGTTTACAGCAATGTTGGTAACCAGGATCTTTACAACGGGGCTCCGAGCACAATTGTCAAGAATCAAATCGTCTGTAATGCTGACAAGAGCATTTGCAGGAACAGCTGGCTGTCTCATCACTCGACCCATTATGACTTCATGGGGTGACAATCCTGTTCTCCTGTCTGGTGTACTTCTCAGACTCATCAACACAAGAGGCAATGCATTGGGCCACTTCAAAGACGTTTAAGCACACACCTTCGCCAATCTGGATTTCAATGTGCCATTTATTTGCTCCACAAGCCCAGAAGCCTCTGAACGGAAACTGCAATGGAGCTTCTGCTCAGCCTGTAATGCTGCACATAATAATTTCAGTACATCATTATTAAAGTTAGTTCCTCGATCAGACTCAAAAGACGTTGGGAAGCTAAACCGCAGAATCAGCTCCCTCAACAGCAATTCACCTACTTTCAAGCTGTTATTTCTGAGTTTTGGATAAGCTTCCACCTATTTTGAGAAAATGCAAACAATAACCAAAATATATCTCAATCCATTGCAAAGGGGCATCTCAGTAAACTCCATTTGCATCCGGTTGAAAGGACCTGTTGACTTTCCTACATGGGTCATTGTAACAGGACCTCTTATTCCAACATTTGTTTGTTGACACACTATGCATCTCTGCCACAGTGCTTCAGCAATCAATCTGAATTTGGAATTAAACTACACTTGTTGAAAGAGGTGCATCATTGCATCTCTTCCCACATGTGCAGGACCATGATAATATCTAGCCATCGGTGGCAACAAGCTATCAGGTAATACAGGTCTACAATCAGAGTAAATCCAAGCCTCACCTTTCCTTTTAGTGCAACCTACTCGCACCCAACTTTGCTGTTCTGTTTCTGTCACTTCTTCCTTAAGTCATCTGACCTCTTCCCATGTGTCTATCGCAGTTAAAAATAAGTTGCAATTTGTGACGTCTGATGTTTCATCTACTAACTCCCCATTAAAAGTATGGGAATTTTTGGCACAGTACTTGGCCATTTCTTCTGCATATCTATTGCCAACTGTCACATAGTCAGTGCCTTACCTGTGCGCTAGGTACTTGACTGCTGCAATTTGGGCAGGCAATTGTATGGACCGCATAAGGTTCCTCAAACTTTCCCCATTTCGTATTGGTGAACTGGAGAAAAGTCATGAACCTCCGCTGTGACCACAATTGCCTGAAGTCATGTACAACTCCAAAGCTGTACAGACTATCTGTAAAAATGGTGATTCTGAGTTATTCTGAAATACTACAAGCTTGTGTCAAAGCTATCAGCTCTGAAACTTAAGCCGAATACACTCCTTGCAACCATGACGCTTCCACAACTCCTGCAATAGTACAAACAGCATATGCAACTTTCAGATTTACTTAATTGTATCACAAACAAGAACCATCAACAAACAGCACATGATCAAATTCAGGCAATGGTTTATCCATTATATCAGAACGGGGCTTTGTGCACTATTTAGTCACATCCAACCAATCATTTTCAACTTCATCAGTCACAGTTTCATTTCCAGGCAGTGGCAACAGAGTGGATGGGTTCAATATTGTGCATCTTTTGAGTGTAATATTCTCTGCACCCAGAAGTATCTGCTCGTACTTCGTCGATCGACTATTGAATAAAAGCTGTGTACGAGTATGGGTCAACAGTTTTTCCACAGAGTGAGGCACAAACACGGTCAGTCAATGTCTTGTGACTATTATCTCATATTGTTCAAGACTCAAACATGCAGATGCAACTGCTTTCAAACAACCAGGCAACGCTGCAGTCACAGGATCAAGAGTCACTGAAAAATAAGCAACTGGTCTGCGATTGCTTCCATGCATCTGTGACAGTAATGAAAGATCACAGCCTTCCCTTTCACTACAACATAACACAAAGCACTTGTTGTAATCAGGCATTCCCAGAGCAGATGCCCCACAAAGGCATTCTCATGGCTCAGTGAAGGCAATCATACAACTGTTATTCCAAGGTACGGAATCAGAGACGTCATTGTGTGCCAAATTCTGGGCAGGTTTCGCTGTCAAAGAAAAGTTTGGAATCCATTGTCAACAATAGCCCAAAATTCCTAAGAACATATGGACTTCTTTTTGTGTAGTTGGTGGACTCATGTTAAGAATTGCAGAGATTCTTTATTGTGACACTTTCCTTGCTCCTTTTTTAATGTGGTGTCCTAAGTATAAGACATCAGTTTGGTAAAACTGCATCTTAGTCAGGGATACTTTGGGGTCGATTCCGATTCGGGCCGGAAATTTCTCCGACCGAGCCGGACCCGGAGAGATTTCCGACCGAATCGGACCCGTGCAGTCCGACCGAACGAGTACGATGCGTCCGTATGTTATCGGACTCGAGTCGGTCGGACTCCCATTGAAGTCAATGGGAGCCGGTCGCACAACGCGTACGCGGGCTCCCATTGACTCAATGGGTGCGGAGTCGGACAAGTGCGCTCCTACAGCGGGTACGCGGCGAAGCGGTCGCGCCGTACACGCACAGGTAGGGGGACCCATGGGTCCCCCCTGTGTGCGACTCCGCGCGGCTACGCGTACAGGGGGTCCGACACGGACCCCCAAAGTACGGCTCCGACAGCTCTTACGAGCCGGACGGCGCGGCTCGGTCGGACTGCTCGCCCGGCGCGCATCGTACTTACCCGGCCGGGAACGTCTCCATTGCGCGGTGCGAGTCGAGTCCGAGCGAGTCGGTCGGAGCGGTTCAAGCCGGAGCGAGTCGGTCGGAGCGGTCGGGACGCCCGGACGAAGTCGGTCGGCGATTTCGCATCGTACTCGCTCGGCCGGACCCGCGTACGGTTCGGTCGGGAAACAGGGCTCCGAATCGGATCCGGTAAAGCCGAATCCGATTCGGAGCCCTACCGGCCGAGATCGGAATCGGCCCCTTTGTGTCCATTTTCAGCCAGATTATTCAAAAGGGGATTGGTATCAGTCTTGCAAGCTTCCTTTGTGTTTGACGCCACCACTAGGTCATCAATATAGTGCACTAGAGCTGAGTGATTTGGCATTACCAGGGACTCAAGATTTTTCATGAGAATCTGATTAAATAATTGAGGCACTTTCCGTATACCCTTTTGGGACTCAGCGCCATGCCAAGGTATGATTGCTGAAATGGAAAGCAATGAGAAATTGACTATCCTCATGCAAAGGAATAGAGAAGAAACTTGACATAAATCAATGACTGAAAATGGTTGTTTGTTGGAAAAACGCATGCCTTAACCACGCGGTCTAAACCCTGACCGCGTCTTTACCACGCATGCTTTTACCACGCAATTTCGTGGTAAAGACATGTTTGGTAAATGGGCATGTGTGGTAAAGATCACACTCATGCCCCTCTGCCCTAAACCCTAAAGATGCCCTAAACTTAAAATCCCTACTTCCTGCCTACCAAAGCTCAACTGCTCCCTCGACCTGAAAACTTCCCCTATCCTGTCCCCTACCCTGAACCCTACAACTCAGACCCCTTAAAACTACTCTGACCCAAGCACCCTCCCTGAGGCCTAAAACAAGCCCCCTCCCCCTAAAACCTAACCCCACCTTCCCCCGCCCCAGCCCAACTGCCCCCTCAGCCTTAAAACTACCCTTTTCCTGTCCCCTGCCCTGAGCCCTAAAACTCCCCACCCCAGCCCTGAAAACTACCACGACCCCCAACCCCCAAAACTACCCCAACCCAAATAATCTACCCACACCTCTGTTCCCTGCCCTGAACCCTAAAACTTCTGCCCCCACAGCCATGAAAACTACCCTGACCCCCTCCTAGCCCTGAAAACTACCTACCACCTCAAAATCCATCTTACCTCTCCTTCTCGTCCCGATCCTTCCTCTTCCTGCTTCCTGTTCTTCCGCCCAGCAGCAGCAACTAGACCGTGCATATGCCTTAAGAACGAATATGCATGGTTAAGGCATAATCGTGGTTTAGAAGTGTGTGCTACCACCTGCGTGGTTTAGCCCCACGTAGCTCTTGCTGCTGGATTTGGTACCACAGGACAATAAGGGACAACAATTGCATTCACTTTCTGCAAATCCTGCACAATACAATACTTGTCATTCGGCTTCTGCAAGCCCATAATGGGAGAGTTACATGGACCCCCCGTTATCTCCTTTAGAATCTCTTGCTCAAACATTGAGTCAATCACAGGAGTAATTCCTGCAATAGTATCTTGTGTCAAATTGTATTATGGAATTCTTGGATATTCTGCATTGTATTTGACTGTGATTCCGACTGGTTCATCACCTTTGATCAGTCTGATGTCTTTACCTGTAATTCCCCAGACTTAAGGTAACACAGTGTCTCTCAGCTCAATGGGTAACTCCATTTTGTCAGTAAGGGATACATTCCCATGTCAGATCTCTGTCGGGAAAGTTTAAAAACAACATCCTCATCATTGGTATGAAACTCAATATCATTTGGAGTGCAATAGATGGAACAACTTAACTTACACAGTAGATCACGTCCAAGTAGATTCACTAAACTTGAATCTCACACCACAAAGTGTTGTTGATCCTCAAAAGACCCTATTTTAACAGGAACTGGTTCTGAAATTGGGGTGGACAACTTTTTATTTGTAACTCCTACAACTTGGATACTTTCTCCCGAGATGGATAGGTTAGGAACCTCTGCTGCTCTTACAGTAGAGCGGGTAGCACCAGTGTCAACGAGGAATGAGACATGATTACTGTTTACCTCTCTGTCCACATATGGACCACTCTGGCCTGCCTCTAAGGCTGCGCCAAGCATGCAGTCCCCCACTGCCCCCAGGCACCATCAGGCTGACGGATCCTGATTGAAATCATCTATCTTAATCGAATACTATTGTGACGCATTTTAATTTGGGTATTAATTTCTATTTGTCTGCTAATTCTGATTCATAATGTACCTTTAACCGCTTCGCTGCAGCCGGAATTCCCCCGCCTTGCTGAAGAATTCCACGCGTGCGCGGTTCGGACGGCCCCCGGCCGTCCTCCACACACGCCCATCGTGACGTCAGACAGCCGGGGGCCGTCCGACGCACGGAAGCAGTTATACCTAAACATTCTGCTGAGGTATTGCAGCTTGAGGTATTTGCATTGATTGGGATGTATTGGGATTTCGAACTCACTGTCTTTGTGTCTGTTGAGTCTGGACCATGTAATTTCCCTGAAACTGTGCACACCTTTCATTCTGTATCTGATTTCCAAGATTGTTAACATTAAATTTACACTCATTTCCAATGTCCATTTTCCGCACACAAGGCTTCATTTTCTTCAAGGCTACCAAATCAATACTTGTTCTAGAAGTCACTGAAACGCCACAACCTCTACCTTGTGACTGGAAATTATGCTGCTGAAAACCATTACCACCATGCATCACAGGAACTGTATTGAATCCTCCCTGTGCTGAAACTGTATTATCAAAAGGATTCTGACCTTTTTGTACTGCTTTAATATACCATTTATTTCTCTTTCAACTTTTTGTGCTTTATTTCTAATGCATCTCGACATTACGTTGCATAACGCAAAATTTCGTCAATTGGTCTGTTGTACCAACATAGTAAACACTGATAAATCATGGAAGTCATGTCAGGTCTTAAACCATTCATAAATCTGTAAACAAAATGTCCCATACCTTTTTCTGCCACATTTTCCATTCCACTGTGCTGTCTGAAAACCTGTATCAATCTCTCATGAAATGCATGGACTGATTCTTTAAGTTCTTGGGTTGTTCTGTCAATTTTTAACCAATCAATTTCTTTAGGATCTTGGTTTTCAGGAAAGTAATCACTTGCTGGTATTTCTTCAATACCGCTGGAGATGAGGCACCTGTTCTAGGATCCTTTCCTGGTTCTCCTCAGGCCAATCTACAGAAATGTTACACTCAGTCCACAAGTCTCCATTCCACATGTACCAATACACTGGATTATCTCTCAATTTCGGGAATTCATTAGTGAATGACAAAATATCGCCTCTAGTCCATGGCACATACACGTTACCTCCACCAGGTACTTCCCTCATAGGAAGGATCTGTACTTCTCCATCGCCTCTGTCGATTACAACTGAAGGTGTCTGCCTCCTTACACTCTGTGTTTCTTTCTCTTTCGACCATCTACCTTCAGTAGCGGCTCGTGGAGGGAGTGCCGTGGGGCGGTGGGGCGGGGGAGGAGCAGGGTGGGGGATAGTAAACTACGGCAAACGGCCGAACAGAGGTAAGTAAACAAATAAATAAATAAAACAAATTTCATTGCGCGCGCTGCATTGTCAAATGCGATACAGCGCGCGCAACGAAATTCATTTTATTTATTTATTTGTTTACTTTCCTCTGTTCGGCCGTATGCTGTAGTTTACTACCCCCCACCCTGCTCCTCCGCCCCACCGCCCCGCGGCACTCCCTCCACGAGCCGCTACTGTCTACCTTCCCATTTCTCTTTCGCTCCATTTCTTAATCAGTTCCTTAATCTGTAATTTCATTCCAGCTGGCCTCATGTTTACAAACTCTTTGTCACTAAAGTCTAATCTATATGTCTTTTGGAAGACTTTTGAGCTCTGAATGTCAATTTCATATTTCTGAGCCAATTCAACTAACTTCTCATGTGTTTGTCTCACTCACTGAAGCAGTATTAGAACTTTGATGATTATTAATTGGGGTACAAAATCCTCCAAGCTAGTCATCTAATTCTTGTGGGGTAAATTCAGATGTTTCTCTCGAAATGTTTGAATGCAAATATCCATTGGTCAAGTCTCTATTTGTTTCAGGTTGCATGTCTAATGCGGATGTATAGGGAACTGAAATTCCCACTGCTGTAGTCATTGCAGTAGCATGATAACTTATTTCAAGAGGTGCACCTGTTCTGGGGACAGAAAAAGGATGGCAACCTCTGAACCATTCTGCTTCTTGGATCAAATTGTCTATGATTACCAGTAGTATTACTTTGAGTCAGAATCATTAGTGTCTGAAGCAAAGATCTCGTTGTCAAATCAAATGGAATACAATGTGCAGCATTCATTCCTACAGGTACAGTATCAGAGGATGTTCAGCATTTACCTGTGACCCAGAGTCACAAAGAGGTAAGAAAGGACCAATCATAACTGGAACGGTTAAAGCACCTGGAGCATTCAATTCATATGGGTTCAATGGAGCTGATATTCCTGGTCCCCCTCTTACAGGAGAAACCAGTGTAGTTTTTTTTGTACTTCAGGCATAACTGGCATTTGGAATCTCAGCTGTATTTTTATCTATCATATTCTCACTCTGAGATTCATTGTATGGTAGTGGACGATTCAATAAGTCATTTAAAATATTGTCATTTATGTCATTAACTTCTCCTTCCACTTCAGTATCACTCTTTTCTATCTCAGTGTGTTTCCTTTTTTCTTTTTGTTTTCCCTCAATTTCTCCTTCAACAGGTATCAAGGGATACATTCTTGTTCCCGGAATAACATCTGCTCTCCATGCTTTCTGTTGCTCATCCCATCTGGCTTCTGCATTGTAATCTAGGGTTCTCCTATACCTTCCATAATATTTTCTTTTCTCTTTCAGATGAGCTAGGTGTCACCAGGTATTTAATGCTTCAAACTGAACTGGGCAAACACAAGGAGATGATGGACGGAGCTCTTAAACTTTTCAGACACTCACCCCTAGTCACAGATCTGGATTGAATCCATCATAGTTTTTTAGCTCACTTCGCCACCCCAGTTCAGACCCAAGTATATGAAAATCAGTCTTGACCCTTTGCCTCATGGGGACAGTCCAGCCCGAACTGCCAACCCAGGTCTTCCCGGAACCGGAAACAAGCATCCTGGGACCGGTTTCAGGGTAACACCCCTTATCAGCTAGGTTAGCTTGAATACAATGGCAAAGTGAGCAAGGGACCCACGTCTGGGCATACCCTGCCAACTTAGGGAGGACAAAGCAAACACAAGGAGATGATGGATGGAGCACAGGAACATTTCAGGCTCTTACCCCCAGTCACAGATCTGGGTTGAATCCATCATTGTTCTTTAGCTCAATTTGCCACCCCAGTTCAGACCCAGGTATATGCAAATCAGTCTTGACCCTGTGCCTCATGGGAACAGTCCAGCCTGAGCTGCCAACCCAGGTCTTCCCTGGACTGGAAACAAGCATCCTGGGACCGGTTTCGGGGTAACAACCATCATCAGCCAGGCTAGCTTGAATTCAGTGGCAAAGTGAGCAAGGGACCCACGTCTGGGCATACCCTGCCAACTTAGGGCAAACAAAGCGAACACAAGGAGATGATGGACGGAGTGCTGAAACTTTTCAGCCACTCACCCCAGTCACAGATCTGGGTTGAATCCATCATCGTTCTTTAGCTCACTTCGCGACCCCAGTTCAGACCCAGCTATATGCAAATTAGTCCTGACCCTGTGCCTCATGGGAACAGTCCAGCCCGAACTGCCAACCCAGGTTTCCCTGGACTGGAAACAAGCATTCTGGGACTGGTTTCGGGTTGACACCCCTCATCAGCCAGGCTAGCTTGAATCCAGTGGCAAAGTGGGCAAGAGACCCACGTCTGGGCATACCCTGCCAACATAGGGCAAACAAAGCAAACACAAGGAGATGATGGACGGAGTGCTGAAACTTTTCTGACACTCAACGCCTGTCACAGATCTGGGTTGAATCCATCATCGTTCTTTAGCTCACTTCGCCACTCCAGTTCAGACCCAGCTATATGCAAATTAGTCTTTGCCCTGTGCCTCTCGGAAACAGTCCAGCCCGAACTGCCAAGCCAGGTCAATCTGAACTGGTCCAGGAGGTGGTTTAATTCCGTATAATTTCCTTCTCAATTTGTCAATGATTCTCAAATTAAATGTCCCATAACGAGGAAACCTTAGACCCTTGTCTCTCTCTGTAATTTCAAGCCAATGTTTGAGCCAAATGCAAAAAGAACAGATAATTGATGGAATGCTGAATCAATCAAACATTCACCCCCAGTCACAGATCTGGTTAAATCCATCATTTTTTGTACGCCACGCCATTCCAGTTTAGACCCAGCCATATGCATATCAGTCTTGACCCTGTTCCACATGGGAACAGTCCAGTCCAACTGGTGGCCCAGGTCCTCCCTGGACCAGAAACAAGCATCCTAGGACCGGTTTTGGGGTTTCACCCATCATCAGCCAAGATAGCTTGAATCTGGTGGCGTAGAGCACACAGGACCTATGTCTGGGCATACCCTTCCCACTTAGGGCGACAAATGCAAAAAGAACATTCACTCCCAGTCACAGATCTGGGCTAAATCCATTGTTTTTTCTACGTCACACCATTCCAGTTATGACCCAGCCATATGCAAATCAGTCTTGATCCTGTTCCCCATGGGAGCAGTCCAGTCCGAACTGCCAGGCCAGGTCTTCCCTGGACCAGAAACATGCATCCTGGACCGGAAACAAGAATCCTGGGACCGGTTTCGGGGCATCACCCCTCATCAGCCAAGCTAGCTTGAATCCAGTGCGACTGTGTCATCTTAGCTCAATTCAATTAAAAGCAGGCAAGTAAGTGGTCCGGGAGAACCACATAAATTCACTGGGGCGTTGTTTGGGTCCTCGGAAAAGCAGAAGATATGCAAAGTGCTGTTATGACTGATCCCTCACCAAGCACAGGCGCAGTTCACAAGCCTCACTGAAATAGTGCAGTCCATATGGGGTTATTCAACCAGGCGTGGAGTCCAGAAAGTGCCTGATGGATGCATTAGATATGGTGGGCATGGGGGATTCACTGAGGAGTTATTTGAGTCCAAAAAAGAGCATAACGTGTGTGAAGTACTAGGGTGACTAATACCTCGTAAATCACAGCACAGTCCCTGGAGAAGCATGATCTGTGTAGAATGCTATTATTGCTAATTCCTCACAAATCACAGGCATGGTTCATAGGCCTTGCTGAATAGTCCGGTCCATATGGGGCATGTTCAACCAAGCACATACTCTGGAGAATGCCTGATAGAAATGATTGGTCAGGGTGGGCGGAGTTTATTCAATGTTCTCTCAAACGTCTGCATGAATTTCATGAATGTCCGTGCCAAAATGGGGTGTTCGGCTGAGATGCAGGCATCTACAGCAGGTCTGAAGGAGCGGATGCCCAATGCCAGGAACTGTGGTCTTAACAGAGCCTGCCTTTCTTTCAGCAGGACAGGGCAAATGCAAGTGATGTACACAAGTGTTTCCTTGCAAGAATGGCAGAACCTGCAAAGGTAGTTTAGTTTTTCTCTTTTATGTGCTGGTAGACAGTCCAAGGTCGGTGAGCCTGCAAGCTTGCATCAAATTAGTTGTTGTTTTACTTGCATTGACATGCTGTTGCGGGGATTCTGCACATATACAGAACTATGAGCAGGAAAACAGGACCTCGGTGTATAGTGGTGTACCAACCATCCACCTTAGTGCCCAAAATCCCAATCCGACTAGCTATAGTGTCTCATTCGTTCTCCATACTACAGCGAAACTACCAATGATTAGTCATCCCAGAACACGGGCTCTTTCAGGAATCGCGGAGGCAAGAACACTCTTTCATTACTCACTCATACTTGTCCACAACGAGTGTATTAAGAGACACCGTATAGGTTAAAATGTTTATTTAAACTAACGTGCTCTAAGACACAGTACACGTGCCAGTACTAGCAGCATAATGCATAAAGACAAAATAGTAAGCAACGTTACAATTCCATAGAATACAAACGGAAACAGCATTTTATAAAGACAGTGGATAAAGGACTATAATGCCTTTCCGCCCTCCCCGTGCTAATAACTAGTTTATTATAAAAATAGAAGACCTCTGGGTTTTGTCAGGGGGACCCCCATACCTTAAGAACTAGATGCAATGTTTACATCATCGGACAAGCACAGCTCTTCTCCCTGGAAAGGTTTTTCTCCAAGTGCCTCTAACAGGTATCTTGCCATATTAAAAGCACTCGAGTTTCAGCAGTGCAGCTGTGCTTCGTGTTATGTCTAAGTGCGTAGGGCTGACCAGAATAGAATAACAAGGGACGTTGTTTTTCGGCCTTGTACATCGTGTGCAGACGAAAACCACAGAGAACAGCAGAAAACATGAAAAGCAGAAATGTAGACAGTTCTCATGAACATAGGCACAAGCAGAGTCTGGAAAAACAAAGTCACGAAGTAACGTGTGCAAAAGAGGCATCATGGCAGCTAGGCCTAAGCTAACTTAGCAATGTCAACAATGAGGCCATAATCCACACTACAATGCATATATTTGTGATTGGGTGTGGCCTCAGTTTGGTGTAACGTCTTAGAACCGACCAGGCATGTAAGCGTGAAGCCATTTTCTAGCCAAGATATCTGATGCACCATTTTGGTAATTAACTTTTTTAAATTTGCATGGGAGGTGGGGGTTGCCTTTAGACCAACTGCTTGTAGGTTCTTGACCAATTGTTCCAGGTAGTCATGGGCAGCGAAGTGGCTAGCCGATTTGGAAATTTCTATCCAGAGTTGGTTTTCTGACATGTCAGTGCCTGCTGTGCTGAGCTTGAAACATTTTCAAGGAAGGCGGCTTGTCTTTCTAGTACTTGACTATATAAGCCGAATTCAAGCCAGGTTTGTGCAGGAGAGGCATTATTTCATAGAAGGAAGACTTTTTTATAGATGCTCACTACTAGCTTGAACAGCAGGAGGGAGCCTTCTCCATTAATGACCTCTGATGCATAAGCTAGGGTAGGCACTAATTTAGCATGGATCATCTTTCGTAAAGGGTCCTTTGATCATAATCCTTGTTTTCGCAAGGTTGATGGTGAGCCCATTCTGAAACGTATAGGAATGGATTGTGTACAGAGGGCCCATTATAGTCCTAGAGATTAGGATAGTGTCATCTGCATAAAGGAGACAGCAGACTGATTTGTCTCACAACTTGGGGGAGTGAATGTTTACTTTCCCAAGGGCTGTGGAGAGATGCACAAGGAAAATTTTAAAAAGAAGGGGAGCAAGGACGCAGCCTTGCTTAAGCCCAGTTGTTGTATTTATTTTTTGGGACAAGGATCTGCTGTCCCCTAGTTTAACTTGGAGCCAGGTGCTAGAGTAACGGTTAACAATGCTTTTTAAGAAGTGGGCGGGATTTTTCTTGCAGTCAACTTCTGCCATAGTAAGTTATGTGGAACTGAATCACAAGCTGCTTTGAAGTCAACCAAACAAGAGTATGAGAAGGCTTCATTTTTGATTGTTTTATCAACTTGTGATGATAATGCAAGGAGATTTGCTGTGGTTCCCAGCCCCTTCCAGAACCCTGTTTGGTGGGGGGGAGGTACAATGTTATTTTTATCTGCTGATGTCTCCAAATCACCTAATAGGAGACCGGCATAATATTTGGCTTCATTGTCCAACAGGGAGATTTGAAGATAATGTCCCAGTTCTGAGGGCTTTCCTCCTCTCCTTTGTATATGGGATAAATTATCATCCCTCTCCAAGACTCAGGAATTTGTTCTGTGGTGATGCAATAGTTGAATAATGGGGTTAATAAAGAGGCCCAGTATTCCAGATTATCTTTGAACAGTTGTTGCTGTAAGCCGTTTGGTTCTGGGGCACCTTCTCTTCTGCCCCTGGCGAAAATGTCTAGAACCTGATTTCAGGAGTAGCCTGTCGGTTCTGTACTTATCTCATTTGATGGGCCCCTTTCTGCAGCAATTTCATCCCCAGCTGTACCAACTCCTAATTACTCTTCATCTTGCACAGTTGGGTGGACCATTTCTGTGGAGGTTACATCATCAGAGATTCCCACGGCTTGTAGACTCTGAAAAGCCATTTTGTGCACGCTTAGAGCTGTGGTGATATAGAACTCCCATTGTTGCGGGGTGATGGTTAAGGAGTTTGCAGCTGGAAGGACTTGTTGGCAATTGTTAATGATCTCCCAATTTTTTTAATGTTTCTGAATTTGCTTGCAAAAAAGATGGCCGTCCAAAAATTGTCATGAGTAAAGTGTTTGAGTGCCCATATTTCTTTATTGTAAAGTTTCCTGGTGGCTGCGATTCTTGCAGGTAGGTCCGGCTCTGTTTGATTGCTACTAAGACTTCTGAACAGTTTGCATAGTTCCCTTTCAATGACCCTCACATAAGGTGGGAGCCTACAGCAACATTTTTGATTTCCAGTGAGAGCCCTTGGTCTCTGGGACTGGGAAGGACACTTCTTGATCACGTTTTTTGCCACCAATTCCCAGGCTATACTTGGACTCCGACCACCCGAAGCCAGATGTTCTATGAATCATTGGCAGTGTTCCTCAAAAACATTCACTGAGACGCCTTCCATTTCACTCTGTTGTGTTTAGTGGTTGGTGTTACAGAGCCCCAGTTGAGGCTTTTGGTTAACAGCGGGCAATTTTTACTTTGTTGCAAAATTTGTGGATTGTGCTTTCGGGGCAAGCATTGATCTTAAAATGCTCCAGATATGCAAACAGGGGAGGCTGATAAAGGTATAGTCTATGGTCGAGCATAAGTATGGATCGGTGTGTGTGGGTGCTAGCAGCTGGTTCTTGCGTGTTCTTCCATTCAGCGATCTGAGGCCAGCTTAATGACATAAGCTTGGTGGTGGGGATCGCTTGATAAAGGATACACCAGAGGTCATCTTGAAACAATGTGGTCTCTTCTCCTTGGCAGTGTATCAATAGGTTTGAGTTGAAATCGCTCAATAGGATCACAAGAGCCCCACCATGTGTTTGATCTGTTATTATAGAACCCAAATTAGTTATGATTGCCTGTTTGGAACAAGGATGAGGATGAATGTAAATATGTATATATAGGGGGAGCCTTATGATCAGGCACCCAGTTGTGTACAAGTACAGCCATGATCCATGGTTCGTGAAATTTAACTACTTTCATGGCAACATCCAAATCTGAGGTGATATAAATGGCTAGGCCATCTTTAATTTGATAAAAAGATTTTATTGATTTTCAAATAAAGAGAAATAATAACAAAAGACAATGAAAAACAAAGACAGCAATAAAGGTGCTTCAGGTCATTGCGCCCCATCCCCAACCCACACTCCACCCATCCTGCTCAGGGATTCAACTCACATGGATCGCCAAGGAGCCCCGTGTAGAAGATAAGCCATAGTAGTCCCACCATTCACCCTAAATTTTGGAAAATTTAACTGGGCAACCTTGAGCAACATAGATGGGTTCTTTCAATTTAGCGCACTAATCCATGCTGGTACGCTATTGTTTCAGTGTCTGTGGAGATGGCTGTTTCCAAGTTTGAGCAATGTCCCTCCCAGCCTATCCAACACCCCCAGCAAAGTCACATTAGGCAACAGTTGTATGGGAATGCCCAGAACCGCTGAAAGGGTAGAGCTCACGTGGGACAAATATGGAGTAAGCCGCAAGCACAGCCATGCCATGTAAAATAAAATAAGCGTCTGGAGAGTGTCAGCAAGTACAGTTAGTATCGGGGAGGAGTAGTGCATGGCCCAATCTCTGAGGGGTCATGTAGGTCTGATGGAGGTAATTAATCTTAATAGGGATGAGATCGTAAGCTACCTGGGAGTCATACAAGCTTCCCTCCATTCCATCTCATCTAGTTCCCCAACCCAACGTTCCCACCTGTGGTGCAACTGTTCCAGCAACCCAGGTGCGTTACCTACCAGGGCCCGTTATAATTGTGAAATCCCACACCTGCCTAACCTGCACAAAAGCCATCTGGCTTCAAGAGGGTTAAATTCTGGGGGGTCGCATAGGTCCTCTTTGTAAAGGGCAAGGGCATGTCTGACCTGTAAGTAGCGGTGGAATTGAGTGGTAGAGAGAGGGAATTGTGTCTGAAGTTCAGTGAAGGAGTACATTGTGGATCGGTGCCAGATGTCGGCCAACGTGGAGATACCAACTAAGTCCGAGGGGGCAAAGCCCTTGAGATGCATCAATTGCGCTAACCAATGACCCCTCCACAAGGGGGTCATCTCAGTCAGCCTGTTCCACCTCGTAAAACGAAGGGCCACTCTCCATACCAAGAAAACTACTCCTGTAGCCTCTGGGATTGAAAGGGGAAGTGGGCGACCATACATGGAGTTCATGACCCCATTGAGACCCAAGTCCTCGAGTTCCAATTGATAGGCGGGGTCTTTCCAACTACCTGCCCACCAATCATTAATAATCAGAAGATGGGAGGCCCAGTAGTAGAGCTGGATGTCTACCGCCCCAATCCCACCCTCATAAACCAAATGATGGCATGTGTCTTGAGCTATATGGGAGGGGCGTCAGTAAGTCCGTTTTTAAAAATGTAAGTAAGTAAGTCCGTTTTTATATAGCGCAGTTACTCACCCTTACGGGTCTCAAGGCGCTGGGGGCCGTCGTGGAAATTAAGTGAGCTATTGCCCAGAGTCACATGGTGCTGAGCTGAGCTGCCGCCGGGGATCGAACCGTGAACCCTGTGCTCCGAAGTCAGCTGCCCTGGCCGCTGCACCACACCTCTAGTTTTCAATGCCAAAGGAAGGATCAGAACACTGATGCAATGTCCGCAAACCACGTGTTCAGGATGCAAATTTGGAGATTCTGTGAACTGTAACTAAAGCGAGGAAGGATCATCATTTTTATCAGCGCTACTCTACCGAGGAGATTTAGCTGGAGTTTTCGCCATGCATTCAGATTGGCCTTGGAGCTGCAAAAGAGGGGTTTCAGGTTAAGGGCGCGAGTGGGGTCCGACACAGTGGCCACATACACACCCAGGTATTTGAAACTGAGTCTATGCACAGGTACCCCCGCTCCCCACCAGATTGAGGTGCTGTCACCCCTCAGAGAATGAAGGGGGATGTCATTAAGGAGAGGTTGAGTTGTCTCTATAGGGGCCTGATGTTTGCGAGCATAAATCCGCCTGTAATCGGTTGCAAACACCTCTGCAATCTCAGGGGCTGTGTTCACAACAGATCCTGAATCAACAAGAACCTTGGGAATAAATCTAGAGGCAATATCGTGGGTTGCCAGCTGATAAAAGAGAGCCCCATTCTTGTTGCCATGTTCATAGACCCGCTGGGTGGTTGCTCTCCAGCAACCATGGGCCTCACATAAGAGGAGTTGCCATAACATGGTTCTAAGTCAAGCTGTCGGGTAAGTGCCACAGTAGAGTCATGGATCAATCTTGATTCATTATCAAGTAATCAGGCTTCTAAGTCCACAATGTTGTGTTGTTTATCACACTCCCAACGCTTGAGGTAGCTTCTCTCCTACCTCAGATTACAGGTTTACTGGCCACCCAGAGAGTACCAGAACTCTGCACGGATTCCATATTAGTGTCAAAGTAGTAGATGATATTACTACTACTACTACTATTTCCTCATAGCTAAAAGGTCCAGCGCCGACAAGAAAACATAGCCAATGTGGGACAACGATTTGGCAGATGCTGACAAGTGGGAATAATCCCTCTCATGGGGGTTCCATGTCCATCAGCTATAGCAGAGTCCAAATGAGGTCAGCCATGCATTTAAAGAGCGAGAGTGGGTTTGACACTCAAGGGAGGCCGGACCAGATATATCCAGGCGAGGGTAAATAACCGCATTGAAGTTGCCCCCCATAAGCAGGAAATCACCAGGCAGATCCTACACGAGTCGACTCAGGTCATGACAGATTTGTGTATGCAAGTGTGGTGGGATGTATACACTGAAATGTGATATTGTTTCCCCTCTAACTTACCCTATATCCTCACATATCTGCCTAGAGGGCCATGAAAGACATGGGTGACAAGTTATGGGAAAGATCTCATGAAGAAGTATTGCAGATTATCTGGATCCCCTGGTAAAGTTTTCATGAAAGACACGATTGTAACCGAATCTACCAAGGAAGGGGCAGTTTGTGCCCAGACTGTGGGTCTTCTGTAGCAAGGCTATTGTGGGGTGGTGTCAGTGTACACATTTAAGGACCATCGTCAGTTTGACACAGTCTAGGAGACCATTGGTATTCCAAAAATGGAGACTGTGGTGCGGCATCTAATCGTTGGGATGGAAGAGTGTGCACGTATCTGGAAGAGAGCGGGCAAGGCGGACGCCAGGGGGAGACAGTGACCAGAGGCAAAAGACATTTAAAGAAAAACTAAAAAAGATAACATACAACCAAGGGTCGTCGAACTTAGGCCCACAACATGGACCCCGATTCACCCCCACCCTACACCTCCACCCAGAAGCATCTGTTGCCCAAAAACATTCCCAAAACCCTATGAAAAACATAGTAGGGCCTTTGATACAGATCTCCTCTGTATGAGAGTATAACCTGAAAGGATAGAAGCATAAGCAGACACCATGGGTTAAGGGTAGTTGAATTACATTGCAAACATTGTTGAAAAGCCATGGTGGAGCGACCAGGGACGAAGGGCAACTGGAGCTGGCCGTGTCCTCCAGTGTGGGAGAGTCATGAGGGAGCTGGCATGTCACTTCGTCTCCCGGGTGAGGTTGCGACTGAGGTGTTCAGTATCAGAAGATGCTGGGGATCGAACTTGGCCTCCCTTCCTGCTCTCCGATTTATGACGTGGACGAGATTTAGAATGGATGTTAGGTGGTTGCGAGGAGAACTAGGCATTCCACTCAGCATTACCGGGCGGGTCATGACTACAAAGGGATCTCTGCTCATGGCCCACTGCCACGCCACCTCTGGGTGTAAAAAAAAAGCAGCACATAGAGGAGGGACATGGCCCTAAGCTTTTGCTTCACCACATCAAAGGATTTCTGTTGTTGTTGGGTCACCCTCATATAGTCCGGAAATATCATTATGCAAGTGGACTGATACAAAAGAATTCCTCGAGTGCGTGCATAACAGAGGACAGCATCACGGTCCCGGTATTTGAGTATCCGGATGATCAGCGGATGAGTGGGAGCCCCTACCAGGGGTTTCTGTGTCAGTGAGCGGTGATCCAGTTCCACCACAAACCATGAGGAGAGGACACCCCCGGGTATCCAGGATTTAAGGCAGTTCTTAACAAACTCCGTTTGTCTGGGGATCTCAACCCCTTTGGGAAATCCCACTAGGAAAAGATTGTTCCTGCAAGAGCGGTTTTTGGCATCCTCTGCTTCCACCTCAAGGGCACGGACCGTAGTTTGCAAAGTGGACAGTGTGGTTTTCATCTTAGAGGAAAAATCTTCGAGGGTGGAGTTGCGAGTCTCAGCCTCCATCAGCATTACGAAGATCTTGTTGTAGCAATGCAACGTCGATCCCCACCTCCCCTATTCTTGACTCTAGGGTTTCCTTGGAAGTCTGGATAGCTTGCAGGATTGATTGGACATCAGGAAAGGCAATGCTGGTCTTTGTGGGGTGGCTTCCAGGAGATTTCTTCTTTGGGACCGGGGTGACGAACTTCTGCCCTAATGTATATCCCTGTTTGTTCTCTTTTCAGGGTTAAAATGTACAATGGCTAAAACATATTGCCATTGGACTGTTCGCTCTCTGACTCAAACTACATCAGAAATTAAATCTTATTGTTGACCCGAAATACATTTAGTGGTTTTCCCCCAAACATTTTGGTTTCCTTCCTCCTGTTTTGCTACTTTTGTTTTTGTTGTCCTTGGTACTCAGCACACGGTACCACTGCTTACCAGTGTTAAACTGCTTGTGCTCGATCCTCTAAACATGATAAAATTGGCTAACACCCAAGTGGCACATTTAATTTGCTTGTAAGTCCCTAGTAAAGTAGTAGGCCATGTACCCAGAGCCTGTTAATTTAATGCTACTAGTGGGCCTGCAGCACTCATTGTGCCAGCCACATACGTAGTCTCTTTAAACATGTCTCCGGCCATTGCAGCCTGTGCACACTTTTAAGTTGCCATTTCGACATGGCAAAATAACCCTTTTCCGGGCCCAAACTTTCCTTTTTAATACATATAAATCATCCCTAGGGTAGGTCCTAAACATCCGTTAGGACAAGGTGCAGTGCATTTAAAAAGTTGCACATGTACTTTTGAATTTTACATGTGGTGGTAGTAAAAAAAAAATGAATTTATTTTTCACAACTGCAAGGCCTGCCCCAGACATCCTGGTACAAGCTCAGGGAAGAAGGAAATACCAGAGCCATCTGGGGGGGAGAACTATATAAGTTTCTCCCATTTCAAAGCCGAACTATCGGTAAATATTCAACCCTGAGACCCACTCTTCAGAACACTCTTGGACCTGTGGATACTACAGAAGAAGGACTGCCCTGCTGCCAGAAGACTGCCCTGCTGTTGGAGATCTGCCCTGCTGTCTGAGAAGGAAGACTGGACCTGCTGCCTTCCTCCCAGGCTGCCTGAGTGCCTCCAAAGGTCAGTTGACTGGCCTCTATCTGAGCTACGGTACCACAATAATCTCCAAATGCCTCCCTGCAACTGCCCAGCTGACCTGCAGCAACTGACCCTGCCTAGACCTGCAACTGGACCTGCTTAAGCTCTTCTGGCCTCTGGAAGAGTGATCCCCAAAAGGTACCTCCCCAGGTCTTGGGCCCTTGGTTGGCACCAGAGTGCATTCCTCTGGATACAAAGAAGAAATCCTGAGATTTTGGGCTCTTTGCGACCGTGAATGGGCCCATTCATGCCAAGATCTTGCCACTTTCACTGCCCGCCAATGCGAAGCTCTGCTAAACCCAATTTTGCGCACTACAGCAACCACCAGTGACGAGCGGCAACCCAAGATCTGTTCTTCGTGCTACTGCCTTGACAACCCATGGTGACAGCCAATGCTAAACTCCAGCATCAACCATCTGTGACACTCAACAGTATCTTTGAGCTGTGACCATCCACAACACCAACCCTGCTCTTCGCGCTACAGCGACGATCATCCATGATGCTCTCCGTGCTCCCTGTGGCCTCCTCCACCACGAACTGCACTCTTCTCTCCGGTCTTTGAGAAACTAACTTTATCAGCTGATCTAACTTGGTCCCTGTATCTTGCCCACTATCCATCTCTGAGTGGGATTATGACTGTTGCTTGAGGTGAGTTTACCTCCCTTCAACCAATAATCCCATTTCTCCCACTTATTAAATGGACATCATTGTTTTTTAACTTAATTTACAGAGCCGTTGTTTACCTATTGATTGCAGTCACTTCTCGATGACAGTTATTATTTTCAACTTGCACGATTCACAAGCACTGCATGGACACCTTGTATGATCATTACCACTTTGGTTGTATGCCAAATATTACTGCATCATTTTCTGTCTGTTTTAATATTGTATGTAAATATACTTACTTTGTGACACATTGTTGATTGGTATTTGTTTGTTTTTTGATATCTACTGTTTGCTAGATGTTCATTCGTGCACCTTTTTAATGCATTGATTCGTGCTAAATTACTCAGAAGGAACCCCTGTTTCTGTGCATTTGTTAATAATGATGGAGGCCATAGTCTTAACATGTAATGGAACACTTTCATGTCACCCAAAGATTCGTAATTAGGGAGGATTTTAGAATATTTACACCTGTTTTTATCCATGTACACTTTTTGCTAATTTTCCAGTATTAATCCATATTATTTTATCTACTGCTAAAAAATCAAGTAGCAACTACTATATTAAACGTATATTTAACTGATAAATGTACACTGACATACTCGTTCTTTTATATAATTGTATACTAGCATTTGTAACAGAAAATTACACTTACCTGTAAAACGTAGCATTGTGGTACAAGCATGTGTGCATATCAGAATATATTTTGGGAAATCCCATCCCTTTTATAGTCTGGCTTGACAGTGAAGCTGTTGCCAGACAATTATGGGAGCATCACTAGAGAGGGGATTTGTCTCCGTCGACATGCTGGGAGTCAGGAGTCCATTTTGTGACTGGGCCAAAGTTGTGTGCTTCCACAAAAAGTGCTTGCCCTCCACAGAGCTGTGATAATTTTGTTTATTTATACAGCTGACTGAGGTTGAACTTTCAGGGGTACCAACATGACATTGTAATGCTATTGCAGTGTCTTAGATAACTAGATAATTTATGGTGTTTTTCTCTGGCAGCACAGATGGGAGGAGGGCAGTCATTAACCTACATGGATTTTTGGGTCTGGCTCAGTGTCATAAGCCAGATCTATTGGCATTCCCAATGCTGGCAATTTTGCTTCTCAGCCAGGATCAAAAGCCTGGAAAGTCACTCAAAAGTAGACTGACTTTATACATTTTTGAAAATAAAGCGAGAATTGGAAAAACGTTAATTTCAGTATCTGCATAGATTAGGAAATTTAGCAAAAATTGAACTTTGTCATAATTAAAGCTCTCAGTTTTCCTTTTATACTGATATTACTTAAAAATATAGACAGAAAAGAATTTGTTTACCAGATGGTATTTATTATTATTAATAAGGGACACAAATATGGAGTAGGTCTTCATCTGAGTGACTCTACGTGTGGTTAATCAGAATTGGAATGCCAATAGCTGTGTATACTGACAGCACAGAATGTTAATAAAGGAATTGGTACGGTATGGTATATTAAGGTATGGTATGAGCATTTATATATCCCATACTACCCCTGATGAGGCACTGCAGCACTTTGCAGACAGAAGCCATAAACCCAGTAATTATTAATTCAGTGAAGCAAAAAAAATGCAGTTTGGCTTACTGCTTCATGCAGTTGTCAGGCAGATTATAATAGTATTCTCATGCAAGTAAACTGTGCAGATACTTATACACCAAGGTTACAAATGATCACACACTATGAGTTATATTGGATGCTTTAAAAACATTGGTAACTTCCGGCATGTGAACACACACTACATTGTCTTGCTATTTGTTACATCATTTCCAGGCCATTTGTAGACTATTCAACACCAATTATTTGTGGAGGTTTAGTTATATGTCAACATCACAGATATCGAATGACTTTTAGCTGTGGGTTAAAGTGATTTGTCATAAATAAATGTCATAACACTGCATGTAGTTAGATTAATGTAGTTGTTACAAGCTGAGGATGAGACACTGTGCTTAATTGGATAACTGAACTGCCTCTAAAAGGCAGAATGGTGATCAGTCATGCGGTTACATAGTCTGTAGTTTATGCTTAGTGTAATGAACTAGCAGGCCATAATGTAGATTGGACATGCAAGGGTCAAGCACTGTGTAACATGTGTAATAATGATCCTCAATCACTCAGATAGATACAAAGAAGTTTACTGCAGTTAAATAATATCACATCGTATTGTGACTTAAGTAGGGCCTTCTATAGCCCTCACAAGGCTCATACCGCTTTCTGGACGGTCCGTTGTATTATTTATGTAGGCCTTCTGGGTGCATGGTTGAAACGATTCTGTTTGTGGTCAACCCCATATGGGACATGTTGAAAGAATTGTGTGAGAAAGGAGGATATGGAGGGTGCCCGGCACATGGAGCTCCGCTGCCACTGAGCGTAAGCATGGGTACTGCAGAGTGTGGGAGAAACCGCTACAGCTGCGCATGGAAGTCCTTACCATCTTTTGTGTGGTCAGCTTCTACCATACAAACTGTAGCTGATGTGTGTCAGTGGCAGTCGTTATGTAATTTGGAACTGATCCAGTAGTGTAAGAGAATTCGAGTGTTAAATCGAGTCTACCCAGAAAAAACAGAGGAGTGCCCCATTGGCACTGTTAAGCCACCTGGAAATAATATGTGGTTGACCTGAAATTGACAGAGAGAATGGTAACCGATTAATGGCGCTGTTAAACCACCATAGAAATGTTAGATGGGGTCTACCCTGGAGCAACTGAAGAGTGACCCATTGGTGCGCTGTTTACCCACCTAAAAATGTTATGCAGTCGACTTGTGATAGCCAAAGGGTGAGAGTAGCAACCCGGTGGAGGCACTCTTAAGCAACCAGGAGTGAGAGGGTAGCAAGAGAAGCAGGGAAATAAAAGGGAGGGGAGTGAGGCAGAGTTTCTGGCCCAAGCCATTTCCGGGCTCTAACAGGTTCAAACAGACAATACGTGACTTTTAACCTTCTGCTCTTTACCTGCTGGCCTGGGATGGACGACCCGGAAGGAGAGATTTAAGCAGGTGATTCATGTGACTTTGCTGGACATGGGTCATTTAAAAGCAATGCCTGGAGCAGTGAGCACCGATGGAGGGAACCAATGTGTAAATACACTATGTGCCTTCTATAATGCTGTAGAAAAATAAGGTATTTGGTAATAGCAGACAGCATAAGTTTTATCTCTCAACTATGATTTCCCACAATTTCCACAAAGCAGCTTCACCCATATGCCAAAGCATAGTTGTCTACTTCCAATTTATCACATATTAAATAAAAACGTAAAGAATGAATTAAGTTAAATACTTTCAGAAAGTTCAACATTTTCATTACAAACATTACTGAATATGAGGCTTGCTACCAGCGCAAAAAACTACTGAGGATACAGAGTGTGGGCAAAGTTCCCCTATCTAAGAGGGCTGCAGAGAAGCAAGCAACTTACTCAGTGGTACGTTCACTTAAATGATTGAAAAAAGAAGAGCTTCCCTAGTACGGTTTACATGACTGCAGACATCCACATGTGCTGTTAGCACAATGGTAAAATTTTTAGAAGATTGGGGCATATTAGCAAGGGCAGTATCGCCACTTTAGCGGCACTTTTTGCCGATAAAGCGGCGCTATTTTTATCGCCCTATTAGCAAGCAGTCGCTAACAGCTGTTAGCGACAGCTTAATGGCGATAGCGGCCGCTTTGTTGCCGCTTTGCATGTCAGCGATAATTATCGCTAATGACATGCAAAGTAGGCGTTCCAAACTAAAAGCAACTGCAAACAGTCGCAAACACAACTTCCCCTATTATCAATGCCCGCGAAGCGATAAAAAGTCGCGCTAACCACGATTATCGCTGGAATTTAACACCTGATAAAAACTTGACTTAACCATCTTGTCAATGGGAGGTGGATTGTAAGGTTAAGTCCTCACCTGCCTATTAGCGAGCTTTCCATTAGCGCAGTGAATTTATCGCTGGATTTCTCGCGCTATTGCTGGGTTTCGCCGCTATTGCTGGATTTTTTATCGCCTTGGAGATAAGCGTTGATAATAACGCGTTATCTCCGCGATGAAATCCAGCAATAGCCGCTGATAAAAAAAACAGCGCTAAGCGCGCTTTGCGATAATTATCGCAAATCCTTGGTAATATGCCCCATTGTTCGGTGTTGTTCTATATGGCTACTTATCACACTAAAATCTTATAGACATAAAAGTGAAAATGTACATTTACTAGTTAAATAAATGTGGAAATATACCAGTTGCAACTTCATTTTTACTCCCGAAAAATAAATATGGCTAAATATATATAATATCAGAAAATAAAGAGATGGAGAAGTATAAAAATACAACAAGGTTTCCTAATCATAATTAGTAGCTCAAATAGAAAATATATGACAGTAGTGTGAGCATGGATTCTATTCCCACCCTCTTTAACACACATGCCCAGTTTTCTGATCTTGTGGCTCATTGGAAGATTGCTTCCACTACAACGGCCAGTGTTAGCCGTGTGGTCACAGATTTGAATTACGGTGGGCCCATACTTCTTTCATCCTTTTAAAGTCGATAGAAAGAGTACCACGGGTTACAATGAAAATCCCCAGCACCTGCAACACACGTAGGAAGTGAGCATGCACTTGCTATGTTATGTCTTGCATCTACTCTCACCCAGTCCCACAGGCACTCAGTTGTAGGGCTACTCGCGAGTTTTCACCCTTGAGAGACCAAATCCCACCTAGCTGAGATGAAGGGGAACGACATTATCAGCCATGAGCCTGGGGCAGTCTATCTCGAGGAATCCATCCAGTGTGACATTTTAAGCGACACTGAAGTCTGGCAAAAGGAAGTACCCATCGGCCTCATATGAATATGAAGGATGACTCATGAAGCCCACAGATGTCACAATTTACTAAGTGGAGCTGATGTCATTACCAGAGAGCTGGTACCCAAGCATCACAGATAATAATAAGGTGCGACATCCTATGCAGCCATTTAGACAATAGGATTGACAGATGAATCATCAGCTTCAAACTTAGTAGACCAGTTCAAGGTCAAATTCCATCACGAATACACTTTCAGGTGATGAAGAGGACCACTATTCATCTACAGGTCCTTTTCCATCATCAATGGACATGACAGGATGACTGTCAATCATCTCGAACCAGAGAAGATGAGGAGGGAGCCCACGAAACCACAGATGAGTAGAGTGATGGTATCACATGCATAGCCCTTCAGAAGGCTGAAGAAAGAGGTCTGAAATATGCATGTCAATGCGAAAGAACCACCGTTGTATTGAATGACCTTGATGTAATTCAGCTAGAATCCACGTTTAGTTCTTTCTAATCTTATAGAGGCATGTTTGCAGTGATGAAAAGAAGTATGTGAATGAATCCACCCTTTTCACAATCGGACTGCATGAGTGATAACGACACATTTGGAAGTATATATATAGATATATATTGCAACCTCACATTAATTGTCCATCACACAATTTCAGCAGATGACCTCAGTTCAATTTAGAACCTCCACCAAAGATGGGGGCATTTCCCACATCCACCCTTACACACTAAGAATGTGCAAAACTATACATTTGCCATCAAAGTTGTGGTAATGTCATAAGTCTCAATGATGCAAAGTTATTGTACACAATAGAGGTGACATATTTTCAATTTTTTTTGCCAAGTACTTTTCCCTAATAAAATTTTTGAAGAGGCATTTTCCTACAAAATCTTTTATTTGCTCAACAATTCTAAAAAGTGAGGTGTGTTTGTATGTTTTCTTCAACAGAAAGCTTCTGCTAATAGAAATTTTGATCTACTCCGTTATTAAATTGCACGAAGTATACATTGATGAGTTTGTGGTGTCCGGGGGACACACTGACCATGAATAGATACTGTATGATTCTTCCACGCCTACAAATCATCATAAATCCAGGATAATTATTGGACTTGAATATGGACAGTTTCCTTTTGGCCTGATTCCAGTCACAGTGCCCTGACCTCTGTTATCTGATGACATTTGGTGATCTATTCTCGCAGACTTGGTGCATTTGAGATGTTTACAAGGTTACTAAACCTTTTCTGATGTTTGTTTTAATTATTGGTTAGAGGTTTTAGCTGTCTAACTTTTAATATTTTCTTGAACAATTACTAATAATGCATTTGGCTATAAACAATACGAATTCAATACATATTTCCTATTGCTGGAAATACCATCGAGATAATGTACATCATTAGAGCATTTGCACACTAAGAAATAGTGCATTTTGTGAATTCTCGGTTCCACAGAGCACAGTTGCATAAGTTGTAGTGGATGTCCTCAACTTGTGATAAGCATATGATGAGGGTATGGCTAAAATGTGGACCCAGGGATGTGGCTACTGCCTACACATGCATGATACTGGCTTACAATAGCTGTGTTGACATATGCATCTGACTTCAGGTCTGCTCCTTAATAGGGGTAGAAATGAAGGGGCATATTTACAAGCCCCTATCGCCACAGGAATGCCACTTTTAACGACGTTCCTGTTGTGATAGGGGCTATGCCTTATTTACAAGGCGGCATTAAGCCACTTAACGTGGCTTAACTCCGCCTTGTAAATAAGGCACCCTTTCACGCTATACTTAAAGTGAAAGGGGTGGGCAATGTGTGATGCAATCACACATTGCCCACCCCTTTGTGATTGCCCACCATTTGTGATTGTTTATGTGCAGGAAGGGACACCTTCCTGCACATAAACAATCATTCCCTCAATGCTGGCACCCTTGTACTATGGTGCAAGGGTGGCTGCGTTGACGCTAGGCAGTTTACTTAGGATCCAGCGCTAGGAAACATGCAGGGGTGTGCTGTATCTTTGTTAATACAGCTCATCCCTGAGTTTTCGGCAGGGCGTGGCGTTAGCATTTTGTGCTTAATGTCACGCTCCGCCATTCCATTGTAAATATGCCTGAAGTCCCTTCAATTTCTTAGAAACCAGGATTTTGAGCCAGTGTCTTGAAGCACACCCCCACCACCCAGGTAGGTGTAGCTCTGTGGGCTTCTTCTATCAGCAATCGCTTGTTCCTCCATCCATGTGGGCCATGGGAATCAATGCAAAACACATGACTGCACATGCTTTATGTTTGGAGGGCTGGAATACACATTGAATGTGCTGCTCTAATGTCCCACAAAAGTCTTGCTTGGCTCACTCACACATTTGAAGGTGCAAACTGCGCATCACAGATTTGTGACTGGGCCTTTGTAAATCATGATAAAAATTATAAATCTTCAGAGTTGGATAGGTTTGTGTATGTTCTTGTATGGTGAGAGCCTATCAACAAAGCAGCAGAATGATATATATGGAGTAATTAAATTGGGGAGGGGAACAAGGAGGGAGTGGAGATGCAGCAACAGTGGTGGAGGTTGACAGCGAAGAGAAAGGGAATTCTAGTATAAGGCTTACAGGCAGGGATGGGGCAGTGAGAGGAGTGGCAGGACTGCAGGAGGGAGAGGCATTGGGATGGGAAGGGGTAGGAATGGGAACTCCTATAGTATGGTTGGGCATCTAGCTGCTTAGCCTCTGATGAGTTGTTGCCTGAAGAGATGTGTTTTCAGCTACTTGCAGAATGTGACTGGAGGTGCAGTCTAGCTGATCTAGACAGTCATGGCACTCAAGAAAATAATTTGTGTCTTCTCCTTCCTGAAGGTAATGTTTTCCAGTCTACCGGTGCTGCCGTTGCACTTTACGCATCCTCCACTAGAGACATTAACCTTGATCAGCTGAAACAGTGCGGTACTAGAGTTGCCTGCCCTGTGGAGGGTGCAACAGGTGTTGAGCATAATGTGGTTGTTTAGGGAGAACTAGTGGAGTTGTGGGAGCCTAACAAGGGTTTGGCCAAATGGTATTTAAGACTAAACACCTAACTTACAGATTTAGTCCTTTGGAAATTCCGATGGCTTTTGACAGGTCAATAGACCATTGCCACCATTTTCGAATGTAGCTGGAATGAGAATACAATTCATGCATATATCATCAACTGTCAGAATTTTTTATGTTCAGTCGATGACAGGTTGATGAAGTTTTCTAAACCTTTATCTTAAAGGATTAGCATGTTTTTTGTCATCTTTATTCAGATTAGTCTGGTTTACAGAAATATCAAATAAAAATATTGATTAGTGACAGCATAAATTAATTCAAAGCTTTCCGTAGAAGGTAAATTGTCACTAAGCTAACTAAGAGCCTAACCTACCCTAAGGTAGAACCCATAAAGAGTTCCTTTGTCGGAAATGAGCAAGGTAGAACATCCCATAACATTTTTTTCTGGAAACTCAGCCAAGTTCCCCATAGCTGCAGTAGCAATCATCAGAATAGCAAAAGAAAATGAATGATTTTTGCAGTAGCATTGATCAGAAAATATTTGGATATGGTAAAGAATAAAGTCCCATGTAGCAATGGCTGTCGGTAACTGGACAAAGGTAAAGTCTCCTCTAAGGGAGTCTCAAAGAAGGAATAAGTCAGGTCTGTGGGTCTGCTGGAATCTGAATCTGCCTAACTAACTAGGAACCCTTATTAATATAAGATCACACAATAATGTAGCAAAACTTGGTAGGTGCTATTATCTCTCTTCCAGTGGAAACCGCTCATCCAATGGTGTCGTCAACTTCTGTTGCTTCTTCTCTCGATTCCCATGGCTAACATTTATGCTGGTTTATAGTTAAACAATGTTCCGTCCACTTGCAACATGGAGGAAAGTTCTCATCAGAACCGTCTTACCTAAGCTAAAAGCTACTCTCATATGTTCATTGTAAATGCAAAAGCAAATTGATATGCTGGGACAAAACTAGTAAAAATGTTCTGGTCAGGCATACATAAAATAGTTCAAAATCATTACTTATTCTAATAGTCACAGCAAAGCTCATTGTTCTGTATAAATGATCTAATATAGCACGATGAAACTAAGGAAACATAATCTTGAAGTCAGTCCATTCTTAAGCAGGAGGCGGGTGCTAGGCAAAATGTTCCAAATACACTTATTTTAAGCTGTGAGCAAGAGTCAAAAGAAAAGGCTTTTAGGCCTAACTAAGGGGGCACATTTAAGAATGATAGCCTTGTACAAAAAGTGTTCTTTACATTATTTCATATACATTTAAGCAAGCACATTTCCCTGACGTGTGCATAACTAATGAATTGTTTGTGACATTAATAATGCATTTTAAAAGGATTTTCTATGTGAAAACATTTCTGCAGCAGTTTAAACACATTCTAATGTGTAATTCTTACATGGTGTACAAGTCGAAATTTGATTTTTTAAGTTAAGTCCCTCAATTCCCTCCATTTGGATGATTTTAAATCATCACATAAATGTGATTTCACATTCAAATTCAAGTCTAGAAAGCACTCTCATCTTCAGATGTGTCTTGTCTTTTTCCTTTGATCCCCTACTGTGTTTGAGTGACTTCACGTAATCTTCATTCATTATTCTGCATAATACCATGTCTCTCTCGTACGTTTTCTTTTGGAAATTTTGTGCATGGCGTATTTACAGCTCAGAAATAGGACATAAGGAAATATTAAGATTAGTCCTATGATCACTATTGGCATTATTATCGTGTAGAATCCTGTTTATGTATCTTTAAGCCATTGTAAATGTTCTTAAAGGTATTCTGGTAGTGTGGGAATCCTCTGTGTCCAAGCTCCATGTTAAGAAAGTATTCCTTAGAAAAGGAGACTATTGAGTTGTCTTGAGCTGGTACAAGCAGGCTGAGGTGAATGAACCATCTTGAATAAAGTTGTTTCGAACTTCTTCTTCTAGTGTTGGATCAATCTTTACTTATCGCTTTCAGTATACTCTTCCCAGGTGTCAAAAACCAATTTCCGATGGTGCTCATCCTTTCCCAAAATTTTCATACATACTTTGTGTTTCCAATCAGTGTAATTCGGGTTCTAGACCTGAAATGTTTCTCACTGAACTTTCTATCTGCTTGCTCCCGTCTGGTATGAATGCACAGCAATGTGCTAATTTCAGCATGTGACAGACTCCTCCCTTTTCAGCGAGTATTATTTCTAAAGCAAAATGATGCTACAAAACCATGGACCTTACAGCAATAAATTCAGTGTTAATCAGGAGTAAAGCTCCAGAAGTGATTGTCACCATTTTGTCAACTACGGTAGCTAGCTTTCTAATCTTTTCATCATTCAGGAACATTCCTACAGGTGGTATTATTGCTCCAAATATATCTCCCACTAAACCAGCTCCTTTGTTTGCACTACATTTCTGTCTGTGTGCAGGTACTAATGGTAAGGCTTCTAAGATTGGAGCATGGTACATCTTTGGGATTAGTATGCCTAAGTAGCCTCCCTCCCAATCAGCAGGTAATAAGAAATAATCATTCTGTCCACAAATGTAATAAACCCCAGGGATTGCGTTTTGTCTCCCTATAATATTTGCCATGTTCCCCCTGTCAGTTTGAATGTGTGTTCGCAACTACTGATCCCTACATGTCTGGGTCTTTTTAAAGTTCTTCGTTTGTAAAAGCAAACCGTTCCCTTGTGTCGGCTGTATAGTCTGAGTTTAGGATAGACCATTTTATTTCTAAATTCATTTTCTCCTTTCTTCCATACGTTCTCTAACACATCTCCCTTTCTGTCTTTAGCCTTTGTCATCTTTATGTATCTCTTCTAAAGCCATAATGTAAGTCTTCTCAGTGGCCGCATGTAAGCAAGTTAGATTGTTTTTGTAAGCCTCTACAGGCAATGTGTTGGTGGAATCTGTATCCATCATCTTTGCTTGCAGGTGTAAATTCATGCTTGCTATTAAAGGCACTCTAGATAGTACTAAATCATAGCTTGAATAGAAGTATACAAAATGTCCTCACCTATAAACTAGTGAAAGCAAAATGTTATAAGAGACTGCATAAGACAGAGGTATGTGAGAGTATGCGACCTCCTCAGAAACAGAAGTTGGTAAGTGTACACAGATATAACAATCCTTAACATCCATGGCATTGGTGTATTCTTGTATTAATCTAGAATATACATTAGTAGAGTAATTGTCTTTCTTGTAACTCACAAATGTTTTAGTGAAAATTCTACCCCTAGAATTGTGCGCGTGTGTATTAGTGACATTGGTACTAGGGGGCACTGAATCAGTGTTTAAGCAAAATCCTACTAGTACTATTGGGATAATTATAACTGTTATTAGGAAAACCACACACATGATATATTTACACTTATTTCTGATGCAACACATCGTTCTGAGACAGTAATTAGTTATTTTGCTGTAGAGATTCAGCAGAGGATCTTCTTTTAAAGCTGTTAAGTTTTTTTTCCTTAGTTTTTCTTTCTCAGTTCTCCTTGTTAGTGCAGTTCTCTAATAGACAATCATTAACCCTACACCGTGTTCTTCTAAAATGTTATCCCTATTCTTCTGTAACTTTCTTCTCAGACCTAGTTTAGTTTTCTGTAAAAAAACCAACTAAAATAATTAACATCTAATAGGCCAGTTCACAGTTGTTCTTCGTTTTGCATTATGTTTGTTTATATTTTTCAATTGAGTTTTCCAAATAGAAATGTCTCTGCAGTTCAAGGAAGTTCTAACAGTTCAGGGTTCACATTGCACAGATCTCCCAAAGTAACATTCAGTGCTGCATTCATATAGTTTGACCATTCAGGTGCAGAATAGCTTTGACAAGGTATTGAAGTCCTTCTAGATCTCCTTAGCACTTGTCGATTTGGATCAAGATCACCTTTGTCTTCTGTTTCGCTCTCTTCAGGCACTGTTTCTGGAATTCATGCTATTGATGAGCTTCTCCTCAGTCTCTCTTTTCTGAGACTACTTGGTCACTGTGCTTGGCAGCAGATTCTTTTTATCTCTGAACTTGTTCCTTTACCCGGGATCTTGTTCTTCTCCTTGTTACGTTCACAAATGCTTTCAGCATGCGGTTCAGTCTCTGCTTTGTCTTTGTCTGAGACCTCAATGCTACACTTTGTCACTTCAGGCATTTGTACTTCTCTTTCAACTTGCTAATCATCACCCCTTTCTTCTCCTTGTGCCTCTCTCTGTATTTCGACAGGGGCTGGTGCTGTAGGTGGTCACTTGACTGGTGTTGTGACCACTGATACTCTACTCTCTGGATCATAGACCAAAGACGCTTCTTCTGGATTGCTCATCGTCCTGGTGTGGGAGGCATGTATCAATCGATCAATCAGGGTTAGTAAAACATGGCTACTCACCCGTGAGGGTCTCAAGGCACTGGGAGAGCGGGGGGAGATGCTGATCCATCTGCGCTATGGTGTTCAGTCAAAGAGCAACGTTTTGAGGTCCTTCCTGAATTGGGTAAGCTATGGGTATTGTCTGAGTTGGGTTAGCAGAGTATTCCAGGTCTTGGTGGTGAGGTAGGAGAAGGATCTTCCTACGGTTATTGTCATGTGGATCAGAGGGACAGTGGCCAGGGCCAGCTGGGCAGAGTAGAGGTGTCTGGTGGGGACATGGAATGAGAGGCGGTGGTTCAGGTATGCTGGTCCTGCGTCTTGGCAGGCTTTGTATGCATGCATGAAGAGCTTGAAGGTGATCCTTTTGTTGACTGGGAGCCAGTGGAGTTCTCTGAGGTGTTCGGAGATGTGGCTGTAGTGAGGGATGTTGAGGACCAGTCTGGCTGGGGCATTTTGAACGTCCTGAAGTTTTCCGAGGAGTTTCTGGGTGACGCTGGCATAGAGTACGTAGTTGAGTCTGCTACTGATGAGTGCGTAGGTGACTGTTTTTCTGGATTCGTTGGGGATCCATCTGAATGTCTTTTGAAGCAGGCAGAGCGTGTGGAAGCGTGATGAGGCAACAGCGTTGATCTGATGGTTCATTGTGAGTGAGGAATCCAGTATGATTCTGAGGTTTTGTGCATGGTTTGTAGGGTGGGCGGGGTTCCCAGTGTGGAGGGCCACCATGAGTCCAAGCTGAAGGTGAGGGTCCTAGGATGAGGACTTTGGTCTTATCCGAATTCAGTTTGAGGCAGCTGCTTTTTATCCAGGTGGCGATGTCCTTCATTCCTCTGTGGAAGTTGTTTCTGGCGGTTGATGGTTCATTGGTGAGGGAGAGGATCAGTTGGGTGTCGTCGGCGTAGGAGACGATGTTGAGTATGTAGTTCCTGACGATGGTCACGAGGGGAGCCATGTAGACGTTGAAGAGGGTGGGGCTCATGGAGGTATCCAGTTTGGAACTCCAGCACATTTAATAGCAGAGTTTTTAGTCAATATAACTTGGAAAGGGCCTTTCCATTTGGGTTCAAGACAAGTCTTCTGAACTTGTTTCTTGATCATGACCCAATCACGGGGATTGGGGTCATGGCACTGTACTTGGTGAGGTTCTTGAATAGCAGCTGATACCTGATAAGAGACAGAATGAACCACATCAGCGAGTGTCTTGCAGTAGTCCGAAATCATATAATCTGTGATGTTCACAAGAGCATTTGCTGACAAAGCTGGTAGTCTCATAGCCCTTCTCATCAGAATTTCATGTGGGATAATCCTGTTTAGGATACTTCGAACGCTCATCAACATCACTGGTAAATCATCTGGCCATTTCAAGTAAGCCAAAGCACAAACCTTTGCCAATCTGGACTTTATTATTCAATTCATTGGCTCGACTATACGTGACACTTCTGGTCTGTAGATGCAATGTAGCTTTTGTTCAATCTGTAATGCAGCACATAGCATGTTTATCCCTTCATTGTTGAAGTGTGTTCCTCTATCTGACTCAAGACGGACCGGCATCCCAAATCTTGGTATGATCTCACTCACTAATAGTTTGGCTACAGTGAGACTGTCATTTCTCCTCATTGGGTAGGCTTCCACCCATCTCGAGAAAACACAAATGGTCACAAGGATATATCTCAACCCGTTTTGTACAGGCATCTCAATAAAATCCATCTGCAGTCTGTTGAAAGCATCATTTGATCTCCCTATGTGTGTGCTTCTAACTTGTGTTTTCCTTCCTACGTTTAGCTGGTGACATGTGACACACCTACTGCAGGTTTCATCAGCTATTATTCGAAACTTGAGTTTGAACCAACTTTGTCAGAAGTGTCTCACCATGGCATCTCTCCCTAAGTGTGTGTACCCGTGATACTAATGGGTCATTGAAAACAGCAAGTTATCAGGCAACACTGGCCTTCCATCAGCTGACATCCAAATGTCATTGGCATTCTTTACACAACCTAACCTGATCCACCTATTGTGCTCTGCTTCAGATAAATTTTCCTGCACTCTCTTCAATTCTTCCCAAGTGTCAGTTATTTCCATAATCATTGCAAAAGCACTTTCTTCCTCAGATTCGCATGTGAAACCTCCATTAAATGTGCATGCTAGCAGTGCACAGTACCTGGCTACGAAATCAGCGTATTTGTTGCCCATGGTAATGTACCTGCCACCTGTTTTATGTCCTGGACATTTCACAACAGCAATTTCACTAGGCATCTGCAGGCCTTCAAGCAAATTCTTAACATACTGTCCATTATGGATAGGAGTACCTGTGGAGGTAAGAAAACTGTGTTGAGACATAACCCAAAATCATGAACAATGCCAAAGCCATACTGGCTATCTATAATGATGGTGACTCTCATTTGTGCAGTTAAAATGCAAGCTCGGGGAAGGGCAATTAAGCCGCCAACTTGTGCGGAGAAAACAGACTGAAGCCAGGAGGCTTAGGTCCTATCATTTATGAAGCACACTGCATATTCTGCTTTTAGTGTGCCTTCATTTTTTCTTACGTATGAACCATCAACAAATAGGACATGGTCGGGCTCATTTTGTGGTTTATCCTTAATGTAAGGTCTCTGCTTAGTACATAGTTCAGTGGCACTTAGGCACTCATGATTGAACTCTTCACATTTTTCACTTTGTTCAGTAACAGGCATATGAGTGGAAACATTCAAAACATTACGACATTCTCAGATACAAGCAAATATTGCCCATATCTGGTTAACCTATTGTGGGTCAAATGCTGGGTTTTCGTTTTAGTCAACAGTAACTCCACAGAGTGTGGTACCATGACAATTAAGTGCCCCATCACTATGTTCTCGCTCTATTCCAGACTAGCAATCACTGCAGCAACCGCCTTCAAGCAGCCGGGGAAACCTGCCGCTACAGGATCAAGTGTGGTAGAAAAATAGGAAACAGGTCTTCGGGCCCCTCCATGTGTCTGAGTCAAAACTGAAAGTGTGCACTCATCTCTTTCACTGCAAAATAGAGTAAACTGTTTTGTGTAATCTGGCATTCCCTGAGCTGGGGCGCAACACAATTTCTCTTTCAGTTCTAGGAATGCTTTTGTTCATTTGTTGTCCCAAGGAAGCAGATCAGACACATCTCGATGTGTCATCCTCAGTAGAGGCTTTGCCATCAAGGAAAAGTTCAGTATCTACTGTCTACAGTTGCCAACCATTCCCAAAAACATCCTGATTTTTTTTTTTGTGTTTGAGGTTAATTCATCAGCAAGATGACTTCCACTCTCTCTGGTGACACCTTTCTGACTCCTTTCATAATAATGTGTCCCAGATATTGAACTTTTTTTTACAGTAATGCAGTGTACCTGGAGACACTTTGGGGCCGATTCCAATCTCGGCCGGTAGGGCTCCGAATCGGATTCGGCTTAACCGGATCCGATTCGGAGCCCTATTGCCCGACCGATTCGTACGCGCGTCCGGGCTAGCGAGTACGATGCGAAATCGCTGACCGACTCGTCCGGGCGTCCCGACCGCTCCAACCGACTCGTTCCCGGGTCTAACTGCACCGACCGACTCGCTCGGACTCGACTCGCACCGCGCAATCGAGACGTTTCCCAGCCGGGTAAGTACGATGCGCGCCGCGAGCAGTCCGACCGAGCCGCGCACTCCGGCTCGAAAGAGCAGTCGGCACCGTACTTTGGGGGTCCGTGTCGGACCCCCCTGTACGCGTAGCCGCGCGAGTCGCACACAGTCGCTTCGCCGCGTACACGCTGTAGGGGGCGCCCTTGTCCGCCTCACACCCATTGAGTCAATGGGAGCCCGCGCACGCGTTGTGACGACCGGCTCCCATTGACTTCAATGGAGTCTGACCGACTCGAGTCCGATGGCACACGTGGCGCATCGTACTCGTTCGGTCGGGCTGCACGGGTCCGAGTTCGGTCGGAAATCTCTCCGGGTCCGGCTCGGTCGGAGAGATTTCCGGCCCGAATCGGAATCGGCCCCTTTGTGTCTGTACTCTGCCAGGTGATTCAAAAGTGCAATGTATCTGATGCTACCAACAGATCATCAATGTATTGTTCAAGGGTAGACAGTGGGCATTTGCAAGGACTCCAAATTTCTTTTTAGGATCTGATTAAAGATAGACAGACTCTATGTATACCCTTGAGGAACGCAACAACATATGATTATCTTCTGTTGGAAAACAAATGAGAACAAATACTGGGTATCTTCATGCAAGGGCACTGAGAAGGAAGCCTGGCACAAATCAATGACTGTGAACCATTCTGTAGTACAAGAAATTTGAAAAAATACAGTGGCAGAATTCGGTACCATGGGACAACAAGGCACCACTATTTCATTAAACCACCTTAAATCTTGGACAATCCTATACGTGCCATTTGGCTTTTGTAAACCCATAATAGGTGAATCACATGGGCTTCTAATCACCTCTCTCAGTATGCCTTTCTGGAGCATGTCTTCAGTCGCTGGTAATATTCCTGCAATGGTCTCTGGTGATATGTGATAGGATGGTGTTCTGAGGTAAACTGCAGTTGGCTTGATTCTGACTTGGACTGGTTCTACAACTTTTATAAGTCCAATGCCTTTCTCTGTGAAATTCCATACCTCTGAACTTAAAGCATCTCTGCGATATTCTGGTAACTCAGAAATAGTCAGTAAAGGGAATATTCCTACTTCAGCATTTCGCCTAATCATTTTAAAATCAACATCCTCATCATGTGTCTGGAAGGCAATACTGTCCAGTGTGCAGTATATTATGCAATTTAGAACACCATACACATCTTTTCCCAACAGATTTACTGGGCTTGTATCACAGACCACAAATTGGTGCTTCTCTTCAAAGGTTCCTATTTTTACTGGGACTTCTTTTAAAATCAGAGTTTGCATTTGTTTATACGTAACCCTAATCACTTTGATCATTTTCCCCGAAAAGGTAAGTCTGGTACTTCCACCGTTCTAACAGTGGAATGGTCAGCTCCTGTGTCAATCAGGAAAGACACATCGTGACCATAAACATTTGTGTCTACATATGGGCCACTCTGATCTACCTCGAACTGTGCCAAAAATGCAAAATTCTTCCTCTCTCTCACCCACCGTCATTAGGAATTATCAGAGACAAACTCGCCAGCTTCAAATAAAGGATACTGACCTAAAGCATTCTGGTTCTGGTTTTGAAACAGTGGCATTTCATTTTGGAACTGATTTGCATTAAACTTTGGCATTTCTTTTAAATTCAATTTAGGATTCCCAATTTGCACAGGAACGGGGGGCATCATCTGACCTTGATTTTGTATAGGGGTCTGCACTTGCAGTTCAGGCATTCTTTGCCCTGGTGCACCTTTTGGATTCTGCATTAATCCTCCAGAATTTTCGGGATTAAATCGACTTTCACATTTCCAATGCCCCACCCAATGACAAACGTGATAGGCAGTAAACTTTTTCATTACAGCAATGTCAGATCCAGATCGCATACCTGTGGGGATGCCTCTACTGTGGAACATATTAATCCTACCTTGATTTTCCAAAAAAACAGCCTGCGAACAACAACTCCCAGCATCATTCCCTAACTTTCTACAAAAGAGTGGTCCTGAAAAAATTTCTGAGTCAACTTTGTCTGAGCCAACATAAATTTCTCCTTAATTTTCCTCTGCTTCATGTCTAATTCATCAGAGCAATATTTTGCATACCGCAAGATCTCATCTAACGTAATGTGAACACTAATTTTAGGTTTCAACCGTAGAACAAATTGAGACACAAAGATCCCCATATCCTTTTCCTCAGGATATTCACATCCACTATGCTGATTAAACACCTGAAGTAATCTCTAATAGTATTTATGAACTATCCCCTTCTGCTCTTGTGTAGTTCTTTTAATCTTTAACCAATCGGTGTCCCTAGGAGATATTTTTCCTTTAAAAAATGTCATAACTGCTTCCTATTTTTCAATTACCAGCGGTGATGGTGCACCGTTTTCCTTTCTCTCTAGGTGGTTCTTCTTTCAGCAATTGTAGGGCTACCCTACACTCTGCCCACAAATCATTTAGTACCACAATGTCAAGAAATGTATCCAAGTCTCTCCACAACACCTTTGAAATCTTTACAAACCCCTATACTTGTGCATACCGCTGCACCGGCCTCTCAGTTTCAGAAAATTGTTTGTAAATGCTGGCAAATCACCTCTATTCCATGGAACATGCACATAGGTACCTCCAACTGCTTCCCTCAATGGAAATGCTGCTGCCTCATCCAACTCATCCTGTTTCCCCTCTGATTTTCTCTTTTTCTTTTCATATTTATTTGCCTATCTTAGGGGCCCATTACGATTGCGGGCGGATCGCCACCACCAGGCCGGCGGTGGCTACCGCCGGCCCGGCAGTGGCGATCCGCCCGCCAAATGTCCCTGGTCATCCCCCCACCATATTAGTATGGCGGGGGGCACCGCGGCGGACGGAAAGACCGTCCGCCGCTTTTCCGCCGGTCAACTCGTCGACCGGGTGGAAAAGGGACACAATATGGTGGCGGTGTCTGCAAGACACCGCCATTCATATTATGATGCGTGCAGTTATTGGCTTTCCATGGCAGGCGTTGCCGCCATGGAAAGGCATGCGGTGTTGATATTGGGGGCCCGTTGCGTGGCCCCCAGGGTGTTGGGGGGTGGGGGTGCACATGGGGGGTACCTATGGTACTCTCTCATTGCAATGCACTACGTGGCAGGCACCACATGGTGCCTGCCATGTTGTGCATTGCAATGCTGTGCATAATACTTTACATTGCGTGCGGGGCTGCAGCCAGCAGATCCACCCGCAATGTAAAAGGGCCAGGATGCGCATGCCAGTGTGGCGGGCGCATCCTAATTTGCATGGCGGGACCGCCGCAACATCGGCGGTCGGTCCCGTGCTCCATTGCAGGGGCGGGCGGACAAAGTCCGCCCGCCATCGTAATAGGCCCCTTAGTTCCAATTTCTCCACATCCTTCCCTCTGTGTATGCCCAGTTCAGTAATGTGAAAATTAATTCCTGTAATCGTCATATTTCCTATTGCCTGATCATCCAATTGAATCCTATTGCTACGATGCAGATTTATGCTATTAGACAGAATCACATCATATCTTTTTGTTATTCCTGCTAATTTGTCATGTATCATAGCATCTCTCCAAGTAATCTCCTTACACAGGTAAGTTAACTCATTTCTCTGGTATTGATCCACATGATCAAACTCCAGGCAACCCTTGACCAGTTCTTCCAAATCTATTTTCAATTTATGGATATCCAATGATCTGTCTCTTCTTGTCTCTAATTCTTTTGGGGGCTCAGTAACTTCTATCCTTCTTTCTCTAGTAATTCCTTCAAACCATGCTGGTAATCCTTGCCAATTAAGTCATTCAAAGCTAAGGTGGTCGTAAAGACTAAGGTCCCTCCTCCATCTACCAGAGCTTCTATATTTTGTGGGGGTGTCCACAGAACTAACTGTGTATTCTGAGTTGTTGGTACATTTCCAACAACTGGTGTTGTTAAGTCTCCCGGCCTTCTCTCAGTTTGGGGTGGTGCAGTAGGAACCACTCGAGGTGCAGCTGAAACATTATCAATGGGGACCACAGCTGGTAGTTGTCTCACAACTGAAGGAGCAATTTGAAAAGTCTGCAAGGGTCGTTCAACAGGAAGTGGATCTAGATCCAATGTAGCTGTAGCTATGGTCTTACTGGTACTAGCACTTGACTCCTCTGAGTCAGACGTTTTTGCAGGTTGTGGTGGTTGGGAGGACAACATCTGTTTAACACCTCATCTCCCAAATCAGTGTCTGATTCATCTTCCTCTCGCCTAGCAGTATCCTTACCTTTTTTGTACCCTCCTGTGTAGGAACGGATATAATCTTGTTCCTTCCATGATACCTTTCCTCAATTTGCGCTGTTCCTCATCCCATAGAGCATTTGCATAATTTTGCATTGCTCTTCCTGTCCTTCTCTGATACTTCTCCTCTTTTTCCCTTGCAACATTTTCCCTGGCATTAAAAGCTTCATAATGCATGGGTCGAGGTGGTGGCTTCATCTCATACAATTTTGCCTTCAAATGATCTAGGATTCTGGTATTGAATGTCCCATACCTCAGAAAACTTAAAGCACCCTCATTTTCCGTAATCTTTCTCCATTGTCGAAGCCACAAACATGAACTTAATCCATGCTCGGTGGTCATAATGTATGCCCGAGTACCCGCAGGAAGTGCCTCCTCACTTTTGCGTACTGAAATAGTGACATCTCTGTTATATTGGATCTTGAGTCTGTCTTCTCCCCTTACCACTTGTGTCTTGTCTCGAGTGGAATGTGGGGACTATGACATACTTGGGGGATTCTGATGAGTTGATGAAGCTGGTCGGTTGGTGCTGTGCCCCTGGCATGGGGTTCCTGTTTTTCATTAAAGTTACAGCTTAAATGTTCCTGCTGTCATCGTCTTCATTGGATGGATGTCTCTACCACAATCTCCCTTGACCAATTTCTTAAAATCCTTAGAACATTTCATAATGACAGTTTAAGCTTTAAAATTTTCAAGTAATACCAAAGGTTTTGATTCTGTTCCGTGTACGTAAATTTTCGTTAACCAATTAAATGACAGCTTTAATTTCAGATGATTCCTTACCAAACCCAAGGACAGCACTCAAATCGACAATGTCCAATCACAGCACAGCACAGAAAACCCACTAGCCACTTACAGAGTAAAAGTACACCAACCGTCCCATACATCACGAAACACTGTGACGTATAACTCACTCCTTACAGCAGTCCTTTACAGTTCTCTTCGTATTCTCACACTCTTCCAAATACCTTCTTTAAATAACTTCTTGTTTGCTCTTCTAAGGAAATTTAAGTATCACAACCACTCAAGAAAATTCTACACTCATGAGTTACTTCTCGACCAGCCAAAATTCACACAAATTAATGCAGCTTCACCCGTTTGCAAAGTGAGGTTCCACTAACATTAACAGAGATTTATCAAACACAACAGCTTGTCCCTATCGTTACTGATGAAAGTGATGGTACCTCACACTCCACATCGAATTCTCCTGCAAACAAGTTTAAATATTTGTTATTGTCCTGGGATCTTTCGACTTCAACGTGCCTGAAACTCAATGCCTCCTTTTAAACAGCGTCTCGATGTCTCTTATTACTCACTCATACAACCTGGAAGAAAAGACGCTCACAACCATGACATATTCTTCCTATTAACACTCACACCTTCAAAACCATAGGCGGCAAAATGCAATCGCCTTTGATTTTCCACTTCGCCACTCCATCTGGATCTGGACACTGGAAACTGGATTCAGGGATTATTTTAATATAGTTTGGTATTAGTTTTAAAGCTCCACTCAGGGTGTTAACCATTACTCTGCTACCAGAAACTGTGGGAGCCTAACAAGGATTTGGCCAAATGGTATTCAAGACTATTCACCCCAACTTACAGACTTCATCCTTTGGAAATCCTGATGGCTCTTGACAGGTCAATGGACCTTTGCCACCATTTTCGAATGTAGCTGGAATGAAAATACAATTCATGCATATATCAACTGATCATGCATATATAAACTACGCTCTATGTTCATTGTAAATAGAAAAGCAAGTCGGATATGCTGGGACAAAACTGGCAATAATGTTCTGGTGAGGCATATATAAAATATATCTAAATCATTATTTATTCTAACAGTCACAACAAAGATCATTCTTCTGTGTAAATGATCTAATATGGCATGATGAAGCTAAGGAAACATAAGCTTGAAGTCAGCACATTCTTAAGCAAGAGGCTGGTTCTGGGCAAAATGTTCTAAATAAATGTTTTTTAAGCTATGAGCAAGAGTCGAAAGAAAAGGCTTTTAGGCCTAACTATGGGGAATTTAAGAATGACAGTCTAGTACAAAAAAAAGAATCTTTACATTATTTCATATACATTTAAGCTAGCACATTTCCCCTATGTGTAAATGAATTATCTGCAGCATTAAAAATGCATTTTAAAAGGATTCTTTCATGTTATAAAGCAGGTAGATTTTTCCTACGGGCATTTTCAATGTGAAAACATTTTGTAGCAGTTTAACCGCATTCTAAGGTGCAATTCTAACATGGTCTGCAAGTCAAAATTGGATTTTTGTAGTTATTCCCCTAAGAGTTCTCTTAGGGGGATGTGATCCTGTTGTGCTTTCAAAGACTTTGGCTGAGGCATGCTGCTGCTGCATGGACAACACTCTTCGGTGGAGTCAGGTTGATTTTAGAGAGCAGGCTAGAAGAGCAAAGAATGGACGAACCTTGCATATAGTTGTTAAGGGCCTTATTTAGAGTTTGGCTTGAGGATTACCTCAATCACAAACTTGCCAGATGTCTCATCTCCCTTATTACAAGTGTCATAGGATATAATGCACTTACAGCCCTGTTAAGTTTCCCAGGTCCCTGCATGATGTGCTGCTCCAGTCCAGGTTTCTTTTTTGAATTATGAGTCTTGTAGTCTTGTTTATTCCATTGCAAAACTGGACCACAGGTCCCAGGTTTCAAGAAAAAAACCTGGACTGAAGCAGCACATCACACAAAGACCTTGGCAGCTATGCATGCACTTGTAATGAGGCAGATGGGATATTGGCCACGTTTGTGACCTAAGTCTAGTTTCTGTACTAATGATTTCACTGCACTGAACAGGGCGTTTTCTTTTTCTTTTTTGCAGTTTGTACCCTGAAGCTGACGTTGGTGTCAATAAAGAGGCCCAGGGATTTGATGAGGACAAGGAGTGAAGCCATCACGATCCATCTCGCAATATTCAAAGGCTGCAGGTATTTCTCTTTGCCAAAAAGTGCTCGTGACGAGAAAATAGAAATGTAACATTTTAGACTCCTACAGAAAACCGTCAGTAAAGTAGCATGTTACAGACTTGGAGATAATCTATAAGACTCTATTTAAGGACAATGGCACAAAGTGAAAATGTTCAGTGAGTGACATCATTTTCTGGCTAGCAATCATCACTTTTATATTCCTTCCCAGTGTGTCAAACTCTTGCTTTGACCCAAAGTGAGACGACAAAGTGCTGGCTGTTCTTTTCATATTTCAAAGGTATTTTGTTGTATACACTTTTTTGTTTTGACAGTCTATGTCCCTGTTTTTCTAACTCACGCTGACACGTAAAACAATAGAGAAAAACAGTGTTTTGCAGTGCGATGTGCCTTCAATGAGTGTCTGTCATGTACTTGACACGAAAGCGGAATGTTTTCTGGCAGAATTAGGATTTGAAAACTGACTTCAAAACTCGAGAGTTACGCAAATATTAGAAAGGTAAACATACATTTTTAACACTTTAGGCTAGTGTATTTTTGACGTTAAACATGTTTCTTCCATTCACTGTCTCTTACCTGGACAACAACATATCATTGGATTTATCAGATTTGCTGATATAAGTTTTGTGGCAGTAAGAATTTACAATACCAATGCAGACAGTATGATGGCTAAGTCAACTAAATTCTCCCCACTGACATCTGACGTGGCCTGCAGGACAAGAGTGTGAATTCTTTTAAGGCCGACTCAGCCTTCCATCCTTCCAAGGTCGGTACATTTAGTAACATTAAAATTGGGTAATAGTAATCCCGGTTATTCACAGTACACATAGATCGTCTAAAAGGCTACATAAAATTGTTATCATTAAAACCAGATTGTCATTACAATATTCTAAAGAGAAGAAATTATCTGTGTCTTTGATTCATATTTTTTTAAAACAACATTCACTAGAGCATCTTGCAAGGCATTTGTTCACGTTTTCAAAAAATAATTTGCTCTCTATTTTTATTTTAATGATTTTTTTAAAATGGTGCACAATGTCTCTTAAAGCCTTCCCTGGAGAGTGGTGTAAGGTGGCCTGCATTCTATGGATCATTAGAGAACTCCCATGAAATGAATAGTGAACCGTCCAGCCCTTCTGAACATTTGCTCTAAGAAGAAGTCAGTTGTAATTTCGTTTAAAAGTGTTGCCTCATATACATTCACGTTTGTTTCATCCTCTGGCTGTCCAGCCGGCAAGAATGCTCTACTAATTAAACCCTACCTGCTGAAACTTGCAATGATCTACAAGTCACCAGGTCCAACCACTGCAAGCGAGTATCGGCACTTGGGTTAATATTAAATACAGCATTTAAAAACTATAGAAGTGTGGTTGGTTTGAAACGCTATAGATAAAGCATTTTTTGATTTATTTTTTTAGTTTAGTGCTTTGAATTTACTTCCATAATGTATTTCAGCGGACAATGGGGCCTATTAGCAATAACCGGCGATAATTATCGCTAAGCGCAGTTAGCGCTTGGATAATTATCGCCGGCTATCGCAGGTTTCTATCGCGGAGATAGCGTGCTATCAGCAACGCTTATCTCCAAAGCGATAGAAACCTTGGAGAACAGGTGTGAATAACGCTTGAAAACAAGCGATATTCACACTGTGACCAGTGTTAGCTAGGTGATAGGCGTAGGGGATTTAGCCATGTAATCCACCTCCCATTGGATTACATGGCTAAGTCAGGTCTGGACCAGGCGTTAACAAACCAGCGCTAAACGTGTTTAGCGCTGGTTCGTTAATCACCTCCCTGCCTCGCTAATAGGCGATAGCGAGCTTAGCGACTGTTTCCAGTCGCTTTAGGTTGGGAACACCTACTTTGCATGCCATTAGCGATAAATATCGCTGGCATGCAAAGCGGCACCCAACCCGGTCGCTATCGCCTAGAAGCTGTCGCTAACAGCAGTTAGCGACAGCTTGCTAATAGGGCGTTAGAATTATCACCGCTTTAGCGGGAAAAAGTCCTGCTAAAGCGGCGATAGAGCCCTTGATAATATGCCCCAATATTTAGTGTAATGCGGTTGTGCTTTTCTCGTCCTCTGGCTGCCATTCACAAAAGCTTTTTCCCAATACGAACCTCGCACGTGTAGCTTTTCATATATAAATAGCAACAATTATTTGTAAGTATGTGTGGAGCGCATGGTAATAGCCCATCTGCCCGCACGCCACTATTTGTGGAAGCCATTACACTGATCTGGAAGTATTCACAGCTTCTGTTCTGTTTGCTCTTCTAAATTAACTGTGCTAAAATATCACCGTCATTCATAGCAAGCTGTGAAGATATGTTACTGTCCATCAGAATGGGAGTCCGCAAAATCTGCGTTACATTAATGTATTAATGGATGACTAAATTCTCTCTGTTGTTTTTGTTTGGGCCGGTGCAATAGTTGTGGTGTTGGACAAAAACATCAGCATTTTGCTCTCAACCCTATTGCCTGGTCACCACTGCTCTAGACACACAAGAGTTCTTGGCGTCCTGGGAACCATAGTGCACTGCTAGCACACTGATGCTTAGCGACTCATCTGCATGTATTCAACCTGAATCCAGTCAGAGGCAGTAGCCCATGATGACCGTCATACTTTCCTTTGCTGAAAGGCAAACAGTCTGAGTGGCCTCAAATTATTTACTTCCAATGCTTAGTTTCTAAAAGAATAAGTATCAGGACCCAAAACGGTGCTCAGAAGCTCGTGGCCAGCACTGTCACAGATCTGAGGTGCGGAATTCTTAGGCTGCATAGTCTATGTCCCACCTCATGTTTCTTTAATCCTCCACCAGAGACTCCCTGCACCTTTATCCCACTCTTAGAGGTTTGTTTTCATCCATTCTTAATCCATTTGTCACTGCTTTTCCGTCTTTTTCCCCCTCCCATGTTCCCCCTTTTATGTCTTAGTCTCTCTTTCTCTGGATCAAAGTCTGTTGAGGAAAAATAAGTGCCTGTCCCCAAAACTGAGTGCAGGTGAACTCCACCTGCAACCAGCGGCTCAAAATAGGCACTGACTGCTTCCCTGCAGATGGACTACACTAAGGGCCTGCTTTTGATTGGCCCAGTTGATTGCATTGGGGTAACTCATGTTGAAATCATGAGTCTGTCCAATAAAAACTAACATCTGCAATTTCCCCCAAAAAATATCAACAGGTCAAACCTACTGTTAGACCTGTCATCCTTAGGGTGGTCTTCCCCCAAATGTTTTGCCTCCTTACCTCCTCTTTTTGCTGATTCTTTTTGTTGGTCTTGGTACTCTGAGCACTTTACCACTGCTAGCCAGTGCTAAAGTGTACGTGTGTCTCCCCTCAACACTGTAACATTGGTGTATACACAATTGGCCTATTTAGCTTACTTATAAGTCCCTTGTAAAGTGGTATACCATATACCCAGGGCCTGTAAATTAAATGCTACCAGTGGGCCTGCAGCACTGATTGTGCCACCCACTCAAGTAGCTAGCTTTTCAAACTTCTCTCAGGACTGCCAATGCAGGGCCTGTGTGTGCAATTAACCACCAGTTCGACTTGGCATTTAAAACTACTAGCCAAGCCTTAAACTCCCCTTTTATTACACATAAGTCACCCCTAAGAGTGGCCGTAGGTAGCCAATAGGGCAGGGGACTGTGAAAGTAAAAGGTAGGACATGTACTGTTAAGTTTCTATGTCCTAGTAGTGACAAACACGCAAATACATTTCTCACTACTGTGAGGCCTACTCCTCTCATAGTTTAACATTGGTAATTCCTTAACACCCTTTTAAGCTGTAACTCATGATTAAAAAGGAGTAGCTTTATCATGCTTTATATCTTTGGAATGGTAAATATAAATCCTCCTTACTGGTAAAGTTGGATTTAGCATTTCTGTTTAAGAAATGCCAGTTTTTGGAAGTGGACTTTTCACTGCTCTTACTGTTCTATGTGCCTGCAGCCTGTCTCCAGTACACATCTGGGGTGGGTGACAGCTACAGCCTGTCTCCAGTACACATCTGGGGTGGGTGGCAGCTATACTTTGTGCATTCCCTCTAGAAAGTCACAAACTCAGGAAGGTTAGATGAGTCTGCATACTCATTTGCACTCTGATGGCTCTTCCTGAGCAGGAAGGGAGGGGGAGCTGAAACTTACACCTGAATAGGCAGTGTCCTGTTTGACACAGAAAGGGCTGATTACCATTAACTGTCTGAAGCTAGGTCTGGGAGGAAAGGACCTGTGTGTACTTCAATGAGCCTTCCTTGAAGTCAACCCCACTTCAAAGGCACAACTAGAGTATAAGTACATGGTCTTTGAACCTATAGAGACTGTACACTACTGGACCTGTGAAGACGTCTGCTAGGAAGAAGGACTGCCGTGCTGCTACAAAGACTGCCACTCTGCTGGACTGCTGCTCTGGAAGAACTTCTTTTCTGCTCTGATGTGCTGCCTGTTGCCAGCTGCTTGCTCCCCTCTGCCTTGCTGAGGAAAAGGACTGGACCCATCTCACTTGAACCCAGAGTGACTCATAGGTCTTGCTGGCTCTACCCCTGTTTTGAAGTCTCAGGGCCATCAAAGACTTCCTCCAACACTGCATCAGCACCCGGACTCTTCCATCTGTGAGTCCTGCCTTGCCAAGTGGTGCCAATTCAATGCTGGTGTAGGAAGCTGGCTCTCCATATAGTGTACTAAAATGAAGTACACTGTGCAAAGAGTCCAGTGGATCCCTAACTGGCTTACAGAGGTTAAAGGAGATAATACTTGAGCTCTTTTTGTGGTAGTGTGGGCGAGCAGTCTCATCAGCGGGTAGTACTAAGCATTTGTTGTGCTCACAGAGGCAATAAAGGAGACACAGACTCAAGAATAAATTAGACCAATTTATAAAAATAGTATAGCTTTTTATGTATTTTTTTTAAGGCCAAGAACTTTGATCAACAGAAAGTACTTTAGGATTGACAATTTTTTAATAGTTCAGAAAATATATCACATTTTCTCCCAATTACGCACCATTGAAGTCAATAGGGAAAAGCAGAAAAATACGTATAAAATTAGGCAATGCTTTTACGAAGCTCGCCTTCTCGTTTTAGGTTGATAGCAGGACCAGGTCCAAAATTCCAGTAGCAGAAGATCGGAAGCATCCCAGATTCAGCCGGGAGCAGGGTGCTGAAGGTATTGCTAGCTGGTGCACTACAACGAATGGGGCCACCTGGAAAGACACTGCACAAAAGGACTTAGAGGTAACTCAGGTGGGTCCCATTGGAGGGAGGAGGTTGCAAGGGTCGTAGTACCACAGGAGCATGGCTGGTTCATCATAACCGGGGCCAGTGGGGCCAGGTGCAGAGCAGATAGGGCAGCCGGGTTTCGTGCGCCGAGCAGACCTCGCAGTTAGAAGCAGGCAACATGGAGAGGTGATTTGGGACAGCTGGGCCACTCAGAATGTGGTTCTCAGGGGTCTCAAACATCCCTTGATGGGTGCTTGCTTCTGAAACCATTGGAGTCCGGCATGGACTCTTCATTTTGCTGTTTTCTGTGGGGGTCCGGTACCCCGGATATTGGTATGGTGCGGCTCCGGTAGGTCCTGGTGTCTCCAAACTTGGTGGGGAAACAGATCTGACCCTCTCAAGCTGATGTACCTCTTTTAGTGCAGGTGCTGCACCAAAGTCCTCAGGGAGCAGTTCATCAACAAATTGGACTCAGCAGGATCGGTGCCTGTGTTGTGCAGGGAGTGATACCTTCACTATAAAGGAGGTTCTTGGCAATTTGTCAAAGGCTGCAGGAACTCTAGGGTTCTTGGAGTCTTCACAGGTTTAGGACTATACAGCACACTCCGATTGTCAAGTTCTAAAGACAGCAGGCAGGGTTTGGTGCTAATTTATTCTGCAGCTGGGCTTCAGTTCTCGGACAGCGAGTATTCTTTGTCCTTGTCTTAATGTCCATCAAATCTAAGTATTAGATCTAGGGATGCCACCTAAATACTGAATTCAGCTGTGTTACAGGGAGAGACAGGTAGTAGCCAATGGGCTACCTACCTTTAGGGTGCCTACACTCTCTAAGTGACCACTTTCTGTGGGGAGAGGCACTACCCTAGCCCAGATAGATTGTTTCTTCACCAAGATGGTAGATTTTCAGGAGAGGGGTTGACATCGCCTACCACATTTTAGGGGTAGTGCTGGCTGAATGTGGACACTCCTCCTCATCTAACTAATTTTCCCACCTGCCATCCCGCCAAATGTGGAGCAGGACAGGGGAGGATGGCATCCCCCACTATCTGGGGAAGTCTTGGCTGAACTTCAAAGGAGGAAACACCTTTGAAGCTACTCTCTCTGGAAGGCCATATCAGCCTCGAGGAGGTGTGAAGCACCACTGCCCAGAGCAGGCTTTGTTTCTGGCCTCTGATAGTTCAGGCTCTCAACCCATGACGTCAGAAACATGTCTGTTGGTGGCAGGCTGGCTATGACTAGTCAGAGACCACTACAGAGCTTGGTAGATTTTTCAGATGACCCTCTAAATCGTCTCTGTAAAGATGTAAACAAAAAACACTGGATTCAAGGGATGGTGAAAGAAGCATTTATTCAGCAAGATACATGTCATCAGTGATGAGTCCAGTCTTCATCTGCCTGTAACTGCCACCACCCACCATTAAAACACATTCCCTGTTGTTTGAAAGATGCTGCAACACACAAGCAAAACCACAGCCAATCCTCCATGTGCCAGCATATGAAATAGAGATGAGTGCCACACAGCAAGTCCTGCTTGTGTCTACTTCATAAAACAACAACGCACAAGCGCAACTAACATGACGCGCTCATGCATACAACAGTCTTCAGTGTGCATTTATTAATAAATCCCACACTGGCATTAGTGAGGATTTATTAGGACAAGATGTTTGGTACCAAACATCTTAGGGTACAGTGAATTCATCATGGAGCTAGGAAACTCGTAATGGCAAGTATCCAGCCCATGTACTCTTTATGGCTTCCCTGTGCACTTACAATATCCAAGAATGGCTCAGATATTGAAGGGTCATATCTGCTCATGCACATATGACCACACAGGTGATATAGAGCACCCTGCCTTAGGGTTGTAAGGTCTGCAGTATGGGTGATTTACCTGTATCACATACAGTGTGTGAGGGCATGGCACACAGGGCTGTGTGCCATGTCGACTCTTTGGTTTTCTCTGCACCAAGCCATGCAGGCTGCAGTAGCAGTTTGCATGGTCTTGGTGAGGGGTCTCTGTGGTGACACAATTCGTGCTACATCCCCAGTGGACCCTCTTCAGTACCCATGCCCTAAGTACCAGGGGTACCATTTACTAGGTACTTACAAGGGTGGCTGAAGTGTTGCCAATTGTGGTACATTTTTAGGGACAGAACACTGGTACTGAGCATCTGGTTAGCAGGGATCCAGTACACCTCAGTCAGTTAAAATGCATCACTAACCAGGCAAAAAGTGGAGGGGTACTGCAACAGACAGTTTCTCACACCTGGGCCCTTGGAGGTGCTTGTTTCTGTGCTGATCCAGCGGAATCCGCTCATCAATGACTTTGTGCCGATCGGAACTGATGCATCATTCTTTGATGCCAACCCGGTAGCTGCCAGACAACACCATTTCAACAGACTGTGCAGCTCAACGAGGATGGACTTACCAGCTGAACAACAATGCATCGCCTGCATCGCAAAGGAGTTAGTCGACGAGGCTTCACTGACTGCACGGGTCAGTACCGGTGCATCACCTGCATCCGCGGGATTAACAATGACTCATTACCTCCTCTGCTCCTCGCATCGGCTCCTCGACAGTGACTTTTCCTCCATCCGAGGTACTTATTCAGCAGGACCTGTGTGAGTCCTATAGCCAGCCTCCCCTCCATCATGGCCAACCTAAACTTTGCATTTACCTCGGTCCAGAGAAAACAGATGTCCTCGGTTGGTGCTTTATTACTCTAAGCACTATATTTTGATTTAATTTTTTAAAATTCATAGCTCCAGTTCTACTTTTTGGATCATTGCCATTTTGGTCTTGTTTTGCTCATAACAATATTATCTATTTTTGTGGTGTTTTCATTGTGTTTCTGTGTGTATGTGTGTGTGTTGTTACACAAATACTTTCCATATTTCTTATTTAGATATGCCTAGATTGAATGTTCTGTGCCGAACAACTAGAGGGTGAGCACAGGTTACATTTTTGTGTGTATCTAGCTTACGCTGACTAGAGTGGTGGTTCCTGCTTGGACAGGGTGCATACCTCTGCCAACCAAAAACCCCATTTCTAACACCTACCATGGGAAAAAGAGAAGGAAAATACCAGGAATGTAGAATTTGGGGCAGAAAGCACTAAAATGCACATGTTATGCGCCATTTTCACAGCACAACTTGTAATTAGTTATTTATCACATATGATAAATAAAAATTCCCAGCGTATTGTTATTTATCTGATTTGATAAATAATGATCTGATCCCGTGGGCACTGTTAATCGGGTCCCTTATGGTACCAGTACCTCTAGCCCCACTTCTTGACAGTGTGGCCAGACAGAGCTATAGGGTGATGTCTCAGATAGGACATTAAGTGGTATTCGGACAAAATATTAAAATGAAAATATTGAGATGCAGAAACATTGAGTTGGAAATATCGTGATGCATAAATATCATGTGCAAAATGTTGTTGACAAGAATATTGATTTTAAGGTAAGGAATATAGATTTTAAAAATATCTAAATTGCTAATATCGTTTACAAAAATATCTATGGGCCCCATTACGATATTGGGCAGAAGGCCATCTGACAGCTTGTCGGTGGCATTCCACCAGACATCTGCACTTTCTGACCGCCGTGAAGGCGGCCACATCCTAATTAGGGAACCTGGACTGCCGGCTCCATGCTGGGCAGTCCCGTTTCCTACACGATGCCGGTCGGACGATTGTCCGAAAGGCATTGTAATGAGGCCATTTGTTGTTAATATTGATGTTAAAAATATCTATGTTGTTAATGTCATTTACAAAAATATTGTTGTTAATAATATCGTTTTAGAATAATTTTTATGTATTTTACTATATTTTTAATTGTATATGTTATAAATTGTTTGTATTATTATTGGTAAGTTTTTTAATATAGTTTGCATATTTTTAGTAGTTTTGAAATTCAATGTATTAGTTTTTTGCCAATTTTAGTACCATAGCGGGTTGTAGTATTTATAGGGGTACAGATTGGGATATAAATTCATTATAATTCATTAATAATGCATTTTAATTACTATTAATGATTCAATTGATAATTTTTTTTTTCTTTTTTTTTTATTAAGATAAGATTTAGGTGCGAGTTGTGTGGTTTGTAGGGGTATAGGGTGGGAAGTAAATTAATTATAATTATATTAATTAATAACTTTTTTATTAATATTAATTATTTAATTGATAATTAGGTAAATTGTGTAATATATTATTTTTTTATTCCTAATTGTGTTGTTGGCTGTGGTTTTTGTATCAGTACAGGGTGTGGAGGAAATTAATTCTAATAATTAATAGTTAATGTTGATTTATAATAGTCATTTAATTGATAGTTAATTGTGTAATTCGGATACTTTTTAAGTTATATATTAGGTGTGGGTTGTTGGGTTTGTAGGGGTAAAGTGTGGGAAGGTAATTAAATACAATTAATGTATTATTAGTTAATTATTATTGTTTAATTGACAATTAATTATGTAGCTAAGATTTTCTAATTTATATATTAGGTGTAGGTTGTTGGATTTGTTAGGACAAAAGGTGGGAAGTTAATTAAATATGATTATTTTACTATTAGTTAATTACTATTAGTTGTTTAATTGATAATTAATTATGTAAAATGTGTAAATATTGTATATTTTTAAATATATTGTAGGTGTGTGTTGTGTAGATTGTAGAGGTATAAGTTTTTTAAGTAATAACAAATGTAAAAATAGTTAATTATTTGTCAACAATTGTGTTATTTATTATGTTGTATGTTAATTGTGTTATGCTTTTTAATTGCAAATTACATATTTGTTGATTGTTATTATTTTGAGACCATAATGTGGCATTTTAGTTATATTAATCATATTTGTATTAATGTATATGTATTAAACATTGTAATAAATATGTAATTTGTTTAATTTAAAAAAATAAAATCTATATATATCATTGTTATATTTGAATATTTATATTTTTTGTTATTTAATATAGTTTTCACAATATTTGTTTTTTAAGTGAACTACTCTGTCTCTAATGTTGCACAGACTGCAGTGGGAATAGTACATTTTTACCCCTCCTGAGTTGAAACCTTTCCCTACTGTTGCACAGAGTGCAGTGGCATAGTACATTTTACCCCTCTGCAATCTAACACTTTCCCTACTTTTGCACTGACTGAAGTGGGAATAGTAAATTTTACCCCTCCACGATCCAACACTTTCCCTACTGCTGCTCAGACTGGAGTGGCAATAGCAATTTTCACCCCTCCTGAGTCTAACTCTTTCCCTACTATTGCACTGACTGGAGTGGGCATAGTAATTCTTCCCCATCTCAGTCCAACGCATTTGCTACTGTTGGACATATTGGAGTGGAAATAGTACATTTTCCTCCTCCTGAGTCCAACGCTTTCCCTACTGCTGCAAAGACTAAAGTGGGAATAGTAAATTGTACCCCTCCTGAGTCCAACCCTTTCCCTACTGTTGCACCGACTGAAGTAGGAATAGTAATTTCCCCCCCGTCTTGGTCCAACGCTTTCTCTCATGTTGCAAATATTGGAGTGGGAATAGTAAATTTTACCCCTCTAGACTCCACCACTTTCCCCACTGTTGCACAGACTGGAGTGGGAATAGTAATTTTTTCCCCTTAGCAATCCAACACTTTCCCTACTTTTGTACCAATTGTAATAGGAATAGGAATTTGTACTTCTCCTGAGTCAAACGCTTTTCCTACTGTTGTATAGATTGGAGTGGGAATAGTATATGTATTATTTGTAAACTTTTATAGTTTGTTTATATTGTTTAAATTTATATTATTATGTTTTTGTCTACTTAAAATATTCTATTTTTAATTAGTAACGCTTTTAATATGTAATATGTGTCACTGTCACTGTCCCACCAAGCATATAGTGAAAAAACAAAGGGAGTCCACTCTCAATTCCAAAGAACCGTGCTATCCTTACAAACAGTGACTAAACCCAAGAGAACCATTCGGTTTCTAGCATGGTAGAAATGATATGTGTTCTAAAATAACCCTCACCCACCAAAAGATCCCTTGGTGGCATGCTTCATCATTGGGTTCTTCCCGCCCGCTGCGGGACGGGGCGTGCTACGACCTACGGATACGTGGGAGCACTTTCAAGTGAAGTGAAATAATGTGTCTGATGTGAGAGTGGAAGGGTCAGAAGATAAGTGAGTTAAAAAATACCTGGCTGCGTGGAAAACTAAACTTTAATACTCCCTATAGCTGGTATTAATAAAAGTGTGGAAAAGGAGGAAAAAGTGCTATAATGGGCAGTTTCCTCACGGGTCTACATGTTTCGAAGCCTACCCCTAAGCTTCTCTTCACGACCTAGGATGTTGATCCCTTTTACCACTTTGACTGTTACCTAGTGTGGTCAGCCTAGTCAATGTCAAAGGCTAATATGCATCTTTGTCAAAAATACATTCATCCAATACCTACTTGGTATTCTCTTTAAAAACGATCTGGAAGGATAGAGGAACAAAGTTAATAATCGTAGTATATACTCTGATATACTCGAAACACCCCTTCACCACACTCGTGAAAGGTTTAAAAGGTGATGTATTTTTCACTCCATGCATGATAGTTCATTGTAATTTTTACGTGTATATCGTGCTGCCCTTTTGAAGTTCTGTTCAAGACGTACAAGACAATACAATACATATAACAAGAAACACACACTCTAAATGCGCTTTCAGTTTGCAGAGATCGGTGCCCTTTTATAATGCATAAGTGCTGTGTGCCAGTAGTCATCTATACAGGAGAGAAAAACCACGATGTGACAGTTTCTCAGCATTTTATAAAAACTGGCAGGGAATGTACACTTAGGTTGCCTAATTAGGGCCCCATGAGCTTCAACACGGGAGGGGAGGAGTGCTTGTAGTCAAACACTGTGGGTAGAGGAAGGATTCAGTCAAAGTTAAAAAATATATATATACATATACAGAGTAGAATGGTAGTATATCTGGATATGCTGCCCGGGGTATCGGCTATGCCGTACTTACTTTGTCAAAGCATCTCTCTCGCCCAAGACACTGCCTGCCCATGGCTCCGATGAACAATGAGTGTTTGCAGAGCACCGGTATTTATAACCGGTTTGTTCTGCAATCAGCATGCATGTGCATCTAAACACTAGAATGACAACCTCCAAGTTGGCCGCCTACCTTGGAATGACTAACTTCGGGGTCGAGGTAAAGCGTCGCCCATGAAACTAGAACGCTGGGTTCACAAAATTGCCGCCTTAATTTGGCACAACTTCCTGGTTGGTTAGTTGATACAAACTGGGGTTCGCGGTTGCATACAGACCGATCAGGTGTGACCTGAAAGGTTTGAAATGAGAATTAAAATTATTAGGCAACATTAATTACCAAAGAAAAGGGCCGTGATCAGTACTATGTTAAAAATGAGTACTATGCTGAGCCATTTCTCGATCATGAAAGGAAAACCTTCCTAATGTTGGAAAAAACCGGGGCTGTGCAGATTTACCTCTGCTGTTACAGGAAAAAACGGCCCGATGTGGCAGATCTCCCTGGTTGGTTGTTATTCACATCTATCAGTGCATATTAATCAAATAAGTGGGCAAAATTGAGGGGCGAACTTTTGCCAAAACATTGATGTAAGTAACACAAGATCAGTGTTTTATTACTGAAGATAGGTCTCATAGGGAGCCAATTCATGTTCATAAATAATGCATATTAGTGGTGGTATGACTAGTAATTGTAGATGGAAAAAATATACATTGACTACTTAATTTGCCCCCATGGAATATCGTCATTAAGGCCCCTTGCGTGTGTGCCAAGACGGAAGACCCGCCGCTGTTCTTTTTCGAACAGAGTGGTTTCTGAGTCCATTTGTTCGATAACTGTCCACCGTAGGTCTAATATGGTGTGGTTGGTTTCTAAGTAGTGTGTTGACATTTTAGTTGTGGCTTTCTTGCATTTCACATTGCTCCTGTGTTCGCAGATGCGTACTTTCACAGGGCGTGTGGTCATCCCAATACAGTGTACACTGCACGGGCAGGTGATCATGTAGATCACATTCTTGCTATTGCACGTGGTGAATCTATGTTGTTCCCATTTGGTGTTATTGTTAAAGGTAATGTTCTTACTCATTCTGGTTAGATGGCATACGCTACATTGACCACAGGGGTGGTGACCTTTCAGTGGCGGAAGAAGAGTGTTCGACACTGCACTCTCTGTCAATTTTCGCGGTCTTGTATGTACCACTAAGTCCCGCACACTTTTCCCTTTCCTGTGTGAGTACATAGGTTTGGGGAAGTTCAGGTGTCCACAGTTGAGTGTGTGCCAGTGTCTGTTTATTATTTTGGTTACTTTATTGGAACAGGTATTGAAAGTTGTTATGCAGATTGGTCTATCTTCATTGACTTTCTGCGGTGTGGGTTCAAGTAGGGCGTCCCTATTGTTGTTTCTAGCGCGTTTCAAGGCGCTCTCCACCACCTTGGTTGGATAGTTCCTTTTCACAAATTTCTTCCGCAGTTCTTCTGCTTGGGTCTTGAAATCCTTTACATCAGAACAGTTCCTCCTCAATCTTAAAAACTGACCGTAAGGGAGATTGTCCCGCAAGTGTCAGGGATGGAAGCTGTCGTAAAGGAGGAGGCAGTTCTTAGCTGTTGCTTTGAAATGTGTGGTAGTTATCAGGCCACCATCCTTGGGGAAGATGTTGAGGTCCAGAAAAACAAGTTCTTTATTGGAGATGGTGTTAGTGAATTTGAGGAATTGATTCTAATGATTTAACCAAGTCATGAACCTTTTGGCCGTTTCCTCATCGCCATTCCAGATGACGAGAACGGCATCTATGTAACGTTTCCATACCCTGATGTGTCGTTGGAAAGGGTTATTTGGGTTGAGAATTGTGTGTGCCTGCAAGTGGTGGACATATAGCCCGGCTATACTAGGAGCAAATGTACTTCCCATGCTGGTCCCGTGCTTCTGGAGATAGAGTGTGTTTTTATATCGAAAGAAGTTTTCGGTAAGAGCCATTTTACAACAGTCCATAACTATGTTACGTGGGGTCTGGTACTCCCAATCAGTCTCAAAGAGTACATCTTCTATGATGCGCAAGGTCTCATCATGAGGTAGGCTGGTGTAGAGGCTGTCTACATATAAGCCCATTAATAATTCCTTTGTGGGGTCAAAGCTCATGTCATGTAAGAGCCTCAGGACATCTTTAGTGTCCTTGAGATAGGTATCTGTTCGTTGTATCAGTGGATGCAGGAAAGCATCGGCAAACTTTGATATTGGTTCCAAAATCGACCCAATACCTGATACAATGGGTCGTCCTGGTGGTTGGGATAGTTTCTTGTGGATCTTGGGTATTGTGTAAAAATAGGGGATAGTTGGTGACTTAGCAATAAGGAATTCCCCTTCTTTCGTTGATACCCAGTTGTGGGAGATGGCTTCCTCCACCATGCTTGCAATTTGATCCTAATTGACTCTCTTGGAGCCTCTGTCAAGATCTCGTAGTTCCTTTGATCCTGTAGAAGGTGTTGGTATACCTGGTCATATGCCTGTGTGGATTGGATCACTATTGCTCATCCTTTATCGACCGGCTTAATGACTATGTCGTTGTTATTGGCCAATTCCCTGATGGCTTGTTTTTGTTATTTAGTTGTATTGTGGAAAATATGATGCTCCTCTGGATCCATTTCTTCAATCTCCTTCACGACAGACTTCTCAAATGCCAGTAACTCCACAGGTAACAGACTGTCAGGGGGGGTGAAGGTGGATTTTACCCTCAGCCCTGTGTCATCATCTCCGTTGGTTTGTGGCTCCTTGTCTTTGAAGTAGATCTTAAGTTTTAACTTTCTTATGAACTCATTTATCTCCTTGAAAAGTTTGAACTCACCACCAAGCATATAGCAAGCTTCCTCTCTGCCATGGTTTTCATGGAGGTGAGCTGGCCATGGAAACCGTGGCGGAGCGGAAACCAAAGGGGCCCTAAAGGGCCTCCTTGTGCCTCAGGGCCATGGGTTTATGCAGAGGGGCACATGTTGTGCCCCCTGTGTGCATGCACCCCAGTACCTGCATGACATGGACTGCAGCAGTCCATGCTGTGCAGCTACTGATTTTGACGTTCCCATTGCGTTGTCTATTTCATAGGCACCGCTGTGGGAATACCAAAGAATGGCCCGCCAGACAGAAGAAAACTACTACTCTAGCAGTTCAACTATGGCTTTGGTGGTGCAGGAGCAGGGCGGTCCAGCTCCCGCACCGCCAAACTCGTAATGAGGCCCTAAATGTGCTGAACTTGCCACATTGTTTTGTCTTGGAATATCTGTTTCTGATTCTAAATGAGATGCTACTGTGATCCTTAAGCTGGCAGAGAGAATGCTTCTCCTTGTATGTCGAGCCAATTTCGGGTGGCCCAGCCTGAGATACATAAGAGTAGACAACAATTCCTTTCTTACAGGTGAAGAAATCAGTTGGTGTTGTATATGTATAACAAGAGCCTATTATGAGTGTTAGGATCTCTAAAAAGTATTCCCACAATAGCCAATTAAATGTCTCCGCCTTGCTGTACGTTTTTTCTTACTTATTGATTTTATTTAATTGTAAGTATTTAAAGAGCACCTCATTGGGCAGTAGAATCCAGTCCTTAGCAAGTGGATATTTAGCCAACGTGGAAGGAGAGAGGGAGCGAGTGAGAGAAAGTGAGGGAGAGAAAGAGAGAGAGAGAGATTTTCAGGTGCATTCCCAATGATAACTCACTATATGCATTCAAATACAGAAAAAACACCACAACAGAGTGGGGTGAGACAGGCGACTGAAGGAAAACAGTCTAGAATATTTGGGAGCTTGCAAATTGGTAGGTTTTGAGACTTTCATTAAATTGCACCTCTGAAGGGGAGCAAGATAGAGATTTAAAGTTCTCTAATTGCAGATGCAAAGTAGTCAAATCTAGCCAATTGCCTTGGGTACATTCATCATCACACAGCAGCGTAGATGTAGACTTTGTAAGGGAGATGGAACCCCGCAGCTCTTTCTAGGTAGGGTAGAGATGTGTGAACTTTCTTAGGTTTGTGATTAGTAGAGCGGCTGAATGGCTCAGAGAACACTCATAGATCAGGGAGTGGTGTTTTGATGTATGACAAGACAAGGTCCTTGAAGTTCATATAAGGGAGGAAGGGCTTGAATTTGTAGAGTAAAGTTGTAATGAAATGTAAGCTGGGAGTTATAAGATGAGGCTGCAAGTAAAATCACATATTTCTTGAAAAAATACTATACAATGGCATTTCATTCTCCGATCTGTGGGCGTGATTTTTATGTGGTGGACTGCCACTGACAGGTCGTCGGTGGTGGTACGCCCGGCAGACAGGCCATTGGTCTGATCTCTGCATCACAATGCAGGCAGTACGCAAAAGTACACCGCCTCCATCAGGACCCAAGATCCCGTCAGGGCAGCGCCAGAATCCTATCCTTTCCATTGAGGCGGTGCCTGCGCAGGCACCGCTGTAGGGATTAGGCTGTCCCTTTCTGCTTGCCTTTTCATGGCGGTCCAACCGCCATGAATAGGCAGTCCAAAACGGACTTTAGGGCCCCAATCAGGGCCCCGGTTCCAAGTGGGCCACTGTTAAGTGGTCCTGGGGGCAAATGTAGTGCCTCACGCACATCCATGCACCATGTGCCAGGCACCACATGGTGCCTGGAACAAGGTGCATGGATGTGCACACAGTGTACTTTTACACTGCAGCTTGTGCTGCAGCCCTTTTTCTGGGGCAATGCCGCAGTGTAAAAGTGCACTTTTCTGACTGCCAGCAAGGTGGTGGCATCAAGATTTAGTGGTCGGACAACCCGACTGCTTGTCGGGCAGCCTCCTGACCATCGCAACAGTGGTCAGCAGTCCGACAGTTGAATATTGTAATCAGCCCCTATGTCATCTATCAGCACTCCACTCGTAAGTTACATGGGGAACACATAATGAATAAATATCTCCTCAGGCAGCTACAGTACAAGGCATGCATGAAAATATATTTTCAGCAGCAAGCTTTGTGAATGAAACAATCTTTGAAATATCACAGATTTGGGAAGTTTGTCTCTTTTGCAAACCGTCACCAGAACGTGATGGATTACTGCCAAATATGCTTAGGCAGGAAACGTGCTTTTTTGCCTGGGTTAACTTAATATAGAAAAAAAAAATAGAATTGAATATTATGAAACATGGATCTATATATATATAGACATTCTCTGCAATAGTCTTGAGGTGCTGCATGGCAACAACACAGCCAGTAGATGAATATGGCCCACGTGCTGGTATGATACTCACACCCAATAAAGAGTAAATCTCTTTTCTTTTTCCTAGTTTTATACAGCACAAACTTGACCCGAAGGTATCAAGGCACTTTACATGAACACCAGTTGCATTACACAAGGACATGTTCATTGTTTGTTTGGCGCAGGGAGATTAAGTGATTTTGCCAGAATCACAGGATGTTGAGTGTCCTTGCCGAGACTCAAACCTGGTTCCCCAGATTTAAGGTTGACCACCATAGCCATTAGACCACATCCTCTCGCTCTTCCCCATCTTACATTAGTAGTATAAGGGGATACCACCCATCACCATTCGTGTCCTTAAAAGTGACAGGTCCCCCTCCGCAGGTCCCCCGCCCCTTCGCTGTGTCCTTAAAAGTGACATGTGTGTCCTTAAAAGTGACAGGTCCCCCTCCGCAGGTCCCCCGCCCCATCGCTGTGTCCTTAAAAGTGACACGTGTGTCCTTAAAAGTGACAGGTCCACCGCCCCATTGCTGTGTCCTTAAAAGTGACATGTGTGTCCCCAAAAGTGACATGTGTGTGTGTCCTTAAAAGTGTCAGCTGCGTGTCCTTAAAAGTGACAGGCCTCAAGCCCCTGGAAATACAAGGGTGTGGCACCGTGTATGTGTCAGAGTGTGAGCATCATGAGATGTCCATCTTGTCCAAGGGGCGGTCCTAGGGGCGGTGCTGCTTCTGGAGACACCAGCGAGCCAGAGCCCTATGACGCCTCTAAGGCATTGTTGATGTGCAGAGGGTCCGCCCCCTTTTAGGAGCTGTTTAGGATACATATAAGGCATCCTTAAGAGCACTGTACAGCAAGCAGCCGCCTGAAGACAAGAAGGTTCCCATAGCAAAATGAAGAGATACAGCTCTCTTGTGAAGAGACCTATGTGGGGTGGTTCCCAACCACCTATCAGTAGATATTACCGCAGCTTACCAACTCTGGTAATGGACGAGAATGCTCAGCAAGAAACACCTAAGGATATGGGCTGCGACATTACTGGTTTTGGTAATGGCCTGTGTCGGGGGTGCAAAAACTCAGTCTCAAGGAGTGCGTATGCCGGTTGTCTCCGGTTAAGGACGCCCACAGCGAGAGTGAGGGCTCTGGTAGTGGCAGCTTGTTTGCCGGCCTCAGTTTCGTGGATATGGAGGAAGATGAAGAGGCTGTAGCACCTCCTAACACACCCGTCTATGAAGCCATGGCCCTTCAGGAGGATACGGATGCTGCTGAGGTTGTGCTGCAAAGCGATACAAAAGGGGATGATGGACGGAACGTTTGAGCCAATCAAACACTCACCCCCAGTCAACTGATCTGGGTTTAATCCATCATCATTCTTTAGCTCACTCCACCACCCCAGTTCAGACATGGCCATATGCAAATCAGTCTGACCCTGTGCCTCATGGGAACAGTCCAGCCCGAACTGCCAAGCCATGTCTTCCCTGGACCGGAAACAAGCATCCTAGGACCGGTTTCTGGCATTCCAGCCGTCATCAGCCAGGCTTGCTTGAATCCAGTGGCAAAGTGAGCAAGGGACCCACGTCTGGGCATACCCCCGCCAACTTAGGGCGAACAAAGCGATACAAAAGGGGATGATGGACGGAACGTTTGAGCCAATCAAACACTCACCCCCAGTCAACTGATCTGGGTTTAATCCATCATCATTCTTTAGCTCACTCCACCACCCCAGTTTAGACATGGCCATATGCAAATCAGTCTGACCCTGTGCCTCATGGGAACAGTCCAGCCCGAACTGCCAAGCCATGTCTTCCCCGGACCGGAAACAAGCATCCTAGCACCGGTTTCTGGCATTCCAGCCGTCATCAGCCAGGCTTGCTTGAATCCAGTGGCAAAGTGAGCAAGGGACCCACGTCTGGGCATACCCCGCCAACTTAGGGCGAACAAAGCGATACAAAAGGGATGATGGACGGAACGTTTGAGCCAATCAAACACTCACCCCCAGTCAACTGATCTGGGTTTAATCCATCATCATTCTTTAGCTCACTCCACCACCCCAGTTCAGACATGGCCATATGCAAATCAGTCTGACCCTGTGCCTCATGGGAACAGTCCAGCCCGAACTGCCAAGCCATGTCTTCCCTGGACCGGAAACAAGCATCCTAGGACCGGTTTCTGGCATTCCAGCCGTCATCAGCCAGGCTTGCTTGAATCCAGTGGCAAAGTGAGCAAGGGACCCATGTCTGGGCATACCCCCGCCAAACTTAGGGCGAACAAAGCGATACAAAAGGGGATGATGGACGGAACGTTTGAGCCAATCAAACACTCACCCCCAGTCAACTGATCTGGGTTTAATCCATCATCATTCTTTAGCTCACTCCACCACCCCAGTTCAGACATGGCCATATGCAAATCAGTCTGACCCTGTGCCTCATGGGAACAGTCCAGCCCGAACTGCCAAGCCATGTCTTCCCTGGACCGGAAACAAGCATCCTAGGACCGGTTTCTGGCATTCCAGCCATCATCAGCCAGGCTTGCTTGAATCCAGTGGCAAAGTGAGCAAGGGACCCACGTCTGGGCATACCCCCGCCAACTTAGGGCGAACAAAGCGATACAAAGGGGATGATGGACGGAACGTTTGAGCCAATCAAACACTCACCCCCAGTCAACTGATCTGGGTTTAATCCATCATCATTCTTTAGCTCACTCCACCACCCCAGTTCAGACATGGCCATATGCAAATCAGTCTGACCCTGTGCCTCATGGGAACAGTCCAGCCCGAACTGCCAAGCCATGTCTTCCCTGGACCGGAAACAAGCATCCTAGGACCGGTTTCTGGCATTCCAGCCGTCATCAGCCAGGCTTGCTTGAATCCAGTGGCAAAGTGAGCAAGGGACCCACGTCTGGGCATACCCCCGCCAACTTAGGGCGAACAAAGCGATACAAAAGGGGATGATGGACGGAACGTTTGAGCCAATCAAACACTCACCCCCAGTCAACTGATCTGGGTTTAATCCATCATCATTCTTTAGCTCACTCCACCACCCCAGTTCAGACATGGCCATATGCAAATCAGTCTGACCCTGTGCCTCATGGGAACAGTCCAGCCCGAACTGCCAAGCCATGTCTTCCCTGGACCTGAAACAAGCATCCTAGGACCGGTTTCTGGCATTCCAGCCGTCATCAGCCAGGCTTGCTCTGGTAGTGGCAGCTTGTTTGCCGGCCTCAGTTTCGTGGATATGGAGGAAGATGAAGAGGCTGTAGCACCTCCAAACACACCCGTCTATGAAGCCATGGCCCTTCAGGAGGATACGGATGCTGCTGAGGTTGTGCTGCAACCATCGGGTACAGTCGCCGAAGATGTTGGGGAAGCGCAGGACATTAGCGACTCTCAAGATTTCAGAGCCGCAGCAGAGGCCGGTGAAAATGCTGAGGTTAGTAAAAAAAAAAAAAAAAATGTTATGCTCGGCAGTTACAAAGATGAGGTATTTTATTTCTTCAGCTATTGGCATATCAATCTTTCTTTTTTTTACCCTAGAGAGTAACACCAGCAGGATGCACCTACTTCATAATGCACTATGGTAAAGAGGATGTAGCACCTCCTAACCCCCCTGTCTACGAAGACATGGACCTTCAGGAGGATGCGGCTGCTGCGGAGGTCGTGTTGCAACAGCCCGGTACAAGCGTTGAAGATGACGGGGCAGCGCAGGACATTAGCGACTCTCAGGATTTCAGAGCTGCCGCAGAGGGTGGTGAAAATATGGAGGTTAGTATGAAAATGTTATGCCACATGTATCTATATAACGATGTATTTTATTTCTTCAACTAATGGTCTGTCAATCTTTCTTCTTTTGAACCCTAGATAGAACCCCCAAAAAGAGCGGCTGGAGACTGGCGACCTGCAAAAGCGAGCAATGTAATCTTTAATTGTCTGTGGTGTTCAAAACAGACTGAAAGCTCAACGTGCCAAAACCGTGAGGGCTGCGACAAATGTGTATGCGGTTCTAAGAGCGGCGCGTGTGAAAAAGATGAAGATGAAGGATTGTCCTTCTTTGAACGGCGTGGAGTTAAGGGTTTCGCAGCGACGGTGGTACTAAACTGTGTTAAACGTGACTATTACAGTCTTTGTCACGGCCACCAAATGAACGATCCACAGCAGGCGGCTCACGAATGTTTGTGCGAATCATACAGAGCAAGAACAATACGTTATATTTGTGGTTTGTTAGACCCTTACAAGTTGTATAAGCTGCTAAGGGTGGTGTACGGCCTGCACCCTGAAAAGAAAACTGTACACCCCGATATGTTGAGGATCTTGACATCTGCACTCAATGAGATCCAATACGCCTATGACCCGAGCGTAAAACTACCTGATATGCAGGAGTTGTGCCTGGCTCTTGATAGAAAGCTGATACAAAGACTCGTAGAAAGGCGTATGTGTAACGTGTATAAAAAAAATAGTCTCAGGGGGGCTTTGGCCCCCCGAAGACTATTTAACTAAGTTCTTATGTAACGTTACAGGATAGTGTGTATTTAGAACAAACAAGCGGAATGTTACAACACAAGGTGGCTATGTGTTAATACGTACTTATGACGTTTGCTATGAAAATGTAAAGTATCTATTGCTTAGGTCTTGGTAGTATTGTTTATTTGTTTTTTAATAAAACGCCCTTACACAAAACAATCGTCTTTCATTTGTATTTTGTTGTAACCGACGTTATCATGTCGGGGGTTAGGTTAAGAAAACTTTATTATGATACAAGCGGGGTTGGCAGCTTTGGAAGTGCAGATGAAAACGAGCCCGAAAGCAGAGACCTGGTCAAGACATGGCTATCAGGAGAGGAGGCGTATTCGCTCCATAAACCGGCCAGAAGACGTTTTAAGAGACGTCCTACAATCGTTAATGCTCAAATAGATTATCAGTGGCAAGCTGACATAATCAGCCTTCAAGATATAGCAAAACATAACAACGGCGTTTGTTATATATTAACCGTCAAAGACGTGCTGTCCAAGTACGCCTACGCAGAACCGTTAAGCGATAAAAGAGGGGCCAGCGTCACGGCCGCTTTTAAAGCCATCTTCGAGAAGGGCAGGGTTCGTCAAAAACTACAAACAGACGCCGGTAAAGAATTCTTAAACAAGACATTTCAGAAATTATTAAACAACCACGGCGTTCAACATTTTGTAACACACACGGAGGTGAAAGCAGCGGTTGTAGAACGGTTTAACAGAACCTTAAAGTCTAAGATGTGGCAGTATTTTACGGCCAACAACACCTACAGATACATGGATGTTCTACAGGCTTTTTTAGATGTGTATAATGCCAGTTATCACCGGACCATCAAAACATCACCCGCAGAGGTGACTCCTAGTAATTCTTTAGCTGTTTGGCGAACGGTGTACGGGCATAATTTTGCTACAAAGGTGAAGAAACCTATTTTAAAAAAAGGCACACATGTGAGGATTTCAAAATTGAAAGGGGTCTTTACGAAGGACTACCGCCAGACTTTTAGCGACGAAACATTTATAGTGGATAATGTGGAGCTTAAAGAAGGGCTGTATATTTACAGTTTAAAGGACTACGATGGGGAAGCTGTATCGGGGGTGTTTTACAAGGAAGAGTTACAAATGGTACCTGATGATCCGAACCGTGTGTATAGGGTTGAAAAGGTTCTGAAAAGGAAAGGTAGGGGGCTAGCAGCCAGGCATATGTCAAATGGAGGGGATGGCCGGAGAAATTTAACAGTTGGGTGTTGGCCAGCTCCCTGAAGGGTGTGTGAGCTAAGGACCGTCTAAAATCCTCTAATAAGATGGAGACAGCACCCTTTTATATCACCTTACCATCCAACGCTTCTAAGGGCATGTTCCCCGACAACCAGATTTCTAATTACACCGTGAAACTGGCTAAGCCTGTGGACCTGAAAGGGGATTGGGAGGTGGCCCTAACAGAAATCCAATACCCTAGAACATGGAATACATTCACACAGGCCGAGGCAAAGTTTTACATAAAGCGTGAGCAGGATCCAGTGAGCATGCACGAGAGCATTCCATACGGTTACTACCCAACCGTTTTAAGTGTTGTCGATGCTGTCAACAAAGCCATAGACAGCATCGAAGCATATCCGAATACTCATCTATCGTTAGATAACGTCAGAAGGAAGGTATTTCTTAAAGCACCAAGCCGTACCACGATGTTTAACTGCTCCGGTAAATTAAGAAGGGTTTTAGGCACCGTGCTGCATGCGAAAAGTCCGATGGAGCAGGATCACACATGCCCCGATATTAACGGTGGGTTCTATACGCTCTATGTGTATAGCGACATTGTAGAGGCCCAGAGGATCGGTGATAGTTATTCGCCGCTGTTAAGATGGGTCCATGTACAGGGTGAAAATAATACGATGGTTAATATTCAATTTAACAAACCCGACTACGTCGCAGTTTCTAAAAACCATTTTGACACTATTTCAATTATGATCTACGATGATCAGTCTGAGCCGGTGGCCTTTAAATATGGGAAAGTTATTGTTAAGCTTCATTTAAGACCGAGACACGACAGTGGTTATTAAGCAGGCATCATGGTGGTCGTGAAAACATACGGGGACCCGTCTATGTACAGGGACTATTACAGAAACCAAGCCGGATATGTAGGTCCTCCGTACTTTCAAGGGTCGCCGGTTATGTATGGGGCTGGTTTAGGGGGCTTCTTCAGGAGCCTGTTTAGAAGAGCTATGCCGTTCTTGAGAAGAGGCTATGAAATTGTAAAACCGCATGTTAAGACGGCTGCTACGAACATTGCCCATGATGTTGTTGGGTCTGTTACTTCGGCGGTTGCAGAGCGCACGAACAAGCAGCCGCAAGAAGGAGCGGGGCTGTTGTACAAGCCGCGCGAGTGTTAAAAGGAAGCGCCGGTCTTCGAGACGCAGGGGTCCACCGGTCACCTATAAAAAAAGGAGGAGTTCTTCAAAACGCCCTCAGAAAAGAAGAACTCCAAGACGGAAGAGAGCTGCGAAGAAGAGAAACGGCTCTAAAGTCAATATTTTTTAAAGCATCGTAAACTAAACCATGGCCTTCATACACTGTGCATCTGGCGAGTGCGCCAAATCCGAGTTAGACTTGTTTACTCTAAAACCAACGCAGACAAGCATCGAAAACAGCTTCTTCATGGAGGTATCGCCTTTAGCCGCCTTGACACCGCTGGCCCCTATAGAGTTTTTTGTGTCAGGGTCCACGGATATGTATTTGGATCTCAACAACACGCTGCTGCATCTTATGTGTAAAATCGTAAAAGCGGATGGGTCCGACATAGCAGCAGACGCTAAAGTGGCAACAATCGCTTATCCCCTAGCGGCCATGTTTAATCAGGTGGACATCACCCTGGGCGATCGACTCATCACACAGAACGATAACATGTACGCCTACAGAGCCTACCTCGAGAGTATTCTAAATTACAGTAGCGACGCCCTTGACACGCAGCTTTCAGCGGGTCTCTTCTACAAGGATACATATGGCCAGTTTGAAACCACGGCTCTGGACGGTGCCAATCATGGTTTTGTAAAAAGAGCAATGTTTGCAGCAGGCAGTCGCAACTTTGACCTCCTGGGCCGCATACATTCAGATCTCTTCTTCCAAGATAAACTGCTCATCAATGGTATTGATCTTAAGATCAAGCTCACACGCAACAAGGATTCATTCTGTCTCATCAGCGGGGATGCGGACCAGTACAAGCTGGACATCCTGGCCGCGAGCCTGTTTGTAAAGAGAGTGAAAGTGTCCCCGAGCGTCAGATTAGCGCACGCCGATGCTTTGCAAATATCAAACGCCAAGTACGCTGTGGAAAGAGTAGCTCTGAAGGTGTTCAGCATCCCAGCAGGTACCCGTTTAACCCAGCAGCAGAATTTATTTCTAGGGCAACTACCCAAACTCATCATCATCGGTTTTGTGGACAATACAGCATTTAGCGGCACCTACGCCTTAAACCCCTTCAATTTTAGACACTACAACATCAACTACGCAGCGCTGGTCCACGAGGGCACTGTGATTCCTGCAAAACCCTACACCCCCAGTTTTATAACCTCCAACTACATCAGGGAATATCAGGGGTTGGTTTCAATAACCGGGAAGCCTCTAAGGGACTGCGGTGTAGCTGTGTCAAGAGAAGGCTATGGGGCCGGGTACACGTTGTTCGCATTCGACCTGACCCCCGACATGGAAGACGGCGATCACTACAACCTTGTCAAAAACGGAAATCTAAAAGCTGAAATACGATTCAGTAATCCGCTACCGGCGAATGTGAACATGGTCGTATTCTCGGTATTCGACAGCATCATTCAGATCAACCACGCAAGACAGATTTTGTTTGACTATCTTTAAAACATTTTGTGAAATGGACACTGTGCAGATACGATCGTTCTTAAGCAGGCATAAAGACGCTAGGAAATACTTTTTAGGTGTTTTCCCTAGCGATGGGTTACCCCCTGAAATAGGGTTAGAAAGACCCCGCACCCTAGTCTTTAACACCGACCCGCATGACAAGAGCGGAACACACTGGGTGGCCTTGTTTATAGACAGTGACAAGGTTATATTGTTTGATAGTGCCGCTGAATTCCCCGAACATCGTATCTATACACCGCCTATATTCAAGTTTGTGAAAAAAGCTGCTGCGAGGTTGGAGTATAACAAGCTGAGGGTCCAGGATTCCATAGCCATCACATGTGGGGAACATTGTATTTATTTTATCAGTAAAATGTCTGATGGTATGTCGTTTAGAAATGTCTTAAATCTATATTCGCGTGACCTTGTTAACAATGACAATATAGTTGTGAAATATGTAAAAGAAAACACAGTGGTCTCGGTCAGACCTGTGAAACCCGAATATGTCGCTTGTCAAAATTGTAAGTCCGTGGGACATGTGCATGTTTAATGATGAACGCCTAAAATAAAGACATTATTTTTTTTTAAAAAGCCGGTATTCAGACTTTGTATTTCTATGCTACCACATACAACATAATTAAAACATTTTAAAAGACAACAGAGGCAGGTTGTAAAGTTATAAAAAAAAAGTGTTTTATTACAAACATCTATGCAGGGGTGTATTACACCGACAACCAATGCTCAAGAAACATAATAAGAAGAAGAAAAATCAGACGCTGCTATATGCGTAATAGACACATTTTATTAAAAAACAATAAAAAGTCTGAAGAAACATCAGGGTGTAAGCCAGGTACTTGGTTTGAAAAATTTCTTTTTTCGCGGTACAACCACCGTTGCAGGGGTAGTCCAGGAGGGGGATAGCCCTGGAACGTCAGAGCCTGTTGGTGATGGGTGTACGGGGGCTTTCAAATTTTCAAGCAAACGCCGGTGCTCGTTATTACCCACGAGCGTTGAAGGGATGTTGAGTTCAGCAGCGGCTCGTAGAAACGCATCCCAACCACGCGGTGCGTTTTGAGGCGTTATGATTTTGGGGTGCGTGAGACCTTTGACTAGATCGTACATGTGTGACCCTGCAACCGGCTGTCCCTTGTAGAGAAATTCGCCTCGTTCATTCCAAGATGTTAGGTCTTTAGAAGTTGCAAGTTTACTCATCAGCATTTGCGTGGCCCCCCTGTGTCTTTGACTTATATTTTTTAAGAGATCGCCAACAAAGGCATCTGAGGGTGATGCACGGTCCTGTGATGGTTGCAGGGGTTGAGGGCCATTTGGAGGTGCGGCTGGTTGTTCAGAGTCCGGGGCGTATAGAGTCAGCTTATTTTTCTCGGTATTCCATTGGTTGTAGTAACTTAAAAAGTTTTTAAGGGTGCTGGTGTAAAGGTTTGCCTTGTCATAGGGGTTTAGATCGGTTCTGTTCAAAATGTCTTTAATTTCAGCATCCAGACGCAGAGTCTCATTTCGGCGTATATCCCAGGCGTTGTCCTTTGAAGAGCTCAGATGGTCCATTTGCTGCCTCGGAACCAAATACATCTTTGTGGCATGCTCCATTACTGTCCCGAGAGGAGGCTTGTAATTATGGGTATAGCTATGCCCAGCAAAGAGCCTATAAAGCCTCCAGACTGTTTCACCAGTTTCTTCTTGGTAATGAGTGAGGCCCTTTTATTACTGAGCTTCTTGATAAGAGCCCTCTTCTTCTTCAGAACCTGTAACTGACTCCTTGATATAGGGACGTTGCCTTTTAGGGTATTTAGGGCAATTTCAGAAATGGCAGACACTAAGTCGTCAGAAGCAGCGCACAGGATGGCCTTTCTGTGCTGGGGACTGGCTGTAACAAGCATTTTCAGGAGAGCTAAATTGCGGCGTAGGCGGGCCGACATGGTCAACACCTTATATTATAAGGGACAGGATTGTAAATGTCTCTAAAAGTCATCAGCGCTGCTTTTTATAGGTCCGGACCTTGGGCTTAGGGGTGTAAGCGACTGGTAGATCGGGGGCAAATATATCAGCCCTCAGTCTATAGTCTTCTAGAGTTTCATTTTTTAAGTCGACCAGCAGGTAGCCGTGGGGTTTTGCTGTAGCATCGTTAAAGGCCTCCATGAAGAAGTGTGTGTTTCCTGGGTACATCTGTTTAGCTATGACTGATATTTGTTGTTTGTCACGGGGTTTTTAAATAAAACAAGGTATGAAGCGTTGAGAGCTATAGACCTGCTGTTCTTGCCCTTGTAAAACAAGTTCTGCACAATGTAGCAGATGCTTAGATTACGGTGATGCGAATATTGAGTAAAAGCTCTCTCTAACTCCGGATGATCCCCACCTTCACGCATAAGGTCATCGACAATTATCATGTTTACAAGGGACGGTGGCAGTAACTCATCATCGTTGAGATTATCTGGTATGCCTTCTATAAATCTGATATGGGGGAAACTACGGGCCAGATCAGTATAAAGAGCTTGCCAGCATGAATAAAGCCATACAATGTTATTAGGGGTTTGGGATAAAACATCGGCAGCATTTTCTAAGAGCTTTTTATAAAGTAGCTCTTACCACAGTTTGAGGGCCCTGCTAACACGCATGCGAATGGATGCTGTAATCTGGTGTCCATGGTGCGGGGTCTGTATCTCTAATGAGGCTAATAACCATACGGCAGTGTTTTATAGTCAGCAGTCAGAACCCTTTTATCAAAAACAACGCGTAATGTTTTATGTAAGGGCTGGGTTGTAATTTCCCACTTCTTTTTGGACCTGACTATACACGGCTGGTTCACAACTATGGTTTTAGCATTTTCACAATTGTCGGAGGCAGCGTATTCATGCACCAGATTCTTCAGACTGTCAAAATTGATTTTTAGGGTGTTGCTGACATTTAATGTTATGCCTTTGACCTTCATACACACTTTGTTCTTGTTTGTGCGGTAGGAGTAGGTCTTAGGTCCGGATGACGTGTATTCTATTATATGCTCATCCTTATCGAGCTCGCTGGTCAAATTACCCAGATAATCCCCAAGAGGAGGGTCTTCATCCCCTGGTTTACTCAGAAAAATCACCGAGTCGGTATCGTGATACAAGCAGCGGTCCTGGAGCTTGTCCATAACCTTGTAAAGTTCTAGACGGGCGTGGGCGGTCGTGAAGCACGCTATGAAGATGTTGATGTTGTTACACGTTGTGGGGTACGCTTTTGTGTATTTCCAACACACCGCAGCGGTCTCGTCATCGATAAACCCGCAGCTGGACACCTCGTAACATGGGGCAAACAGGTACTTAAACAACTCATCAGGATCGGTTATTAAGGTCGTATTTGACAGGTTTGTACGCTGTGCGAATTTTCCCCATAAGGAGTTGAGGCAGAGTTTGGCTAACTGCCGGTGGGCCGGGTTGACCTCTATCAAATGGGGGCGTAAATGGATACCTTCGTGAGCGTAGTAGTCATCGATGTATTTCTGCTTTGCATCCTGACTAGTACACCATTCGGGATACCCTGAGGCCTCCTGCTTGTCTCTGAGAAACATATTAATGTATGGGGCAAAGAGTCGGGTCGTGGTCCTCTGAAAATGCCACACCTCGTGTATCCTACCGAGCCTGTAACCTTTCTCTAAGGCCGCTTCTACCTCGATGCTGCACCAGGTCCCTGTGAGCATCCTTTGTTCATCGGTGTGTCTACAATCGTCAACCTCTTTAAACACCGCACATGTGCGACAGAGGGGGAACATCAGTTTACCATCGACTCGGTATGGTAACACCGGAAAGTAAAGCTGTCGTGGAGGATAGATTTCACATTTGACTAGCCCAAAGTATTCGGATATGGGCTTAAAATCTCTATATATGATGGTGGGGTGTCCTAAGGGGTATACCTTCATTTTGTTCACAAATGGGTACAGATTGGTGAAATCATAGTAGTGTATTTTCTCACCCTCACCCACGGCCCTGTACAGTTGTATGGCATTTGTACGACCCCCGAATAAGGCATCGCAGGGTTCCAGGGGTTCTGGTAAATCACGACTCTGAAGGAAAGAGCAGAGCGCTGTGTCAGTTGTTAACATCTCTAACCACTCATGCTCCCAAAGAACCTTCATAGCAAAGCCACATTTTTCAACATACTGAGCCTTCAACAGCGTACGTCTGTGTAAGTGTTCAAATTTGACACCCAGCAGTCTGTTAAACTCATGGGGTTTGTAACACTGAGGGCAGCCGTGGTAAAAGCAGCCATTGTATTCAAAGGCCGTCGGCACCCCCTTAATTACAGTGTACCCATCCAGGTAGTAGGGACCCACACGGTATTCACCACCCTGTAAGGCGTGTTGAATATGTACGTCTTCCTTCTCAGAAACGTACATGAGCCACAGGATCGAGGGGGTTGAATATCGTTTCTGTTTGCCATTATAGAGGTCTACCGGCACTAGAGCAATACTTTTTGGTCTTAAAAACATGTGTTTGTAGATGGACATACACATGGAGGCCAATGTGATGTTTTGAAAAGGGTCTATGTATTCGACAGCCTTCGGCATTTCAGGCGTATTGGGTTTCAAGACCATGACTTTCTTTGTCATTTGAGGCTTCTTGGGTTTCATGATCCTGACTTTCTCTGTCGTTTGAGGCTTCTTGGGTTTCAGGATCCTGACTTTCTTAGTCATTTCCACCACAACATCTCTGAAGAGGTTGCACGCTTGTCGTAGGATCATTACATCAGCCTGACAATAAGCTTTCAACTCTGTTTGAAAATGAAACTCCTTTTCACGGTTTTCAGAGTACCATTCTAGAAAGCTCTCCTTCTCGGATGGCATCATATATTCAACCCCGTAGCTGTCAGGAGGTGGCATGGGGCCCACATAATTCTGGTTCGCCCAGGTGTTAAAAAAGTGTGGAAAATAACCTTTACAACCGGGGAATCCAAAGGCTTTTGGTAGCTTGCTCAATTTCATAGGTAGGAAATTCAGGGTGTCTATAAACCTTATTTGTAACCTAGCGGCTGTTAACAACATCAGCTTGGAACCCTGAGTGATGAGTTCTACTTGTACCTTTTCACGAATCATATTTTGTAAAATAAAGAATGAGTCGTATGCTTTTGAGTTGTGGGCCAGCATGGTATACCCTTTGAATTTGGTTTGAATGAAGGTGTTAAGGAAATCACCAACGCACGTTCTGCCTTCAAACTCCCAGCTGTCGTCGGAAGTTAGATGGTGTGCGTAAATATAGTTAGGTTGGTGTACTCCCGTCTCTTGTGTGCACTCTATATCAAACACTATGTAGGCTTCGGTTTTGGTCTGGGGTCTGTCAAAAGACGTCTGACACCGGGGGCATTTCATACCTCGGCATTTGTGATCTGTCGCCACATACCGACCACACTCAAAGCAATCCATTTTAGGGCTGCATTTAACAGCTTTCTTATGGATGCTCAAACAGTCTTGAGAGCGACAAAACATCTTACAGGTGCGACACCTCACCTTCAGGGCAGCGTCTACGACGCAACCATCCCTCCGGCACATCTTACAATGCATTTCACACTGATGACGGTCCTTACTGTTGTATATGTGGTCACAATGTGTGCACACGTACTTGACACCCAGAAAACTTTTAAGGTTCAAGATACCGTAAAAGTGATTTTCGTGGTGAAGGACATATACGGTCTTGTTTCTCACACGGTCCCCTGTTATAAAGTACTTTCAAGAGCCATTGTGATAAAGAACTTTCACCGTCACAGAGAAATAGTTCTCAAAAAGACCTATGTCGCCAAAGCCGACCATGCGGTCTGGTGGTATTTCAAGAACATCGTGGGCTTCAGCCGCTCTAGACATGATGGCCGCGTCGGTGGTGTTGCGCCCCATCAACAACCCTACGATGCCGCCAGACAGATATTGGGTGTGTCGTTGTTAAAGTTGAGCAGCCAACGCTGTTTCTTACCAATTATCTGACTGTATAGCACACTCTTTAAAGGTCTTGAAACACCCCCCTCACGACTCCGTACAATGAGGGCTATGACACGGAAAGTACCGTAGGCGACTAGTTCAGCCTTGCTCTGTAAAAGCCTCGAAAGGTTTTCTAAAAATTCCACGGCGTCAAACACATATCGGGACCTCCGTTTGGTGAACAAAGGACTGTCAAAACCCTGCCCTTGGAAGCGTAGTTGGAAAAAATCATCGCGTAACAACCTTTCTATGAGCGTTTGCACCGCCTGATGTATAGCTAAAACACTGTGATCGGAGGACCTTATCTGGTGGAGGTTGGTAAACCTAAACTCCTCGTAGTGCTCGGTGGCATTAAATCTCTCTACATCACGCCTGTAGCTTCTAATGCTCTCTAAATAGACGCCCTCTGAATCCTCATCTTGAGGGATTTGACTTATTGGGGAGCTTACTGATGTATCATTTTGGGGGTTCTGGTTTAGTAGGGTCTCTGGGGGTCTTTTAAGCACCCGTGTAGCACATATCCGGGCTTTCTTTAATTTACTTATTAAAAGCCGGCGCTGCTTGGCGCTATTAGCCCACTTTTGTTTTTTACGGGACCAGGCTTTTCTAGGTAACAGTCCACCTCCTATCTGAACAGTATGGGATGTGTCTATGTGCGCTGTACTCATGGAGGCCTCTGCTACATGCCCACCCCTTGACCCCTCTAGGGGTTCCGGATGTCGATGTGTTGGCGTTCTACCACCAACATCATTCAATTGCCCTCCCCCAGGACCATTCCCTCCTACACTTACGTATTGGGGGGTGGATGGCATCGTGGTATGACTCTGATTGCATGGTTCTATGTACTTTTTACGCTGGAGTATGCGTAAGAAGCGCAGGGACTTTGTCAGTACTGTTTGGACCTTACTGTTATATTTTGATGTGTGTGCTTTTTTATTAGAACCGCTAGCATGGGGTTTCTTTAGGGTATGGCGCTGTCCTAGTCACGCCTGTATACGCCATATGTCTGATCCTGCTTCCTGGCACGTATTGAGGATCAGCCTTTTACACATGTCAACTCTTTGCAGTATCCGTTGCTGTGCCTCTACCATGGACCTGTCGCCGCTACCCCCCAACCCCATTTTTAAGGTTGCGGTTTTCGCTTGGCGTTTTAGCTTTCTGACAGCCATTTGTATATCCTTTACATGAGCATCTAGTACCGGATTTGGGTCTACAGCGTCGTATTGTGGAGGGTTAGGTATGAATACGGTGTTTGGCTGTATAACAGCCTTTAACACCCTGGGGGCCTCTAATGGTCCTTCATCCCCAACGCCATTCTGTAACTGAGGGCCTGGGGGGATCATAGAAATAGGATCCCAGTGCGAACACCCCGGGGCATTTGGGCAAGTCGCCTCACTAAATGTCACCCCCGTACTATGAATTGACCAGTCGTCCCACCCTGTACTGTCAGTGTTGTATGTTGTCGGGGGTGTTGCGGAGCTTACACTGGCCGCGGGGCTGTTTGGGTCGTAAGCTCCCTGAGGGGTGATAGGGGACATAAGGTCTGGGGAGTTTAAATGACTGTCGAAATAATCGAGGTTGGTAACGGCTAAGGTATTGTCAGGGCAGGGGTTGGGTGAATGTGTAACAGGGGTCTGCAAAACCCCCTTGTATGTGCTAGAAGGCCCCTCGGGCGCTGCTTCTGAGGGTTTATCAAGTTTGTCTACCATACTTGCCAGTGTATTGAGACAGCTTTTGCTGATGGTATACGAGCCTCCTAAGGGCTGCCCTTTTCCAGACCCGGGACCCCTAAACCCATCAGTAACGACTATAGAAGGTTTTGAGGTCTGTTCTACGGGGCATTCCTCTACAGACGTCGCTAGTTTATTTGAAACTATAGAGGTCTTCAGAGGATGGGAAGGGTCCTGTGGTGTAGCAGGTTTGTTTAAGGGCCCTTCCAATGTTTCTACTTGTAACGCCTGTACCCCTTGCTTATTCTTAAGATAATTTCTTGAAAGCTTGTTGACTTTAGGGGTTTGAGTTTGTAACAGAGCTTCCACACCAGGCGTCACAGCCGGGAGGCCCAAAGAGAGCGCCGGGGTAGATGGATCGTTCCCCTGCTTAGCAACATTTTTTAATGCTAGATCTGAAGGTGTAGCTAGGGTCTCAGGGACCACCTGTTTCATGCTGAGGTCTAAAGGGGCTGCTTGGGATTCCAGGACCAAAGACGGCTTCTTGAGGTTTAAAGGACATGTCTGGGGTTCTGCGGCCATTTGCTTCTTCTTAAGTGTGGGCTTGTTTGAGATTAGAGTTCCTTTTGAGGCTTTGAGAGGGTTCAGATACACATCGGATACGTCGGTTCTCTGTTGTATGTGGGTGTAGTATGTGTAGATCTTATTCTGGCATACACGCCTACTCACTCCTTTTGCCGCAGACCCGGTGTTCAGAATGGTCTTTGTTATATCCCTCAGCGGTTTTGTAGACCTCTTAGACTTATGCGTATCTTCGCCGTGGCTCTTTTGAACGGCTCCTAGAATGTAACATAAAAAATATATATTAGAAACAATAAGGAACATAAGATGCTTACAATACCCTCAGTAGTACATCTGGTACTACATGGCTGTGCACCCCTTTGTTTGAGAGAATACAACCCAGAGAGTTCTTTTTTCACACCCTTTTTGTATAAAACACACCTTTTAGATGTCTTTTCACAGATCGTTTCTTTGCCCCAGGCCCTTCTTTAGATGTTGAAGATTTCCTTTTCACAGGTCTTTCTTTTGGTCGCTGCGCCGGCTCTTGCACAATCACTGCTTCCGGGTGTGACTCCATGGACCCTGTAAAGAAAAAATAATCAGATTTGCAGTATACCGCTGGTCTTAGTAGACCCCTCTGCGGTGCGTTCCTATAGTTCACAACTACGGCTTTTGGGGTCTAGACACCCCATGGTTTAGACCGTTTAAAGAAGCAGCGCCTTTCTGATTTACCTGTAAGAACGGGGCTATCCTGTACACATGGCGATGCGTCTTGACCCCCCTTGGGACATTTTATATCATAAAGAATCCATTGTAGTTCGGGATCCAGACCTATAAAACAAACCATACATGAGATCACCCTTAGAAACACCTAACTTCTAAGATATATGTGAACAAACCTACGCGGAACTATACACCTCAAAACACATGTACCTGTCTGTAGGGCTAGCATTTCAGAGTCTGTTAGGATTAATTCCGGCATGTCCTGCGTCTGGATAAATAAAAAAACGAATGTTTTAAAACCACACTTCATAAACATGATATTATAAGTTCATACATTCACCTTAGAAAGCACCAATACACAACGCAGAGAGACAGACATCCTTACACAGAGTCTACATAAAACAGTACCGCGGAATATGGGCCCCTGGTTATGGGTGTACAAACTGTAGACATGACACGGCCGACCCCCCAGCTAAACATCCTGATTAAAGTTTGGGAAAGTTTGGGAAAACATAAAAATCTAAATTGAAAACAAAACTCAGCCGTTTATTTATTTTATTTTACCCTGTAAGCAGATGTACCAATAATAGAGGTATCTGGTACCGTTAGATTAAATACCCCCTTAAAACTATGGGCGAGCATTTGCGTTGTAAAAAAACACACACACACACGCACACACGTTTATTTATTTATTTAGTTATTTATTTATTTTTTGCATGGCATGTTTCTAACATTGTATCCAGATATATGATACAGCATGTAACAGCAGCAGGTCTATTGTCTTTGTCACTGGTTGTTAGTTGCATAAGATAAATAAGCCGCAGCTATGATGTGTATATAATATTGAAAAAGCTTCCATTTAAAGCCCTGGTGACACCCCTACAATTCGGCTGTTTAATGCCTTGTTGCACATCCTTAGGAGGCCTGGGTGGGATTCCCTGGGTGGGAATACCGACCGGGAGCTCCCCCTACGTGTTTCACGAAGGAAGACCCTCCCCAGCCGTGATGTCATCACAGAGGGGAGGAGCTTCCTTCGTGAAACGCTGAGGGGAAGCTCCTGGCAGCCATGCTACTGCAGCCATCGCAACCCTCGTGGGGGATCCGGAAACGGCGCTACCAACCGCCCCAGAGCAGCGCCGGTGGTAAGAGGGCTCCGTGGTCTTATTTTTATTTTTTTTAAAACAGGGCCTCGAACCATACACTGAGCCCTAGGCCTCAGGGCCCCCACCGTGCAACAACCCCGGAGCACCGCGTGGAGCTCAGCGTGCTCCGGGGCCTTTAATTTAAAAAATGGGTCCGAGCGCCACACACGGAGCCCAAGGCCGCAGGACCCTCACCCAAGCACCCGGAGCTCCGACTGGTGCAAAGCGGGCTCCGGGGCCTTTAATTTTAAAAACCGGGACGAGCGCCCCACACGGCATCCAAGCACGCCGGCCCCTCACCCCCGCCCGCACCAGAGCTCCAGAGCCCCCGCATGGTGCATAGAGGGCTCCGGGGCCTTTAATTTAAAAAAAGGGGGCCTCGCGCCCACACGACGCCCTAGGGCTCAGGACCCCCACCCCTATCACAAAAACCCCGGAGCACCGCATGGCGCATAGCGGGCTCCGGGGCCTTTAATTTTAAAAAAAGGGGCCTCGCGCCCACACGATGCCCTAGGGCTCAGGACCCCCACCCCTATCACAAAAACCCCGGAGCACCGCATGGCGCATAGCGGGCTCCGGGGCCTTTAATTTAAAAAAAGGGGGCCTCGCGCCCCACACAGCGCCAAAGCACGCCGGACCCTCACCCCCACCCGCACCAGATCCCCGGAGCAGCGCCCATGATAGGAGGGCTCCAGGGCCTTTTAATTTTAAAAACAGGGCCGAGCGCCCCACACCGCGCCAAAGCACGCCGGACCCTCACCCACACCAGCACCAGATCCCCGGAGCAGTGCCCTTGACAAGCGGGCTCCGGGGCCTTTAATTTTAAAAACTGGGGCCGAGCGCCCCACACGCCGCCAAAGCACGCCGGCCCCTCACCCCCACCCGATCCCCGGACCAGCGCCCATGACAGGCGGGCTCCGGGGCCTTTAATTTTAAAAACAGGGCCGAGCGCTCCACCCAGCACCAAAGCACACCGGACCCTCACCCCCACCCGCACCAGATCCCCGGAGCAGCGCCCTTGACAAGCGGGCTCCGGGGCCTTTAATTTTAAAAACTGGGGCCGAGCGCCCCACATGGCACCAAAGCACGCTGGCCCCTCACCCCCACCTGCACCAGAGCCCCGGAGCAGCGCCCATGACAAGCGGGCCCCGGGGCCTTTAATTTTAAAAACGGGGCAGAGCGCCCCACACGGAGCCCTAGGCCTAAGGACCAACACCCCCGCCCACACCAGATCCCCGGAGCAGCGCCCATGACAAGCGGGCTCCAGGGACATTTTATCTTTTATTAATTACGGGGCCCACGAGCCCCTCACAAGGCCTCCAACATGCCCCCGGAGCCCTCCAGGAGCGCAGAGGGCTCTGGGACTACCCCAGGCACAACGATCCTTACCAGAACAAACCATTGAACCCTGCATCCGGGCCCCTCAGATCCTTCGGGTCCTTCTAGGACCTCTAGTATAAAACTAGGACCACCAACCACAGAAGCCTCAACAGACTGCAGCCCCTGTCGACACGAATATCACACAATGGACACTGGTGAGTACTGAAACAGTGTTTATTTATTGTCAAACTGTTTGGGGGCTAATTTTATGGTCTCTGGGGCCTCTAAAGCAGTAGGTAACTATGTAAAAATGTCTCTAGACAGTGTTAATCATTAAAATTACATCTAAAACCAATTAAAAACTCTGATCATTTAAATACAGGCATCAACATATTAAATAAGCCCATACCCTCTTAAGCCTGTAACACAGCCCCTTATTACGTACCTCCATTAATGTGTAGCAGGCAGCGTCAATCTGGGAGAAGCTGCTCTGGTCCATTGTTGGCTTTAAACTTCGGGGCTGGTGGGCCTGTGCAGCAAAGACAATCACAGCAGATCGCTCCTAATGGGTTTTTGAATGACTGCTTGTGTCGGCGCTCTAAAGTATGCTTTTTATACCTGGCAGGGCATGTTAATTGGAAGGAGGACCCTTTAAGGAGGGGAGTGTTTAGAATCTTGTAGTACGTGTCATTATTGGTAATAGAGCATTGTAGTGAGGGTCATTATTGGGACCGTTTTCTGACCATTGCACTGCTTTGTTAGATGGCTCTTTGACCTTTGACAGCTACTAATTAAACCTAGGACCTGTTGGGGGATGCGGTCCTGGGAAGGAGGGACGTATGTTTTATAAACAAACCCTGTACTATACAATTTAAGATGCGTGGGAAGCTTGGGACTGGCTGATTAGTTTTGCCTGTTCTCAACGGTGCTCTGTCAGGTTAACTGGCCTTTTGTTCTTGTGTTTTCACATTGTGACTTGTGAGCCTAATGGGTAGTTTTCTGCCCCCAGCTACGGCCGGGATGCATTTCAAACTGCAGCATCTGATTCTAAAGAAAGACCCTTTTAAAAAAAACTCTGTACCGTAAACCCTTGTGTTAGACAGCCCCAGATGTCCCGGGGCTGGTGGGGGCTTGGGGATGCCTGCTCAGACGCCAACTGCCAGCAACACAGCCCTCGGTTTTAAACAGACACACACATGTCACTTTTGGGGACACACATGTCACTTTTAAGGACACAGCGATGGGGCGGGGGACCTGTCACTTTTAAGGACACACATGTCACTTTTAAGGACACAGCGATGGGGCGGGGGACCTGCGGAGGGGGACCTGTCACTTTTAAGGACACACATGTCACTTTTAAGGACACAGCGAAAGGGCGGGGGACCTGCGGAGGGGGACCTGTCACTTTTAAGGACACGAATGGTGATGGGTGGTATCCCCTTATACTACTTACATTCTAATGTAGTAAGCACTCCCCTACAGGGATTAAATATTTGGGGAACCATATGCTTTTTGAGCGTTTTAACATAGAGATCCTCTTCCTTCATAAAACATCACAGCAAGCGACAAAAATATTATTTTTGTTTCAATTGTGGGGAAAAACTGACTCAAAATCCTGTACCAATTTGGATGCATACTAAGTAACATCTAAATCCAATCAATAGAGTATTGGGAGAATTTCTACAGGGGAATGGGAAAGAGGCAAACTTTTCATGTGTAATTCTGCAAAGAGATAAGAACTATTAGGGGTTTTGTGTTCCTTATCCGCATGCAGGTTAAAGTTTACATTGGTTATTCAAGACCTTGCTGGACTGTTTCCTGATTAATGAGGGTAATTACTGGTGCTGGATGAATGGTTAATCTAAATTGGCTTGCCCTTTATGTACTAATATAATTGCAAACTCTTGAAAGGCTGCTAATGGCCTGAATCGAACTAGGTAAAGTGAAAGTCTGGAGAAATGTGTTGTCTTAACTACAACAAACATATCTTCATGTGGAGTCTACGATTTGGAGTAATGACTTTATCAATTATGAAGGTCATATTCTTTTTTTGGAGATCCAGGATGACATCAAAATAATAGGTCGCACACAAATCTGGAAAAACGACTCAATATTAGGATTTGATCACCTGAAATTTAAATATAAATTTGGCCAACATGAAAGTAAGAGGTACAAAACATTACGTGGAATACTTTTAAATCGTATTAATCATAATTTTTCACGAAGCACTGCCATTATTAACATACCTGGACATGTCTAATGTATTGTCCTCAACAAACTATAATTTGAGTGATTCAGATTCAAAGCCATCTAGCATTGCTCTGAGAGATCCATGGGATGTGGATATAAATTCACCCATATCTGAGATATTCTGGAAAAATATTTTGAATTAAAACTGTCACCCTTCTGTAAATATAGGATTTACTTAGATAGAGCAGAAGATAATCAAGTCTATATAAAATACCCCTCACCAGCAGCAAAAATGCACAACCTAAATTTGAAACAAAATTATTCATACTAGGTATGCAAAACTAAATTACGGATATTTACATCATTTATTTCTGAAAGAGCTTAGATATTCTCATTACTAAAATTATGTTATTGTAAGAAGTTCCTTGGTCACCAACCCCAATTAACTTCAAAATAAATAACTACAAAGTTTAAAAAGAAATGACACACACATCAGAACCAAACTGCTGACTTGTAACTGCTGTCCACATATATTCCTTATGATTATCTAGCACATGAACATGTATTAACAAGCATATATTAGGTGTTTTGTGAGCATGGATGTCCCTGTGCTTTGGATCCATAAGTGATTATCCCAAAACAACATGAAACAGTCAAGCATCAACGGTCCTACGTGAATTGGAAAGGAATGTAGAATTAAAGTTGGTCAGATACCATAGTAGTCCCATTTACTGATGTTTGTTTTGAGGTTATGCTCTATGTTTCTGGATCAGTTATTGACAATCTGTGCAATCTTGTTTCAGTATTTGTCAGACTAAAAGTTGCTGCGCTGCACTGCGTGAAAGGGAGAGAGCAGGAATGCGCCCTATTTACAAAGATATGGAGCATTTCTGCTCTCTCCTTGCACTGGCGCACTGTGTGCTGCCTAGCGCCAATGCAGGCAACTTTGCACCATAGTGTAAGGGTGCCAGGTTTACAGAAGGATTGGCTTTGTGCAGGAACCTTTCTGCACAAAATCAATTTATCTGTAGAGACATTTTCCTCTTTCTATGTGTGATGTGGCATATATCACATATAAAAAGAGGCTGTAACAAGGAGAACAAAGATATTTCTCCTTGGTACACTTCACTAGGGAAGTATTAACATTTGGATGCATTTCCAGGTTCAATAGCTTTTGTAAATCTGGGAATGCACTAAAATCCATGGGAGGATGTATGGGAATGCCGATGCTCCTCCCATGGAATGCCTCCCAGCTTGAATTGTAATGGAATGTGAAGTAACTGTGTACATAGTTCATTTATTGCAAACGTACCTGTACCTTTAAACTATAATGTTATAGTGCTTGTGTTCTAGCATTCTTATGTTTTATGACTTTGCTGGGTTCTCTCTCTGGAGACAGTTGTTTGCTGGCTGGAGATGGCGTACCATCTGCAGTCACTCGAGTCCCAATAAAGTACCTGTTTCAACCCTGTACTGGCTCCTGGAGGTGTATCATAAGATAATGCAGCCTAAGTTGCTGCGCTGTGTTACATTTCTTTACAAAGCAACACAATGCGGTGAAAATCGCCCCTTGCATGGCTTTCTAAATAATTCAGAAGCTTTTGCCTTGTCCTTGTGTCGCTTCATGCCATTACAAGGACAACACAAAGACTTGGTAAATCTTGGCCCAGATGTGTATTTTACAAATAATCTCTATGAGGCCCTGTTATACTTTGCCTTAGTGTATGTTAAATCCCATTCATACCTTTGTCAGTCTGTGTCATCAGGTTGCTTGTTGTTCTATTCAGTCTGCAATTAATATTAACAACTTATTTTCATAGTGTGCTTTATACACTACTTCTCCATTTTCAGAGGTCTGTAAATAGCAGATGCTACTTTCACTGACTACAATGCTCATCAATTTACTGGGCACTTAAGGATGGAAGTCTTCGGCTGTATTGCCAGGATTTGAAATCATGGGTATTTTAAAACCTGGAAAAAAAGAACTCAATGCCCTCAGATACCCACAAATAACAGCACCATCACCATGTCTGTCTTTGTCAGTCTGTGTCCGCATGTGTGCCAGTCTGTGTCAAGTAGAATAAAACTCTTTGTGAATATCGGAATGTTTGATAGAGGTAGTGTGTGTCAGAACATGTTTCTGTCTGACTGTCTGTGTCTCTGCCAGTCTGCAAATTTATCTTCCTGTATATTTTGTTTGTCAGTGTGTGATTGTAAATATATTTGTCTGTGACTCTCAGTCTGGATCACTGTTTGTTTGCGATTGTCAGGCTATGTCAATCAGCATCTACGAGCTTCTATATATGGGTGAGTCTCTGTATGTCATGGATGTTTAACAGATTCTTTAAACAGAGCCTGTATTCATGGAATATGAGGGTGAGTAAAAAGAAGTAATCACTAAAGATTGCTATAAGAGGGTGAAAACTGCATGAAGAAGGAAGAAAAACAGTCTCATCCAGACAGGGTTGTAGCTATCAATCGTGCAGCAGTTGCAGTAAAACCATGGCCAATGGCTGTGAGGGACCCACTGCGCTCAAGTTTTGTCAGTCTTTTCATAAACAACAGGGAGTTAAGGTGGCTAATTCTCTTGCGTGCATTAGGGCCCAAGGCATACTTCCTATGTCACTGACTCCATGTAATACCATTATACTAATCCACTCAAGGACCCTCTAATGCTCAGTCGCCTTTTAACCATTGCACAATGGTCCCGTTAGTGAACAGCTGTCTGCATCAGTGTATAATAGTTCACTACACAGGGAGGCTGTGCGAAGAGAGACACAAACATGCACTAGTGATGCAGCAGTATGATTGCACTTTTCAATTGCACCATGGGAGAATTCATGCAGGAGGGCGCTCAGTCATTGTGTGCTCAGTTACAGTCCAACTCATAATGGATGGGGATGCACAACAGTATCATGTACTTCCCAAAACATCCTGGTCCAGCTTTGTGAGAATGTGTAAACTTTTACTTTTTACATGTATGGGTATGTATCATAGAAACCAATTAGGGGAGCCACTGGCAGCAATGTTCCATTCTCTTTGTACATATCATAGAAAAACAATATATATTGCAAATAGATTAAGAATACACAGAAAACTGTCTGTTGACAATTTTCTGTGTATTCTTAATCTATTTGCAATATATATTGTTTTTTTATGATACGTACAAAGAGAATGGAATTCCTGTATTGATGAAACTATTTTGACATGATTTTGTTACTCTATGTATTTGAACTTTAATAATATATGAGAAAAACAATAACAAAAAAACTTTTTAAATAAAAATATGATATATTTGACTATATGTTTGACATTGAATTTATTGACGACCATTGCATTACAATACAGCAGTTTCTAAGTCAATTTATTTCTGTTTTAACTTCCTCTATCTTTGTTGTCTATTTTGTAGAAATTGTTTATATCACATAATCCTTATCTCTAGTTTGCCTGTATGATTTATTTATTTTCTAATCAAGCTTGCTTTCTGGTCTATTGGAAAGGGATCTTTTGCTTTGTGTTTCATATACCCGCCCCTTTTCTAAGTATTAGGGTACCTCCCTCATATTTTGGCGATATCCTAATTGTGCAACATTTGTGCCTAGTTAGGCATTATTGTAATAGTTTGTCCTAGAGCCAATCAGTGCAGGTTTAGCCTGGAAATGAGATGAAAATGTTAAAAAGGGAGGATTCTTCTTGTTCTCTAATGAAAAAATAGATTTCTAATGTGTCAGATGTAGGAAATATCACAGATTATTACGCATACATTATAACACTAAGGATTTTTACTTGTCTCATTGGCATTGGTTTTCTTTTATTCAGGTTGGTTGCAAGTGATACAGCCGAGGTGAGTCTGAAAATCAGAAACATTTGTCCCAGCTGGTCCTTATTCCCTAGGGGGAGTTTGTGAAGTTTGCATTGCTCTATTCACCAACCATTAACATTTTCAATATAAGTTTGGAGTCCTTTGCGGAATGCAGAAAATGATTCCATGGAGGTTGACCTGCGGAAGGACACTTCATTGAGGACATGGGACATCGCAGACAACTGACGAAAGCTGCATGTGATTATAATTACAGGAGATTGAGAAGAAGGTGTAAACCTGTTTTGGGCTCTACATGAGAGAAACTATCAAACCTGATTCAGTGATAATCCTTTGATTCCTATTTTTTGGAGGCAGGAAGTCACTATGGTGTGGTACGTAGTGTCAAAGACAGTCAACAGGTCTAATGACTTGACAGCCAATCCAATTCCTGTCCATCTCCCACCTCAACTCGTCTAGGATAGTTATAACCACATATTCAGTACTTCTCCATGTGTGTAAGTCTGCCTTTGTTGGGTTCAAAAGACTGATACATCAATAAATAGCTGTATTCAATGGTTTGGTTACTACATGCTGAAGAAGCTAACATATGACAAAGTAACATCAGTGTAGATCTGAAATGGCCAAAATCTTCTTAATCTTATTATTTTGTTTAATGAGAATGGCACTTGTTATTTAAAGTGCAGCCGTACTACTGCCTTTGCAGGTGTAATTTGGGTACTCTACAAAAGATGCTTCAACACGAGAAACAGAAGTATCCCTTGAAGAACAGTGATTTACAAATGTGTTTAAGGGACCTCTACTGTTCATAGATTGCTTCATGCACATCAGACACCTAGCTTTAAAGCACATGCAGCAGGACAAATATTAGAAGATTCATACTTTAGAATATGTACATGAATGCTATGAGTTTGATAGGCAGGATAGATAAAATTAAGTCACAGAAGAATTTAATTTTAGTTAATTTAGCTTTAGCTTGCCTAGCAATTTCCATATCAAAAGTAGAGCTGTCATTTTCAAGACGTGCCTGAATTCGAACATTGCAAAAAAATCATGTTCTTCACAGAAACACACTACACCAATGGAAAAAAAGAACTACTATATTGGGTGGATTTCTTGTTTTTCTGATTTTGTTTATTAGGGTTCGGTAAAGCGGGCAGACATGCAGACCTTCAGTCAATAAGTTCCATCAGTTAGTGCCTTGGAATGCTATGGTGCTGGCTTGGATTCGCTCTGTCACACACACGTCATACACTTCCATCTCTATAATATGAATTGTACATTTTACATTTTCAAGAACTTGCTCTCCTATAAATAACTTAATTTATTCCATCTAGATGACTGAGGAATTGAATATTTAAGAGTGAAAAACTATTTCCCAGGGCTTTGGAACACTATCTCTAAAGACGTTAGTTGCATAACAGCCACCTGGCCTTGTACTTTACATTTTCTTTCACCTCTGATTTCGTTTCACATAACCCAAGTCACAAATACAGGGTTTAAGGTAAAACTGATTTGCACTCAATTGTTCTCTGTCTAGGCCAGCGAATACACATGTTACTGATGTGCAAATGTGGTATCTTCTGGGATTCTTTGTATGCGTTCTTCTCCAGATGTCAATGTCTTGCCACAGCATTGCATAATTGTATGTAAACCACTCTCTGTATTCATCCATTCTCCTCTTTCACTGACAAACAGTGATTATTTTGTTGAAATCTCGATAGAATGCTGAGGGCTGAGTTTGTACACACAAGATTGTTTAATATTCAAAGCTAAACACAGTTTAACCAACCCCTAAATATTCTGAGTTTGTGGCTTGGGAAGCTGGGGATGGATGGGAGGCAACGCAGATGTGTTGGATTGAGATTCCTGTGATGGTTCTGTTTGTTGGTCAGGGAGGAATTGATTTATCATCTTTCATTGATGCAGACAAAGTTGCTGTTCCAATTACTCTTTTTTCTTTCTCATATTGGAGCAAGCATTATCCTGGATAATGCTATTATTCTTGCAAGTAGAAAATACTGGGGATTTTTAACCTTCCTTTAAACTAAAATATGACAAGAATCAAATGAGTAACTCTCCATAGTAGTTCAAAAAATGTCCGGAAACCTATATGCCAGCAAATCCTGGTTAAGTGGCATTTATACTCTGGGTGCTAACTGGGCAACTGTAATTGCAAGCAGTAAACACTCTTCACAAATCCTAAAAACTGAAACATTGAAATAAAATGTCTTGCTATCTCTAAGGTTAAAGAATAATGTGAGCTGTAGATTAGCATGTTAAAAGTGGATCCTGCTTCTGAACATCCACTTGTTGAATAGTAAGAACAACAGCACACAACACTGCGGCCATTCTACAGCAATGTTACGCTGGTTCCAGAAACAGGGAAAGCCATTTTTGCGTCTTGTGTAAGAGGCATTAAAGCACACGTTATTGTGCTCCAAACATAAATCACCAGGGCAGAACATGAAGCAACCTCATTTCACATTATTGTTGTGGCCTCTATGCCACACGAAATAAAGAAATCATATTTTCTCCGCTTTCCAGAAGTGAACAGTGGGGCAAAAAATCGAGGAAAAATCAGCTGGTTACATTTTTTTTACTATGTATATATATATATATATATATATATATATATATCAACCGAAGTTGCTCCAGATCTCAAGGACGCCACTCCAACAAAGGGTTATTCAGCAGAATCTTTATTAGTAGAACCAGAGAAACGGCCCCAATTAGTAGCTCTCCCTGACGCGTTTCGGTGCGGCTGCACCTTAATCATAGGGACGGGGCATTGACAAAACCTGGAGCACACTTCCGCTTTTTATGCTGAATAACCCTTGTTGGAGTGGCGTCCTTGAGATCTGGAGCAACTTCGGTTGATGTTGGCACGGCGGCTCCGGCCGTGAAGGATGCACCGCCTGGAACGTTAACAGGTCTGTGAGACTGCAAATCCTTGCAGCCTGCCAGCGCGAAGGAGAATAATTTTGGAACCAGGAAACAGCCCTGAGGCCCACCGGAGGGCTTTGAACATTAAAATGAATTTGGGGGAGTTAAAACAAGGTGACAATAACACGGACCCTACTGAAGGGAAAAATTTGCACTTCAACTCCCGGCATGCCACTCACTGGAGAGTGAATGCCAGACAGGGATAAAAAGCGGAAGTGTGCTCCAGGTTTTGTCAATGCCCCGTCCCTATGATTAAGGTGCAGCCGCACCGAAACGCGTCAGGGAGAGCTACTAATTGGGGCCGTTTCTCTGGTTCTACTAATAAAGATTCTGCTGAATAACCCTTTGTTGGAGTGGCGTCCTTGAGATCTGGAGCAACTTCGGTTGATGTTGGCACGGCGGCTCCGGCCGTGAAGGATGCACCGCCTGGAACGTTAACAGGTCTGTGAGACTGCAAATCCTTGCAGCCTGCCAGCGCGAAGGAGAATAATTTTGGAACCAGGAAACAGCCCTGAGGCCCACCGGAGGGCTTTGAACATTAAAATGAATTTGGGGGAGTTAAAACAAGGTGACAATAACACGGACCCTACTGAAGGGAAAAATTTGCACTTCAACTCCCGGCATGCCACTCACTGGAGAGTGAATGCCAGACAGGGATAAAAAGCGGAAGTGTGCTTCAGGTTTTGTCAATGCCCCGTCCCTATGATTAAGGTGCAGCCGCACCGAAACGCGTCAGGGAGAGCTACTAATTGGGGCCGTTTCTCTGGTTCTACTAATAAAGATTCTGCTGAATAACCCTTTGTTGGAGTGGCGTCCTTGAGATCTGGAGCAACTTCGGTTGATATATATATATATATATATATATATATATATATATATATATATATTATCTACTGGCGGTCGCCAGTAGATAGTTATAGTTAGGACCTATTTTCCATAGGAAATCCGCGACATTCTATTTGAAATAATTCTTGCGTCGGTTGACGAATCTTCGCGAAATTTTCAAACTTTATGGCCCGCTCCGGTCCGCTCCTACCCTGAAAGTCTCAGGGTGATTCGTCAAGCAGGGGCCGAGAAAAAGGGGGGTCCCAAAACGTGTTTTCCCCATTCATTTTCCCATAGGAAACTTTAGACACGGCTACAGCCCGAACTGCTGAACGGAATTACACCAAATTTGGCAAAGAGGTAGTTCTTGGTTCAAAAAGAACCCTTTTTGTTAAATGGTGTAAATCCGTTCAGTAGTTGCTGAGAAAATCAAAAGTAAAAACACATATATATCTGGGCGGAGCCTAACCACACATGTCATCGTGAGATCTGATTGGCTGTCAGCACTTCATCCTGGAATTGCTGGCAGCCATCTTGGGACCAATATAAATGATAGTACCCCTTTGAAATGCATTGTAGTGAATCGAAGATTTTGAGGGTTACCAAAAGGAGAACTATAAAGGGTGATAACAGACTTTAGTTACATTAGAATTCATTTGTTGATGGTACCATACTAATTTCAGGAATTGTGGTGTGTTCTAAGGTGATTTTACCCTGTGAAAAACCTTCTGCTGGGATATCATGAATCATGTTTGAGAGAAAACTATTTTCACATGCTTGTCCCATACAGTTTTGGAAGGTGCCCCAGAAGCTAAAATGAGAGCATATTTTCTGTAAATTCACATTATCTTTCTCAGTCATGTGAGAATGAAGTCTGACATTCTCAGTAAAACATGTACATCCAACAAGGGCAGAGACTGTCAGTTGATTCCTTTGTGTTCTACTGCAGCTTCCCAGAGTGTTCTAAAGAACAACTAGAGTGCTAACAGCCTTACTTATGACAAAAGTATGGCACACCTGAAGCCATCTTGATTGGAATAAACTGGTAACACTTAAAACATTTAATTTAAAAAGGAACAAAATGATGGGGTTCATCTTGTCATAGAAATTATGGTTAGTGCTCTGGAAAGAAAAATTAGGACATGTTTCAAGTGTGATCTCAAATATCTTCCTGTTATATTTCAACAGGAGCAGCCTGTCAGTTGATGCCTTTGTGTTCTACTGCAGCTTCCCAGAGTGTTATAAAGAACAACTAGAGCTTTAACAGTCTTACTTATGACAAAAGTATGGCACACCTGAAGCCATCTTGATTGGAATAAACTGGTAACACTTAAAACATTTAATTTAAAAAGGAACAAAATGATGGGGTTCATTTTGTCATAGAAATTATGGTTAGTGCTGTAGAAAGAAAAATTAGGACATGTTTCAAGTGTGATCTCAAATATCTTCCTGTTATATTTCAACAGGAGCAGCCTGTCAGTTGCTGCCTTTGTGTTCTACTGCAGCTTCCCAGAGTGTTCTAAAGAACAACTAGAGCGCTAACAGTCTTACTTATGACAAAAGTATGGCACACCTGAAGCCATCTTGATTGGAATAAACTGGTAACACTTAAAACATTTAATTTAAAAAGGAACAAAATGAGGGGGTTCATTTTGCCATAGAAATTATGGTTAGTGCTGTAGAAAGAAAAATTAGGACATGTTTTAAGTGAGATCTCAAATATCTTCCTGTTATATTTCAACAGGAGCAGCCTGTCAGTTGATGCCTTTGTGTTCTACTGCAGCTTCCCAGAGTGTTCTAAAGAACAACTAGAGTGCTAACAGCCTTACTTATGACAAAAGTATGGCACACCTGAAGCCATCTTGATTGGAATAAACTGGTAACACTTAAAACATTTAATTTAAAAAGGAACAAAATGAGGGGGTTCATTTTGCCATAGAAATTATGGTTAGTGCTGCAAAAAGAAAATTTAGTGCATGTTTTAAGTGAGATCTCAAATCCTCTTCTATTTCATTAGAAAATTCTGACATGCAGACTGAAACAATCACTTTCAATACCAGCAGTAGACTTCCAGTTAACTCCTTGGTGAGCAGTAGCTTTACTACAGTGATCTAATGAACAACTAGAGTAATAACATTCTGAATTTATGGCAAATGTGTGACACATCTGAATGCCTTCTTGATGGAATCAAAGTAAAAAACTGAAAGCATTTCCTACTGAGGAGACTGCAGTAAATGAGGAAATTAGGAAACTTCATAACAAAGAAGTCTTCCAAGATGGCCACCAGTGAAAAAAGAGCCCAAATGTAGCACAAATATTACCCAGATGTAGCCCACATATAGCCCAATGACAAAAGTGTGCAAAACACTTTTTATTTTTAGTTTTTTTGCAGTTTTATGTAGTGCAGACTGGTCAGGTATTGGAGCGTTGCATCTTAAAACATGACCCCCCCACACTACAAAAACACCACTGCACTACCCTAAACCCTAAAACACTACCCCAGCACGACCACCTACACTACACAAGCACCACTGCACTATCCTAAACCCTAAAACACTACCCCCAGCATGACCCCCTACACTACACAAACACCACTGCACTACCCTAAACCCTAAAACACTACCCCAACACCACTGCACTAACCTAAATCCTAAAACACTACCCCCAGCACGACCCCCTACACTACCCAAACACCACTGCACTACCCTAAAACATGACCCCTACACTACACAAACACCACTGCACTACCCTAAACCCTAAAACACTACCCCCAGCACGACCCCCTACACTACACAAGCACCACTGCACTACCCTAAACCCTAAAACACTACCCCAGCACGACCCCCTACACTACACAAACACCACTGCACTACCTTAAACCCTAAAACACTACCCCCAGCACGACCCCCTACACTACCCAAACACCACTGCACTAACCTAAATCCTAAAACACTACCCCCAGCACGACCCCCTACACTACCCAAACATCACTGCACTACCCTAAACCCTAAAACACTACCCCCAGCACGACCCCCTACACTACACAAGCACCACTGCACTACCCTAAACCCTAAAACACTACCCCCAGCACGACCCCTACACTGCCCGAACACCACTGCACTGCCCTAAACCCTGAAACACCAGCCCCTGCACGACCCCCTACACTGCCCGAACACCACTGCACTGCCCTAAACCCTGAAACACATACCCTAGCACGACCCCTACACTGCCCAAACACCACTGCACTGCCCTAAACCCTGAAACACCCCCCCAGCATGACCCCCTACACTGCCCGAACACCACTGCACTGCCCTAAACCCTGAAACACCACCCCCAGCATGACCCCTACACTGCCCAAACACCACTGCACTGCCCTAAACCCTGAAACACTTCCCCCAGCAAGACCTCCTACACTGCCCGAACACCACTACACTGCCCTAAACCCTGAAACATCACCCCCAGCAAGACCCCCTACACTGCCCGAACACTACTGCACTGCCCTAAACCCTGAAACACCACCCCCAGCACGACCCCCTACACTGCACGAACACCACTGCACTGCCCTAAATCCTGAAACACTACCCCCAGCAAGACTCCCTACACTGCCCGAACACCACTGCACTGCCCTAAACCCTGAAACACCACCCCCAGCAAGACCCCCTACACTGCCCGAACACCACTGCCCTAAACCCTGAAACACCACCCCCAGCAAGACCCCCTACACTGCCCGAACACCACTGCACTGCCCTAAACCCTGAAACACCAGCCCCAGCACGACCCCTACACTGCCCGAACACCACGGCACTGCCCTAAACCCTGAAACACCACCCCCTGCACGACCCCCTACACTGCCCGAACACCACTGCACTGCCCTAAACCCTGAAATACCACCCCCAGCACGACCCCCTACACTGCCCGAACACCACTGCACTGCCCTAAACCCTGAAACACCACCCCCAGCACGACCCCCTATACTGCCCGAACACCACTGCACTGCCCAAAACCCTGAAACACCAGCCCCAGCACGACCGCCTACACTGCCCGAAAACCACTGCACTGCCCTAAACCCTGAAACACCAGCCCCAGCACGACCCCTACACTGCCCAAACACCACTGCACTACCCTAAACCCTCAAACACCAGCCCCAGCACGACCCCCTACACTGCCCGAACACCACTGCACTGCCCTAAACCCTGAAACACCAGCCCCAGCAAGACCCCCTACACTGCCCGAACACCACTGCACTGCCCTAAACCCTGAAACACCACCCCCTGCACGACCCCCTACACTGCCCAAACACCACTGCACTGCCCTAAACCCTGAAACACCACTCCCTGCACGACCCCCTACACTGCCCGAACACCACTGCACTGCCCTAAACCCTGAAACACCACCCCTCAGCACGCCACCCTACACTGCCCGAACACCACTGCACTAAACCCTGAAACACCACCCCCAGCACGACCCCTACACTGCCCGAACACCACTGCACTGCCCTAAACCCTGAAACACCACCCCCTGCACGACCTCCTACACTGCCGGAACACCACTGCACTGCCCTAAACCCTGAAACACCACCCCCAGCATGACCCCCTACACTGCCCGAACACCACTGCACTGCCCTAAACCCTGAAACATCAACCCCAGCAAGACCCCCTACACTGCCTGAACACCACTGCCCTAAACCCTGAAACACCCCCCCCACACTGCACGAACACCACTGCACTGCCCTAAACCCTGAAATGCCACCTCCAGCAAAACCCCCTACACTGCCTGAACACCATTGCTCTGCCCTAAATCCTGAAACACTAGCCCCAGCATGACCCCCTACACTGCCCAAACACCACTGCACTGCCCTAAACCCTGAAACACCAGCCCCAGCACGACCCCCTACACTGCCTGAACACCACTGTACTGCCCTAAACCCTGAAACACCAGCCCCAGCACGACCCCCTACACTGCCCGAACACCACTGCACTACCCTAAACCCTAAAATACTACCCCCAGCACAACCCCCTACACTACCCGAACACGACTGCACTGCCCTAAACCCTCAAACACTCCCCCAGCACGACCCCCTACACTACCCGAACACCACTGCACTGCCCTAAACCCTAAAACACTCCCCCAGCACGACCCCCTACACTACCCGAACACCACTGCACTGCCCTAAACCCTAAAACACTCCCCCAGCACGACCCCCTACACTACCCGAATACCACTGCACTGCCCTAAACCCTAAAACACTCCCCCAGCACGACCCCCTACACTACCCAAACACCACTGCACTGCCCTAAACCCTAAAACACTACCCCCGCATGACCCCCTACACTACCCAAACACCAATGCACTACCCTAATCCCTAAAACACTACCCCCGCATGACCCCCTACACTACCCTAAACCCTAAAACACTACCCCCGCACGACTCCCTACACTACCCAAAGACCACTGCACTACCCTAAACCCTAAAACACGACCTCCTACACTACACAAACACCACTGCACTACCCTAAACCCTAAAACACTACCCCCTACACTACACAAACACCACTGCACTACCCTAAACCCTAAAACACTACCCCCAGCAGTACCCCCTACACTACCCAAACACCACTGCACTACCCTAAATCACTACCCCCAGCACGACCCCTACACTACCCAAACACCACTGCACTACCCTAAACCCTAAAACACTACCCCCAGCACGACCCCCTACACTACCCAAACACCACTGCACTACCCTAAACCCTAAAACACTACCCCCAGCACAACCCTCTTCACTACCTAAACACAACTGCACAATTTGTTACAGGCGTTGCAACGCAGGCCTGTGGTGCTTACTGGAAGTACCTAGTGGGCTAGTTGGGCCCCAGGGACCCTCAGGATTCAAGGTGACCTAATCCCCCAACTTAAAACGCACCACGGGGCGCGTTTGCACAGTGGTGAAGGGAGGGGGCGGGGCCTCAGGTGACATGTGCGCAAACACGCCCTGTGGTGCGTTTTAAGTTGGGGAATTAATTCCCTTTGAATCCTGAGGGACCCTGGGGGCCAACTAGCCCACCAGGTACCTTCAGTAAGCGCAACAGAGTTGCGTTGCAGAGAGGTGAAAAAGGTGCGTGGCCTCGGAACGCCTCTCTGCAACTCAGCTCTGTGGTCCTAACTGTAGGTACCTGGGGGCTAGTTGGGCCCCAGGGACCCTCAGAATTCAAGGGACTTAATCCCGCAACTTAAAACGCGCCACGGGGTGCGTTTGCACACATGTCACCTCAGGCCCCCTCCCTTCACCACTGTGCAAACGCGCCCTGTAGCGCGTTTTAAGAGGTAGTTTTAATCCCCCTGCCCTATTATGTACTAGGGACTTGCAGAGGAGGTCATGCTAATCACAGGGGTACCCCAACGCATAGTGTTCCCTAGTGTATGTAGGTGTTTTCACTGTATTCTAAGTGTCTTTTAGCATAGCACTGGCTCTGGTTAGTCAGAGTCAGTTACCACCAGTACCCGTCTGAAAAAGTTGTGGGCACAGGATGATTTTGCAACAAGGCCTCTTTCTGCTCCTCTGTTGGTTCTTTCTGCACATCTTTTGCTTCTTTCTGTGCGTTTTTCTTCTTTCTTCACATGTCCTACCTCTGTAGGCATAGTTAGAAACTAGCATTTAAAAAACCTTTGAAATTCACTGAAAAAACCATAGGTTTTAGGGACAGTTATAGTTAGTTGGACATTTCACTCGTACAAAACCATAGAAATTCCCCCGTTATAGTTAGTTCAGCTAACTATAACTCGCGCCCCGCAATGCACTGCTGATGACGTCACATATTACATCACTCATGACATGGTCAGTGACATCACTGATGACATCACTGATGACATCTCAAATGACATCACTGATGACATCATCCATGTGATAATTTCATGCATCTTCTCACACCCTAATATAACTTTTGATACACCCACTCTAAATTACAGACTGCCATTCTCAAAACCATAGACACTCCAACACCAAAAACTACATACCCACTCACTGATTCTTAGGTCTACACACACATCCACTCACTCACCCGTACAGTCACTCATACTTAGTCACTCAGTACAGGACTATCATATGCACTCATACACCTATATAAACACTTACACACCGCCACTCATCCATAGAGGTACTCACACATCTAGTCAGTCATGCAAAAAACTTAATCACACACCCATTTACTCACCTATACAGTTATACACACACCAGCTCACTTACTCATACAAATACTAGCACATTCTTACGCTCTTATACAATCACTGATACAAGTACACACTCATCCATACAGCCACTCTCACAATCACACACTCTCACTTATAGCCATTTATATACTCCAACACACATATATACTGCCTTTCACATATGTAGTTACTCACACATGTACCACTGAGATATACATTCAATCACTAACACACCCATACACACACTCACCCACCCATACAGTCCATCACAGATGCACTCTTGAAACCATGCACCCAGTGAATCACCAACTCACACATCTATGCACAGAGTCACACACACCCCACCCACACAAACACTCAGGCACCCATACAGATACTCAGACAATCAATCAATAACCCATGTAGACACTCATGTAGCTATTCAGAAAGCCATGCAGCCGCTTACAAACCAACAGACAGACGGATACAGACATTCACACAGTTTAGTCACTAACCCATGCATTCAGTAAGATACATTTAATCACTTACTTGTAGAGTCAGTCACTCACGTACTAAATCATCCATTCAGACACTTATACACCCATTCATTCTTCAATACGCCTTTCCCTATATATATTAAACATATTTAAACTTTACAGAAACACACAGTCACTGGATGATGTCATCAGTGATGTCATCAGTGATGTCATTTGAGATGTCATCAGTGATGTCATCAGTGATGTCACTGACCATGTCATGAGTGATGTAATATGTGACGTCATCAGCAGTGCATTGCGGGGCGCGAGTTATAGTTAGCTGAACTAACTATAACAGGGGAATTTCTATGGTTTTGTACGAGTGAAATGTCCAACTAACTATAACTGTCCCTAAAACCTATGGTTTTTTCAGTGAATATATATATATATGAATATATATATATATATATATATATATATATTCACTGAAAAAACCAAAGGTTACAGGAACATTATAGTTAGGAAATAGAATTAAACAAACATTAGAAATTCACTGAAAATCCAAAGGTTACAGGGATGTTATAGTTAGGCTCCGATTTCGCTCCTACAAAACAATAGAAATTCAGCAGTTCCTGAGCTAACTAAATCTTAAACCCCCGCAATGCACTGCTTATGACCTCACATATTACATCACTCATGACATGGTCAGTGACATCACTGATGACATAACTGATGACATCTCAAATGACATCTCAAATGACATCATCCAGGGAGTATGTTTCAAAAACGTTTCTGAGACCTAAAGGTATATACTAAACTACTACATAAGTTAAATTACTAGTCTTTTTGTACTACTAATGAGTGCTACTGTTTCTAACATGTCATCTGAGTGGTTGTGTGACTGTATCAGTGTGGGAGTAGCTCTGTGAGTGGCTGTATAGGTGTGTGAGTGGCTGTATGGGTGAATAGATGGCTGTGTAAGTAGCTGTAAGGGTGAGTGAGTGTAAGTGGCTGTATTGACAAGTGAGTGTGAATATGAGTGGCTGTATGGGTGGGTGAGAGGTTCTGTGAGTGGCTGTATCGGTGACTGAGTGGCTGTGTGAGTAGCTCTATGGGTGAGTGAGTGAGTGGGTGTGTAAGTGGGTGTATGGGTGAGTAAGTGGCTGTTTCAGTGAGTGTATGTGTAAGTGAGATGATATGTTAGTAGCTGTATTGTTCAGCCAATGTCTGTATGAGTGGTGTCTGTATGAGTGGTAGTATAAGTGAGTGATTTGGCGTGTTAGTGCTTCTTTAGATGTGTAAATGGGCGTGTAAGTGGTTTAATGAAAGAGTGAATGTATGTGTGAGTGCCTTTATGGGAAAGTGAATAACTCTGTTAGTAGCTTTATGGGTGAGTGAGTGGTTGTGTGAGTGGCTGTATGAGTGAGCGAGTGGCTGTGTATCAGTAGTTTTATGGGTCTGTGAGAGGTTATGTGAGTGGGTGTAAGAGAGGTTGTATGGCGGTGTGAGTGTGTGTGTTAGTGGTCCTGTGGATGATGTCATCACTGATGTCATCACTGATGACATTTAATATGTCATCATTGATGTCATCAGTGATGTCACTGACCATGTCGTGAGTGATGTAATATGTGAGGTCTTAAGCAGTGCACTGTGGGGTGTGAGTTATATTTAGCTGTAACTGCTGTATTTCAATGGTTTTGTACGCGTGGAATCTGAGCCTAACTAAATTATCCCTGTAACCTTCATTGAATTTTTTAGGTTTTTTAAATTCTACTTCCTAACTACACCATCCCTATAACCTTTGATTTTTTCTGTGAATTTCTAAGGTTTTTTTAATTCCATTTACTAACCATGATATCCCTGTAACCTTTGGACTTTTCAGCGAATATCTAAGGTTTTTTAATACTATTTCCTAACTATAACATCCTTGTAATCTTTGGTTTTTACAGTGTTTTTGTAAATGTAATTTCCTAACTGTAATCTGTAACCTTTCAGAGTGGGTGTGTGAGTGGCTGTATGGGTCTATGACTGGGTGTGAGTGGTTATGTGGGTGTGTGAGTAGCTGTGTGGGTTTGTGAGTGGCTGTATGGGTTTGTGAGTGGGTGTGTGAGTAGCTGTATGGGTCTGTGAGTGGGTGTATGAGTGACGGTATGGCTCTGTACAGTGGGTGGAGAAAGGAGGCAGGCCTCTAATGAGCTCTCAGCAATCCCACTGTGTAGGACTTGCTGGTTGTAACAGAAGGGGTTCTTGGCCCCCAACAACCCTCAGCAGCCAAGGGGACTTTATCCCCAACCAGTAGTGTGCCAGGAGGTATATTTGCAGAGTGGTGGAGAAAAGGAACTGGACTTCTGACGAGCTCTCATCAATCCTACGGTGTGAGACAAACTGATGATAACAGTTGGGGTTTTTGGCCACTAACGACCCTCAGCAGCTAAGGGAACTTCATACTCCAACCAGTAGTGCACCAGGAGGCTTGTATGCAGAGTGGTGGAGAAAGGGGACAAGGCCTCAGATGAGCTCTTAGCAATCCTGCTGTGTAGGACTTACTGGTGGCAACACAAGGGTTTCCTGGCACCTAACAACCCAGAGAATCCAAGAGTACTTCATCCCCCAACCAGTAGTGTGCCAGGAGGTGCATTTGCAGAGATTGGTGAAAGGGGCCTTTAATAAGCTGTGGCAGGATTTGGGGTTACACAGGGGACCCACACAGGGTCATGCTGAGCACTGCGGGGATCTTTGGAATCCTGCCTGGTGATAAAAAATGTTACAAGGCAATTTATTGGCCTTTATGGGTCCCTCTGGCACCCCTCTAACACACCCAATGGGTCAGGGTACCTCTACCCTGACCCCTTTATTCACTTTGCACAGAAATTTTCAGACCTGGGGACCGTTTCCTTAGATATAAAATGACGGCTGCAACTTTTCTGTCAAGTTGCATCCAGCCAATCAGGACCTTGCTTTGGCGCAAGGATCCGAGAATTCACTGCGGGTGGATCCGAGGAGCAACCTCATTTCTAGATATACAAATTTGGTTATCAGTTAATATCTTGAAAACTATTGAACAGACTTACACCAAGTCACAAAAAGCATACTTTCAGGACCAAGAGTTAGCTTTCTGCCAATATTTGGTGTAATTCTGTTCAGCGATTTGAGCTGTAGTTGTGTTCAAAATGTGTGTATATATATATATATATATATCCAAAAACCACCTCCTTCCGTCGAAGTTGATGAGGAGACACAGCGGGCTTGTGAAGACCATTTATTTAAACAGGCATGACGCGTTTCGGTATTAAACCTTTCTCAAATGCCATATGTTTTAAGCGTGCCTCTGGTGCTGACAGTTCCTGAGTGAGTCTCTTTATATCGCCCCAATGCCTGAAGTAGTATGGAGCGCACCTGGGTCACGTTATGCGGAATCACTTCAAGCAATACATTATTTTGAGACTGCAATACCCAGCATGCAGTTTGTCCATCGTGCTGGTGTGTGATTCCGTTAAGCCGGTATTTTCTCTATGTACCAAGGTTGGAAACCGACCTAAAGCGTGACCCGGCTGAAACTGAAGTGTTGTGCTGTCCAATAATGGTCTTAACATCCCACACTTCCAACCTCGTAATTCCATCGGTAGCAGGTCCGGAGACGCCATTAAAGTAGCAACATCTCTCCATGTAAGTATGGACTGCACATTGTCAGCATGTTCTCTGTTCTCTCTGGAATGCAGGGTGGTCCGGGAAAGCGCCATTGATTCCCTAGACTCTTGTGGAAGGGCCATCTTCGCGTGTCAGTGGCAGCACGCAATATATCCAAAAACCACCTCCTTCCATCGAAGTTGATGAGGAGACACAGTGGAGCTTGTGAAGACCATTTATTTAAACAGGCATGACGCGTTTCGGTATTAAACCTTTCTCAAATGCCATATGTTTTAAGAGTGCCTCTGGTGCTGACAGTTCCTGAGTGAGTCTCTTTATATCGCCCCAATGCCTGAAGTAGTATGGAGCGCACCTGGGTCACGTTATGCGGAATCACTTCAAGCAATACATTATTTTGAGACTGCAATACCCAGCATGCAGTTTGTCCATCGTGCTGGTGTGTGATTCCGTTAAGCCGGTATTTTCTCTATGTTCCAAGGTTGAAAACCGACCTAAAGCGTGACCCGGCTGAAACTGAAGCGCTGTGCTGGGCAATAATGGTCTTAACATCCCATACTTCCAACCTCGCAATTCCATCGGTAGCAGGTCCGGAGACGCCATTAAAGTAGCAACGTCTCTCCATGTAAGTATGGACTGCACATTGTCAGCATGTTCTCTGTTCTCTCTGGAATGCAGGGTGGTCCGGGAAAGCGCCATTGATTCCCTAGACTCTTGTGGAAGGGCCATCCTCGCGTGTCAGTGGCAGCACGCAATATATCCAAAAACCACCTCCTTCCGTCGAAGTTGATGAGGAGACACAGCGGGGCTTGTGAAGACCATTTATTCAAACAGGCATGACGCGTTTCGGTATTAAACCTTTCTCAAATGCCATATGTTTTAAGAGTGCCTCTGGTGCTGACAGTTCCTGAGTGAGTCTCTTTATATCGCCCCAATGCCTGAAGTAGTATGGAGCGCACCTGGGTCACGTTATGCGGAATCACTTCAATCAATACATTATTTTGAGACTGCAATACCCAGCATGCAGTTTGTCCATCGTGCTGGTGTGTGATTCCGTTAAGCCGGTATTTTCTCTATGTTCCAAGGTCGGCAACCGACCTAAAGCGTGACCCAGCTGAAACTGAAGCGCTGTGCTGGGCAATAATGGTCTTAACATCCCACACTTCCAACCTCGCAATTCCATCGGTAGCAGGTCCGGAGACGCCATTAAAGTAGCAACGTCTCTCCATGTAAGTATGGACTGCACATTGTCAGCATGTTCTCTGTTCTCTCTGGAATGCAGGGTGGTCCGGGAAAGCGCCATTGATTCCCTAGACTCTTGTGGAAGGGCCCTCCTCGCGTGTCAGTGGCAGCACGCAATATATCCAAAAACCACCTCCTTCCGTCGAAGTTGATGAGGAGACACAGCGGGGCTTGTGAAGACCATTTATTTAGACAGGCATATGTATATATATATATATATGGTTTCGGTATCCTGTGTTTTCCCTTCGTTTACTTCACCACCGTATCCGAGAAACACAGAAAGGCAGCACTCCACAGACAGAAAGCACTACAGGTTGTAGCTTCTTCAAAATGTATTTATTGGACCTTTTTCATTGTTTTTCTCACAGCTTAATAAAGTGCAAAGTGCAAACAACAGTGCATTAGGAAAAAAACGACCTACGCGTTTTTGCCAGAGGCCTTCGCCTGGGTCAGGAATGTACATACATACATATAGCTCACGCACCTGCAATGCACTGCTTAAGACCTCACATATTACATCACTCATGACATGGTCAGTGACATCACTCATGACATCTCAATTGACATCATTAATGACATACCAGTGACAGTGAGTGTTTTAAAAATGTTTATGAGTGTGAAATATATATATGACATTGTATTGGTGAATCAGTGGGTGTATGAGTGGCTGTATAGATGATTAAGTGGGTGCATGACCGACTGCCATCCAATAGTAAACAAGTGCGCTCGCTTTGACCAAGAGAGAGCACTTTGCTCTTGCTTGGTCAAAGCGAGCACACTTTGCTTTTTACCCCAGGGAGCTGCATGTCAGCAGCTCCCTTATGATAAAAAGCAATTTTGGCTCCTGCAGGAGGCGGGAGCCGGCTGGGACCATGGGGGCCTTCAGGCTCCCCCACGGTCCCCAGCCAGCTGACCATGCCCAGGGGGATGGGGTCCCCGGGCCCAAAAATGGACCGGGAGGGGGGCCACTCAGCCCCTCTCCCTTTTTTTATTTTAAGAATAATGCCCGGGTGCTGGTATGGGGTCCCTGTGGGCGAAATTGGCCTAGAGACAAGGGCTGCGCGGCCCCCTCCCTTAAAATAAAATATTTTAAAAAAAGAAATGGCCTAGCCCTGGGGGATGGGGTCCCTGGGACTGAAAATGGCACAGGAGGGGGGCCAAGCGGCCCCCCTCCCTTGAAAAAAAAAAATGGCCATGCCCCGGGGGATGGGGTCCCGGGGGCCAAAATCGGCCTGGGGAGGGGGCCAAGCAGCCCCCTCCCTTTTTATTAATTTTTTTTTTAAACTGGGTCAGGCCCCGGAGGATGGGGTCCCCGTAGCCCAAAAGGATCAAGGGAAGGGGCCACACAACCTCCCTTCCTAAAATAAAAAATAAAACGGGAGCCGGCGACTTGCTGGAGGCCACGCCCCTTTCTCCCTTACTCTGCAAATGTGCCTCCTGGCACGCTCTTGTTGGGGATGAAGTCCCCTTCGCTCCTGAGGGTCCTTAGGGGCCAACTAGCCTACCTGTTACCTCCAGTAAGCCCCACACAGTGGCGTTGCTGAGAGATGGTCAAAGGCCACACACCTTTTTCCACCACTCTGCAAACGCGCCTCTCAGTGCACTGCTGGTGGCGCGATGGGGTCTTTTTTCATCCTGAGGGCCACAGGACAAAAGTGGACTTCATCCCCCAAGCAGCAGTGCGCCAGGAGGTGCATTTGCAGAGTGGTATAGAAAGGGGGCATGGCCTCTGACCCCATCTCAGCAATCCAGCTGTGTGGGGCTTACTAGAGGTAACAGGCGGGCTAGTTGACCCCCAGGGACCTTCAAGAGCCAATGGGACTTCATCCCCCAACCAAAAGCATGCCAGGAGGTGCATTGGCAGAGTGGTGGAGTAAGGGGGCGTGGCCTGCATCCACCTCTCAGCAGTCCCATTGTGTGGGGCTTACTGGAGGTAACAGGTAGGCTAGTTGGCCCCTAAGGAGCCCCAGCAGGGAAGGGGACTTTATCCCCCAACCAAGAGCACGCCAGGAGGTGCATTTGCAGAGTGTTGGAGAAAGGGGGCATGGCCTGCTATCAGATCTCAGCAATCCTGCTGTGTGCGACTTACTGGAGTTAATAGGAGGGGTAGTTGGCCCCCAAGGACGTCCTTGGGGGCCAACTACCCCTCCTGTTATCTCCAGTAGGTCCCACCCAGTGGAATTGCTCAGAGGTCTTCGGAGGCCACGCCCCCTTTCTCCCCCACTCTGCATACGCACCTCCTGGTGCACTACTGGTTGGGGAATGAAGTCCACTTTACTCCTGAGGGACTTTGGGGGCCATAAAGCCCTCCTGGTACCTCCTACAAGTCCTACGCAGTGGAATTACTGAGAGCTGGTTGGAGGCCCAGCTCCCTTTTCCCACCACTCTGCAAACATGACTGATAAATAAAAAATCTTCGAAATTCACAAAAATAATCAAAGGTTACAGGGACATTATAGTTATGAATTAGCATTTTTTAAAAACCTTAGAAATTCACTGAAAAAACCAAAGGTTACAAGGACATTATAGTTAGCAAATAGATTTAAAAAAACCTTAGAAATTCACAAAAAAAATAAAGATTACAGGGACGTGATAGTTAGGGTCAGATTTTACTGATACAAAGCCAGAGAAATTCAGCCGTTATAGTTAGCTGAGTTAACTATAACTCACGCCCCCCGCAATGCCCTGCTTATGACCTCACATATTACATCACTCATTACATGCTCAGTGACATCACTGATGACATCTCAAATGACATCACTCATGACATCAGTGATGACATAATCCACAGCATCTCTGATGTACCTACTCACTCCCCTACTCCTATAGAATCTTTTATACATCTATTGCCACTCGCACACAACCATTCACAAACCCATTCACAGAGCCATACCAGTACTTGCACACCCAGTCACTGATTCATTGATCTACACACACATACACTCGCTCACCCATACTGCCACTCGTAGACCCACTCACTCACTAATACAGCTATTGACATATCCACTCATACACCCATACAGGCACTCACACACTGAGTGAGTCACCCATAGAACTACTCACACACCTATACACTCACCCATATAGTCAATCACACAGCCACTTACTCACCCAAGCAGTTACACACACAACCACTTACTTACTCATACAAATAGTAACACAAACTCACTCAGCTATACAGTCACTGACAAAAGCATGTACTCATTCATATAGCCACTCACACATTCACTCACTCACGCATATAGTCACTCATATACCCCATCACTCACCTATACTGCCTTTCACATACTCAGTTACTTCCCCATACTGACACATGCACTCAATCACCAACACAGCCATACAGACACTCACCCACCCATACAACTTCTCACACACGCAACAGTACCCCATACAGCCACTCACTCATCCATACAGGCAGTCACACACCTTCTCAGCCACAAACACAGACACCCAGACAATCATAGAGGTTGACAGACAACCAATCAATCACCCATATAGCCATTCACTTACCCACTAATACATTCATACACCATCAACTGACAGACAGATACACACATTCACACAACCAGTCACTCATCCATACATTCACTTAGACACCTAATCACTCACTTATACAGTCAGTCACGCACCCACTGAGTCATCCATAAAGTTACACATGCACCCACTGATTCACCAATACACCTTGGTATATATATTTAACACTCATAAACTTTTTAAAAACACTCACATTCACTGGATGATGTCATCACTGATGTCATCAGGGATGTCATTTGAGATGTCATCAGTGATGTCACTGACCATGTCATGAGTGATGTAATATGTGAGGTCATAAGTAGTGCATTGCGGGGGCATGAGTTATAGTTAATTCAGCTAACCATAACGGCTGAATTTCTCTGCTTTCATCCCTCTAGCCTTTGTTTTTTAGTGAATAAATAAATATATATATATATATATATATATATATATATATATATATATATATATATATATATATATATATATGTAAATAATATACACAAAAGTGCATAAGAATAATAAAAATGGTCAGAAATTGTAAAAAGAAATCCTTAATTATTTTTTTTAAAATAAAACCACCTACATTTTTAATAATCCTTTAAGGCTCTTTGCTATTCTTAAAGAAATCACTGACATGTATCAATACATATATCTGGAAAGTTCTGTTAACTATTATCAATTGATCAAGATTTTTTGTGATATTATCCCTTCACTAGAAATTACATATATTATCATCTCTGGCATAAACACACCTTATTTCCTTCACTTATGCCTTGTGCATATTAATGCTCAAATGTGAGTGTACAGAGTTAATTATAGTCCTAGAATTAAACCCAAGTGGTCAAATAGTTAAAATGTTAATTGCTTGCTACATTAAAATGCACTCATCAACTCGTTGTATGCACTCTGTTCCAGTCTGTTTCACCCCTATTGTGTATTACTGTGATACATGTTTAATCTACCCTACTGTGACGTTAAACACTGCTGCACTTAAAATCATATTTTATTTCATTTTCTATTTTGGCCATTTCAAAAGGGGGGCCTTTGCATTCATAAATCCAATATACTGAAACTAATTACAAATACGTTTGCAGATCTTCTTCTCTATTTAGAACTCCTGGGGTTTTGGTGTTCATTTCAATAATATACCTCAACTCCAACTGTCTACGCTTTCTTTCCCTGTCACCACCTCGTATGTTTAGCGGTACTGAATCTAAGACACAATATGTCAATCCTGCTACTTCGCCATTGTGATGTTCTACGAAGTGTCGGGCTACCGGATATGTCCTATCATGATTTTTAATGGCTCTGAGGTACTGAAAATATCTTTTATGCACTGATAAGAAGGTACTCCATATATACACTAGATGGCAAGGGCACTTGAGCATGTATGCAGCATATTCAGTTTTGCAATTCTATTGCCCTTAATATATTTGACAGGTGCTGTCAATGGTGAGGTGTATTGTGTTGTATTTTTGCTGTGTTGACATGCTTTACACCTCCCATACTTCTGAAAGCCCTTTTTGATCATGAGCCATGTCTGTTTGATCTCTTTCCTACTTTCAGGACTACTAGTCACTAGGTCCTGTCTCATGGCTATGGCTCATCTGAAGGTGGTACCTGGCCTACGTGGGGCTACTTTGCCCACTACGGGATCATTTTTAATCAAATGTAAATATTTCTGCATGATTGCTTTCATCGCTTGTTCTTGCTTGTTATAAGTGGTGATAAGTCTAAAGTGTGGATCCATTGAATTATGTTTCTGTTTCTTTCTTCTCTTAAAAAGGATGTGTTCCCTAGGCCTGGATTTAGCTATAACAGCGGCATTTTCAATACATTCATTGGTGTATCCCCTTGCTTTGAATCTGACTCTAAGGTCAATAACTGCCTTCTCTTCCTCTGATTCCTCTCTGCAATTACGCCTGATTCTTAAGCACTCCCCTTATGGGATGCTGCTGATTACATTTTGCTGATGGAAACTTAATGAATGTAGCACGGTATTGCCCGCTGTCAGTTTCCTGCACAATTTTTTTGTCAAGCCTTTTGCCTTTGATGTAAATTGTGAAGTCTAGAAAACTGACCTCATTCTTACTCATGTGCTAATATAATGTAAATTGAGGTCAATGATTTCAACTTTGCCCAGAACATTCTGGCACTCTCTTCTGTGCCCTTCCACACAATAAATAAATTGTTGATGAATCGGCTCCAATGTATGACATGCTTACCCCACTCTTCAGGTTATACAGCACAGACCATCCGCTCCTCCCACCAGTCCATATGCAACTTCGCATAGCTGGGGCGAAGCAGGTGCCCATTGCTGTTCCACCTATCTGTTTGTGAAGATTTGTCAAGCGGCGCCAAAGTTATTAGCAAAACAAAACGCTTTTCCTATGGAAACTCTGCTCCTAACCAAACTATATATATATATATACTATATGTATATATATATATACTATATGTATATCTATCTCTGGATAGATAGATAGATAGATAGATAGATAGATAGATAGATAGATAGATAGATAGATTTGTGTATATATATCTATCTCTATCTATAGATCTATATAAATATATATATATATATATATATATATTCACTGAAAAAACCATAGGTTTTAGGGACAGTTATAGTTAGTTGGACATTGCACTCGTACAAAACCCGTGAAATTCCCCGTTATAGTTAGTCCAGCTAACTATAACTCGCGCCCGCAATGCACTGCTGATGACGTCACATATTACATCACTCATGACATGGTCAGTGACATCACTGATGACATCACTGATGACATCTCAAATGACATCACTGATGACATCATCCAGTGACTGTGTGTTTCTGTAAAGTTTAAATATTTTTAATATATATAGGAAAAGACGTATTGAAGAATGAGTGGGTGTGTTAGTGTCTGTATGGATGATTTAGTAGGTGCGTGACTGACTGTATAAGTGAGTGATTTAACGTATCTTACTGAATGCATGGGTTAGTGACTAAACTGGGTGAATGTCTGTATCCGTCTGTCTGTTGCTGTGTAAGTGGCTGCATGTGTTTGTGAATAGCTACATGAGTGTCTATATGAGTTATTGAATGCTTGTGTGAGTATCTGTATGGGTGCCTGAGTGTTTGTGTGGGAGGGGTGTGTGCGACTCTGTGCATAGATGTGTGAGTGGGTGATTCACTGGGTGGATGGTTTCAAGAGTGCATCTGTGATAGACTGTATGGGTGGGTGAGTGTGTGTAAGAGTGTGTTAGTGAGTGAATGTATGTCCCAGTGGTACATGTGTGAGTAACTACATATGTGAAAGGCAGTATATATGTGTGTTGGAGTATATAAATAGCTATAAGCGAGAGTGAGTGATTGTGATAGTTGCTGTATGGATGAGTGTGTGCTTGTATCAGTGATTGTATAAGAGCGTAAGAATGTGCTAGTATTTGTATGAGTAAGTGAGCTGGTGTGTGTATAACTGTATAGGTGAGTAAATGGTAGTGTGTTAAATTATTTGCATGACTGACTAGGTGTGTGAGTACCTCTATGGATGAGTGGCGGTGTTTGAGTGTCTATATAGGAGTATGAGTGCATATGATAGTCCTGTACTGAGTGACCGTAAGTATGAGTGACTGTACGGGTGAGTGAGTGGATGTGTGCGTAGACCTAAGAATCAGTGAGTGGGTATGTAGTTATTGGTGTTGGAGTGTCTATGGTTTTGCGAATGGCAGTCTGTAATTTAGAGTGGGTGTATCAAAGGTTATATTAGGGTGTGAGAAGATGCATGAAATTATCACGTGGATGATGTCATCAGAGATGTCATTTGAGATGTCATCAGTGATGTCATCAGTGATGTCACTGACCATGTCATGAGTGATGTAATATGTGACGTCATCAGCAGTGCATTGTGGGGCGCGAGTTATAGTTAGCTGGACTAACTATAACGGGGGAATTTCACGGGTTTTGTACGAGTGCAATGTCCAACTAACTATAACTGTCCCTAAAACCTATGGTTTTTTCAGTGAATTTCTAAGGTTTTTTAAATGCTAATTTGTAACTATAACGTCCCTGAAACCTATGGTTTTTTCAGTGAATTTCAAAGGTTTTTTAAATGCTAATTTGTAACTATAACATGTCTGAAACCTACGGTTTTTTCAGTGAATTTCAAAGGTTTTTTAAATGCTAATTTCTAACTATAACGTGCCTGAAACCTATGGTTTTTTCAGTGAATTTCAAAGGTTTTGTAAATGACAATTTTTAAATGTATTAATTGTTATATTAATTTTTTTCATACTGATTTACTACATTTTTAGAAACAATTTTTTTTTACATATTTTATTTTTTAAATTACATTGTAATTACATTATACATTACAAAAAATACTTTCTCAGAATGAATTACTTTAGTTTAAATACTTTGCACATAGGCAATAGACTTTTAAGTACAGTAGTTACAGTTGTTGCAATGGGCAACACATTTTCAAACACAATGCAACATTCAGCTCAATGTGAATTTCTAGTTAAATGCAATTAGTTACTTTATGGATTACTTTTCTAACCACAGGACTGGATCCTAGATTCAGTCCTGGGACATCTCCTGTAAACAGTTGAGTAAAAGCGTTTTGGTTACAGTACTGATTTTTAAGGAATATTATTGTATTTTAAAAGTTGACACAGAAACTTTTTCTCATATAGTCACCAATGTTATCCTATGGAAGGAAATTCACTTAGCAGGTAAAAACTGTTATCGTTACTTTTTCTTACTCAGTGTTGGATCCTGGATCCAGCACTGGTGCATCTCCTGTAAACAGTTGAAAGAATGCGTTTAAGTCATACAGGTGATTTTTAAGGAATATTTGTAGTTTGTAAAAATCAACACTTTGAAACTTTTTGCTGAAAACCAGACAATGGATTCCTATGGAAGAAAAAATAAGTTACTGGTAAGTACGGTTAAAATTACTTTTCAGGGTCAGTGCTGGGCTAAAAGATGCAGCACTGGGTTCTCTCCTGATAACAGGTGAGTGTTAGAAATGGGGGTCTCTAGTTGGCAATGGCTGGCCACTGTCCAAGTAGGGACCCTTCTTCCTAAGTCAGAGTGAGAGGGCTACCCTCTTTAATACCCCTGCTCAACCCTGTGGTAACGTAGCACGAGCAGGTAGGCTTATCTCAGAGGCAGTGTGTGAAGCATTTATGACCATACACAGTAACACAGTGAGGAACACTACAAAGGGACACCACACAAGTAGTTATAAAAAATAAGTATCTTTATATAAAGGCAGATTTGTCACAAGACCAATAACTGTAAAAGCCACAATACTGTCAAAAATAGGATAGCTGTTGAAGGACTGTGAAAAATAGTTCAAAGGTTGCATGAATAAGGTTCAAATTCAAAGCAGGGGTTTCTGCGACCCTTTCTCATTCAGAGGTTGCAACAATAAGGTTCAAATTGAAAGCAGGGGTCTCTGCGACCCTTTCTCATTCAGAGGTTGCAAAAATAAGGTTCAAATCCAAAGCAGTGGTCTCTGCGACCCTTTCTCGCACAAAGTACCTGAATTCAGTAGCAAAACCAACAAAATGTCGCAAAGAAGTGGTAGCGATGATTTTCCTCACGCGAGGCCGGCGATGCGTTAAATCCTTGCCGCAAGGGAGGATGATGCGCCGATCTGCTGATGCGTGCGGAGACGATGCGACCAACTTCTGCACGCTAGGCCGCCGATGCGATGACTTTCTTGCCGCGAGGGAGAAGTCGATGCGACGAGCCTGTTGCGTTGTGCGATCGTGTTGCGATGCGAAGAAATGGCGCTCCGCGAGGAGCGACGAAATCCGGTGCGATGCGATGAAAATGGCGGACGCACGGTGTCCGCAATGCGATGTCTTGAAGCGATGATTTCTTTAGGGGTTGAGAGCGCTCGGCGACAGCAGCGCGATGATTTTTCCAGCGCGTCTCGGCTGCAGCGGCTCGCAAGAGGCGTTAGCGATGGTTTCGTGTTGCGAGCACTCAGCGGCAGCAGCGCGATGATTTTTCCAGCGCTCTCGGCTGCAGCGGCTCGCAAAGGTGCGTTAGCGTCGATTTCCAGCACTCTTTTCTCTGAAGCAAACTAGAGGCCCTGGAACTCACAGGAGCCTCATCAGCAGATAGCAATCCTCGCAGGGAGGAAGCAGGAGGTTGGTGGTGGAGTCTGATGTGCCTGAGACTCCAGCAGGAGGCTAGCTCTTTTCCTAGCCCTTGGGTAATTGCTGTAACAAAAATAAAAGTTCTCTCAAAAGTCCTTTTCTCTCTTCTTCAAGGTCCAGTGGTCACTGCTGCAGGCCAGTGCAAGAAAAACACACAAGCACAAGGACAGTCACTTCCTGCAGATTCCTCCAGTGGCACGGACAGAGTTTCCTCTCCAGATCCAAAAGCAATACAAATTGTACGGGTTTGAGCACAGATATTTATACCCCAAAAGTCTTTGTTCTCAGAAGCTACAAGTCACTGAACCTAGCCAGAACCAGTTCTGCTCAGGCCTGGAGCACTTTGTTTACCAGGCTGCATTCTTCCTTTCAGAAAGAGGGGGTCTGCTAGCAGACACACAGTAGGAGGTGGAGCCAGCATTCACCTTGCCAGGCACAGCCCTATTCAGGTCAAGGAGCCACCCCTCCCCACACTCTAAATGCAGATATCTATATTCAACCCAGGTCTGACTCAGCCTGCCCCTCTAAAACCAGACAGCCAATACACATAACAGCAGAGCACACTGGAAGGCTTAGGCAAGAAAATACCTACTTTCTAAAAGTGGTATTTTCAAACACAGAATATAAAAATAAACTTCACTAAAAGATGTATTTTAATATTCTGAGCTCAGGCATACTAAATTCGTTTTTCTACCATGTTCCTGGGGTCAGTTAGGACTATAGAATGTAATAGTCAAACTGCCCATTCTAGCCTATGAGGAACAGGTAGCCTTACAGTAGTGAAAAACGAAATGGGGCATAATTCACTACCAGGACATGCTACACACACCAAGGCATGTCCTACCCTACACATACAATGCACCCTACCATAGGGGTGACTTACAAGATGCCAAGGGAAGGTTCAGGGGCTGGGAAGGGGTGCACTTCACAGCCAAGATGGCAGTTCTGGACTGCACACAGACACTGCAGTGGCAGGTCTGAGACACACTTTACAAGCTGCTTCTGTGGGTGGCACACATCAGAGCTGCAGGCCCACCAGCAGCATTTGGTTTACCAGCCCTGGGCACACACAGGCCACACTACTAGGGACTAACAGGTAAACCAAATAAGCCAATCAGGGATATACCAATTCACATAGTCATATTTACAAAGGGAGAGCATATGCACTTTAGCACGGAACAGCAGTGGTAAAGTGCCCAGAGTCATAAAACCAACAGAAACAGGTCAGCAAAAATACAGGAGGCAGGCAAAAAGTTTAGGGGTGACCCTGCAAAAAGGGCCATTTCCAACACAACCCCCTTCCAGCCAAAACGCAGGGTAGACCAATCACTACTTTGATGGGCTTCCCTGCTTCGGGCGATAGAACACGGAACTGGCCCGCAACTGCAGGGGCATATGCCAGCTCTACTCCAATCTGAACCCTGGAGGATCCCTCTGTCCACACTCCTAGGGCCCACTAAGATAACCAATGGGGAACTCTTCCCCTCACCTGTGGATACCACCTGTGCAGCATCTAACCTTAACTGGCCCCCAGGTGTGTCCCAACAGATAAACAACAAGCCCCAGTAGTCACTGACAGTAGTCAGTGATGAAATCCAAGCCCTATACCTCTCAGGGCTCTCAAACTTTTGTGGCATCAGAGAGTGAGGGGCAGTAACCCCAGGTGCCTGGCACCTTTTGTACACTCTCCCTCCTGTCAGGTCAGGCAAAGCACCCGGACACTGACCCACCAGCCCTGGGCCTGTACCCAGCGGCTGGGCCAGAGACTGGGGTGGGCTCTCCCACACCCGGTCCTCCTCTTTGGGGCTCGGTACCCTCCCACTTGGAGCGATACCCCCCTCCAGAATTGTCAGGGCACCTGAGGCAGGTGTCCTGTATAATTCACCCACCAGTTCAGGGGCTCTATCCTGCAACTGGTATCCCAACATAGGGTCTGTACCCTTAGACTGGGCGGAGGTCAGGGGTGAGGCTGCCCTCTCCCCGCCCCTTTACTGGAGCCCGGCACCCTCCCACCTGGAGAGGTGCCTCCATAACACAAACCGGGAGGGGCACTGTTAGCAGTTGCCCCTTCCTCCAGATCAGGGGGGACACCCTGAACCTGGCCCCCCAACCTAGGGTCTGTACCCTTAGGCTGGGCCTGTGCCTGGCAACCCAGGACTTCTGGGGGAGTACACCAATTCCCCCAAGGAAAGCACACTCCTCTAGAGTTGTGCGACAGTCTGCCTGGCGCACCAGGACTTCCTGGGGAGCACACAGGCCCCCTCAAGGAAAACACACCCCTCCACCAGTTCAGGGCTTGGACCCTGCAACTGATCTACCAACCTGAAAAAACCCTTAGGTTGCACCGGGGTCAGAGGCGAGGACTCCCTCCCTCTGCACCCCCTTCCAGCATACTGCACCCTCCCACCTGGAGTGGTGCTCTTAGAAAAAAAAATGGCCGGGACACTGCTTACAGTTGTCCCTCCCTCCAGGTCAGACAACACCTGGACCTGACTTACCATCCCAGGGACCAACCCCTGTGGTTGAACAACTGCCTGGCCAACTAGGGCTTCCTGAGGGTGACACATACCTAGCGTGTCGTGTGACAGTCTGCCTTGCACAGAGCTCACGACCTCCTGTCCCTCTGACAGTGCGTGAAGATGCCCCAGGACAGAAGTGGCGTCACCATGGCCAATCCTATGAGGCTCAGCCCTTCTGGCTGGCCCCTGACTCACTGGTTCTTCCACCGGGGACTCTTTCCCCCCCTCACCTCTCACTCTGGCCTTCTGCACCCTCCCAACTGGAGCGGTACTGCCAGACACTAGAACTGCTGGAGGTCTGATTACAGGCACTCCCAGCTCACCTAACATGGGGGACCCCCACAATGGACGGTCCATCCGGACAGACTAGGCTCCCTACCTGGTGTTCCCTCATGGAACCATCCAGTCCTGGAGACTGAGGTTGGGGCACTTCGGGACCTATCCCAGTCTCACTCCTGCTCCCACGAGACAGGATGTGAGGCCCTACAACCTCCTCACAACAAGGGGACCCAGCTGTAACACTCCTAACCTTTCCCACCACTCGGGGTTGGAAGACATCTGAACCACTCCTCTTAGGGTCATTCCCCAATACCTCTACAGAGCCTCTGGTACTCACCCAGAGGTCTGCCTCCTGCGCAAGTTCCCTAGGATCAGAGAACTCGCACTCTAACACATGTTGGTTTAGCTCTGGAAAATAGGAACTCACAATATGCTCTCCCACAATTGGATTACACAGTTCCACGCAGGTGCTGACCTTTACCTCACAATCCAGTGTCTCACATACGTACCCCACACCACTCTCTTGAAATGGGCGAGACATTAACTGACTGTCTCTATCACTAAACCCACACTCTTCTGGGCGGTCCTCACACTCATACACCAGGACTTCAACCACGGGGAACCCCTCTCCCTGCACCTCTCATCCAGAGTCGGTAGAGTCTCCCTCCCTTCACTAGGACTATGGGCCCCTGCGCTAGTTCCCCACTCCACCTCAGGGACACTGCACACCAATGGAGCTATCTCAGGTCCTTGAATCCCCTGGTGTAGATCAACCCCCTCCTTCAAGTCAGGTGCCACATCCCTGGGTGGGTGTACTACACTGTCATCACTATATACTTCAATTTTGCTGCCACCACTGGACCCCACCCTCTCTGGGGAATCCAGACAATTAAAACTGCGCTCCAGGGGTAACCTACCCTCTTGAGCTAACTTCTCCTTTTCTGCTATCTGCGCTAGGTGCGCCTCCAGCTGGGCAATCTCTATTTGGAGCCTCTCCAATTCCAGCTGGTACTCCCTCTCCCTCTGTCTGCCCAACTCCTCTGGGGACCATGAAGGGGATTGGGTGCTACCATGTGCACCAGACCCAGCAAGGGACTCCCTACCTATGGGACCTTCCCGTCTGTCCACCAACTCCTCTGGGGACCCTGAGGGGAATCTGGCACTACCATAGGCACTAGACTCATCAAGGAACTCCCCACCAATGAGATATTCCATAACACTTTCTTCCTCCTCTTCAGACTCTCCAGAGCCACCCTCAGACCAACTACCCTCTTGGTAGGTGTACTGGGACTCCAAGAATCTCCATCTGTCTTGTTGCCAAAATCTCAGGGATGTCTGCAGGGACAGCTGAGTCTCCTTCCTACTCACTGCTAAGCCCCTCTCCTCACAGAACCCCCTTAGCTCCTCTAGACTGTAGGTCAACAGATCATCTATATAAAAGGTAGGTCTCATTTCAGCAAGACCCATTGTAGCAATATCTGGCAATATCAATAATAAAAAAAATAGGCTTGCCCGTTGTAACAATCACGGGCAATATCAATAACAGATAGAAGAAAACTTCTCAAGAAAATGTATGCGGGTAAAAAATCACCGGCAATATCAATCACAATATAGGATCCAAAAACTTTCAAAAATGTATGTGGGTACTATCACCGGCAATATCAATAAAAAATAGGCTGGCCCATTGTAACAATCACGGGCAATATCAATAACAATAGAGGATCCAAAAACTCTCAAAAATGTATGCGGGTACTATCACTGGCAATATCAATAAAAAATAGGCTTGCCCATTGTAACAATCACGGGCAATATCAATAAAAGATAGAAGAAAACTTCACAAGAAAATGTATGCTGTTAAAAAATCACCGCAATATCAATTTCAATATAGGATCCAACAATTCTCAAAAATGTATGCGGGTACTATCACCTGGCAATATCAATAAAACATAGGCTTGCCCATTGTAACAATCACGGGCAATATCAATAAAAGATAGAAGAAAACTTCTCAAGAAAATGTATGCGGGTAAAAAATCACCGGCAATATCAATCACAATAAAGGATCCAAAAAAACTCTCAAAAAATGTATGCGGTACGTTATGGTCTGCACTCACTAGTAGTGTACACTATAATTACTGTATGCGATCATAAATGCAAGTCCAGATCCTCACCGCTGACCACCAATGTTAGAAATGGGGGTCTCTAGTTGGCAATGGCTGGCCACTGTCCAAGTAGGGACCCTTCTTCCTAAGTCAGAGTGAGAGGGCTACCCTCTTTAATACCCCTGCTCAACCCTGTGGTAACGTAGCACGAGCAGGTAGGCTTATCTCAGAGGCAGTGTGTGAAGCATTTATGACCATACACAGTAACACAGTGAGGAACACTACAAAGGGACACCACACAAGTAGTTATAAAAAATAAGTATCTTTATATAAAGGCAGATTTGTCACAAGACCAATAACTGTAAAAGCCACAATACTGTCAAAAATAGGATAGCTGTTGAAGGACTGTGAAAAATAGTTCAAAGGTTGCATGAATAAGGTTCAAATTCAAAGCAGGGGTTTCTGCGACCCTTTCTCATTCAGAGGTTGCAACAATAAGGTTCAAATTGAAAGCAGGGGTCTCTGCGACCCTTTCTCATTCAGAGGTTGCAAAAATAAGGTTCAAATCCAAAGCAGTGGTCTCTGCGACCCTTTCTCGCACAAAGTACCTGAATTCAGTAGCAAAACCAACAAAATGTCGCAAAGAAGTGGTAGCGATGATTTTCCTCACGCGAGGCCGGCGATGCGTTAAATCCTTGCCGCAAGGGAGGATGATGCGCCGATCTGCTGATGCGTGCGGAGACGATGCGACCAACTTCTGCACGCTAGGCCGCCGATGCGATGACTTTCTTGCCGCGAGGGAGAAGTCGATGCGACGAGCCTGTTGCGTTGTGCGATCGTGTTGCGATGCGAAGAAATGGCGCTCCGCGAGGGAGCGACGAAATCCGGTGCGATGCGATGAAAATGGCGGACGCACGGTGTCCGCAATGCGATGTCTTGAAGCGATGATTTCTTTAGGGGTTGAGAGCGCTCGGCGACAGCAGCGCGATGATTTTTCCAGCGCGTCTCGGCTGCAGCGGCTCGCAAAGAGGCGTTAGCGATGGTTTCGTGTTGCGAGCACTCAGCGGCAGCAGCGCGATGATTTTCCAGCGCTCTCGGCTGCAGCGGCTCGCAAAGGTGCGTTAGCGTCGATTTCCAGCACTCTTTTCTCTGAAGCAAACTAGAGGCCCTGGAACTCACAGGAGCCTCATCAGCAGATAGCAATCCTCGCAGGGAGGAAGCAGGAGGTTGGTGGTGGAGTCTGATGTGCCTGAGACTCCAGCAGGAGGCTAGCTCTTTTCCTAGCCCTTGGGTAATTGCTGTAACAAAAATAAAAGTTCTCTCAAAAGTCCTTTTCTCTCTTCTTCAAGGTCCAGTGGTCACTGCTGCAGGCCAGTGCAAGAAAAACACACAAGCACAAGGACAGTCACTTCCTGCAGATTCCTCCAGTGGCACGGACAGAGTTTCCTCTCCAGATCCAAAAGCAATACAAATTGTACGGGTTTGAGCACAGATATTTATACCCCAAAAGTCTTTGTTCTCAGAAGCTACAAGTCACTGAACCTAGCCAGAACCAGTTCTGCTCAGGCCTGGAGCACTTTGTTTACCAGGCTGCATTCTTCCTTTCAGAAAGAAGGGGTCTGCTAGCAGACACACAGTAGGAGGTGGAGCCAGCATTCACCTTGCCAGGCACAGCCCTATTCAGGTCAAGGAGCCACCCCTCCCCACACTCTAAATGCAGATATCTATATTCAACCCAGGTCTGACTCAGCTCTGCCCCTCTAAAACCAGACAGCCAATACACATAACAGCAGAGCACACTGGAAGGCTTAGGCAAGAAAATACCTACTTTCTAAAAGTGGTATTTTTCAAACACAGAATATAAAAATAAACTTCACTAAAAGATGTATTTTAATATTCTGAGCTCAGGCATACTAAATTCGTTTTTCTACCATGTTCCTGGGGTCAGTTAGGACTATAGAATGTAATAGTCAAACTGCCCATTCTAGCCTATGAGGAACAGGTAGCCTTACAGTAGTGAAAAACGAAATGGGGCATAATTCACTACCAGGACATGCTACACACACCAAGGCATGTCCTACCCTACACATACAATGCACCCTACCATAGGGGTGACTTACAAGATGCCAAGGGAAGGTTCAGGGGCTGGGAAGGGGTGCACTTCACAGCCAAGATGGCAGTTCTGGACTGCACACAGACACTGCAGTGGCAGGTCTGAGACACACTTTACAAGCTGCTTCTGTGGGTGGCACACATCAGAGCTGCAGGCCCACCAGCAGCATTTGGTTTACCAGCCCTGGGCACACACAGGCCACACTACTAGGGACTAACAGGTAAACCAAATAAGCCAATCAGGGATATACCAATTCACATAGTCATATTTACAAAGGGAGAGCATATGCACTTTAGCACGGAACAGCAGTGGTAAAGTGCCCAGAGTCATAAAACCAACAGAAACAGGTCAGCAAAAATACAGGAGGCAGGCAAAAAGTTTAGGGGTGACCCTGCAAAAAGGGCCATTTCCAACAGTGAGTAAATCGGAATTCGTATTTCGGCTGATTTTAGAGGAATATTTTAAAGTTCCAAAACTCCACACTTAGAAGAATTTCCAAGTGAAACCAGTCAATGTTAGCCTATGGAAGGAAATTCAAGTTACTGGTAAGTACGGTTAGAATTACTTTTCAGGGTCAGTGCTGGGCTAAAAGGTGCAGCACTGTGTTTTCTCCTGATAACAGGTGAGTAAGTCGGAATTCGGATTTCGGCTGATTTTAGAGGAATATTTGTATGTTTCAAAAATCAACACTTAGAAACTTTTTCAGCAAAAAGCAGGCAATGATATCCTATGGAAGGAAATTCAAGTTACTGGTAAGTACGGTTAAAATTACTTTTCAGGACCAGTACTGGGCTGAAAGATACAGCACTGAGGTCTCTCCTTATAACAGGTGAGTAAATCGGAATTCGTATTTCGGCTGATTTTAGAGGAATATTTGTATGTTTCAAAAATCAACACAGAAACTTTTTCAGCAAAAAGCAGGCAATGATATCCTATGGAAGGAAATTCAAGTTACTGGTAAGTACGGTTAAAATTACTTTTCAGGACCAGTACTGGGCTGAAAGATGCAGCACTGAGGTCTCTCCTTATAACAGGTGAGTAAATCGGAATTCGTATTTCGGATGATTTTAGAAGAATATTTGCACAATGGTGAAGGGAGGGGCGGGGCTTCAGGTGACATCTGTGCAAACGCCCCCGTGGCGCGTTTTAAGTTGGGGGATTAAGTCCCCTTGAATCCTGAGGGTCCCTAGGGGCCAACTAGCCCACCAGGAACCTCCAATATGCGCCAGGGGCTGCGTTGCAGAGACGTGTAGAGAGGCCACACCCCTTTTTACACCTCTCTGCAACGCAGCTCTGTGGCGCTTTCTGGATGTACCTGTTGGGCTAGTTGGCCCCAGAGACCCTCAGGATTGAAGAGGATTTAATTCCCCATCTTAAAGCGCGCCACGGGTCCTGTTTGCACACATGTCACCTGAAGCCCCGCCCTCCCTTCACCACTGTGCAAATACGCCCCGTGGCGCGTTTTAAATTGGGGGATTAAGTCCCCTTGAATCCTGAGGGTCCCCGGAGTCCAACTAGCCCACCATATACCTCCAAGCGCCACAGAGCTGCGTTGCAGAGAGGTGTAAAAGGGCGTGGCCTCTGTACACCTCTCTGCAAGGCAGCCCCTGGCGCATACTGGAGGTTCCTGGTGGGCTAGTTGGCCCCAGGGACCCCCAGTATTCAAGGGGATCGTTCCCCCTCTGCAAACGCGCCAGGGGCGCGTTTGCAGAGTGGTGAAGGAAGGGGCGGGCCTGCGGGCCCGATCGTTTTTTTTGTTTTGTTTGTTTTTGTCCCCTGAAGGGGGGCTGTGTGGCCCCCTTCCTTTTCATGTTTTTGGGCCCTGGGGACCCCATCCCCCAGGGCCTTACCCCTTTTTTGTAATTAAAATTAAAAAACAAAAACGGGAAGGGGGCCGCGTGGCCCCCTTCCCTGGGCCTGTATTGGCCCCGGGGACCCCATCCCCCGGGGCATGGCCTTTTTCTTTTTCTTTGGAGGGGGCTGCGTGGCCCCCTCCTCAGGCCATTTAAGGCCCCGGGGACCCCATCCCCCGGGGCCGGCCTTTCCATTTTTTTTTAATTATTTATTTTTTTTTTTTTGGGGAGGGGGGCCGCGTGGCCCCCCTCCCGGGCCACTACTTGCCCCGGGGACCCCATCCCCCGGGGCTGGCCTCTCCGTTGGGGACTGTGGGGGGTCCCCAATCCCCCACATTCCCGCCGGCTCCCGCGTCCCTTGGGAGCCGGCATTGCTTTTACACATGGGGAGCAGCTAACATGCTGCTCCCCATGTGGAAAGCAATCGGCTTTGGATATTGGAAGAGAGAGCAGGTTTCCCTGCTCTCTCTTCCAATATCCAAAGCAAGTTTGCAATGGCAGGACGGGAGCCGAGAGGCTCCCGTCCTGCCATAGCAAACTACAGTGTCCCGGGGTAGGCACCCCGGGACACTGCAGGAGCCGGCCCTGGGGGTGGCGGTCCCCAGGGCCATCAAGGGCTCCAGGAGGGGGCCACGCGGCCCCCCTCCCTTAAATTGCACAGCCCCGGGGAGGTGGTGGTCCCCGGGGCTATGGGGGTCCGTAATGGACCCCCACATTTATTTTGTAAGTGCCCCGGGGAGGTGGTGGTCCCCGGGGCGTGTGGGGGGGCTGGAGCCCCCCCCACACCTTATTTAACATAAAAAGAAGCCCCTGGGGGTGGCGGTCCCCGGGGCTGCGGGAGGGCAGAAGAGCCCTCCCGCACCATTTTTTATATAAAGCCCCGGGGGTGGCAGTCCCCGGGGCTTGGGGAGCCCTTGAGGCCCCCACACACATATTAACCCCCACCATGCCCCCGGGACTTGGGCCACCCGGGGCAAAATGCAATCGAGCGCGGGAGACTGCGCTCGATTTTTTTCGGCAGGATTCGCGCACCCTGAGCACATCCTGCCGATTTTTAAAAAAACATTTTTTTTTTTTGCCCAGGGGGTCCTTGTGGGACCCCTGAGCAAACCTAGGGGTCAGGGTGTTTCTACCCTGCCCCCTTTGTGCGCTTTGCGCACTTGTTTCTGTCCCTCGGTTCTACCGAGGGACAAAATGGCTGCCAACATTTCCTGAATCGGAATGTTGACAGCCAGCTGACAACCAATTAACATGCAGCTCGTGATCGGGAGGGTACGCGGACCCTACTCGGCCATAGATATCACTATCTTTTTACTTTTGATTTTCTCAGCAACTACTGAACGGATTTACACCATTTAACAAAAGGGTTCTTTCTGAACCAAGAACTACCTCTTTGCCAAATTTGGTGTAATTCCGTTCAGCAGTTCAGGCTGTAGCTGTGTCTAAAGTTTCCTATGGAAAATTGCATGGGAAAACGCGTTTTGGGACCCCCTTTTTTCTCGGCCCCCGCTTGACGAATCCCCGAGACTTTCAGGGTAGGAGCGGACCGGAGCGGGCCACAAAGTTTGAAAATTTTGTGAAGATACGTCAACCGGCAAGAGAGTTATTTCAAATAGAATGTCGTGGATTTCCTATGGATAACAGGTTGTAACTATAACTATCTACTGGCGACCGCCAGTAGATAATATATATATATATATATATATATATATATATATATATATATATATATATATATATATATACGCAATACTAAAGTAATTATTGCTGTAGGATGTAGGACTTCCTTTCTAATATCTCCATCAGCACATAAAATACTTTATAAGTTGACAACATAGTTTTAGTAAACATATGTTTAGCAAACATCTTTCTGAAAAATAAACTAGACTTCACTTTTTTCAGTAGGCCACCTTAGATGAAGGGTCAAATAGTGCACCCTTACCTGTGCCATTTTACCTTCAGTGAGAGTTACTCTAAAATGATGATCCCCATCTTTCAAAATGAGTTCATAACATACGAAACAAGCATGACAAAAGCCAGTTAGTCTAGTCTTTCACATAGCTGCAGTACCTCAAGTCATTTCTGGATGTTCCTCTCTAGTCAGAAGCAACAATTTGAAGTCTTTACCAAAACTTAGGGCCTATTTTAGAGTTTGGAGGACCGATTATGCCATCACAAATGTGACAGATATCCTGTCCACCGTTTTACAAGTGCCTTTGGATACTATGTACTTGTAATATGGTGGACGGAATATCTGTCACGTTTATGACATGAGTAATCCATGCACCGAATTCTAAATCAGGCCCATATTTTTTTAAGGTTTTACTAGATGTCTTCTTGAGTCACAGTCAAATTTCCCCTACTAAGTTGAAGGGATGTGGCTTCAACAAAACAAGCTGCATATACACCTTTGCCTCTCTAACTAAGTGTGCTTGATTTCTATAAAGGATAAATATATATGCCAAAGTAGGTTCAAGATTGTGAGTCATTATTGCAGCTTTCAATAAATAAATGTTTTGATGGTTTTTGAAGCAAGTGATTAATACATAGTTACTAGCAGTTACTGGTAAGTAAATAATCTTGGGGGTCATGTTTTTTTAAATTCTATTCTATTCTGTTGTATTCTATTCTATTCTTTGCAGCATTTGTAGAGCGCGTAGCTACCCATGGGCATCCCATCACTGTTAATGCGGCATAGGATGGACCAAGTGCTTTAACAAGATTTTATTTCAAACAGACAACATTTTAGGAGTTTATGGAAGGTTGGTTCATTGTCTGTTGTCTGCAGAGTAAAAGGGAGAGAGTTCCATAATTTGGCTACATTGGCTTCCACCACTTCTTGCCTTTTTGATGATGAGGACTGCTACCTGTTAGGTGTTAGAGGATCAAAGGGTTCTCCTAGGGATGTAGTAGGAGATCAGAGATCATAAAATGGAGGGGGTATTATCCGACAGGGCCCTGTGGGCAAAACAGAGGGCTTTGAATTTAATCCTCTGCTCAACTTGAAGCCAATGAAGGGAGGCCCAGGATATGGGCCACAGAGTGCTGTACCACTTGCAAATTCCTGGTGATGGATTTTGGGGCTCTCAGAAAGTATTAATTTCTGTAGTCCAGGTGAGAGTTTATCAGCGCCTGGAATACATGCCTTCTGGAAAGTTGGGGGGAGTAAATACAGAATTTTGCAGAGTATTCTGAGAATGCTGTGGCTGCTGGCTGAGAGCTTAGTAGCCTTGGCTTCCATCATCACAGATTTGTCGAGCCATACTTCCAGACTTTTTTGGTCTCGTCTAGGCAGTACATGCACTGTCTCTTCGAGACATGCTGTTCCAAGAATATGGGCTTTAAGCACCATCATCTTTTCAATTAGCTCCTCTTACTGTCCTTTCCAAATGCTGTCTTTTGATTGGTGAATAGGCTTAGGAGTCCCTCCTTTTGGACTTTTGTATCTTCCCATGAGGATTGTCCCTGTTACATGTGCTCCTACTCTTCAGGTTATTTCCTAAGCTTTGTGAGCATTCATTTTTTTGTTTGCCTGCCTCTTCTCCTGCTAAGTGTTCTGTTTACTTCGTGCACAGGTTTCATGAAGCACTCATGGCTGCCGCCTCATTTGCCGTGATGTTTGCTTCAGTGTTTATTAAGCTTCTGCCACCACTTAATCTCCCCGTGCTGACCCCCCAACTCTCCCACAACACTGCTTTTTGTATTTTATTGTTTTGCACTGTTATATAGCGTGAACTCGACCCGAAGAGATCAGAGAACTTTACATAACCAGCATTACAGACGGACACATTCAATTTTCAGGCACGGGGAGATGAAAGGATTTACGTACAATCACAGGATGCTTGAGCCGACATTGAGACTCGTATCTGGTTCCCCAGCTTGAAGGTTAGCCGCTCTGGCCATTATGCCACATCCGACCGCTGCTCAGTGTTCTGTTTACTTCCTGAATGGAGACTAGCAGCTGCCACTTTATTTGCCATGCTGTTTGCTTCGGTGTTTATTAAGCTTCTGCCCCACTTGATCTCCTTGTGTTGACCTCCCACCCTATCCCCTCATCCAACACTGCTTTTTAAAAATGTTTACACCTTTGCTGCCACTTAATCTCCGCTTGCCGCTCCCACATCCAGCCACCCCGACCCCTCCCACAACACTGCTTTTTTAGGTCTCGCCTACGCAGCGCGCATGCGCTGCATAGGAGAGACCTTTAGCTATCGGCACAGCTTTGGGGGCAAAAACGTGCACGCGTTGCATTGCTTGCAATGGCAATGCGTGCACGTCTGGCGATTCCCTTGCGGGAGCGCGCGGCGCCATATGGTGGCACCATATGGTCGCAATCATCGCGCCTTGCTGCACGCTCCCGCCAAGGAATCGCGCAGGCCCCCTCCCGCCGCGCGAGGCGGGCGCTTGTTTTTGTCTTGGAGGAGGTGGATTCAAACTGAATAGGTTCGGGGGGAAATAGGTTGCGATATAGGCTAAACATGCAGGCAACAGTAAAAAAATTACTATTATTTCATAGTAAGTGGTACTGTTACCCATTAAATTGGGATCGGATAAATCGGCTCTGTAAGCATGAACGTGTGAGTCTAGGATTCCATGGTGTGAAACTGGCCTGCAGGTAGCGTACATCTCTCGGCACCAGGTACTCAATCAGTGAGGTATGTTACGGTGTCCGACTACCGAAAGTGCAAGGATACATCGTCTTGTGTGAATAATGGGTAAATGCTGGTTACATCAACCGCAGTTACTCCACCTGAAGACCAAAACAACAGCTCCTAAGACCGTAGTTGTCAAATGGCCCTGTGTACTTAATTTAAGCAAAACCACTCTAGCTAGCTCTGGCCTTTTATCCAGTGTCCATGCTCGGGTATACAAACCCACATTTAAAGGCTAAAGCTACTAATCCCAGAATACAAAGTACCAATAGCTTAAAGACACAGAACTGTCTAAAAGAACACAGAGAGAATTGGAGATGTATGGCAACTACGTAAAACGTAGTGACATATAATACCTTCAGTACCCAGACAAACCTTCTCTTCCTCCCTCGTTTTATGTTTGGTAAATACAATAAAAAATTACACTGTAACGTTTATAAATATATAAGTATCATTTGATAATCAGCAACACAAATCTTTCTCGCCCTATGATCATGCATGGCAACATTTTAGAAGAGTGAATCAGGAGATTTTAAAGGAATTTTTGAGAGAAGGTATGTCTCCCACTGATTTCTGCTGAAAAAGAGGCTATTTCAGGCCGGAGACAACCAAAATAAAGCCATTTTTGCTTCCAAAACCGATTGCTTCCCGCCTGATTCGGGTCTAATCGCATGTATGTATGAGTTACATACATACATACATGCACACAGAGATCAGGACAAAAACGAAGCAAGGCCCGCAAACTTTAAATAGGAAATCTACAGGTAAACGGAACAGCTTTCAACTTACCCATATCTCCCAACAGCAGATCAAGGAACCAAGCTCTTGGTAAACAAAATGGCACCCAGAAGCAAAAGTGTTAGTCGCATCCTGATGACATCATTGCTGTGTTCTCAAGCCAATTCACGAAAAAGTAACAGGGCGGAGTTCTAAGCACAACAGTAGACTGTAGTAGAAGGATGGAAAAACGGGATTAGACCAAGCAGTTGAGTTGTTGTAATAATCTGATTATTTTGTTTTACCACAAGCAATCAGAATTTCATACCATGAAGATCAATGTAATAGGGATGCAATAAGACTCCAATCCTCAGTTTTCATTTAACATGATGCATTCTGGTAGATGTAGTCACACCATCCTACAACAGAAAATGGTACAAGAGAAAAAGCATACCTCAAACCCCAAAATATGCCATTTCCTGGCTATTACTGCATCAAAGAGCACTCTTTACCATCAATTAAGTCACACACACCCATGTACCAGTTAATGGCATCACACATCAAAAACATACAACCATAATTACTTTTATAAAACACATTCACCTAACAAAGGAAAACTGAGGACATTTTTATTGTAAATACTTTTTTAATACGGTCGTTCAGTTTTACATAATGCCTTCTTGGTCATATATAAAGTAACAAAAATGCTTCTGACACTTTTTTATTATAACTTTTCAGCATGCTGCACAGCAGCCACACTTCTCTACAGCACAGCTTGAAGACATTGGCAAAGTCAATAGCTCTGGCTAAACACTTATAAGGCCCCAAAGGCGATACCTATTGGCTATGCCAATGCTTGTTTAATTTCTGAGAGCTTTTGCTAATGCAAGCGGAAGATCCTACTGACATGTTGTTGCATGGCACAATTCCACAACAATTTCAATACAACGCACATAATTCCACTACACACCACATACATCCACTCCAATACAAAACACATAGGTAAGAGACATTTACATTTACAACGCCAATAGGTCTAACTCTCTTTAATTTTTTAACACCCAAACAAATTGATCTGGAGTTTAGCTCATACATTTTTATTTTTTGTCACCAAAAAGGCAAAGCTATCCACACAGTTCCATGCCACACAATTCAACTCCACATATTTCCAATCCAAACCACCAAATTTGACACCAAACCACATAATACAACTCAACAACACAATTACACAACACACCACATACATCCAATCTACACCACACAATTCCACATTTTACCACAATTCATCAGCACACCACATAATTAAACTCCACTACATACCACTCCACAGCACAAAATACCATTCCAAATAATTACACTCCATAACCCACAATCCTACTCCATATAATTCCAGTGCACTTAATACCACATAATTACTAGCCACAAAATTCTACAGCACACCATGCCACATAATTCCACTACACAAATCCACTCCATACCACACAATTCCACGCCACACAATTACACAACTAACTAATCCAGTACAACCCACATAATTCCACTAAACACTACATACATACACTCCATAACACATAGGTAAAAGACACTGCCATATGCAATGCCAATAGCTCTAACTCAAACAAATGTGAGACCGATTGCATTTCCAATGCTTGTTATAACTGTCTATGGGGCGGGAGGCGAGCCCAGGCATTATGGCCAGCCCAGTGTCAAGTGGGGGTTGAGGTTGTTACCTAGAATCATTAGCTCAGTTTTCTCCCCATTTAACTTGAGACAGGATGTATTCATCCAACTGGCCACTCATTTCAAACAGGGGACCAAAGAGGTAGATTGGGGATCCCGTTTGAAGGAGAGAGGGAAAGCCAGTTGGGTATCGTCAGCATAAGAGACTATTGAGATACCAAATGGCGGTACAATGTCATGTTCTTTATATCTGGCTATATATACGTGCAAACGTAATATGCTGTCACTGAAAGTGAAGGTATCTAATGGCTAAGTGGGCTGGCCCACTGCCCCATACTGTGTGCTGCGATGGGAAGAAGCTTAATTTGAGTGACATTTGATCAGCCTAATGGGTGGAGAGGCTTGACTAAAAGCCTTTTTATATGGAGAGGTGTGGTGCAGCGGCCAGGGCAGCTGACTTCGAAGCACAGGGTTCACGGTTCGATCCCCGGCTCCGGCGGCAGCTCAGCTCAGCACCATGTGACTCTGGGCAATAGCTCACTTAATTTCCACTCCGGCCCCCAGCGCCTTGAGACCCGTAAGGGTGAGTAGTTGCGCTATATAAAAATGGACTTACTTACATATATGGTGTTTTATATGATTTTTTGGGAGGATAAGCGGCTAGAATAACAGCTTAAGCTGTCTTGAGGCCACACTTAAAAACTAGAGTGAACTATGATGCACCAATGGCAGGAAGAAATGACATAATTTGATTCTCAGTAGTAGCTTAATTGTGTTAGTTTGAAATATATATTATATGTTGGATGAAGCGATTTGTGCTGAATGGTTACTTGCAACTACCCCAACTTTAATTAAAAATAAAGGACGCTGTTCATGGTTTAGCATTTTTTCAGAGCTACAATCACAATCCTGAACATTTTAAGCATGATACCCTAAACAGGGGGGTAACATTTTCTATTTAACATCATATCTCTGCAGTGCTTAATTTGCAAAATAATAAGTTTCGGTTCTCAATATTTTTCCCAGAAGCTAGCCAGCTGCATTGCAGAATACCAAGGCTGCTTAATCTGTATTTCGCCTCTTGTCTGTTCCCTCCACCACAATACACTCACTGCATTTTATTTTACTCTTACGTGTTCTTTTTCAACGCTGCTTTCTCACTGTTTTCCTATCTTTTTCCTCCTTCCCCTCGTTTTTGTTTTTGGCTCTCTTGTTTTGGGTCAAAGTCTTTTCAGGAAAAGTAAGTGCCAGTCCCCAAATGAGTGAGGTGGGCCCCACCTGCAACCACAGGCTTAAATTAAGCATTGCCTCTCTGCTGAAATCTGCGTCCCTGGTTGTACGGCAGCTGGTTAGATAGACACTGTGCTGTTTGTTTTTCTGGCTCCCTCGGTGTCACCTCAGATCAATGGCTGTATCTTTGCTGCCAAGACATGAGCACGAACCTTCACGCAAATATATATAGGCTGTTGGCCGTCCCCAACACAAAATCAGATTACAAGCCCCGGCGCTGACATGCTGACAGGTCCTGCTTGCTTGGTAGCGAGTTAAATGCGTGATTCATCAGAGCACATATGCTACTAACTGTTTTTTTGCTGATGGAGTGCACGCTGTTGCCAAGCAACATAGCAAAATCTTACTTTCTGTATCGGCCTATGCAAAACAGTAGTGTGTTTTACAGCGTCTGGGAGGGATACGAAGGCAGCTTTCGCCAGTCTTTTTAACTAATGTTTCATGTCTGTATTTCCACATTCTCAATTCATGTCTTATCTCCGCTGTCGGTCGGATAAGCACAAATGGCGTGTCCACTCTGATGGTCTCGCGACCGTGGGTTGCGAGATTGCGCCAGGAGGTCACCGCCCCGCAAAACAGCCCGCAGCAGACTGCAGGATGTGCCTTTCTCAAATCCTGATTTTGTAATTCGTTTTATTTTTCTGGCTGTGAATGATTGACAAATTGTTATTTTGTGTTTTACATGATAATGCCATTGGCTGCTTCTGAGTGCTTGTAAGTGATGTAATGATATGAAATTGTTATTTGCTCCTCAAACTAGTAAATGAAGGGCATACATAATTTATTGTTTACATAGAGCTGAAACCCCAGGGCATGTGACTGCTGCAAAAAGTGCTATTAACATCATGCAAGTCAATGAAATCATTTTATTATCCATGGAAAATACTTTGAACATGTAACCTACAGGCTTTTGCACAGGGAAACTAGTTTAATAAGCTATAATTCTAGTTCTTCAAGTTTTATTTAAATAATTCAGAGTTCCAAGGATGCATATAATTTTTGAGGTAGAAGGTAACCTGCAATTTCGCTCTCCAACTGACTGGCATCTGGCATTTTCCTTGATCACATTTTGCCACTTGCACATACAATGGCAATTATAGTTTCGTCCTTCTTAGGAATAGATGATGTTTTAAAGTTTTATTACATGAGCCTTTATTTGCCATAGCTCATGCATTTTTCACTTTTCCTAGATGTAGGAAAGTGCCTCTTTTGACAAGGTTAGACCCCACTTTTTGCCTACTGTATAAGTTAACTTCGAACTGCAAGTGCACTGGGTCCCTGTTAACCAGGTTTCCAGTGCCAGATCTCTTGCCCAAAAAAACAATACCACGATTGGCACTACTTCAGTTACCCCTATAAGTCCCTAATAACTGGTACCTGTGGTACCTAGGGCATGAGTACTGAAGAGGGTCCTCTGGGGCTGCAGCACTGGTTGTGCCACCCTAGGGACCCCTCACCAAGGCTATGCACTCTGCCATTACAGTCTGTGTGTCTTGGTGCAGAGAAATCCGAAGAGTCTACATGGCACACAGCCCTGTGTGCCGTGCCTCCCATACACTGCATGGGATATAGGTAAGTCAACCCTACTGCAGGATTTTAGCCCTAAGGCAGAGTGCACTATATCCTATGTGTGGGCATATCAGCATGAGCTAATATGCCCCTACAATGTCCAGTCCATTCAGAGATGTAAGTGCACAGGGAAGCCATAAAGAGTACAAGGGTTGGATACTTGTAAACATGAGTTTCCTAGCTCCATGATGGCTTAATTGATTTCTAAGGTGTTTGGTACCAAACATCTTGTCCTCACTGATGTCAGTGTTGGATTCAATAATAAATTCACACAGGAGACCCTTTTAGAGTGTCTCCTGAAAACCTAAAAAGCACTGAATCCTGACTTGTTTTCACCAGCGTGCCACTACCAGACATGTTTCTGACCTCATGGCATGAGACAAAACCTGCTCTTGACAGAGGTGCGTCACGCCTCCTCCAGGACAGGATGACCTTCCTGGGTGGGAAGCTTCAGAGGCAATGCTGCCTTTGATATCGAACCCAGGAACCTCCAGATAGTGGAAGGCCAGGCCCCCTTTCCTGTTCTACTTTTGGAGGGAGGAAAGGCGAGAAAATTAGTTAGATTAGGAGGATGATCCCCACTTAGCCTACACCACCCCTAGGGCGGGGTAGGAGAGGTGAACTCCTCTCTTGAAATTCACCCATCTTGGGATGGTGGGAAAACCTATTATCAGGGCTAGGGTAGTGCTTCTTCCCACATGAAGTGGTCACTAGAGGGTGTAGACACCCTAAAGTTAAGTATCCCATTGGCTACTGCCTGTCTTCCCCTGTAGTGCACCAAAATTCAGTATTTAGGTGGCACACCAAGACCTGAACATCAGATTCGATGGACAAGAGAAGACCAGGACAAAGAAGACCCGCTGCTCGAGAACTGGAGCCCTGATGCAGAAGAAAAAGGCATCAAACCCTGCCTGCTTCTCCCAGGACCCGACAATCGCTGCTGCTGTGTCATCCTGAAACCTGAAAGAACTCCAAGAACCATTCTCCCACGACTTGACAATTGCTGCTGCTGTGTCATCCTGAAACCTGAAAGGACTCCAAGAACCCTGGAGCAGCTCCAAACTTCATGAAATTGCGATGAAGCTCCCTTGGAGTCAAGGTGTCGCTCCCCTGCACACCACAGGCACTGATTCTGTGAAGTCTGGTTTGTCAACATGCTGCCCCCTCAACGACTCAAAGCAGCACCAAAGCGTAAAAAAGGTACAACAGCTCCAGAAGGTCAGATCTGTCTCCCCACCAAGTTTGGAGACACCAGGACCTAGCGGACCCGTAGCGTACCAATACCCAGGGTACTAGAACCCCAACAGCAAAAACAGAGAAGAAGAGTCCACACCGGACTCCTGAAGCACCAGCAGCAAGCACCGACCGAGGTATGTCGAGGCACCTGAGACCCACTTTCTGAGTGGCACAGCTGTCCCGAGACCCTGAGGACCTCAAGACGCACGATGCCTGGCTGACCTGCTCACTCGGCACCTGGCCCCACCGGCCCCAGCACCGGCCAACCAGCCCTGCTCCCATAGTCCCCAGGCCCATGTGACCTCCTCCCAATGAGGAGACCTACCGCACTTACGTGTAAATCCCTCTGTGCAGTGCTTTCCCAAGTTGCCCCCTTCTTCTTTGCGCACCAGCTTCCAAGACCTCAGCACCCCCTGCTCCCGGCCAATCCGTGACGTTCTCAAAATTCTCCTGCTGGAACTTTGGACATTGTCCCAACATTGACCTAAAACGAGAAAATTAACTTAGTGAAAGTATTGCCTGAATTTCTATGCATTTTCCGGCTTTTTCACCATTGTTTCCTATGGTGCGTAATTGTGCATAGAAGTGATATATTTATCGAACTTTGAAAAATCGTATCTCTGAAAGTACTTATCTTAGAACTGTGTTTATGGTCTTAACAATTATACAAAAATCGACATTATTGGTTTCAGATTTATTCTTTTGGTGTTCAGATAATTTTTATTAGTTTACAAGATTAAAGAAAAAAACAAAGCTTTACCAAAAAATGGACGTAGACTAGAAGAGACTGAGACCATGAAGGATAAGACTCTATATGACAGTATCATTGATAACACTATGTATAGAATTATGCATGGGTGGGAGAAAGCATGATAATGTCATTCCAAGTTAGACAAGGAGATTGTTACAGATATCATTTGTGGGTCAACACAGTCACAATGGAGAGATACAGGATAAGGTGTACCGCAAACCTGTCCTCTGGCTTATGAAAGAAAAGAGTGAGAGAAAGAGAGAGGAGAGGTATGGGTAAAGGGAGGAGGGAAGAAGGATGTGTACCGCTACACTGAGTGGTTTGGGTTAAGTCTAGGCTAAATACAAAGTAAAGGGTAAGTCCGAAGTAAATGAAGTAAATGTCACACCACAAGCGGGGGAGGCGGGGACATGGGGGGAGTTATGGTGGTTTGTTGTTCTGTAGATATTCATCAATAATCGTCAAGGGCTGGAGTGGCCAAGAAATTTGGAATATAGGATGTTATCAGCTCCTCTGATTGAGCAGAGTAGGTTCCACCATTTATCAAAGGCAGTGGGGATGATGGATTTCCAGTCTGAGAGAACAGTCTTGGTACCCAGGGACAGGAGAAGGTCTGCAAGTGAAGAGGTGTGGGGTTCAAAATCTGCCATCAGAGGATTGGCATGTAGTGTTATATTCCATATAGGCAACCTATATAGGCGCAGGTAACACTGCAACCTTTCACCTATATCCTTCCCTACATTTCATACATAACGGTTCATAGGGACTGACCTTTTACCTAGATACAACACTGCATTCAGAACGTGGGTTTTTCCCTCCTGGTTCAATACTCATACATTATGCATGAGGCTTCTTGGAAGCACAGCAGGACTCACAGCAGGACGAACATCTCCTGTATAATAACTATGTTAAAGTTCAGGACTGACGTCATCCTTTAGGCCTACACAGTAACGCAGCAAGGTAGGACCCCTGGGGAGACCTATGGGTATATATACATCATGTCTTGCTTAGACAGGGAGAGGAGACCGTGACTTCCTAGCTGACACACTGACCAGAGACGCTGAGGTTCCTGCATGCAGAAGCTCCAGCTAGCAGTGGTCGAACATCCCTCGTGGGGTGTCCAACTCGAGACCAGGACGGGGTCCCATATTCTCTAAACTCTCAGGTAATGGGGTGGACTAGATCCTATAGGGATTCTTGGCATAACACCTACATAGATGCTAGGAACATTTAGGTACATCTAGTTAGGGAGGCATCGTAGGAGTACGCACTTTTTATCATGTGTTTTATGTACATGTATATATTCATGATTTCTGCAAGATGGTAGAACTATACCAACCTTTTACTTTCATAATATTGCTAATCATATATCTCTGCTAGTGTCTAATGGTTGTTGCAGCTCATATATTTTACACTAGAATAACAACTGTTCAATAAATACTTATTGAAACGCCCAGACTGGAGTATGGTTCCCATGTCTTGTTGAATAGTTTCAGGGCCTTTCCATCATGTGTATTAAGGAGTTTATAGAGGTGGGAAGTGGTGTGACCCCCTTCTTTTAAGAGTACCTAATAAGGTGGGGAGGTCTGGATCATGGGGGGGGGATTCAGTTTACTAAGCACGCTCATGCGTCATAGGAATTTAAAGAAGTCAATATTATGTAGGTTAAAGTATTTTTGTAGAGTGGAAAAGGGGATTGTATTAGCATGGAGTCCGACACAGAGTATGGTGATTAGATGCCTTTGAGCCCATGTGTCCCAAAAAAGTCTCTTTCGATCCAGTTTAATCAAGCGGGTATACCATAAGAAGGCTAGGGTTGAGTCACCTGTTTGTTTTTTAATTGTTTGTCCAGGAGAAGGAGTGATTTTACAGTGTCCAATATAATTTGACTGGTATGTGCGAGAGGGACTTTCAAGATGTTATGGATTGTAAGGGCAGAGCTGAGGGGTAGCGGAGCGAAAATGTGGGTCTCAATACTAAGCCATGGAGGGGGGGTTGTGTTCTTTTGGGTTCAGCCACCACACACCTTGAGCAATCAAGTAAGCGCTTTGATAGCATGAGTAGACTGGGATGTTTACACCTCCAGAGGTTTTGTTCCTTTTTTTGACCTTCATAGAAATCCTCGGTTTTTCCCTTTCCATATGAATAGCTATGTCCACAGATTTAAAGAAGATGGGGATAGGGAAACTGGGAGCATGCTGGATATAAAATTAATTAGGGGCGCTATCATGATCTTCACTGAGCTCACTCGACCCTACCAGGTAATGTTTTTAGGGGACCATGTACATAGGATTTCTTTAATTTTGGTCAGGGCCTTTAAGCTTGTTCAGTGCAACAGACTGTTTCAGGTCCAGAGAGAACCAAATGCCCAGGTATTTAACGGTCTTAGATTGCCATTTTAGACCCAATTTTCCAATGACCTCGGATGTGCAGTGGATATTGAGAGGGAATACCTCAGTTTTGTACTTTGCAACCTCTGAATATCTGTTTATTTCAGCCATGATAATTGGAATAGCTTGTGGTGCATCTTCAGTGAACAGCAGAACATCGTCCGCATAGGCGGCAACTACTTGTCTGCCAAAAGCAAAGTTGATGCCCAGGATCACTAGATTGTCCCTGAAGGAGGCGATGAGTGGCTCAGTGACCAGCAGAAAAAGTAGTGGAGATAGAAGGCAACCTTGGTCAGTTCCTTGGGAGAGAGAGAAGGATTGAGATAAGTGGCCATTGACTCGAACCCTAACTGTCGGGTCTGCATAGAGGGCTGTGATCATTCGTGTGAAGTCCTTGTCCAGGTAGTATTTGCTTAAGATGGCTTGTAAACAAGGCCAGAAGACCTTATCAAAGGCTTTTCCTGCGTCCAGAGTCAGGCTGCTGTTAGTCCTAATATTATCTACTCCTAGTCTGCCTTTGAGGAAACCTGTTTGAGAGTTCGGGATCAGTCGTTGGATCAAAAACTCTAAATAGCGGGCTGCATTTCTTGCGTAGATTTTGCAGTCAATATTTATAAGGGAGATCGGTCTATAATTTTTGACATTTGGATGGTCTTTCCCTTCTTTGGGTATTACTACAATGGTAGCTTCTGTTGCTGAGCATGTGATGCTGCCTGTGGAGGCATATTCCTTAAAGACTGCATGTAAGGGGTCTGACACTGTATCGACAAATGTCTTATAAAGTTTTGCAGAGTAGCCATCTGGGCCAGGAGCCTTATGGAAGACCCTGACAATGTAGCACAGATAAGAATGGCTATTATCAATTTCCTTAAAGAAAATGCCCCTGATTATACAACTCCCATGACACGATGGGGTGCCCTCAAGTCCACACTAAGAGGGCTGTTGATAAATATCACAGCTGCTTAGAACAAGGCCCTCTCAAATCGCCTCAAAGAACTGAATTGGTCTATCCACTCCTTGAGAACTCAACTCAACTAAAATAAAGGCTTGGCCCTCCTCCCCAAACTGTGTGCCGAACAGACACCATTGGCGAGGTGGTGGAGTAGGGTTGTTGAGTGTTAATTGAGTTGAGACACAGGCATAATCAGAGATCTCAATTGGCTCAATCTTCAGTGAGTGGGAAAGATGAAGTAGGGAGCTACTTACCATGATGTAGTCTATTCGCATAAAAGAGTGGTAGGGTGAAGATTAGAAGGTGTAATCGCTCCCCGTGGGGTTATGTAGACTCCAAATGTTCATTAGGTTATTGTTTTTACAGTAGGACGTCATTTATTTGTGTGCTCTATTAACTATAAATTTGTGGGCTAATATCCTATCTAAATTCCCATCTAATTGTAAATTAAAGACGCACCCTAGGATAATACCCATGTTGTCTGGGAGGTCGAAAAGTTGTCTTTCTAGATCCCATCAAAAATCAGAGGAGTTGTCATTTGGTGGATCGATATTTACTATTATTTGAATTGTAAATCGCCTTTTCATCTTGGAGATGAGCCATCTACCCTTATGATCGTGGGCGTGTGAGGACTGAAATGTCTGATTATTTTGAGATTAGCATTACTATCCCATTCTCTCTGTGTGGGGCCGGGGAGATTTCAACATCTGAGATCCAGGCGATATAGAATTCTCTTTGCAGACAGAAATTTCTGTAATTCTGATGGATCTCTGAAGATCAGGGCTTTCCCCTGTATGACAGTTTGAAATGTTGAGGGTCCTGAAATCTGTACTGGATGTAGTGATCCTTTAGAGATTAACGTAGGGCCATGCAGCCTTTCCTGATTGTGTCTTTCTAGTAGTCTTGCACCATGTTACAATGGGGGGGGCTCCTAGCTCCTGTTAATTATTGAAATATCTAGCAAGTGACAGTGCATGCTTTGTCTTAGGCGAGATCTAAAAATCCCCGTATTGATTTGACTCTGGAAGCACATCCAAATGTCCTGCATTAGGTTCTACTCAACACTATTTTGAGCCTTCCTGCCCTCCCCTGAATGGCCTTCATCCCCCACATTGGACACACCGTGCCACCTCGAAATGAACCACCTCTCTACAGACAGGGGGCTCAAGCGCACATGTTCCCCCGTCTGGTTGTCCACTAGGGTGCCACATGGGGATGCAAGCTGGGCCTTACCAAAGACTTCCCCAATACCACATCTGTTAAATAAATATTGAAGTGGCAAATGCAAGGGTGAAAGTGCAACACAGGCAGCCTTTGGCCTAGCCCTCTTCTCTCTACCTCTCTTCCAGGACCACCATACCTACCACCAGACACACTTGCAAAAATACAGCTACACATCAGAGACCCCCACAAGCCTTGCATGTCATCATTACAATATTTAGACAGACTTACGACTAAACTAAATGTAGCCCACAGTCCTCCTCCAGTTCATACAAAATAACTCAGTAAAAAACAATAGTAGATGAGATCTGAATAGGATGTGCAAGTTCCTGGTGTAAATCCCGACAGAACCAACTCAGCCTTTAACTTGGTGTGCTCAGTCAAAAAAACTCATGCCAAATTAAATTGTTTAATAACAATAGCCTAGAAATGGAAGTGGGAATGTGAAGTAGAGGCACATCATAGAGGTTAAACCAACTGTCTGGAATCATAAAAATGCCACATGCAATTACTGTAGTGGGAGCCCTCCACTCACCCTCTGTCCCCCTTTTTCCAAGGGAAGGGGTAGCCCCTGCTTCAGCATGGACAATAAATGTATTTTGAGACAGAACAGCACTAGCTATGATAATCACGAGATGTGGTCTCAAGGTAAATGTTCACAGCTTTGATTGGAATCCCGGTTTCTCCTACCCGATCAAAGTCTATGATCTTGGGCAAATCACTTAATCTCCCCTATCTGGAGATGCACAAAGCTGCAGTTTTGGCAGAATGAGGTATACAGACTAAGCAATCATTTATTGAAGCACCCATCTCAAGCATGCAATAGAGCTGATAGCAGGAGGGGACACATGATTCTACATTTGAAATGCATATCACAGTGAGGGAGGGGGGAACCCTTATTCACAGATGCAGAGAAATGTATATATTCAGCTACCTAAGCCCATTCAGGCTTCAGTGGTGGTGGGGGTAGGGGTAAAGCATGCAGATTGAGAAAAGTATTAGAGACCAAAGCCCATTGTGCTTGGATCTGTGAGTGTGTGGGTCAGGGCTTTTGTTGGTGCGCACCACAAAACCCCTAAAAGCAGTCCTAAGTGAAAACTATGATGCACAAGAATTTTTTTACATCAAAACATGAAAACACTGCTTTCCCACAGAGCGATCTCCAATGTTGAAAGACAGGGCCCAGCTCCATTTGTGAACCAGGCAAGATGGCACTGAGAGAAGGAGGCATGGGCAGCCAGCAGGGCATTGCTGTCCCCCCTAGGCCCTTTGAGGTGTACTCCAGTCACCTTGGGAGATGTAATCAAGCCACCAATCCTGTTTCCACCCCATCATATGCTGGACAAATCAATGGATGTAAGGTGGTGGGTTGGGCAATGGCAGAAAGGGAAAGGAGTCACCTTTCTCCTGAGAATGAATTTTGAAGTGGTGGCGGCATAGGTCAATTTCTACAGAAGTCCCAGAACAAAGATTGCAAAGACTAAACAATCCCCCGCCTCCACAAATGCTCATGTGGTGCTTGGAGGGACATCGTCCCAGGAGGGAGTGGGGATAGAGTGGTACCTTCCCAAGCCTCCAGCAGTCAGGAAAGGAAAAAAAGGGGCATTTGTGAAGCTGCCATTTAAGGGGAGTCCCTCATTGAAGAAAGAAAGAGCATTACCTGGGGATGCACTAACTAGGAGAGCCTGTGCACTGTGACAGAGGAAGATGTGAGAACAAAGAAAAAACACATTTACTAAAACACGGATCAAAGATTGGTCCAAAAGACCTAGGCTGCATGAAACTGATAGAAAATGGAGTCTCCATAGATAATAATCCATGGAAGAATAAGGCCTGTGGGGAAGAAGTCTCCTGGGCGCTATTATCCTTGCAATCTTCAACATATTAATGCCAAGAGGTACAAACGCAGATGCCATGTAGCCCCATGTCATTTTAACGCCTGTCCAGGACCTCGGGTACTCTTGATGCGATCCCTCAAATGTTCTTCATATAACAACTGATTGCAGACGATACCTAGCACACACCAGTGGAGGGTGAGGGGGAGAAGAAATAGTACTGCAATCATTGTGTTAGCAGCAGTCAGGAACTAATTAAGTTGAATAAATATGTGCTTGGTTCTTGCTCCAGAGAAAGGAATGGAAGTGCCGTTTGGCATATGTTGGCCAATTAGGAGGCTGCAAAGAAAAGTGATATGGAAGTCAACAAATGATGGTAAGCAATGTGCAGTCTTCAAGCCCTTTATTGTAAACAATATGTCTTGAATGCGCTGTCACGTGCTCGTCCTAAAAAAGAGAATCATCTGTAAAAAGCCTGGAGTATATAGGCAAACATTTTAGAACAAGACCATATTACAGAATGAGAGAGTTATACAATTCTCTGGACTTTGGAACATGATACCTGGCCACACACAATCATATAATGATGTAGGCCACTTTAAACCATTTGTTACATTGATTGATATACTTTAAGATGAGGACAATAAAATAAACCTTTATCAGTTAGAGCACATCCCCACCCCAACCTGGAATGCATGTTTGGTACTCCAGTGATGTGAAAGAGGTTTGACTCATTTGAAATGCCACTGATGAGGTAATAAGCCAGATGAAAGCCATAGGACAGTAGGGTCTAACCTGGATCCAGATGGGCTAAAACAGTGTCATAATATCCACATAAGACATACTTGAATGCAATGACTCTAGATACAATTCCATTTCACAGCCAGTTGTTGTGTTATCCAGTAAATATTGCATAGAACTAGACCTCCTGGACCGACCTTGCTCACCCCTGCCCTAGGACTTGCACTTTGAGTCATATCAGGGAGAGCAACCTTTGTGAGAAAATGTTGTTGTTTTGTCTCTCTTTCTCAAACACACACTGATTAGCAGCAACGTATCAAATTATAGGGCACACTCTATTTTGAGTATATATATTTAAACAAAAATGTCAGATTTATTTAATGTGTGCTTAATATCATGTCTTCCCTATAAACCTTCCAAAGACTCATGATTTAGTCTTTGAATGACTGTTTGAGGTCTGTATTTGTTTACCAGCAGCCCCTGGATATTCACTAACCTACTGGCATTCCATCACAATACGGAGTTTTGAATATCGTCGAGTCAAAATATTGTATCCATAATTTGGACTATCATAACTTTGAGAAGGTAAATATTTATAGGTAAATATAACTTTATTATTCTTAACTCCACTTCTTTGTACCTTGATAATGTATATCGCTTCAAGGCAGGTGGATGTGGAGATATGAGCAGTAAATCTATACTTATCTCTATATAGATTTACCTTCACCATATTGTGGTAGTCGATAATCTGGATACAATGAAATCACCAGACGATACTTAGTTGCACTACATTGTGACATACATACAATTTACTGCTCTCCCAAGGGGGAAATATCTTCTCAAATCTAGCATGATATGATTTTGAGTACAGATTCAATGACATGCCTTTTTGGGTACAATATTTACTCAGTGAAGAGTCGTAGCTGCCTTTTCACGTATTGAAAAAAGTGATCCTCCATTCAATTAAAATTGTCCATCTATGGACAAAGTCCAATTAAACTTAATATTATCATGAGTGGTGGGTATTAGTGAGACTTTAATTGGTTGTATGTCAGATTATGATTGTCAGTAATGTTTTTTTGACATAACTACCATGTCCTAAGCCTCATTTACTAAAATATGTTCCCATTGAGTGTAGATTTTATATTATGTCACTGTGGCAATATTTTTATAAACAATATTTGCAACACAGTATCTGTGTCAGATTGTATTCTGACTATGATATTAAGGCACCATCCCTTCTATTGTTTTATCCAAACTGGTGATTTGGGAGCAAGTGAAATGTAATTGACATTTAGCGATGGATGATGCTGAAATAAGTGCAACTACACTGATTGCTATGAGGCTGGGGAACAGAAAGAATGATACACCATTGAAAGGTCAAGCAATTTGCGCACCACTGGTAGCAAAACTGCGTGTATATTGCACAGAAATTCTTCTCTGACAGTACCCTGTTTGACTTCTATATTTACTGCCTAGTCCACCCAAAGAATATGGGACCTATTCACATACTGCATTTTGTAGTATGTTTAGAAGTACTACAATAGCTCTAAACATATTACAAACTGCTATCCACAAACTTATGTGTGGAAGTTCTGCCTCCATCTTTCCTATCTATTTCTGTGTAGCGATCTCCACCCATCTGCAGAGTCTCCACACATGCAAGTATACGGTTTAGTGGTAAATGTGGAGAGACACAGAGAAGTGGCTGAAAATTGGGAACTACTTACTACATAATGACAGGGATTAAGTAAGGAGGGTTTAAGGAAGGGTTGGAGGACTTAGGTTTAGACATGCACTCACCTACAAAAGAGCTAGCCCATATCTATTTAATAACTGCACTTCTAAAGTTACTACAGCCAAAAAGGACCCGACACAGTTGTAACTGTACTCTAGTTCAGAGCTGGAGTAAGTTCAGCACCAGACATGGCGAACCACTTGTACTGCAACACCCTCCTATAGAAAATAATGGAGGTAGGGACTTAAAATAAAACGCAATAGGAAATAAAATGTTAAATTAAATTACATTATTTAATCTAGTTAAAAATGTAGATACATTTAATTCAATGTTGAAAAAATCTAAAAGCAAGACATATTTTGATTTAAATTTTACATAGTTCAGTATCCAATTTTAAATGTAAAATTAATGTAACGGTAATTTTTATTAAAAAATAATTAAATTACTTTATAATATTTCTAGACATCACTCTTAATGTTTTAATAGAATATGTATATATTTTTTTTACTTTGTGTGAATGCTTTTGTAAATTAAACTTCAGAAAAACAATTTTGATTTAATTTAATATATTTAAAATAATTAAATGTTTAATTCAAATTAAGCTATTAATGCTCTAACATGTTTAAATTGATCTAAAATTTAAATAAATGCATAACATTATTTAACATTAACATTTTAAATTCAAATATTGTTTCTAGTTTATTAAATGTTTACACTTTTCCCTGAACTTTACCATATGGATAACTCTGCCCCAGTGGCAGAGACCTGCGCCTACATATGAAAAGTTACAGGAAGTAACTTAACATTGTTAACTTATTTTCCACATAAATATGACATTAATATAAATATATTAACATAAATAAAAAGTATTTTTACTACTTATTAAAAAAATCCTGCCTAATGTAAAGTATTTATATTCACTTATTATGTATTACAAAATACAGAAGGTTATGTAGAATTAACTAAATTTCCTTTACATTCAATTTAAATTATAAACATTTTTTAAAAGTCAAAATAAATTATTTTAATTTATCATTAGTTTCTATGGGGTTCCATTTTAAGTCCTTGCCTCTATTCTTTTTCTGGGACTGATGTGGCTGATCCTTGTGGAGGGGGCTTCATGACAAGCTGCGTGATCCTGCACCTTCATCAGACTTGTCCGGAGTCCACATCCACTAGTCAGCAACAGGCTCTGCAGCATATGTTGCTATAGAGCGCAAAATGGCCGCTGGGAAGGAGCTCCTCAACAAAGCTCCCGGACACTAGGATCACCAACAAGGTGCAAATCCCTGCTTGCCCCCCCTGCACACCCCTTGTTGCCGTTCCCCCACCGGTCCAGGCAAAAAGAGGTATGAAGCTGGATTCAACGCTGCCGCCATCCACAACAAAATCGAGAAAGTAGCCGGACGGAGGACCGAAGTTCCGAAACCGAAACTGGAAGTCCCTGGGGCCCGGACACTAGGATCACCAACACTCGGTGGAAATCCCTGCTTGTTCCCCCCCCTACACACCACGTCTGCCACTCCCCCACCACTGGACCACGCAAGAAGGAGGACAGAAGCCACACATACTGCTGTTGCCATCAGCTAATAAGCCACAGGGATACTGGACGGAGAAGCGAAGCCCCGGAACGAATCTGAAAGTTCCTGGGGCTCGCAGGCTCCCACCGCCCTGTAAACCGGCTGTGGACACCCTGGCGACACAAGAACACCGGAGGAAAGAAGAAAAGAAAAGAAAAAAAAACGGCAGGGGGACCACAAGAGTGCTCCGACCCCCACTGCCCGCAGAAGAAGGATCGGAGCCCAGCAAAATGCATGAAGAATCGTGTTCCGGACCCCTATTTATGCTCTTCTGGGGAAAAGAAGAAAAATAAAAGCTCCGATGCACTCACCTCTGGGCAAATCCCTCATTGGCCCCGCTTTTGAGGCAGGAGCAGCAAAGGAGAAAAGTGGTGCAGAGACTCCTGGACAGCACCGACCCTCGCAGCCCTCGGATGCCTGACACCAAAATGGCCGCCCCGACCAGACTCCATAAGCCGGATCCACGACACCGCTGAGCCAGTAAGTGAGAAATAGTACTGAGGCTCTCGGATCCCCTGCGGGACTGCCTTCCTCACGTTCCTAGTGGAGAGCGACCCCCCCCGCTTATTAAAACCAGAGCTCTCACCACTCGCCTGTGCCTGTCCCCAATATGGCCGCCATGCCCGAAAATCGGCAGGAAAATGGTAAAAAATGCCACACCTAGAATCTGAACTATACCTATAATTTTCACGATAGTTGACCTGCCCCTATTGCAGCGCGACCCCCCCCACCGCCGCAACCTGTGACCTACCCCTCCTCTCCCGAGGTGCCAACCACAAGATGGCTGCCTAAAATCACCTACCCGACCTGACAACCACTAAACCGCCACCACTGAATTGCACTTTAACACCTCGGACAGGAGCTCCTCGCCACGCACTGTTTGATCCTGTTTGCTTCTGATCTGATACTTCCCCCTATCTCATCTGGTAAATTATTACCTCCTTTGAATGGAAAACACCACAGACTTGAGCTCTATGCTGCTCCGAACCCACCATCAACAGGAAGAAGGTAGAGAGACCGAACGCACGCGTGACCACCATATATTCACGCTTAACTTCCAAAGGGACGCCCAGGTACATTAACTCTCGACTGAGACGACTCCGCAATACACACCGTCCGCATCCCAATCCACCGCACCCCTGAGTTTGCCCTCTTCTACCAGCCCTAGTAACCACCCGAATCTCTCCAAACTTGAATCTCTCCATCTCTCTCCTACTACTTTCCGAAGACTCCCAGGACACAACTTACCGCCCTCCAGTATGGAGCCCGCCCCGCCCCATCCACACACAATGCCTCCCGACACGACAGCCCACACCGCCCCTCCTCTACGAACCACGTAATTCCGCATGGCCCGAACTCCTTCGCGATCAGCTTCCCACCTGACCTCTCACCCAAAGCGAAGAAGAACTTTAAACAGAAACTGATCAGACAGCACCCCGAGTCACTTTTCGCAGACACCTACCACTGCCACTCCAAAGGAAAGGTAAAAACGGACCTTATCTTCCACACTGAGAGACACGAAGCATGGAAATCCATTTTCAGATCGCAGCTCAGCATTTCAAAAACCACCAACACCTCACACAGCTGCAAACTAACAATATCACTCCCTTACCGATCAAGGCGTACTGGAAATACCACGGTGACCATCTATTCCAACGGCACCGTCCTGATACAAGCCAACTGCGACAATCTAGAGGCCTTTGACACCCTCTTCCCCTCTCTCCGGAATGCACCCTCTCACACCCCCCCTCCCCTCCCGCCCCTACTCCCCCCCGGAGGAAACGGACCAGCCGTCTGAACTCAGCTACCGCTTCGGCACTCACTAACAACAGCACACACCCCTCACCACGCGGCATCCCCCCACCACCCCCAGAGAGAACATTTCCCCTCCACTACCCCTGTCCGGCTCTCACCCCCACCTGACACCCACATCTCCGGTACTCCCTAGCTACCCCGCATGCCCACCTCCTCACAACACCCCCCGCGCCTCCCCCAGGGAGAACAGGAACCCTCAACCCCCCATCAGCTCTCACCGCCACCCGCCACCTACCGCTCCGATACTACCTAACAACCCCACGCGCCCCCGCCACACGACTTCCCTCTCACCACCCCCATGAATAACAGGACCCCCTACTTCCCACCCTCGGCTCTCACTCCCACCCACCACTTGCCGGCTCTCACCCCCACCCACCACCTGCCCCCACCCACCCCAACCCACTGCGAACAACTTGAGCACCCACCTCCCCACACCCTTAGGCAACAAAGCAACTACACCCCAACAAGACCCCTCACCACATGACATCCCCCTCACCACCCCCATAGAGAACAGGACCCCCTACTGCCCTCCGCTGGCTCTCATCCCCAGCTGTCCCCTGCCGGCTCTCACCCCCACCCGCCACCTGCCCTCTACTCGCTCCAACTCACTCCGAACAACCTGAACACCCATCCCCCCGAACCCACAGGCAATATAGCTCCCACACCCCAACAAGTCCCCCGCCACCCTGCACTCTCGGCTACGCCCAGATCCCACACGGATAACACAACCAAATCTAGGCTAACTGTCTCCCTAAGATCCTCTCTCCCCAGACCCGAAACCGACAACACAGCCACCACTAAGCTGCCCAACACCCTGAGACTCTCCCCCCCTAGGCCCAACACACCCACACAGGTTCAGTCCCCTTACCTCAACAAATTAGAGACTGAGCAGCGACTCTCCATGCTGGAAACCCAGATAACAACTATAATCCGTGGCCTGAGTGAAATCCTAGACAACCTCGCACCGCCCCAGCATTCACATCACACCCACCCCTCCACCACCCAGACACAACCCAGACCGACCACTGTCCCTCCCCAGAGATGGGTAGCTAACCCCCCCCAATCTTACTCAGAGACCAAAAAGAACCAGGGACGCTATGTCTGAGAGCGACGCAGCGGATCTCGCCTCCTCGTACGACAATCCTATTGTTGTCACCCTCCAATCCAAAATTCAGGTGATCACCGGACTTGGAAGAGACCAAGCCCCTCCAAACTCACCTAGGCCACCGACCACCCGCACTAACATCCCCACGGTCCCCCTAATGAAGAAACCCAAAACAGAGACGACCCCCACTAACTGCATGCTCATAAACTGCAGATCAGCCACCAAACATGCCACTGAACTAGCAGAATCCATCCTCACGCACGACATAGACATAGCATTCATCACCGAAACCTGGCTTAATGATTCCTCCCTTCCACTCCTGGACACTCTCGTCCCCCTGGCTTTACAATCACCAACAAAGACAGAAAAGACCAAAGAGGAGGAGGCTTAGCAATCATCCACAGAGACAATATTTCCGTGACGGAAACAGACTCCTCCAACTACAGCACCTTTGAGTGCCTAACTGTCAACATCAACACTTGCAACAAAAACCACTTACCTGCCACCTTATTTACCACCCCCAGGCAACTCCACCACTTTCACCGAACACCTGTCGGACCTGATTGCCCACTACTCACTACGAGACGCGAACAACCTTATTCTGGGCGACCTCAACCTACACTGGAACGAAGATAACAACCCGCTTATCCAAAACCTGAGTGAGTTACTATGCAACAACAACCTCACGCAACACTGCACAGAAACAACTCACAAAAAAGGTGCAACCCTAGATGCCATCATAGCCAACCGCGACACGGTGACGATAAACCACACCCTGCCCGTAGATTGGTCCGACCACCACTTAATCCTCTTCCACCTCACACAGCCAGCCACTATACAACCCCCCACCCAAGAACAGCCCAAATGGACCAGAAATCTCAATCAGATCAACATGACTGACCTGGAGGAAAAAGTCAACTCCCTCCTCACTACCTCCTCGGATGATCTATCCATAACAGAACTCACTGACCACTACAACACATCCCTGACATCCATTCTAGAGCAGATAGCCCCCCTGAAACTAAAAAAAAACAGGAACATCCCATCCAGATCCTGGTTCAATATGGACATCAACATCGAAAGGAGACAACTTAGAGCGAAAGAAAGACTCTGGAGAAACAACCTCTCCGCAAGCCTTCTAGAACAACTCAAAGCAGCTCGGAGAAAATACAAAAAACACATCCGTAATGAAAAAACCAACTTCTTCTGCTCCGCCCTGGACAATGCAAAAAACAGGCCCAATGAACTATTTAAAATCATCAAGCATCAAACCACCAAGCCCCCGTTCCTCCCACCCAGGCCTCCAAGGAACTGTGCGAAAACTTCGCCATCTTCTTCGAAGAAAAAATCTCCAAGATTGAACACTCGCTGGAAACCAGCACCAACCCTGCCTGCCAAAGCCTGCCCCCAGCTCCAATAGAAAGCACATGCCTACACCACACAAATACATGGAAGTCCTTCAATCCCATCATGGAAGCCGAGATTATCAAGCTAATCTCCACCTCCAAACCCGCTTCTCACGTCCTGGACCCTATACCCACTCAACTGACCAAAAAACTTAAACTCTCTATAGCCCCGCTCTGGTACAGAATCATCAACAGCTCCCTGAGATCCGACATCATACCTGAATGCCTTAAAGTCGGCCAAGTAACGCCACTACTAAAACAAGCATTGGCATAGCCAATAGGTCTCGCTTTTGGGACCTTATAAGTATTTAGTTATGCAGCACAATATCCTTGGTGCAACAACATCAACTGTTGCATGGGTAAACACTTATAAGGTCCCAAAAGTGAGACCTATTGGCTATGCCAATGCTTGTTCAGTTTGATATAGCGCAAACACAAGTACCAGTTACATTACACAAGAACATATTCATGTTTTGAATTACAGGATGTTGAGCCAACGTGAGGCTCGAACCTGTTTTCTCAGCTTGAAAGTCGGCAGCTCTAGCCTTATCAACAAACACAGCGGAACCTGTTTGGGTTCCAATCAAACAGCACAGCCATTTCAGAAACTGAATGAATCAAATCAATCAAGTTCTCCATTTTATCTTCATTTAAACTCTGTGCTTACTCCATTACTTTTTTTAATATTCCTTATATTCCATGTTTTCTTCAATTGATTTTATTCATTCCGTAACCATGCCAGACTTTTCACATCAACGAAAGGGACACCGAATAATTCCATATGTTGCGTTTTTATTTTAAAATAACCCAATGCATTTCGGGAAGCCATCTTCCCTTCCTCAGGGGTATCTAAAATGCAAAATTAAAACAATTTTCATGAAGATTGCCATCAGCATGAATAGTACATTTAGACATCAACCATGTATTTGCATTCATTTGCTTTACTACCTCTATGTTGAACTCATTGATACTACATGCACCCCTCATAGTGCTAACCTGATACATCATTGTTACATTGACTGGAGATTTAAATTCTACACCCAAACCCTTGGGTGGGCTCACGGATATCTCCCATTGAGACCTCCCGTTTCATGATGTTATCCTTCCCACTTCCACCCATATTCTACAATTGCTTATGCCACAACCTCACCCACAAGAGCGGAAGCATTTTCAATATTTTATACATCAAAGCCATAGTTGTTGCTTATTTATCTTATGCAATTTACAACTATTGACAAAGCCAGTAGCCCTGGCTTGTTGTAGGCGTAATATTACTTGATGTGTTATATATCTGGATCAGGGGCGCAACTAGACCCGAACTTCGGGGGGAGGCTAACACTCCCAGCCAGGGCTGGCCCTAGCACTGGTCGCACACGGTGCAACAGTCTTTTTTGGCACCCCCTCCCCCATTTCCTCCTTCTCCATGAATTCCCTCACTACCACTCACCAACAACGCACCTCATCTCTCTATAGCACCTTTCTGACAAACATTTCTTTTTTATAGTGCTACTCATAGTTTACTCACACTCAGTTCTGTGATCTGCATGGTACACATTCTTTGAAGAAGGCACATTAACCCTCTGCGCTGTGTGGGGGGCAGGAGTGCCCTTGTGAGTGCACGGTGAGTGATGAGACAGTGCGAGAGTAGGGTAAGAGGAGTGACTGCAGGGTGAGTGAGGTGACCATATGAATTTGGGTGCGGAGTAAGTGCAGAGTGGGACGAATTAATGCATGGTTAGTGATGGGCTTGTTTGAGTGAGATTGCAGATTGAGCAGTGAGGGGGACAGGTGAGTGAAGTGTCACTTGAGTGCAAGGAGAGTAGTGTGCTCGTGTGACTGCAGGGTAAGGTACAGGGTGAACAGCATGAGTGCATTGTGAGTTCAGAGTGATCACTGTGAGTGCAGGGTGAGCGAGTGAATGATGTGAGTGCATGGTGATCAGTGTGAGTGCATTGTGATCGCTGTGAGTGCAGGGAGAGTGTGAAAGGGAAGGGTGAGAATGAGGAGTGAGTTGTCTGAATGCAGGGTACATTCCCAGACACATGAAGTAACTCCGCATGTTATTGACGTCGGTGTAGGGTTTCAGATATAAGTTAAACTATTGCTATTATGGCATTAATCAGGGCTCGAGGGAAGAAGAAATAAATATTGTGCTGATCCTGCAACAAACTTCCAGTCTTATGATTAGAGTTGCCAGCTCATTATTTTGATGTCCCAGATGGTACAAAAATAAACAGTCACCTAAAGCCGTAGTTTCAGGACTTATCTGTGCATACTTCGAACAGCAAATATAAATAGAAAGCACTTTGAATTGTGTTCTAGGGCTGCCTGAATGATCCATGACTGATAACCAGAAAAAAACTAAGCCTCCGTATCCAGTTTACAAAGGTATGTAAACATGCAAATGGTCATTAAAGACCTGTGAAAAACTCGGCCCTGACGTTAAAAGACTCTAGACACTGCCCAGCCGAGCCCACAGCAGCTCGAGCTGCAGCAGCCGGGGCTCAGGCATACGACTTGGGGGGGGGGGGAGCAGACGCATCAAAATACCAGTGGGGCAGCACACTATGCTAAGTACAGATTTTTAGCTTACGTATTTTAAGCCACGCCCTTAATTACATCAGCAACGCCCCTATGAGAGACCCCCAGTTTTTTCATCCCACTGAAAGCCCTGAGCTATATAAAAGTGCAAGAAAAAAAAAAATCTAAATGACATATCAAAATAGTTTTACGTGCGACATTGTTACTGCAGCATTTACTACAAAAAAAATTCATAAAAATGAATAATATTGAAAGTGATGTATCATCCAAAACTGGCATTAGAAAAAACGTCAAAATCTTGAAAGGTTACAGGTTTATATGCTAGTTGTGTCACTCGGTACTGGGAAAGAGGTTTGCATCAGTTGTTAAAACTATATGTATAAAAGTTATCACTCACTTGAGTATGATTGTGCCGCCAATAGCAGTGCCTACCATGGACAAGGGCAACAAATGCTTGTTCATGGTTGGGTGATCAGAGCATACCTCGAATCCCACTTATGTCTATCTTGCTTTCCTTTTCCCGTGATCCATAACCCATGCTGAAATGCGCGCGCGTGCGCAGTGAGGCTTGACCCTATGGGGTTAAATACTCTATCTACTATATCATTGCTGAGGTCATGTTACCGCCGGTGTTCCAGCGTCGTTTGTCTGGCCCAAAGAAGGCACCCAACCATGGTCTAATGTATGAGGAAGATGTCTATACATGATGTAGCTGTTTATAATACAAAAGAGTACCTGAAACGGACAAACATTTTTTTTTCAAATTTGCACACCGACCCCACAATTAATTCAACTCTTAGAAGTCTTGCTTAACTGGTAAATAATTGCAGAAGCACAATTGGTTATCAGCATCAACAATTAACTTGTTCTAAATCTTAGTTTAAAAAATATTGAAGGCTAGTAGAACATGGGCAACCAGCACCATTCCAATATGGCCAAAAAGTTAACACATGACGGCTGGCTTACTTGCCATCACCGGCCTACGAAATTAAACGACAGCCATCTTCCAATGGAGTCGTTTAAAATCACTGAAGTAGGAAAACGACAGAAAATTGGGTTAGTCAGGCAAAGGATTATATTTACTCAATAAAACAATAACACATTGCGTTTAAAACGATATATTATTATTAAACTTGTGCTTGGTTGCTGGCTTCCCGCAACAAATATGAGATAGCAAGATAAACACACATAACACAAAGATGAAATCAGACCAGCATTAGGAACGCATGTAAATAGTTAAGCAATCTATGATTTGCTGGGCCAACAGAGGTCAAGTCCCGTACACGGGCATTTACCTAACGAAGATGCATTATTATTTTTAATGTGCTTTTTGGATAGCATCGATCCATAAAACATGCAATGCACACTAATTTACAAAACAGTAATCCAAGAAAGCAGAAACTGTACAACACGGATAAAAAAAGAGTACAAGTATCAATTTGTAGTAAAGAAATAGGGTGCACAAAAGCCTAAGGACAAATTGTTTACTGCACTCAAACCACAAGCCTATGGCCATGTAATAACTGCTAGCAGAAAGGATCCCCCATCCCCCGCAAACAGGCGACTACTTCATAAGTATGTATTTTAATCATAATACTTTTGTAAATAAATACTTTTTGTCAATGGTTGTATACCTAGCGCCCTACATAGGGGAAATAGGCGCTATATAACTGTTAGAATACCCAGACCTTCCAATAAACAAGTGTTCACGTGTCGCACGGCAGCAGGGGGAGGGGGGAGAGGAGGGGGCCTGCGCGATTCCCTTGCGGGAGCGAGCGGCGCCAGGAGCGATAATTGCTACCATATGGCGCCGCTCGCTCCTGCAAGTGAATCGCCAAACGTGCACGCGTTGCCATTGAAGGCAATGGAACGCGTGCACGTTTTTGGCTGAAAAGCCGAAGCGATTCCAAAAGGTCTTTTTGCCTAAGCAGCGCACGCGCGCTGCGTAGGCGAGACCTAAAAACCAGGCCTTGATTGCATGGACCTGAACAATTTCAGACCCGTCTCCAATCTCCCCCTCCTATCCAAAATACTCGAGAAATGCGTCCTTTCACAACTGACTCAACACATGGACAACATCAACCTTCTTGACCCCCACCAATCGGGATTCAGAAAAGGTTACAGCACTGAGACGGCGATCCTCAATATCACAGATGACATCCATAAGTCACTGGACTCCGATCACTGCTGCCTTCTCATTCTCCTCGACCTATCAGCAGCCTTTGACACGGTAGATCACCAACTTCTCATCAAGGCCCTACAAGAAAGGGTAGGTGCCGATGAGATGGTCTTCCGCTGGTTCACCTCCTTCCTCCAGAACCGCTCGCAAAGGATAAAAATTAAAAACTTCACCTACGACCTCCACCCCGTCAGCAGAGGTGTCCCCCAAGGCTCAGTGCTCTCACCACAACTGTTCAACATATACATGGAACGCCTCACCACCATACTTAAAAAGGCGAATATCCCCTTCCACCTATACGCCGATGACACCCAGATCTATCGGGAAACTTCCTCCCCAGACGACATCCTCAGACTAAACAACACCCTAAAAGAAATTCAACACTGGCTGTCCCTAAATCACCTTAAACTTAACCAGGACAAAACGGAGATCCTCCTCATCTCCAACAAAGAAGAGAACCCACAAATCGCAGAATGGCTTAAAGCTATGGATGCTCTAAACGGCAATCTCACCCTGGCTAACTCCGTAAAATTCTTAGGAATCACCCTAGACCCTAAACTGGACATGACCAACCACATCAAAAACTCTGCAAAGACTGCCTTCCTCAACCTAAAGCTTCTCTACAAAATTAAACCATTCATCTCTACTAAAGACCTCAAACAAGCCACCCAATCACTGGTGCTATCCAGACTCGACTATGGCAACGCAACCTTAACCGGCACCACAAAATCCCACCTGGCTCCCCTCAAAACAACCCTCAACGCAGCAGCCAGAATGGTCACCGGAATCAGAAAATATGACCACATTTCACCAGCACTAAGAGAACTAAAATGGCTCCCAGTCGAACATTGAGCTAACTTCAGAACGGCCTGCCTCACGCATAAAGCCCTTCACACTGGAAAACCGGACTATCTGGCCGCTAAACTCAAGAGGGCCTGGCAGACAAGAAACCTCAGGAGTTCGAACTCCCTCCTTCTCATCCCCTTGAGAACACGCAAACACAAAACTGCCGCGAGGTCATTTGCTGGAATGCGCCAAAAATCTGGAACTCCATCCCAGCAGATATCAGAACTATCCCGTCCTTTACAAAATTCAAAAAACACCTAAAAGTCCTCCTCCTCAACCGCTCCCTCCCGAATGGATAGCCGCCGCCCGCACGCTATCCCTGACGCCGATGCTCTCTGACTCTACATCGCTCAGATCCACCTCAACCCGCTTCAAGACAAGTGTGCAAATAATTAAGCTGCCTCAAGACCTCAGACTACCTCAATAAAGCATTCAGCGAGGCTACCTCAGGACTCAACCACTACCTCAAGAAGCCTCAGCACTCTTGGACTGCCGAACTTTATGTTTTTAAGACTGCTCTACTATGTAACTATTATGAAACACTGTTGTAAAGCGCTCCGATACCCCCGGGTCAGGTCAGCGCTATATAAAACTCCATAAATAAAAATAAAAAAATAAATATATACAAGCATTCACCAATGGCTTCCGCATCAGCTCCTTAATTTGCTGGGTCTGGTGGCTTAGTGGACTAATGCATCCACTGATGGGGCCTGTGTTTGACTTCATGGTCACAGGTTCAAATCCTGGTGGGTCGCCTCAGCCATTCATCCTTCTGAGGTCGATAAAATGAGTACCGTTGGGTAACAATAAACATCCGTTATTCAGCGCCAAGATACCCTTGGGTGAATGAGTGCTTTACATATACGCATGATATGTGGGTGGTGGGGTCATGGTTAGAGACTAATTTGCAGCTTTTTCAGGTCTTATAATTGTCACGATATGTTCACCCTTTGTACATTCTTGTTAAGGGTATTCTAGAATCCGTCCCAGTTATTGGGAGGCTCTGTAAGTTATTTGTGTCATTGGCTGCTGTATTGTCCATAATCTACAAACCTCTCATCTGAAAGTCAAGCTAAATGTGCTCACTTTAACAAAGACAGTATCTTGTTTAGGTATGACTCCCATTCACAACATAATGAACTGCTGCATCTAATAGTGGTTACACCAATACTTGCATGCATGGTTCTGTAACCTTCATCTCCCTGGTAACCATAGACACCATGTTACCATTCCATTCCATGATATACTCCTGATTTTCCCAGGCACCTGTAACCGAGTTGAGTTTGAAGTGTAACCTGCAGAGCACGTTCTCCAGTGAGTCTTTACACTACTGCATTCTTGCTTTGCCCACCAATATAAATAATTGCTATGGGTGATACTTGACAAACAAAATGACTGACTCGAAGTTAGGGATAGTCTCCATTCTTCTCAAGATGGATTTCGCAAGAAGATGTTCATAATGCATGATGTGGTGGTGCTGGTGCTATGGGCTTGAAAATCTCTTCTGAAGTATGTATTTTGCGAAGGGCCTCATTATCACATATCATTGACTACTCTGATATTGTTTTTCAATACTCATACATAATGGCAGTTGGCCCACAATGTTTACACCTAATACTTCAACTACAAAGCATTGCCTCTCAATTAAGTCTTGTGTGCAACAGCAATACTTACTGGGACCTACACTCTTGTGGTTGCTATAATCACTTTCTCACCTAAATGTTGCCTCTATTTGATAAGAACGCTTTAATGTGACAAGGAATTAGTAATGGTTGGCTCAACGAACACCTTAGCTCCTTATGCCATTAAGGAGAAAGTGTGATTAAATAATAAAAATGTTAATATTTGGAACCAATATCCATTGTGGTAAATCATTCATTATTAATAATGACATTGCTACAATAGAGTTTAAGTTCGAGATAACTTTGACCCTACCTATAATCACAAAAATAAACTCTATAAAGACACTAAGGGGCCGATTCCGATCCCGGCCGGTAGGGCACCGAATCGGATTCGGCTTAACCGGATCCGATTCGGAGCCCTCTTTCCCGACCGATTCGTACGTGCGTCCGGCCGAGCGAGTACGATGCGAGCGCACGCGAAATCGCCGACCGACTTGTTCGCGGGTCCGAAGCGCTCCGACCGACTCGCACGGACACGACTCGCACCGCGCAATGGAGACGTTCCCTGGCCGGGCAAGTACGATGCGCGCCTCGAGCAGTCCGACCGACTAGCGCCGTCCGGCTCGAAGGAGCTGTCGGAGCCGGACTTTGGGGGTCCGTGTCGGACCCCCATGTACGCGTAGCCGCGTGAGTCGCACACAGGGGGGACCCATGGGTCCCCCCTACCTGTGCATGTACGCCGCGAGTCGCTTCAAGGCGTACCCGCTGTAGGGGGCACCCTTGTTCGCCTCGCACCCATTGAGTCAATGGGAGCCCGCGTCCGCGTTGTACGTCCGGCTCCCATTGTCTTCAATGGGAGTCCGACCGACTCGAGTCCGATTGCATGCGTGCGCATTGTACTCGTTCGGTCGGACTGCCAGAGTCCGATTCGGTCGGAAATCTCTCCGGGTCCGGCTCGGTCGGAGAGATTTCCGGCCTGAATCAGAATCGGCCCCTCAGTAATTAGCTTGATAGCTTTAACCACAGGCATGGCCGCTATATATGGTCAAATATTCATATGCCATGACCTATGGTTTATAGTTTAATTAAATATCCTTAGATCATTGATTACTGGGAAAGAAGTGAGTAGATTAAAACTCATCCTGATTAGACCTTCAACCTCAATAGAGAATTCTAAGGCTAGGTAGGTTGAGGGTTATATGACAGAATACTAACTACAAAAACAAAGTGATATAAAAACATCAGAATGATCGATTTTACATCCTAATAATGTAAAGTAAAAAAATATCGACAACCAAAATATTGTGGTCCAAAATATCAACAAGATACCGGTAATTATATATATTTCATTGTAATTAACAGTATTTTAATTTATAATAATAGTTACTTTTTTGTAAAACAAAATATAGTAAAATAGCAAAAATAAAGATCTAAATATTTATTAATCAACTTTAAAAAACAAATATCTTTCAATATGTACATTAAAATGTAATATATAATATGACTATATGTCATACGTGCATAAATATTATGAATCATTATTTAGCTATACATAATTACATATTTATTTTGTGATTAGAAATGATATTATTAATTTAAATTAAATATTATAACCCAATTTGCAAGACATGCTTGCTAATTGCTAGTTTGCCGGTATGTGAGGACTTGTGGCGGTGACTCCTCACATAAAAAGACAGGCCTATCCTATCTTTTTACGTGTGGAGTTCTCCACCCGAAAGTCTCTGCAGTCGCAAAATTACTTTTAGTAGAATTAAAATCGTAGTTTGTGAATGCAAAAAATATAGTGATCTTACACACAAGTGCAAGTTTACCTTTGTGAATCAGGCCCTGAGTCTTTCAAACGCAGAATATGCCGGTCTCATGGCTACCACCGCCTGCATTTAATATATGAGAGTTCTTGCTGATGATCTTCTGGATCCTTGTAGCCAAAGGATCATATGTGTTGTCACTACAGTGATGGCGTCCAAGCTGTCCCTGATATGGGGTTCCACCAGAGCTTCATGGGGAGTGGTCAGTTAGTGATTAAAGGCTCCACACACCACCTGGTTTGGATAAGCTCATTCACGAAGAAATGTGTTCAAATTCATTGGAATAGGAGGTGATACCACAATTTCTGAGGTGGAACATTTGACAAATTACTTGTCAGCTTTCACCTGTATTATCAGTAATAAAAGCATTTACATCAACCTCTAATTGTTGGATTAAATCAGCTCTGTGTACTGCATATTCATTAGTGCTTCAAAATCTGTAGGCTTGGTACAGAGCAGGTTGTATGCCAGAATATTGAGCACAAAAACATTGTGCTACAAAAATATCGTAGCAGGTTAAGGAAGGGAGGGGCATGCAATGTGTAGATCTTTAAGTGCTGCAACTCGGTGAATTCATTCTACTTTCTTCTCACACTATAGGTTAGGTTCGGGCAATAACATTTTCTCTAGAGTGTGGACCTCAACAAGTTAGTCCGGGATAAGGAAAGAATATTAGATTAAACACCATTAGCCTTGCAGTTGCGCAACACTGTTCAGCCATGCAGGCACCCACTGGCCACTAAATACAGCAGTATACAATGTATAAATATCAGTAGGCTCGCTGAAATGACCATACATGTGTGCACCTGAATTTTATGCGAGAGACCCCTTGGTAAACCTAAGTAGGTGGTGTAATTTACTGGGCGCATTTTCTGTAATGGAATGCATAAAAACAACATGCTTCAAAACGAAACTGTTGCAATTTGCCACCACCCACTGTTACAGTGGGAGGAGAGAGAACAAAATGAAGCTAACATGAATGCTAAGAAAGGTTAAGTATGGCACAGACGTCTAGATTTACCTTTTAAATGTATGATTGAAGGTGACAGAAGAGGGGGTCAAACCAGATTATCTACGGGGGAAGGTGAAAGTTTTCACGCTTAAGCTCTGAATATAGGAGGCTTTTTCTGCAGCAAAGGGCTTAGTGAATATCTCTTTATTGACACAAATAGCAATGAATGAGTCATTTGGTAAACAAGTACGTTTTTATTCATTTATTTCCCAGGGATTTAAAAGTGATGACATGGCCATACTCAATTTGCGCAAAATGTGTTCACAATGACAAAACTAGAGGCTAATTATAAAAATATATTGTCACGGCTATTAGTAAGCAGTTGAAAAATTTGTTGCCGTACTTTGCAAAAATAATTGAGTTTTGTTAGAAGGCTGTGTCATCCTGGAATGGAGGGGCCTTGGGCGATGAGAGCATAAAGGGATTTTTTAAATAATTGTTCCCGTGCAGATGTATTTTTGACTTAGCTCTATGTGGTTAATACTGGTTAAGCTGCTAGGCGTGCAAGTTTGTGCAAGATAAAGAAAATAAGCACAAGGGCACTGTTTAAAAATGTTGGAACTTGTAGGTCTTGACTGCTTGCTAGCCCATGACTGGAATGTCTTTGTTCCTGAGTCATAAACTCTTTATGGCATGAAATGTGTTATTTTTTGCAGATGACTGTCAATGATTCCAATAAAGATTTTGCATTTTAACGTTTAAACTGTGCATTCACGGTGCGAATCAGTTACATCATATGTTTAAAGAAAGAATAATTCTGATTATTTCATAAACCAGGGCTTGCATTTTTGCAATTAATATTTGCAAGTGGATGTTCTTGTACACCCCAGAAAAACATCCTAGGGTTGTTTTAGATGTGTTCCTTAAATAACTGATTGTGTCTGAATTATTAATTAAAATACAAATCATTGTTACTATGTCAAAAAAAGATAAAAAATAATGGCAGATGCACATTTTGATGGGACAAACTGAGTGATAGTATATGAATATACTACAATATACAAAAAAGGATGGATGGAATGCTTAAATGAATTTCAGCCACTGGCAATTACTCGGGCCACATCCCAGTCCATCGTTATTTTGCACACCATACCACCTCAAGTTGGACCTGGTTTGGCAGTTCAGGCTGTACTGGTCCCATGAGGTGCAGGGTCACGACTGATTTGGATATTACTGGGTGCAAACCTTGCTGGCATGGAGAGCAAAAGAACAATGGGTTGGAGAGTTAGCCCGAGCTAATGCCAGTGGTTAGACATATTGCAAGCAGCCTCCCATCACCTTTTGTGTGTTTCCTGTACATCCCTAGGTGGCCAGACATGGGACCCGTGTTCACTGTGACACTGGAACCAAGCTGTACCCAGCTGGTGAGTCTATAACTAGGGCGAAACTGGTCCTGGGTTGCTTGTGTTCCGGTTCAGGGAGGACCTGGCTTGGAAGTTTGGGCTGGAATGTTCCAATGAGGAGCAGGGTCAAGACTAATTTGCAGATGACTAGGTTCAAACTGAGGTGGCATGGTGAGCAAAAGAACGATAGATTAGAGTGCTACTCGAGCTATTGTCAGTGGCTAGACTTATTTCAAGCAGAGTTCTATAGGCTTTTGTGTGGTTCATGATCGGATATGAAAGCCAGGTCTGGTTGCTCAGTGGATGACTGCAACCCCTCCAGTGGTCTGTGTTTGACCTCACAGTCATAGGTTTGAATCCAGTCAGACACACTCATCCTTTCATAATTGAAGGTATATAAAATGAGTATCATTGAGTTAGGTGACAATGAGTATCTGTTATCTGCCAATAGCACCAAGATACAACTCAGTGTAGAATGTGTGCTTTACAAATGAGCCCCTTATCTTATGTTATGCATTGTAAGAATGTTAAAGACAGTGGTATTTTTTAGGGCAACAACTAAAGTGTGATATCTATGGGGCAGAATATGTTAACTTAGACATTAATTGAATTTATTGAATATACTTCCAGTGTCTTCATGTATCTCTGTATTTTTATTTTATAGGTGAGTGGAGCATGGCCCTTTAATAGCTAGCATTCATTTATAATCCTACATCTTTGTTCTGCTGTTTTGTAAATTTCACTTTCAGATTTCTTTTCTCCCATCCTCAAAGCATGCGTATGTATTGGCTGGACTGGGAACCCAAAAAAACCCTGATTGCATCAGATGAGAAAATGCAGAAAATGAGCCACTACTGGATCCTTTCTATTGAGGCATGGAGTTATTCTGTCCTAGAGAACCTTTATAAAAATGTGGAACTCAACTGTGCCTTCAACTATGCATTTTGGTCAGATAGTTTGGCTGAAAAGCGATTGGTGCTACAGGCAGTTCCGAAGGGGTGTCCATGAAATATTTAAAAATATTTCTGGTGTTCCAAATCAAGTCTCTGTTATCACCATGGTTCTTGATGGGCTGTACCTCCCTTTCTCCACCGAAGAAATCCTAAGTGGGTAATTAGTGAACTTTTAATATGGTGGGACCTAAATAGCAGGTGTGAATTTTACCAAGTGAGCTCAACCTCCCTCAGAATCATTGGAGGGGGTCTCTGGTTGAAATGGGGTTTCTGGTTGGCTAGGGTATGCACCTAAGCCAGGTAGAACCTACCACTCTAGTCAGTGTAAGGGAGTTACACAACCAAGATAACCCCTGCTCACCCCCTTGGTAAATTGGCACGAACAGTCAGGCTTATCCTAGAGGCAATGTGCAATGCATTTGTGCAACATGCACACACCAGTGACACAATAAATAACCACAAGAGAATCCACACAATTTTATATAAAAAATATCTCATGTATTGTATGTAAACATTTACCAAAATCACATAAACCAATATTCACTTTGCCAACTAGGCAATGTCATGACATCACAGTTAGTGCAATAAAGTAAAGAATTATAGGTTGCGCACGTCATTAAAAACCTCTTCACTGTACATATTATGCAGGTCCTGAAATCATACTTGTTATCCTGTTATTGCAAGGCAGAAACAACATACATCATAAATCAGGGAATAAAATGCAGCAGGTAGGTTAGGGAGAGAAAACATGAAACACTGTCCATCACTAGTACATAAACCACCAACTCAATTATAGGGCACCAATACACTTGCGGAGTGTTATACGGTAATCAGGCATTATACAGTAATTCAGGCATGGTCCTGCATGTGACCAGTTTCCATAACAACCCTTAGGGGCCTCCGTCGAGGTTTCCCCTGTGGAACACAGTCTCACTACAGCCCTACCGATCACCCAAGTCATGAGATGGAACACATGGGAGCGCCTCAGCACTATATTCCTGGGCTTACAGTATTTTTTGAGATACACAGGCCGGAAATCTCCGTCAAGGATTTACCCCGTAATGCCAACAATAACAGCTGGTCCCCCCAAGGTACATCCCTACAGGGGGAGGGTGGTACATGCAGCCAATTTCCACGGGGGAGACCTCCTCTGTAACTTGGGGGCCTGCCAGAGATAGAGCACTGTACTGAAAACACTGAGACCACTCGGGTGTCCTTCAACTGAATGAGCAGAGTGCAGCACAGTCTGCAGGGTCACTTGGGTCCCGGTTTAAATGGAACTTAGGTGACCGGCCGCATGAAGCAGCAAAAGGCAAGGTGGGGACCGCTGAGGTCTGGTCCAGCAGGAAGCAGCTCGATGTCTCTCTGGGCCCGGGCCACTTACACGAATTGTGGAGTTCCTCTGCTCCCACTCGGCCACGCTACCTTCTTGTCATCCAGAAGCGGGGCACTTGATGGGGCGGTAACCACTGACAGTCGGGACAGGGCTCAGTGCTCACAGCGCGGGTCAGGAAAGAGAGGACTGTCGATCCCCTCAAGTTACTCAAAAAGTGCTCTGTGTGCAGCGCTCCAGCCGCGCTGGTCAGGAATTCTTCCCAACGCACCCCAGCCTGAGAAGTTTTTCCTATCACACAGGGCATGCTGGAACTTTCAAAGGAGTTCCTCCAGAGCCCCTCACAGAACAGGGGGAGGGGAGGCAGGCCTAGAACCCCTGGAGAGTAGTGGGGGCATAGAGCAGGGCCCAGGCAGGCCAGCACAAGGATCCTGGTAGCAAAGTGGCAGTCTCTAAAGCACGTCAGCCCAATAAAGCAAAGGGTCCAAATGACGGTTACTCCTGGCAGCACAATAGTCCCTGGCAATGTTCAACATATAGAGCCATTAGCGTCTGGTTACAAGTCCCCATAGCGTCTAAAATCATGGGGACAGAGCCCCTGTACTTATGCTCATAATGTCTTTGATGTGGAGGTAACTTCAAACAAACTTTAGAAGTGCACAACACCGTCATTCAATTTCAGCCCTGGCTCCAGACACACTACAGGGGGGCGGAGACAGCATTATGAAAGGCAGGCACAGCCCTATTCAGGTGTAGGTGACAAGTCCTCCCACCACTCTATCCCAGGGAGACTCATCAGGATATGCAGGGCACACCTCAGCTCCCTTTGTGACTGCCTAGAATGAATGCAGAAAACAGGACCCTGTCAGCCTAACCCAGACAATGATTGGAGTCAAGATGCAAAGCGCAAAGAGTCATAAGCACCTAGAAATGCCCACTTCTAAAAGTGGCGTTTCTAAAATAGAAATAAAAAACCACTTTCACCAATAAGCAGGATTTATCACCACTATACCAAACATACCAAACATGGCAACGCTTCTCCTTCCAGTTTAGAAATTTCCACTAAAACACATATCAGGGAATTCCCAATGCAAACCTATGAGAGGAGCATCCTCACAGCAGTGAGAAACCAAATAGGCTGGTTGTCACTACCAGGACATGCCACACAACAAAGGTGCGTGTCCTACCTTTTACCTACACAGCACCCTGCACATAGGGCTACCTAAGGTCTCCCTTTATGGTGACCTATATGTATTAAAAGGGGAGTTTCAGACTTGGCAAGTGTCTTTAAATTCCAAATCACTGTGGAAGTAAACTGCAAAAGCAGGCTCTGCAGTGGCAGAGGCCTGAGACAGGTTTGAAAGGCTACTTCTGTGGATGGCACAATCAGCACTGCAAGCCCCTTAGTAGCATTTAATTTACAGTCACTGGTTATATAAAATACCACAGTACATGGGACTTACAGGTAAATTAAATATGCCAAACAGGTGCAGACCATTCTTACCACGTTTACAGCAGAGACAGCTTGCACTTTAGGACTGATCAGCAGTGGTAAAGTGCCCAGAGTCATAAAACCCACAGAAACAGGTCAGAAAAAAATACAGGAGGATGGCAAAATGTTTTGGGAATACCCTGCAAAAAGTGCCAGGTCCAACAGTCTCCCTGCTAAATTCATTGCCAAAATGTCACGGGCAGAATGTAATGAAATGGCACTTATGAAATAATACAAGACATATACCCCTATTCTCTTCCGCCTCAGAATCAGAACTGACAGTAATACTAAAACAAGAGGGAGAGGAGTAGTTAGCATACATTGACAACCAAGGGAACAGTTCAAATGCATGAGAGGAAGAGACAGAGTGGGAAAAGGAAGTGCAAGAATGGGAGGTGGAAGGGCTGTCAAATACAGTGACAGCTGGTGAGAAAACATAGTGAAGGAGGAAAGGGAGAAAAGAGTAGTTACAGTGAGGGAAGTTGTCAAGAAGGACAAGTCAATTAGAGAGAGACACATGTCTGTGTGTGTGCAAGTGTATCTGTGTGCAAGAAAAAGAGAGTCAGTCCGACATATAGGTTAGATGGTCAAGGAGGAAAAGGAAGAGTGAGAGAAAGAATGATGGATAATAGAGGACAATTCAGAAATGAAGAACAGTGTGAAAGGGAAAGAAAAATAGGGGCAATGAGAGAGAAAGCGTATGATAGAAATTGGGGGAGAAAATGGAGGTTTAGTTAGAGTTATCACCAATCTGCCAATGAGGAGGGACTGTCAGGTGATAAAGACTGCTGGAAAGGTGAGGCAATCACAGAGTTAGCAAGAACACTTGGTGAAGAGGGAGAGAGGTAAATACATTGTATGGGAAGTCAAAGACAAGGTGGGGGAAACAGCCACAGGGAGTGATTATAAAGCAAACAGAGAGAAAGAAAAGGTGGAGAAGGAATGGGAAAATCAAAATGGAAGGAGAGGGATTTGTTATTGGAGCAGTGCCATGTTTGGTACAGGACCACCATAAATGCATTGTGAAGCAGTTCCATTGTGTTTTATTTAAGCATTAGATCTGGTTGCTTTAACCCTCATGTTCCCAATACTCTTCTACTGGATTTAAAACTAAGTCTTGGCGCTCGTGGAGTTTGCAGAGTTCTGAAAAACTCCGCTCCGCTGAGCAGAGTTTTTTTCCGCACTCATCAACATCTAGTTGGCGAGCGCAAGCGCAGAAAATCCACCTCCCGGCGAGATTTTTCCTCATTTGCGCTAGTCAACGTCAAGTTGGCGAGCGCTAGCAAGGGAAATCAACCGCCAGGCGAGATTTCTCAACACGGGCGGTCAGATTTCTCAATGCAAGTGGCCGCGTATGCTCGCGACCGCTCACATTGAGAAACCGTCTGCTCGCTTTGAGAAAGCTGCCGCTCGGGTAGAAAATCTACTCAAGTGGCAGAAAGGAAGCAGCGCCCGCTTGCGCTGTGCGTGGTGCCATTCACAATAATTTCACAGCGCGGACAAACACCTGGCACTGAAAATTATCGTGAACAACATTTTTTCTAAACCACTCTGCCACTTGCGGAGCCCCGCGTAGCGTGGAGGAGTTTGTTTTGCAATTTGCAGAGTTCCGCTACGCAGAACTCCGCGAACTCCGCCCAGGCTTATTTAAAACATGCATCCTGAAGTCCACAGTAATGTAATACAGTTTTTGTCATCATCATCATGGGAGTCATTTTGGAACTGGAGAGATTTCAAAGATGCCCTTGTCTGGATTTCTTTAATTTTTGGGAAACACATTCAGTAGACAGGATCTTCATAGAGAGGTCCCCATGGGCTAGGTCAACAGGCCAGGTGACTGAGGCAAAGAGTCACCATGCAACAGTTCCTTGCACTCTTGCACTCCTAGCAAGTCACTGAAGTATACATGCTCCTCTCCAGTCTCAGAACAGTTGCAGGAGCCATGTGTGTGAATAACACCAGCAGAGAAAGTGAAACTAACTTTGCGTGTGGTGCACCAACAAAAACTGCACTCTAAAGCACATGAGTGACATAACCACACTCATACATTTAGGTGGTGAAACACCTCCCATGAGAATGCTGACCCAGCAAGGGGACCCATAACCTGTTTGCCTCAGTCAGTGGTATAGCAACTGGAGTTCTGCTTCTTTTTCAAAATTGTTTTGTCTTCCACTGGGGCAGCATGAATGGTTGGACCACTGTACTGAGGAATTTTGTAGGTGCTTGTTGTGCCCTTGACGACGAGGCTGCATGATGAAGCGTATTTCATGATCATTGAGGAAATATGGTGTTGCTTGTTGTTCAGTGTCTTTATGCAGGAGGCGTTTGTAGAAGGCAAGGGGTATGTAACGTGCACATACATCCACAGGGTTATCCACCACTTTTATTGTGTGTTGAAGATTTTAGTCACAACCTATAGATTTCTCTTGATACCTAGGCAGTGGTGGCAAACCTACCTAATCTACAAAGGAGAGGAAACAGGCAGTTGTTCCTAGATCTCTCGCTTATATCTTACCTGAATCATGGCCCACATTGTGATGGACAAACCAAGACACCTGGACCAATATATTATTGCTTTTATTATACATCACCCTACTGCAGGATATAGAAATATACATTGTGGTAGATATTATGAACACATTGGCAGTAGCAAACATGAGGAGAGTCTAAAAAATTAAAAGAGAGCATTATGTACCATGTACAGAGCCCCACTGCCTTTTGCCTCGGTTTATGCTATAGAAACACCATATGCACATACATACAATATGTTGGTTAATGTCTATTCTATACATTCCTAAGACCTATTTGGTAGTGTTTGCCATCAAGAGATATGAGATATATTTGTGTACCTTACTTCAATGCTGAAATTAACCTCAAGCTTGTTGCTAAGACGTGTCTAGGAAAGATGCCAAATGTCCTTGGAGATGTTTCTCACCGGAAGATCAGTCTTCTCTACCTGACGACAGAGCATGGTGCTCCTTATGTAGTGGTTCTCACAATGACGCATGAGAATAAGATCTAGAGATCATGACTTGTGGTGACAACAATAACGCGAGAAAATTTGGTGGAAAAACAGTCATGTCAATGGCTCACAGGCTTTTTCTACAAAAAAACATGATTGTGCATTAGTAGTGAATGCATGTGTTATGTATACAAAAAGCATAGACACACTATTGCAAACACAAGCATAATATTGTGATAATATGAATGGCATCATGCAAAACATAGGCTATTCAAAGGTGGGGGTCATTGGCTCTAGATCAGAGATCATAGAGGCTTGGCACAATGAAAAAATAACAGTGCAGACTCACCATTTTTCACACACTCTACCAGCAAGCAAACATAGGCAAACATGGAGACACATGCATGAACATTCACACACACGCACATACATGCACAAACTCACAGATGCACAAACACACACACACTCACAGAAACATGCACACTACCTCTGAGCGACCCTTCCTCTACTCTGGGAAATTCTCCTGCCTGTGCTCAGTTTGTGCAGTGCCACCCCCTCCTCTAGTCACCTATGTTTCACTACTGCCCCTATCATCATGTTACCACTATCTCCCCACCTTCTTCCCTGCTCAGGTTGGCAGCATGGCTGTTCACAGTGAAAGACTCAGGCAGGGACAAACACACAGTTGACAGAAGCATCATCCTTCCTTGGCAGGCTACAACACATTGGTCAATCTCCATGGAGCATAATTCTTGAAATTCCTGCAGTATGCTGCCTGGCGATTGGCCAATTTATTGCACAGCAGAATTGAGTACCTCAGTGACAGCGTTTTTACACTTTCGTATATACGCTGAGGGCTGGCTGACTTGAAGCATGTGCAAATATGAACATGCAGGATCAGGAGTGATGTAGGCTCCTCCATCATATTGATGGTGGCTTGCATGCCTGCCCAGCAGCTGTCAATCATCCTCCAAAGACCTCAATCTATATATCTTGCTATTCGAGTAGGACAGCTTTTAGAGTTTTGCAGGCAGATTACTCCTTCACAAATGTAACAGATATCCCTTCCACCTTATTACAAGTGCATTATATCCTATGGCACTTGTAATCAGGCGGCCGTGATATTTGTCTTGTTGTGACGGAGTATCCTGTCCGCCAAATTCTAAATTAGGCCCAAAGTCATTAACATTGACTTCTATGTATAGTTAATTGGATTGAAAGAGGCTACTGAAATGAATTCTTCCCAGAACAGTAGCAGATAATTAACTTCCCAAAAGTATACGTGTTGAAGTATGCATAACTTTATAGGAAAATGCGTATGTTGTTTATGCTTGATGAGGAGTTCCAGTGGCATAACGAAACTAGAGGCCCCAATCCATGCTACGGAACCAGTCAGGTGCTCTCAGTCCAGGGGCCTGCCACCAGTGCACAGTGCCGGATGGGGGTCTCTGGAGCTCAGGGCCCTCCCGCACCGCGGGGGCTGCAGGGTCTATTGTTATGCCACTGATGAGTTCATATTTTCGTGTGAAAATCTCATCAACCATGAACTGCTTTAGGATAACTGGAAAGATGGTATATTTGCAACTCTCTCTTCAGGCTAGTTGGAAAAGATATTGTTAAAATTCTTGTTACAAAATGTTCATACAAGCTACCTCAACCCAGTGTAACTGAAACATTTTACAGAACATTGTGTTCTTGACATAATACCTACTTTGTAAAGCTGTATTGCAAGAAATGGATAGTTCTGCTTGATAAACCTCTCTATGCTTATTTCTGCTAACGTGACAGTCACATCCTTTGAAATCAGCCCTTTGGGCTTGTCTAGAACAGCTTTTATCATATACTTGACATTGTGCTAGGAGAGAAAAATATTGCATTGTTTATGTGAATCTTCTCCAGAGCGGTTAATGCAAAAGTGTACTATTTCTTTTCAGAAATAACTTTGTTTACAATTTGTGCACTCATCCCAGTGACAATAATTTTGATTTGAAGTCCCTGATATGGAAATATTTTTCCTAGTATCCTACTAATTTCCTAAGTAGCGATCTGGTTTTATTTTTTAGTATCTCATTATAATCCTCATCTGCAAGCTTTTATATGTAGTCTAATTTGTTATACTTTTGACTTCTTCCTTACTAACAAGTCATTATATGGTCGCTTTATCTGAGCCACAAAGAATAACTACGAGATTGCATTTGCTTAACCTCTTCATAATTAACACTAATCCTCTTTGAATGCACTGATATATATTCAACGTGATATGTATGGGGGTATTCTGAATAACATTGTGTAGTGGAATAATTTTACATCATAGCCCTCGCTTGCAGAAATGGGTGGACTTTTGGCCCAGTGGTAGTCAGGTCTACTAATAGGTAGAAGGTTTGTGCCAATCAAAAAAATAAGTAGTTTTGCTTGATGGGCAAGTTCTCAGTTGAGAAGTCCTAGCTGACAGGAATCCCAGGCAAGCACCAACATCAGATATGTGTGCATGATTTGAGTGGCCACGCCCCAGTGCAAACTTTGACAGGCCCTGACAAATGCTAGCCATGTATAGCAATTCAGCATCATAAAGCCAGTGTTGTGAAGGCATGCATAACCTACATTTGGAAACGTCTGCTGCAGGTACGAATTCTGAATGGTGCAAGCAAAGGCCACGGTGTGATCTTCTTGTAATTTGCTGGTATGTACGGGAAGTCCTGGATCAGCCCTCTTTCCTCCTTTAGCAAAGTATAAATTGTGGGGAAGTACCTTTTTCTTTTCTGTCACAATGGGTGCTTCAGCATTGGCAAAGAGAATGAGTGTCTTAGCTCCACAGCAGAGGGGAAGAAGAAGACAGGAGCGAATCAGATGGACTATATTTCACAGAGGAATACATTTATGAGCAATACAGGCTTCTTAACAAGGGCATTTTATATCTCGTAGTTGAGCTAGAGCCAGTGTTAGGCAAGAACACACACAGAAGGGAGTCCATACCAACATATGTTCAAGTTCCATGCGCCTTTCATCTGGCAAGGTTTTTTCACAATTTTCGTAATGCATTGTTGCTCAAAATTAACTCACTCATAGAATTCTAAAAATATTAACTATAGCATAATTGATGTAGATGTATGGCGGTTTAATATCAACAACATTTAAGCTCTATACAAATGTCCACGTGCTCACACTTCTAAGAATGTTTAATCCATGTGTACTTTTGCCAAGCACAGTGCACTCTATTATCTTTTGTGTATTTTTGTAATGCAATCGAAAAGTAACAATGATAACCTGTTAAGTTTGATGTACATTTATTATGCAAAAAAGTATGATTTTCAAAATATGCATTTCTCTAGGATTATGTCAAAGACATACAGCTAGCAAAAGACATAAAGACCTGATTCTGCATGAATGCAGAGGTACGGATGGAGCCGGTAATAATGTCGACAAAAGTTATGAAAAAGAAATGAGTTTTGTGTTTGTAAGACACAGCTTCGAACAAAGATGGGAAGAAAACACACCTCCATTGGATTTATATTGTGTAAAAAATATCAACTTGCTGATTTATTCATTGAATTTGACTACTTTTTATCATTTCCTTTGCCTCTTTCCTGTAACTGTTTTTGTATAGTGTGCATGCAACTGCAATTTATTTTCTTTCTCCTCCTTAAGTTTCCTATTAGCACTCCCTGGGGTAACATTTTGAGTTAGAAAAATGCCTGGCTAGCAAGTGAACGAGTTGTATCTGCTATTCTTTCAATGGTTCCCCTTGTTTGTATATCTTGGAACATGCATGCTTTATTTTTAAGGACTGGGAAGTTTCATGATGTAATGATTTTCAATGTAGGTGTTTTCAGTTTTAAAATGTTAATTTTATCACCCCATTAATGCCTATGTTCAGACGTAATTGCTGTATTGGAAGCCATGTACGGCATTTTGTAAATAGACCGATTTTTGATCTATGTATTAAGGGAGCAGGATGTATATTTTTTATACGTGTCATGTAAATATCCCGGCAGGTTCCCTAACTAAGGTTAACGGGAACACTGAGGCTCTGAGGGGCATATTTCCAAGGGCATTGCATCACTTTTACCGACGTGCCGGTGGTGCAATATCCTGCACCATATTTACAAAGTGGCGTTAAGCCACTTTTTGTGGCTGAACGCCGCTTTGTAAATATGCTACCCTTTTACGCAGGCACCGTCGTGGAAGAGGCATGCAATGGGTGTTGTTGTGTGCGTTACACCACAACACCCATTGCTTTTTGATGCTGCTCCAGATTTACAAGGATGTTTAAATCTGAGTCAGTGCCAAATACTAACGCCATGCAGTAGCAGGAGTTAGAATGGCGCAATGAGGAGAAATGCTTTTATTTCTCCTCGTTCTTGCTTTTCTATGAGGATTTGCTACTTTTATGTGTGCTGCAGAATTTAGCACATATAGAAGTAACAAATCCCCATTATTGGCAGAGAGTAGCGCTGTGAAATTTGCTGCAGCACCGTGCACCACCATTTCCTTGTAAATATGCCCCTGAGGTTTACAACTGGGACATCACATTCTGAAGGCAGACAAAATCTTCAGTAGAATTCTGGCAGAAAATAGGTGAAACATGAGGGAATCAAAAAAGAGAATCAGAGCCTTCTTGGTTGTTTTTTCTCCGTTATCTTGTCATTGGGAATGACTCCCTCAAATTTACCAATACCTGCAATATTCGTAACTCCAGCAGCAATTCTGTGCAACAAAACAGGCCATTCACAACGGTCCCCTGAAATGTACATTAAACAAGTATATTAGTGTAAAATATATTTCTTCTGCAAAAAATACAACTAATATTTTTTCGCCAAAAATGTTGCCTGTAATTGAAGTTTTGCCAAGGTGACAAACTTTGTAATTTTATGAAGTGAAACATTTGCCACCACTGTATAACTTTGCTGATGACATTATAATTTTGCGTTTGTGTGATATGACGAATTTTTTTATTCTTTTCCCAAAAAATATGCGGAACAGCATAGATGTACAACTTATTGGGATTGGTCTCTGTCATCACAGAGAAGTATTATTTAATGACAAATTTGTACTGTAATTTATGGATATGCATGTGCTATATTAATGACATTGCATACCACAAACTCCATTAAAAAGTACCTATATCTGCATTGGTGCTGGAATTTTGTTTGTTAGAGTAGGGGTGCTGCGATCAATGTTACATCACTTAAGTTATAGGTACTGTGAAAAATCTAAATGTCAAAGAACAATTGTAGCAAATGAGCTACGACCATTTAGCAGGAAAATGGGAAGGGTGTTGTATATAGCTGGTGGTGCATGATGGAACACTGTTGCAACTATATTATATCGCATGGTGTGGTAGCTCACTGTCATTTACACACGGTACATTCTCTATTGTAATGGCCACTAATTTTGCACAGACTTCCAGCTTTTGTGATAAAACAATACAGTGCACAAATGATAATATATGGAAATTGGGTTTCAGCAAATATTTTTATTTGCACATCACCACATAAAGTGGCTTGATTTGTTTTAATTCTATTAAAATCTTTGTTTTCATAACACTTTAAAATGACTAAAAAAGTGTTCAATTTGTGCTTTGTGAACTGTTGATATATTTTGAAACATTTGTAAAGTTCATTTCTAGGAATTTAAATTTTGTTGTGTGCTGAAAAAATGACATCCTACAGCCTTTCCTGTAACACCAGCAAGATTGCCACATGGTTGACTTTACAAAATCTTCTGACTTTGTAGTGAGAAAAAATAAAGTAGACGTCCAACTCCATGTGAAAAGAATAAACCGTATTTGGAAGACACAGTCTGAAGTGTGATCTCTGTCTGCAAATGTAACAAGATAGAAACAAAATTTAAAGGCATCTTTTTGTTAAATCATCTAGGGAACTATAGCATTGTTATTTTAGGGGAGCTGCAGAACCACCACCACCACCACACCACTACCTCCAGTGCCTATGTGTTTACCTTAATATTATCCACAAGACAAGACTTTTGGTAAAACACGCTTGGCATTCTAGAGTTTACAATGGTATATGTGAATTACTTCAACTTATTAAGGAAGTTATAGTTTAAACAAAATCCTTGCATTTCTCTTTATTTCTTGTTTACTTATAATCATCTATGAAGAGCATGTGCCAATAAACACCCCTAGCTGTAACAAAACAGAGAGACGTATGATTGGTGTCATAACGAAATATTGAAATAAAACTTCTGATAAAGGAGTGCACAAACACATTGGCACTGAATTGATGAAGTCCGATCTAGAGCAACTTAAGCATTTGAAACTCCTGGAGATCATAAACCTAGTATTATGATATTGTTGTTTAAAATATGTGTATACCTTAATAAGCTTGATGTGCTATATAATCATTATTACTAGGACCATTTTTTCTTAGGTGCAATCTAAAAAAATATTGTTGATTATATTTGTAATACCTGCCAATTCACTGAGTTTAGCAACATGAACGCCATTGCATTAAACTGAAGAAGAGCATATTCTACAAACATCGTGTTGCATTTAAGAGGGCTGCATGCCAGAGCCACATCCCGCCTAATTGTCAGTGATAGATACTCTTATGATAAGGATACGGTAGATCCGTAAAAACAGACCTGCCTCAGAGCTAGGTATGCAAACTGAAAGTCACTGTTTCGAGTTCCTGTGTGTTGATGCAGAATTTCATTTTTCCAAGATCAATAAATTGTTTCCCAAATCTGTTAGATAATTGCCTTTCCGTTACAAACTTTATTTTGGCATAGGTACTGTGAAGCCAGTTCCCTTGGGCCTCGAGAACTTAGAAGCAACTGGCAGTCTTTTTTAAGGTTTTGCCTGTTGTCCCTGGAGCCTAAGGAATAGGATACTACTGTGAACTCAGTGAATGCTGAGAACTTAGGGCCAGATTTACTAACATTTAATACAATGTAACACAGCAGAACAACTTGCTGCACTGCGCCAAAGAGAAAGAGCAGGAATGTACCATTTTTACCAAGATATGGTGCATTCCTGTTCTCTTTCTGTGCTGGCACACTGTGTGCTGCCTAGCGCCAACACAGAAACCCTTTGCCATGGTGCAAGGGTGCCTGCGTTACGGGCAGGATTGTTTTTGTGCAGGAAGGGAAACCTTCTGCACAAAAGCAATCCTCAGATTCATTCATTCATTCAACAAACTTTATTCGGCTTTCAGAATAAAACCATAAAAGTCAAACATCCTGCAAAATACCATCATACAGGTTACAAATTCACAAATGTAATAAAATCAGAGTAATCAAAACACAAGATAAAAGTACATGATTTACAATACAGATATTAATTGCAGCATGTCCTAAGTCTGATGGCATCCCGTAAAAAACAAAGAGTGTGCAAAACGGTATCACTAGAGAGAAGTTGTAAAAAGATAAAAGCTAGTCTCACCATCCTAAAGCCCATTTTTTTAAAAATGGGAATAATAAATAACTTTCTAGGTACAGCATAAAAAGTACAAAACATTAAAAGTGCATCATGTCCTGAGGAGACTCTCCGTCGCAGCCACAGGGCATATGGCACTGACCTCTATGGGAACCTTGGGGGTGTGCCAATAAATAGTGAAAGAGGTCGAGCCTGAACCTCGTCAATAGAAAACGGTTGTAAATACTTTTGAGCCCTAGAAGGTAAGGCTCAGTGGTAGGCACAGTTTTCAATATAACATACTTTCGCACACTAGGTTTGCACAGCTCTTTATGCTCTCTATCACAATGACAAATTCTTGAAAAAAACCCTCCTTGGCCCAAATGAGGTCCCTTTTACAACTACCCTCTGGGTTCGTATAAAGATCTACTCTTCCTAGCCTGGCGAGGCCAGCTCTTATGTACTGGAGCCAGCGGATACGCGAGGCATGATCAAGAGAGAGACAATCCCGTATGACTTGTTTACTAAGTGTATTCTCTTGCTTTGACCAAATCTTGAGCCACAAGGACAAAGGGCGGAAAGCTAGATCATCAGCAAGGGAAGACATCCCCTTTTCCTCGTGAACAGCATAAGATGGAGTACATTGCGGAACAGAGAGAACTCTTGGCAAGAATGAGTTCTCAGTGCTCTGCATGGCCCCAAGCTCAATATGACCCCATATCTCACTCCCATAACTAACCTTAGAGATACATTTTGCTTGATAAATCTTCAGGAGGGCCCCTATTGGTTTCCCTCCCACTCTACTGGCAAAGTTAAAAACGTCTGTAGAGGCTTTCACTAGGTCCCTTTTCTTATGGTTAATCAAGGGGAATCAGCTCAAGGAGTCGTCAAACACTACTCCCAAATAGGAGAAGACATTTGTTTTAGGTATTGACGAACATCCTAATTTAAAAATGGGCTGCTTTGCCTTTACCTTACCGGGGCCCACTTGCATGATGTATGATTTAAAATGATTCACTGATAGGTCCAACTCCTCCATGAAAGAGGCAAAAGAGTTGAGAAGAAGTTGTAAGCCCCTTGCTGTCCTTGCCAGGAGGACTGCTTCGTCCGCATATAAGAGGACCGGCAGACTGCGCTTGCCTACCTGGGGGGTGTCTGCTTTAGTGTCTAGGAGAACCTTCTCTAGAGAATTAATGTATAAATTGAAAAGGAAGGGTGCGAGGATACATCCCTGGCGCACCCCCCTCTTTATGTTGAACTGTCGGGACACTTTCAAGTCCTTTGAGTAACGTACTACTGCCCTGGAATCTCGATGAAGATCCCTCAAAAACCAAATGATGTTATTATCAATGCCGACAGATGACATCAGCTGCCATAACTTGGACCTGTTCACACAGTCAAAGGCTGAGGAAAAGGTCCATGAAGGCTAGGTATATAGGGCAGGCACGAGCCACTGTATACTTGTTCAGAACAAGATACAAATTAAGACACTGCTCCACAGTGGATCGACCAGGGCGAAAACCATATTGAATCTCAGATAAGAAATTACTTTCGTCCGCCCAAGATACCAATCTATCAAGAATCATGCGGCCCACCACCTTCACCACAGAGTCCAGGAGGGAAATGGGCCTATAACATGAGGTGCTGTCCCGATCACCCTTTTTAAATATCGGGACTAGAGTCGATAAAGCCCAGGAATCAGGGCGGCCAACCCGGACCGAGGCATTAATAACAGCAGTAAGGACGGGCGCCCAGGTATCTACATGGGCGATATAGAGATCAGGCTGAATCCCGTCTGACCCCGGGGCTTTTCTCTTTGTCAGGCCTAGTATGCCCGCTCTTACCTCTAGTTCGGAGAAGACGAGATCCGCCTTACCTTCCAGCCTATCCTGCCCCTCGATAGGCGTGGAGTCCGGCTGAAAGATACCCTGGAAATGATGAACCCAATCATCCTCTGTGATATGAACATCCAGTAAGTGAACACTCTTCTGAGAGAAATGGGCTATTAATGATAGCCCAAAACTTAGAGCTGTTTCGCAATGTGCTTGCCTCCACTAGGTCCGACCAGGCCTCATCCTTCAAGGTGGACTTACGGGTTGCTAGCGCAGCCTTATATGCTCTGCCAAGACCTTTAACGGCCACCATATCACGGAGCTTATCGCTCAGAGCCTGTGTCAACTTCCTGGAAGCCTGGGAACACGCAGAATCAAACCATCTTGGGCCTGCAGGCTCCCTGCCCCCATCCAGGGCACGTAGTAGCCTCCGTATGACGGTGGACATAGTACCAAAAGCACCCAAGTTGTCCGAGGCACCAGCCTCGCCATCGAGATAAGTGGCAAACTCCCTACGACACTGATTTGTAAGGGACTCGTGAAATGACTCTGGTGCTATACACCCCCATTTTAGACTCCTCCCTGCCTCGGCCACTTTGAGAGGGATTCCTCCCCCGCCCACCACAGAACGTCCGTATACTCGGAACCAGACTGTTGTTATACAGATAGGATTATGGTCACTGAATTCACTTGTCTGAACAGAAAAATCTGTGACCAAAGAAAAGAAGGGGGTAGATACAAAGGTAAAATCTATAAAAGTCTCACACCCTCTACCGATAAAAGTGGGGGCAATGTCAGTTTTCCCCCGGGGCAACTTATTCATGACTGATGTTAAATCAAATTCAAGCAGAAAAGAGTTAAGCTCAGTACCCTGAGGGGTATGTTCTATGTGCAGGCCTGATTGTTGGGCACAACCCATGGCTTCCACTCCTCCTTTTCTGATATCCCCACACATGTGGATATTAAAGTCCCCTGTTAAGAAGATATAATGACAGTTCTGAACATTCAGGATACAACCCCGTAATACTGACCCCAACTGCGTTATGTTACCCTCACCCTCGTATATAGCTTCCGCATTGTAAAAATTTACCAAGAGGAGTCTACTCTTGCCACTAGACAGCAACATCACTTGTACATTTGGCGAGGCATGAAGTACAGATACTGTAATATCAAGGACGGCTAACGAGACAAATGTAATAAGCCCCCCCCCCTTTGCTCTCCCTGACAAGGACGAAATTGCTGGGACAAAGAGGGTTTTATAGCCATCCAGGTGATAATTGTTCTCAGTGGCCCAGGTTTCCTGAAGACAAATCACGTCAAATGTTTTCACAAGGGCCAACCACCCAGGGTTGTCTATCTTACTTGCCAGCCCCGCGATGTTCCAGGAAAGTAACTTACACCCTCCATTCTTACACAATACCTTTTCCGGGGTTGGAACGTTCCCCTGTGGTGCTTGGACAGCGGAGTCTGAAGAACCCGCACAGCGTCAGTCACAACCTTCCAACGTGCTCAATGGGACAAACCTATTTACAGTGCTTACCCCTAGGATCCCCTCCATACGTCCCCCGTAACCCCCCTCGAAGATCCGCTCATGGTCAGGACCTGGATAACAATTACCGGGTCTGTAAAAGAAACCCAACGGGAGTGCCAGAATTGCAGAATTCCAACCCCTATACTCGGACTGCACTACTGAGCTTAAAATGTGGTTTACAATGATTGAGTTGTTAAAGTTAACAATAATACAGTCCCCTTGCCAAGGTTTTTTGGTGCCACCAACCTACTCGGTCCAACGCACCATAAGAATTCGGTTTTCCACCCTAGGACCAAGGGCAATGTTAGAATTGAGCCAGTGCACCACCTTGTTCTTTAACTGGCAAAAGTCTTCCTTGGTATTGGGTTCAAGACGCGGTACATTGGCTAACACCACGACAAGTGAGGTGGACTCAGGAGGGAGGTGGACAGAGCCCCCACTGCGGGAAGGGAGTTTAACATCAGACCCATCTCGCCTGTCAGCGTAACGATGCAGACCGCCAACATTAACACTCCGGGGTTGGCGAGACGGAAAGGAGACAGAGTTCGGAATAATATCCCCCCTACAGGTGCTTGAGCAATCAAGTGGCTCGGGCCTGATCATGGTTGGTACTGTGGTGACAGCTGCCACAATGTTTGACTGCTGTGCAACAGTAGACACCACCGCGTTTCCTGCCCCCAAACCACTGCCATTAGGAATGGAAGTCGCAGTCGAAGGCCTTACAGGGGGAAGTCTTGTGGTGTAAGAAGCACGGTCCCTTTGCAGGGAGCCTGTTAGTTCGCTGAGGTTCTTTTCCAGTACAGGCAAGGCGATGTAAAATAGGGTCCAATTTGGTGTCCAGAGCTGACAATAAAGCTGCTTGAAGCATGTCTAGCAAAATCGCATCCAAGTTGGGTGTTACCGGGTGTGCTGCTGGAGTTGACTGCGGTCCAGCTTTCTTACTACGTTTACATGGTCCCCCCACCGAAGGGCGCTTCCTCTTTGCGCCTCCTGCACTCGGGCCATTGCCAGGAAGCTTTCCTGGTCCAGACCCGGAAGCTGGAACTAGAACTGGTGAGAGTGCCCTGTGCCAGGTGATAACTATCGGGGAGAGAGGAACAATACCACCCGCCTGAGATGGCGACAGGTCAACCCGATCTACCGCAAAAGACTGAGGCTGCGTTAAAGTGTCAGCCTGTAGGGTGGTCGGGGAGATCAATGCAGGACGGTGAACAGGTGAACGAGATAAACGTCTGACAGCCAGTTCAATCTCCTTGTCCAGGACCCTCGCTGCGCGCTGAAAAAAGGCGTCCATGGTGCTACCAATGAGTGAAGGCTCTTTGCTTGTAGGCCCTGCCACCACCCTGCGCCTACGCATTGTTAGTGTACTTGTTCTTATGGGAATAAGGGTGAAGGCGCTCAAGTCGATACTGCACCCGACACACGTAGATATCAGATTTTCAGTTTGGAAACAATGAAAACATTTCAAACCACTAGGGAAGTGCAAATTTCCAGGCTAACTTAACCCAAATGCTTCGTGAGACCAACTCCTTAACCAATAAGAAACTAGTGATCCAGCCAAGTAATTAGTGCATGAATAAGGAGCAATAAGGAATAGTAGTGGGAAAGGGGTTTGCTCCCTACCTGATCGTCCGCAGCTTACGTGAAGAGGGAAACTTGACTTGAGAAAAAGCAGGAGGTGGATAATCCTGCTGATCGGAGATCTAAAAGAAAAGAAGCCAAGAGAGTAGGCCTGGCCCAGTCTCCTCCGGGCTCAGACGGGTGCAGACGGGCCCGCCCTTGGCTGGGTCTTAGCCCGGGCATGGCCCGGGCACGCCCGCGCTTGTCCCGTGCTGCGGGGCCCCGCTGTGGATTATGAAGCGCCTCCTGGCGCTGACGGTGACGTCCGCGGCAAGCAGCCGCTAAGGAGCCTGGTAAGTGTTGTCCCAGTGGCGGCCAAACAGCAGGTGAGCAACATGAGCAGTACGGGCGTCCCGCGCTGCGGGGGCCCACGGTGGATTATGAAGCGCCTCCTGTCGCTGTCGGTGACGTCCGTGGTGTCCAGCCGCTAAGGAGCCTGGTAAGTGTTGTCCCAGTGGCGGCCAAACAGCAGGTGAGCAATGTGAGCAGTACGGGCGTCAGATTCCTTTTCCTTTTTTATATGAAAGCCAAAGAGCAAGTAACAAGGAGAAATAAACATGTTTCTACTCGTTACACCTCTGTTGGGATGCTGAAGCATTTTGATGCATTCCCAGGGTTACTACAATTAGTCAATCTGAGAATGCGCCAAAATCCATTTGTGGGTGAGTGGGAATGCCCACACTCCACCCATGGAACGCCTTTCCAAGGCACAGTAATGCAAGGCAGTGATTTGTGCTTCCTTGCATTATTCTGGATTTACTAAGCGTCGCAGAGCTATGAAAGGTCGCTTTGCGTTAGTATCACTTAAGCCCTTGCGTTGCCTTGCATGACGCAATGGCAAAGCAAGAGCTTAGTAAATCTGGGCCTTATTCTCTAGGCTTGGCTCTCAGAGAGTAGGGCTGGTGAACAGTTGAGGTTTACTATTGAAGAAGGAATTGGGGTTGGATGTTCAGGTGCAGATAACACTTAAATGGGTACATTTAAATTTTAAAGGTTCAGTAATGCATTAAACCGATGTTTCTTCTTAGCTTCTCAGTAATTTGCTTTAACACTTCAGATACTGAAAATCTGGCTTTGCCCAGTACAAAGGAGGAACATAAACACGTTAACAATGCTCACTTATGCAGATCTAATGTGTATTAGCAGTGTTGGTGTATTGTTCTTTCGATGAAAACAGTAGGTCTCTTGGTCCGGTGCATGTTTTTCCAAGGCATGCATTTAGATTTCTCCAGACGCCCAGGTATGTTTCTGATAATATGGCCATAGTTCCTGTGTTTTTTCGATGCATGTTGTCAGAGCTCATTGTCAAAGGTGGTGCAGAGCCAGCATGAAGTGTTGCCATGTTTAGTCGAAAGGGAATTGGTGTTGTGCAGCACACTTGTTGTCATGGTCCTCCTTGCTAGAGCATGCCATGATGACACTAAACTCAGGCTGAACATCAAGGGAAAGTGCATGCATCATAGGTGGGACACTTCCTTTGCAGTCACCAAAGAGCTTCGAGGGTGCCACCACCCAGGACTCGTGACACACTCCATCATTGTTACTTATGCATAAGCACCAGACAGATAAATCTCAGGGGCAATGAGCACTTTATGCAAGTACTTTGCCCTCGCAGTGTCATTTAATATTCCCTTTTCATAGCAGCAAGTGGTGTTGAGTGTACTAGACCTTTGCAAAAGTTGTTTTTATTTAGGCCAGATAGCAACGTGGATCTCCGGTCCCAGCAGCCCTCCAATCTTCAGGCAGTGATCCTTGCAGGGACAGAAGAAGCTGGGGCTTGGGTTTTAGTGCTTGTTTAGCAGGTTCTGAGCACAAAGGAAAGTCGAATCGTTTTGCCTAGAGTGATTTTCAATGAAAGGTTGTCTGCATTCCTTTGAATACATTCCTGACACATTATGGAAGTACTGCTAATCTTCTTGTGCTTGATGTAACCCTTCTCTGCGGTAGCTCGGAGCTTCTGTCTGATAAACAGGTGCACATGCTCTTATGGCCAATATGGAGAACTTACATGCTTAGGAAGAAAAAGTTAGGGTGTCCCACCCAACCAATCAGAAGCTTGAGTTGTGTCTCTTCGAAGTGCTATCCAAAAATATTCCTAACATATAAAAGTCATGAAGTTGGTAGGGATCTCACCATGGGTAAGAGACTGAACTCAGATGGGTCTTCAACCATCACATACATGTTTCATGGAACTAGCTGCCAGAGCTGATCACAGTAGTGGGGAATGGGGATTCAACACATCTCTTTTGTTCATGCGTTGCTTTGGGCTTTTCCCAGCTGAACACTGTGTACATGTGATGTGTCCTTAAAGGCCACAGGATGAACTGTGCCAACAGATCTGAACAATGGTAAGAACAAAGGGGCTTATTTACAAGCCCCTTGCGCCACTTTTGAGTCATTTCTAACATGGGAAAAGTGACGTACGGATGGCGCAAGGGGCTTGCAAATAAGCCCCAAAAAGTCTATTACTGCCCATCTGGCAGCTTTGTGCTTCAGATCGAGACAGCCAACAACTTGGTTACAATGGCCTGGGGTGAGATGGGAAGGACGGGTGCCCAGAGACGAAACATGAAGAGCACAGGGGCTACAGCTATGTCTGTCCCTGTGCTGTTTAATCATGGCAGACTCTTTTTCTGGATGCTACCCATGTATTAGGAGACACCAGCCTGCATTAATCCATCTAAGGCCTCACGTACACAGAGATTCACACATTTTTACTTTTCCCGACATGTTAAAAATGTACCTATGCTTGCAAAAAAGCAAGAATGTTCACCTCGAAGACACCTATCTTGAGTCAGGGAATCTGGATTTCTGTACTTTTCCATGCTGAAATCTTTTTGCTTATGTTTAACATCTGCCTACATATTGGACATTTTAAGGTGAGGAAGGCAGGTTCAGGGGTGGAGAGAAGGAATGGCTATGCAAAATCACGTGACCAACCAAAAGGTCAAAACTTTGTGGATATTTCCAACAGTTGTGCATGTTTTTTTCCACCCCGGAACCATACAAAAGGAGAAAGTTTCATATTTTATGGGTTTTTAGAGGAAATAGTTTTTCTACATGGAAAAGTTATTTCTAGGAGAAAAAAAGGATTTACGAATCAAAAGTGCTAAATACACTTCAATCATAAAGCTTAACATATGAAGTGCCAGCCTGCAGACAATCTATTTCTACTAGATAATATCCATAAAAAGCTGTAGCCTTTCAGAATTTACACCGAATCCTTTATGAATGTGGATAAAAAGTCTGACAGGGGGACAGGAGTAGGCACAAATCTACTCCTGCTGAAACTATGACTTCTTTTGAACTACTCAAGGGTACCCCAAGAGACCTAAGTGAAGAGTGACTAGAAAAGAGGTAAGCATGTTTCTGCATGAACAAAATGCTTTCCCACTGTCCACAGCAAGTACGACACCATTCTAACCGAGCTCGCCCTCACGGCGCGTGCGACCCGTCTGATACTGCGCCTAAAAGCCTCGCAATGGTTCATTTCTTGTTCAGTAAACCCTGAGCGAAAGAGCGGACTGAGGTGTTTTGTTTGGCTTTGCATACACTATTCAAATATTTTATACAAAAAACGTGGAAGAGTAGCTGAGCCTTTCCATCTCTTTTTCTTTGCTAGGTGCATCTTTGACTCGAATAAAGGATTCTCCCGCCCCTCTTTTGCCTTGCAGCGCTCAGGTGTTCACTGGCATTTCCTTTTCCTCCCCTCAGGAAGTAAGCACTGGCTTCAAAACAGAGACCGCAAAAACGAAAAAACATGTTTGAGAATAATAGGGCATAATCTGTTCAAACACGCAGAGGTCACCAGTTCCTCTCTCCCTTCTCGCTCTTAACTACTTTTAAAGTACTACGACATGGTGACTTCAGCGCCACGCTGCATCCATTCGTATTCTTGGGAATATTATCTAGGGGAAATAACTGCAATATACAATATGTGTATGTAGTTGTTGGGCAATATATAATAGTCAAATGGATTTTAAAATGAGGAGGACAGTTGGCTGTGATGTGTTGATCTAACTTTGGGCGCAATCTGGATATGATGTGAGGATATCATTTAGGGAATGTTGATGGGTGTGAAATGAGGATTTTAATTTGGGGAGAGACCTGAAAGTAATCTGAGCTTCGTTCCTTCTTCCAAGTAACACATTGTCAAAAGGTAAACATAAGGATGCTGGAGAACCCCTTTCCACCCAGAGCTCTACCTCTTTCTTAGCAGTTCTGACCCTCCTTGGAAGCCTCACTCGAAGACCCTTACGGTATCCACTGTAAACCTCAACTTTCAGAGGCGTAGCTTCAGGGGGTATTTGGGGTGCACACACACACACACACACACACACCACACACACACGCAAAAACACACATATATATGTATCTATGTATGTATGTACGTATATATGTATGTATATATATATGTATGCATGTATATGTGTATATATGTATTCACTGAAAAAAACAAATGTTACAGGCACGTTATAGTTAGGCTTAGATTTCACTCATACAAAGCCAGTGAAATTCAGCCATTATAGTTAGTGAGCTAACTATAACTCACGCCCCAACAATGCACTGCTTATGACCTCAAATATTACATCACTCATGACATAGTCAGTGATATCACTGGTGACATCTCAAATGACATCACTGATGTTATCACTGATGACGTCATCCAGTGACTGTGAGTGTTTTTAAAAAGTTTGCGAATGTTTTATATATATATATATATATATATATATATATATATATATATATATTCACTGAAAAAACCATAGGTTTCAGGGGCGTTATAGTTAGTTGGACATTTCACTCGTACAAAACCATAGAAATTCCCCGTTATAGTTAGTTCAGCTAACTATAACTTCAGCACTCCCGCAATGCACTGCTGATGACGTCACATATTACATCACTGATGACATGGTCAGTGACATCACTCATGACATCACTGATGACATCACTGATGACATCATCCTTGTGATATAGTGGCAGACCTCCTCTCACCCTAATATAACCTTTGATACACACACTCAAAAATACAAACTAACATTTTCAAAACAATGGACATACCAATACCAGTTACAACACACCTATTCAGTAATTCCAAGATCTACACACACATCCACTCATTCACCAACAGTCCCTATACAGTCACTCATACATGTACTCACTCATCATATGTACTCATACACCTATACATCCTGTTACACACCGCCACTCATCCATAGAGTTACTCACACACATAGTCACACATGCAAACAAAGTATCAAACATCCATTTACTTGCATATACAGTTATACACACACTACCACACTTACTTCTACAGAAACTTACACATACTTACTCTTTTAAACAATCACTTATAGAAACACCTACTTATTTGTACAGGAACTCTTCCAATCTCTCACTCTCACATATACTCACTTATATACACCAATACTCACATGTACTAGTTTAAAACATATGTAGTTACTCATAAAGACACTATTGAGACAGTCATTCACTCACTAAAACACCCATACACATACTCATCCACCTATACAGTCCTGCACACATGCTGTCTTCAACACATACAAACAGTGAGTCACTCATTCATGCATCTATGCACTAAGTAATACCCCCCACCGAACCATACAGACACTCAGACACTCATACTGATACTCAAAAACCAACTAATAACCCATATAGACACTCATGTAGCTACTCACCAACCCATGCAGCCACTTACACACAAAGTGAGAGACTGATACAGATATTTTCATATTTAAACATTACTCACTAACCCATGTATTCACTAAGATACACTTAGTCAGTTATACAATCAATTTTACAAAACAAAATCATCCATTTAGACACTTACATACCCATTTATTCTTCCATCGACCTTGAGATATACATATATAAAACATATTTAATTTTCAGAAAAACACACATTCACTGGATGATGTCATCAGTGATGTCATCAGTGATGTCATTTGAAATGTCATCAGTGATGTCATGAGTGATGTCACTGACCATGTCATGAGTGATGTAATATGTGACGTCATCAGCAGTGCATTGCGGGCGCGCAAATTATAGTTAGCTGAACTAACTATAACGGGGGAATTTCTATGGTTTTGTACGAGTGAAATGTCCAACTAACTATAACGCCCCTGAAACCTATGGTTTTTTCAGTGAATTTCTAAGGTTTTTAAATGCTAATTTCTAACTATAACGTGCCTGAAACCTATGGTTTTTTCAGTGAATTTCTAAGGTTTTTTAAATGCTAATTTCTAACTATAACGTGCCTGAAACCTATGGTTTTTTCAGTGAATATATATATATTTATTATACTATGTATACATGTGAAAATGTCTCGGTCCCCTGTTTGCCTCGGTGGCACGGAAAAAATGGGTGGAACTGACGTCAGCACGCCGACGAGGTTCTCTTATGGCTCTGATGACGTCATATGGTGTCGCGAGCGGAGCCGTGCTATTATGACGTCCTCGTTGACGTGGGAGAGCTAGGAAAATATTTCTGTGGAATGCTGGTGCAGGGGATATTCACCTAAGTGTTCAGGCTAGTCCTTTGGGAGCAACTGTTTATGTTGCCACTCCAGAAACCGAAACCAGTGATCCGAGGGCAGAGGCCCTGCAGATGGCACACGAGGTGGGGTGCCCAGTCGTGTGCACCGGCGGGGCAGCGAAGTGACAAGCACCACAACCCACAAAAAAGGTAACAAGGGCACTGAATAACATAGGATCTTCTCTTTGTATCTGGCAGGAACAACGAAGTTAAAATGCCCTAGTACCAAAATGTAGAATTAGTGCTACAACGGTCTTCAAGAGGACCTGCGATGCCGCTTCTGCCTCCCGTACCCTGGAGGCGGCACATGGGTCACGCGGTACGGTCATACTGCGGTGGGACGCACACTCGTTGACCTCTCATGGCACTGCTCCACACTTCAGGGAGGACGCTTTCCATTAGCTATGTTTTCTGATGACATGTCGCGCCGGCCCCGTCCAACAACAGAACTCCTTTAGATCCAAACAGACTCTTCCACTCTCTCACCGGAAGTGAAACCAGGCCACGCGGACACTTTCACAATACAACAGCCGGGAATGCACTTTTCGGTAAAAAACCACATTCCTTCCTCCTAATTAATCAAATAAACGTCTCACTGAAGAACAGGGGCCAGCTTCGATCGGTAAACAGCCGTTACAACGACTTTTTAACTTTGCGATACCATTACAACGCATGCATTACCACGCATGCGTTGTACATCACGAGAGTCATTACTACGCATTTTTTAGAACGCATGGTCATTTACCACGCATGCCTTTACAACAAATTTTGTTGTAAAGGTATGTATGGTAAATGACCATGCGTTCTAAACATGTAGACGATCCATGTCGTTGTAAGGAAACAGAGGCTGTTCCGTTTCCTCACAACGACGTGCACCGCCCCTCAGAGATGACGTGAAGCAGGAACCACGAGGAGAGAGGAACCACGAGGAGTGAGAGGTAAGGGGGATTGGGCATGGGGTGGGGGTTTCTTTTCTAGGGTTTAGGGTAGTGCAGTGGTGTTTGGGTGGTGTAGGGGTCGTGCTGGGGGTAGTGTTTTAGGGTTTAGGGTAGTGCAGTGGTGTTTGGGTAGTGTAGGGGGTCGTGCTGGGGGTAGTGTTTTAGGGTTTAGGGTAGTGCAGTAGTGTAGGGGGTCATGCTGGGGGTAGTGTTTTAGGCTTTAGGGTAGTGCAGTGGTGTATGGGTAGTGTAGGGGGTCGTGCTGGGTTAGTGTTTTAGGGTTTAGGGTAGTGCAGTGGTGTTTGAGTAGTGTAGGGGGTCATGCTGGTGGTAGTGTTTTAGGGTTTAGGGTAGTGCAGTGGTGTTTGTGTAGTGTAGGGGGTCATCCTGGGGGTAGTGTTTTATGGTTTAGGGTAGTGCAGTGGTGTTTGGGTAGTGTAGGGGGTCGTGCTGGGGGTAGATTTAGGGTTTAGGGTAGTGCACTTGTGTTTGGGTAGTGTAGGGAGTCGTGCTGGGGGTAGTGTTTTAGGGTTTAGGGTAGTGCAGTGGTGTTTGTGTAGTGTAGGGGTTGTGCTGGGGGTAGTGTTTTAGGGTTTATGTTAGTGCAGTGGTGTTTGGGTAGTGTAGGGGGTAGTGCTGGGGTAGTGTTTTAGGGTTTAGGGTAGTGCAGTGGTGTTTGTGTAGTGTAGGGGTAGTGCTTTAAGGTTTAGGGTAGTGCAGTGGTGTTTGGGTAGTGTAGGGGTTCATGCTGGGGGTAGTGTTTTAGGGTTTAGGGTATGGCAGTGGTGTTTGGGTAGTGTAGGGGGTCGTGCTGGGGGTCGATTTAGGGTTTAGGGTAGTGCAGTGGTGTTTGTGTTGTGAGGGGGTCGTGCTGGGGGTAGTGTTTTAGGGTTTAGAGTAATGCAGTGGTGTTTGTATAGTGTAGGGGGTTTAGGGTAGTGCAGTGGTGTTTGTGTAGTGTAGGGGGTCATGCTGGGTGTTGTGTTTTAGGGTTTAGGGTAGGGCAGTGGTGTTTGTGTAGTGTAGGGGGTAGTGTTTTAGGGTTTAGGGTAGTGCAGTGGTGTTTGTGTAGTGTAGGGGGTCATGCTGTGGGTAGTGTTTTAGGGTCTGGGTAGTGCAGTTGTGTTTTTGTAGTGGTCGGGGTCGTGTTTTAGGGTATAGGGTAGTGCAGTGGTGTTTGGTTAGTGTAGGGGGTCATGCTGGGGTTAGTGGTTTAGGGTAGTGCAGTGGTGTTTGGGTAGTGTAGGGGGTCGTGCTGGGGGTAGTGTTTTAGGGTTTAGGGTAGTGCAGTGGTGTTTGTGTAGTGTGAGAGGTCATGCTGGGTATAGATTTAGGGTTTAGTGTAGTGCAGTGGTGTTTAGGTAGTGTAGGGAGTCGTGCTGGGGGTAGTGTTTTAGGGTTTAGGGTAGTCCAGTGGTGTTTGTGTAGTGTAGGGAGTCGTGCTGGGGGTAGTGTTTTAGGGTTTAGGGTAGTGCAGTGGTGTTTGTGTAGTGTTGGGGGTCGTGCTGGGGTAGTGTTTTAGGGTTTAGGGTAGTGCAGTGGTGTTTGTGTAGTGTAGGGGTAGTGTTTTAGGGTAGTGCAGTGGTGTTTGTGTAGTGTTGGGGGTCGTGCTGGGTTCTAGTGTTTTAGGGTTTAGGGTAGTGCAGTGGTATTTGTGTAGTGTAGGGGGTAGATTTAGGGTTTAGGGTAGTGCAGTGGTGTTTGGGTAGTGTAGGAGGTCGTGCTGGGGGTAGTGTTTTTGAGTTTAGGGTAGTGCAGTGGTGTTTGGGTAGTGTAGGGGTCAACCAACATGAATTTGTCCTTGTGTGATGTAACCAATGCTCATGTAAAGCACTCCAATACCTGACCAGTCTGCACTATATAAAACTGCAAAAAAACAAAAAATAAAAAGTGTTTTGCACACTTCTGTCATTGGGCTATACGTGGGCTATATTTGTGCTACATTTGGGCTCTTTTTTCTCTGGTGGCCATCTTGGGAGACTTATTTGTTATGAAGTTTCCTAATTTCCTCATTTACTACAGTCTCCTCAGTAGGAAATGCTTTCAGTTTTTTACTTTGATTCCATCAAGAAGGCATTCAGATGTGTCACACATTTGCCATAAATTCAGAATGTTAGCACTATAGTTGTTCATTAGATCACTGTAGTAAAGCTACTGCTCTCCAAGGAGCACAGTGCTATCCATGCCAAGCTGTTAAATGACAAAAGTCATTTACCACTCCAGGCACAGTATTACAGCTTTGGATTGGTAAAATACCATCCAAGCCAACCTGAAATTAATAATAGCAAACCCTGGCACGTGTTTCGCTGTCATTACAGCTCTTCAGAGAGGTTTAGCTTCGTCCAGACACAAGGGAGCACCCAGTATAAGTCAAAAGAATACCCTTGCAGGCATAGAGTGACGCATAAATTATGCAAAAAAAAAGAAGAGAACTCAGGGTAGTTCTCAAGTTTACCAATCCAAAGCTGTAATACTGTGCCTGGAGTGGTAAATGGCTTTTGTCATTTAACAGCTTGGCATGGATAGCACTGTGCTATTCCTATGCTTAAAGACTTTGCTGTAGAAATGGCAAAAGACTTTGTCCCTTTCTATCTCGGCATGGATAGCACTGTGCTAATCCAATGCTTAAAAACTTTGATAGAAAAGCAGACATTTGAGGTGAGCGAATCTAGAGTGTCGCTGGTGTTGAGGGTGCTCTATACAGAAGCTGCCTTCCACCTAAACTTGAGATCTACCCAGAGTTCTCTTCTTCTTCACTCTATGCCTGCAAGGGTTCTCTTTTGATATATATATATATATATATACATATATATATATATATACATATATATATATATATATATATATATATATATATATATATATATATATATATATATATATATATATATACCTACTGGCGGTTGCTAGTAGGTAGTTATAGTTAGGACCTTGCTTCTATTCAAAAGCGGTTTTTCTTTTGCCAATATCTTTGGCAACGTTTGTGAATCTTCGCAAGATTTTCAAAACTAATGGCTCGCTCAAGTCAGCTCCTGTCTTAAAAGTTTTGGGGTGATTCGACAAGCGGGGGCCGAGAAAAAAGAGGGGACCCAAAACGTGTTTTATCCATGTTTATTTCCCTAGGAAACATTTGTCGCAGCTACAGCCCGAACTGCTGAAAGACATCACACTACATTTTTCAGAGAGGTAGCTCTTAGTCTAGAGTGCACTCTTTGCTTTAAATGGTGTAAATCCGTTCAGCAGTTCCTGAGAAAATTATATTAAAAAAAATTTAGTATCTGGTGACCGCGGTGGATCCGCAAACCCTCCCGAGCTTGAGCTTGACTCTGATTGGCTGCCAACACTTCAAACCAGGAAGTATTGGCAAACATCTTGTGACTCGGTTGAACCGAGTCACAAGAAAAAAAGTGGAAAAAGAAGAAAAGGGGGCAAGATAGAAATACCATGACCCCCTAGGCCTGCTCAGGGGGTCCCACAGGGAACCCGAGGGCCAAAAAAAGCATTTTTTTAAAAACAATCCTGGGGATTTCATTTAAATGCGGAGGGGCCCCATGCCCACCCCTGCAGCCCCGGGGACCGCCACCTCCCCGGGGCTTTTTTTCAAAATGTAATAAAGTGCGGGGTGCTCCTGCCCCCCTACACTGCCCCGGGGACTGCCACCTCCCCGGGGCTTTTATTAATTAGGGTCAGGGGGGGCTTGCTGGCCCCCCAAGCCCTGGGGACCACCACCTGCCCGGGGCTCAATCTGAAACAAAGTGTGGAGGGGCTCGAGCCCCCCCACAGTGCCTCGGGGACCACCACCTCCCCGGGGCTACACACATGTTGGAGGGGGGCCGCGCAGCCCCCCTCATGGAGCCCTCCATGGCTCTGGGGATCGCCACTCTCAGGGCCGGCTCCAGCAATGTCCCGGGTTGCCCACCCCTGGGACTTTGCAGTTTGCTATGTGCTCCCGCCCTGCCTTAGCAAAGATCTGCTTCACTTCATGGAAGCGAGAGCAGTTTTCCTACTCTCACTTCCATGAAGCAAAGCAGAACTGCTTTTGAGCAAAGGGAGCTGCATGTTTGCAGCTCCCTTTGTCCAAAAGCATTGCCGGCTCCCGCAGGAGGTGGGGAGTCGGCAGGGAGCAAGGGGCATTGGGGCTCCCCGTGGTCCCCAAACAGAGGCCATGCCCCAGGGAATGGGGTCCCCGGGGCCAAAATTGGCCTGAGGAGGGGGGGCCACGCAGCCCCCCTCCATATTTCTTTTTAAAAAAAGGCTGGGCAGGCCCCATGGGATGGGGTCCCTGAGCCAAAGTGGCCCAGGGAAGGGGGGCCACGTAGCCCCCCTTCCATAAAAAAACTTTTTGCCGGGGGATGGGGTCCCCGGAGCCGAAATCGGCCTGCGGCCCCCCTCCCCTTTAAAAAAATAAATAAATAAAGGCCTAGCTCCGGAGGATAGGGTCCCTGGGGCCGTAATCTGCCTCGGGAGGGGGGCCTCGTGCCCCTCTCCTTTTTCAAATTTATTTTATATTTTTTAAAATGGCTCAGGTTCCGGAGGATGTGGTCCGCAGGGCCCAAAAGGGTTAAGGGAAGGGGCCCACACAGCCCTTCTTCCTAAACATTTTTAAAAAAAAGAAACCAGCAACTCGCAGGAGGCCCCGCCCCCTCCCTGCACCACTCTGCAAACGCACCTCCTGGCACGTTCTGGGTTGGGGGATTAAGTCCCCTTCAATCCTAAGGGTCCTTAGGGGCCAACTAGCCCACCAGGTATCTCCAGTAAGCCCCACACAGTGGGATTGCTGAGAGGTGGTCTAAGGCCATGCCCCTTTTTACAACACTCTGCAAACGAGCCTCTTGGCACACTGCTGGTGGGGTGATGAGGTCCCCTTGTGTCTTGAGGACTTCAGGACTAAAGTGGACTTCATTCCCCAAGCAGCAGTGTGGCAGGAGGAGCATTTGCAGACTGGTGTAAAAAGGGGGCATGGCCTCGGACTACTCTCAGCAATCCAGCTGGGTGGGGCTTATTGGAAGTAACAGGAGGGCTATTTGGCCCCCAGGGACCTTCAGGAGGCAAGGAGACTCCACCCCCAACCAAGAGCGTGTCAGGAAGTGCGTTTGCAGAGTGGTGGAGAAAGGGGGTATGGCATGTATCCACCTCTCAGCAATCCCACTGTGTGGGGCTTACTGGAGGAAATAGGTAGGCTAGTTGGCCCCTAAGGACCCCCAGTAGTGAAGGGGACTTCAATCCCCATCCAAGAGCGTGCCTGGGAGCGCGTTTGCAGAGTGGTGGGCAAAAGGGGTGTGGCCTGCTATGAGAACTTAGCAATCCTGCTGTGTGGGACTTATTGTAGGTAATAGGAGGGGTAGTTGGCCCCCAAGGATGTCCTTTGGGGCCAACTACCCTTCCTGTTACCCCCAGTAAGTCCCATACAGTGGGATCGCTTGGAGGTCTTCGGAGGCCACGCCCCCCCTTTCTCCACCACTCTGCAAACGTGCCTCCTGGCACACTACTGGTTGGGGGATAAAGTCCACTTTACTCCTGAGTGACTTTGGGGGCCCAGAAGTCCTCCTGGTTCCTCCTGTAAGTCTTACGTAGTGGAATTTCTGAGAGCTGGTCGAAGGCCCAGCCCCCTTTTTCCACCACTCTGCAAATGTGACTACTAGTTAAAGAAGCATTTGCAATGTAATAGGTCTCACATTTGCAAGAGTTAGAGCTATTGGCGTTGTAAATGTAAATGTTTTTTACTAAGGTTTTTTTGAGTGAAGTGGATGTACGTTGTGTGTAGTGGAATTATGTGTGGATAGAAAGTATGTGGTATTTAGTGTATAGGAATTATGTAGAGTGGATTATGTGTTATGGAGAGTAATTATGTGGTATGGTAGTCTGTGTTGAGGAGTGGTAACCTCAGGTTTAGTCTTCCTCATTTCCATAGAAGCTAAACTATAAACTCAATGAGACAAAAAAAGGAAGGAACCACGGAGGAGCACTTCTGGACCTAGTTAGAGCTATGAACAGGGCCACTGGAATTATGCGACTGTTCAGATGCGCCAGTTTTTGCATGATTATACATTTCCCGCATTTGCCACATAATCCATCATCTGCTGCAAAATCTGCAGATTTGAACAATAAAAACTTGTTTCTAGCTCAAACGGTTCAAACGTTACCAAAAAGGCTGGGACAAGTGTTACAGCATGGTGAAAGGCCCTTTGCAAACCTAGGATGGTCACCTGTTACTTATTGCTAAATGTGGGTGTTGAATTGGTAATAATGGTGCGCAAACCACTCTTGCTTCTTTTTGCGCCTCTCTTGCTCTTTCTGCATTTCTCTTGCTTCTTTCTACACCTTTATTCCTTTTTCTACACTTCTCTTACCTCTTTCTGCACCTCCCTTCTTTCTGCACCTCTCTTGCTTCTTTCTGCACCTCTCTTGCTTCTTTCTTCTTCACTTCTCTTGCCTCTTTCTGCACCTTTGTTGCTTCTTTCTGCACTTCTCTTGCCTTTTTCGGCACCCTCTTCACTATTTCTGCACCTCTCTTGCCTCTTTTTGAACTTATCTTGCCTCTTTATGCACCTTGCTTGCTTCTTTCTGCACTTCCCTTGCTTCTTTCTGCACCTCTATTACTTCTTTCCTCACCCCTTTTGCCTCTTTCTGCACCTCTGTTGCTTCTTTTTGCAATTCTCTTGCTTCTTTCTGCTCTTCTCTTGCTTCTTTCTGCACCCTCTTCCCTCTTTCTGCACCTCTTTTGCCTGTTTCTGCAATTCTCTTGCCTCTTTTTGCAGTTCTCTTGCCTCCTTCTGCCCCTCTAATGCTTCTTTCAGTACTTATTGTGCTTCTTTCTGTACCTCTCTTGCTTCTTTCTGCACCACTCCTGTCTCTTTCATTACTTCTCTTGCTTCTTACTGAACCTCTGTTGCTTCTTTCAGCACTTCACTTGCCTCTTCCTGCACATCTCTTGCCTGTTTCTGCACCTCTCTTGCCTCTTTCTGCACGTATGTTGCTTCTTTCTTCACACCTCTTGTCTTTTTCTGCACCCCTCTTGCCTGTTTCTACACTTCTCTTGCCTGTTTCTGCACCTCTCTTGCTTCTTTCTGCACTTCTCTTGCCTCTTTATGCAACCTCTTGCCTCTTCCTGCACCTCTCTTGCCTCTTTCTGCACCTCTCTTGCGTTTTTCAGATTTTCTATTGCTTCTTCCTGCATTTCTCTTGCCTCCTTGTGCACCCCCCTTACCTCTTTGTGCACCCCCTTGCCTCTTTCTGCACCACTCTTCCCTCTTTCTGCATCTCTCTTGCCTCTTTCTGCACTTCTCTTGCCTCTTTCAGCACCTCTGTTGCTTCTTTCTGTGCTTCTCTTCCCTCTTTCTGCATCTCTCTTGCTTCTTTCTGCACCCCTATTGCCTCTTTCTGCACTTGTCTTCCCTCTCTCTGCACCCCTCTTCCCTCTTTCTTCACCTCTCTTACATTTTTCTGCACCTCTCTTCCTTCTTTTGGCACCCTTCTTCCCTCTTTCTGCACCTCACTTGCCTCTTTCTGCACCTCTCTTGCGTCTTTCTGCACCTCTGTTGCTTCTTTATGCACTTCTCTTGCCTCTTTATGCACCATCTTGCCTATTTTTGCACCTCTGTTGGTTCTTTCTGCACTTCTATTCCTTCTTTCTGAAACTCTCTTGCTTCTTTCAGCACCACTCTTGCCTCTTTCTGCACCTCTCTTGCCTCTTTCTGCACGTCTCTTGCGTCTTTCTGATTTTATATTGCTTTTTTCTGCACCCCTCTTGCCACTTTCTGCAACTCTGTTGCTTCTTTCTGTACCTCTGTTGCTTCTTTCTGCACCTCTGTTGCCTCTTTCTGCACTCTTCTTCCCTCTTTCTGAAATTCTCTTGCCTTTTTCTGCACCCCTCTTGCTTCTTTCTGCACCTCTGTTGCTTCTTTCTGCACCTCTGTTGCCTCTTTCTGCACTTCTCTTGCCTCTTTATGCACCCTCTTTCTGCACCTCTGTTTGTTCTATCTGCACTTCTATTTCTTCTTTCTGAACCTCTCTTGCTTCTTTCTGCATCCCTCTTGCCTCTTACTGCACCTCTCTTCCCTCTTTCTGCACCTCTCTTGCCTCTTTTTGCACCTCTCTTGCGTCTTTCTGATTTTTTATTGCTTCTTCCTGCACTTCTCTTGCCCTATTTGTGCACCCATCTTACCTCTTTCTGCACCCCCTTGCCACTTTCTGCACCACTCTTCCCTCTTTATGCATCTCTCTTGCCTCTTTCTGCACTTCTCTTGCCTGTGCACTTCTCTTGCCTCTTTCTGCACCTCTCTTGCCTCTTTCTGTACATATGTTGCTTCTTTCTGCACCCCTCTTGTCTTTTTCTGTACCCCTCTTGCCTGTTTCTGCACTTCTCTTGCCTGTTTCTGCACCTCTCTTGCCTCTTTCTGTACCCCTGTTGCTTCTTTCTGCACCTCCTTACCTCTTTCTGCACCCCTCGTACCACTTTGTATACCCCTTTTTCCTCTTTCTGCTCCTCTCTTGCCTCTTTCTGCACTTCTCTTGCCTCTTTATGCACCCTCTTGCCTCTTTCTGCACCTCTGTTGGTTCTATCTGCACTTCTATTCCTCCTTTCTGAACATCTCTTGCTTCTTTCTGCATCCCTCTTGCCTCTTACTGCACCTCTCTTCCCTCTTTCTGTACCTCTCTTGCCTCTTTCTGCACCTCTCTTGCGTCTTTCTGATTTTCTATTGCTTTTTCCTGCACTTCTCTTGCCTTTTTGTGCACCCCTCTTACCTCTGTCTGCACCCCTTGCCTCTTTCTGCAACACTCTTCCCTATTTCTGCATCTCTCTTGCCTCTTTCTGCACTTCTCTTGCCTCTTTCAGCACCTCTGTTGCTTCTTTCTGTGCTTCTCTTCCCTCTTTCTGCATCTCTCTTGCTTCTTTCTGCACCCCTGTTGCCTCTTTCTGCACTTGTCTTCCCTCTTTCTGAACCCCTCTTCCCTCTTTCTTCACCTCTCTTACCTCTTTCTGCACCTCTGTTGCTTCTTTCGGCACCCTTCTTCCCTCTTTCTGCACCTCTCTTGCCTCTTTCTGCACCTCTGTTGCTTCTTTCGGCACCCTTCTTCCCTCTTTCTGCACCTCTCTTGTGTCTTTCTGCACCTCTGTTGCTTCTTTCTGCACTTCTCTTGCCTCTTTATGCACCCTCTTGCCTCTTTCTGCACCTCTGTTGGTTCTATCTGCACTTCTATACCTTCTTTCTGAAACTCGCTTGCTTCTTTCTGCATCCCTCTTGCCTCTTACTGCACCTCTCTTCCCTCTTTCTGCACCTCTCTTCCTCTTTCTGCACCTCTCTTGCCTCTTTCTGCACGTCTCTTGCATCTTTCTGATTTTCTATTGCTTCTTTCTGCACTTCTCTTGCCTCTTTCTGCACCCCTCTTGCCACTTTCTGCACCTCTCTTGCTTCTTTCTGCACTCATCTTCCCTCTTTCTGAAATTCTCGTGCCTCTTTCTGCACCTCTCTTGCTTCTTTCTGTACCTCTGTTGCTTCTTTCTGCACCTCTGTTGCCTCTTTCTGCACTCGTCTTCCCTCTTTCTGAAATTCTCTTGCCTCTTTCTGCACCCATCTTGCCTCTTTCTGCACCTCTGTTGCTTCTTTCTGCACTTCTCTTGCTTCTTTCTGCACCCTGCATCCCTCTATCTGCACCTCTCTTGCTCTTTCTGCACCTCTCTTGCCTCTTTCTGCACCTCACTTGCCTCTTTCTGCACCTCACTCTCTTATTTCTGCACCTCACTCTCTTATTTCTGCACTTCTCTCGCCTCTTTCTGTACCTCTCTTGCCTTTTTCTAAACCTCTCCTGCCTATTTCTGTACTTCTTTTGCCTCTTTCTACTCCCCTTTTGCCTCTGTCTGCACCCTTGTTTCCTCTTTCTGCACATCTTTTGCCTGTTTCTGCTACTCGCTTGCCTCTTTCTGCAGTTCTCTTGCCTCCTTTTGCATCTCCGGTGGTTCTTTCTGTACCTCTCTTGCTTCATTCTGTACCCCCTGCCTTTTTCTGCAACCCTCTTCCCTCTTTCTGCACCCCTCTTCCCTCTTTCTGCTGCTGTCTTGCCTCTTTCTGCACCTCTCTTGCTTCTTTCTGCACTCCTGTTGCCTCTTTCCTCACTCGTCTTCCCTCTTTCTGCACCGCTCTTCCCTCTTTCTTCACCTCTCTTGCCCCTGTCTGCACCTCTCTTGCTTCTTTCTGCACCCTTCTTCCCTGTTTCTGCAGCTCTCTTGCCTCTTTCTGCACATCTCTTGCGTCTTTCTGCACCTCTGTTGCTTCTTTATGCATTTCTCTTGCCTCTTTATACACCCTCTTCCATTTTTCTGCACTTTTGTTGGTTCTTTCTGCACTTCTCTTCCTTTTTTCTGCAACACTCTTGCTTCTTTCTGCACCCCTCCTGCCTCTTACTGCACCTCTCTTCCCTCTTTCTGCACCTCTCTTGCCTCTTTCTGTACCCGCTTCCCTCTTTCTGCACCGCTCTTCCCTCTTTCTTCACCTCTCTTGCCCCTGTCTGCACCTCTTTTGCCTCTTTCTGTACCTCTCTTGCCTCTTTCTGTACCTCTCTTGCCTCTTTCCGGCACATCTCTTGCCTATTTCTGTACCCCTCCTGCCTCTTTCTGCATCTCTGTTGGTTCTTTCTGCACTGCTCCTGCTTCTTTCTGCCCCTCTCTTGAAAATTTCTGTATTCCTCTTGCTTCTTTGTGCACCCCTCTTTCTGCACCTCTCTTGCCTCTGTCTGCACCCTTGTTCCCACTTTCTTCACCTCTTTTGCCTGTTTCTGCAACTCTCTTGATCTTTCTGCAGTTCTCTTGCCTCCTTCTGCACCTCTGGTGCTTCTGTCTGCACTTCTCTTGCTTCTTTCTGTACCTCTCTTGCTTCTTTCTATACCCCCTTGCCTCTTTCTGCACCCCTCTCCCCTCTTTCTGCACCTCTCTTGCCTCTTTCTGCACTTTTATTGCCTCTTTCTGCACCTCTATTGTTTCTTTCTACACCCCTGTTGCCTCTTTCTTCAATCGCTACGCCGCCCACAAGAGCGCCACCCGCAGTCACCATCACCTCATCAGATCCGCCAAAAGGGCCTCACTCAAAGACCGCCTAGACAACAACGCACACAACAGCAAAGAGCTCTTCAACATCGTGAAGGAACTCTCCAACCCCAGCTCCAACACCAACGACATCCAGCCGTCGCGAGACCTGTGCGACTCACTGGCCACCTTCTTCCACCGCAAAATCGCCGACATCCACGACAGCTTCAACACCACGACCGCCCGGCAACCACCGAGACCACTGCCCCCACAACCACCAACCGCCTGCTCTCCTGGACCAACATCAATGACGAGGACACCAGCGAGATCATGAACACCATCCACTCCGGTTCACCGCTAGACCCGTGCCCTCACCACATCTTCAACAAAGCCAGTACAGCCATCGCGCCCCATCTCCGGAAAATAATCAACATCTCCTTCGAGACAGCAACCTTCCCGGAAAGCTGGAAGCACGCCGAGATCACAGCCTTACTCAAGAAACCCAAGGCAGACCCCAAGGACCTCAAGAACTTCCTGACCCATCTCTCTGCTCCCGTTCCCCGCGAAGGTCACCGAGAAAATCGTCAACAAACAACTGACCCGCTACCTCGAGGAGAACAACATCCTGGACCCTTCCCAGTCCGGCTTCCGCAGCAACCACAGCACCGAAACCGCCCTCATCGCCGCCACCGATGACATCAGGACCCTGCTAGACAACGGAGAAACAGCAGCCCTCATCCTCCTGGACCTATCAGCCGCCTTCGACACGGTCTGCCACCACACACTACGAACATGCCTTCACGACGCCGGGATCCAAGAGAAGGCCCTGGACTGGACCACATCCTTCCTTTCCGGCAGAACACAAAGCGTCCGCCTCGCCCCTTCCGATCCAAGGCCACCAAGATCATCTGCGGCGTACCCCAAGGCTCCTCCCTCAGCCCAACGCTGTTCAACATCTACATGGCACCCTCGCCCCCGTCGCCCAACAGCACAACCTCAACATCATCTCATACGCCGACGACACCCAGCTGATCCTCTCCCTCACCAAAGACCCTCACACCGCCAAAGCCCACCTCCACGAAGGAATGAAGGCCGTCGCCGAATGGATGAGGACCAGCCACCTGAAGCTGAACTCGGACAAGACGGAGGTCCTCATCCACGGTTCCAACCCTTCAGCCTGGGACGACTCCTGGTGGCCAACATCACTGGGAACAGCCCCGCCACCCACCGACCACGTACGCAACCTAGGGGTCATCCTCGACCCCACCCTCTCCATGACTAAGCAGGTCAACGCCGTTTCCTCATCCTGCTTCAACATCCTCCGAATGCTCCGCAGGATCTTCAAGTGGATCCCCACCGAAACAAGAAAAACAGTCACCCAGGCCCTCGTCACCAGCAGGCTGGACTACGGAAACGCCCTCTACGCAGGAACGACGGCTAAGCTCCTGGAGGCGGCTGCAACGCATCCAGAACGCCTCTGCACGTCTTATCCTCGACATCCCCCGACGCAGCCACATCACACCCCACCTGAGAGACCTACACTGGCTCCCTGTCAACAAGAGGATAACCTTCAAGCTCCTCACCCACGCACACAAAGCACTCCACAACTCCCGGACCAGCCTACCTCAACAGACGACTCAGCTTCTACACCCCCACCCGCCAGCTCCGCTCGACCAGCCTCGCCCTCGCCACAGTCCCCCGCATCCAGCGACCGCCGGCGGCAGATCCTTCTCCCACCTCGCCGCCAAGACCTGGAACACCCTCCCCACCAACCTCCGACAGACCCAAGACCTACTGGCCTTCAGAAGACTCCTCAAGACCTGGCTCTTCGATCAGTAGCAGCACCACCCCCCTCTTCCCCCAGTGCCTTGAGACCCTCGCGGGTATGTAGTGCGCTTTATAAGTGACATGATTGATTGATTGATTGATTCAATCGTCTTCCCTCTTTCTGCATCCCTCTTCCCTCTTTCTTCACCTCTCTTGCCTACTTTTCCACCTCTTTTGCTTCTTTCTGCACCCTTCTTCCCTCTTTCTGCACCTCTCTTGCCTCTTTCTGCACCTCTCTTGCATCTTTCTGCACCTCTGTTGCTTCTTTCTGCACTTCTCTTGCCTCTTTATACATCCTCTTTCTTCTTTCCGCACCTCTGTTGGTTCTTTCTGCCATTCTCTTGCCTCTTTCTGCACTTTTCTTGCCTCTTTCTGCACATTTGTTACTCTTTCTGCACCTCTCTTGTTTTTTTCTGTACTTCACTTGCTTCTTTCTGCACTTCTCTTCCTTCTTTCTGCACCTCTCCTGCTTCTTTCTGCACCCCACTTGCCTCTTACTGCACCTTTCTTTCCTCTTTCTGCACCTCGCTTGCCTCTTTCTGCACCTCTGTTGGTTCTTTCTGCACTGCTCTTGCTTCTTTCTGCACCTCTCTTGCAAATTTCTGTAACCCTCTTGCCTCTTTGTGCACCCTTCTTTCTGCACCTCTCGTCCTCTGTCTGCACCCTTTTCCCCTCTCTCTGCACATCTCTTGCCTCTTTCTGTAGTTCTCTTGCCTCCTTCTGCACCTCTGGTGCTTCTTTCTGCACTTCTCTTGCTTCTTTCTGCACCTCTCATGCTTCTTTCTGCACCCCACTTGCCTCTTACTGCACCTCTCTTTCCTCTTTCTGCACCCCTCTTCCCTCTTTCTGCACCTCTCTTGCCTATTTCTGCACTTCTCTTGCCTCTTTCTGCCCCTCTGTTGCTTCTTTCTGTACTTCTCCTCCCTCTCTCTGCACCTCTCTTGCTTCTTTCTGCACCCCTGTTGCCTCTTTCTGCACTCATCTTCCCTCTTTCTGCACCCCCTTCCCTCTTTCTTCACCTCTCTTGCTTCTTTCTGCACCCTTCTTCCCTGTTTCTGCACCTCTCTTGCCTCTTTCTGCACCTCTCTTGTGTCTTTCTATACCTCTGTTGCTTCTTTCTGCACTTCTATTGCCTCTTTATGCACACTCTTGCCTCTTTCCGCACCTCTGTTGGTTCTATCTGCACTTCTCTTCCTTCTTTCTGAACCTCTCTTGCTTTTTTCTGCATCCCTCTTGCCTCTTACTGCACCTCTCTTCCCTCTTTCTGCACCTCTCTTGCCTCTTTCTGCACCTCTCTTGTATCTTTCTGCACCTCTCTTGCATCTTTCTGCTTTTCTATTGCTTCTTTCTGCACTTCTCTTGCCTCTTTATGCATCCTCTTTCATCTTTCCGCACCTCTGTTGGTTCTATCTGCACTTCTCTTCCTTCTTTCTGAACCTCTCTTGCTTCTTTCTGCATCCCTCTTGCCTCTTACTGCACCTCTCGTCTCTCTTTCTGCACCCTTCTTTCCTGTTTCTGCACCTCTCTTGCCTCTTTCTGCACCTCTCTTGCGTCTTTCTGCACCTCTGTTGCTTCTTTCTGTACTTCTCTCCCCTCTTTATGCACCCTTTTGCCTCTTTCTGCACCTCTGTTGGTTCTATCTGCACTTCTCATCCTTCTTTCTGAACCTCTCTTGCTTCTTTCTGCATCCCTCTTGCCTCTTACTACACCTCTCTTCCCTCTTTCTGCACCCTTCTTGCCTCTTTCTGTACCTTTCTTGCCTCTTTCTGCACCTCTCTTGCATCTCTCTGCACCTCTGTTGCTTCTTTCTGCTCTTCTCTTGCCTCTTTATGCATCCTCTTTCATCTTTCCGCACCTCTGTTGGTTCTATCTGCACTTCTCTTCCTTCTTTCTGAACCTCTCTTGCTTTTTCTGCATCCCTCTTGCCTCTTACTGCACCTCTCTTCCCTCTTTCTGCACCTCTCTTGCCTCTTTCTGCACCTCTCTTGTATCTTTCTGCACCTCTCTTGCATCTTTCTGCTTTTCTATTGCTTCTTTCTGCACTTCTCTTGCCTCTTTATGCATCCTCTTTCATCTTTCCGCACCTCTGTTGGTTCTATCTGCACTTCTCTTCCTTCTTTCTGAACCTCTCTTGCTTCTTTCTGCATCCCTCTTGCCTCTTACTGCACCTCTCGTCTCTCTTTCTGCACCCTTCTTTCCTGTTTCTGCACCTCTCTTGCCTCTTTCTGCACCTCTCTTGCGTCTTTCTGCACCTCTGTTGCTTCTTTCTGTACTTCTCTCCCCTCTTTATGCACCCTTTTGCCTCTTTCTGCACCTCTGTTGGTTCTATCTGCACTTCTCATCCTTCTTTCTGAACCTCTCTTGCTTCTTTCTGCATCCCTCTTGCCTCTTACTACACCTCTCTTCCCTCTTTCTGCACCCTTCTTGCCTCTTTCTGTACCTTTCTTGCCTCTTTCTGCACCTCTCTTGCATCTCTCTGCACCTCTGTTGCTTCTTTCTGCTCTTCTCTTGCCTCTTTATGCATCCTCTTTCATCTTTCCGCACCTCTGTTGGTTCTATCTGCACTTCTCTTCCTTCTTTCTGAACCTCTCTTGCTTCTTTCTGCATCCCTCTTGCCTCTTACTGCACCTCTCTTCTCTCTTTCTGCACCCTTCTTTCCTGTTTCTGCACCTCTCTTGCCTCTTTCTGCACCTCTCTTGCGTCTTTCTGCACCTCTGTTGCTTCTTTCTGTACTTCTCTCCCCTCTTTATGCATCCTTTTTCATCTTTCCGCACCTCTGTTGGTTCTTTCTGCCCTTCTCTTGCCTCTTTCTGCACTTTATTGCCTCTTTCTGCACATTTGTTACTCTTTCTGCACCTCTCTTGTTTTTTTCTGCACTTCTCTTGCATCTTTCTCCACTTCTCTTCCTTCTTTCTGCAACTCTCTTGCTTCTTTCTGCACCCTACTTGCCTCTTACTGCACCTCTCTTTCCTCTTTCTGCACCTCTCTTGCAAATTTCTGTGTCCATCTTGCCTCTTTGTGCACCCCTCTTTCTGCACCTCTCTTCTGCTGTCTGCACCCTTTTTCCCTCTCTCTGCACTTCTCTTGCCTCTTTCTGCAGTTCTCTTGCCTCCTTCTGCACCTCTGGTGCTTCTTTCTGCACTTCTCTTCTGTCTTTTTGTACCTCTCTTGCTGCTTTCTGCAACCCCTTGCTCTTTCTGCACCCCTCTTCCCTCTTTCTGCACCTCTCTTGCCTATTTCTGCACTTCTCTTGCCTGTTTCTGCACATTTGTTGCTTCTTTCTGCGCTTCTCTTCCCTCTCTCTGCACCTCTCTTGCTTCTTTCTGCACCCCTGTTGCCTCTTTCTTCACTCGTCTTCCCTCTTTCTGCACCCCTCTTCCCTCTTTCTTCAACTCTCTTGCCTCTTTCTGCATGTCTCTTCTTTCTGCACCCTTCTTCCCTGTTTCTGCACCTCTCTTGCCTCTTTCTGCACCTCTCTTGCGTCTTTCTGCACCTCTGTTGCTTCTTTCTGCACTTCTCTTCCCTCTTTATGCACCCTCTTGCCTCTTTCTGCACCTCTGTTGGCTCTATCTGCACTTCTCTTCCTTCTTTCTGAACCTCTCTTGCTTCTTTCTGCATCCCTCTTGCCTCTTACTGCACCTCTCTTCCCTCTTTCTGCACCTTTCTTGCCTCTTTCTGCACCTCTCTTGTCTCTTTCTGCACCTCTCTTGCATCTTTCTGCTTTTCTATTGCTTCTTTCTGCACTTCTCTTACCTATTTCTGCACCCCTCTTGCCTCTTTCTGCAACTCTGTTGCTTCTTTCTGCAATTCTGTTGCTTCTTTCTGTACCTCTGTTGCTTCTTTCTGCACCTCTGTTGCCTCTTTCTGCACTCGTCTTCCCTCTGTAAGAAATTCTCTTGCCTCTTTCTGCACCCCTCTTGCTTCTTTCTGCACCTCTGTTGCTTCTTTCTGTACCTCTGTTGCCTCTTTCTGCACTTCTCTTGCCTCTTTATGCACCCTCTTGCCTCTTTCTGCACCTCTGTTGGTTCTATCTGCACTTCTATTCCTTCTTCCTGAACCTCTCTTGCTTCTTTCTGCATCCCTCTTGCCTCTTACTGCACCTCTCTTCCCTCTTTCTGCACCTCTCTTGCCTCTTTCTGCACCTCCCTTGCCTCTTTCTGCACCTCTCTTGCGTCCTTCTGATTTTCTATTGCTTCTTTCTGCACTTCTCTTGCCTCTTTCTGCACCCCTCTTCCCACTTTCTGCACCTCTGTTGCTTCTTTCTGCAATTCTGTTGCTTCTTTCTGTACCTCTATTGCTTCTTTCTGCACCTCTGTTGCCTCTTTCTGCAGTTGTCTTCCCTCTTTCTGAAATTCTCTTGCCTCTTTCAGCACCCCTCTTGCTTCTTTATGTACTTCTGTTGCTTCTTACTGCACCTCTGTTGCCTCTTTCTGCACTCGGCTTCCCTCTTTCTGAAATTCTCTTGCCTCTTTCTGCACCCCTCTTGCTTCTTTCTGCATCTTTGTTGCTTCTTTCTGCACTTCTCTTGCTTCTTTCTGCACCCTGCTTCCCTCTTTCTGCACCTCTCTTGCCTCTTTCTGCACCTCTCTTGCCTCTTTCTGCACCTCACTTGCCTCTTTCTACACCTCATTCTCTTCTTTCTGCACTTCTCTTGCCTCTTTCAGTACCTCTCTTGCCTTTTTCTGTACCTCTCTTGCCTCTTTCTGCACTTATTTTGCCTCTTTCTACACCCCTTTTGCCTCTGTCTGCACCCATGTTCCCTCTTTCTGCACATCTTTTGCTTGTTATTGCAATTCCCTTGCCTCTATCTGCAGTTCTCCTGCCTCCTTTTGCACCTCCGGTGCTTCTTTCTGTACCTCTCTTGCTTCTTTCTGTATCCCCTTGCCTCTTTCAGCAACCCTCTTCCCTCTTTCTGCACCCATCTTCCCTCTCTCTGCACCTGTCTTGCCTCTTTCTGCACTTCTCTTGCCTCTTTCTGCACCTCTTTTGCTTCTTTCTGCACTCCTGTTGCCTCTTTCCGCACTCGTCTTCCCTCTTTCTGCACCGCTTTTCCCTCTTTCTTTACCTCTCCTGCCTCTTTCTGCACATCTCTTGCGTCTTTCTGCACCTCTGTTGCTTCTTTCTGCATTTCTCTTGCCTCTTTATGCACCCTCTTCCATTTTTCTGTACCTCTGTTGGTTCTTTCTGCACTTCTCTTCCTTCTTTCTGCAACACTCTTGCTTCTTTCTGCACCCCTCTTGCCTCTTACTGCACCTCTCTTTCCTTTTTCTGCACCTCACTTGCCTCTTTCTGCACCTCACTCTCTTCTTTCTGCACCCTCTTGCCTCTTTCTGCACCTCTGTTGGTTCTATCTGAACTTCTCTTCCTTCTTTCTCAACCTCTCTTGCTTCTTTCTGCATCCCTCTTGCCTCTTACTACATTTCTCTTCCCTCTTTCAGCACTTCTCTTGCCTCTTTCTGCACCTCTCTTGCCTCTTTTTGCACCTCTTCAGCGTCTTTCTGCTATTCTATCGCTTCTTTCTGCACTTCTCTTGCCTCTTTCAGAACCCCTCTTGCCACTTTCTGCACCTCTGAGGCTTCTTTCTGCAATTCTGTTGCTTCTTTCTGTACCTCTATTGCTTCTTTCTGTACCTCTGTTGCCTCTTTCTGCACTCGTCTTCCCTCTTTCTGAAATTCTCTTGCCTCTTTCTGCACCCCTCTTGCCTCTTTCTGCACTTCTCTTGCCTCTTTATGCATCCTCCTGCCTCTTTCTGCATCTCTGTTGGTTCTTTCTGCACTGCTCTTACTTCTTTCTGCCCCTCTCTTGAAAATTTCTGTATCCCGCTTGCCTCTTTGTGCACCCCTCTTTCAGCACCTCTCTTGCCTCTGTCTGCACCCTTGTTCCCTCTTTCAGAACCTCTTTTGCCTGTTTCTACAACTCTCTTGCTTTTTCTGCAGTACTCTTGCCTCGTTCTGCACCTCTGGTGCTTCTTTCTGCACTTCTCTTGCTTCTTTCTGTACCTCTCTTGCTTCTTTCTGCACCCCCTTGTCTCTTTCTACACCCTTCTTTCTGCACCTCTCTTGCCTCTTTCTGCACTTTTCATGCCTCTTTCTGCACCTCTATTGCTTCTTTCTGCACCCTTGTTGCCTCTATCTTCACTCGTCTTCCCTCTTTCTGCACCCCTCTTCCTTTATTCTACACCTCTCTTGCCTACTTTTGCACCTCTTTTGCTACTTTCTGCACCCTTCTTCCCTTTTTCTGTACCTCTCTTGCCTCTTTCTGCACCTCTATTGCATCTTTCTGCACCTCTCTTGCCTCTTTATGCATCTTCTTTCTTCTTTCCGCACCTCTGTTGGTTCTTTCTGCACCCCTGTTTCCTCTTTCTGCACTTGTCTTCCTTCTTTCTGCACCCCTCTTCCGTGTTTCTGCACCTCTCTTGCCTCTTTCTGCACCTCTCTTGCATCTTTCTGCACCTCTGTTGCTTCTTTCTGCACTTCTCTTGCCTCTTTATGCACACTCTTGCCTCTTTCTGCACCTCTGTTGGTTCTATCTGCACTTTTCTTCCTTCTTTCTGAACCTATCTTGCTTCTTTCTGCATCCCTCTTGCCTCTTACTGCACCTCTCTTCCCTCTTTCTGCACCTCTCTTGCCTCTTTCTGCACCTCTCTTGCATCGTTCTGCTTTTCTATTGCTTTTTTCTGCACTTCTCTTGCCTATTTCTGCACCCCTCTTGCCTCTTTATGCCCTCTGTTGCTTCTTTCTGTAATTCTGCTGCTTCTTTCTTTATCTCTGTTGCTTCTCTCTGCACTCGTCTTCCCTCTTTCTTAAATACTCTTGCCTCTTTATGCACCCCTCTTGCTTCTGCCTGCACGTCTGTTGCTTCTTTCTGCACCTCTGTTGCCTCATTCTGCACTCGTCTTCCTTCTTTCTGAAATTCTCTTGCCTCTTTCTGCACCCTCTTGCCTCTTTCTGTACTTCTCTTGCCTCTTTCTGCACTTCTCTTGCCTCATTCTGCACCCTGCTTCCCTCTTTCTGCACCTTTCTTGCCTCTTTCTGCACCTCTATTGCCTCTTTCTGCACCTCATTTGCTTCTTTCTGCACCTCACTCTCTTCTTTCTGCACTTCTCTTGCCTCTTTCTGTACCACTCTTGCCTCTTTCTGCACTTCTCTTGCCTCTTTATGCACCCTCTTGCCTCTTTCTGCACCTCTGTTGGTTCTATTTGCACTTCTCTTCCTTCTTTCTCAACCTCTCTTGCTTCTTTGTGCATCCCTCTTGCCTCTTACTGCACCTCTCTTCCCTCTTTCAGCACCTCTCTTGCCGCTTTCTGTACCTCTATTCCCTCTTTCTGCACCCGTCTTCCCTCTTTCTGAAATTCTCTTGCCTCTTTCTGCACCTCTGTTGCTTCTTTCTGCACTACTCTTGCTTCTTTCTTTACCGTGCTTCCCTCTTTCTGCACCTCTCTTGCCTCTTTCTGCACCTCACTTGCCTCTTTCTGCACCTCACTTGCCTCTTTCTGCACCTCACTCGCTTCTTTCTGTACTTCTCTTACCTCTTTCTGTACCTCTTTTGCCTCTTTCTATATCTCTCTTGCCATTTTCTGCACTTCTTTTTCCTCTTTCTACACCCTTTTGCCTCTGTCTGCACCCCTCTTCCCTCTTTCTTCACCTCTCTTGACTCTGCCTGCATGTCTCTTGCTTCTTTCTGCACGCTTCTTCCCTGTTTCTGCACTTCTCTTGCCCCTTTATGCACCCTCTTGCCTCTTTCTGCACCTCTGTTTGTTCTATCTGCACTTCTCTTCCTTCTTTCTGCACCTCTCTTGTCTCTTTCTTCACCTCTCTTGCATCTTTCTGCTTCTCCATTGCTTCTTTCTGCACTTCTCTTGCCGCTTTCTGCACCCCTCTTGCTTCTTTCTGCACCTCTGTTGCTTCTTTCTGCAATTCTGTTGCTTCTTTCTGTACCTCTGTTGCTTCTTACTGCACCTCTGTTGCCTCTTTCTGCACCCTGCTTCCCTGTTTCTGCACCTCTCTTGCCTCTTTCTGCACCACTGTTGCCTCTTTCTGTACCTCACTTGCTTCTTTCTGCACCCCACTCTCTTCTTTCTGTACTTCTCTTGCTTCTTTATGTACCTCTCTTGCCTCTTTCTGCACTTCTCTTGCCTCTTAATGCACCCTCTTGCTTCTTTCTGCACCCTGTTGGTTCTATCTGCACTTCTCTTCCTTCTTTCTGAACCTCTCTTGCTTCTTTCTGAATCCCTCTTACTGTACCTCTGTTCCCTCTTTCTGCACCTCTCTTGCCTCTTTCTGCACCCGCTTCCCTCTTTCTGCACCTCACTTGCCTCATTCTGCACCTCACTCTCTTATTTCAGCACTTCTCTTGCCTCTTTCTGTACCTCTCTTGCCTCTTTCTGTACCTCTCTTGCCTCTTTCTGCACTTTTCTTGCCTCTTTCTGCACCCTCCTGCCTCTTTCTGCATCTCTGTTGGTTCTTTCTGCACTGCTCTTGCTTCTTTCTGCCCCTCTCTTGAACATTTCTGTATCTTGCTTGATTGCTTTGTGCACCCCTCTTTCAGCACCTCTCTTGCCTCTGTCTGCACCCTTGTTTGCTCTTTTAGCACCTCTTTTGCCTGTTTCTACAACTTTGTTGCTTTTTCTGATGTTCTCTTGCCTCCTTCTGCACCTATGGTGCTTCTTTCTGCACTTCTCTTGCTTCTTTCTGTACCTCTCTTGCTTCTTTCTGCTCCCCTTGCCTCTTTCTACACCCCTCTTTCTGCACCTCTCTTGCCTCTTTCTGCACTTTTCTTGCCTCTTTCTGCACCTCTATTGCCTCTTTCGTCACTCGTCTTCCCTCTTCCTGCATCCCTCTTCCCTCTTTCTACACCTCTCTTGCCTACTTTTGCACCTCTTTGGCTACTTTCTGCACCCTTCTTCCCTTTTTCTGCACCTCTCTTGCATCTTTCTGCACCTCTCTTGCTTCTTTCTATACTTCTTTTGCCTCTTTATGCATACTCTTTCTTCTTTCCGCACCTCTGTTGGTTCTTTTTGCACTTCTCTTGCCTCTTTCTGCACATTTATTACTCTTTTTGCACCTCTCTTGTTTTTTCTGCACTTCTTGCTTCTTTCTGCACTTCTCTTCCTTCTTTCTGCACCTCTCTTGATTCTTTCTGCACCCCACTTGCCTCTTACTGTACCTCTCTTTCCTCTTTCTGCACCTCTCTTGCCTCTTTCTGCACCCCTATTGCCTATTTCTACACTCGTCTTCCCTCTTTCTGCACCCCTCTTCCCTCTTTCTTCACCTCTCTTGCCTCTTTCTGCCCGTCTCTTGCTTCTTTCTGCACCATTCTTTCCTGTTTCTGCACCTCTCTTGCCTCTTTCTGTAACTCTCTTGCATATTTCTGCACCTCTGTTGCTTCTTTCTGCACTTCTCTTGCCTCTTTCTGTACTTTCCTTGCCTCTTTCTGCACATTTATTATTCTTTCTGCTCCTCTCTTTTCTTTTTTTCTGCACTTCTCTTGCTTCTTTCTACACTTCTCTTCCTTCTTTCTGCACCTCTCTTGCTTCTTTCTGCATCCCATTTGCCTCTTACTGCACCTCTCTTTCCTCTTTCTGCACCTCTCTTGCCTCTTTCTGCACCTCTGCTAGTTCTTTCTGCGCTTCTCTTGCTTCTTTCTGCACCTCTCTTGCAAATTTCTGTATCCCTCTTGCCTCTTTGTGCACCCCTCTTTCTGTACCTTTCTTCCTCTGTCTGCACCCTTTTTCCCTCTCTCTGTACCTCTCAAGCCTCGTTCTGCAGTTCTCTTGCCTCCTTCTGCACCTCCTGTGCTTCTTTCTGCACTTCTCTTGCTTCTTTCTGCACCACTCTTGCCTCTTTCAGCACCCCTCTTGCCACTTTCTGCACCTCTGTTGCTTCTTTCTGCAATTCTATTGCTTCTTTCTGCACCTCTGTTGCCTCTTTCTGCACTCATCTTCCCTCTTTCTGAAATTCTCTTGCCTCTTTCTGCACCCTTCTTGCTTCTTTCTGTACCTCTGTTGCCTCTTTCTGTACTCGTCTTCCCTCTTTCTGAAATTCTCTTGCCTCTTTCTGCACCCCTCTTGCGCTTCTTTCTGCACTTCTCTTGCTTCTTTCTGCACCCTGCTTCCATCTTTCTGCACCTCTCTTGCCTCTTTCTGCACCTCTCTTGCCTCTTTCTGCACCTCACTCTCTTCTTTCTGCACCTCACTCTCTTATTTCTGCACTTCTCTTACCTCTTTCTGTACCTCTCTTGCCTCTTTCTGCACATTTATTACTCTTTTTGCACATCTCTTGTTTTTTCTGCACTTCTTGCTTCTTTCTGCACTTCTCTTGCTTCTTTCTGCACCCCACTTGCCTCTTACTGTACCTCTCTTTCCTCTTTCTGCACCTCTCTTGCCTCTTTCTGCACCCCTGTTGCCTATTTCTGCACTTGTCTTCCCTCTTTCTGCACCCCTCTTCCCTCTTTCTTCACCTCTCTTGCCTCTTTCTGCCCGTCTCTTGCTTCTTTCTGCACCATTCTTTCCTGTTTCTGCACCTCTCTTGCCTCTTTATGCACATTTATTACTCTTTTTGCACATCTCTTGTTTTTTCTGCACTTCTTGCTTCTTTCTGCACTTCTCTTCCTTCTTTCTACACCTCTCTTGCTTCTTTCTGCACCCCACTTGCCTCTTACTGTACCTCTCTTTCCTCTTTCTGCACCTCTCTTGCCTCTTTCTGCACCCCTGTTGCCTATTTCTGCACTTGTCTTCCCTCTTTCTGTACCCCTCTTCCCTCTTTCTTCACCTCTCTTTCCTCTTTCTGCCCGTCTCTTGCTTCTTTCTGCACCATTCTTTCCTGTTTCTGCACCTCTCTTGCCTCTTTCTGTACCTCTCTTGCATATTTCTGCACCTCTGTTGCTTCTTTCTGCACTTCTCTTGCCTCTTTTGATACTTTCCTTGCCTCTTTCTGCACATTTATTATTCTTTCTGCTCCTCTCTTTTCTTTTTTCTGCACTTCTCTTGCTTCTTTCTACACTTCTCTTCCTTCTTTCTGCACCTCTCTTGCTTCTTTCTGCATCCCATTTGCCTCTGACTGCACCTCTCATTCCTCTTTCTGCACCTCTCTTGCCTCTTTCTGCACCTTTGCTAGTTCTTTCTGCGCTTCTCTTGCTTCTTTCTGCACCTCTCTTGCAAATTTCTGTATCCCTCTTGCCTCTTTGTGCACCCCTCTTTCTGCACCTTTCTTCCTCTGTCTGCACCCTTTTTCCCTCTCTCTGTACCTCTCAAGCCTCGTTCTGCAGTTCTCTTCCCTCCTTCTGTACCTCCTGCGCTTCTTTCTGCACTTCTCTTGCTTCTTTCTGTACCACTCTTTCCTCTTTCAGCACCCCTCTTGCCACTTTCTGCACCTCTGTTGCTTCTTTCTGCAATTCTATTGCTTCTTTCTGCACCTCTGTTGCCTCTTTCTGCACTCATCATCCCTCTTTCTGAAATTCTCTTTCCTCTTTCTGCACCCTTCTTGCTTCTTTCTGTACCTCTGTTGCCTCTTTCTGCACTCGTCTTCCCTCTTTCTGCACCCCTCTTGCCTCTTTCTGCACCTCTGTTGCTTCTTTCTGCACTACTCTTGCTTCTTTCTGCACCTCTCTTGCCTCTTTCTGCACCTCTCTTGCCTCTTTCTGCACCTCTCTTGCCTCTTTCTGCACCTCTCTTGCCTCTTTCTGCACCTCACTTGCCTCTTTCTGCACCTCACTCTCTTCTTTCTGCACTTCTCTTACCTCTTTCTGTACCTCTTTTGCCTCTTTCTGTACCTCTCTTGCCTCTTTCTGCACCTATTTTGCCTCTTTCTACACCTCTTTTGCCTCTGCCTGCATGTCTCTTGCTTCTTTCTGCATGCTTCTTCCCTGTTTCTGCAAATCTCTTGCCTCTTTATGCACCCTCTTGCCTCTTTCTGCACCTCTGTTGGTTCTATCTGCACTTCTCTTCCTTCTTTCTGAACCTCTCTTGCTGCTTTCTGCATCCCTCTTGCCTCTTACTGCACCTCTCTTCCCTCATTCTGCACCTCTCTTGCCTCTTTCTGCACCTCTCTTGTCTCTTTCTTCACCTCTCTTGCATCTTTCTGCTTTTCTATTGCTTCTTTCTGCACTTCTCTTGCCTCTTTCTGCACCTCTCTTGCTTCTTTCTGCATCCCTCTTGCCTCTTACTGCACCTCTCTTCCCTCATTCTGCACCTCTCTTGCCTCTTTCTGCACCTCTCTTGTCTCTTTCTTCACCTCTCTTGCATCTTTCTGCTTTTCTATTGCTTCTTTCTGCACTTCTCTTGCCTCTTTCTGCACCCCTCTTGCCTCTTTCTGCACCTCTGTTGCTTCTTCCTGCAATTCTGTTGCTTCTTTCTGTACCTCTGTTGCTTCTTTCTGCACCTCTGTTGCCTCTTTCTGCACTCGTCTTCCCTCTTTCTGAAATTCTCTTGCCTCTTTCTGCACCCCTCTTGCTTCTTTCTGCACCTCTGTTGCTTCTTTCTGCACCTCTGTTGCCTCGTTCTGCACTCGTCTTCCCTCTTTCTGAAATTCCCTTGCCTCTTTCTGCGCCCCTCTTGTCCCTTTCTGCACCTCGGTTGCTTCTTTCTGCACTTCTCTTGCTTCTTTCTGCACCCTGCTTCCCTCTTTATGCATCTCTCTTGCCTCTTTCTGCACCACACTTGCCTCTTTCTGCACCCCACTTGCTTCTTTCTGTACCACTTTCTCTTCTTTCTGCACTTCTCTTGCTTCTTTCTGTACCTCTCTTGCCTCTTTCTGTACTTCTTTTGCCTCTTTATGCACCCTCTTGCCTCTTTCTGTATCCTGTTGGTTCTATCTGCACTTCTCTTCCTTCTTTCTGAACCTCTCTTGCTTCTTTCTGCATCCCTCTTACCTCTTACTGCACCTCACTTCCCTCTTTCTGAACCTCTCTTGCCTCTTTATGCACCCGCTTCCCTCTTTCTGCACCTCACTTGCCTCTTTCTACACCTCACTCTCTTCTTTCTGCACTTCTCTTGCCTCTTTCTGTACCTCTCTTGCCACTTTCTGAACCTCTCTTGCCTCTTTCTGCACTTTTCTTGCCTTTTTCTGCACCCTCCTGCCTCTTTCTGCATCTCTGTTGGTTCTTTCTGCACTGCTCTTGCTTCTTTCTGCCCCTCTCTTGAACATTTCTGTATCCTGCTTGCCTCTTTGTGCACCCCTCTTTCAGCACCTCTCTTGCCTCTGTCTGCACCCTTGTCCCCTCTTTCAGCACCTCTTTTACCTGTTTCTACAACTCTGCAGTTCTCTTGCCTCCTTCTGTACCTCTGGTGCTTCTTTCTGCACTTCTCTTACTTCTTTCTGTACCTCTCTTGCTTCTTTCTGCACCCCCTTGCCTCTTTCTACACCCCTCTTTCTACACCTCTCTTGCCTCTTTCTACACTTTTCTTGCCTCTTTCTGCACCTCTATTGCTTCTTTCTGTACCCCTGTTGCCTCTTTCTTCACTCGTCTTCCCTCTTTCTGCACCCTTCTTCCCTCTTTCTGTACCTCTCTTGCCTCTTTCTGCACCTCTCTTGCATCTTTCTGTACCTCTCTTGCTTCTTTCTGCACTTCTTTTGCATCTTTATGCATCCTCGTTCTTCTTTCTGCACCTCTGTTGGTTCTTTTTGCACTTCTCTTGCCTCTTTCTGCACATTTATTACTCTTTTTGCACCTCTCTTGTTTTTTTCTGCACTTCTCGCTTCTTTCTGCACTTCTCTTCCTTCTTTCTCTACCTCTCTTGCCTCTTTCTTCACCTCTCTTGCCTCTGCCTGCATGTCTCTTGCTTCTTTCTGCATGTTTCTTCCCTGTTTCTGCAAATCTCTTGCCTCTTTATGCACCCTCTTGCCTCTTTCTGCACCTCTGTTGGTTCTATCTGCACTTCTCTTCCTTCTTTCTGAACCTCTCTTGCTGCTTTCTGCATCCCTCTTGCCTCTTACTGCACCTCTCTTCCCTCATTCTGCACCTCTCTTGCCTCTTTCTGCACCTCTCTTGTCTCTTTCTTCACCTCTCTTGCATCTTTCTGCTTTTCTATTGCTTCTTTCTGCACTTCTCTTGCCTCTTTCTGCACCTCTCTTGCTTCTTCCTGCATCCCTCTTGCCTCTTACTGCACCTCTCTTCCCTCATTCTGCACCTCTCTTGCCGCTTTCTGCACCTCTCTTGTCTCTTTCTTCACCTCTCTTGCATCTTTCTGCTTTTCTATTGCTTCTTTCTGCACTTCTCTTGCCTCTTTGTGCACCCCTCTTGCCTCTTTCTGCACCTCTGTTGCTTCTTTCTGCAATTCTGTTGCTTCTTTCTGCACCACTCTTGCTTCTTTCTGCACCTCTGTTGCTTCTTTCTGCACCTCTGTTGCCTCTTTCTGCACTTGTCTTCCCTCGTTCTGAAATTCCCATGCCTCTTTCTGCACCCCTCTTGTCCCTTTCTGCACCTCTGTTGCTTCTTTCTGCACTTCTCTTGCTTCTTTCTGCACCCTGCTTCCCTCTTTATGCATCTCTCTTGCCTCTTTCTGTACCACTCTTGCCTCTTTCTGCACCCCATTTGCTTCTTTCTGTACCACACTCTCTTCTTTCTGCACTTCTCTTGCTTCTTTCTGTACCTCTCTTGCCTCTTTCTGTACTTCTCTTGCCTCTTTATGCACCCTCTTGCCTCTTTCTGCACCCTGTTGGTTCTTTCTGCACTTCTCTTCCTTCTTTCTGAACCTCTCTTGCTTCTTTCTGCATCCCTCTTACCTCTTACTGCACCTCACGTCCCTCTTTCTGAACCTCTCTTGCCTCTTTATGCACCCGCTTCCCTCTTTCTGCACCTCACTTGCCTCTTTCTACACCTCACTCTCTTCTTTCTGCACTTCTCTTGCCTCTTTCTGTACCTCTCTTGCCGCTTTCTGTACCTCTCTTGCCTCTTTCTGCACTTTTCTTGCCTCTTTCTGCACCCTCCTGCCTCTTTCTGCATCTCTGTTGGTACTTTCTGCACTGCTCTTGCTTCTTTCTGCCCCTCTCTTGAACATTTCTGTATCCCGCTTGCCTCTTTGTGCACCCCTCTTTCAGCACCTCTCTTGCCTCTGTCTGCACCCTTGTTCCCTCTTTCAGCACCTCTTTTACCTGTTTCTACAACTCTGCAGTTCTCTTGCCTCCTTCTGTACCTCTGGTGCTTCTTTCTGCACTTCTCTTACTTCTTTCTGTACCTCTCTTGCTTCTTTCTGCACCCCCTTGCCTCTTTCTACACCCCTCTTTCTACACCTCTCTTGCCTCTTTCTGCACTTTTCTTGCCTCTTTCTGCACCTCTATTGCTTCTTTCTGTACCCCTGTTGCCTCTTTCTTCACTCATCTTCCCTCTTTCTGCACCCCTCTTCCCTCTTTCTTCACTCATCTTCCCTCTTTCTGCACCCCTCTTCCCTCTTTCTACACCTCTCTTGCCTACTTTTGCACCTCTTTTGCTACTTTCTGCACCCTTCTTCCCTCTTTCTGTACCTCTCTTGCCTCTTTCTGCACCTCTCTTGCATCTTTCTGTACCTCTCTTGCTTCTTTCTGCACTTCTTTTGCATCTTTATGCATCCTCGTTCTTCTTTCCGTACCTCTGTTGGTTCTTTTTGCACTTCTCTTGCCTCTTTCTGCACATTTATTACTCTTTTTGCACCTCTCTTGTTTTTTTCTGCACTTCTCGCTTCTTTCTGCACTTCTCTTCCTTCTTTCTGCACCTCTCTTGCTTCTTTCTGCACCCCACTTGCCTCTTAGTGCACCTTTCTTTCCTCTGTCTGCACCTCTCTTGCCTCTTTCTGCACCCCTGTTGCCTCTTTCTGCACTCGTCTTCCCTCTTTCTGCACCCCTCTTCCCTCTTTCTTCACCTCTCTTGCCTCTTTCTGCACGTCTCTTGCTTCTTTATGCACCCTTCTTCCCTGTTTCTGTACCTCTCTTGCCTCTTTCTGCACCTCTCTTGCATATTTCTGCACCTCTGTTGCTTCTTTCTGCACTTCTCTTGCCTCTTTCTGTACTTTCCTTGCCTCTTTCTGCACATTTATTACTCTTTCTGCACCCCATTTGCCTCTTACTGCATCTCTCTTTCCTCTTTCTGCACCTCTCTTGCCTCTTTCTGCACCTCTGTTGGTTCTTTCTGCGCTGCTATTGCTTCTTTCTGCACATCTCTTGCAAATTTCTGTATCCCTCTTTCCGCTTTGTGTACCCCTCTTTCTGCACCTCTCTTCCTCTGTTTGCAGCCTTTTTCCCTCTCTCTGCACCTCTCAATCGTCTTTCTGCAGTTCTCTTGCCTCCTTCTGCACCTCCGGTGCTTCTTTCTGCACTTCTCTTGCTTCTTTCTGCACCTCTTTTGCTTCTTTCTGCACCCTTCTTCCCTCTTTCTGTACCTCTCTTGCCTCTTTCTGCACCTCTCCTGCATCTTTCTGTACCTCTATTGCTTCTTTCTGTACTTCTCTTTCCTCTTTATGCATCCTCTTTCTTCTTTCCCCACCTCTGTTGCTTCTGTCTGCACTCCTCTTGCCTCTTTCTGTACATTTATTACCCTATCTGCACTTCTCTTGTTTTTTTCTGCACTTCTCGCTTCTTTCTGCACTTCTCTTCCTTCTTTCTGCACCTCTCTTGCTTCTTTCTGCACCCCACTTGCCTCTTACTGCACCTCTCTTTCCTCTTTCTGCACCTCTCTTGCCTCTTTCTGCACCTCTCTTGCCTCTTTCTACACCTCTGTTGGTTCTTTCTTTACTGCTCTTGCTTCTTTCTGCACCTCTCTTGCAAATTTCTGTATCCCTCTTGCCTCTTTGTGCACCCCTCTTTCTGCACCTCTCTTCCTCTGTCTGCACCCTTTTCCCCTCTCTCTGCACCTTTCATGCCTCTTTCTGCAGTTCTATGGCCTCCTTCTGCACCTCCGGTGCTTCTTTCTGCACTTCTCTTGCTTCTTTCTGTACCTCTCTTGCATCTTTCTGCACCCCCTTGCCTCTTTCTGTACCACTTTTCCCTCTTTCTGCACCTCTCTTGCCTCTTTCTGCACTTCTCTTGCCTCTTTCTGCACCTCTGTTGCTTCTTTCTGCGCTTCTCTTCCCTCTTTCTGCACCTCTCTTGCTTCTTTCTGCATCCCTGTTGCCTCTTTCTGCACTCGTCTCCCCTCTTTCTGCACCCCTCTTCCCTCTTTCTTCACCTCTCTTGCCTCTTTCTGCACGTCTCTTGCTTCTTTCTGCACCCTTCTTCCCTGTTTCTGCACCTCTCTTGCCTCTTTCTGCACCTCTCTTGCATATTTCTGCACCTCTGTTGCTTTTTTCTGCTCTTCTCTTGCCTCTTTCTGCACTTTTCCTGCCTCTTTCTGCACATTTGTTACTCTTTCTGCACCTCTCTTGTTTTTTTCTGCACTGTTCTTGCTTCTTTCTGCACCTTTCTTCCTCTTTTTGCACCTCTCTTGCATCTTTCTGCACTTCTCTTGCTTCTTTCTGCGCCTTTCTTTTTTCTTATTGTACATGTCCTCCCTATGTAGTCATAGTTAGAAATTAGCATTGAAAAAACCTTAGATATTCTCTGAAAAAACAGAGGTTTCAGGGACGTTATAGGTAGGAATTAGCATTTAAAAACCTTAGAAATTCACACAAAAAACAGGTTTCAGGGACCTTATAGTTAGAGATTAGCATTTAAAAAAACCTTAGAAATCCACTGAAAAAAACCACAGGTTTTAGGGATGTTATAGTTAGGCTGACATTTCACTCGCACAAAACCAGAGAAATTCAACCATTATAGTAGCTAACTATAACTCGCGCCCCCACAATGCACTGCTGATAACGTTGCATATTACATCACTCATGACATGGTCAGTGACATCACTCATGACATCACTCATGACATCTCAAATGACATCACTGATGACATCACTGATGACATCATCCACTTAATATCTGATGCACCTCCTCACACCCTAATATAACCTTTCATACACCCACTCTAAAATACAGACTACCATTCTCGAAACCATAGACTCACCAATACCAGTTAGTACATACCGGCTCACTGATTCATAGGTCTATGCACATCTACTCACTCACCCATACATTCACTCATACACGCAGTCACTCATCAATACAGCCACTGATATATGCACTTATACACCCATACAGACACTCACATACCGCCACTCACCCATAGACTTACTCACACACCTAGTCAGTCACCCAAAGAATTAATCACACTGCCATTTACTCACCTATACAGTTATACACACACCACCTCACTTATTCATACAGATAGTAATACATACTTATTACGATCACTGATACAAGCACACACTCACCCATACAGCCACTCTCACAATCCCTCACTCTCACATATAGTCGCTTATATACTCCAACACTCACATATACTGCCTTTCACATATATAGTTACTCACCCATAGGGATTCACCTACTCATACATCCATGCAGGGAGTCACACAGCCCCTCACCCACCCACACAGACACTCAGGCACCCATACAGGTACTCAGACAACTAATCAATAACCTATATAGACACTCATGTACCTACTCACCAACCCATGCAGCCACTTACACGCCAACTGACAACTGATACACACATTTACACAGATTATTCACTCAGCCATACATTCACTAAGACACGTTTAATCACTCACTTATACAGTCAGTCACACACCCACTAAATCATCCATACAGATACTCATACACCCACTCATTCTTCAAATACACCTGGCGTATATATATATAACATTCTTAAACTTTTTAGAAACACTCACACTCACAGGATGATGTCATCAGTGATGTCATTTGAGATGTCATCAGTGATGTCATGAGTGATGTCACTGACCATGTCATGATTGATGTAATATGTGACGTGATCAGCAGTGCATTGCGGGGGCATTAGTTATAGTTAGCTCAGCTAACTATAACAGCTGAATTCCTCTGGTTTTGTACGAGTGAAATGTCAGCCTAACTATAACGTCCCTGAAACCTGTGTTTTTTTCAGTGAATATATATATATATATATATATATATATATATATATACACACACCAAGGTGTATTGGTGAATCAGTGGATGTATGAGTGCCTGTTTGGATGATTCAGTGGGTGCGTGACTGACTGTATAATTGAGTGATTAGGTGTCTCAGTGAATGTATGAGTGAGTGGCTGGTTGTGTGAATGTCTGTATCAGTCTGTCAATTGGTGTCTAAGTGGCTGTATGGGTGTTTGAGTGGGTACATGAGTTTCTCTATGGGTGAGTAATTGGTTGTCTGAGTACCTCTATGGGTGTCTGAGTCTCTGTGTGGGTGGGTGAAGGGGTGTGTGACTGCCTGTATGGATGAGTGAGTAGGTGAGCCAGTGGTTGTATGGGTCAGTGAGTGTATGTGTGAGAGGCTGTATGGGTGAGTGAGTGTGTGTATGGCTATGTCAGTAAGTGAGTGCATGTATCAGTGGTATATGGGTGAGTAAATTAAAATGTGAAAGGCAGTATAGGTGAGTGATGGGGTATGTGAGTGTGTGTATGAGTGAGTGAGTGAATGGGAGAGTGGCTGTATGGGTGAGTATGTGCGTGTGTCAGTGACTGTATAGGTGAGTGAGTATGTGTTAGTATCTGTATGAGTAAGTGAGTGAGTGTGTGTAACTGTATGGGTGAGTAAGTGGCTGTGTGATTGACTGTATGGGTGCGTGAGTAGATGTGTGAGTAGCTCTATGGGTGACGGACTCAGTGTGTGAATGGCTGTATGGGTGTATGAGTGGATATGTCAGTGGCTGTATTAGTGAGTGATTGTCTCTGTGAGTGGCTGTATGGGTGAGTGAGTGGATGTGTGTTGATCTATGAATCAGTAAGTGGCTGTGTAAGTACTGGTATGGGTGTGTGAATGGGTTTGAGAATGGAAGTGTGGAAGTTGAAGTGGGTGTATAAAAGGTTATATGGGGATGTGAATGGGTGCATCAGATTCTATGGATGATGCAATCAGTGATGCCATCAGTGATGTCATTTGAGATGTCATACAGTAATATCACTGACCATGTCTTGCGAGATGTAAAATGTGAGATCATAAGCAGTGCATCGCAGAGGCCCAAGTTATAGTTAGCTCACTAACTATAACGGCTGAATTTCACTGGTTTTGTACGAGTGAAACCTGAGCCTAATTATAACGTCCCTGCAACCTTTGGTTTTTCAGTAACTTTCAACGTTTTTTTAAACTCTATTTCCTAACTATAACGTCCCTGTAACCTTTGGTGTTTTCAGTGATTTCTAAGGTTTTTTAAAGGCGAATTCCTAACTATAATGTCCCTGTAACCTTTGTTTTTTTCAGTGAACTCCTATGGTTTTTTAAATAGTAGTCACGTTTGCATAGTGGTGGAGAAAGGGGTGGGGCCTCCGACCAGCTCTCAGGAATCCCGCTGTGTAGGACTTACAGGAGGTACCATGAGGGCTTCTTGGCCCCCAAGGTTCCTCAGTAGTAAAGTGGGCTTCATCCCCAAACCACTAGAGCACCAGGAGGTGCATTTGCAGAGTGGTGGTGAAAGGGGGCGGGCCTCCAATGACCTCTCAGCAATCCCACTTTGTGGGACTTACTGGTGTTAACAGAAGGGGTTCTTGGCCCCTAACAATGCTCAGCATCCAAGAGGACTTTATCCCCCAATCAGTAGTGTGACAGGAGGCACATTTGTAGAGTGGTGGAGAAAGGGGGCTTCCAACATGCTCTCAGCAATCCCACTGTGTAAGACTTACTGGTGGTAACATTAGGAGTTCTTGGCCCTGAACAGCCCTCAGCAGCCAAGGGAACTTCATCCCCCAACCAGTAGTGCACTGAGGGGCGTGTTTGCAGAGTGGAAGGGAAAGGGGGTGTGGCCTCCAAAGACCTCTTAGCAATCTCGCTGTGTGGGACTTACTAGAGGTAACAGGAGGGGTTCTTGGCCCCTAGCAATGCTCAGTATCCAAGAGGACTTCATCCCCCAACCAGCAGTGTGCCAGGAGGCACATTTGCAAAGTGGTGGAAAAAGGGTTGGGGCTTCCGACATGCTCTCAGCAGTCCCACTGTGTAAGACATACTGGTGGCAACATTAAGAGTTCTTGGCCCTCAACAACCCTCAGCAGCCAAGGGAACTTCATCCCCCAACCAGTAGTGCACCAATAGATGTGCTTGCAGAGTGGAGGAGAAAGGGGGTGTGGCCTCCAAAGACCTCTTAGCAATCCCGCTGTGTGGGACTTACTGGAGGTAACAGGAGGGCTAGGCCCTCGGCGGGCACGGCGGAGGTTACATTAACATATGGCTAAAAATTATTTCTTTATGTTAAAAAAACACAGGAATTCACTGAAAAAGCAAGGTTACAGAGACATTATAGTTAGGAAATAGAAATAAAAAACCTTAGAAATTCACAGATAAAAGCAAAGTTTACACAGATGTTATAGTTAGGTTCACATTTTACACACACAAAACCATAGAAATTCAGCAGTTGTAGTTAGAGTTATCTAAAGAAACTATAACTTGTGCCCTAAGGTAACTGTAACCCACGCCCCACCATGCACAATTTTCTCATCAATGATTTATTGCACATGTTGAATTGATATTATCAATAATATCATAGAAGATACATATATATATATATATATATATATATATATATATACGTATATACATATGTATATATATATATATATAATGTAATCAACGGAGGAAGAAAGAAGCTGTGATCCATTCAGCTTGCTGTTGAAGGTAAGTAATCAAGGGGAGAATGGATCACTTGTACCTGTAATACCAGGGTCAGGTGTGGTAACCAACTTAAAAACCCTCATTCACGTACAGGAGCGATGGAGCGGTATATCTTGGTTCTCCGCTTCTCTTAAAACGTGAAAGCATCATCATTGGGTCTTATTTAGATAGTATGCTTTCCTCCACCTGGAGGTTGACCAACTGGTTTCAACAGTAGTGATCAGGAATAAAGTGAACAAAAGTGAAGTGAATTAAAATTGCTTAGCTCTCCTTTCCAAACAAACTTTATTCAGTAGAAGAGGTGGCAAGGTTAAAAAATAGGGTGGTGCGTGTATAGAAGTGCTACTGTTCTATAACACCTTGTAGTCCATGCAAAAGGTCAACATGTTTCAGCCCCTAAGAATACCCATAGGGTCGGGGGGCTTTCTTCAGGACCTATTTCAAGTGCTAGGTTGCTATTTTGTGAGCATCCTATCAGGGTAGGTAAATAACTCACCCTTCTTCTTTGCAACAGGTCAGTAGTACCCATAGCTTATTTTTGCCGATTTTGGGCCTCCTCGGGGGGACCGGCGGGCTCAGACACTTGATACTGCAGGCTGTCTTGCTTGTGCTCGCTCCTGTGACGGTGCCCCGGTGAAGAGAAGCGGAGAGCCAAGATATACCGCTCCATCGCTCCTGTACGTGAATGAGGGTTTTTAAGTTGGTTACCACACCTGACCCTGGTATTACAGGTACAAGTGATCCAGTCTCCCCTTGATTACCTATATATATATATATCCATCAACGGTGCTTAATCCTTACAAGAAAAAACACACCGCGGCTCTACTGCTTTTCAAGCGTGTTTATTTCCTTCTTGCAGCTACATTAATAATGTTGCAGCAAGAAGGAAATAATCTTTGGACCTTACAGTCTCGTTAATTCCCTCCCATTTTTTCCTTTCTCCTTCTTTTTTGGTGTTCAAAAGAGCTTTTTTATAGCTATACATGGCGGCCTAAATCTTGGGACTGTCCTGTGCTTTCACTGCCATAACAGTTTAGTTCTGGCTTCTTTACTCGATATATTGTACCATGAGCAGGGGTGCCTCTCTCATTTAGCTCGCCCAGCCTCTTTATACAAATAACTGTCTCCCAGGTTTGTAAACAACTGGCTATTTGCTTCCACTATAGTCTCCAAATCCTCCTTAGAGCCCCCAGCTAAGTCTAAAATTGACAACTCTTCCAGGCAGCCGTCTACCAGATTATAAATCCCACAGATCGACTCCTGAGAGTATAACACTTTGCTCCACTTAACCCAACATCTGCTGCTAGCAATCAGGATCCTCCCATCAGAATCTGCATCTAAAGCATTGATGGTTGCTTTGGTTAAAATGTTCAGGCTTAAGGACAGTGTGTTGTTATCACTGTCCGTACGTGGAACCACTATTGTGTCTATTAATTTTGTCCAGAGTCTGACATCTATTATTACATAATCGATCAAACTTGAGCTATTTACCCTGTTATATGTATGGGCTCCAGATCAGAGTTAGACCTGTGATTGTGAGCACACAGCCCTGGTTCAGGGAAAGAGCATTAATTTGAAGCGCTACTGTTGACCATTTCTTAATAGGCACAATCCTTGTCTAAGGGATATGCCAAGTGGCATCCTCTTCAGACAAAAGGGAGCAATTATCAGTGCTCAGAGGTTCGAATTGGCAATTGAAGTCACCACCCACTATCTTCCTCGCTGCTGGCAGAGTTATGGACCGGTGGGTGTGCAAGATATCTAGTACCTTTGATTCCAATTTATTCCCCGCAGGCCTAGAGTAAACATTAAAAAGATTGTAAGTCAGGTCACCGGGCATAGTAAGACGCACACTGAAGGAAGTGACCCGATTTGGGTCACCCGGGTCACAAAAGACCACCTCTTAGCCTTCCATACCAAATGAAGAGTCGGTCAGACAGTAGAGAATACAAACCAATATTTGTTTATTTCAGGTACACTCAGAGTGGAGCCGAGTCGCTAGGAGTGCTGCAGAGGGACTGACATCAGCAAGCATAAAGATACATTATGTAGATTCGGAACCAAATAAAGATACGCCCACAATGGATTTTTCTACACAGATGTAGCTGAACAAAAGAGTACAGAGGATAAGTTTCGATTCTATGGCCGGGTACACACTATCTCCTACTCAAGGTCGTTCTGCCCGTGCCCGTCACTAGACAAGTGGGAGAAGGCCTCTATCTAGCTGGAAAGGTAGGCGCTAAAAAGAACAGTCTATTCATTAGTGAAGCAAAACCCAACATCGGGGAAGGGAAACTTAACAGAGTCCTTTTCTCGGAATCCACAAGGAGTTAGTTTCGATTATGACTCAAAATGGCGCCTACATAGAAAATGACGCTGCGAATGCTAAATTACGTAAAAGAATGCGTTAACATGAATTTCTCTATTCTAACAGACCCTCCTTTTAGCATGAGCTAAACATTTTCTAATAATAGCAAAGAACAGATAAATCAATAAGATCATAGATGACTTTTTTAGGAACACTCCATACTTTCAGCATCAGGAAGGGAGATTGTAGGGAGGGAAGAAGTCTCAAAAATGCCCTCATCTATCTGCATGAGGTCATCAATTTCTTTCTGGATCTTAATTGTAGCATTGGTGTCATGAATCGATATTCTCCTCTGAGGAGTGAGAAGGGTGGTGCAATAGGAACAACAGAGGGGAAGGCATTGAACAAGGACACAGCAAGAGACCAATATCACAATGAAATAATTCACCCTTTCAAGGATCCAACCCCAGCTGCCAAATAGAGACCAACTCCAGTTCCCACTCTCCATTCCTTTAACATTCTCTAGGATGTCTAAAATGTGTTGTGTTATATTCTTTTCCATATTGGTGATCCCGACTACGCACTGGTCTCCTACTACCGCGCACACATCACTACTCTTAGCTAGAATGAAATTGACTGCATATCTAGTCTGCTTGGAATATATTCGCATACTTTCCAATTGGGTGGTGATGTCACGCAAAACTGCTACTGTGGATTTAGATAATATTTGCAGCTTACATCCGAAGTATTCTCTAGCTTTCTCACTTCTGGCCATAGCAGTACCACCAAATGTAATTATGGAAGAAAGAATGTATCCAAAAGTAATACCATTACTATAATTATTGACTTTGAGATCTGTCACTCCTTCGCAGAATTCTTTGGTCAACGTTCTTTTCACCCATCTTACTTTAGGCTTTGCATGTTTGCAAGGTACACCCAAAGGCAGTACCATCCCAAATGACACATCATGTGCACCATTATGAATATTCGAATATGTTCCATTAGTCAGAAAGAAAAACCCTGGATGTGCATAAATCGGTCCATCATAATCCATAGCAGAATATCTAGAATTCCACCCTAAGGTACTGGGGTCCTTTGGACTTACCAAACGGTACGTGCCCTTACCAGTAACGGCTCGTGGAGGGAGTGCTGCGGGGCGGTGGGACGGGGCGGGGGAGGAGCAGGGTGGGGGTTAGTAAACTACGGCATACGGCCGAACAGAGGTAAGTAAACAAATAAATAAATAAAACGAATTTAATTGCGCGTGCTGCATTGCCAAATGCGATGCAGCGCGCGCAACGAAATTCGTTTTATTTATTTATTTGTTTACTTACCTCTGTTCGGCCGTAGTTTACTACCCCCACCCTCCTCCTCCCCGCCGCGCCCCACCGCCCCGCAGTACTCCCTCCACGAGCCGCTACTGGCCCTTACGCAGTACTATCCCTGAACAATTGACATACAATATGAGGTCAGTAAAATTGACAATTGGACAATATGCAGGGTAATAACCAGCTTCACAGGGAACTGTCAACTCCTTATAGTGGTAACCTACCAAAGTGACATTCTGTTTTTCCATATAGAAATCACCGCAATAAGTGTTATTATTAACCCTGGGCGGAGTTTGCGGAGTTGCACTACGCGGAACAGCGCGAAGTGCAAAAAAAACTGTGGCGCACTACGCAGAGCTCCGCGAGCGGCGGAGTATAATAGAAAAATGCCGCTCGCGGTCATTGCACAGTGCCGGATGCTTGTCCGCACTGTGCAAGCATTGCGATTGGCACCATGCACAGCGCAAGCTTTCCTTTTCTGCCGCTCGAGTAGATTTTTACTCGAGCGGCAGTTTTCTCAACGCGAACGGGCAGTTTCTCAACGCGAGCGGTCGCGAGCATACGCGCCCACTCGCAATGAGAAACCTGACCCCCCCGCGTTGAGAAATCTCACTGGGATGTTGATTTTCCATGCTTGCACTCGCCAACTTGATATTGACGATCGCGAATGAGGAAAAATCTCGCCGGGATGTTGATTTTCCACGCTTGCGCTCGCCAACTTGATGTTGACGATCGCGAACGAGGAAAAATCTCGCCGGGAGGTTGATTTTCCTCGCTCGCGGTCGCCAACTTGACGTTGACGAACGTGAGCGAGGAAAAAAACTCCGCTCCGCAACGCGAAGTGGAGTTTTTCGGAACTCCGCGATCTCCGCGTAATGCGGAGTGCTGAAAACTCCGCAAACTCCATGAGCGGAGCGGAGTTCACCGCCCAGGGTTAGTTATTATCACACCCCAGATAACCCATGCCTCGTGGCTTTCTAAGATATAGACAAGGACCTTGATAACCAAACCCAAATACTCCTTGCACTTCTACGAAGTCAAGGGGCCGGGTATAGGAATAATTGACAATTGACAGTGGATATGCTGTCCACAGACTAGTGACAGATTCAGTAGGGTAACAAGCAGTACCTACTCCAAAGAAACTCTTATGTGTATCTAGAAACACATTGCTTGGGGCTGTCCTTTTCTTTCGAACTTGAGAAACAACCTTATCCTTACTACGTAAGGGTATGCCTTGATCACTTTCCAAAACCCATGATACACCACATAATATGATCAACAGAAAAATCCCAAGAACAATACATCAGCTTTTGTTTACGGGTCCACACTGCATTGTGCTGGGCAACAAGAATCACTGGCTGCTCTTCCTCAGCAACCATTCTACCAAAGGGATGCATAACAAATGATGAAATGGGGGCAAAATACAAGGAAATATGCAAATTCCCAGTGTCCGTCAGAGCCTCACTGGTGCTCTGTCCTAAGCTCGTATCCCACGTCGACCAGGGTAATATATCCCCCAAGGGATACTTAGATCTATCCTGTCCAATGCTCAAACAGTGCACAAAACTCTCATCACCCTAAACTAACTCTGTTGGTACTATTAGCAAAGTACGGCCTGACTTACACAGTCCATCCCTAACTAATCTTTCTCCTCTTTGGTGCACTGTTTCCCCAGCCGAGGGTGCAAATTGTACCTAGTGACTCCAGGCACAGAGGGATCAACGAAAAGAGGCTCCTGGATGAATATATGACATTTCAAAGCATGCATTCACAACGCATGCCTTTACAATGCGTTTGTTACAATGACCGCGTTGTTACCATGCGTGCCATTACATCGCAAGTCGTATCAACGACTTGCTGTAGGGGGCCCACTGGACTTCAGAATAGTAGTAATTACTATTCCTACTCCAGTTTGTGCAACAGCAGGTAAGGTGTTGGATTTAAAATCCAACACATTCCCTGGTGTTGCACGCCCCCTACAGCAAGTCGTTGATACGACTTGAGATGTAATGGCACGCGTGGTAACAACGCGGTCGTTGTAACGACCGCGTTTTGAAGCCATGCGTTGTGGAAACAGCGTTGTAAATGCTGTTTCCCCTCCTGGATAGCTCATATTTCCGGAGGAACAGCTGCATTCAGCACATCATCATTTTCTTTGTCTGTTTGCGTCCAGGTCAAGCTTGCATCACTGAAAGGGACAAACCAGGTACTCTAGCAGTCAGAGTCCCCTATTCCATCCTTCACCAACTGGTCATAGGGCAAAGGCAAAGGGATTCTGCGACAATGGGTCGCATGAATCCAGTTCTTACAACCAGCGACCTTGACTGCAGTGTGTGTTGCTAAAAGGACCTGCTCTGGTCCCTTCTATCGCGGCACCAAACTTTTCTTCCGCTGAAAGTTCTTGACTAAGATAAAGTCCCCAGGCTGAATGTCGTGTGTGGGCCCCGCTGGTGTAGCTGGCAGGGCTTCCCGGACCTGTTGGTGAATAGAACGCAAACTTTCAGTTAACTGACCAAGGTAATCGATTAACAATGGGTATTCAATATCATAGAACTGCTGAGGTCACGGGACGCCCCAGACATTTGCCGGGTGTCCAAACACAACCTCGTACGGTGACAATCCTGTCCTAGAATGTGCTGTCATTCTTGTTGACAAAAGAGCTAACGGTAAGGCATCTGGCCACTTTAACCCTGTGGTCTCCTGAATTTTTGCCAGTTTGAGTTTGAGAGTACCATTGTATTTCTCAACCAAACCTGCTGACTGTGGATGATTGGCAGCATGGAACTTTTGCTTCACGTGCAAACCATCACAAACTAATCGAATCACTTTTGCATTAAAATGACTTCCGTTATCACTCCAGATCAAACGGGGCAAGCCGAAACGAGGAAAGAACTCCTTCAAGAGTACCTTTGCAGTCATATTAACTGTATTATCTTTAGTGGGATAAGCCTCAACCCATTTACTGAATGCACATACAACCACCAAAACATATTTCAAATTATTACATCTCTCGAATTTTATATAATCCATCTGAAGGACTTCAAAAGGGAAAGTGGGGGGTGCAAAGTTACCAGGCGGTGTCGAGGTACCCTTTCCAGGATTGTGCATCATGCACACCATACAGTACTTCACTAAGTGTGCGGCTGTCTTGGGGATATTATCTTTCTGCCATACGGGGTCTAACAGTTTACAGATACCCTTAGCACTGATGTGAGCTGGGCCATGGGCCATGGTGACTACAGGAAGAACATATGCATCTGGCAACATCCATCTCTGCTTCCCTGACTTATCGATCCAACATCCCTCATCATTCAATTGTGCTGTACTTTCCTGCCACACTACTAATTCTTCTATTGTGGCTCACTTTGTATGTCCTTTACATTCTCAAGAGTGTCCTCAAACATGACATCCTCAGGCACCCACCTAGCCAGACCTGCTACAAACATTCTTTTCATCTTTATCCGGGCCGTCTCCTTAGCTGTCTGATCTGCAAAGGCATTTACCCTACCTACATCATCGGTGACCTTCCAGTGGGTGCTACACTTTACTATGGCCAACTTCCTAGGGAGTGTCAAAGGAGATAAAAGTCTCAATATAAGGTGCCCATGCTGAATTTTGGTGCCATGGGAAGTGAGAAACCCTTTCTCAGTCCAGAGTCATCCAAAATTATGCACGACCCCGAAAGCGTACTGGCTGTCAGTATAAATGTTGACAACCAATCTCTCACTCAATTTTACAAGCTGGAATTAAAGCAGCTAGCTCAGCAGCTTGTGCTGACTGATAATGAACATGAGATGTCTCTACCACTGTACGCAGTGTGGTAATAGCATAAGCAGCAGTAGTGGTGCCATCTGGCAATTTAAAACAAGAGCCATCAACATATAGTTCCCCTTGTGGGTCAGATAAGGGAACATCAGTCAAGTCTACCCATCCTTTCATCTCTTCTACCGTCCGAAAGATACAATCATGTTTGTCAACTTCATCACTGTCGGAAGGGAGGGGTAGTAACATGGCTGGATTCAGAGTAGCACATCTTTTGATTGTGATATGTTTAGCAAACAATGTCAATTCATAACCAGTAAGATGTGCACTGGTGAGGTGGTGTGTCTTTGTCTTATTCAATAGTGTATCCACAGCATGGGGTACCATAACTGTGAGGTCAGTATCAAGCACGAGTCCAGCTGATTGTCTGATTGAAGTGGCCACGGTCGCGACCGCTCATAGACAACTCAGGAGGGCTCTCGCGACTGGATCAAGGATAGCAGAGAAATAAGCACACGGCCGTTGCTTATCTCCAAATTTTTGTGTTAAATCAGAAAGCGCACAACCAGCCATCTCATGGACATACAACACAAACAGTTTGCCGTAGTTAGGTGTGCCAAGTACTGGAGCCGAACAAAGCGCAGTTTTCAATTGCTTAAAAGACTGCTGACATTCAGGCTTCCAAGGCAAAGGCCCATGCACTTCTTTTGTTGTTAGAGCAAGCAAGTGTTTGATTAATAAAGAATAGTTAGGTATCCACAGCAGACAGTAGGAAGTGATACATATAAAAGCGCGCACATCTTTCTGAGTCTGTGGAATAGGCATTTTAACAATGGTACTGATACGCTCAAGGGTCAACCTCCTACCCTCCTTCGACAGTAGGTGACTTAAATAGGTGACCTCCTGTCGACAATACTGAAATTTAGAAAGGGAAACTTTATGTCCATGTGGAGCTAAATGCAACAATAATTTAACCGTACTATCTTTACAACCCTGCTCAGTATCAGAAGCTTTAAGGAGGTCATCAGGATACTGCACCAATAGATTACCTGCAGGAAGCGAAAGGGAATCCAACTGACTCTTTATAGCCTGACTATAAATGCTTGGACTCTCGGTATAGCCCTGAGGAGCTCGACAGAATCTAAAGCTCCTTCCAGCTAGGAAGAACCCAAACAGATATCTACTATCTGGATGAATAAGAATACTGAAGAACGCGTTTTTCAAATCAATGACAGAAAAGAATGTAGCAGTGGAAGGAATCACTGTCAAAAGCGTAGTAATGTCGGGGACCACTGGAAACTGGGGAACCACTATTTTATTAACTTCGCGCAAATCAATCACAAAACGATAAACATCTTCTTGATCATCAGGGGAACCCAAAGGCGCCCGTTTAAGAATCAAAAGAATGGGACTATTACAAATATTGGCAGATGTCTCTTCCACTACTCCTTTCTTGATCAAATCCTGAATAATTTGCAACAGGGCTCGTTCTCCTGTCTGTGGTATTTTATACTGTTGAATACAAGGCAGAATGACATTGTCTTTGACCTGTATCGAAACCAGTGGTATATGCAACAACCCTACGTCTGTATCACCTGTCGCCCACAGAATGGGTGACACGTCAGCAAATTCAGCAGGAAGAGGGAGAGACAGGCACTGTTTGGTACTCACACTTGGGCCCATCATCATATAAACACCTTCCGGGGAACAATAAATAGTAGCATGTAATTTCTTCAACAAATCTGCTCCCATCAAATTCTCGCCGCAATTAGATGTCAGCAAAAATGGGGAATCCACTGTAAAAGGATCAATAGTCAATGCAAGGGGTCTTGAAATGGGGCTTACAACCGGTACACCTGAAAAACCTACCAAAACATTATTATGGCCAGATAGAGCCGCCCCAGGGACCTTGTTTCAAGAAACAGAACTTTTTGTCGCGCCTGTGTCCACAAAAATTCCTTAGTCGAACCTTGCAGTTCCGGCTGTTACATAATAAGGCCCATGCTGATCTACAGGTATCGGAACTGGTCCCCCACACTGTCCCTGGCAATCCTAGCTATAAGACATCCCTGTCGCTTCATCCATATCATAGTCATCATGGTAGTACTGCCTATCATGAGGGTCATCAAAATAATTATCAGAACGACCCTGTGAGGCTGCAGCATTCTGAACCCTATGAGCCCCACCACCTCCATGACCCTGTCCATGAGAACCTCGTCCTCTAGGGACCGCCACCTTCTGCAAAAGCACGGGACACTCGCTACGCCAGTGACCCTACTCCTTACAATATGCACACTGATTCTGCCCCAGAGGCATCGTATTCGGCTGCCTACTAATGCGTGGAAGCTGTCGGACAGAACCACCACGTCCTCTACCATTCCCTCTAAATGCTTGTTGCAACAACACCTTTGTCTTTAAATCCTTATGCTTTTTCTCTGCCCTCTCCTTCTCCTCATTGTTCATAATATTGAGCCATATTCAAAATAACAAAAGGGGAACAGGTGGACCAGGTACTTTCAGAAGCCTGTAAATGAGTCGCAATTTTGTGAAGTAAATTAGAAACAAACCTGTTGACAAACAACCGAACACCTACCTCAATAGACAAATCCTGCCCACTGTAATCCAAAAATGTATCCTCAAACTTAGTGAAAAAATCAGACACACTCTCATCTTTCTTTTGTCGACAAGCCGTCAACTTGTCCCAATCTACTTTCCTCGGCAGAATAAGAGAATGCATATATGTAATAATGCGGCCTGGCAAAGCAAGTATCTCTGCTCGGGGCTTATCACCTGGTTTTCTTTCCTGATCCCATGCTTTAATTTGATCCCATGTACCACCCAATTCTGCAACATGATCCTGAGTATGAACCTGCCTCCTATTATCAACCGGAACAAGGAGACCAAAAAACATTTCAATATCAGCAAGAGTCATTATCGTCGAAGAGGCTGCTTCAGTCAGTTCCTTATAATAAGCAGTAGGATTTTTTCTAGGATCAGGCAACTGAGTCTTAAGGGAGAAAACCTCACTTCTTTTCCACGGAGTATAAACCCATTGTTCTTGAAACTGGGCCGCTACACCTGCTTGAGTGACATTACCTCGCTGATCCGTTAACTCTGGTATCTCTGGGTGATATATGGGATGAACCTCTCGCATCGGAAACTGAGATACCGTGGTAGGGCTCTTGTCATGCAACCTACCTCTATAAGCAACCAACATAGCAATGTTCCCAAAAACTTGGCCTGGGTCCATACCACTAGCATACACGCGATCTCTAATATCGAATACAATTTGTGGCGCATCATCCCCAAAATGCTGCTGCCAAAGACCAATCAACGTAGAGGACATATGTTTAAGAGCATGCTGCTGTATAAAAGGTTCATAATCTTTCATCACACTCCAAATATCCTCCACACTGTAAATGGGATTACGACCCCACTGCACAGCCTGATTAGCTACTACCTTCTTCTCTTCATCCCCCACCGCAGACCGTACAAAAGGGCCCATACGCTCACTAAATTCTTTCAAATCTCTATCCTCAAATCCACGTATTGGCGTCTCAGCACCCAATAATGCTGGGAAATGAATCATCAAAGATGGAGAAACAACAGAAGTACCTGGTAAAATCGACGCAGGCGGTTGCGCCGGGGGAGAGAGAGCTGGAGATAGGGATGCCGAAACAATAGGTGTGATAGGTGTGCTAACAGTCGCAGTTGCCACAGAAGGCAAAGGCAAAGAAGGAGGAGGAAGAGCCGAAGCTGTCGAAACAACGGCAGTAAAGACAGGGACAATTGTAACAGTAGTATCAGGCTGCTGCGATGTCAAGGGGACAGTAGGATATATCCTCTGCAGAGCATATGGGGGCGGGTGTCTAACAATTCCTCCACAAAAGTGTCATTTTCCTCCTGAGACAAATACCATTTATCAACATGCAATCGAAATCTCCTGTCTTCACACTCAACTCCCTTCTCCTGTTTTTCGTTATCATATGCTATAGCTTTCTGAGTCAGCGTCTGCATCTTACCTTTCCGTGCCTCTTTCTCCGTCTTCAATCGTCTCTGCTTAGCTGCTTTCTGCCACGTTCTTAGGGGACCAAACATAGACTGTCTACTTCATCTTTTAAATAACTGTTCCTGTAAATACCCAGGGGCATATTCACAAGGAGCTATCGCCGAATTAACGGCACTTTATAGAAAGCCAAAATCGTGATAAATTTACCTCCCCATTCACAAGCCGGTGTAAACAGCCCACAGCACCAGTTTACCCACGATAGCAGCCGCAAAAAACATCGCCACAGAGGACCCCCGCAAATATCGCTAATGAGATGCAGAGTAGGCGTTCCCGTGACAAAAGCCGAGACAACAGCACACCTCAACCTTCACAACGACCAGCCACATCTGCGATAAAAACACAAAACAGGCGATAAGGCGCGTTAGCACCAGGAAATCTACACCTGCTCTGACCTGGTGTAAAGTCGGACGGCAGCCAGCACCACAAAAGGGAGCACAGTCCAGGGCCACATCCGAAGGGCAACAGATGCCATGGAGCCACCCATCATGCGGCCCGGACACCGAAGAGGGCCACAACACCAACCGCCACCACCCCCAGGACCACCCTTCCCTGGCACCCCCCGACCAAAGACATGCCACATCAGCCACACCTAAACATGTACAAAATATTCTGCTTGATGCCGCACAATCACAACTGGTGACATGGATGTGTCGTCACAGAAATGACCAGCACACATTCACTTTCGAAGCAACAAATGAAACTTTATTAAAATGAACAACGAAATGAAATGAAGACACATGGCCGCTCCCCTCGGGACAATACGTAGGTCACAGCCTGTAAGACAAAAAACATGATGAGATGGTGTGTCCTGCGCACATCAGAGGACAGAGAGAGAGTGAAGGAGAGAGAGAGGAAGAGTGGGAGGGAGAGAGAGAGGAAGAGAGGGAGAGAGAGAGAGAAGAGGAGAGAGAGGAAGAGAGGGAGAGAGAGAGTGCCGCCCCTGCGCACCCAGGCCACACTGCTCACCTGCTGCCACCGGTGTGTCTCCAACCACGTGCCGGTATGTAGTGCAGTTCACCAGGTCACACATCTGATTCAGAGCCGTCAGCTGAAACAGAGCCCAGATACATGACTGGCACACTACACACACTTGCACAAGACAACATCGCCTGCCCGCCCATGTACACCCAGGCAGAGGCACCCCAACCTCTCCCGCCACCCATCGGAGCATGCCCGCCCATGCACACTCAGGCCTCAAGGCTCACCTTCCACCATCGGCGCGTAGACAGGAGGTCCCACCACGTGCCGCTGCAAGCCACAAGCCTGGGGCCCGCGGACATGGCACCCTCCACATCATGCAACCCTGCTCCGCAGGCCACCAGGTCTCACATTTGGTGCTGGGTCTTGATTACTCCATGGCAGAGGACATACCAGTGCACCCGGCACCACTCAGCCCAATGGGTGCCACCAACTCTGGGATCCCGGAAGCGATGCCACGTGGTGGTAGGCCAGCACTGCCCACTGGCTCTGGCCTACACTGCGGTCCAGCAGGGCACACAAAACCTGAGCTGTCCGGACCGCCGGGACGGGGCATCATCGCAGGCTGCACACCCGCTCAGCATCTCAAGGTGCCACTGACACAGTGCACCCAAAGTCACCGTCCCGTGGCGGGGTGCCTGTGCCTTCCACAAGGCCCCTGGTGCCACTAACCCTGTGCAACCCCAGTCTGCGCCACGTGGTGGTAGGCCTGTGCCGTCCGCAAGGCCTCGGATGCCACTAACCCTGTGTGCAACAACTCATGGGCCCTACATGAGTGAGAACCGTGGAGCGGCCGTCATCCAGTCACCACCGGAAGAGAGGAATGTGACGTCGTCGGCCCCTTATGTTGGTGGAGTCACATGGCCTGTTACGCCTGTGCCAGATGGGTGTGGTGTGTGTGAAAACCTGCCCTCAGGGAGTGGCTGTGACATGCTGACAACTAGACCAGTGACCTGCACACCACTAGCGAGTACGGCTGCGACGGGTAGCAATGAGGGCCCCCCCTAGGGGCGTTAGCGGAGTGGTCTGGCCTGCCGTACGCCCAACCAGCGCAGGGCTTGCAACAATGACTCGTGGGCTCTTGGCATGGTCCAGTCCATGTCCGGACAAGGAAGTGACTGATGCGTGTGTCCCTGTTGTAGTGTTCACGGAACCCGGTACACAAAATGCAATGTCGCACCCTCTGACTGGCATCCCACAGGATGAACATCATTGACGCAAGGGAAGGCACTGTCCCCACATTCATCCACACATCCATACATGAATGACGTAAGACATTACACAGCAGTGCATCACTGGATGTTTTATTTGCACATCCAGTGCAGTCATGCAGCTGGAGCGGTACAGGGCAATACCGAGCACACTACACAATATGGGCCCGTGGAGGGCCAGCCAGTGTCCATCCAGGGATGACCTGTACTGCGGAAGAGGACGGGTACAGTCCGCAGTCTGTCCGCCGTGTCATTGGTCGTCAAACAGGATGTGGCAGTCCATGTCGCTGTCCAAGGTGAGTGCATCGGAGTGTATCGGGGGTCAGTGGTAGGTCTTGAGGCCATGTGCGGCACCAAGCAGATCAGGCAAGGTGGCGGAAATGGATGCTAGTGTCTGGCCCTCCTGACCACAGTCCCATCCACGTCCTCGTCCCCGGGTGTGTGCCTTGCCCCACCTCTGGGTGTTGCAGTACCGGCTGTGGCACTGTGTGCCACTGACACATCAGGTGCCGGAGGAGGATTGTCGGCCGCACTGTGTGGCAGTGACACATCAGGTGCCGGAGTGGATACGCCTGCCACACTGGGAGGCACTGACATACCAGGGGGCGGAGATGTGGATGGTGTGGGGGCAGCAGCATTCATCATCGCCACGCCTTGTGGCAGCAATGCCATGATGAGGACATGCAGGGCACAGTAGATCCCAGCTACATTTCGCTGATGTGCAGTGGTGGCTGCCATCCTTTCCGCCTCCATCCACACCATGTCCTCCATGAGCCTCTGCATGTGTGCCAGCTCACGGCTGGCATTGCTGGGGCCACTCTGAGCGGACAGGTATTCTTCCCTCCACGTCATGACTCCAGAGATGTCAGTCAGGGCTCGCTGGAGTCCCTGGGGCGGACATAGATACCCAAGGATGGCGTCCAGTTTGGTAGCCATGAGCTCGAACCCCACCCACACCTGCTCGGCCGTCTCCCTCTGGCCCTCCAGCACACGGTGTTGGAAGGCCATTTGTTGTTCCTGGGGGACTTGGGAGGGTGCTGGGTCTGTGGGTGCCTCCTGCTGGGTGGTTTGGGTGGTGGGTGGGGTCTCATGGATGTAGCTGGGCTGCCCTGATCCTGGAGGTGAGTTGCGGATGAGGTCAATGAGGTCTTGGATGGTTTGGGTGTCGATGCTGGTGTTGTCCTCCTCCTTGTCATCAGTGAAGAGTGGCTGTGACTGCTCTGCAGGAGGTGTTGATGATGCCCCTGCGATGTGAAGGGGAGATGGTGTATTACAATGTGTCCACATGTATGTAGCTGCATGGTACAGGTTGACATTCAGACAACATGGCATTGTACATTGTGACAGTCTGTGGGTCTGGGCGAGGACCCAGAGTGATTGTGGGTATGCACTGTGCCCTGCTTAATTGTGCATGTGTGCCATTGTGGCCATCTCCCCCCGTCCCCCCAGTACCTGGTGGTCACTCACCCTGTTGCGGTTGTGTTGTGTCCTGTCGAGCAGTGTCCGGTCCCCCGACTCCGGCCACAGTCTCCACACCGATGACTGTCGACACCAGCTCCTCCATGTCATCCAGCTCCAGCTGTGGCGCTGGGCCCCCACCTCCGGTCTGCATTGCTGCCTTCAGGTTGGCGGAGAGTTTCTCCTTGGTCTTCCGCTTGATGTCATTCCATCGCCTCTTGACCTCATCCATTGTCCGCTTGTGCTCTCCGACGGCATTCACCTTGTCGACGATGTCCCGCCATATTCCAGTTTTGGTGCCCATTGACACGTTGGAGGTGATGAAGAGTTGTTGATGATGTTCCATCACCTCCGTGACTATGATCCTGTTTGCCTGCGGACTGAACTTGGTCTTCCTCGTCTTCTTGTCCTTGCCCTTCCCTGTCCCCAAGGTCCCAGGCTGGTCGTCCGGGTTGCTTGTGGGGTTGCGCTCGTCCTCTGCGCCTGCTGCCTCCATGGTGCTTGTGTGTTGGTCAGTTTGTGTGTGGGTGTTTTTTCTACTTTTATGGAGATTTTTGACGCCTGCCAGGTGTGTGTTGCAGGCCTGGCGCTGCTTGTCGCTGATTCCTCCTCGTGCTTTGGCCCATTGCGTGTTTTTTGGTGTGTTTTTATCTCCATCATGGTTGTTGTATCGCCGACATTGTCCGCGGTTTCGGCAGACTATCGCATGCTACCGCCTTGTTGTGAATTCCACGTTGACACGGGGTTATTTTCCCGTGATAGGCTGCAATATTGAAAGTTGCGTTACGCTACTCTTGCGGTAGTTATCACACGTTCTTGTGAATATACCCCTCAATCTTTTGTTCATCAAAAGTGCCCGTTAACGGCCACTGCAACTCGGTATTGTCCCTCGTATATTTGTGCCATAATGTACTAAACATAATAGGGCCAAGACCATGCTTCACATACATATCAAAATTTGGAGTGCCTTCTGGAGGTGCCGGCTGAGCTTCTTCCAATTGAGCATCTGCAGAACAACAGCGACAGCACAGATCCCAGGCATTCTCAAAAGAAAACAAATTCACTATCTATGCCTGGCAAAGCAATTGTAAATGCTTTTATCCCAAAGACGGTCCTCAGACCGTACCAAATTCAAACCAAAATGGTACCATATCCACAAAGAACCAAAACAAACTCACCTGATATATGCAGGTCAAGCGAACTAATTCTCCACTGCCGACTCTTTAGACCAAATGGTCAGATCCAAGGGTTTCGCCATTTAGGACTCCAGTCGGGATGACCACTGGGCGAGGCACTGTCCGGCAGGACGGAAGGGGCAGCTGCGAGCAATCAATGCTCCTCTTACAGAGATCCCTGAACCGTCAGTCCGACCGATGATGGCCTCAACCTCCCCCCGTCCGCGGAAGGGGATGGGCCACTTACCCGAACGAGTCCCTGTACGGGCGCCAACTGAAGGAAATGACCCGATTTGGGTCACCCGGGTCACACAAGACCACCTCTCAGCCGTCCATACCAAATGAAGAGTCGGTCAGACAGTAGAGAATACAAACCAATATTTGTTTATTTCAGATACACTCAGAGTGGAGCCCAGTCTGCCCAGTCACTAGGAGTGCTGCAGAGGGACTGACATCAGCAAGCATAAAGATACATTATGTACATTGGGGCCCAAGCTTGCCATGTTCCAGGAAATTAACTTAGCTTGTGTGTCCTTGTCAGACAAGGATACCACATCAGAGGCCCCAGGATTTAGCATACCGAGGTTGGTGCATGGTGGAGCAGCTATATCCAAGCTATTGTGTGGTCAGTCACTTTCTATTACAGATCTTGCCTGTACAGTTCAGTGTCGGGTTTTTACAGTCTGCTATCCGGCTGCCTGCGCTGTTTTATTGCAATTTATTTTAACTTCGTTTTTAAAATCGAACTGTACATTTACTCACTGTTTCATCTGTGGTGAATTTGAATTTGTTTTGTGCTGTACCGTAGGGTGCTTTGGCCTCTCTGCCTCTTCCAGTTCGGAACGACCAGAGACGCCATTTGGCCAGTGCGTGCTCTAGTCGTCTGAAGGGGAGTGCACTTAAAGATACTTTTCATAACTGAGACCTGGTTTACTGAGCATTCCAATCCAGTGATTGAGTTGGCCATCGCTGGGGGATATAAAATCTCGCGAGCTGATCATAAATCTGGAAGGGGAGGAGGAGTAACAGTTGTGTTTAAAGAAAAGTGGAATGTCCAGCAGGGCAAGTCTTTGGAGATTGGGGAGGGTGAAGCTATTGACTTCTGTGTTACCATCTCCCCTCTGTTCTCGCTGGGAGGTACCCTGGTTTACAGACCCCCCGGTCCAGCAAGCCCTTTTCTCAAAGCCCTGGATGAGTTAATCATCCCAGGAGCTCTACGTTTCTATAACTTCATACTCCTCGTAGATCTTAATATCCTCTTGGAGTGCGGGGAAGCAGGAGACACCCAGGAGTTTCTTGACTCCTTGAGTCTTACCCAGCTCCAACAATGGGTTAGCTCCCCCACTCATTGGGGTGGTCACCTTCTTGATCCTATCTGTTTTAACTTCTCTATCTCATTTGAGGAGCCTTTCCCTGTGCCCTGGTCTGACCATCTTTTGATTTATTTCTCCTGGTAAATCCACAGTGAACACATATTGGTTCCACCCTGTCGGGGGCCCAGGGGATAACCTCCATCAAAATAGACCCTTCTGCCTTCAGTCTTGCTCTTGCAGAGTCACGCCTGAATCTCTCCAATGACCTGACTGTAACCCTTGACAGTTTTACCAGTTTCTCAGGCAGTAGAGCGATTGTCTCCTGCGACCTGTCATAGGCGCACCAGGGATTCCCCTTCTAAACCTTGGTTCTCAACCGCTCCTAAAACCCAGAAGCAACTGTGTATAAACTCGAACGAAAATGGAGACAGAAGTATTGCCCGATTGCTAGGATGGCCCTTAGAAAGGCTCAAATGGCCTATTATGCATCGATCACTCAAGCTAAAAGCTTCCACTATGCTGAACGCATTGCCCTTTCCAAGAACAATGCTAAGGAAATCTTTAACATTGTTCAAAGTTTCCTCTCTCCCAGAGCAGAGGCTATTACCCATACCGCCTCGTCTGCCTGGTGCGAAGAACTCTCTAGCTTTTTCATCGACAAGATCCAAGCTCTCCAAGCTAAATTCGACGTCGGTAATAGTCTCTTAGCAGGGAACACGCCCCCTAACTGGCTGTCCCCGGCCTCGCCACCTACATTGGTGACCTTCACAGCCATCGCTCAGCCAGACTCTTTGGTGGTCCTCAAGCCTTTTAAATCTGGCTCATCAGCAGACCCCTGTCTGGCTAGACTGCTGTCAATGGCCACAGAGACGATCAATCCTGTGTAAAATCAACTGATCAATCTCTCTCTTACCTCAGCCACGGTGCCTACAGCCTGGAAACAGGCCAAAATTGTCCCATTGCTGAAAAAACCTACTCTTGACCCCACCATACCCTCCAGCTATCACCCTATTTCCCTCCTTCCTGCTTTGGCGAAAGTTTGTGAAAAATTGGTTAACAGGCAACTGTCAGATTATGTAGAACTTCACGGCTTGCTTCCCCCGGCACAATCAGGCTTCAGAGACTCTTACAGTACTGAGAAGGCTCTGGTTGAAGTTGCAGAAGCCATTCGGGAAACTTTGGATTCAGGAGGTAGGGCAGCCATGATTCTGTTAGACCTATCAGCAGTATTCGACACTGTGCCACACTCCCTGCTCCTGGACCGTCTCCTGGAAATTGTAGTTTGAGGTGTGCTTGGAGGTGGTTGAAATCCTTTCTTGAGGACAGAATGCAACCAATCTGGATACCCCCTTTCTCTTCCTCCCCCCAGACTGTGACCACGGGAGTGCCACAAGGGTCTCCTTTGAGTCCTCTTCTCTTTAACATCTATGTCACTCCCCTGATCCTGATAGCTGAGGAGCTCGACGCCAAGACCATCGCTTATGCTGATGACACCCAGCTCCTCTTCACATGGAGCAAAAATTACTCCTCCACCTCCCTAGCTAAATCCTGTCTGTCAGCCGTCTTTCGATGGCTTTCCGCTGCCCAGTTAAAATGCAAAGAGGAAAAAAATGAGATCCTTCTTTTTGGGAACTTCCCCCCTCAGTTCCGGAAATCGTTCTGGCCAGACGAACCTCCCATGCCGACCTCCGGGGACCAACCCACGAAAAATTTAGGAATCTGGTTTGATGAGAAGTTGAACTTCTCGACTCAGATCAAGAAGCTTACATGTCAGTGCTTTAGCACACTGAAATCCCTAAAAAAGTTCCTCCCTCTTCTCCCTTGGTCAGCATGGGAAACTATCACCCTTGCGCTGGTATCCTCACGCGTCGATTATGCCAATGCCTTGTACTTAGGTTTGCCCAGCTATCTTCTGAATAAACTGCAGGTGGTACAGAATGGCACGGCCAGAACTCTTCTTAATATTCCCATAAAGACTAGTGTGAGGCAACACTTGCGAGACCTACACTGGCTGCCTGTGATGGAGAGGGTAAAGTTTAAATCCCTAGTCCTGGCACATTCAGCTCTCTATGGACACCGTCCTGCTTACCTGAGAAAGTGTTTCAGGTTCTTTGCTCGCACCAGGCAGCTGCATTCAGCCATGCAGCTTCTCGCCCACGTTCCGAGATTTCGCCTTAAGAGAGTTGGAGGGAGCTCTCTTGCTTTCAGGGCAGCTTCGGCCTGGAAGCTTCTTTCCTTTGAGCTCTGCGGCGTTCAAGATCCCAAGCTCTTCAGGAAAAGGCTTAAGACTTTACTCTTTATCTAGCAATTTCTTTCTGCCTTCCTTCCACCAGGTTTGCGCCGGGACACTCTTCTGAGTAGCTGTGCTCGCTACAAAACCCATAATCATAAACATATTAAGTGCTGCAGGATCCACAGTAGGGAGAGGCACTAGGAAGAATGAAACTGAGGGGAATTGTTGCGACCAGTACATTAAGCTTCTGAGATTTGGGAGTTTTTAACTGCAGTTTCCCTCTGAGGAGTCAGTCCACTCCTTCTAGAGATTCAAACTGATTATGGGTAGAGATTGCATAGATATCACTCCCTTTGCATTGAGGCAGAAAAGAGCAAACAGGGAGGGCGGAGACCTCTGTGCATGCTAGAGATTAGTCGTAAGATGACTGGTTGGCAGCCTGTAAAAGTAATGCAAAGGAAGAGGCTCAATGCGATTATTCAACTCAAAATTGTTACCCATCTGACCAGTGAGCACTAGACGGAGCAGAGAGGGAAACCTGAAGTTAACAATAATACAGTCAATCTATCAATCAATCAGGGTTTGTGAAGCGCAATACTCACCCGTGAGGGTCTCAAGGCACTGGGGGGGGAGTGAGCTCCTTTGGGGTCATCCGAAGAGCCAGGTCTTGAGGTCCTTTCTGAACTGGTGCAGTGCCAGGCTTTGTCGGAGATGAAGGGGGAGTTCGTTCCAGGTCTTGGTTGCGAGGTAGGAGAAGGATCTTCCACCTGCTCTGGTCCTGTAGACATGAGGGACGGTGGATAAGGCGAGGGTTGGCTGATCTGAGGTTTCTCTTGGGGGCGTGGAAGGAGATTCGGTCATTGAGGTATTAGGGTCCGGTGTTGTGGAGGGCGTTTTAGGCATGTGTGAGTAGTTTGAAGGTTATTCATCCTTCGACGGGAGCCAGTGGAGGTCACAGAGGTGTTGGGTGATGTGGTCGTGTCGTGGGATATCGAGGATACGTCTGGCTGTGGCGTTCTGGACGGTCTGTAGTTTTCAGAGGAGTTTTTTGTTGATTCTGGCATAGAGGGCGTTGCCGTAGTACAGTCTGCTGGTGATGAGTGCATGGGTGATGGTTTTCCTTGAGTCAGGGGGGATCCACTTGAACAGCTTGTGAAGATGCGGAGGGTACTGAAGGATGCGGAGGATACGGCGTTGATCTGGCAGTTCATGGTGAGTGAAGTGTTGAGTATAATGCCGAGGTTGCGTGCATGGTCCATTGGGGTGGGAGGGTTTCCGAGGGAAGGAGGCCGCCAGGTATTGTCCCATGCGGAGGGGGTGGAACCGATCCGCTCTACTCTCTAGCCTATCTTTGGTTTTAGTAATTTTTTCCTGAAAGTGCTGAAGATAGTAAGTAGAATTCTTTTGAACATATAGCTGACCTATATGTCATCTCTCTTATTATCAATGTTTGCTGCATGAAGATATTGATATTTATAGAATGCTGGAGGTTTTGTACATATTTCCAAATTCTACAAGATAAGCTCTTTGGCCAGTCTTCATATGCTTTTAGTATGCTCAGGTATACTTTTAGTATGCTCAGGGTCCACCCCATGTCAGCTCTGAAGAGATTTCAGTGCATTTAGAACCATTTACCTAGCCAAAAAGTAGAGGAAGTCGATCACAGTTCCCAGGGGCTATGCATTGGCTCCCTATGAAGGAGGTCTTTTTTCAATAAACTGTTGAGTCTTTCATGGTGCTTCCAGGCCGCCCCGAAGCGAACCCAAGGACCCTTCTCCTGCCAGAGCTGCAGCTTCACCAGCCTCCGAGCCACCAAGCCACCCACCGAGAAAGGACGCAACCACCTCAGATGCATTCTACTCAACACCCGCTCCGCTAGGAAACACTCCATCGAACTCTGGGACCTACTCGACTCCACCTCCCCAGACGTCGCCTTCCTGACAGAGACCTGGTTGAACCCCTCCTCGGCACCCGACATCGCCATAGCCATCCCTGATGGCTACAAGATCACCCGCAGGGACTGCACCAACGGAACAGGAGGAGGAATCGCCATCGTCCACAGGAATACCCTCAGAGTCTCGACCAGCACTGACGACACCCTCAGCACCGCCGAACACTTGCACTTCCAGATCCACACTGATCCCAACAACACCCTCAGAGGAACCCTTATCTACAGACCCCTGGGACCACGGCCACAGTTCAGCGACGCCATCGCCGACTTCGTCAGCACGCACACCCTCGCCTCCACAGACTACATCCTCCTCGGGGACCTGAACTTCCACCTCGAGAACAACAACGACACCAACTCCACCACCCTGATTGACAACCTAGCCAACCTCGGACTCAGACAGCTCATCACAACACCCATCCACTCTGCTGGCCACACGCTTGACCCCATCTTCTCCGCAAGCTCCCACGTCTCCTTCAGCCACACCACCGAACTCCACTGGACCGACCATCGCTGCATCCACTTCACCTTCCGGAAACCCACCACGCACCACCGCACTCAACAGATCCCTCACCGATGCTGGAGCAAAGTCACCGAAGACCAGCTAAACACCACCCTCGCCCGAAGCCCACCAGTCGACCCCACGGACCCCGACACCGCCGCCCGCATCCTTAGACAGTGGATCGACGACTGTGCCAACACCCTCGCCCCGCTCAAGAAACCCTCCAACAGACACACCAATAAGAAAGCCAGTTGGTTCACCACGGACCTCCAGGCATCCAAGCAAACCTGCCGGAAACTAGAGAAGAAATGGCACCGCGAACAGACACCGGACAGCTACGCAGCCCACAAGAACGCCATCCGCAGACACCATCACCTCATCAGATCCGCCAAAAGGGCCTCCTTCAAAGACCGCCTAGACAACAACGCACACAACAGCAAAGAGCTCTTCAACATCGTGAAGGAGCTCTCCAACCCCAGCTCCAACACCAACGGCATCCCACCTTCGCAAGACTTGTGCGAAGCCCTCACCACCTTCTTCCATCGCAAGATCGCAGACATCCATGACAGCTTCAGCACCCTGACCGCCCCGACAATCACCGAGACCTCCGACCTCACGACCACCATCCTCACCGATCCCCTGCTCACCTGGACCAACATAAACAACAACAACACCATCAAAATCATGACCACCATCCACTCCGGCTCTCCGTCAGACCCATGCCCACACAACATCTTCAACAAAGCCAGCTCCACCATCGCACCCCATCTCCGCAAGGCCAAAGGCCATCAACATCTCCTTCGAGACCGCGACCTTCCCGGAAAGCTGGAAGCACGCCGAGATCAATGCCTTACTCAAAAACCCAAGGCGGACCCCAAGGACCTCAAGAACTTCCGACCCATCTCCCTGCTCCCGTTCACAGCGAAGGTCATCGAGAAGACCGTCAACAGACAACTGACAACTGACCCGCTACCTCGAGGAGAACAGCATCCTGGACCCGTCCCAGTCCGGGTTCCGCAGCAACCACAGCACCGAAACTGCCCTCATCGCTGCCACTGATGACATCAGGATCCTACTGGACAACGGCGAAACCACGACCCTCATCCTCCTGGACCTGTCCGCCGCCTTCGACACTGTTTGCCACCGCACCGTACTCACACGCCTCCACAACGCTGGGATCCGAAACAAAGCACTGGACTACCTCCTTTCTCTCCGGCAGAACCCAGAGCGTCCGCCTCCCCCCATTCCAATCCGAAGCCACCGAGATCATCTGCGGCGTACCCCAAGGATCATCCCTCAGCCTGACATTGTTCAACATCTACATGGCACCACTCGCTCACGTCGCCTGACTGCACAACCTTAACATCATCTCCTACGCTGACGACACCCAGCTGATCCTCTCCCTCACCAAGGACCCCCTCACCACCAAAACCAACCTTCACGAAGGAATGAAAGCCATCGCCGAGTGGATGAATATCAGCTGCCTGAAGCTGAACTCAGACAAGACAGAAGTCCTCATCCTCGGCTCCACTCCCTCGGCGTGTGACGACTCCTGGTGGCCGACTGCACTGGGAGCAGCACCAACACCCACCGACCACGCACGCAACCTAGGATTCATCCTCGACTCAACACTCTCCATGACCAAGCAAGTCAATGCTGTCTCGTCCTCCTGCTTCAACACCCTCCGCATGCTCCGCAAGATCTACAGGTGGATCCCCACCGAAACAAGAAGAACGGTCACCCAGGCCCTCGTCAGCAGCAGGCTAGACTACGGTAATGCCCTCTACGCAGGAGCCTCAGCCAAACTCCTGAAACGACTACAACGCATACAGAACGCCTCCGCACGCCTGATCCTCGACATCCCTCGCCACAGCCACATCACACCCCACCTAAAAGACCTGCATTGGCTGCCCGTCAACAAGAGGATCACCTTCAAGCTCCTCACCCAGGCACACAAAGCACTCCACAACACCGGACCGACATACCTCAACAGACGACTCACCTTCTACACCCCGAACCGCCAGCTCCGCTCCGCCGACCTCGCCCTCGCCACCGTCGCCCGCATCCGAAGAACGAACACCGGCGGCAGATCGTTCTCCTACCTCGCCGCCAAATCCTGGAACACCCTCCCCATCCTCCTACGGCAGACCCAGGACCTACTCACCTTCAGGAGGCTACTCAAGACCTGGCTATTCAAGCAGTAGCAGCACCCCTCCCCTCAGCGCCTTGAGACCCTCACGGGTGAGTAGTGCGCTTTACAAATGTTATGATTGATTGATTGATTTATGGTATTGCCATCATTGCTTCATAAGATCCTTACCATCTATGCACCAGCTCGACCCCATTAATCGGGGAATTCTATAAAAATGGGATCACCTGTGGCCTACATGTGGTGGCTGGCTCAATTGTACTCAGACACACATTAAGGCAGAACACCCCATTAACAAAAAATGTGTTTCCCAGTGCTCTTACAGACAGTGGAATTGTCTGTGGAAGGGAAAGCACAGCAACCAGGCATGAAGTGAATGGGGAGCCCGACCAATCACAGGCTGCACCACTTCTCATGGGGGACTTCATGCCCCTACGTGCTGGGACACAGTATGCCTAGATGGCACAGTGTCTCTGCATGAGCATCCCCAAGCCTACTTTTAAAATGGAGGGAGGAACCTCTGAGGGGTGATGCAGTCCCTGAAGCATCAATCATGATACTATTGCCCATCTTTGAAATATAGTTATGTGAAATAAAAATACATCAGGCAACAAGTTGGGAGCATGACAAATGGTACACAGGATAAATTTACTGCAAGGAGATGCTTCCCATATTTTGTTGGCAAATTCTCCTTAAGAAAAGAGGTTTGATTATTGCTTTCTCCCACAAACAGTATTGGGACATCCCCGCTCTATTTTGTTTACAATTTTCACCTAGTTTGTGCAGTTTTTAAAGCTGGAGACGATCTAAAATTCTGCAAACTCTACCTTCACATACTTTGATTACCACCACGTAATACACTTTCTGGGTTAGCATGCAAAATGACAGTCACTTTCCGAATCACACATGTTATACTTACCTCCTCAGAAGGGGCGTAGCTATGAATAGCGCAACAGGTGGCACTGGGTCCCAGGAGTGATAGCGGCCTACTGCACTTCCATTAATGGATTTTATTTTCTACAAAACTATGGGATGAGGGTCCAGTTTTCTTTCTTGTGTTAGGGCCCACGTCACCTTACTGCAACACTGCTCAGCGGGGCTTTCTTGCCTGTGAACGAGCTTTGATAATGCAATCCTGCACCCATAATGCCATGCCTTGGCGTATTCTTTTGCAGCCTTAGGGTGTGTGAAATTTCTAATAATTTGCTTTTGTGTTATTACGCACAATTTTGGAAAAATTACTCAAAATTATGCCAAATTTGAACCCTACATTTAGTGTGAAACTCAACCTTGCGTCAGTTTTGGGCACAAGGATACATTTTGCACAAAAACAGCACAAAAAACACAATCTCTGCAAGCAGCAGTCGCCCATGTTCTGGTGGTTTGTGTTGTTCCTGTGCTCCTGCACTAGATTTTTTGTCATGAAAAGCATGTAATTACACGACGTGGTGTAAAGGCGTAATTTTGGTGTAACAAGTGTAACACAAAATTACCAAACTACGCAATATTACACCCACATTACAGAAATTTCACCCGGACCTAGGTAGATTAGAGGATACCCACATTTGAATGGAGGATCTGTAGAACTTCTTCTATAACAAGAGTTATTAAGAGTTATTGCCCCTAGTAGAGAAAATGGTCCCGGAGGACAGTTGCAGAGGCGACTGACACAATATTGTACCATTTCACTGTTATAATAAATCTAAGGCAATAATCCAAAGATACTGCTGGAGAAATGGAGTGCCTCTGTGTGGCCACAGAACAAAATGCAATATACTGCTATTAAGATTCCGATATCGTCCTACATGCAAATGAGAGCACAGCTAAAAATGAACGTTTGCGTGATGACTGGTGACATTTTAAATTTCTCTATGCTTTCTCCATGAAAATGTGTGCACTAATTCATTCTCTTTAAGGTACAAGCCAGTATATTACTCATCATAGTTCTTAATCTAGACCACTGGGAACCTTGAACATTGCTCCATGGACTTATGACCCACAATAACTCACAAAATATCAGTGGTGGTTCTTCCGTGGGAGCGGAGGAGCGACCCCTCACCCCCACCCCCACACTGCTGCACAGAAAGCTGGAAAAATAAAATGGGAATAAAAGGATTTTATTTTTCCGGCTTTCTGTTGAACAGAGAGGGCAGGGCGGGGCCAGCGCATCAATGCTGCTGATTGGCAGCAATGACGAGTGGCCCCTTCAGTATGAATTTTGCATGTCGGTTTGACCCGCCACTTTATTACGGCCAGAGATGTGCAATTCTACCTCTCTAACCCAGCTGTCATACACAGCCGGGGTGGAGAGCATTCACAGGCCTTTAGTGCTCTTCTGAGCACTGAGGCGGCCTGCTCCAGCCAATCCAGACACTTCTCTCATGCAGCATGAGAGCAGTGTCTGGATTAGATAAGGAGCTGTGGGACCTTGTACTGGAGGAGTCTGGAGCCGAGGCCGGAGAACGCCAAGGACGTGCTGCAGGCTAAGGTAAGTATATGTTTTTTTCATCTTTAAATGTTTATTTGCGCGTTTTTTTAAATTGTATTTATTTAGTTGTTCTAATTGAATTGATGTCGACCCACCATTTTGTGGGTCACCAACCGCCACTGCAAAATATACTAAACTGGAGCCCTGAGGAATTGTAAGGCTCTATGACAGTGCAACATTGTACATTCAAACGTGCCCCTGTTATGTTTTTATGCAGCACATTATGCTGATTCTGCCTGGACCTCTGTATCTGGCGTTTAAACTGAATTGGACTTGCTTAATAAACTTCACAGTATTTATTATAATGAGCAACAATGTATCCAAAAGAATAACTTCACATTTCCTTTGATACCCTTTCAGAACATGAAATCAGCATGCACTGGAGCAGTGTGAAGGTCATCAGAAACTAGAAAGGTTCCCGATCACATCCATTGCTGCTTGCAATCTGGAAAACCAATTACGTGGCTATATCATTAACATCAAACACAGTGGAAGAGGAAAACTAAGGTGAACTTTAATAATTCTGTCACATCCTTGTAGAGGATAGCTTTCAAGATGCGTGAGAGACAAATTCAGGCGGCTAAAAGACATTTCCTTTAAGCTGATCAATGTTTAGCGCACTGTTTGTTAATAAACACTATTGGAGTTGATGACAAATTATATTTTTTCCTCTAATGAATTAGCAAATGGTCCCTATGACGTGACGTGCCTTCATGTACACTCAGGGGCCGAATCCGATTCGGGCCGGAAAAAATACCAACCGACTCGGTACGGGATAATAGTCCGACCGACACGTACCGGCGTTGCCCGACCTGGGAAGTACGATGAAATGCATGGGAATCACGACCGACTCGTACGGAACTCAAGGCAAACGACCGACCCGGCCGGAAACAAGCTATCCGGCCGGGAAACCACGCAAATCGAACCGACCGACACGCATCAGGAAATAATCTGAACGAAACGTACCCGCGAACTCCGACCCGCGCAGTACAATGCAATGGGTGCAAATTCAGACTGATTCGTACGGAGCTCAAGCCGTACGACCGACACACATACCAAGCCCAGCCGAACAAACACAATACTCCGCGACCGACGCGTGTGCCGAATATGAAACTGAGCTGAAACACAGCGGGAACGACTCGGAGAGGCGCGCACGAGACAACTGCAACATCCTACTCGGTCAGAAGAACGACTCCTACATGCACAATAATCACAAATGAAAAAATACAAAAAAAAAGGGCCAAACAAGCAATGACAAAGCCAATAAATACAGGGGGGGGAAAAATGGAACAAGGACACACCCCCAACTCCACCTACATAAAGCCCACAAATCCCTACCATGATCCTTTGCAAATCCCACTGACCTGCCAGCACAGAACACCATCAGACAGCAAACACAGACACACACACAGCTCATCCAACACAAAAGCCACACACCATTAGCACCTCAACAAATAGCACCCTCACACACACAGCAAAACCTACACACACACACCCTCACTTGCACACACACACATCAATCACCACCACCACCACCCATCACCATGCCCCTAAAGAAGAATCCAAAGTTCCTAGATAGTGAATTGGAAGTCATGGTAGACGAGATCCTGAGGGTAGAGCCACAGTTGTTTGGCACATTGGTCCAACAGACCCCCATGTCGCAGAAAACCAAGATGTGGGCGAGGATCGTCGACAGGTGAACGCACAATCACCATGTTTGCGCACAAAGGAAGACATCCAGAACAGGTGGTATGATGTGCGCAGGAGGGTCAGAGACCTACTCAAGAAGGATTACCTCCTGAGCCAGCACACCGGCAGTGGCCCTCCTGCAAAACCAGTATACCTCAGGCCCTGGGAGGAGAAGGTGCGGGCCATCCTACCACCAGTGAGCGTATATGGACTAACAGACATCCCAGAGCCTGGTGAGTACACAACTAATATACACAATATTGTGTGCCAATACACACACATCCCTGTCAAGGGGACAGTCAAACCATCCACCCCTACCAAATCAACAGCAACCAAAAGATAATCATCCCAAGATGTGTATGTCAGTTAGATAAACACAATACATGCCATCTCACAGTGATATGTAACTGTGTCATGACATGTACAAACCTAACAACAAATAGAGCAAGGCAGTGGCACAAATATAACCAACAAACACTGCCTGATATTTTGCCACCACTAGAACACCACCTCACAGGGAAGCTGACTTAAAGGAAGGAATTCTGTGTATGCTGGTGAAGTTAGTGTAGCCAATAGCATGATGGGAGTTGGAGTCCCAGATACTGCTCACCCTCACAATTGGCCCATCAACACCACTCTGAACAATGCTCACACCACAGGGAGTGACTAAGGACTGACAAGATGGCTGACACTGGCTACTGCTGTGGGGAGCACAAGGCCCTGCTGGGAACTGTGCACCAACAAACAGCACAACACCACTGACTGACATCCTGAAAGCCAACTTGCACTCCCTGCAATGCAAGCACGTTGCATGGTGGGATATCTGGCTGGCTGGGAAGGAGGACTCACAGCACTGACCATAGTTACAAGCAGCTCACCTCACACACCCCCTCAACACAAACTCCACATAACCCACCTGGGAGAATGCAATGCCTCACATACCAAATGAAGATCCCACAAAGAACCACCACCCTGGGTAATGCTGTGTGAAGCACAGGGACACACCTGGGACTTGTAGCCAAACAAACGCAAGGACAACACTTTCAGCCTTCCTGTCAGCACAGGCACACTACCCCACAGGGAAGCAGAGTCCAAAGGAAGGAAGTACGGGCATGCTGGGAAGGGGGGTGTAGGCAATAGCATGATGGGAGTTGGAGTCACAGATACTGCTCACCCTCACAATTGGCCCATCAACACCACTCTGAACCATGCTCACATCACAGGGAGTGGATAAGGACTGACAAGATGGCTGACACTGGCTACTGCTGTGGGGAGCACAAGGCCCTGCTGGGAACTGTGCACCAACAAACAGCACAACACCACTTCCTGACATCCTGAGAGTCAACCTGAACCCACTGCAAGGGTGGCATGCTTCATGGAGGGATAACTGGGCCAGGTGGAGAAGGATGGCTGGATGTCCACCAAATACAACCAATGCTGGCCATGCACACACCTCAACATTCATATTGAAATGCCCCAGGTATGCATGACAATGTGCGACACCAATATCAACCTCTTACTGTGGCAACTTAGGACAATGCAATGTACATGCCCGCATCCAGAGGTACAGTCACAACTGTCAGGTGTGTTAACGATTGATGTCTGTAGAAACATTACATACAATGTGTGTCTCTTCCAAATACAGGTGACGATGATGGGGACACAACAGCAGGCGAGGAGGAGTCCCTGTCCCAGGCTCTGGGGGACACAGAGCTCACTGGTGTGGAACAGCCTCTGCCCTCCTCGGATGGCGAAGACCTACCTGGCACCTCTGGTGTGAGTCATCATGCAGCACCAGCTGGACCAACATCTGCACCCCCTGCACCCACCCCTCCAAGAACTGCCAACATACAGACCACCCCCGCCGACACGGACAGACCAAGGACCACCGCTGACAACAGCACAGAGCCCCAGGCCCACCGTGGAGCAACGGATGACAACACCACTAACAACCCCCAAGTGGGCCTTGGGTCACCTGTGCGTGCCACCGCAGGTCCTGCACATGTCGCCAGGCGTGGTGGGAGGGGTGGTAGACATAGGTCGCTGCTTGCAGAGGGGTCTGGACTGCATGATGACCCACAACTGGCACGCATCGCTGATGCATACCAGGATAGCACCGGAGAGGTCAGACAGGTAGTGGGGATCCTCAAGGACATACAACAGCAGCAGGCTGCCCATCATGCCCGCTTGGACTCCCACATGGCCCGTGTGGAGACACATGTCGGGCATGGAGTCCAAGTGGGACACATTGCAAGAACTCACAGCGGTGCATAGGGACATATTGACATGCCTCCGCCAGATTAGCACCAACATGGCCACACCTCCCTTTGTGCCCACAACATCTGGTCTGCAACAACTGACACCGCCACAGGGAGGAAGGAGGACTCTGGCGGAGAGTCCCCTGCACCGCCGCAGCCTGCACGTGAGGGTCCCCCCCCAAAGAAGAGGGGTCGTCCGAGGAAGGAAAACTGAGAGGTTGATGGCCACGTACATCCCCCAGGAAGCCAACATCTGTTCCGGAAATTCTCCTTTGTGTGCAAACGTTTCACCCTGTCGAATGCAACACTACTTTCCCACATGACATGGAGAGTTCAAGTTGGACTAATGTATCATATGACTGTGGACTCCACTCAGGACATTTCTGCTATCAAGACTTCCAACTCATCTGGGAACTTTGGATCCCAATCCCAATGTACAGCACCCACCATCCTGTGTACTATACACACACACATTTCTGTAAATAAAATCACTAGTACACCATACTTGCCACTGTTATTCAAATGTGGATACTGTTATGGTGATGATGTTCTGCTAAATTACACTGTGTATGCTAACTGCTACAGCAAGTACAACACCGTCGTGTGAGTCATGGTGACGTGACACATATGAGGGAGACACACCACTAGGGCTACACAACACAGACACCAGGGCCATCGGACTCATCGCCCACAGTGATGTTGCCAGGAAATACAGTGAAATGCACAGACACCACACCTATTTTAGAGTCTGTGTCAACTAGCCCACAGGTGCAGTAAGCAAATGTGAGTCAGATGTGTGACCACAGACAACGCACATCTCAAAGTGAAGCACAGGTTTATTACACATTTGCAACATGTTGTTTCCACTACAAATGCAAGGTTTACCCACGTGGCAGTGGCCACACAGTCAACAAGTGCAGAAGATATGAAGTCCAGGGGTGTGTGGCACATCACTTGTAGGCCAACTACTGCTGCCACCCTGAAAGCTGAATCATGGTGTCGGGGGATCCAAGTTGACCAAAGTACTCAGTAAGCACCCTGTGAAGGACAGACATGACACACAGTTAAAACCACTGTAGAACAGGACAGTACTGCAATACTCATGCCCAATACATGTCACAAGACAACTACACAAAACCAAGTTAGCATATCAAAACTGTTGGGGAGTTCAGACTACCTGGAAGGACACATTGCTGCACGCATCCAGTCAAGTAGCACATGGCCACACTCAAACAGCACCAGAGCACCACCCACACATATCATGCAAACTCACGTCATTCACATTACATCTCCCTGGATACTCACATTCAGCTGAAGAAGTTGGTGATGAGCTGTGTGCGGACATCACCATCATCATCATCATCATCACTGGCATCGTGGTCCAGGCCAGGATCCTCCACAGGTGGCGGACGTGGGTCATCGTCATCGAGGATGAGAGGCAACTCCTTCCGCACTGCCAGGTTGTGTAGCATGCAGCAGACAATGACAATCTTGCACACCTTTGCTGGGGCATATGGGAGGGCCCCTCCTGTCTTGTCCAGGTAGCGGAAGCGGCTCTTCAGGAGACCAAAGGTCCGCTCTATCACTCTCCTGGTCCGACCATGTGCCTCATTGTAGCGCATCTGGGCTGGTGTCACAGGGTTCCTGAGGGGTGTCAGCAACCACGGCATGTTGGGGTATCCGGAGTCACCTACGGACAGACAAGTGCACATTAGCTGATTTGGAAAAGTGGGTGGAATACTACAGATCAGAACACACACAATGGTACAAAGTCAGTACACACCGACAAGCCAGGCACGCTGGTTCTGCATCTGTGCCATCATCCTCGGGATGTGACTACTCCTCATCACGTAGGCATCGTGTGCTGAACCAGGGAAACGGGCGCACACATGTGTGATGCTCATATCTGCTAAACATACCACCAGAGCATTGATCGAATGGTAATGTTTACGGTTCCGGTATGCCTGCTCATGTGCCTGTGGTGGTATCAAAGCCACATGTGTCCCATCAATGGAGCCAATGACATGTGGCATCCTCCCCAGGGCATAGAAGTCACTCTTGACGTCAGTGAGTTGTTGACGTGTTGGGAAATAGATGTACTGGTTCAGGCATCTCAACATTGCCTCCAAAACATCGCGTAGCACACGGCTGAACATAGTCTGTGACATCCCACCGGCAGTCGCAACAGTGTGTTGAAAGGTACCGGTGGCAAAGAAGTGTAGGGCTGCCATTACCTTCACCTTGGGGATCAGCGCCGTAGGGTACGGCCGGCCAGGTTGCAAATGTGGTGCCAAGCACACTGCCAAATCCTCAATCAGCTGCCTGGTGAAGCAGTACCGTCGGATGCTGTCACGTTCCACCATCGTTGCCAGGTCAGGGAATGGTCTATGGACAGCTGGAGCCCTGCAGTGCATAGGTTGAAGGAAGAAAGATTGTCAGTCACCCCACATATGTGCCATTCACCATACTCAATTTCACATGATACATCATTACGTGACACAAGTACTTGATGTGTGTGCCGTTCTGTCGGACATAACTCGCACCTACATGGCCATCATCTAACTTCTCAGTACAACATGTGTGCACAACAGGTGCCAGGTTGTGCTATGGGAAACCATTAGGCTGTGTCACAGTACCCATTTACTGCTGTCACGTTCCACACACACACCACAGTGACATGTCTGGACAGATGTGCCACAGGCTTCACAGATCATTGACAGGTAGATTCCCAGTGACCCTGTCTTGCCACATGGACACTGGCATGACATGGCGTATCATGTACACGTCAGAAAAACAAACATGACTCCCACAGGTAGTGGCCCCTGTTGCATCCGCAGGACAGACATGGACGCTAGTGACGCACAACATCAAAGTCCATGCACAAACAACGTTGATGTGGAGACTGTCTCCCATCGTGCACATGGAATCAGTGACATCGGAAACACAACATGCACACAGACTGTGGAGGGACATCACTATTGTGGCAATGGGTCATCCTGAGACGTACATGCCTTCCCAGATGGGACTCTGGGGGTATGTGACATGTCATACACACACACAACCTGGAAATGTGACCATGCCACATGCTCCAAAATGAACTGTTGCACATCACAGTGGTCATGTGCACAACACACCAAGGACCCTGTCCCCATGAACACATGCACAGCCTGGGTGTGGCTGCCCACAAGTGCCACCACAGAAACCACATGTTAACCCCCATACACAGAGAAGGAAATGCAGCCTTACATGCCTCAGGAAAGAGTGTGGACTGGGTGTGGTGTTGTAGGTGTGCCCCTGGGTCTCTGGCAGGTATATGTGGCTGGCATACGTTCACCAGTGACAAGCATGGTGACATATGCGACTGACCTGTACAGGTACGCGTTGTACAGCAATGGACCGATCGGTGTGCCCGGCCGGCCCATTGCATCTGTTGTGTGCGGGTACGCGTTGTATCCCGAAATACGCATTGTACAGCAATGGACCGATCGGTGTGCCCGGCCGGCCCATTGCATATGATGTGTGCGGGTACGCGTTGTATCCCGAAATACGTGTTGTACAGCAATGGACCGATCGGTGTGCCCGGCCGGCCCATTGCATCTGTTGTGAGCGGGTACGCGTTGAACAGCAATGGACCGATCGGTGTGCCCAGCCGGCCCATTGCATATGATGTGTGCGGGTACGCGTTGTATCCCGAAATACGCATTGTACAGCAATGGACCGATCGGTGTGCCCGGCCGGCCCATTGCATCTGTTGTGTGCGGGTACACGTTGTATCCCGAAATACGCGTTGTACAGCAATGGACCGATCGGTGTGCCCGGCCGGCCCATTGCATCTGTTGTGAGCGGGTACGCGTTGTATCCCGAAATACGCGTTGTACAGCAATGGACCGATCGGTGTGCCCGGCCGGGCCATTGCATCTGTTGTGAGCGGGTACGCGTTGTATCCCGAAATACGCGTTGTACAGCAATGGACCGAACGGTGCGCACACATTGGCTGGGGCCTGGCATGGCAACGGACGCGTTTTCGAACCTCCAACGAGTCTGATGCAGTGAATTCAGTTGGCCAGCCACAATAATGTTGCAAAATCATGGGTGTCATGAAGTTGAAGATTTGAAGGATGCTGTGGGCGTGTATTAGTGCTGCTATTCCATGGATTGGTCAGATTCAGAAGATGCAAACGACTTGGACCTATCACTTTGGACACATGGGACAGTATCTGCCTCTGCAGCACACATATAATGCTGGCTGATCCCCTGAGAGCTCACTTGCCTGCACTACATGCTCCAGGACGACATCTGCCACCAACCCTGCTGCTGTTTATGCATCCTCTGGCTCCTGCAATGGCACGTACTGTGGAGAGAGCCCCAGCCTTCAGCCTTGAGGAGAACCAGGCCCTGCTGGACAGCCTCCTTCCACAGTACAGCAAGCTGTATGGGAAACCAGGGGAGCAGGTGAGTGTGCTGTCCACTGCCTCACTAATTGTGCGTGTTGTCTGACTAGCAGGACTTTCAGTGTGCACACCACTGGCTAGCATGCCCACTGAGTAGTTGTCACACCCCAAAGTGTGTAGTTACAGGCACTGAACTGGTACAGTGCAGTAACAGTGCATTCCAACTAGGTTTACTTCCCATGCAATGATACCATGTAGTGACTGCTGGCAAACTGTTCATAGCCATTGTTGCACTGCCTGTGTACATCATATGCCCCTGTGATTGAGACATGTATATCCAACTGTGTGATGCACGTATATGTTGCATGTGTAGTAATGGCCTTTTCACTTTGTCATCCTCACAGGTTGATGCCCACCAGAAGCAGGAAATCTGGCTGACCATCGCCCGGAAAGTAAGATCTGTGGGGGTCTACAGGCGCAGGATCCGCAACTGCCAGAAGAGGTGGCAGGACCTTCGTGGCTGGACCCGGAGGATCGCAAGGGTCCAGCTGAAGGTGTCGCCTCCTCACAGGAGGGGCGGACACCGGACCCTGACCCCCCACATGCTCCGGATCCTGGCGGTGGTCTTCCCTGACCTGGATGGGCAGCTGAAGGACAGACAGCAGCAAGGAGGGGGTGAGTCCATGACTGCACTGTGCACTTTGTCTGACATGCTATGTGCCCTCCTCTGGCCTGGTTAAACTTCCACAGTACATCAGTCATGTGGTCCAGGACCCATGTCCCTCATTTGTGACATGCCCACTTCTCCTCTGATACGCATATGTGTGGCCCTTATAGTCAGGAAATTGTGTCATTTGGGGACTGTGTCATTGCATTTAGCTTTGCTCAAGGTGGGGGACAACATTTGTTCCCGTGACTATGTTGTGCAATTCATGGGTGGGTCAATTGCTTACACAATGCCTAAGTTCTGACATGTAATCTGGGTGTAACTTTGATATGTGGTCCGCTTGCTGCTCTGACTCACCACATGTCCCTGGGGAATTTGGCACACACCCATGCTGCTGGTGGGAACAATGTTTGGGCCTCAGGAGTATGTGTATCCAGTGTGTCACGCATGCTTAGCCACCTGCCTACTGTCCAGGACTCATCCCTCTTACAGGTGGAGCTGGACAGTCATGCCTACTCCAGGGCATACAATACACTCTGTACTCCCACTCCCGTGTATCATCTGGCATGTTGTGATCAGTGAAATGTACCCTCAGGTGTCTGCCTCTGTCTCATTGTGCTGTGTCTTCGTTGTCAGGACTACTGGTATGTTTATCGGTTAGGGCTCAGCATGCCATCTGAGATGTGACCGTGATAGACGATACTTCTGTGACTTATAGGTGTCTGATCACTTGACTGTGCACACAGGTGTTTGCGACTGTGACTTTCAGGCAGCTGTATTTTCATTCACAGCACACTGTGAGGTGCTCATGTTCAGAGAGTTGTGTTTCATGTCCCCCTTATGTCCAGTTGGTATGACGTAGACAAATAGTAGTAAAGATGATGTGATTTTTGGGGGATGGACATGTGCACTTGTCAGTCACATAACTTGCATTCCCCATGCCCTCGGATTGTGACACAGTGCAGACTGTTGTTGGCTGGCTGCCATGGCCATGTGACTTGAGACAGTAATGTATGACTTTGCACGCATTCCTGTGTCATGGCATTAAACTTCCTGAGACTGATCCTGCAGGGGAGTGACATGTGCAACATGCACCCCATTGTGGCATTGACTATCCGGACATGGGTGCATCATGGTGTCTGGTGCTGGTATGCATCACATGCATTTCTATTTAGACTCTGGCCATCCCTTTCTCCGGACACTTGCACTGACTCAGTGGCAAGGGATGTGATGTGTGCATGTTGACATACTTCACCGTGTTCCCTGCAATGTCCAACAACTGTGTAGGTGGTGCATGTATCCACACTGGGGTCTTACCATCAGACAGGCAGCAGACAGATGGGTGCAAGGGCAGGAGAGGTGTGAGTCCCATGGTTGACCATCAGACTGACAATTGGCTTCCCCGAATCTGTGTGAGGACTTTAGGCAATGTTCAACTAAGGATGCCAGGGCTTGCTCTGTAATGTGCTGTACTTACTGTGGTGTGTGCGGTCAGTGCAGGTGACTGATGTTTGTCTGTTTCCCTAATTGTTCGCAGATACATCCACGGCCACAGGAGGGGACAGCTCCACGGACCAGGAGGAGCAGCGGAGCCAGACTGGGTCAGCATCGGACGAGTGGTCAGAGGGACCCAGTGGCACGGAGGGCGAGGGGAGCCACACCGAGGAGTCCTCAGCACCATCCACCTCAGCTGAGGACCACAGCAGCTCGGAGGATGACTCCCTTGTGGAGGCGGGTCTCAGCAGCCACCAAAGGCCAGCTAGTCTGTCTGGCCCAGCCACCACCACCACCACCACCGCCCTCCCATTGGCTCCCATTCCTGAGGTCCGTGGAGGCTCCCGTGCTCGGGAGCGTGTCTCCTTCGTGCCAGGCACCGCACCCCCTGCCCCTGTGTCCCCTGCTGCCCTGAGTGAGGAGTCTGTGTACCTCCTTCGGCAGCTCCATGTAGGGCAGACAGCAATGCTGAGTGTCCTCCATGCACACACCACTCTGTTGACACAGCTGGTGTCGTTCATGGAGGGCATCTCGACGGGTATGTCTGCCCTACTGAGGAGCAATAAGTCCATGGACTCCTCCCTGACGGCAGCAGTGTCCCTCCTCCAACAGTCCCTCACCCCTCCCACCTCTGCCCCAACCACACTTCCTGCCCCCCTACCTGTCCAAAGCACATGCACACCTGCAGAGTCACCCAAACACACAGACACGAGCAGCACAGACACACCCAAGAGAAAGGCAAGACGTGCACACAAGCATCCTCAGGGGACTGATACCACAGACACAGGGGATGGGGAACACACACAGGCATCAACATTCACTCCGCAGTCCTCCAAATCCTCTCCCTCCAAGACCCCTTCCCTTCCCTTGCCTCGCCTGCTACCCCACCTACACAGCAGATCTTCCTGTGTGACCTCGGCCTCTTCCCCTCCAATCCTGCTGATCCAGCATACCGGGGGAAGAGGAAGTCCACCCACACAGAGGGGAGTGCCCCTCGCCCCGGACACCCTCCCCCAGGTGCAGGCAGACACAGGACCCCATTCGGAAGTCCCCCCGGACCAGGAAGAGCAAGACCCCACCACCACCACCACGCAGCTCCACCGCCCAGTCTCTCTCCTCCATCCCCCAGGCCACCACTGCACAGGTTCCCCCGCCACACCCTGCCCCAGGTTCCCCCACACACCGATACCGCATCCCCAGACTGCTTAGGCCCCCCCTGCCACTTGCTCTTCCACCCTCAACCCAGACGCTCTGCCTGTTAGTGGCACTGTTGTGGAGACCGGGTCCCCCCTCTGTCCTGCCCACCTCATCTGCCCACCCTTCCACTCCCTTGGAGTCATGCACTGCAGTGGAGTCCACAACCACCACGTCTGACTCGGGCACTGCAGTGGGTACCCAGTCCACTACATCAGTCCAGCCCACTGCAGTGATTGCAGCACCCACACCAACTGACTTGTGTACCACAGTGGTGCCGGCCCCCCCTGAGTCAGACACCTCCACTGCAGTTGCCGGTGACACTCCTGCACCCACCACCCCTTCACTGCCTCACTCTGCCATCCCCTGATCCTGTCCCTGCGGTGCCTGGCCTGCCCCTTGTATGCCCCTCCAAGGGGGATGTCCCCTAACCGTACCAGTGCAGGCAAGCAATGTGTGACCAGTTGTCACTTCTCACCCCGTTGGGACTGTGATTTTGGACTGGCCATTGGCCTTAGTTTCTTTTGGACTTCCGTGTTTACCCTGACATTTGCTGAATAAAGCCTCTTTTTGTTTACTTGTGGGTTTTCTTTTGATGTACATGATGAGTAGCATCCTGCATTTGCAGTTGTAATAGTGTTCACATCAGGAAAATGAAGTGTTGCAGTGATGGACTCCATGTGGTCCATGGGATATGTGTCCTGTTATAGTCTGGATCTATGGCATCCTTTGCTACAGTCTGAGGGTGTAATGTTCAGCATTTGACACAGGGATGTCCATTTTGCATTTGTAAATGAACATCTTTGTCTTACACTGATGCACATCTGGTGGGCTTACCACTGTTCAATGTTCCGATTTCCCTGACTGTGTGCCCAGCTCCACTGGACATGCAGTTTTGCACATCAATGTCGAAGGACTCATCTGTGTATACAGTGCAACTTGCTTGACACGTGTTTTGTGTGTGTGCAGATGACTGACGTGACACTCCCGCACCCAGGCTGATGTGAGCAGAGACTTCTGTGTGTTGTGGTTGTTGACTCACTGACGAAGTGTTCTGCTGACATGTTTGTGTCATGCACAGACAAGGTTTGGCACAGCGGACCTTCCACAGGAGTGGAGTGCCCTCATGGCAGTGTGTAATCCGGTGACATTGCGTGGGTCTGTGTTGTGTGTTGTGTAAGCATGTCTGTGCGTGTTCCCTTCCCTTTTCCTACACAGGCTGTGTCCCTAGGGATGTTCCTGTTAGTGATGCTTGCTGAGTTGTTCTGTGTTCATCCAGCATCTTGGACCTGGTTTCTCCGTGATGTGGGTGCATGGCAAACTAATGTTCATGAGGTTGTCATACCAGGTTGTCTTTGTTGTCAGGGCTGGGGATGTGGGTAAACGCAGATGGGACACATTCAGGATTCCCCTTGGCACTTGTTGTTTACACGAGTCATGTGATTTACAGTTTGTGGTAGCTTTCAGTGATTGTGACACGTTGTGTCTGTGACTGCTGCCACTCCTCAGGGTCAGAGCTGCAATGTTGGAAGTTGTGTACGTGTGTTCTTCGTGTGTCACCTTGGCTTCTTCGTTGGTGTGTGACTATGGCCAGGATCCCATTGATTGTGGTGGATTTCACATCATGCCAATGTACGGCATACTGTGCTGTGTGTCAGACATTGACGAGTCTTGTTGACTGGCCATGTGTGATGGGTTTCTGCACCTTAGTTCCCACCACCACCCCTTGTATTGTCCTGGGTGCAAGTCCAATGTCACCAGCCCATGTGAGCTTCACTGCTGCACATTGGTGGAGATCAGGGTGTGTGGTGTTGAGTGTGTGCAAAAGTGAGTTGTTGCACGGCTAGACCCCTACCTCCATATTGGCCTTGGCTGGCAGGCCGTGCTGATTGATTGGAGCTTGTGTACGTGTGATGGTAGTTAGTTGCTCAGGACACATGGCTGTGGTTCACAGTGTGAACAACATCTAACTTTGTCATCACAGTGGGATTATCATGCAGGCTAGTGTCAGCACAATGTGGGGTCCCCGGGGGTAGTGCTGTGGTGAGTCTGTCTCTTGCTGTGTTAGTTGCTGTTCCTACAAGCTTGTGTGACATGTGTAATTTGTGCTCCCTCTCATCTAACAATGCCTGATTGCCCACATAGGGGTATTCGATCCATGAGTAACTTTTGTATGGCACTGTATACACATCTGTGTGGTTGGAATTCAGGCCTCCTCATGTGTTGTGTGGTTGCCTGGGGACACTGGCACACCCCCCCCATCACCTGTTGTGTTTGATATGCAGTGTGAGTCTGCCTGTTTGTGTTTGTGCCTTTGCACCACTGCATTGGCATATCTTGAGTGTGCCATTGGCTGTATGTTGTTTGGTGGCTTTCCCCTGCTGTCCCTGGGTCTCCTAGGTCATCAGTCAGCACAATAATCATGGTTTGTATGTCCCATTGCTGCCATGGTATGGTATTTGTTCACCTGACATCTACAGTCTCCACAGGATATCTACATTTGTGTGTCCATTGGTGCAGATATGTGGGTCAGCATTATGATGGTCACTTCTGTCATTGTGTTATTTGTGAATGTTGACAATGTGGGCCCCCATGGGTGATGTTTGTACGCACATGGCCAAAACGATGTTTCAGTGACACTGCACTGTTTCCCTCGACCAATCTATGTTGCTATGGGACACAAGCACTACTATGCCACTGATGTGTTTGTTGTTGTGTGACCAGGATTCATCCATACAGTTTGGCTTTGGCAGCTTTTACCATGACTACACTTCCCTTTTGGTCACTGTGGTGATGGGGCTTTAGGCCCCATTGCCACACTGTTCAAAATGTGCATCAGCTATGGATTCCACACTTCCCTTTTGGTCACTGTGGTGATGGGGCTTTAGGCCCCATTGCCACACTGTTCAAAATGTGCATCAGCTATGGACACCACACTTCCCTTTTGGTCACTGTGGTGATGGGGCTTTAGGCCCCATTGCCACACTGTTCAAAATGTGCATCAGCTATGGACACCACACTTCCCTTTTGGTCACTGTGGTGATGGGGCTTTAGGCCCCATTGCCACACTGTTCAAAATGTGCATCAGCTATGGATAGCACACTTCCCTTTTGGTCACTGTGGTGATGGGGTGTTCGAGCCCATTGCCACAGTGGCCATGGTCGGCTTGCATTGTGGAGGCCACACACATTTCTGTGTGACACATGTGCTAGGGGGTCACATTGTATGTTCAATGTCATGTTCAGTGTTGTAGGCATTTGACACAGACTACACACACTTGTCATGGTGGTGGGGGGAATGTAATCTTCTGTCATTCCTTATGTGGGAGTATGCTAGTTGTGTCATGCATTACCCGTCCTATGAGTAGGAGTGGTGTTAGTGGTAGGCATCCATCCCCCATGAGTGGGGATGGTAGTAGTGACAGGCATCCAGGCCCCCTGAGTAGGGGTGGTGGTAGTGGTAGGCATCCAGCCCCCTGAGTAGTGATGGTGGTAGTGGTAGGCATCCATACCCCTAAGGGTGGGGATGGTAGTAGTGGCAGGCATCCAGGCCCCTGAGTAGGGGTGGTGGTAGTGGTAGGCATCCAGCCCCCTGAGTAGTGATGGTGGTAGTGGTAGGCATCCATACCCCTAAGGGTGGGGATGGTAGTAGTGGCAGGCATCCAGGCCCCCCTGAGTAGGGGTGGTGGTAGTGGTAGGCATCCAGCCCCCCCTGAGTAGTGATGGTGGTAATGGTAGGCATCCATACCCCTGAGGGTGGGGATGGTAGTAGTGGCAGGCATCCAGGCCCCCTATGAGTGGGGGTGGTGGTAGTGGTAGGCATCCATCCCCCTATGAGTGGGGATGGTAGTAGTGGTAGGCATCCATCCCCCTATGAGTGGGGATGGTAGTAGTGGCAGGCATCCAGGCCCCCCTGAGTAGGGGTGGTGGTAGTGGTAGGCATCCAGGCCCCCCTGAGTAGTGATGGTGTTAGTGGTAGGCATCCATCCCCCTAAGGGTGGGGATGGTAGTAGTGGCAGGCATCCAGGCCCCCCTGAGTAGGGGTGGTGGTAGTGATAGGCATCCATCCCCCCATGAGTGGGGATGGTAGTATTGGTAGGCATCCATCCCCCTAAGGGTGGGGATGGTAGTAGTGGCAGGCATCCAGGCCCCCCTCAGTAGGGGTGGTGGTGGTGGTAGGCATCCAGGTCCCCCTGAGTAGGGGTGGTGGTAGTGGTAGGCATCCATCCCCCCATGAGTGGGGATGGTAGTAGTGACAGGCATCCAGGCCCCCCTGAGTAGGGATGGTGGTAGTGATAGGCATCCATGCCCCCCTGAGTAGTGATGGTGGTAGTGGCAGGCATCCATCCCCCTATGAGTGGGGATGGTAGTAGTGGCAGGCATCCAGGCCCCCCTGAGTAGGGGTGGTGGTAGTGGTAGGCATCCAGCCCCCCTGAGTAGTGATGGTGTTAGTGGTAGGCATCCATCCCCCTAAGGGTGGGGATGGTAGTAGTGGGAGGCATCCAGGCCCCCCTGAGTAGGGGTGGTGGCAGGGTGGTGTTGGTGGTAGGCATCCATCCCCCTATGGGTGTGTATGGCATTGGTGTTGGCCATCCCACCCCTATGGTTCTGCTGTTGCTAGTGTACGTTATTTGTGCATCCCTATGTGTGTGTGACATATTTCGGGTACGTGTAGTTTGTTTGTATTGTTGGTGTTTGACTTACCGTCTGCGCCGTATGCGTCCGTGCCGGTCCCGGTAATAGATGTAGAGTATAGGTAGGACCTGCGCAATGGGATTCATGCTTGGATCGTCTCGTTCGGGTTTCTCGTGTCTTCGAGTCGTACTCGTAGCAGGCTTGTTTGTCTCGTAGCCGTGGATCGTCTTGTGGCGCGAAACGGAGCTTATGTACGGCTCGCCCGGATGCTCAAACGTGCCGGACGTAGTGACGTGTTCGGCGCGTACGGATTGCGCATCGTACTAGTCCGGCCGGAAGGTGCTGTGTATTTGCTTCCGTGCGGCTCGACTCGGCGTTCACGGATCCGGCTCGGGCGGGGAACAGGAGCTGGATTGGGTGAGTACGGCTCGCTCGGAAAATGAGTTGTTATACGCATCGTACTTGTTCGTCCGGACGAGTGTACGAATCGGTCGGGGAACACGCATTCGGCTGGTATTTTTTCCGGACAAATACTGTTAGGTGCCCTACCGGCCGAGATCGGAATCGACCCCTCAATGTCTGAATTGGGAAAGTATTTTGACCAGGATAGCCTTTCATATATTCACTAATTAATGCAGAAAAAAACTAGCCAAGCCCAAAGAATGACAAATGAAAATTGTACTCCTGGGACATGTTATAAATGTCCCCCTGCCTTTATCTTCCCTGAATCCTTGGGATCACCTCCTCAGGTTTGAAAACCTGGGACTTTATTTAACCGCAAGATATTTTTAATACACCCAATAAATGACATCTCAAAATCCTCATTTCACCACTTATGTCTGCTCTGAGGTGTTCTTACTTTCCTTTACCACTCGCTGGAAAATTCTCTAATCCTTGCTATGGTTATGTTTTGTTATAACTATTGCAATAACTCCACGTTTACATATCTTGAAGATATGTATATTTTCACGTAGATCTATACTTACCTATAAAAATTTACTGTTATGATATTCTGGTAGTCCATATTATGTTATGAAGGTAAGTATAAGTATAGGTGAAAACGATGGAATGTTATCAAACGTTTTCAGCCCAACTGGCGGAAAGGCTGCTGGAGGCTTTTTAGGTCTCTTAAGGAAGCCAGACAGAATGGAATGCTTCCTCCCACGATGTGAAAGGGGGTGGTCTGTATGGTACACAAATCGGGGTGGGGAACCCTGTGAACCCCGCCTCCTACTGACCACTGACCATGCTTAATGCTTACATCAAAGTGCCCTGCAAACTCTTAGCACAATGGCTAAGCGCGGTGATGGCGACACCTGTGAATGCAGACCAGCGCTGCTTCAGACCTGGCTGTTGTACCACCATGCATCTCTGTAGGATAGATGAGAGGACCTAGTGCTGGTTTTGGTTGATATTGTGAAAGCGTTTGACATGCTTGACTGTACGTACCTTTTAGAGGACCTGAGGCATATGGGGTTTGGTCTGAATTTTTACGGCTGGGTAAAACTTCTGTACACTAATCCCAGGACGAGGGTGTGGAATGGAAAGTTAGTTTCTGCAGATTGATCATTGGAGCATGTCCTCTCTCGCCGCTGCTCTTCTCCCTAGCACTAGAATTCCTGGCCATTAGATTCCAGAAAAAGTGTGGAGACCTGGGTAGTGCAATAGGAGACTATACTCATTTGCTCTTGTTGTAAACTGACAATGCACTCTTTTATCCTTAAAAGGGCGGAGGACTCTGTCCCATGCTTGCTGGGCAGCCCTGCCAAATTTAGCGAAATAGTGTGACTCAAAATTAATAGAGACAACATGTTACTGTTCCCCTTGGAAGCATTGATAAATAGCTCAGTGAGCGGCTGGCCTTTCCTGGGACTCAGATGGGAAGTTGACAAATTCTGCAAGCTGGGAATAATGGTATCATTTACAATGGAGGGACAATGTTGTTTCAGCATAGATAGGCTAATGGAGGGCCTGACATCCTCAATAGGGTTCTGGAACACACTACCGCTTTCTGTTGCAGGAAGAATTATGATTGCTAAGATGGTCTTTCTACCCAGATGCCTTTATGTGATCCAGGGCCTTACTGGCCATAGCGGGCTCCGGGCGTTTCCCCGGTGGGCCGCCAGGTTGGGGGCCGGTTTTAGGCCCCTGGGGGGCCGTTTTTGTTACCGGGGGCGGCAATATCGGCCCCCTGTAACAAAATCGGCCGAAACCGGCCCTGCAAACAGCTCAGCCGCACCCCCCTCCTCCCCCCTAGGGGGGGCCGGCCGAGCAGTGTGCCAGGTCCGGTTTCGGTTCCCAGTCCGGCCCTGATGTGATCCAGTACTCGCTACATGCTCACTTGCTCCACTTTCAAGGTGCTGAAAAGTCTACTGATCTCCTTGGTGTAAGTGGGGAAACAGAAGGCAGGGCCTCCACTTTCCCTGCCGCTTGGCTAAATAATGCCCTCAGACTTTTTTTATAGCTCTTACTGCTGCTGTTTTGCCATTTCTTAGCAAGTTATCTATGTTATCCAAATCAGTTGTTCCCAATACAGTGCCCTTGGGAGAGACCTTGGGCCTGATTCATAAAGTTAAACTTACACTTTTGTGTAAGTTTACTGTTTTATGGTATTCACAAGTTGCAAGTTTAATTGTGAGGTATTTTACTAATAGTATTTTTATGACTGCATAGACTCCGCACATAAAAAGATAAACCTGTTATATCTTTTAATGTGTGGAGTCTCTGCAGTCGTAAAATTACTATAAGCAAAATTAAACTCGCAGTTTGTGAATACGAAAAATAGTAAACTTACACTAAAGTGTAAGTTTACGTTTGTGAATCAGGACCTGAATGTCTGAGACGGCCCTGGTAGGATTGGTACACTTTACCTAGAGGTTATATACAAGCCTCATCAGATTTGGAATGATTTACAATGCTTTTCCTTATGGAACTCTAGGCTCCAATGTATCCTCCTAACATTTCGAGTAGATATACAACTTTCTGGGGATTTAAAAAACACAGGTGTAGTTTCTAAAGTCTTATGATTTCATAGATTTACAGCAGTCTCTTGCTGGCAAATTGTTACTCATTGAGATTTTCATCCATGCAGAAAATGTATCCGCATCAGTAAAATTTTCACGAGAAGTTCACGGAGTAGTGTGCACTTGCACAATTCTTCTTTGCTTTTTTTACACAGGATAAATAATTTTGAGAAAACCATTGCCTAGAGAAATTTGAAGGAGGTTACCAACAATATTTAACACATGCACAAAATTACTGTAACCTTTTTTAGGAGCAAGTGAGAAAATCTGCCATTCTGATAGATTTTCTACCAAATCTAAGTCCACATTATGATTCTAAATTGCCAATTGTCTTCATTCTGCAAGTTAGGATGTGCTTTTTAAAATTCTAAATTAATTTATGTGCGTTTTAGCTACACTTCGGTATACTACACTTATGTGTACTACAATGTAGGAGAATCTGATCCAGAGAGCTTAACATATGTAGCCAGATTTTTAGCATGGTACAAGGTAACTATGGGGCATATCAACAATAGACGGCGATAAATATCGCAAAGCGCGCTTAGCGCTTTTGTATTTATCGCCGTCTATCGCTGAAATTTATCATCCGGTTAGCGCGTTATTTACAACGCGTTTCTCCAGGGCGATAAATTTCCAGCGATGGGGGGGAAATGGCAACAACATCGCCTGAAAACAAGCATTGAACTCATGAATACGGCGATAATCTTGCTGATACGACCATGTGGTCGTATCAGCATAATCCACCACCAATGTAAAACATACACAACACCGGTTTTTTGCAGACGTCTGGAAGCAGCGTTAAGGGCGAGTTAGCGCTGAAATGAATATCGCTATGCCGGACAGGGCTTCGTTGTAAATATCGCAAAGCCCCGTTAGCGATATTCCACAATGAAGTTTCACGAGGCACGCCCACCTTGCATCTCATTAGGGATGCGAGGCGAGGCGGCATGAAACCGGGCTCTAATGCAAGGAAACATGCGCTAGCGTGTCCTTGTAGATAGAGCGATAATATTATCGCCGCTTTTCGTCCGAAAACGGACGCTAAAGTGGCGATAATATTATTGCAAGCCCTTGCTAATATGCCCCAAAGTTTCATGCCTTTAATCATGTAACAATAGTATTGCACCCCTACATTGACTGAACCCCTACATAGCAGGGTACAGTAATGTAAGCAGATAAGAATAGTAAATGTAAGCTTACCCTCCGGTGTAGTCATTGGGTCGATGTAGTGGATGATCAATAGTATCTCAATGTGGTGCCATAAACGCTTTAAATCACATGGAGCATCAATGCATCAGGCTTGTCACTCTTCCCACTCTGTTTCCCTCTCCAAGGGCTTTGCCAAGTTACAAAATGGGCTCTCTGGATGATCGGACTAGCCATAATGGGCATCAGGCGTTTCCAGGGGAGGCTGGAGGAGGGGTGGGTGGTTTTATTAGTGGGAACTGTTTTTACAGCAGGGCACCAGTTTTGAAAGCATTTGCTACAGAGCTCCTTGTATATCTAACAGGTTTCAGGCAACAATAAAATTGTCAAGATAACTCTGTTGATTAATGTACTTGCTGGAGACAGATCGGAGTTTTGTGTTGTGGCAGTATTGACTAATCTAAGGTAGAGCAGAGGGTTAATATGCCTGCTGCAAAGGACATATAACATGAAGATCACAGACCTTTATTTTATGTGCATAGCTTAGTGGGTTGCTGCTTTTGTCACAGAGACCCTTTTGCTACTGTGCAGTTCATAAGTTACAATCTGAATCTAGCAAAGTGAGCTATGGAGTATCATCAAAGAGCTGCATGCAAACTTCATGGCACAGGTTCGAACGTTATGTTTTTTTGTGTGTCTTTCCTTATCCCAAGGATCCACAAGACCAGAACCAGAGGAATATCGTCCTCCTACCTCGCCGCCAAAACATGGGACTCCCTGCCCCTGCACATCAGGCAATTAGCGTCACTGACCTAATTCAGGAAGGACCTCAAGACCTGGCTCTTTGAGTGATCCTCCACCCAGTCCAACCAGCAGCCTCCCCCCACCCCCACCCCCAGCGCCTTGAGACCCTCACCGGTGAGTAGCTGCGCTTTACAAGCCCCTGATTGATTGATTGATCCTAATGTTGCTAAAAAGCATTTGTTTGGGTAGAAATAAATTCTTATTGGTAAAGCCAACCCTAACTACTGTGTTACGTTCTGAATTCTGGGTTTGTGCTTCTCTGGACAAAGCACTGTTAAAAATGCCTACCTGTATGGATGACATGAATCCTACTCCTTGTAATCCCCTTTGTCTTATGCAACATTTTCTATACACTGATTTACACACGTAAGATTCATTGTCTCTGTATTTGTGTGTGATGTAACATGCTCCGACACCTCACACTGGTATGAAAGCCATTATAAAACAAATGGAATACATGTGAGAGAGGGGCTATGGCGAGACGAGGGACACTGGTGGAGGGTGATAGTGAGGGAATCATTGAAAGGCTCCAACAAAGATTGTTAAATTCTGGTGCACACTGCAGTCATCATTTACTGTCATCATTTATTGCTTTAAAAGCTAACTTAATTGAATATAAAATGAAAAATGTGTTGCAGAAAGCGCCAATTTTGCCGAAATTTTCTTGGGGGAGAACCCCCACCCCACCCCTCCTTGTAGTGGTCAGGCTCACTGGCTGCACTCACTATGCACCATTTCGGGGGTGGTCTGACAACATTTGCCAGGGCTGCTTTGGGTTCCCAGTCTGGCCCTGGCTCTCTGATTAATATAAGATCACAATTGATTTTAGCTCATCTTGCACCCTTTGCAAATCTACTGTTTGCAAGACACCAACTTGTGCTCTGTCTTCGGAAGGAGAAAGTGAATTCATGTGCCTTATCCGGAAGTGTTTGCATATTTCCACCCTGACTACAAAACTTCTCAATGAGCTATCTTACTGGTGCCGTGGATAAACATATATGAGCATGCAGTCTTTGTAATAGGTGATGTATTTCGCAGGATGTGTGCAGATATAATTGGTTTAGTAAATCTCTGTTTAATTATGAAGGTAGGGTCTACTAAGGTCAGGCGCCCTTCCCAGGATGCAGTCAACTGTCTCCTGAAGATTACTCACCGTCGCCGCATTAGCCAAAAAATCAAACTTGAAGACAAAAACACAACATCGATTGAACTATTGTAGGTCATCTCATGCTACCACTTTGCCAAAGGAAGTGGGCTGAACAATTTACAGCTTTTCGTCTTTCATTAATTCCAAAGGCGAACGAGGGAAATGACTAATGATGACTAATGAACAATTAAGGAAAGTGGAAGGCTCAGTTTCAGAGTTAGATCCTCTGGGGAGGATCTAAACTATTGAGAAACTTTTTTTTTCTTTAACAAATATTTACAGACCTTTAGGTGAAGATCTTGGGGTTGCGGCTTTATCATTTGCTGCACTTATCTGTTTAAAATAAAAAAAAAAATGTGATAGGATAGTTTGCAAATTTGTATAAGGGCAGATTTAAAAAAATGCAGTGCTCCAAGAGATTGCAAATATCTTTTTTTTAGAAAAGGAGAGAATCTGCGAGCAAAAACCCAAGATCCATGGAGGTGAAAAAGTGAGAGATGATGTTCAAAATGTGTTTTGTCATTTTGCAGTCTCCCAAAGGGAACTGGTTTCCATAAATTACAATATCAATGAAATCGCTAGTTAACTTGTAAACGTTTATTTAGATATGTAGATTAGTACTTACTTTAGGGTTTTCATTTAGTGCTATTTAAGAATGGGTTCACTATAAAGGGGTCTCTGTTCAAGATAGGTCCACTAGAGATGCCTGGTTGTGATACTCTGCTATTTATAGCAGCATTTTCTACAGTACACTATTTTCCCTCGATGGAATTTTTAATCTGAAAACTGTGGGAAAATGGTACCTAGGATGCCTAAGAAAATGCGTAAGAAGGGACCTTTGCTCACGCCATCAGACTATATCAATATTTCTGTCAATACACACTAGACTCACTGCCAGTGCTTTATCGACTCTTGAGCAACTGGGTGACTTAATGTGCACTACAGGGTATCTCACTCCAAATTAATTTCTGTTGTGTGTTTCTGTAGTTCTGCTCAGTCCTTGTCAGCAGGCACATACTGTTCATGTTTTTCCACTGTTCTATGTCTCATGCAGGCAGAGAGGAGGCAGAGAAGAATCTCAAGCAATTCTCCATAGTGTGCTCTTGAGAAAGCCTCAAATGTGGTCTCATATAGCCTTATAGCCCACTGTGGCGGGCTATACCTGCCATTAAAGGCCCACTCCAGCATTCAGCCTGGGCCTTTAACCATGGAGCGGGAATTCAATGCCGGTATAGCCCAGCTACAGGGGCTATAAGGCTATTGGAACATTCCACCACTAGAGGGCAAAATGTTCTAACAGATAAAACAAAGGCCTCACGGAGCCCAAGGGAGTTGAAATCCCCTCGGGCTCCGTGAGCCTTTGTTCACCTTAACAGCTGTGAACAAACATTGGAATGTTGATGCTCCGGGCTTTTACCAGCCATTAGAAGCCTGGAGCACTCTATTGTCTTCAGTGGAGTGCTCAACATTCCAATGTTCTAATATAGCCTTAGAGCCCAACCTAGCGGGCTCTACCGGCCATTAAAGGCTCGCTCCAGCGTTAAAGGCCCAAGCCGAAAGCGAGGGCCTTTAACAAGGGAGCAGGCCTTTAATGGCATTAGAGCCCCCTAGGAGGTCTCTAAGGCTATTAGAACATTCCACCCTAGAGGGCAGAATGTTCTAATTACTAAAAGAAAAGGCCTCTTGGAGCCAGAGGGGGTTTAACTCCCCTCAGGCTCTGAGAGGCCTTTGTTCACAGCAGCAGTGAACAAAAAAAACATTGGAATGTTGCTCTGCGGGCTTCTACCGGCCCGTAGAAGCCCAGAGCACTCCATTGTATTTAATGGAGTGTTCCACATTCCAATGTTCAAATTGGTAAGGGAAGACATATGAAGAACATGTCTCTGCCTTCTGTTAAGCTCTATGATAAAAGAGAACTGTAAAGTTTGAAGTTTGAAGTTTCTTGAGGGGGGTGCAGTACAAGGAGTCCAATGGTCTGTATTTACATGTGAAACCAGTAATGCATCATCTGTGTAACTGGAAGAAATGCCAATATTTGTATTTATTTATTCATTACAAGACTCATATATAGTGTAACTGGGACCCTAGGGGGTACCAGAGCTCTTTACAAAGATCATCTGAGAAGTACATTAGTATAGTTTCAATGCACAATTAAATAAAAATGGGAACTTAATTCTCACATTAACAGTTTCAATTTTTTAAATATTTTTTAATGCTCTCGTTTACGAATATGATAGCACATCACCTACAAAACAAAGAACCTGTGTGGTGTATGCTGAATTAATGTAGCTTGTGGTTTTCGCACTTGTGACTTTCATTTTTACCCATTCCTAGCACCGATGGGGATTGCTGTGTTCATACACAATGATATAACAGTCTCAGGTTGTTGTCCCATACCCTGAAAGCATCTGTATCCCAGGCTCTTGAAGTTCCCAGATCCTCAAACCATGATTGATCTGGCACTAGACGTGAGGGAGACAACTTCTGGTGGTGCCCATGGACTGCAAGTAGTAAACTATGGGGATGTCCACCACACTGCAGTGTGATATGTACCCAACAGCTTGTAATGCCACTTCTTCCTGAGTTTGGTATTGCTAGGGCGCGTGAGGCCAGACACAATTACCTTTTTGCAGCCTTTCTTGAGGGATGTGAATTTTAAAACAAAGCTTCTAGCGTTTAATAATTTATTAGCAGTAGTTTTGCAATGTGAATCTAGCAGCATGGACAACAAAGTGATTTACCAACAAAAAACAGGAGAATTATAGACAGAAGAGTCTTGAAGAAAATGGCGTGCCAACACATCAGCTCTCAGCCTATCTACCATCCTCAATGAAAGAAGTAGAATATATCAGTACACTCTGTGGGGTACCATGCTAGCAATTTATGGAGGGGGTGGGGGGGGATCAGGAAAACATGTGGGCCTAGCAAAGGGTACAAAGTATCACATTATGAGGCTAGGCATTATGGGAGACATCACCCCAAAAGCTCAAAACACTCCAAATTATGGGCATCTGATGGTAATAATGCAGGCCAAAAAAAGATTATGAGACTATAGGAAGATGTAACATCATGATCAACTCCAAAAGCCCATTCATGAATGAATAGGTACAAATTAGCTGTACTTACAATATCCCTTCCTAATTGCACTGCTACTTAACCAACTGGTAAATTTTGAAGAACAATCTTAGCGGAAAGAGAACCATACCCAGCCCCTCAGCTGCATGTCCTCATTAGTCCTTCTACATATGCTCTGCATCCCGTTTCTCTCCCTCTTTCCTTCTCCAAAGCCCTCTGTAACAAGTATTGGCAAAAATGGCAGTGCATTTCAATATTTCAATGATGTTACCCAACCTTTTGGCTTTGCGTAGTCTTTTGACTGATGCTCTTCCCCATAAGCAAAAAAATGCTTGAATGCTTGTTTGCTGATGCAGGGCAGCAACAGCAAAAAAGGTACACACAGCATCATCAAGCATGCACACCAGAGAATTATAGTGTGGTGGCCATTTAAAAAAATATTAAAAATAAAAGTTTAATTTACTGTTCCAAATCGTGAAAGGTAAATTAAAGAATAAAACGCCTAAGAGTAAAACGAGGGCTCAGTAGAAAATAGAGGTGCTGAGCCTGCCAACAAATAAAACTTTCATATTTTTTTAAAAAGTGCATGAAGACCACAATGGGAAGGCCAGAAGAAGAATTACTGAGGAATAGTGGGGGGGAAAGTCAAGTCAATATTGGTGAGGTGAGTTTTGAGATCAGCAGGGAGAGGGAAAGCAGGAAGGCACTAGAGGGCCATGGTGTGTGGGGCGTAATAAAAAAAGTAAAACAAATGAACACTGGATATGCAGGGGTGGGTGAACAGTGAGCATCACAGACACAGAAGGGGAATGATGGGAATTTGCAGAGGGAAGCATCATATGAGGGAGATAGCAAGAAAACACATGTACTCCAATGGAGTACTGAAAGAAAACGACAACTAGAGCTCTGTGAAAGTGAGCAGAAGAGGAATAAAAGTCATTCAGTCAAAAGGGCGATAAGCTATATTCTAGGGAAGGGACAAAAAGAAGAAGAGGAAAGAAAGGCATTAATAGGAAGAAATCAAACCAGAAATCCAGCCAATGTGAAGTACTGGGATGACACATAATCCGCTGTATATTTTATGTTTGTTCACAATAGGTCTTTCACAACGGACAGCTAAAAGCTGTCTCTGGTTGAGATATATAAAGGACAATATCATTGCTTCTACCATAATCTTCATGTTACTACATAGAGTGTGGTATTAACTTTTATTTTTTCATGTTATGTAACACAAATACAACATATCACAGCTTTTCACTTTTCTGTATGTTAGTTGTTTTATGTAATTAGAGTAAACAAAGCGGCCACAGTGGGTTAAATAAGCTTGACTGTTGTGTCTCTTTACTATTAACAAAGAAATAATATGTGTGTCCTTGCTATAGCCAATTTATTTGTGAATTCAAAACGCTGGTGACAGGATCATGTTTCACTAATGATCTTCCAAGCTGTATCTCTTCAAAAGCTGAACCCTCACAGGTCACCTGAAGGTTTAAACTAGCTTTTGCCACACTACATAAATCTATCTGCAGTCTGTAAAAGCAATGGCGCACGTGCGCACACACACACACACACACACAAACACACACACAACACACACAGACTCTTGCAAAATAGACCAAATTCAGCAAATCCTACATAATGTCAATCAAGGAGGAATACACAAAGCCCAACTGTCAGCTACACACAGCCATGTGACCCAGAGACAGGCGGCAGGTACTAAATGGCTAAGGCAGGAAAATGCCAACTTTCTAAAAGTGGCATTTTCAAATTTGTAATTTAAAATCCGACCTTACCATAAGACAGGATTTTTCATTACAATTCCAAAAGCACCAAACACAAACTAGTTACCTGCTCACATTTCAGAGTTACAGTTATTAAATGTCATAAGGTAACTCTAATGTTATCCTAATGGATAGGTAGGTGTTGCAGTCACTACCAGGACATATAAAATGTAAGCGTACATGTCCAGCGTTTTAAAATACGCTGCACCCTTCATTCTGGGCTGCCCAGGACTTACCTAGGGGGTGACCTATGTGCATTAAGAAGGAAGGTTCAGGTCTGACAAAAGGTTTGTTTTGGCAAGTTGATGTGGCAGTTTAAAACTGCGCACACACAGGCTGCAATGGTAGACCTTAGACATATTTAAAGGGCAACTTAAGCAGGTGGCAAAATCATGTCTGCAGGCCCACTAGTAGCATTAAATCCACAGGCCATGGGCACAGGTAGTGCCACTTTACTAGGAACTAATAGGTAAATTTAATATGCCAATTGGGTATAGGCCAGTTCTACCACGTTTTAAGGAGAGAACACTAGCAGTTTAGCACTGGTTAGCAGTGGTAATCTGTGCAGAGTCCTAAGGTCAGCAAAACTGTAGGGTTGAAGGTAAAATATTATGGGGGAAACACACCAAGGAGGCCAGGTCTAACACTGCCCATCTTCCAATACTGAAGTCACTCCTTCATTTTTGAAAATATCTGCCAGCTAGTGTTAAGTGGAACGTTTATCAGGACTCTGTTGCACAGTATTATTGACATGCTCTGGCAGTACTCTAGATTGTGAGAGACAATAAAAAGAAATACTTTTCTACTGATGTTCTGCTCAGTTTTAAACCAGTGAATAATTCACTTTACAAAGACTGGAAAAATGCTTGCTTTGAATGAATCTTAGGAGAAATGATTGTCATAAGTCAAGATTTGTGAACTGTGATGATTTCCGTCATTTAAAAGGCTATATATTCTGTACATTAAATGCAACTTTTCATAATCCGCCTTCTTTGCTTGCATTTACGATATTAATGTAATTCTGAAATTCGACCAAACAGCAATATGTACCTGAATTTATGGGGAACACATATTCTGCTCATGCAGCTGGCCCACAACTGGGGCAGGAACCTTCACTCCAGCCCCACATGTCACCTGCCAGTTGCTGTCCCCAACCTGCTCTGGAAGGGAAAATCAATGGCTTGGTCTGCCAGCCCTAGAAACAAGTGTACCCTGTCAGCAGCTCCCACCCTCGTCTCCAGTTAGAGGCAGGGCCTAAATTTGAAAATAACGCCTGGGCCAGAGACAACACTTTAGATAGCAGGCTTGCCTAGGTTTCTCTAGGGCTATCAAAGGCACGAGAAGGCTGGTACTGGCAAAACATTTTTCATCTCATCTCTCTTATTCTTAACTTATGAACATTGGGCCAAATTTATCATAGAGTTGCATTGCTCTTGCATCATGTAAGCTAGCACAAGGGCAGCGCAACACTAAATTCAGATTTACCAAGCAACGCAATGCCACTTTTCAAGTCCCCGCGGTGCTTGGTAAATCTGGAGAAACACAAGGCAGCGCAATTTTCTGCCTGGCGTTGCTCTGCCCTGGAAAGGTGGTCCATGGGTGGAGCGTGATACCCACTCACGAATTTGATACATTCCTAGATTTACCATGAGTGATAGACCTGGGAACGTGTCAAAATGCCATGCCTTCCCAAGGGAGGCGTAACAAGGAGAATTATTTCTCCTTGTCTTTTCCACTTTCTGCGTGTGCTGCATTCTGCAGCACACCTAGAAAGAGGAAAAAGCCTGAGAGGATTGTTTTGTGTAGGGAGGTGCTCCTTCCTGCATAAAACATTCCTGCCTGCAATGCAGGCATCCTTTCACCATGGCACCAGGGTGCCTGCCTTGATGCAAGGCATCACATTGTGCGCCAGCACAAAGAAAGGACAGGAATGCGCCTTATAATGTTAAATATGGTGCATTTATGCCCTCTCCCTTTCATACAGCACAGCAAGGTGTCTTGCTGTGTTGCATGAAGTTTTGGTATATCTGGGCCATTGTGTTAGTGTTACACAAATAGCTTGGCAAGTAAGATGTTACCCAATTATGAACCATTGAGTTGTGCTAGTCATGTTCACCTTACTAAAATGTTTTATTTAGCTGGTGTAGGCAAGTGTCTGTTTGGACTACAGTAACATTTTTTATAAAATTGGAATGTTCTTAATGATTTTAAATATGCTCACCCTTGATTACCTGTATTAGTATGCTATTTTAATATTATATATTCAGATTAATTATTATGGTTTGGGGTTTAAGCATGCACCAGGAAATGATACATAGATTTATGGACTAGCTCTTGCAACTCTGTTAAAATAATGTAAGCTTTTAACATTTGAGTCAATAAATGTGATTGAACAATCATTTACTATACAACCGGTATCCTCATACAAGATGACTAGTATAGGCTTAAATTTGGATTTTAGAGCATATACGAGAAAAACTGAATCGAAAATGACTGGCAAGCCTATACTCATAATAAGTGATGTGATGACTTATTTGATTATTTTTAACACATTTCAAGCAATAGCACCACGAACAAGATACACCTAAAAAGTGACCATGACTCATTAATTGTAATTAAAAATCCTGGCTTGGCTAATATCTCTCTGTCATATAAGAGCTTACATTTACTCTCTCCAGTGTCACTGTGTCACACAATAGTAGAAGGATAACATGAAATGATAAAGCTTTACCAATTGTTCTCCAGGCATGATTGTATGTAATATTTGTAAAACCTTGGTAAACCATATTCTTAAAAAGAAACACCACTGAATGCAAAGTAATTGGGCATTGTAAAACATGATGACAGATCTTTGTCCATGAGCACCAAGAGATACCCACATGTGCAGACGTACATATTTTTATGGATGTACGGATGGATCATTTTTCTTCTGAATACAGCTGTGCATGCGATACAATAGGAACACTATTTGGAGGTGAATTGTGTAGCAGGAGGCATAACAGCTATCAAGGTATGACGTCTCCTATTAACACTAGAGGAAATAGCATGAGCTATACATTCTCCATTCTCCATGGAAAGGTAAAGACCCACAACTTTATAGCTTGCCTTTTGATCTTTACAAATCTGATCCTAAAAACTGAGGGCCATTTTTAATACTCTTGCTCAATGGTGTGATAGCATCAAGCTCAATCCCAGACTCATGATTACCGATAATCAAGAAGGCGTGCCAAAATCTTACATCTAGTTAACAAATGATTAGTTTTATTGCTTCAACCCAAATAACCTGTAGGAAGACATTGCTTTTAGGACTTCACAACTGGATGAAGGTTGAGAGCGCCATTTCAATTGGTGGGATTCCAAGAATGCCAAACCACCTGCAATCAGATTATCTGTTTACAATGTATTACTAACATCAGAAAGTAGGAGCATTGAAGCATTTTTCTTCAAGGTCTGGGGAAATGCCTGGTCAGGCCCTCACATATTTACTACTCACAGCTGCGGGCCTGATCTCAGAGGTAAACTTACAATTTTGAATAAGTTAACTATTTTTTGTGTATTCACAACTACAAGTTTAATTTTACTAATAGTAATCTTATGACTGCTGAGACTCCACACTCGTTTGGGATTGGTTATGGATTTTTCTTGTGTTGTGTTTTTACTTTATTACTGTTTTGCATACTGCATAAATACTTTACACATTGCCTCTAAATTAAGCCTGAATGTTTTTATACCAAGCTACCAGAAGGTTAAGTACAGGTTAATTTAGTGACTTTTGTGATTCACCCAGATAAGGATTGTGTTTATTGTTTGAGTGGGGCTTTCACTCCTCTCAACTAATGACCTAATTTCTTACAACTAGCTCCTAAATAAGAAAATGATATTAATCTTCTTGCGGACGCTTGGAGTTGACTAGTAAAAGAGAGATATTGTCTAATAAAGGGTTGAGGATTTGTAAATTATCGGTTATAAATAACTGTAATCCTGAAACAAATCTGCCCCTGGAAGTGCAGTTGGAGGACTGATGTGAGGCTGATTAAATGATCCTGCCAGTATGAGCACATGGTTTTAAAGATGTAAAGTGGAGCCCACACTAGGCTATGTAGTTTGAACAAATAAAAAGCTAGGCACCTCGGATGGGATAATGCAGAGTAGCACAATCAGGGGAGAAATTAAGAACCAGCAATTATGTTGAATGCAGGAGAATTCTTTGCACCCACATACTTTAGAAAATAATGTATTTCACTTGTAACTCCTTAGAATATTTAAAACCGCATTCATCCCACGCTGGTGAAAACAAATGTAGCAAAGCAAAGGAAAGAAGTAGCATTCATGCATGCTACAAATAGTTTACACTGAAACAAAGTGGCACAAATTGATGTTGGCACTGGAACAAAAACGTAATTCATCTCAAGGCATTTTGTGGCATTTTTCATGTTTATATGATTTGAATTGGTTTATTTGTGTGGTGCCTTACGCGCGGAAGCCATGTCTCAAAGTTATGGAAAATAACCAAAACACTGAGCTCACTGCAGAAACCAACTCTAGCACAAGATGGAAAATGAAATACAAACAGTGCTTTGACGACTCAGAGAAGAGTAGAAAGATTTGGAAAACAAAATTTTCAAATGTGCAGGCAGAGACTACAAAATTGTGATTTGCAAAAACTTCAAAACATAAAATGAAAAAGAAAATTATAAATCTGTGCGGTCCAATATCAGCATATAAATAAGTGTGTGTCATCAGAATCAGCAGTCCTAATTGCCATGCATTTTTAAAAACAGGGATAAAATTACGCAAAGTGTGTTTGTAATTCAGAATGGAGCTCAGACTTCCATTTTGCTGAATTGTATTTTGCTGGACTTCTAGAGATAAAGGCCTTCCGGCCCCATTGGAATGCAAGGAATGCTGGGGTGGTCTGGAGGGGCACCTGAGCTGCTGCATTCTCACAATGCCAAAGCAAGGGTGCCATGGGAAATTGCTCCTTCTTCAGATTACAGGCTGCGAAGTAAAATGCAGCAATAATCAAGGTTCAGTGGGCCCATCAGGCCTCTGAGCTCCGGTGCCACTGCACCTGCTGTACCATTAATAGGCAAACTCCTGTTTTCTCATATGTTAGTTCACTCGTTTTCTTTGGGGTCTCCCCATGCAAATTAGAGAATAACATTTCATGTTATGTTACCCTATTCTATGTTATGTTGTATTATGTTTGTTATGTTCCCAATTAAGGATTACAAATAGTTCATCCTTTCGGTTTGCAAAATGTGTCTCGGACACAAACACAGCACTCAGCAAAAGCCATATTATCAAGAATGGCGATAACATTATCGCCGCTTTAGGGCAGGAAACTGCCGCTAAAGCGGCGATAAGGGGCTTAATAATATGCCCTATAGAATTCCAATAGAAGCCCAGGTTCTGGTGTGAAGGACATCAAACCTGGGCTTTTATTGGAATTCTATAGGGCATATTATCAAGCCCCTTATCGCTGCTTTAGCGGCAGTTTTCTGCCGCTAAAGCGGCGATAATGTTATCGCCGTTCTTGATAATATGGCCCATAGAGTCTCTAGTTTTTCTACGTGGTTAAAATTCAATGCTGTGGTATTTTTCACAATGTGAGCTGGTCTCCCTGTCACACTGGCTTGAAGTGTTAATTTTCATAATTTCTCACATACACTTTGGAAACTCACGTTTGGAAGCTAGGGGTCTGAGTGATGACATTAGGTGTTAATCAAATCAGTGCTACGAACAAGGAAGAATTAAGATCAGATGGTACTGGGGTGTAAATCGTTTCAAATCAAACGTTCGAGAATGTGCTTAAAAAAAATTGAAATTGTAGTATTTTTTGCAACAAGACGCAAAACTATTAAAGAGATCTATACCTCCCTAGTAGATGCAAAATACTTAGCAAACAGATTTCTTTTACGAAATAACAGCAATTATTAAAAATATAATAGTCTGCTTTATTTAAATTCATCAAACGCCAACGTGTACACTGACGGGATTGAAGCAACCATGTCAAAAATAAATGTTTATGTTTCATATAGCATACTTTTCTTTGCAAGATGCACTTTTCCACGTGCATCTATTTGTCTTACAGACAGCTACAAGAAATATGCGTCATCAAATAATTTCAAAATCCGGCAAAAACATTGAATGATAAATTTTATCCACCAGCCGAATAAATGTATTTTTTTTGTTCTGATGAGCCATGGCATGTTCAAGGAGCAGTGTTTTGTGTTAACTCTTAGGCATATCACACATGAACGTCAATTCACCAAAAGGCTCGGGATACCCAAGTGATACCACACAGGCGCTTACACACACAATCACAATCACAAATACACACACTCTCTCTCCCATAAACACATGCTCACCTGCATGCATGCACACAACATACCTTTAAAAGCATTTTTTGATTACTTCTACTTCCAGGGAGGGCCATATTCTAGCTAATTGTGCTCCATTTTTTTATTACACTAATAGTGAATAATAAAAACATGACAAAAAACAAGCAGATTGCAGGCCCAACCGATGTCCATAAGGAGGAGCTTCGCCGGTGTTCCTGGCCCTTATTTTACTGCCTCAGTGGCCAGGGGTCGAAAATGCAATGCCAGTGTTCCCACGGGGCAAACCAGAGGTCTCAGCTGCAATCCCTGGCGACACCTACCTGACGTCCACCACATTTTCAACTTTACCTTTGTCAAAAATGTGAAAAGAGGGTTTTAGCTGAAAATAGCACGATTCCCCTCCTTGCTTCATGCCATGTTCCTATAGGTGTCTAGGGATAGTAGGAGAGAAGCACGGTACAAACTTAAAGGTGGTGATGTGTGAACTAAAAGGCAAACAGTTCTTGCTAAGTATACTCATTGAATACTATGACTAAAGCTGTATAAAATGAGGCCTGTTCTTGCAGAAAGTTATGGGTGATGATCTTATGGCTGCAAGTATTAATTCAGGGGCAGGCATTCGCAGGATCCCATTGTGATCATGTGCTTTAGACTGCTATGAGCTAAAAGGTAAATGCAGATTATGGACAAGAGTTATTTAGATTTTAGGCAGCGCAGCACAACAGCCAAATTGTGCCTAGGGGAACCACAAAGCAGGGCCCTATCTACTAAGATTGGGCTACTGCTTGGTTTTGGCCCCTAGGCTGATGCCAAAACAGACTCCTTTGCACCATGCACAGCCTTGCACCATGCCACAGAGATGAATGCACATTACCATTGTGAAAAACCATACACGCTCTGCAAGCAATACCCCTCCAGTATAAATTCCTATACACAGGACGTGGGGCAGCACTTCACTGCCGCATTGCATTGGTTTCCCATGGACCTCAAAAGATTCCCTCTTGTTTTCACATTTCCACTGGGTCTTAGCTTTTAACACAAAATCCTGTCAAGCTGTCTTAGTAGGTCACGCATAATGTCATTTGATGATCCTAAATAGCACCCTTTGACGATAAGAGTTGAAAGTGGATTTGGTGTTATGAAAGAGTCATCTTTCCAGTGCAAAACGCTTTTTTGCATTCCAAAGGTTAAACTCTGCTGCCCTTTTTAGCTGCTTTGCTTTGTGCTAGCGCAAAACATTAGTAAATCTGGCACTAAATCTCGGGGAGACTTGCTGTCTGCGGCCCTGACTGGGCACTTGATGGCCAATGAGAAATCTGCGTTAATCTGCCCAGAAAGCTTTCTGGGCTCCAATTTTTAATTACTGGGTTCAACACTGAGGCCAATAAAGGCTTTGAATTAGGGGAGGGTGTAACTGGCGTAATTCTTTCTAGCGTAATTACTTGTAATTACCACAACATGCCTTGTAATTATGTGAGAAGCATAATCCAGCATTAAGCGCCATTTTCTTAGTGCAAAATTCACCTTTGCGTCCAAAATTGACCAGAGGATGTATTTTGCACTACGAAAATAGCAATAAATGCTACAGGACATGAACACAGTAGCCAGCAGCTGCTCACTCTCTCATAATTTGTTGTTTCCGTGCTCCTGGCGTAGGATTTTTGTGCCAAATTAGTCTTAATCACTTAAAATGGGGTAATCACGTAATTTTACATCACAAGGGTAATGCATAATTACTGAAATTTCTCTAGGTTATGTTATGTTATGTTAAAATTTCTTATAGAGCGCACGTACACCAGTTGGTTTCTTGGCGCTAAACTTAAGGAACTGTTGGGGCCCCCTGTATTCAATTGTCTGAACTAGTTGTACGCTTGGGTGAATAGCCAAGTCTTAAGAAGTCTACGGAACCTTGTGAATTCAGTACAAGTTCTTATGTCCAAAGGAAGAGTGTTCCAGAAACTGGGTGCTAATACTGCAAACCTGCAGCCTCCCATTCGTTTCCGTTTATAGGGAGGAATGGCTAAGAGGTTCTTATGTGCAGAGCGTAGACTACGTGCAGGTACGTATTTCTGAACGAGTCTGGATATAAATTTTGGGCTAGCACCATACAGAGTTTTAAAGATAAGGCAACCAACCTTAAACGCACATCTTTGTGGAATGGGAAGCCAGTGTAGTTCTTTCATGGTGGGAGTGATGTGTTCCCATCTTGGTTGTTGGGATATTAATCTGGCAGCCTGGTTCTGTACCATTTGCAGTCTCTTGATGAGATAAAGTGGTATGCCAAAATATAAAGAATTGGCATAGTCCAGATGTGATATCACCATGGCTAGGACCACCTGAATTAAGGCTTCCCGTGTAAGCAATCTCCTAATCTTTCTTATTTTCCTCAGTTGAAAAAAACAAGTGGAAGTTACTGCTCCTATCTGAGCTTTCATGGTAAGATCACTATTAATGATCCCTCCCAGACCTTTGGCTGAGGGAGAAGTATTGGGTGGGGAACCCAGTTCATTCGGCCAAAACTGTGCATTCCATGGGTTCAAGGGACCACCCAACACAATCACTTCTGTTTTGTCCGGATTTAATTTTAGCTGGTTGTTATTCATCCAGTCGCGAATGTGCAACATTGTTGCCTGGAATTCAGATATCGACTCAGGTAAGTTATTGATAGAGAACACCAGTTGCATATCATCTGCGTAGTTGTACGTGCATACTTTCCTGTTTCTGAGGGAATGAAGTAAGGGAAGGAGATAGAGGTTGAATAAATGGGGAGACAACGAGGAGCCCTGTGGAACTCCACATGTCGTTGCCATTTTAGGTGCAGAAAACTGGGAGAGACGCACTGACTGAGTGCGTTCCTCAAGAAATGACTCAATCCAGTTAGATGCCCTCCCCTTGATGCCAGCAGTCCTGACACGGTCGATCAGAATACCATGATCGACCGTGTCAAATGCCGCAGATAGATCTAGTAGCACCAGGACCTGGGGGGAGCCCTTGTCAACTTCTTTCCGAAGCGTGTCCAGAACAGTAAGTATCACTGCCTCAGTGGAATGGGCTGGGCGAAACCCTGCTTGATTTGGATCAAGATAGTCAGACTGTTCAATAAAAGTACAAAGGCTTTTGGCCACATGAGATTCCAGTATTTTTGCCAAATAGGGGAGCAGGGAAATGGGCCGATAGTTGGTCAGAACCCTAGGGTCCGCACCTGATTTTTTTAATAAGTGAACCACAGTTGCTGCTTTAAACGCTTTTGGAACACAGCCCTGTGCCAGAGAGTCATTAAGAAGTGCCAAGGCAGGACCGGGCAAGGTGGTAAAAATATCTTTTAAAATATGAGGCGGACAACTATCGATAGGTGATCCCGACTTTACTTTAGATAGAAGGTCCAAAAAAATCGTACTGTCTATAGCTGGGAATTGTTCAAGGGAGCATGAATTTTCTAGCGCTATAGGTGAGCCCTCAGGGACAAGGCAATGAGGGATGCTGGATTTTATAGTAACGATTTTGCCAATAAAGAATGAATTAAGGGAGTTACAAAAGACTTGACTGGGTGTAGATTTTAGTGTAACTCTGTCTGGATTGGATAATTCATTCACAATGGAAAATATTTCTTTAGACCTGTTAGTAGAGCTCATAATTTTTGAGGAGAAATAGGCAGCCTTCGTGGAAGAGATTGACTTTTTATACTCTTTCATTTGGGTCAAATAACTCTCTTTGTTGTCTAAAGAGTAACTAGTTCTCCATTTCCTTTCTGATTGACGAAGTGCTAGCTTTTGATTTTGTAAGTCGGAAGAGAACCATCTTTGTGCCTCATGACGTCTTACTGAACGTATTGTTTTTAATGGAGCATGTTCATTGCTGGCCATAGTGAGCCAGGCTGTGAGATTTTCCTCACTTAAATTGATAGACGTCTGATGTACAGGGACTGTATTTGCTAATGTGGCATAGAAGTGCGTTTTATTGATATTGTTCCAATTCCTAGCTACTGATGTTTTTAGACTTGGAGGTTTTACTTTAGCAACATCATTGATAATAAACTGGATTAAAAAATGATCAGACCAAATGCAGGGAGAGATAGTCAGTGCAGATAGCGTGATGTTAGCTGACCATACCTGGTCCAATATGTGTCCTTTATTATGTGTTGCCATAGTTATTTGCTGACTAAGGTTTAGCCCACTAAGAAGGTCATTCAGATCTTTCGCATGGGGACCGCCTTGAGTATCATTGGCCCAATAATTAAAGTCACCAAGCAGTAATATTTTAGCATTGTTGGTGATTAGCTGAGCCAACTGTTCAGCTAAGGAATGAGGACATATTCTTGGGTGGTCTATACAGTAACACACAAATTAAGGAAGTTGAAGCCAACTCCAGCTTAAAAACTAAGTTGTCTACTAAGGGTAGATCAAGTGGGGTTAAGCTCGTAGATTTTAAATCATGATGAACAATAGCCGCTACTCCCCCGCCTACCATCCCTGATGTGCGATTTGCCTGCAGGATATAGTAGTCATTAGGAAGGGCTGCTAGGATATCTGGGGCTGAATTCTGTGACAGCCAAGTTTCCGTTAGGAATAAGATGTCAGGTCGGTTAGAGTCTAATAAATTAAATATCTCAAGCTGGTGTTTCACCATTGACCGAGTGTTGAGATAGAATATAGTAGGTTTAAAATTGGTATGTCTGATCTGTCTTTGTGTGATCATTGTAGCATGAGCAGAAGTAATAATTTCGGGAAAGGTAGCCCTTGTTTCCATGACTCCTAGCTTAATTAGTTTAGCGTTAGTAGGGGCACTGAGTAAATAATTACCAGAGTGCAGAGCTTTTAATTCTTGTGCTGAGTAAGACCAGATTTGATCATGATGCTTAGCCCCTGGGCCCGTTCGGGCGCGGACGGGCGCAGATGGGCTTGCCTTAGGCGTGCCTTCGGCGCCCCAGCGGCGCGCCCGCTGCGCGCGTCCGCTGCGCGTCCGCACCATCGGGCCTTTTAAATGATTTCCGGTGGACAACTAGAACGCGTCCAACCCGGAAGAGAATTGCGGCGGAAGTGAGGCAGGGATCAAGGTGGTGTGTCCGCCCTCCGTTCAATCGGCACGACAGCCGTGACGGACCAGGGTTGGCACACACCGGAACAAGACAGAGCACTGAGCAAGCTCTCGGACAATAGAGGTATTTAAAAATATTTTAAAAAAGTTAGCAGCAATAAGTATTAAAGGAACAGCAAATTACACAGCATATGTTTCCAGAAAACAGCGTTTTAGCAGCGGTAGCCTAATTAAAATTTCACCAAGGCCTACTCTGAAGTCTTGTGTTCATTTCAGTGATAAGCTGGCCACCAAATTATTTTATAGTAATCATTTGGTGTGCTGTAAGCAAATAATGATCAAAATGTAGATCACTCAGGGATCAATATGAACGTTCCATGCAATTTAACTAAAAGATGTATTACATTTTCTTTCTCAGAATTCCACTCCTCTAAATATATGTGGTTGCTTTGGAAATATTGTCCTGTGACAGGGAAACAAGTTCCCGATAGAAGATCATATCCAACAAAGAACCACTGTGCCTTACAAGTCACTAATTATACCAAGGCCCAGGTACATATATATATATATATATATATATATATATATATATATATATATATATATATATATATATACGGTTATTGCAACCATCGAAGTATATATCCATAATAGACATAAAAAACAGATCATAATTTTAAAATTATTATAAAACACATAAAATACATTCCAATTAATTGATTACGTAATACGTCACAACCCTCAGTAATTAAAACATGTCAGAATATAAAGTGACCTGTGCTTTAAAAACAGTGCATTTGTAATTAACAGCTATGAACCCATAGCAAAAGCGCAATAAGTACGCTGACTATCTCATCACTAACTCAGTGCCAAAGTGAATGTAAAGTGCATGTTTTAAAAAATATTGTATAAGTATAAAAATAATTAAACAGCTGCTTTTAAAATTATTCTTCTCTTGTACCAGATCGCCTCTAGAAATTTGTTTACAGCTAGTAGAATTTTAAAAGAAGTGTCAGTTTTTAAAATCCTAAGAGCTACCTGGTATCTGGTTATTCCTATATCACTACACAAGGGATGAATCCACTTATGACAAGAATTCAAATACTCTGATGGGTGAACGATCTCATAGGAAGGGTCCCAAAATGGAATCATATGTACAGGCTCTTAGCTAAGGGAGACAGTATTAAATCTAAATATTGTTAAAGAATGGTGTCAATTTATATTCAAGAAATGCATTAGTTAGAGGACCATTTGAGCTACTATTTATATATTCTTCATTAATGTATGCCCAATAGCCTTCAATACATTCATATAGGATTTTCAGGTCTCGCCTGAGCCAGCGCGCATGCGCTGTCCTGCGAGGCTTTTAGTAAGGGCTTTAAACTCAAGACACACGCTCGTGCATGTGCTTTTTTTTTATCTCCCGCTATTGGCCTTTGCATGCGTCTTTCTAAGAAAGACAGCATGCAATTGGCCCAAGGTGGGTGCATGTCCTGCCTTCTGTGTCCCCTGGCCTAGGGTGCTCGGGAGCGAGCAGCAGCGCGGCCGTGTGACCTCTGTTTTTAATTATTGCGCAGTGTGCTAGATGGAGGTCACGCTGCATTCCAGTCTCAGGTTACTCAGTGTAGCTTCAGTAGTACCTCGCACCACGCGGCACCGCCGCAGTTCCTATAGTGCAGGACTTCTTTACAGCTACTGCCAGTTCAAAAGGAGCCTTTAAAAAAATAACACGTTTAATGTTAGGGCCGAATAACTTTCGTTCTACTTCACTCGCGGGTTTGTTATTTTTTTACTTGGGCTCTTAGAGTAAGTATATCGGCTCCTCCCATATCCCATATCCCATAAATGCCACCCCAGACCGTAGTCATCTTATTGACTGACATTGGCGCTTCCCGCACTCTCCAAGCCGTTCTCTGCCAGTCGCCAGTTTCCGTGCCGATAGTGTGAGGTACTCGAACACCCCTTGCGTTACACTAGTGGTTTGTTCTGCCCCCACCCCCAACTCCCCCCGTGCCAGGGGCAGGCCGGAAGCGGGTGGAGATGGCGTCCTGCATGAGAGCCCGGACGCTGAGCAAAGGCGATGCCAACTACAAGCTGCACTTCAGGATGATCAACGAACAGCAGGTGGAGGACATCACCATAGACTTTTTCTACAAGCCTCACACAATCACCCTGCTGACATGCATCACAATCAGCCTCATGTACTTCGTCTTCACCAGGTGAGGGGCACGAGGATGAGTTATTGTATAGGAGACAGCTGTGTATGAGCAAAAGGGGCAATGCAAAGGACAGCAAGTGTGTGGTGGAGTAGTGTAGGAGACAGGAGGGACAGGACTGTGAATGAGGGGTATTGCTCATCTGAGGAAGTGAACAGCACAGAGCATTGATGAAAGAGCTCATTGAACGCATGGAACGAGAGAGGAGCCATAGAGGCGCACCAGTTGACATAAATTATCAGACTCACATACCTCTACCACACCCAGTACCTACCACTGGTACTTATGCGAAAAACACGCGCAGCAAAATCGCGTAATCCCAGTTGCCTAGCCAATGAAAAGGACTAATACATAATCCCCCATTAATTTCGCTCGATAGCTCCAAAGGCAAGACAGCTACCTAACTTTCTCAATGTTCCGTCATCTTTGTTTGCAGCTAACAACAAGGTTATGAAAGACGAGGTCCAATCTAAATAAAGCCCTTGATTGTAACATAACTGCAGAAGTCTTGTTTTAGGATCATAGAGAATAGATAGCTTCTGGGTTTTTTCCGGAATGAGAGAATGCCTGTCGCCGTTCTTCATTGGTTTGGAAGGGACTTTCAGTTTATGCGAGAGGAGTCCGTATTGATTTTTGAGATAGGACAGTTTTGAATTTCTTGAATTTCGCATATTCAATAACTAAGGAGTCCTTGCTGCATCAGATTTTGGAGCCGATGGGCATTTTTATCAAATCGGTTAGATACCTCGATGTACCCGTGTGTATAGGTTTGAATGTTAGACCAGCGCTTTTCATGAGCATGTATAGATGGTATGGGCCTCTAGTCTATTGCCTTCTCTTCCTGACCAAAATGTCTCTGTTTGCTGTAAGAGGTGCCATAAATCATAAGGTCATAAGCACATAATACCACTCAGTATCACATAATTACACACCACATAATTACACTCTACTCAATGCAACATAAATACACTCCACATAATACCACTCAGCACCACATAATCACACGTCACAATTACACTCTATTCAATGCAACATAAATACACTCCACATAATACCATTCAGTGCCACATAATTACACACCACATAATTACACTCTACTCAATGCAAAATAAATACACTCCACATATTACCACTCAGTGTGACATAGTTACACGCCACATAATTACACTCTACTCAATGCAACATAGACACCCCACATACGACTCAGTACCACATAATTACTTGCCACATAATCACACTCTACTCAATGCAACATAAATACACTCCACATAATACCACTCAGTGCCACATAATTACATGCCACATAATTACACTCTACTCAATGCACCATAAATACACTCCACATAATACCACTCAGTGCCACATAATTTTATGCTACATAATTACACTGCCCTCAATGCAACATACACTCCAAATAATACCACTCAGTGCCACATAATTACACGCCACATAATTACACTCTACTGAATGCCACATACACTCCACATAATACCACTCAGTGCCACATAATAACACACCACATAATTACACTCTACTCAAAGCAACAATAAATGCACTCCACATAATACCACTCAGTGTGACATAGTTACACGCCACATAATTACACTGTACTCAGTGCAACATAAATACACCCCACATACGACTCAGTACCACATAATTACAAGCCACATAATTACACTCTACTCAATGCAACATAAATACACTCCACATAATACCACTCAGTGCCACATAATTACACGCCACATAATTACACTTTACTCAATGCAACATAAATACACTCCATATAATACCACTCAGTGACACATAATTACACGCCACATATTTACACTCTACTCAATGCAACATAAATACACTTAACATAATACCACTCATTACCACATAATTACTCGTCACATAATTACACTCTATTCAATGCAACGTAAATACACTCCACATAATACCACTGTGCCACATATTTACACTCTACTCAATGCAACATAAATACACTCCTCAAAATACTACTCAGTGCGACATAGTTACACGCCACATAATTACACTATACACAATGCAACATAAATACACTTAACAGAATACCACCAAGTACCACATAATTACACGTCACATAATTACACTCTATTCAATGCAACATAAATACACTCCACATAATACCACTGTGCCACATAATACCACTGTGCCACATAACTACACTCTACTCAATGCAACCTAAATACACTCCACAAACTACCACTCAGTGCAACATAGTTACACGCCACATAATTACATTCTACTCAATGCAACATAAATACACTCCACATAATACCACTTAGTGCCACATAATTACACGCCACATAATTACACACCACATGATTACACTCTACTCAATGCAACATAAATACACTCCAAATAATACCACTCAGTGCCACATAATTGCACGCCACATAATTACACTCTACTGAATGCAACATACACTCCACATAATACCACTCAGTGCCACATAATTACATGCCACATAATTACACTCTACTCAATGCAACATAAATACACTCCACATAATACCACTCAGTGCCATGTAATAACACGCCACATAGTTACACTCTGCTCGATGCAATATAAATACACTCCACATAATACCACTCAGTACCACATAATTACACGTCACAATTACACTCTTTTCAATGCAACATAAATACACTCCACATAATATCACTCAGTGCCACATAATTACACACCACATAATTACACTCTACTCAATGCAACATAAATACACTCCACATAATACCACACAGTAGCACATAATTACACGTCCCATAATTACACTTTATTTAATACAACATAAATACACTCCACATAATAACACTGTGCCACAGAATTACACGCCACATAATTACACTCTACTCAATGCAACATAAATGCACTCCACATAATACCACTCAGTGTGACATAGTTACATGCCACATAATTACACTCTACTCAATGCAACATAAATACACCCCTGATACCACTCAGTGCCACACAATTACAAGCCACATAATTACACTCTACTCAATGCAACATAAATACACTCCACATAATACCACTCAGTGCCACATAATTACACTCAACTCAATGCAACATAAATACACTCCATATAATACCACTCAGTACCACATAATTACACACCACATATTTACACTCTACTCAATGCAACATAACTACACTCAACATAATACCACTCAGTACCACATAATTACACGTCACATAATTACACTGTATTCAATGCAACATAAATACACTCCACATACCACTCAGTACTACATAATTGCACACCACATAATTACACTCTACTCAATGCAACATAAATACACTCCACATAATACCACTCAGTGCCACATAATAACACACCACATAATTGCACTGTACTCAATGCAACATAAATACACGCCACATACCACCAATCAACATACACTCCACACCATGACACAATTTCACTAAGCATAATTTCACTCAACACCACAGTTCCAGGCCACACAATTCAACTCCACACATTTCCAATACACACCACATAATTACACACCAAACAACATATTTCAACTCCACAATCCACAACGTACCTCCATTCCACACCATATAGTGGCACCACCTGAGCACCAAACATCACTCACCACCACCATTTTGCATGAGCGCACCACCTAAGCATCACCTAAGCATCACCTAAACATCACCTAAGCATCACGTCAGTCTGCCCTCGGAATCTGGCATCTGTTGATTCTCCCCTAGTGTCCGTCCACTGCTCGTGTTCTAATAAATTACTGTTTTCCAACCTCCACTCACCCTTTATTTATGTCCTGCTCCCCCATAACACATTTTTTTATAACAAACAAGCATAAGAACAGGCAGGAAGAAGTTGCCAGCAGTGCAAGTACAAAAAAACTAAAAGACATTTTTTATGTTAAAACCTTTTTTTAATCAGGTTGTTCTGTTGTATATAATGTCGTCTTCGTTTGTATAAAGGTAACAAAAATGCTTAACACTTTTTATTATAACTTTTCAACATGATGCACAGCAGCCACACTGCTCTACAACATAGCCAAAAGTTCTGGCTAAACACATAAGGTCCCAAAGGCGAAACCTATTGGCTATGCCAATGCTTATTCCTGCAGTGTCAGCCCAATAACTTTGTAGCCCCAGCTTCCCCAGCTTCCCCAGCTTCCCCAGCCACATATGCATACATTTTACCCAGGATAGCTTCCTCGCTCCTGGGATCTGTAATAATTTGGCAAGCGAATCCTTGTAATCGCCTAGCCGGGTGTGGTCCAGAGACAGACCCAAAAATACTAGTATTTTTAATACAGCCACATCAGCTATTCTTTTTAGCCCCATCGCGAAATACAGTGGGACAAGGGTGAGCTTGATGGAAAACAAACCAATTTTATAACAAAATTGTTTTCAACAGTGACTAGGGTCTGGACATCCACATAACCCCAGATTTCTGCGCCATAAAGCCCAGCCCCTTGGGCCTTAGCTCGATATATCTCCAAAGCTGGCAAGAGAGATTACGTGTGAGACTCTTTGCTTATGCATCCAAATGATAGCGTTCGATCTATGCTCAATTACAAGGCTGCTCTTATTTAATTGACCCAGCCACTTAAAGTTTTCCATGAGTCACACCCTTAGGTAATCAAAATTATCTACCCTTTCTAGTACCTCGTTACAAACTTGAATAACCGTCTTTGTCCTCATACCCTTGCCAAGCACCATATACTTTGTCTTGTTCACATTTAATTCCAGGCCCCTGGACTTGCAAAACCCTAAAAATCTATTGACTAAGGTTTGCAAGCCCATGGGATGTCTTTGAGATAAGAAGAGAGTGATCGGCAAAGAGTAAAATGGGTACCCACTTGTTATTCAGAGTATGGGAGTCGTTTCTGCAATTTTCTAAAACTTCAACAATATCGTTCATTAACAAGGAAAACAATGTGGGTGCAAGAACAAATCCCTGATGTACCCCACGTTCAATCGGGATGCGTTCAGTCGGCTCTCCAATTTCTGCCCCAACGAACCTGTGCAATGTTGTTCTCATGCAATTTATTTGAGAGCTGAACAAGATTGCCTGGAACTTCCATATTTACTAAAACATGCCATAGTTTTGAGCATGGAATAAGATCAAAAGCAGCTCTTAAATCTATGAAAGACACATAGAGCTTTTGTTGTTGTAATAAAACTGTTTTCCAATGTAAAATCCAAAATCTAAAAATCTGATCAATTGGGCTGACCTTTGGCCTAAAGCCAGTTTGAAGAGGTGACATTATATTATTAACATTCACCAAATTGATCAGTTTATTCAAAACTTGCCTGGCAAACTTTTTTTGCGCATTGTCGATCCAACTTATTGGTCTATAATTAGCAGGGTTGCTTGCATCTCTCCTTTTAAAAATGGTTATAATCTCAGCTCCCCTCCATGTTTCAGGTAATTCTCCCCCTGCAGAAATAGCATTTGATAACATGTTCAAGTAAATCAACGAGATATGTGGCTCAGTTTTACAAAGGTCTCCTGGGATTTTCTCAGGTCCTGGCTCCTTTGCTGTTTTCAACAAGTCAATAGCACTAATTGTTTCATCAAGGCTAAAGGAAACTGGGTTAGCACCTGTTTCTCGGTCTATAGTAGATGTCATTAAGGGAGAGACCTGGCTGTTACTGGGCCCACAATCATTACGTTCATTTGCAGTATATAGAGCAGTAAAGTGTGACACCCATTTTTTGGGAGGTATATTATAGTGAATGGTTTTTGCACTTCCTGACTTAGGGGCCCATTAGGATGGCGGGCGGGGCGGGGCAGGCGGGGCAAACTGCCCGCCATCCACACTAGAAAGACCCCCCACCATATTATGATGGCTGGGGGGTCCGCGGCGGACGGAAAGACCGTCTGCCGCTTTTCCGCCGGGCGGAAAACATGCATAATATGGTGGCGGTGTCTGCAAGACACCGCCATCCATATTATGATGATGGCGGAAAGCAGCCCTTCCATGGCGGTGTTGCCGCCATGGAAAGGCATGTGGTCTTCGCTGTTGGGGGCCCGTAGCGGGCCCCCAGGATGTTGGGGGGTGGGGGGTGCACATGCATTGGCATGGACAAAGTGGCAGGCACCGCGCGGTGCCTGTCACCTTGTGCATGCACCGCCCGCCACAATGCTGGGAATAGTGGATGCCACCACCACGGTGGCAGTGGCATCATAATTGCATGTGCGGGACCGCTGCACCTATAGCGGGTGGTCCCTTTGGCCGTTGCGGTGGCGGGCTGACTTTGTCCGCCTGCCATCATAATGACCCTCGTAGTTAGGGCAGCTAGTTTCCAGAAGGTTCTATTATCTTTAATTTTGCTATCAATGAGCAGATCTTGCCAGAGTTTTTTATCCCAGTTCCTTTTTGTCAGCTTCAGTCTAGCTTTGTAGGTACGTCTAGCTATACTAATTTTTGACCTGTCCCCATCTAAAATAGCCAACCTTAGAGAACTCTTGGATTCTTTGCATGTTGAGTCAAACCACTCTTTCTCTTTGCCCATATTAGATTTTGTAGCGGTCACCTCCTTATAAAAAATATTTTGCAGCTCCCCAAACATCTGGTTATGCACAGTTGAAATGGGGATATTAGTTACGTTCATCTCCTCGTACTGTTCTAAAAAGCAACAAACAGCCTTTATAGTTGTGACTATAGTTTTTGATTAGACAGAACTTTAGGCCACTTAACAGAGCGACGATTATTGGTTACAACACGAGTGGGGACATCTGTGTGAGAATTTCTTTTTACTTGCTTCAGAGATTCACCAAGTAATGTTACCTCCAACGGGTTATGCTTGCTATGGGTTCGCTCAGTAACTTTTATTTCAGCCAAGAGCGACCACAACCTTACATCAATAAGAACATAGTCAATGACGCTAGTGGAAGTTCCCCTTTTAATAGTAGGTGCTCTATCAGGATCGGAAATGGTACGTCCATTACATGCTCTCAACCCTTGATTGTTAGTGAGGCTATTTGCAATAGTTGTACTACAAGTTCCATTATCTTTGGTAATACACATTAGTGTATGAATGTTGTTTTTTAGTCAATCAATTTCATTCAAAGTCGATGTAGGGGGAGGTAGTGGAGTAACAATGTCCCGTGATACCTGAATAGTCCGAAGCCTAGGAGGGTCTCCCATTGTGTCCATCAGAGGAGGAGATGCTTTCAACTGTATGCCCAGCTGTTTACCCCTAGAGAAGTCACAGGTGCACAGTTCAAACTTAATGAGATTTTCAACCAGGTAATTAGAACAACATGAATATAATCATGGGACAGGGAGTTGGTTGAGCGCCTTTTTGCAAAAACAATATTCTAGTTATAGATAAGCACTTGCGCTCCATACTTATCCAATAGATCACCTTATTTATTAATGCTTCGGTGTCCTCAAAAGTTCCTGGCTTCCGTTTTGGAACCTGCAACATGTAAATCGACCTATTGGTTTTACGATTCACATTTGGGTGATTGAATTGCTTGGTATACGGGCGATGACACAGTGGGGAGGAAAAGTGGTCTCCAGATTTAGCCATTGAATGGAAAGGGTCTTCTGTGGGGATAATTCCTTCCATCTAATGGAATGCCTACAGTCAATGATGTTGCAGTTTGAGGTTTCAGACTGGAGACATTGCTGGTTCTATGAGATCCCTTACACATACTCCGAATTGGGCTCTTAGAGAGAAAACTATTGTATGAAGTATGTGTGTTTAAGTTGCCTTTGGTTACTTTTCTTTTGCCTGGGATAGAGTTCGAAAATGTACCCCACTTGCTATCGGGTCTAAACTAACAACCTGGTGGTCTATCAAGGTAGCCTCTTGAGCAGTATGTTTACACACATGATCCCTACAACAACAAGAGAATTTTGATGCAAGTCCCGCTACTTGTGCAGTTAGACACATTACTAAATTGTGGACATAGTTCAATTTGCTGGACAATAGTTCAATGTTAACTGATTCTGCATGGGCAATGTACATTCCCGAGGTAGATGGTGCAGTTGATTTTCCATGGGAAGGCATCATAGGCAAAAGTGTAGCCTGTTCAATAGTCTGTTTGATAGGTTTGGATAGGGTCAAAACGATTCTGACAATGCACATTGGGGACAAAAGTAACTGAAGGATATAAGGAGCACGGGGTCTTATCAATTTGTTCCAAGGAACTAGTAACTCTGGGTCTAGGAGAAACATGGGTTAAAACATTTGGGTCATCCTGGTTTGCTAAGATTACTTGCAAGGCTTCGCAAATGTCTAGTATTTGTAAAAGCGCGAACAATTACCCAAGGGTGTCAAGGCGCTGGGGGCTGTCGGGAAGATTAAGCTAGCTATTGTCCAGAGTTACATGGTGCTGGGCTGATCTGCTGCCAGCGCCGGGGATCGAACCGTGAGCCCCTGGGTTCCAGAGTCAGCCACCGTGGCGGCTGCGCCACACCTCTTCCTCTTTGTGTACTTGGTGTGTTCCTCAGATTTGGGGAAAGCCCTGGATTTGTTTGACTTGAACATGTCTGGTACTTTAGGCAATTTGCCCTTCCCCCTTTGAATTACTTGTGTTGAGGAGCAACTCAACCTCTTCAATTAATGTATCAATGTCTGCTAGCGTAGAGGACTCAGTAAAATTTTCCTCAGATCTGTTTTTCCTAGGTCTTTACAGTTTCTTAGCGTGGATTTCATGATTCACAGAGTCCCCAGCCTTAGGTTTACCCATCATTAACAAATGAGGTAACTAAATGTCAGAATAAGCCAGTGGACAGACAGCAAGCCAAAAAGTAGGATATGGAGCAGAAAATGTACTAAGCATTTACTTACATCAGCCAGATGGTGTCTCAAGCAGGAAAGAGAGTAGGCCCAGCCCCTTCCGGGTGATGATGGGCGAAGACGGGTGCGTCCCGCGCTGCAGGACTGCTCCATTGATTTAAAGGAGGAGAACTCTCTTGACCACTCCTGCCACCAATTGAATGCTAGGGGACCAAGTCCCACCCCAGCAGGAAGCGTTGCGTCCCAAAGCTGCCTGGGAACGATGTGTAGTGAGCAGCCCGCTCAGCAGGACTGCTCCGTTGATTTAAAAGAGCCAACCTCTCCTGGCCCCTCCTGCCACCAATTGAATGCTGGGGGACCGAGTCCCACCCCAGCAGGAAGAGTTGCAGCCCGGGAACATTGTGTAGTGAGCAACACCAGGTATAAAAATGAAATATATTTATATATTTGTACTTAATATGTATTTGAAAGTGTTTTTCTTAGCTATTTACAGATGTTAACACGACTAAACGGCATTGCAGGCTTAGCAAGCAATATGAAAAAGTATGTTGCCATGACAAATATACAGATTTAGTTGGTGAAATATTGCTGGTTTGTCATTCAGGAATTACAGTGCAAGTAATGGTATTTACCATGTGTGGGTAAATACCTCACCTTATTACACCTAACTTGTAATGAGGCTGTCTGTGTATCTTTTCTGCAGCTCACTTTATATTGCATGCTAAGCAAGAAAATACAACATTTATGTTGATGCAGTGTTACCCTCTTGACTCATTCTACCCCAGGTTTGTCTATTTCTCTAACAATGACACCGACATCTCCCACACTGCCAGCTCTATAAATTGAGCCCTCCATTAACAAGGAACGGACTGTATTTGTTTACATATTATTTATTTAGGGCTAGATGTACAAATTATTTTGAGGTCGCAAGCTGTCCAATTCGCGGAATTGGGCCATTTGCGACCACAAAAATGCTTTTGGGATGTCCAAAGCCAAAATCGCTATTGGGTAACTTCTTGCCGAATCGCAATTTGGGTTTTGCAATTTGGTATTTGGAAGCGGCGTGTTGAGGGCATCCCTTCCTAATACAGAATCGGAATGGTATGTACAAATGTTTTGCAACTGAAATGTGGTCGCAAAACATTTGCAATTTACCCATTCACAAGTGGGAAGAGGTCCCCAAGGGACCGCTTCCTCTCTGAGAATGTTTGTTAAAATATCTTTTAAAAGCAGGCAGTAGCTCCACGGATTCATTGGGGAGGGTCGCTGGATTTCAATAATGATGAAGAGGGGGTTCTCCCTATTCTAGTAATAATTACGCAGGGGGCCACAGATACATTAGGTTGTCTGAAAGAGGAAAAATAGCAAATAATTTCAAAAGACTTTATCATCTGCAAGTGTGATTTTCCGTCACAGGAGATAGCAAGAGGATGAAACGAGAGGAAGAGAGAAGAGGGGAAGAATGGAAGAAGAGGGTTGAAATCAATGATTTAGTAAAGGGATTAGGCAGAGGAAACAGGAGTGGTAGAGAGTTCTAAGAAAGAAATAAGAGTAGAAGATTGAAAAGTAATAGAGGAAACTAGAATAAGAGACTTTGTAAACACACAAAGTAAAGAACAGGAGAATGAGGAATAGACAGAAGACGAGGAGCGAGAAAGTAAGTAACAGGGAGAAGTGAAGAAGAGGACAAAAAGGGGATACCAGAAAGAGAACAAAAAGGTCATACCAGATTGTATGAATAGCAATTAGGAGACAGCAATAGAACAAATAGAAAATATAGTGGAAAATAGAGTAATCGGAACCGAGAACATTTGCAAGAAACATAAGCATTAAATGGTTGTTAACAGTTTCATGGGCTGGGGGGAACTGCTAGTCTCCGTTCATTCCCTTTTGGTGCCAGGTGCATGAGCCCCATCAGCCAGCAAGCATTACAGATCATCAATTCTCAATGATGCCCCACACATGACCTGGGCTCAACAATTCTGTGAAGGTGGCATACGTAGAACTTACATTCAGTGTTGAACTTGATCAAGCCATAATTGTTAGGCAATTTATTAAAATATTTTATTTCAATTTTAAGACATTTACTTGACAGTCTTTTTTTTTTTTTTTACTGGTTACTAAAATGTGTGTCTAATGTCCTTATTTCAGAAACATCGTGGCCACTAGAATTATGTGGCATGAATGGACCAAATTATATGGCAATGGTTGACTAAATTATGTGCAAGTGAAGGCAAACAATGTGGCATGATGGGGCACATTTTACAATCACTGGTGCCAGCTGAACTCCCGAATACAGTAATAAACAACTAAAAGGTGACCAGTCAAATTTTGCGAAAGGTCTTCCACAGCACAGAAATATGTGTCACAGTGTTTTCAGTAACCTTTGATCCAATTGAGCTAGAAACATTTTTGGGGCTAAAATTTGCAAATTATGCAGCAGGTGATGGATTATGTGGCAAATGCAGTAAATCTATGTTCATGATGAAAATGCCACTGCCACAGAATCACATAATTCCAGTGGCCCTGAGTGAGATACACCAAATCTTCACCAGAATATAGCTTGTGCAGAACTCTCCACATTGAACTGAGTGTGCCCCATAAATTATATATTGTGTGATTTCACAATCAGTACCAGCTGACCCAACAGAGGTGCCAGTTCTAATTATACTCATCATCACAAGGTTCAGAAACCAGCAGGGGTGACACATTCTTTCCTCCTTTGGAGGTAGTTAACATGAGTGCTGTTGAGTAGACTAACAATAGAGCACGACAGGCAATCCAGATACGTGCCATATAATAACCCATTATTATACATGCAGCATAGTTTACCACATATCAATAGTTGCAAAGGCCTCTTAATGATTTCCCAAGTGACCACATCTACAATTTGTACAATTACGTGCCTGTAAACTTTTCCTTATTTGGACTATTAAACAATTCTTGCAATGAAGTGTGCATTATTTGGTGGTTTGTTTTTTCAGCAACTGGCAGGAACTACGCCTAAAGGCTGTACAACGGAAAGGGGAAAATGAGTAAAGGACTTTTCATATTTGCAGTTCTGTGTAATATGCAATGGATTCTTTGTGCTGCCCATTTCTTGCATATGCATTACTCCTAGGGCCATATTTACCAAAAATATTTGAGGTCGCAAATGGCCAAATTCAATTCTGACCTCAAAAAAAGCATTTTGTATTGTACAGAACCCAAATTACGTTTCAGTAACTTGTTACCGAATCGCAATTTGCTTGTGCAATTGTGGGCCAGATGAATAAAGCTTTTTTCAGCTCACAAATGGCCTGAATCGCAGAATCGGGCTGTTTGTCACCTGAAAAAGTATTTTTAAATGTACAAAGCCTTTTTGCGATTCTGTAAGCTATTACCGAATCGCAAATTGGGTTTGCGAGTTGCTATTAGTAAGGGACGTCCCAAGGGTGTACCTGTCTCATAAAGAGTCGCAGGGGCTTGTATGAATGTTTTGTGACCGGAATGCGTTTGCAAAACATTCACACTTTACCGACTCTGTGTAGGAGGTGGTAATCCATTTGCATATGGGAAGGGGTCCCAAAGGGGCCCCTTCCCCTTTGTGAATGTGGGAGCCAACATTTTTAAGAGCAGGCAGTGATCCCACAGACCACAGCCTACTCTTAAAAAATGAAAAGGAAACTTTTCATTTTTCTTTTTTAAATGCATGAAAATGGACTGCTTTTCAAAATAAAAAAACTGCTTTATTTAAAAAGCAGTCACCAACATGGTGGTCTGCTTACCCCAGCAGGCCACCATCCCTCTTTGTGCTAGCCATTCCCAATTGGTCGCAAATTGTGACCTGCTGCAAGAATATTAATGAGGCAGGTCCCTTTTGACCCACTGGGAACTGCAGGCATTGTAACATTTTGCTATTAGGAAATCGCAATAGGAAGTCTATGTACATCTGGCCTTTAGTGTTTGGAAGGGGCGTGTTAAGGGCGTCCTGTCCAATTACCCAATTGCATTGGTATGTATTAATGTTTTGCAGCAAAGAGGCTGTTAAGGGGTCCCCAGGGGACTACTTCCCATTTGAAATGTAAAAAAATATTTTTTTAAGATCAGGCAATGGTCCCACAGACCACTGCCTACTCTTAAAAAATGAAACTTAAAAGATTTAATTTACTTTTTTGTTTTAAACGCATCCCATTTTCCTTCAAGAAAAACGGATGGCATTTGAAAAAAAAGATTGCTTTATTTAAAAGCAATCACAGACATGGTGATCTGCTGACCCCAGCAGTGCATCTTCCCTATGATGGCTATCGTTCCTAATGGGACGCAAACTGCGACCTACCTCATTAATAATAATCAGTTTGGGTGATTTGTGACCCACTAGGAATCGCTATTTAAAAGTACAAATGTTTCTTACATTAGGAATTGCGATTTCCTAATTGCGTTTTGGTAAGAAGCGCAATTTGGAAATCGCAGTTCCTAATATTTGTCCTCTGGCCCCTCGTGCGTTCGTGGAATTTTGTAATACATGCACTAGGCTAGAACATTTCAAAATTAGCAGTTTTAATCCGATTTGCACAAAAGCAGTCTAACAAGTGATATAAAAAGAAGCATAAAAACAGCCAAAAGCCTTTTAATGAAATGAAAAGTGCAAAAAGTAAAGTTAAGAGATGTGCAAATTTCATTTGCACGTGCACATCTTTTCAGGGCACACACATGGTGTCAACCAATAATGGATTGTCCATCAAATAGGTGTGAAACTGACTTGTAACCAGCAGAAAAGTAGACAATTATAAACAGCAGGCAAGGTCGGCTAATTTCAGATATGCTACCCTCTACTATTATTTTAAGAATATGTCCCTGACTTGCTCCAAAATACGAAAGATTTATGAGCCAGATAATTATTATAAAATACACAAAGAAATGAACTTACCATCTGTTTCCAAATGAGGAAAAATCGCAGCTGCTCCTTTTCCTTCTAACTTTAACATTTAATGGGGATAAAACAGTTAAAGTGAAAAGAAAACATTCAGCAGACAGGGGTTGTGATAGGATAGTGCAGCAGAAGGGCGCAGGCCTGACCCCATTGTGTCTGAGTTTACATGTGCTAGTCCGTGGGAAATGAGGTATTTCCTTCTTCTTCCTGAGCCGGGCCTTAGGTGTCTGGGATTCTGTGACCTTTCAGGCTTAAGGGTAGAATCTTAACAGCTTCTGATAAATCTGTGGGAGGGTTCCTACTCCTTAATAAACTCCATGTGCCGGATGCACATTCTTAACTTTTTAATGAGCAAGGAAATAAGATATCGAACGTACTCGGGACACATAGAATTTAACTGCAAGTGTAAAGCAAGCGAATGAATAACTGCAAATGTGCATAGGTGCTTAGAAGCCCAGTACTTATATAACGCTGACAACGGCAGAGTTCACAGATTATTGCTGTCAAAGCGATGACTGAGCGTCTGTAGCTGGCTGGGTGGCTCAGTGAGCTAGCCAGTGGCTGATGAAATGTGGTGCTCACTTGTTCAACTCTCAGCAATGTTGACAGCCTTTCTCCATTCAGAGGAGTACCATTAAATTGGGTAATAATAAAACTGTCATTTATAGAGTTTAGAAACAGTGAGAAGTTTAGTATCCAAAACAAATTATTTTGATTAAATGTCACAGTGGGGTATATGTTGTCAAGAAACGACAGTGCACGTCCATCGAACTCTACGATGATCCTGTTGTATCTATAAGAAGTGAATTTAATACACATATATTATTTTATAATGCATAGTAGTCCGCGTAGGTAAAGGGCCAGATTTTCAAGGTAACTATTGACTAATTAAATGAGTTATATTTAAACGAATTGTATTAACATATTTTACATGGATAGCCTCAAAATCTGGTATGAGTGCAACACTCCTCGACCTAAGTTGGACACCTCTGCATTAAATGTATGGGATAAGTTAAAACACATATGATACAGCAAATGATGACATTGTCCTTAAAATATAAAAACATAAAATAATTTGTATATATTTTACGTTGCCATACACGTTGTTTATCGAACCAATGTCTGATCTGCCACCTCTTTTCAGTTTGCATTTGTAGTCTGTCAAATATAGGAAAACATCGCTGACAGTATTTGTATATCACTATCCGAGCCGAACCTTCAAACGAGGGGCTGTCTTTCTTCTTTGTATTTTTGACATTATGGAGTTTAATTGCTCGAAGAGAAGGGTTTAAAGCTAGGGTCTCTACTGCCGATGCCTGTGTTTAGTGCTGGATGGCCCTGGGGATATTCACCTGCAAACCCTATGCAGGTGAGTATTACAGAAGGGGCATCATGCTCTTTTTTTAATTATGAAAACACTTTCTTATCATTTTCACCAGGACACCCCTCATTTGCATTAAAGTGGTTGCTGTTCCATAGGCCTTTACAATAGTTGTGCTGCAAAGGTCTCCTCCGTGGGGGGACATAGATAATAGATCAAAACAGTGGCTACAAATTATACTACTCAAAGTAAGGGTTTTTGTTTTTCTTATTTGAAGGGACTGAGAGGGTCTTAAGATTTTTCTGTTCGCCACAGATGGTGCAATCAGATATCAATCACACCAGTGTGGGGAGTACCGGATCCCACCAAAAGCAGGCCACACATGGCTTTGTGCCAGTTCATTGCCAGGTCTCATGAGGCATGTAGCAATTTCACAGCACCCTTCACCAAGTTTAGATGATTGGCTGGGGGCCCTGCAAGAGGGTTGTAGTACATAGACTACAGTGCCCAAAATCTCGACTTCAGCCCACCATTTCTAGTCTAGGACCCTGCATGACACACAGTTACAGAAGAGCATCCTAGAGTCCACCTGTGTCAAAGTACACCATGATAAGTAGATGCTGAGAAGTCGTTTTCTCTTGCCCTCTCTCTGAGTACATGTATTCAATATTGGAAGCATGGCTGTAGATTGGGCACTTGAAACCTTGGCAGTTTGCTGTTAGCTACACAATACATCATATCAGCTGTGGCATGACATTAAGCGTATTCTGCCTTGCGAATTTGATCACAGTTGCTAAAGGTAAATATGATTTTTGAATGTTTTTCTGCTTGATTCTATACTTTTAGCCAATTGGATACCATACCAACCTGCTTCGAAAACATCTAGCCTGCTAGAATTTGCCAATATTTTTTAAACTATATTTTTTTCCCTAAAGATGGCATTCACAAAAGGTTTGTTGTGCTGAGATTACCATCTTCTCAGCATGTAGGAACAAACAGAGTTAAAAAAGAAAACCACAATTTTTACCATATTTTTATTTTTTCTAACCGGTGATCTAGTTTTTTCTACTTTTTGCAGTTTCAACCCACTTGCATTTTGTAGTGGAAATAGGTGTGAAACCCATGTATAAATCTCAAAAAGCTACACATTTCTGAAAACCAAACACAAGTCTGAATTCAACAAGAATATATTTGTGGAGATTACTCATGTTTTCCCAAAACAAACGAATCATTTAAATCAAAAGATAATGAAAATAAGTAGGAAAAAATAGCAATTGGTGACAACGTTTTTGTACACATGATACTCAGTTTAGGAACAATGGATATTACTACACCTCTGAATTTGGGGTTACTTATACTATCATGTGATTCTGAGGTCAGTTTGAAAATGTAATCATTCTTGTACTTTGGCCTACATTTGGAAAGCAATAATGGAGAGAAATTCAATTCACAACAACAAATGTTATAATATCATGCATTCCCACACTTCTCCCGCTAATAGTGCTACCACACTTGTGTGGCTGGTTGTCACAACACTATAAGGCAGCAAATGCAATGTGGAGACATGAGCATTTCCTGTCAAAAAAATTACCTGTTTTGGTGATGGGGGTAGCTGCGGTATTTGGGCCCGGGCTTGGCCACCATCCAGGGAAAACTACCAAACCCCACATTTTTGAAAACTAGACACCAAGGGAAGTACAGGATGATGTTCGTTATGTGAATCCCATCATGGTGTCCTGCCCAAAAAGCCCTGTAAACCTCAGACATTATCTAAATTCATGCACTCTCCTCACATTTCTGTGACAGAAACTTCTAAAATCTATTGAGATTCACTAACTTCTTGCCACTCCATCTGTGTTTTTTGCTAAAGTTTGAGGCTCGTAGGACACTGAAGATATGAAAACATTGTGGGATCCATGCAAGTAATGCCACCCTGCACTCTCTTGGTGTCTAGTTTTCAGGAATGCCTGGGTTTAGTAGGTTTCTCAGTGTGGTGGTTGAGCCTGAAAAGTGCAGCCATTCAGCATGGAAAGTAAGAGGAAATTTGTGTGTATACACACACATATATATATATGTCTATATATATATATATATTGATATATATATATTTTGATATAAATATATACATATATATATATAATTGTTTTCACTAAAAACAAAGGTTTAGTCAACGTTATAGTTAGGTGAGAATTTCAGTGACAATGCCTGGGCGGTGAACTATGCTACGCTCGCGGAACTTGCGTAGTTTCGGCAACTTCGCGATTCGCGTAGAACGCGAAGTTACCGGGCACTACGCAATTTGCGGGGTAGCGTAGCTGTTTTCCTTCTTCGCGCGCTCAATATACGTTCTCGCGTGCGCGGTAACGACCTACCGTGATTCTGCGTTCGCCGACGCGACTTCCTATCCGTTCGCGGTCGCCACGAGATTTGGAATCCAGCCGCACGATCCCGCGAGAGTGTGCGAACGCGAACACGTCATTCGGACGCGCGATCTGACTTCCGGCGGCAGTGTTGGTAAGATCGCGATCCCGAACACGAAGAAACTACAATCTGGCGAAGAATATCTCTCGAGCACCATAAATCCTTCTCGAAAATGATGATTTTGCTCTAAAAAACTCCTCAGATTGTGATTTGGCTGTAGTTTTTGGTGCAAGGAGTCCTTTTTCTTTTTTTACTTTTTTTTCCAAGAGGAAGGAAGTGCCCCTGATTCTCAAACTTCCTGTTCCTGTCCAGCAGGCTCCTCCCAGTGCTTTGTCCATGTGCAGTTCATTTTCATTTGGATTTGGAGCTGGAAGGATCACTTTTTGTGTCTGTCTGCTGCATCATATCATTGGATTGGATTTGAGGACTTTTGGATTTGAGATTTTACAAGTAAGTTGGAGAATTGGTGTACTTGTTTGTTTGATTGGGGCTTGTTTGTACCTACATTTTTGGGGGATTTCCATCGTTTTTAAACTTTATTGTTGTGGCCTCTAGTTTCAGTGGGGGCCTAGTTGTTTTTATTTGATTGGAATTTCAGCCAGTAGGCCCAGACTAGAGCTAGAGGTACCCATGGGTGCATGTTTCTGTGGTGTCTGTTGAATTTAAACATCATGTAGGGCATGCATGGATGTCATTGGATTGAATTGTTAAATGTGGTTTTTGTGGTGTATTTCACTTTTTGGGTGTAATATATATACCTTTGTTGGATGTGTGTGTGTGCTTGTTGTGTAACTTTCCAACCTTTTGTAGCCCTGTGGATTTTCGTTTTTGCATTTTTGTATTAAAGCTGTGTTGTTTAGCACTGCAGGCCTCCTTTGTCTGGTCATTATTATAGGCCTGCTTGAGTTCATTGTTTTCCATGGCCTGTTGTGACTGTGAGTGACAACGTGGCTTGGGGCCATTTTGTGGTGGTAGTTTAGTAGTGTGCTGCTTTTTCCATATAGGCCTGCAAGTCTTTTCTTTGTTCCCCTTGGCTTATGCTTGTTGTGTGAACTTGTGGGTGGCCTGGCCATGTGGTGGCGGCCATTTTGTGGGACCAGCCACTGTGCTTTTGCCATAGGCCTCCAAGCTTGCGTCCTAGTCTGCCAGTAGACCCAGAGGTAGTCATCCTCATGGGTGCATAAAAACTGTTTCTGTGTTGTCTGTTGGATTGTTGTAAGTGTAACATCATTTTGGCCATGGATGGCATTGGATTGAATAGCAAAATGTGGGTTTTGTCGTGGTATTTCAGTTTTTGGGTGTGTGTTACATCAATAGGCCTTTTCAGCCACTAGGTAACCCTGTGCATTCAGCTCGCGGACTTTCGGCACCTCCGCACTGTGCGACAACGCGGACTTACACTTTTTCTCTTCTTCGCGCGCTCAATATACGTTTCCACGCGCGCGATAACGACTTTTTGTGACGATCGCGATGCCGAACACGCAGAATTGACAATCTGGCGAAGAATATCTCTCGAGCGCATAAAACCTTCTCGAAAATGATGATTTAGTTCATTTTGCACAAAAAACTCCTCAGGTTGTCATTTAGATGTAGTTTGGTGAGCAAGGAGTCACTTTTTTTTTGTTTTACAATTTTTTTCACGAGGAAGGAAGTTGCCCAGAGTCTCCAACTGCCTGGTCCTGTCCTTTGTCTTCACTTTGTTGTTATTTCGGGTGGCCTGGCCATGTGGGTGGCGGCCATTTTGTAAAGCCAGGCATTGTGCTTTTGCCATAGGCCTGCATTGTCTGTCTTGTGTTCCTTTTCTTGTTGTTGTGGCTGGCCTGGCCATGTGGTGGTGGCCATTTTGTGGGACCAGCCACTGTGCTTTTGCCATAGGCCTCCAAGCTTGCGGCCTAGTCTGCCAGTAGGCCCAGAGGTAGTCATCCTCATGGGTGCATAAAAACTGTTTCTGTGTTGTCTGTTGGATTGTTGTAAGTGTAACATCATTTTGGCCATGGATGGCATTGGATTGAATTGCAAAATGTGGGTTTTGTCGTGGTATTTCAGTTTTTGGGTGTGTGTTACATCAATAGGCCTTTTCAGCCACTAGGTAACCCTGTGCGTTCAGCTCGCGGACTTTCGGCACCTCCGCACTGTGCGACAACGCGGACTTACACTTTTTCTCTTCTTCGCGCGCTCAATATACGTTTCCGCGCGCGCGCGATAACGACTTTTTGTGACGATCGCGATGCCGAACACGCAGAATTGACAATCTGGCGAAGAATATCTCTCGAGCAGTATAAAACCTTCTCGAAAATGATGGTTTAGTTCATTTTGCACCAAAAACTCCTCAGGTTGTCATTTAGATGTAGTTTGGTGAGCAAGGAGTCACTTTGTTTTTGTTTTACAATTTTTTTCACAAGGAAGGAAGTTGTTGGGTGGCCTGGCCATGTGGTGGCGGCCATTTTGTGGGACCAGCCACTGTGCTTTTGCCATAGGCCTCCAAGCTTGCGGCCTAGTCTGCCAGTAAAGTAGACCCAGAGGTAGTCATCAAGGGTGCATAACAACTGTTTCTGTCTTGTCTGTTGAATTTTGCCATCATTTAGGCCATGGATGTCATTGGATTGAATTGCAAAATGTGTTTTTTTTTTGGGAGGGTCTATTTCACTTTTTGGGTGTGTTAAATAAATGCCTTTTTTGCGTGTGTAATTATAATTATGTGTTGTTGTTGTAGTGGCTGTCTAACTTTCCAAACTGTTTTTAGCCATGTGGATTTTAGTTTTTGCATTAAAGCTGTGTGTGTTTTATCAGGCATCCTTTGTCTGCCCATATATAGTAGGACTGCTTGAGTTCATTGTTTGCCTTGCCTTGTGCCTGTGAGTCACCATGTTGCTGGGGCCCATTTTGTGGTGGTAGTTAGTAGTGTGCTGTTTTTGCCACATAGGCCTGCGTGTCACGCTTTCCATTGTTCCTCTTGTCTTACTGCTTCCAAATCCATCCCCATTGCCATCTGCAGCTCCCTGATGCTGCATACATCCCACGTGATGCACAAATTTAGGCCAAACATGCTCCACTACATTTTAGTTTTTGTTCTTTACTATTCTTATTCTTCCAGAGTGTACACACTACACAGTAGCCATGAAAGCCCTGGCCTTGTTGTCAAAGTCTCATAAATGGCTACACTGTGTGTTGTTGTTCACTGAGTTTCTAAAATTTAATAATTGAGGCCACCACCACACACTAAGTTCTATATTATATTTGTTTGATTTGTGCTATCGTCGTTTGACTGATGTTGTTCTGGCTTTTTTGCTTTTAGGTGCACAAAGACTGAGGAGGAGGTGTGTCATCATTGCCCGTTGCACTGCCAGACAGACATCCTTCTGCTGTACACAACGTGACGTGTGACCTGACCAGACATCTCTGCAACTGAGTGCTGCTGACATCTGAAGAAGAAGATGGGCCCAAAGAAAGCAGGTACCAGGTCCTCCAGTGCCAAGAAAGTTGCTATTGAGAAGAAGGAACAGAAGAAGGAAGTGACACTTAAGTCTGGTGTGCCGCCCAGTACCTTTTTGGGAAAAAAAAATTACGCCTGCAGCAACGGTGTCCGGGGGCAAGCTGGGGGCAGCACCTCCGCATCAGTGGGCCCAACCCACCAACCCAGGCCCAAGCACATGAGTGTGGAAGAGGTAGCCAGCCTAATGGTGGAAAGCAGTGATGCTGAGCCTGAGATAAACTTATCGCTATCTCAAAGTAGTACCCAATCAACGCAGGAGGAAACACAGCAGATAAGTGGTCAACAACAACAGCCGCAACCACCGCCCGCAATAGTAGTTGTTGTTCCTCCCGAAGTAGGGGCAGTTCAGGAAATTGAGCCTCATGCAGAGGTAGAAGAAGAAGCCACTCATTCGGAAGATCCATCTTCCAAATCTCCAGCAAGGAAAAGGAGGGGTAGTCCATCAAGTTCTTCGCCAAGCCCCCTTCTGATGATCTAGATGCCACTTGGAAGCCACAAACTGAGTCTGAGAGGGAGCCACGTCCCAAGACCAAGCTAGGGAAAAGGAAGGTTCCAGAAAGCCTTCCACTTATGGAGGTCGATGTAGAACAGCAGGATGATGATGATGAGCCAGTCATCACGAACATCACTCCCGGCCCCGAGGAGATGGAGACCAACATTATTACCTTATCCAAAATCGCTGCGAGGGATGTAGCACGCATACCTCCACAGGTAACACAACCAACACGACCTACAGCTTCCATATTTGCATTAGCAAAGGCCCGGCAGCGACCTACATCCACCAGCACAACCACCACCTCAGTAGAAGTAGGTAGTGTCACAGCAGCAGCACAGAGTCAAATTCAACACACACCCTCCAGTTCATCCGCCATTGGAAGTGGCAGGTCCTCCAGCAGGAGGCGAAAGTTAAGCTCCCCAGTTTGGGACTTCTTTACGGTTAGCGAAAAGGAGGAGAACATTGCTATATGCTCCATATGTAATACCTCTGTTAGTCGTGGTAAACTTGGTACAAACTATGGTACCGGAGGCCAAATGACCCATCTGAAAAACACCACTTGATCAGCTGGGAGGACCACCTTCGCGACATAAAAAAAACTGCAACCATTGGTGTTGGTGGGGATAAAGGAGTAGAAGATCCGATCACGGTGGAAGAGGAAGGACAGGGAGACATTCTCTCTGGTAGTGGTACACAAGGTGTCCCTGACCCCAGCAGTGCAGTGTTGTTAACGTTGCACACATCTTCAGCAACATCTCAGTGGCACAAGAGTAAGAGTCAGCCTGAGACACCAAGGACAAGGAGTACCGCAATCCAAAAAAGTGTGTTGAGCATAAGAGAAAGGAAAACCATGCAGCCTACCATTATCAGCATGTTTGGTGGGGAGGGGCAGTACGAACGCAACCACCCAATAGCACGTTTGTACAATGCGAAGCTGGCTAAAATGTTAGCACTGGACCTTCTCCCTTTTTCTTTTGTTGAAGGGGTGGGTTTTCTGGAATTTGTGTCAACCATCTGCCCAAAATGGCATGTTCCCAGCCGCTACTATTTTGCCAGAGTTGCTGTTCCAGCACTACATCACGACGTTCTGGAATTGCTTGGAAAAGCCTTGAAGCAGAGTGCTGTTCAGAGTATCCACCTGACAACAGACATGTGGACCAGTTGCCAAGCCACTGATTACATGTGCATCACTGCACACTGGATCTCTTTTGCGGGCGTTAGAGAACAGATATCTGCTGGTGTTGACGCTGCTGAGATCTTTCATGCCACTCGCAAACATGCAACTGTAGCCATGTTTGCCATGGAGAAATCTCATACTGCTGCAAACATTTTGGAAGAGTTTAACAGCAAGGTCTTTGAGTGGCTGCGCCCAAGAGGGCTTAACATTGGTTTTGTTGCCACGGACAATGGCAGTAATGTAGTTAGGGCCATGGAAGATGGTCGCTATTTCAGGGTCCCGTGTTTGGCACACTGCATTAACATTGTTGTTCAAGACTTTTTGAAAAATGAATCCAAAGTCAGCAACTTACTGGCCACCTGCAGAAGAATATGCACACATTTCAGCCATTCTTTTAAAGCCCGGAAGCAGCTGAGGGTCATTCAACGTGAGCATAAAATGCCAGTCAAAGCGCTCATCCAGGAGGTGCCAACACGTTGGAACTCAACTTATTATATGCTTGATCGTCTGTTTGAACTGTACATACCACTCAATGCTTATGTCATGCAAAGATTAGGGGAACCTACTGTGAGAGGCATGACCGTTGAGATGGGTCAATGGGACCTCATTAAATGCCTGACTGAGATGCTACTTCCTTTTGAGATATTCACACGTGAAGTCAGCAGGGAGGACTGTACTATGGGCCAAGCTATCCCATTGTTGCACATGCTAGAGCAACAGCTGAAGGAGGTGTCTGAAACGTACGCAGGTGTGGATAACAAACAAGACGCATATCATTTGGCGGAGACCTTAGCCGCTCGCTTATCTGAAAATACAAGGATTCAAAATAAAATGTTGTCACAACCACATTACATTAGTGCCACAATTTTGGATCCACGGTACAAAGTATTTCTGAACAGCAAGGCAGTAATTCCTTTTTCGGAAGTGGATGTTGCCAACTACAAAACTTTGATAGCTAAGGAAGCCACTATTTTCGAAAACGAACGGCTGTTAATTGCAGGCCCCCCACCCCAGGCCATAACAACAAGTACTAGAGGGCATCCAGAGTCAAGTTCTACTTCGGAGCCTGAGGGCAGTGCGTTTGCCTCTCAGCAGTCCCCTACACCAACAATAACATCAACAACAGCAAGAACAGGATCATCCACAGCACAATGTGCAACTGATTGGTTTCTACGGCAGGGGTATGGTAAGTCCAGTGCTGATGCAAAGGCAAAAGAGGCTGAGCACATCGGAGCACCCCTGAACATTGAGCGGACGGTCCAGGCCTATCTGGATGACCCAACAGAGGTCTTCATGGATCGAAACCCATTGGTGTATTGGTATGGGAAAAGAAGCCAATGGACAGTGCTCAGCAGGCTGGCGATAAAGTATCTGGCTTCCCCTGTCGCAAGTGTCTCTTCAGAGCGTGTTTTCAGTGCTGCTGGTGCCATTGTAACTTCGAAAAGGACCAGTCTCTCGGCCAAAAACGTGGAGAGGTTAACCATGATCCAAATGAATCAGCACTTTATACCACCGGATTACAAAATACGTGAATCACAGCAGGAAGAGGAGAGCGACTTGGATGACGTAAATAGTGCGTTACAGGACCTAATTCTGTGCGAACCACCAGAGTTTGAGGACGAGCTCCTCTTCCCTGACAACTAGGCTTTCAAATTGTTACTTTCTTCCTTCCTTTATGCGTCTGTGTATCTGTCTTTCTGGTTCAAATCAAATCACAACAAATCCATTACCACCGTCTTCTCTTTTTATTTCCCTATTGGAGTTGCACGTCTGTGCATTTAACTGTCCACTCTTCAGAGTCCTGCTTCATCTTCCTGTCTCGCCCTAGTACATTTCCATCAAGCCAGACATTGGAGTACAAGAAATGTTGCCTTTAACATTAACAGTCCCTCCATAAGAAGTGAAACGTGACTATAGCTATCCTCCGTTTTGTTTCCGAGCCGAAAATCATCATCACTGTCCGAAGGCTACAGCCTCGGCAGGCATCCAAAGCTCCTCACTGTCAGAACTTGGGCAGGCATCCAAAAGTAAACTCATCACTGTCCGAAGGCTACAGCCTCGGCAGACATCCAAAGCTCCTCACTGTCAGGACAGAAGGTACTTGGCAGAGAAAGACAAGACTCTTCGAAGAAACTTGCTGACATTTGTGCAAACTCAATTGACCAGCAATGAGCGCTACCCAGGCCGCGGCCCATCTTCATCACAGTGCTGACCATGTGAAGCAACTTAAACAGTGACAAAGTGCCACAGATGAAAAAGACGGAAACCGAAACAGCGACTAACACTCGAAATGAATGTGGACTGGAGTAATGATGAGGCTACTGCCCCGTAAAAAAAAAAAACACACACCTGTCAGAACTAGGCATCTGATGATCTGACAGCCAAAGAGAAGAGCAAGACAGGTAATGATGGAATGCATTGGATGCTTGCTGACTCTGAGCGATTGCTGTTGTTTGTTGTGTTGATGTTGTGTTGTGCATGAAGTCAAACTCTACTCTACTAGTTAATCTACAAAGTGACTGAAGTGACACTCAATGTTTCCCTTCTTGTTGTTTAATAACCAGATTGTACTCCTACTACTGCAGGTGCAGGGCTGCAGGCCAATATCTGTTGCAATTTTTTAATATGGAATATGGACTTAATCATAGTCACTACAGACTGAGTTGGACAACACGTACCACAACATGATGATGACCATACTATCTTTGCACGCAGTCAGTCAGTTGGATCGGAGATGATTCAAGGAATAACTGCGTTTCATGAAGTGGCATATGGTAAACATAAACACAACAATTCAACAAGAAAGTAAACACAGCAGACCTACATGTCCATGTTGTGGTGGAGTCGAGTCAGTGTAGTTATGTGACAGACAGCGGCGCATTGATTTTGTCACTTAATTTTGAAAATGCAAAGTTGTTAATATATGCCTTTTGTCTGGCTCTGTCAAAAATTAAGGTAAATGGAGGTTGGGTCACAGGCTGGTGCTGTGGTGGGCCTGTTCTGACCTGTTGTTGTTGTAGCTTAATGCTGTAAACGGAATATACACGATATATCCAAGCCACCTCAGTCTGAAAGTGTTCTCTCTTCTCTTCTTGGACTCCACCGTAATTGATGCTTTTTTATATTCATTGATTTTTCAATACCCCTTTTGTTTTTCCATCTAGACGTTACAGGCCGGCCTTTACCCTGTGCTATACTGGGAGACTCAACTCACATTTACCTTACCAATCCGCATCAGGAAGGCAACCAAGATTGATGTGCGGAGCGTCCATGGAAGATAGGACCAAGAGGAAGGACGAGATTCAACTCCACAATTTGACCAGGATAATACAGTAACTTTAGTATCATTCATCTTTTAATTAATTGGAATCCTTTTTTCTCTTCAATCATTACGACTGTGTGTTGTTGTTGTTTGTTTGCTAATTGATCCCTACAACTATTTTTTACTTTTCTTTGCTATCTTTAAAAGTAAGCCCAGTACAACATGGAATTTGGGTCTCTGTCTGAGGGCATATATTACAGGCAAGGCAAATTGCATAGAATATACTGCTGCCCTGTACTGTCTTGTCTAGTAGGAGTTAGTAAGTACTACTCATTAACCATCAAGTTATCTTCATCATGCATGCATTGCCTTTTTCTCCCTTTATAGTTTTTTTGGAGAAGATCATGGTCGTCTGCCAAGATTGTGCTTTGCTTTTGTTGTCCATGCGTACTGTTTTTCTTTCTCAAACCTTTCCCCAAACTCCCCTTCCCATCCATTCATCAAACCCTAACCCTCTTCCCCCGGGCTGTGATTTATATTGAGGTGTGATGTGACTACATAAAATGTACACCAATTGATCACACGCTTGCTGGGGCAGATGTGGTAAAAGCAACACTAATTAAATTTCAAGGCAGGGCGAGGAGCTTCTTCTGCTTGCCCACCCATGCTCAGTCTATGTGCAAGCCGTCACCGGCTAATAGTACATCATAATTAATTGCCAGCATTGATTGGATTCATCATCAAACTCCTACCACACAGCAGTAAAGGTTACGAATTACGATTGTGTTAAGTTAAGTGACTCACTCGACACAACTACAGTTTGTAACTTCTTGTACTAGGCTGTCCCCGCCAACATTATGTTTTATTTGACTTTAGCAGTTGCAAATGCAATATTGTTTGTTTGGCAGTCTTCTTCTGTACTATATTTGACTTCGTTCTACTACTCCTCCCACAGTCGCTTTCAGGCAAGTGACTGTCTCTTTTTTATTTTTTTAGCAAATGCTGCTGGCAGTGTCTACTCTACTACTACCACCACAACCATGGCATCTTCTCCATTCTCTTGGGAAACCATGCAGCCATCGCTGTGCCGAACGTAATCATCATCAATCACAGGTAAGATAAGTTTGGTGGGAGGTATAATGGACTAGGAGGAGAGACTGACAGTACTAGTAGGACAAATCACTCAGTGAGGGGTACCGCATCTATCTGTTTGTGTTACATCATCGGCAGATTATTTAAATCAAACACTGGCTGCGGCCCTGCAGCAGCAATGAAAGAAACCATGTGACGTTAATTTGTAAAACAGTAACCCCCCACAAAACATTAACATTGTATGTTGAAGTATAAATATAATTTATTACCCTAACAAAAATAAACTATCCCACACCTGACCCACCCCTCTCCCTAACCCCAACCAATGTCCAAAACGAAAAAAAGTCAAAAGAATGTCCAAAGTCCAAACCCCAACGCCCAATTCCCACCCACCAACAAAACGAATAAAAAAGGGGCAATGCAACAGGGTCCTATATTATATTCGGCGGGCTTTAAGGTGTTTGTCCACCAGAATTTTAACCCGCTCCTCGAGTTGCTCCTCTAGCCGTGCCACCCGGAGTAGAATCTTGCGGCGAAATGCCCTGCAGTGGCATCCAGGGTGGGGGACAGCAGTGCTGGTTGCAAGAGATTTGCGGCGGGCGGCTGCCAGACTACGGTGCCGTACCACTGGAGGTCTGGCCTGGCTGGGGCCCGGGACATCAGATGAGGCTGCTGCTGCTGCCGCCTCCTCCTCCTCCGCCTGAGCCACCAGCCGCCGGTACTCGGCACAGATGGCCTCCAGTTTCCGGTGCCGGGCCCTGGCTGCCAACTCCTTCCGTGATGGTTTGCCTTGGGAAGGAGTACTATCTATATCAAGAAAGAAAAAGAATATTGTTGTAAGCAGTACTCTTAGCAAAACAGTAACACAAAATTAATTCAACACATAATGGCACAGTAGCACTAGCAAGAAGCACAGTACATAACATTTCTGGTATAATAATCTATCTATCCTCCCACTTCCTCGGCCTGTAACATTTGTGGGAGTTTCAGGCATTATACTAGCACTATGGACTCCAGTACACCAGTCTTCTTCTTATCTCTACTAGTTTAGCGAAATGACATAACCTGGTTGTAGCCGGCATGCCAGCTCGGTCATCTATGCTTGCACCCAAGACAAACATACGAGTCATCATGACGCAGACTCACGTTAGTTTGATTTACTAATGTATGCAGGTGGGGAAGCTCGTATTTATTTTTCTATTACGGGTGGCACTGGCCATACTCTCTCTGTTACATGAAGCAGGGCAATTGGTCAATTTCACTTTAACAGTGCCCTGGCTACTACAAAAAGGCAGATTATATATCTGATCCAATGATCATTGCTTTTATGGGACGACGACATAAGGTCAGTAGCGGTCGGTGGTGGGACTCGGGGAGTGCTGCCGGGCGGTGACGTAGGGAGGGGCAGGGTGGGGGTAGTAAACTATGGATTACGGCTAATTACAGGTAAGTAAACATATAAAGAAATAAAAGTAATTTTGTTGCGCCCACTGCATCGCTTTTGGCGGTGCAGTGCGCACAATGAAATTCGCTTTATTTATTTTTATGTTTACAGTAAACTTACCTGTATTTGGCCGCGTAATACATTGTTTACTGCTACCCCCACCCTGCCCCTACCCACATCGGCTTTGCTACTGTGGCGCGGTTTCTTTTACATTCCCTTAAAACTAAAACTGTGCATCCCGTGACAGTCTCCACCTATGCTGTCTATGATGAATACATACATGCATCCATCCATTCTAAGTAAATGTCAATCATTCTTCTTAATCTCTCCACAAACCTTACTTTGTTTCGCCAACAACAACCCATGCGTCCACTCACTCCGTTGCTTGCCTTGGCTTAGAGTTTCACCCAAACACCGCTGATGATTCTTGCTATCCACAGTATCCACCCATACTGTGTCGCCCACCCAGGCAGGCATCCGTTCTTCTTTCACCTTCCACCCATCCTTCAACAACACATGCATCTGATTCCTATCAGCCACCTATATCCATGCTTCCAACGTATCCTTCTCTGCCAGTCATCAATCATATTAAATCTCGCCTGTCCTTCCTCCTTCCACCCTTCTTTCCCTTTTTATTCAACACATCCATCAAGGTCATCTGATCTGACTTTTAGTCTCCTCCATAAAACTTTCACAGCTGAGTTGGAGTCAGATAGAAGAGGCCATTGGTTAATCAAGTCACGCTGGTAATGCTATTGCTACTGCATTGCTAATGCTAAGTAAAGGGTGTCTTCTCTTCTTCAACCGTTGTATAATGTTCACTACAACTTCATACCTAATAAGTCTCAACAACAGTACAGTGAGTGAAGTCACTCAACACCCTTCCAGCTAGTGCAATGTCAATACGTAATGAATATAACTTACCATCGCCCGCCACTGCTGCTGGCTCACCCCCTGTAGCTCCTGCAGGTGCCGCATCTCCTTCCCCCTCCGGAATGGCCGAATCGCCGCTGGCCCCGCCGGCACTGGTGGTCGCTACTACGCCTAGATAAAAACATGACACATTTTTAGATGCCTGTGTACACCTCCCCCTATTTATATTTCTTCTTTTTCACTAGCAAGATTGAAAAAAAAAGTTAATACATACATATTATTATACATCACATTCAGTAGTCCAAATCGGGTACTAGAGTCAGTAGACACTAGTAGTGTTATGGTCCCTAGGGTCATTATTTGTTATACTATACTCTACTCTTTGCAAAGTTAGCCTGAGCCATGCAACCATTTTTCGCTTCATGTCTTTTTTGCGCATGTTACCTCGCAGCTTGTTGTGCAGTAACAGTAAGACGCCTTTTTAGCCCACATGAGCACATACAGCTACTGTCTGAGCGTTGCGTACAAGAGGTCGAAAAACAAGCCACTTTGTTATGGAGTTCGGTTAGTCCCTATTGCTTAGCCATAAGTAACATGTTACACTTTTTTGGCAGGACTGACAAATGCTTGCATTATACTATCTAACGCGCACCATTTTTCTCAGGCAGAAGATTTCCTTCTACGAACCAGAGATTTGCAGAGCTTATGAATGATGCATGTAACCAGTAATTCTACGTTCTACGGTGAGGAGTCTCACAGAATTCTCACAGATCTTTTGTCTATCATCAATCATCATGCACTTGTTGTAACAATGTTTATTGTTTTAATCTTATGCATTTAGCTGTTGGAGCTGGCTGGAGTACACTGAATTTTATAGAACAACATACAGAGCTTGTTAGTTGAAAATAAACCTTTTAAACTTAAACATAGACTCTGTGGTATTTGGTGTGGTGGTGGTGGAGGTGGTGGACTTACACGAGTAAGTGAGCTAAAGGGTGTTATATTATGTTCTGGGTTGTGTAATCTCATTGAGTATCTTCGGGTGGGGGTTCAGGGACCTAATGAGAGTGAGACACTACACTATAGCTAGTCGTTCAGGGGATTGTGGGTTCACTTCTGACTGAGGTGTGAGGAACGTCCAAGTTCCAAACTCCCATCACCAACATCCTATTTCCTTGTGCATAGTTCTGCATGGGGCTGTACAGAATCCACACATCAGTAGTAGTATGTACTATATCCTATCAAAAATAGTCAAATATCTGGTTGGGCATTTTGTTTGTGGTAATTGTCAAAGCCTCAAGATTAAGAAGCCTAGAAGAGGACAACCGAAAGGACTGGACTCAGCTATTGGTAAATCGGAGTTTTATTCAAAACCGTACAATAAAGAGTGGCAATGCAAACTGGGCAAGCTTAGCGACAGACTAATAGTAGTAGTACAGACATTCATAGCAGAGGCAGTTAGAACTTAGAGGCAGGGATAACCAGAATTTAGAAACAGATAGTCAAGTCAAGATCAAAGAATCTTTTGTAAAAAATAGAATTAGGGAGTGGAACCATAATTAATAGTTCTGGAAAAATAAGGTGCAGTAAAAGTTAGGCCAATATAAATGTTAATATTATTAACCACTGGAGGACTTACTGGGACCAGCAGCAGGGCCCTCGGTAGAGGAGCGGTCCTCTGGTGGTTGTCCCGCCGACTCAGACCCCGTCTTCTTGCCCCTGGGTGCTGCAGATCAGTGATCATGTAAGATATAATAAAGAAAGACACAAACATTCATGATTGCTGTGAAACAAATAAATTATCTAAAAAACGCTCAAAACGTTTTAGGAACCAAAAATTGCAATAAAATTGACCTATCTAATCCGATCGACTACTGGCTTGCGGGATTCACGGTCACGGACAGTCTACTTATTTGGGAACACTAATTCAGTGTTTCATTCGGATTGATTCAAATAAAATCCAGAACACTAACTAAGCCTAAGTACCACCTGACCTAGCCCACCTATTCCAGGCGGGCCAATTGTTCATTAAGTCTGCATTTCCATTTTTTTATTGCCCTCATAAATGCATATATGAGAAGGAGGACACATGCATAAATTGGTGCATAATGCATACACCAAATTGTTGGTTGGTTAAGACTGATGTTCTGCAGCTGAGTGACACTGCCAAGCTTACCACTCACTAAACAAACTACAAAAGGTTCTACTAGTAAGGACTGGGGTAAGCAGCACTCAGTGACAGAGGATGCGTCACGCAGAGCGCTCAAAAATTATCAACTAATAACTAAACCTACTAACAAACTATCAATCCATCCACCACTATTTGACAGGAGGACAAAGGAAGGACTAGAGTCTCTCTAGAAATAGCATTACCTAACTGAAGTTCTCTAAAGTAAACTCTTACATAATAATAAGGACAAGCGAGCGCAAAGTTGCAAACAAGTAAGAGTAGCGGCCAGCACCTGTGTCCTACAATCACAGAAGATTTTGAAACGTAAATTACCTGCAATGTAAGCAGCAGTATTCTTGTTATTTGTAAAAAATGTATACACAAATCACAATACTTATACTACTATATATATTAGCTACTCACCAAGCCCCACGACCTCGACACCTAGCAGGTCCAACAGGTCCTGCTCCCGGTCGAGGATGTCTGACCACCGGTGGGCCAGCTGGTTATGGGTGCGCCGGACCCCTGAGCAGCGAAACACTGCCCGGCGCACCTTCGCCCACCGGCGGTGACGCTCCTGGGTCGGGTACCCGGAGCCTGGCCTGCCGCCTGCTGCCAAGGTCAAGGGGAGGTGGCGCTGAAGAAAAAAACAAGGGCGGCCACCTCCGCCTCAGTAAAAAGCTGGCGGGCTTGCACCCCTGCACGGCGCAGTCTGCCGCAAGGCAGGCGGCGGCTCTTGGGCGCACGCGCCTTGCCCTTCGAGCCGTCACTGCTGTCCTTCACCATGGTTCTGGGGTGGGACTGGGAGGAGGCGGAAAAGAAAAGTTTGAAGGGAAAAATAAAGTTAGGGGAAGAAGTAGGAGCTTAAAGAAGAAAGTTATATAAAACAGTCGAAAAGTTAAAAAAACACAGTAAAAAGTAGAAAAAAATGCAAAATATAGACTTAGGCAGAGAGAGAGATAGATAAGAAATAAAGAAAAATTGAAAAACAGTGTAAAAAACTAAGGATTGCAAAGATTGAGGGAGGATAGAAAAGCAGGCCCAGAACCATAGCATAGAGTGAAAAACAAGATGGCCGCGCCCATCGCGACCGCGTGGGTAAGTTAGCGCGATATTTCTCCCCGAGCACGCAAAAAGCGCCGCGAACACGTACGACGCGTTCCCGAACATGAAATGCGCATCGCGAGCACGCTATACGCGACCCGGAACAGGAAATAAGGCATCGCGAACGGGCGGGACAAGTGAAAAACAAGATGGCCGCGCCCATAGGCGACCGCATGGGTAAGTTCGCGCCCCCTGAGCATGCAAACAGCGTCCCGAACACGCACAACGCGTTCCCGAGGAAGAAAAACGCATCGCGAACGGGCGCGACAAGCAGCTACGCACGCTCGCGAAGCTATGCGTAGCTCACGTAGCGCTCCGACGTCTTCGCGTAGCTTCGCGTAGCGCGACTACGCGAACTACGCCCAGGGTTAATAAACATACAAAACCACTGAAATTTACCAGTTATAGTTAGCTCTGGTAACTATAACTCGTGCACTAATGTACCTACAACTTGCGCCCCCAGCATGCACAGTTTTGTCATCAATAATTTCATAAATTCTAAAGACAGAGGTCCCTAGACAATCAGAATATTATTAATAGTAAATATAGACTCGATCAGCGCTATATTCCTTGTCCAGCCGGACAGAATTTTAATATTCAATAAATGTATGACATAAAGTACAAAAGAAATTCAAGTGGAACACAACCAGCATCCTACTAACATAAATAAACAAAACAACAGTAAGGGAAGGGTTCAGGCAAGGGGGACATGTCTGCATGGAGTTAGGAAGATACAGCAGACTTTAGTAACGTGGAGACACCATTACACAATTGACTTCACAATATATTATATGCATATGGTGTACATTGTGTCGACGGCGTTTCGATCCCTTAGAGAATTAGGGGGATCATCATCAGGACATTTAAGTAGTCATGCCTGTGTACATATAGCAATTGTTGCTATAATTTGCGCAAACCATGGAAGTAATAAGAGGTTAGGGGGAGAAAAAGAGAAAGGACATACGATTACAGAGGGCATTGGGCGGACCATACAATTATTGTGAACGATGTGTAGTGAAGAGTTATAATAAGGGGGCGGCGGGGGGCGAGTGGATAATTGGCCGTGTGGAAGGGTTGATTACAGAAAATGGCGATTGAAAGGGACAGGGGAGAGCCAAGAAGCAAATGGTTTTGCTGTGGCGAAGGGTGAGTAGAACAAGATTTGGCCGTGCTTCCAATCACTAAGAATGATGGTGCTGGTGATGTCGCTGTTCAGTTAAGCAAGGGTAGTGCCGCCGTAGTGGCTTACCAGGTGGAAGCCAGTATGCGGGGCGCTGATCGTATTCAACGAGAGACCGGAAGCGCAGCAAGGTATTTGCAGCGCGTGGTAGCTATGCGAGGCTCTGATGAAATCATACTAAGTGCCTCATGTGCGGTGTGAATACCTAAAATAACAAGGCATTAAAGGTGAAACTGCCGCTAGAATGACGTGGCAAACTCACAGAATGGGCCGAGGGCCCTGCTTACCATAGGAGACGATAGTAGCATTAGGCGCCGGGATCGCTGGATTCCCTCAATGGGGATCTATGGGGAAATGCGCAGTATTAGGGCGAGTGAAGTGACCGTGGCCTGATGGGCGGGTTAGCAGTCTAGGCCGGTCATAAGTAAACGAGGGACGCAAGCTTACCGGTTCAATTAGGTAGGCGGTACTTCAATTGGGGCAGCGGTCGCTGTCTTCGATGTGGACAACCCTAAGGGATGGGGGCTGAAGTTAGTAATGCGGCAGGGTAGGGATAAAGATGCAAGTAAGAGGCAGCGGCGGGACAACTTACCGAGTGGATCTCGGTTCCAGTCCGTGTCGCGAGGTCCCGGCGGCAGACAACCTGAGTCGATGCTCGTGGTTGACTGGGGCAGCTCAGGCAGAGCGTGTATTATTTGATTTGGGGAGGTCATGTGACCCTTGCCATGTGACTATTGTAGATGCAGCACAGAGGGTTTAATCTATTGCTAAAGTGCGACGGCCATCTTAGAAGGGTGTGTGATAAGGTGAGCTATAAGTGCAGGTGATAGGGAGATACATTCATAAAATCAATTTAAAAGCATGGAGAAACATTTGGAGCATAGATAACTTCATATTTACATTACAGAGCAGGAACATTTGACAATCAGGTGTGATTCTTAATGTGGGAACATGAGTCAGTTACAGTAAAGAGGTCCAATCCTCGAGGCGGTTCAGGCCATTATGGATACTATTAGTTTTCAATATCCATTTTAGTTCCTCCTTATTGAGCAGCTGGTGGATATCAGCACCCCTTGGGAGAAGTTTAATCACATTGATGATTGTCCATTTTAAGTCTGTTTCAGTGTGCCCAGTCGCGATGAAATGATCCACCAGTGGAGCCTTTGGGGTCTTGCAGCGTATCCTGCTGCGGTGCTGGCAGATCCTGATACGGGCTTTCTGTGTAGTCTGGCCAATAAATATTTTGTTACATGGGCACAAAATTGCATATATAACATTGCAGGAATTACAATTAGAGAAGTTCTTTCTTTCAAACTTTATTTGTTCAAATACAAAATCTTTGCCCTCTATAGTGGTTTCGCATACAATACATTCTCCACATTTTGCTTGGCCAGTGAGGCGCGATAGCCCCCAGAGATCATTCAGGGTGCCTTTGGCATCTGTGGGGGGTAGTGCCGCACGAACCAAGTGGTCTTTTATATTTTTGGCCTTTCTAAAGGCAAACAAGGGGTGTTCAAGACTTAGCATTCCAGCATTGATTACTTTCCAATGTTTAATGACACTTTTTCTTATAGCGTGTGAAACCGGTGAAAAAGTTTTTACACAGACCAGCCGGTTCTGTGTCTTTTTGGTCTTCGGTTCCAAGAGCACATCTCTGGGACAACTTCCAAGCCCTCTTAAGGGCGCTCCGGACAAGCCTACGTGGGTAACCTCGAGTACAAAGCTTATTACTTAGAGTCTGTGCTTCACTGAAGTAGTCTTTTTCGGTAACAGTTTCTCCGAATACGAAGGAACTGGGAATAGGGGAGTGAATCACGGAGGGCACGGGGTGGTGACTGTCATATCTGAGCAATGTATTGCGCTCCGTTGGTTTTCTAAATAGGCTAGTTATCAGTTGTCCCTCTTGGTGTTGTATATTTAAGTCAAGAAATGGAATAGTCTGTTTGTTTTCGGAAAGAGTGAACGTCAGTCCACCACAGTTATTATTTAGCCAGTGGAGGAATTGCACCATCGAGGCATGTGAATCACGCCAAATCATGAATATGTCGTCTATGTAACGCTTCCACAGGGCAATGCCGCTGTGGAAGGGGTTTGTGGGAGTGAGGATGCGCCCTGTCTCCAGGTCATCCATGTACAGGATCGCTAGATTAGGAGCAAATACTGCTCCCATAGATGTACCTCTGACTTGTCCATAGTACTGATCATTGAAAAGAAAAAAGTTTTTTGTCAGACAGATCTCAAGGAGCTGTAGTATAAAAATGGTAGGAACGGCATGTGGTCATGGGCACCTGTTCAGTACCCGTTCAATAACGAGCAAGGAGTCAATTTGGGGAATGTTGGTGTAAAGTGACTCTACATCTGTGTGAGAAAGTGCCATCTTTCTTACATGGTATGCCCCCACTTTTTGCTGAATGGCTGATGTACTTTGACTGAGTGTGCCCTGGGCTCCTGCCAACCAGGTACCCAGGGCCTGTGTTCCTTCCCTAAAATTGCATTGATACCTACACCCAATTGACATCCCTGGCCACAGGTCAGCCCCTGGTAAATGGTACCATGGGTACCCAGGGCACTGTGACCAGGGAAGGCCCCTAAGGGCTGCAGCACTTGTTGTGCCACCCTTAGGGACCCTGCACCTTTACACACACACACTGCCTTTGCAGGCTGCGTGTCTTGGTGCAGAACAAAAGTGAAGAGTCGACATGGCTCACATCCCTGTGTGCCATGCCTACAAGCCACTGCCCTGGCCTAGGTCAGCCACCCCTCTAGCTGGGTGCACTATGCCAGTGGTGAGTGCATAGAGGCATGAGCCCTGTGCCTCTACAGTGCCCAAGTCCATTCTTGGGCATTGTAAGTGCAGTGCTGCCATTAAGAGTATATGGTGCTGGGAGTCTGTCATTACGAACTCCACAGCACCATAATGGCCCCACTGAAGACTAAGAAGTTTGGTATCAAACTTCTCAGCACATTAAACCCCCACTGATGCCAGTGTGGGATTTAATGTAAAACGCACTCCAGAGGGCATCTTAGAGATGCCCCCTGAAACCAACCCGACCTCCAGTGTCCGGACTGAGTGGCTGCCCAGGCTGCCACCACCAGACATGTTTCTGGACCCCTGGGTCGAGAGCCTCTGCTCTCAGGGGCCTGAAACAATGCACATCCCGGGACGAGGTGCCAAAGCCTCCTCCCCCAGGATGGGCAGGGGGAGCTTCAAAGGCCTGCCGCCTTTGGAGTTTCCCCAGACCATTTGCTGCTTCCAGCAAACTGGTCCCCACTGGTTCTACCCCCACTCCTGGCGGGAGAACCGGCGGGAAAACCAGAAGCAGGAAATGGGCTGTGCCCACCTCTGCCAACTCCACCCCTAAGGTGGGGGAGGCGAGGTGAAGCACAAACTCGAGTCCCCGCCATCTTGAGGATGGGGGACCTGGCCAACCAGGGACAGGCTCCTGCCCCCTCCCACTGGAGAGGAACAGAATAGGGGGTGTACTCCACCCCAGGGAAGGGACCCATTGGTCCCTGCCCTTACCTACCTGTAACCACCCCTAAATTTAGTATTTAGGGGCTCCCTGAACCTTCCTTCCGGAGTTCCCAAATCCGAAAACAAGAAGAGAAGACGAAGCAAGAAGACCAGCCGTGCAGCTGCTAAAAAGGAGGCGACAACAACTGACTTGGCCCCAGCCCTACCGGCCTGTCGACCTCTGAACCTGCTCCTGCGGAATCCCGGCCTCAGCAACCTCACAAACCCCGGAGGACCTGACTTCTGTGCTACAGCCTTCGACCCAGGGACTCCCACGAGCAGTGGTACTGCTCAAAAGAAAACCTACCAAAGACCCGGCCCTGGCACGGAGCCGCGAAACCTGCACACTCTGCACCCGCCGAGTCCAGCCTGTGCCTGAGTGACCAGAGACCTCGAGGACGTCCCCCGGCGATTCTGACCTGGAATCCAGTGGCCAAGGACCCTCCTCGACGACCCAGACGACGCCTGCAGCCTCAGGACAAGGGACCCCTCCAACCGCGACCAGCAGGGGGTAAGATTTCCCGACCTCAAAAGACACCCCTGCACCCGGCGCCCCACGGCCCCTTGTGCCCAACTCCTGGGTGTCTACCTATCCTCCAAGACCCCAACTTACCTCCTGAAGTGTTGGTCGTCCCTGAAGAATCACCGTCCCCGAGCCTGCAGCCTTTCTTCACCTTTCACGACCTCTATTGTTTAACATTGAGCGCCCGACGGCTCAAAGCACCCTGCACCCAGCCGCCCGAGTGCCCCTGGAAGTGCAACCTCTATCCTAACCTACTTCCCTACTTGCCCTGAGCAAGTGACCAGGAGCCCAGCTCCCACAGTCGCGTGGCCTGCTTGCCAGCAGCCACCAACCCGGGCCCCCCGCCTGCCATAGGATAACATTGGGCCTTCTCACTCTGCACCCGGCCGCCCCTGTGCCGCTGAGGGTGTAAAACTGTACTTACCTGATCCTGGGGGACCCCTGAGTCTTACCCAGAACCTTAACCCTGCCAGTCAAGTACTTACCCGAAATCCGATAACTCACTTTTCTTTCATAGGGATCCATTGACTGGTTTTCTGTGAAATTTCTTCTAAGTGTCGATTTCTGTATTTTACAAATATTCTTTAAAAATCGAACCAACTACAAAAACGTAATTACTTACCTGTTTTAAGTAAATGTCCCAGTGCTGAACCTAGGAGTCCAGCACTGGATTACAAAAGTAACGTAAACATACTTTGCTTGCACACTGTATTTCCTTTCATAGGATAACATTGGTAATTTTACCCAGAAAAGTTTCTAAGTGTCAGCTTTTGAAATATAGTAATATTCTTCAAAAATCACTACAATAACCAAAACGCTTTTTCTTACCTGTTTACAGGAAGTGTCCCAGGACTGAATCCAGGATCCAGTCCTGTGGTTAGAAAAGTGCTCTGCAAAGTAATCAATTGTAATTAAGCATAATTTTCCATTGAGCTCAATGTTGCATTGAATTTGACCCTGTGTTGCCTCTTGCACCAACTGTGATAACCACTATCAAAAAAGTCTACTGCCTATCTGTAAGGTGAATAACCAAAGCATCTCATACTGAGAAAGTATATTTTGATCCTATTGTTGGTTCTAAAATAAAACAAGCATATATTTTTTTATATACAAACCATTGGCCCAGAGTTCAGTTCTTGAGTGTGTGGCTTCATTTGCTGACTGAGTGTGTACAACAAATGCTTTACACTGTCCTCTGATACTGCCTTACTGCTCGACCAAGCTACCACTTTGGAGAGTAAGGTTATATCTAACTTTAGCCTCTGTCAACCCTCTGGGACTGTGGACTCTGTACACCCTGAACCTTACTTGGGTACAGTATATACAGAGCCACTTTCCTACATTGGTGGATCAGCGGTGGGATACAAACTTGCATTTGTTGGACTACTTGGTTACCATCTGATCACACGACAGAACTCTTAAATTGCCTTTAGAATTCTGATTTTTTTAATTGGCATTTTTTTTACCAAATTACTAAAAGTCTTGTTAGGGCCTTGCTTAAGTCCCTGTAGCATCTTAGAAAATAAAAAGTCACTATAGCCAAGGTTAGAGGGGTTAGAATTTTTTTTTTTTAAATGTCTCAAGACAAGAACCCAGCTATTAGTGAAGATAATAATGACATACAGGAACTGGTTGAGGAGCTCGACCTCACCCCTTATCTTCATTTGTCTTTCAAAGAGATAAGGTCCTTATGCAAACTTAAAGATATACCAATGGGCCAGCATCCAACCAAACAAGGGCTCCAGGAGCTCCTGGCTGAGTATGCTAAAGCCCACCCCTCTGAGCATGGTGATGACCCAACAGAGGAGGAAAGGAATGAGGAGGATGGGGATGGTAACCCACCTCCATCACTTCCTAGGGAAGATAGGGTCCCTGCACCCTTAACTCCAAGAATAGACCTCTGGGGACCTAGGGGCCACCTAGGTGGTCCTGGTCCCAGAGAGGACACTGAGGATAGCCTCAGTGAGGAGGACAACTTGTTAGCAAGGTTGGCCAAACGACTGGACCTAGAGACCAGACTCCTGGCTCTAGAGAAGGAAAGACAGGAGATGGGTTTAGCACCCATCAATGGTGGCAGCAATACTAAAAATAAGGATAGGAGGAAACTTCTGAACCTAAAATCCCCAAAGGGATTGTCCCTAAGTTTGAGGAAGGTGATGACATCACCAAATGGTTCACAGCCTTTGAGAGGGCTTGTGAAATAAGAAGAGTAAAGAAACCTCTGTGGGGGCACTCCTGTGGGAACTGTTCTCTGGTAACTGCAGAGACAGGCTTCTGACCCTCTCTGGGCCAGATGCAGGGTCCTATGACCTCATGAAGAGTACTCTGATTGAGGGATTTGGGCTCACTACTGAGGAGTATAGAATTAGATTCAGGGGGCTCACAAAACCCAGACCCAGTCCTGGATTGACTTCGTGGACTACTCAGTAAAGACACTGGATGGCTGGTTAGCTGGACATAATGTGCATGATTTTTCTGGACTTTACAATTTGTTTATGAAGGAACACATACTAAGTAATTGCACAAATGAAAAGTTGCATCAGCATTTGGTAGACCTAGGTCTAATTTCTCCCCAAGAATTGGGAAAGAAGGCAGACCACTGGGTCAAGACTAGGGTGACAAGGACAACCACTGGGGGTGACCAAAAGAAGGTGGTCACCAAACCCCCAGGGGAAAGGTGGTGAGAATCCCCAAGATAAAAAGTCTGAGTCTTCCAAAGGGCCCCAAAACCTGTTCAGGGGTGGGTCCCAAACTACTCCCTATGTGCCTCAACCCTATAGGGGAAGAACTTTGATCCCTTGAAGGCCTGGTGTAATAACTGTAAGAAGTCAGGACACCTCACTGTAGACAAAACTTGCCCCCACAACAAAGCCCCTAAGGCACCCAGTACAGCTACTCCTGGGGCAGCAAGTTTACAGATGGGATCAGAAGTGTACCCTGAGCAAATCTGGGAACACACTGAGGCAAGTCTGGTCTCCCTAGGGGAAGTGGAATTTGCCACTGTAGCTGTGTGGCCACCCAACTTAAAGAAGTATGTGCAATACCCCTGGGTGAATGGAACTAGAGTAGAGGCTCTGAGGGATACAGGTGCCAGTGTCACTATGGTGAGGGACACACTGGTTTCCCCTGAGCAATACTTGATTGGGAAAACTTACCCAGTCACCAATGCTGACAGTGTCACCACTAGTCATCCCATGGCCATGGTGACATTAGGCTGGGGGGTTACTGGCCTGAAGCAGGTAGTGGTCTCTCCGAAGTTACCAGCTGCATGTCTGCTAGGAAATGATCTGGAAACCTCAGCCTGGGCAGAGGTGGAGCTAAAGGCCCATGCAGCCATGCTGGGCATCCCTGAATTGGTGTGTGTAAAAACAAGAGCACAGAGCAAAAGGCAGGGTGAAGAAATAGTGTTGGAGCCTGAAATGATGGCCCAGCCTACCAAGAGAAAAGGAAAGAAGACTGGCGGACCAGCTTCTACACAGTCACAAGAGCAGGACCCCTCTCCTCAGGGAGAGAACCTGGAAGCCCCAGAGGGAACTGAGCCCCTAGAGCTTGACCCTTACCAGGTTGAACTCTTGGGCCCAGGGGACCCTCTAGGAAGAGCTGTGCCAGGGACAGCAAGACTGTCCCACTCTTGAAAGCCTGAGGCAGCAAGCTGTTTCAGAAGCCAAGGGAGATGTCAGTGGTACCCACAGAGTCTATTGGGAAGAGGGATTACTGTACACTGAGGCAAAAGACCCCAACCCTGGAACCACCAGGAGAGTGGTAGTGCCCCAGAAGTACAGGGAGTTCCTCCTAACTTTGGCTCATGACATCCCCTAGCTGGACATCTGGGCCAAACCAAAACTTGGGAAAGGCTAGTTAGCCACTTTTACTGGCCCCAGATGCACCAAAAGGTGAAGGAGTTTGTCAGCTCCTGTGTTACCTGTCAAGCCAGTGGCAAGACAGGTGGCCATCCAAAGGCCCCCTGATACCACTACCTGTGGTGGGGGTTCCCTTTGAAAGGGTAGGTGTGGACATAGTGGGTCCACTGGAACCTCCCACAGCCTCAGGGAACAAATTCATACTGGTGGTAGTGGATCATGCCACTAGGTATCCTGAGGCTATTCCCCTTAGGACTACTACAGCTCCTGCAGTAGCCAAAGCCCTCATTGGTGTCTTCACCAGGGTAGGGTTTCCTAAGGAGGTGGTTTCAGACAGAGGTTCCAACTTCATGTCTGCTTACCTGACCCACATGTGGAAGGAGTGTGGGGTGCAGTACAAGTTTACTACACCCTACCATCCACAAACCAATGGCCTTGTTGAGAGGTTCAACAAGACATTGAAAGGCATGATCATGGGGCTCCCTGAAAAACTCAAAAGGAGATGGGATGTCCTACTACCATGCCTGCTTTTCGCTTACAGAGAAGTGCCACAGAAGGGGGTAGGTTTCTCACCCTTTGAACTTCTGTTTGGCCATCCTGTGAGGGGACCACTCTGTCTTGTAAAGGAGGGCTGGGAGAGACCTCTCCAAGAACCCAAACAAGATATAGTGGACTATGTGCTTGGCCTAAGGTCCAGAATGGCTGAGTACATGGAAAAGGCATCCAAGAACCTTGAGGCCAGCCAGGAGCTTCAGAAGCACTGGTATGACCAAAAAGCTGCACTGGTTGAATTCCAACCTGGGCAACAGGTATGGGTTTTGGAGCCAGTGGCACCAAGGGCCCTCCAGGACAGATGGAGTGGCCCTTACCCTATCCTAGAGAAAAAGAGTGAGGTCACCTACCTGGTTGACCTGGGCACCAGCAGGACACCCAAAAGGGTTATCCATGTGAACCGCCTAAAACTCTACAATGACAGGGCTGACATCACCATGCTGATGGTGACAGATGAGGAACAGGAAGCTGAGAGTGAACCTCTCCCTGATCTCCTCTCCCACAGCCCAAAAGATGGGTCAGTAGATGGAGTTGTCTTTTCAGACACCCTCACTGCCCAACAGCAGACTGACTGCAAGCAAGTCTTGCAGCAGTATGCTGGGCTCTTTTCCTTGACCCCTGGTCTGACAAACTGGTGTACCCATGATGTGGACACTGGTGACAGTGCACCTGTCAAAAACAAGATCTATCGTCAGTCAGACCAAGTTAAGGAAAGCATCAGAGCTGAAGTCAGCAAGATGCTGGAGCTAGGGGTTATTGAGCCCTCTGAGAGCCCCTGGGCTAGCCCAGTGGTTCTGGTCCCCAAACCTCATCAAAAGGGTGAAAAGAGAGAGATGAGGTTTTGTGTGGACTATAGGGGTCTCAACTCTGTCACCAAGACAGATGCACACCCTATCCCAAGAGCTGATGAACTGATAGACAGATTGGGTGCAGCCAAATACCTGAGTACCTTTGACTTAACTGCAGGGTACTGGCAGATTGGCATGGCCCCAGGAGCCAAACAGAAAACAGCATTCTCCACACCTGATGGGCATTTTCAGTTCACTGTTATGCCCTTTGGTTTAAAGAATGCCCCTGCCACCTTCCAGAGGTTGGTGAATCAAGTCCTTGCTGGGTTGGAGTCCTTTAGTGCAGCTTATCTTGATGATATTGCTGTCTTCAGTTCCACCTGGCAGGATCACCTGGTCCACCTTGGGAAGGTTTTAAAGGCCCTGCAAACTGCAGGCCTAACTATCAAGGCATCCAAATGCCAGATAGGGCAGGGCACTGTGGTGTACTTGGGCCACCTGGTTGGTGGAGGCCAGGTACAACCCTTACAGCCCAAGATCCAGGCTATCCTGGACTGGGTAGCTCCAACAACTCAGACCCAAGTCAGGGCATTCCTTGGCTTGACTGGGTACTACAGGAGGTCTGTGAAGGGATATGGGTCCCTTGTGACTCCCCTCACAGAACTCACCTCCAAGAAGATGCCAAAGAAAGTAAACTGGACAGTCTGTTGCCAAAAGGCTTTTGACACTCTGAAAGAAGCAATGTGCTCAGCACCAATTCTAAAAGCACCAGATTATGCCAAGCAGTTCATTGTGCAGACTGATGCCTCTGAGCTAGGGATAGGAGCGGTCCTATCCCAGACCAATGATGAAGGCCAAGACCAACCTGTTGCTTTTATAAGCAGAAGGCTTCTCCCCAGGGAGCAGCGTTGGAGTGCCATTGAGAGGGAGGCCTTTGCTGTGGTCTGGTCCCTGAAGAAGCTGAGGCCCTACCTGTTTGGAACTCACTTCCTAGTTCAAACTGACCACAGACCTCTCAGGTGGCTAATGCAAATGAAAGGAGAAAACCCAAAACTGTTGAGGTGGTCCATCTCCCTACAGGGAATGGACTTTGAAGTGGAACACAGACCTGGCACTGCCCATGCCAATGCAGATGGCCTTTCCAGGTTCTTCCACTTAGACAATGAAGACTCCATAGGGCAAGGTTAGTCTCATCATCTTTCATTTGGGGGAGTTGTGTGAGAAAGTGCCATCTTTCTTACATGGTATGCCCCCACTTTTTGCTGAATGGCTGATGTACTTTGACTGAGTGTGCCCTGGGCTCCTGCCAACCAGGTACCCAGGGCCTGTGTTCCTTCCCTAAAATTGCATTGATACCTACACCCAATTGACATCCCTGGCCACAGGTCAGCCCCTGGTAAATGGTACCATGGGTACCCAGGGCACTGTGACCAGGGAAGGCCCCTAAGGGCTGCAGCACTTGTTGTGCCACCCTTAGGGACCCTGCACCTTTACACACACACACTGCCTTTGCAGGCTGCGTGTCTTGGTGCAGAACAAAAGTGAAGAGTCGACATGGCTCACATCCCTGTGTGCCATGCCTACAAGCCACTGCCCTGGCCTAGGTCAGCCACCCCTCTAGCTGGGTGCACTATGCCAGTGGTGAGGGCATAGAGGCATGAGCCCTGTGCTCCTACAGTGCCCAAGTCCATTCTTGGGCATTGTAAGTGCAGTGCTGCCATTAAGAGTATATGGTGCTGGGAGTCTGTCATTACGAACTCCACAGCACCATAATGGCCCCACTGAAGACTAAGAAGTTTGGTATCAAACTTTCAGCACATTAAACCCCCACTGATGCCAGTGTGGGATTTAATGTAAACGCACTCCAGAGGGCATCTTAGAGATGCCCCTGAAACCAACCCGACCTCCAGTGTCCGGACTGAGTGGCTGCCCAGGCTGCCACCACCAGACATGTTTCTGGACCCCTGGGTCGAGAGCCTCTGCTCTCAGGGGCCTGAAACAATGCACATCCCGGGACGAGGTGCCAAAGCCTCCTCCCCCAGGATGGGCAGGGGGAGCTTCAAAGGCCTGCCGCCTTTGGAGTTTCCCCAGACCATTTGCTGCTTCCAGCAAACTGGTCCCCACTGGTTCTACCCCCACTCCTGGCGGGAGAACCGGCGGGAAAACCAGAAGCAGGAAATGGGTTGTGCCCACCTCTGCCAACTCCACCCCTAAGGTGGGGGAGGCGAGGTGAAGCACAAACTCGAGTCCCCGCCATCTTGAGGATGGGGGACCTGGCCAACCAGGGACAGGCTCCTGCCCCTCCCACTGGAGAGGAACAGAATAGGGGTGTACCCACCCCAGGGAAGGGACCCATTGGTCCCTGCCCTTACCTACCTGTAACCACCCCTAAATTTAGTATTTAGGGGCTCCCTGAACCTTCCTTCCGGAGTTCCCAAATCCGAAAACAAGAAGAGAAGACGAAGCAAGAAGACCAGCCGTGCAGCTGCTAAAAAGGAGGCGACAACAACTGACTTGGCCCCAGCCCTACCGGCCTGTCGACCTCTGAACCTGCTCCTGCGGAATCCCGGCCTCAGCAACCTCACAAACCCCGGAGGACCTGACTTCTGTGCTACAGCCTTCGACCCAGGGACTCCCACGAGCAGTGGTACTGCTCAAAAGAAAACCTACCAAAGACCCGGCCCTGGCACGGAGCCGCGAAACCTGCACACTCTGCACCCGCCGAGTCCAGCCTGTGCCTGAGTGACCAGAGACCTCGAGGACGTCCCCCGGCGATTCTGACCTGGAATCCAGTGGCCAAGGACCCTCCTCGATGACCCAGACGACGCCTGCAGCCTCAGGACAAGGGACCCCTCCAACCGCGACCAGCAGGGGGTAAGATTTCCCGACCTCAAAAGACACCCCTGCACCCGGCGCCCCACGGCCCCTTGTGCCCAACTCCTGGGTGTCTACCTATCCTCCAAGACCCCAACTTACCTCCTGAAGTGTTGGTCGTCCCTGAAGAATCACCGTCCCCGAGCCTGCAGCCTTTCTTCACCTTTCACGACCTCTATTGTTTAACATTGAGCGCCCGACGGCTCAAGCACCCTGCACCCAGCCGCCCGAGTGCCCCTGGAAGTGCAACCTCTATCCTAACCTACTTCCCTACTTGCCCTGAGCAAGTGACCAGGAGCCCAGCTCCCACAGTCGCGTGGCCTGCTTGCCAGCAGCCACCAACCCGGGCCCCCGCCTGCCATAGGATAACATTGGGCCTTCTCACTCTGCACCCGGCCGCCCCTGTGCCGCTGAGGGTGTAAAAACTGTACTTACCTGATCCTGGGGGACCCCTGAGTCTTACCCAGAACCTTAACCCTGCCAGTCAAGTACTTACCCGAAATCCGATAACTCACTTTTCTTTCATAGGGATCCATTGACTGGTTTTCTGTGAAATTTCTTCTAAGTGTCGATTTCTGTATTTTACAAATATTCTTTAAAAATCGAACCAACTACAAAAACGTAATTACTTACCTGTTTTAAGTAAATGTCCCAGTGCTGAATCTAGGAGTCCAGCACTGGATTACAAAAGTAACGTAAACATACTTTGCTTGCACACTGTATTTCCTTTCATAGGATAACATTGGTAATTTTACCCAGAAAAGTTTCTAAGTGTCAGCTTTTTGAAATATAGTAATATTCTTCAAAAATCACTACAATAACCAAAACGCTTTTTCTTACCTGTTTACAGGAAGTGTCCCAGGACTGAATCCAGGATCCAGTCCTGTGGTTAGAAAAGTGCTCTGCAAAGTAATCAATTGTAATTAAGCATAATTTTCCATTGAGCTCAATGTTGCATTGAATTTGACCCTGTGTTGCCTCTTGCACCAACTGTGATAACCACTATCAAAAAAGTCTACTGCCTATCTGTAAGGTGAATAACCAAAGCATCTCATACTGAGAAAGTATATTTTGATCCTATTGTTGGTTCTAAAATAAAACAAGCATATATTTTTTTTATATACAAACCATTGGCCCAGAGTTCAGTTCTTGAGTGTGTGGCTTCATTTGCTGACTGAGTGTGTACAACAAATGCTTTACACTGTCCTCTGATACTGCCTTACTGCTCGACCAAGCTACCACTTTGGAGAGTAAGGTTATATCTAACTTTAGCCTCTGTCAACCCTCTGGGGACTGTGGACTCTGTACACCCTGAACCTTACTTGGGTACAGTATATACAGAGCCACTTTCCTACAATCTAACGTACACATTGTGTCAGATGTAGGGTCAAATGGGTATTCTTCTATTAGGTTTATCATGGCCATACTGTCGCGTATGTAGCATTCTGTCTCTGGTACGAAGTCTTTGATAAAGTGATCGACGTACTGGCCCAGTGGTTCCAGAATGGACCCACATCCTGAAACTATGGGGCGGCAGGGTGGTGTGTCTGGATTTTTATGAATTTTGGGCAGGGTATATATCACAGGTGTTCTGGGTGACTTGGTATTCAGGAATAGATGTTCTTTTTTACTGAGGAACCCCGCTTCTAAACCCTCATTGGTGACCTGGACAATCAATTTCTGTATTTCTTTGGTGGAATTGGTAGGAAGTCTACAGTAATGGTCTGTGTTGTTCAATTGTCTTAAGATTTCGTTTTTATACTTTTCCTTTTCTTGTAAGACAATTCCACCACCCTTGTCAGCAGGTTTGATGACAAGAGATGTATTCGTTTTTAGTGCAGAGAGTGCCTTTTTCTCATCAAGTGAGATGTTGTAGGGTATAAAAGCCCTTTGGGTTTCCAGTCGAGTCACATCGTTAAGGACCAATTTCTCAAAGGTCAGGATTTCTCCTTGAACCATATTGGCGGAAGGCGAGAAGGTTGAAGGGGGTGTGAAAGGGGTATTGGTGTTAGTGATGGGTTTGGGGTTGAGGAGGAAATAGCTGTGCAGCTTATTTTCCTAAAAAATCTGAGAAGTTCAGTTTGTACGTCCAGAAAGTTGGGCCGGACTGTGGGCACAAACGAGAGGCCTTTATTTAATAAGGACTGTTTGCAACTAGAGAGTTGATGACTGGTTAGGTTAAAAATAGGAAGCGTAGAACTGGATGAAGTTTCTACATTGTTTGTTACCATTGGTAGCATAGAACTAGATGAAGTTTCTGTTACCATTGGTAGTGCTGGCGACGTGTGTAGCGATTGCCTGGAGGATTTGGCCACCATTGTTGCTGCTTTAATTTCCCTCTCTTTGGAGGTTCTGTTTGACCCCGACCTAAAAAAGGTATCCTGTTTGAAGTGCTAGGACCGTCTCCCTGGTCTGAACTATCCGAGGATTCAGCCAATGTGTCTGAGAATCCGACTAGATTTTGGCGTTTGTTAAACCGGCCCCAGGGTCGTTGAGTTTGGGGAGCACTGTATGACCTATTTGTGTAAAAGTCTTTGGCCAAATAGGGGTATGCCCGTTCCTGGGTAAATGCTTTAATATCTTTCCTCACTTTATTAGACTTTTTATTTTGTTCCAATCTATGGAACTCATCTATGGTATTTTGTACCTGTTCCAAAAGCTTCTTGCCCTCACTAGTCGGGCTGTTGTCCTTAATCTGTTTTCCCAAGTCAGTTATTTCATCGGTCAGTTTTTTGAGTTCCTCAGTGGCTATATCGATGCCAAGCACCATCCAGTGTCTGGAGCAAGTGGTACCGATATAGCTAAACCCTGTGATGTTCTTCGGGTTATCTGTAAATAACCCCGGGATATTGCGGACTTGCAGTCCCGTTGGGATTATGTTAGGCTTTAAATATTCGGTCAGCATGCGTATCATTAATTGTAGACACACAAATTTCTTTTTGCTTCTTTCTAGCTGTTCCCCTAGGGATGTGCTCTGATCTCCAGGTGTGAACAAAGCGATACCAGGTGTGTCAGTAGATTCAGAGAGCAAGGAGGGGCCCTCTAGGATCTTTTTAATGTAATCGTCAGAGTAAAGGGGTGTGTGGTCAGACATGCCCAGCAAGGAAGGAGAATGTGCACAAAAGTCGGGGGTGGGTTAGGGTAGGTAGGACGGGAAACGTACCCACTTGCAAGGAAGGGGATGGGGTGCAAAACCCTTGCAATCAACTGATTGCGCTACATAATGTTTAGAGAAACAAGGGAACCCAATAGGCAATTGGTCAGGGACCTTGGGTGCGTATATAAATTCTAAAGACAGAGGTCCCTAGACAATCAGAATATTATTAATAGTAAATATAGACTCGATCAGCGCTATATTCCTTGTCCAGCCAGACAGAATTTTAATATTCAATAAATGTATGACATAAAGTACAAAAGAAATTCAAGTGGGACACAACCGGCGTCCTACTAACATAAATAAACAAAACAACAGTAAGGGAAGGGTTCAGGCAAGGGGGACGTGTCTGCATGGAGTTAGGAAGATACAGCAGACTTTAGTAATGTGGAGACACCATTACACAATTGACTTCACAATATATTATATGCATATGGTGTACATTGTGTCAACGGCGTTTCGATCCCTTAGAGAATTAGGGGATCATCATCAGGACATTTAAGTAGTCATGCCTGTGTACATATAGCAATTGTTGCTATAATTTGCGCAAACCATGGAAGTAATAAGAGGTTAGGGGGAGAAAAAGAGAAAGGACATACAATTACAGAGGGCATTGGGCGGACCATACAATTATTGTGAACGATGTGTAGTGAAGAGTTATAAAAAGGGGGGGCGGCGGGGGCGAGTGGATAATTGGCCATGTGGAAGGGTTGATTACAGAAAATGGTGATTGAAAGGGACAGGGTAGAGCCACCGGGACCTCGCGACACGGACTGGAACCGAGATCCACTCGGTAAGTTGTCCCGCCACTGCCTCTTACTTGCATCTTTATCCTTACCCTGCCGCATTACTAACTTCAGCCCCCATCCCTTAGGGTTGTCCACATCGAAGACAGCGACCGCTGCCCCAATTGAAGTACCGCCTACCTAACTGAACCGGTAAGCTTGCGTCCCTCATTTACTTATGACCGGCCTAGACTGCTAACCCGCCCATCAGGCCACGGTCACTTCACTCGCCCTAATACTGCGCATTTCCCCATAGATCCCCATTGAGGGAATCCAGCGATCCCGGCGCCTAATGCTACTATCATCTCCTATGGTAATCAGGCCTCTCGGCCCATTCTGTGAGTTTGCCACATCATTCTAGCGGCAGTTTCACCTTTAATGCCTTGTTATTTTAGGTATTCACACAGCACATGAGGCACTTAGTTTGATTTCATCAGAGCCTCGCATAGCTACCACGCGCTGCAAATACCTTGCCGCGATTCCGGTCTCTTGTTGAATACGATCAGCGCCCCGCATACCGGCTTCCACCTGGTAAGCCACTACGGCAGCACTACCCTTGCTTAACTGAACAGTGACATCACCAGCACCATCGTTCTTAGTGATTGGAAGCACGGCCAAATCTTGTTCTACTCACCCTTCACCACAGCGAAACCATTTGCTTCTTGGCTCCCCCCTGTCCCTTTCAATCGCCATTTTCTGTAATCAACCCTTCCACACGGCCAATTAGCCACTCGCGCCCCAACGCCCCCCCCTTTTTATAACTCTTCACTACATATCGCTCACAATAATTGTATGGTCCGCCCAATGCCCTCTGTAATCGTATGTCCTTTCTCTTTTTCTCCCCCTAACCTCTTATTACTTCCATGGTTTGCGCAAATTATAGCAACAATTGCTATATCTACACAGGCGTGACTACTTAAATGTCCTGATGATGATCCCCCTAATTCTCTAAGGGATCGAAACGCCGTCGACACAATGTACACCATATGCATATAATATATTGTGAAGTCAATTGTGTAATGGTGTCTCCACGTTACTAAAGTCTGCTGTATCTTCCTAACTCCATGCAGACACGTCCCCCTTGCCTGAACCCTTCCCTTACTGTTGTTTTGTTTATTTATGTTAGTAGGATGCCGGTTGTGTCCCACTTGAATTTCTTTTGTACTTTATGTCATACATTTATTGAATATTAAAATTCTGTCCGGCTGGACAAGGAATATAGCGCTGATCGAGTCTATATTTACCATTAATAATATTCTGATTGTCTAGGGACCTCTGTCTTTAAAATTTATATACGCACCCAAGGTCCCTGACCAATTGCCTATTGGGTTCCCTTGTTTCTCTAAACATCAATAATTTCATTGCAAATGTTGCTGTGACATTAACAATGTTGTCATAGAAGATTTCATGAATGTTGTAATATGTGGGGTAATTAGCAGTACATGGCGAGGGCATGAATTATAGTTACCATAGGGCAGGTGTTTTAGTTACAAGAGTTAACTATAACTGGCGAATTTCAGATGTTTTGTATATCTAAAATGTTGCGTTGTCACTGAAATTCTCACCTAACTATAATGTTACTTTAACCTTTGTTTCTTCAGTGAATTATTAGTTTTTTTGTGTAAAGTAATATTTTGTTACTGTACGTAACCAAACCTCGCCACACATGGCCTTTGGCTGTGTGCGGCAGGGGATTGGCCACAGGGCCTGGCCTACAGCCATGCCCTCAGGCCAACTCTTCTGCAGGCAGCCAATCCCATGTTATGCACAGCCTTCGGTCATGTGCAGTCTGGCATTGACTGCAGGGCCTGGCTGGCAGCCAGGCCTTGTGTACAAACCCTCACGAGGCAACCAGCCTCACGGTGCACATGGCCTTTGGCCGTATGCAGCAGAATGTTGGCTACAGTTTCTGACCTGCCACCAGGCCCTGCATACAATCCTCCGCAGGCAGCCCACCCCACTGTATGCACGGCCTTTGAGCATGCTCATTGTGAGGTTGGGCACAGGGCTTGGCCTGTGGCCACCTACTGTTTACAACCCCTTGCAGGCAGACATCTCCATATAGCACATAACCTTCAGCCATGTGCAGTCCTTGCGTCCAAACCCCAGAGGCAGCCAACCCCATTAGGCACACGGACGTTGGTAGCGCACAGTAGGGGGTTGGCCAAACACTGCTGGAAGGCAACCTCTCTGTGCCAAAAATGACCCTGAGGACCCCATTTTCCAGGGCCATGTGATATTAAAATGTGGATGGGACAGCACGGCTCCCCTCCCCGATACCAGCTCCTCTGTGAATCTGCAACCCTCAAATGTCTGGTTTTCTAGCAGAGGTTTTAACCATAGGATTAGCACAGTGTCATCCATGCTGAGCTAGAAAGGGACAAAGTATTTTGCTATTTCTGCAGCAAAGTCTTTAGGCATAGGACTAGCACAGTGCCATCCAGGCCAAACAGTAAAATGACAAAAACCTTTTACCACTCCAGGCACAGTATAACAGCTTTGGATTAGTAAAATCCAAAGCCACCCTGGAATCAATAAAAGCAACCCTGACATGTGTTTTGCTATCATTATAGCTGTTCAGAGAGGTTTAGCATTTTCCAGGCACTTTTTACAGCTCTGCATGGATAGCACTGTGCTAATACTATTCTTAAAGACTTTTCTGTAGAAATGCAAAAGGCTTTGCCCTTTCTAGCATGGCGTGGATGACACTGTGCTAATCCTACACTTAACACGTTAGAAAAACAGACATTTGTGGTGAGCAGATTCAGAGTGTTGCTGGTGTGGTAGGATGCTCTATACAGGAGCTGTTCTCCAACTTAACTTGGGAACTACCCAGAGTTTTCTGCTTTTGCATAATTTATGCTGCACTCTAGCCTGAAAGGGTATTGTTTACACATACATATATATATATGAAGGTTTCTTCTATTTCTATGGTCATGTGACATGGGATGGTGCATACCCAGCAGTTTAAAAATGTTATGGCGGAATGGTTCTTTGTGTGTGAACAAGGGCACGGCTGTGCTCGAAACGCGTCACGAAGTAAGGAAATAAATTTCTACCTGCCTTCGCTATTGGGGTCTGTTTCCCTCTGTTCGCCGCTGCTGTTGCGCTGCTGTGGAGGTTCGGAGAGTGCTTGGCTGCACATATATATATATATATATATAGCAGACGCCGTTCTTCGTGGATTCCCTTCTCTGGGAAAGGATGGAACACGAACCCAATTTGGTGCATGAAATCTTTATTGTGCTCTCAACACCACTACCGCCCTGACGCGTTTCGGCCTGACACGGCCTTGATCACATGACGCGTTATGAAAGCCCTGAGTCTACATTTAAAGTGCAAAGTGCCAATCACGTGATAACAAAATACATAGACATGGAAAAAAGACACATTTGTTGATATCATTCGGTCAATTTGTCGTGCAATAAATGCCTTTCAGTATGTGCAAAAACTGCCATAAATACTTACATTATAAATAGTACATTATATTTTTGTAAAAATATATATAAATTAGCACATAGTATTGGGTTAAATCCCAATTGTTGATAAATGCCAAAAAATACCTAAAAACTTTTCCATATAAAATACATAAAAAAGTCATGTGCGCATATGTAAAAATGCATCTATTAAAATTCATAGTGCTTAAAAACATATTGATATGAAATTCATATGTTAAAAAGAACAGAATGACAGTAATTGCAACTGTGAAAGCCATAATGTTTAACAACATATTGATGTAAAATTCATATGTTGTTCAAAAAAGCGAACAAGGAAAAAGCTGATAATTTGATCTCTGTATAATACATCTATGTATCGCTAAATTCAAGTTTAACTTATTTGTGGCAATCACACATATTTGACCCAAGTGTCTTAATACTACATGTAAATCACTTAAGATATAACCACTATTCCATGTCATAATGCAGTACTAATTAACGTGTTAAAAAAGAAGTGCTACCTAGGAACAGGTCCCTGTTCCTATGAGTCAATGACAATAATTTCACAAAAACTAGAAATCAGAGTTTAAAAAAATTATTATTACCTAAAACTCTATATTCAAAAATTAAAAAAATGTTTTTTTATATTATGTTGTTAAAAACAAGCTAAAATACTTGTAAGCAGCAAGCTGAATAGAATTAATATTTGTCTCTACAAGTGTATGAAAAAAGAATTATTCATCCAGGAAAAATTAATGATTGATACATGACCTTAATTGCACCATTAGCCAACTGAGAATATTAGAATTAACCTTATGTAAATCTCATAGCCATGTATGCAAATCCTCACTTGAATTGTGCCCATTCGGGGTCTTAGTGTCTAATTCGACAATATATTGTGTTTCTAGACGTCGTAATTTTACCTCTCTATTGCCCCCCGTCTAGATGCTGGAATAGAATCAATCAAATAATATGTCAGGTGTTTGAGGTCACTGTTATGTATATCTTTAAAATGGCGAGCTACTGGATATGTTGGGTCGTTGTTGGTAATTGCTCTCATGTGTTGCAGTATGCGTTTGTGGGACTGTAACTTGGTACTGCCGACATACTGCAACCCACAAGAGCAACCCAGCACATAAACAACAAACTCTGTGCGACAAGTGAGGAATTTGGTGATCTTAAAAATTTCCTCAGAAAATGGCGTTTTATATGTAGTTTTATTCACTGCATATTTGCATGCCCGACAATTGTTACATTTGACAAATCCTTTGCGGGCAGTAAGCCAGTTTGTTGATGTTAATAACTCTGGACTACTTTTAACTAATGAATCCCGCATGGATTTGGATTTTCTAAATGTTATGCAGGGATGTTTAGGCAGTAGTTTGCCCAATACTTTTGACAATTGGCCAATTTCTGTTAACAATCTTGCGCAAAGAGTTATGTTGACGACTATAGGTAAGGATAAGCCTAGTCTCAGCTTCAGTAGTGTCAATTATTTTGGGATCCTCGAGTAGCTTTCTAACAGGTTATTTCTGTCCAAACCATTGGCTTTTTTTATAGCTATATCAATTGTCTTTACATTGTAACCACGTTCCAGAAATCTTATTTTACTCAAATACTGGGCCTCAGCAAGGTCACTTGGATTGCTGCATGCGCGACGTATCCTCAGCATCTCTCCATAAGGAATACTTTGGATAAGATGCTGAGGATGGTGACTAGTTGCATGCAGCAAGCTGTTGCCAGCAGTTGGTTTGCGGTACAATTTCGTCTCAATTTTTGATTTTTAATGTACACCTCAACATCCAAGAAGTATACATTAGTATTGCTAATATTAGCAGTGAAGTGAAGGTTGATATTATTCTGGTTGATCATATTTACAAATTCCTGGGCTGACTGCTCTGTACCATGCCACACCACAAATAAATCGTCGATGTAACGTAGCCATAATTTCACATGGCAATCTACAGTTTCCTTATGTTGTCTATTCAAAATCATTTCCTCCCACCAACCCATTAGAAGGCAGGAGTAGCTGGGGGAAAAACAAGCCCCCATAGCTACTCCTCGTATCTGTTGGAAGACATGATTTGAAAACAAAAAATAGTTGTTATTGAGACAATATGTCAGCATTGTAATCAACATTTTGTTGTGGTGACACAGCTGTAGTGATCTCGAACTGAGATAATGTTCTATGGCTCTGATTCCATCCTTGTGGTGAATGCATGTGTACAATGATGTTACATCTAAATATATTAGGAGATAACTTGAGTCCCAAGCAAATGTATTCAATATTCTCAAAAATCTCCTGAATCCTGTACAAAAGAAGGCAATTTTTTAACATACTCTTGCAAGAAAAAGTCTATATATTTGGAAGTATTTTCTAGAAGACCTCCTCTTGCAGAAATTATAGGTCTACCGGGTGGCGTTGACATATTTTTGTGCAGTTTGGGGATCAAGTAGATGACAGGCATTATCGGATACTCATTTTTCAAAAATTTTAGTTCCTGCATGCTTAACAATCCCGCACTGCGCCATACATTGAGTTTAGAATAAAAATCTTTCCAAGTCAATCTAACTTTCTGCATATCACATCTCTTATAACAGTTAATATCGTCCAGTTGTGATAATGCTTCATTCATATAATCTTGTCGAGACCAAATAACGATATTGCCTCCCTTGTCAGAATTACGGACAATTATTTGTTCATTTTTTTGTAGTTTTGCCATCAACTTGTTGTACTCATTCCGCTGGTATCTGTATTTCTTTAGTGTCCTGGCAGTTGTCAAATTGAGGCTTTTGATTTCCGTAGTTAAAAGTTCTCCAAAGATATCCAAGGAGTCTTTAGTTGTTATAGGTTGGAAAGTGGATTTCGGTTTGAAATGAGTTCTAACTGTGTCATACACATTGCCACTCGGACTTCCCACATTAGTGCCTATGACTGAACTTTCCGCTGGTTAACGATTGTAGATTTGCCAATAGGTCAGCATCCGCTGCCGTCAGTATACATGGCGGTTCCTCATTCCTAGTCTCTGCTGTTGTGGATATTGTTTTGTTACAATTCTTGGTCAAGAAAACTTTTTTGAGTTTCAGCTTGCGAATAAATTGATAGATATCAACTCGAGTTCTTGTAAAATCGAAGTTACTCTCAGGGCAATAGGAGAGTCCTAATTCCAACAATTGAGTTTCGGCCTTTGTTAGATTCATAGATGTTAAATTAACCACAGTATTCATTTTATGCTTTACTTCTGTTGCCCTCTCTTTTTGTACTGTGGTTTCTTGTTGACGTTTGCTACGTTTGCATTTGCGCCTTTCTCTTCTTTTTGCGTTGCGTTTTGTCTTGCTGTGACACCTGCTTGCGTGGTCTCAGAGTTTGCTTTCTGTCCTGTCTTAGACAATTCACTTCCTCTGCTAGTGAGAATTTGTGAAACCCCAATCGCGATGACATCATTGCTTGGTCAGTTTCCACCTCACTATCCACCGCAGAACTAACATCAGAGGCCGAGGTCGATAAAACTGTTGCCTCCATCACGCCCTGTTGGGCATTCTCACGTTGAATAACTTGTTTAGAGATTTTGAGTGCCTCATATCTTTTAGCAAATGTGAAAACTTGGCCCTGCTCGTAATCTTGTTTATCGCGCTGAAATTTGTAAGTTTTTCGTTTTTTTATAATTTCTTCTTCCTTGGCCAATCTAACAATCATTTCATCTCGATATTTATTTATAATGGGTGTGACCTCTAATTGCATAATCTCACTGTTTAATTCATCAACTTGCTCCTGCAGTTTGATACGGTCGCTCTCAGCGTATTTAACAAGTATTTCTACAAGTCGTCTTGACGATTCCAGGTTACACTCAGCCCAGTCACGTAGCATTAATGGATCCAGATTTTCGTAACTGGGAGCAATCATGATACGTAGCCCTCTAGGAATACGTCCAACCTGTAAATAGCGGCCCAGTGACTTGTGCTCCCACCACTTCGATTGTTCCATACGCATTAATTTTTCCAATTTTTTAAACATTTCTCTCACACTTGTATTGCCCCCTTGTAACGGGCCACTCGGTCCCGGTATTTGCTGCAATGTATTGGGGGCATCATCAAACATCATTTCAGCCGCCGCCTCTCGGCTACGTAACATGTCAGCGGTCATGGCGAGTAAAGCGCAATGTACTTGTCTGGTTAGGTTAACACTTAGCAACACGGTGTAATTCCTGTGCTAGTATTACCGCACACCTCCAAAACCGGACAGTTCTCCAAAGTGTTCCTACCTTGTTCCTTTGGTATTCGATCCTCGGGTCCTCCGACGCGAATCACGCTACCACTGTGGAGGTAGAAACCGTTTCTGGATATCCGGGGCTGGTGACTTTTTCATCCGAGACTGCATACAAAATCTGGCGTGGAACACCAGACCAGGTTTCCTGTCACTCCGCCCATGTATATATATATTATAGACTGGCGGTCGCCAGTAGATAGTTATAGTTAGGACCTATTTTCCATAGGAAATCTGCAACATTCTATTTGAAATAACTCTTGCGCCGGTTGACGAATCTTCGCGAAATTTTCAAACTTTGTGGCCCGCTCCGCTCCTACCCTGAAAGTCTCGGGGTGATTCGTCAAGCGGGAGCTGAGAAAAAGGGGGTCCCAAAACGTGTTTTCCCATTCATTTTCCCATAGGAAACTTTAGCCACGGCTACAGCTCGAACTGCTGAACGGAATTACACCAAATTTGGCAAAGAGGTAGATCTTGGTTCAGAAAGAACCCTTTTGTTAAATGGTGTAAATTCGTTCAGTAGTTCCTGAGAAAATCAAAAGGAAAATCACATATATATCTATGGCCACGTCGGATTCGCGCACCCTGAGCGCACCCTGCGCGCACCCTCCCGATCACGAGCTGCATGCTAATTGGCTTTCAAGTGGCTGTCAACACTCCAAATCAGGAAGTGTTTGCAGCCATTTTGTCCCTCGGTAGAACCGAGGCACAAGAAACAAGTGCGCAAAACGCACAAAGGGGGCAGGGTAGAAACACCCTGACCCCCTAGGTCTGCTCAGGGGGTCCCACAAGGAACCCCTGGGCAGAAAAAAGCAAATAAAAAAAAGAAAAGGACCAGCATCGTGCCGGAGGCCCCGCCCCCTCCCTGCAGCAGTCTGCAAACGCGCCCCCTGGCGCGTTTTAAGAAGGGGAAGTAATTCCCCTTGAATACTGGGGGTCCCTGGGGGCCAACTAGCCCACCAGGAACCTCTGGTATGCACCAGGGGCTGCGTTGCAGAGAGGTGTACAGAGGCCACGCCCCTTTTTACACCTCTCTGCAACGCAGCTCTGTGGCGCTTTTTGGAGGTACATGGTGGGCTAGTTGGACTCTAGGGACCCTCAGTATTCAAGGGGACTTAATCCCCCAACTTAAAAAGCGCCACGGGCGCGTTTGCACAGTGGTGAAGGGAGGGGGCGTGGCTTCAGGTGACATGTGTGCAAACAGGCCCCGTGGCGCGTTTTAAGATGGGGAATTAAATCCTCTTCAATCCTGAGGGTCCCTGAGGCCAACTAGCCCACCAGGTACCTCCAGTAAGCACCACGGAGCTGCGTTGCAGAGTGTTGTAAAAAGGGGCGTGGCCTCTGAACACCTCTCTGCAACACAGCTCTCTGGCGCATACTGGAGGTATCTGGTGGGCCAGTTGGCCCCTAGGGACCCTCGGTATTGAGGACAAATTAATTCTCTAACTTAAAATGCACCACAGGGCGTGTTTGCAGACATGTCACTTCAGGCCCCACCCCCTTCCTTCACCATTGTGCAAATATTCCAGCCGAACTACGAATTCCGATTTACTCACCTGTTATCAGGAGAGACCTCAGTGCTGCATCTTTGAGCCCAGCACTGATCCTGAAAAGTAATTTTAACCGTACTTACCAGTAACTTGAATTTCCTTCCATAGGCTAACATTGACTGGTTTCACTTGGAAATTCTTCTAAGTGTGGAGTTTTGGAACTTTATAATATTCCTCTAAAATCAGCCGAACTACGAATTCTGATTTACTCACCTGTTATCAGGAGAGACCTCAGTGCTGCATCTTTGAGCCCAGTACTGATCCTGAAAAGTAATTTTAACCGTACTTACCAGTAACTTGAATTTCCTTCCATAGGATATCATTGCCTGCTTTTTGCTGAAAAAGTTTCCAAGTATCGATTTTTGAAACATACAAATATTCCTCTAAAATCAGCCGAACTACGAATTCCGATTTACTCACAGGTTATCAGGAGAGACCTCAGTGCTGCATCTTTGAGCCCAGTACTGATCCTGAAAAGTAATTTTAACCGTACTTACCAGTAACTTGAATTTCCTTCCATAGGCTAACATTGACTGGTTTCACTTGGAAATTCTTCTAAGTGTGGAGTTTTGGAACTTTATAATATTCCTCTAAAATCAGCTGAACTACGAATTCCGATTTACTCACCTGTTATCAGGAGAGAACCCAGTGCTGCATCGTTTAGCCCAGCACTGACCCTGAAAAGTAATTCTAACCGTACTTACCAGTAACTTGTATTTCCTTCCATTGGAATCCATTGTCTGGTTTTCAGCAGAAAAGTTTCAAAGTGTCGATTTTTACAAACTACAAATATTCCTTAAAAATCGCCTGTATGACTTAAACGCATTCTTTCAACTGTTTACAGGAGATGCACCAGTGCTGGATCCAGGATCCACCACTGAGTAAGAAAAAGTAACGATAACACTACTTACCTGCTAAGTGAATTTCCTCCCATAGGATAACATTGGTGATTCTATGTGAAAAAGTTTCTGTGTCAACTTTTAAAATACAATAATATTCCTTAAAAATCACTACTGTAACCAAAACGCTTTTACTCAACTGTTTACAGGAGATGTCCCAGGACTGAATCTAGGATCCAGTCCTGTGGTTAGAAAAGTAATCCATAAAGTAACTAATTGCATTTAACTAGAAATTCACATTGAGCTCAATGTTGCATTGTGTTTGAAATTGTGTTGCCCATTGCAACAACTGTAACTACTGTACTTAAAAGTCTATTGCCTATTTGCAAAGTATTTAAACTAAAGTAATTCATTCTGAGAAAGTATATTTTGTAATGTAATGTATAATGTAATTACAATGTAATTTAAAAAATAAAATATGTAAAACTAAATAGTTTAAAAAATGTAGTAAATCAGTATCAAAAAAATAAATATAACAATTAATACATTTAAAAATTGTCATTTACAAAACCTTTGAAATTCACTGAAAAAAACCATAGGTTTCAGACAGGTTATAGTTAGGAATAAGCATTTAAAAACCTTTGAAATTCACTGAAAATACCATAGGTTTCAGGCACGTTATAGTTAGAAATTAGCATTTAAAAAACCTTACAAATTCACTGAAAAAACCATTGGTTTTAGGGACAGTTATAGTTAGTTGGACATTGCACTCGTACAAAACCCGTGAAATTCCCCCATTATAGTTAGTTCAGCTAACTATAACTCGCGCCCCCACAATGCACTGCTGATGACGTCACATATTACATCACTCATGACATGGTCAGTGACATCACTGATGACATCTATAATGACATCACTGATGACATCACTGATGACATCATCCACGTGATAATCTGATGCACTTCCTCACACCCTAATATAACCTTTGATACACCCACTCTAAATTACAGACTGCCATTCGCAAAACCATAGACACTCCAACACCAATAACTACATACCCACTCACTGATTCTTAGGTCTGCACACACATGCACTCACTCACCCGTACAGTCACTCATACTTACGGTCACTCAGTACAGGACTATCATATGCACTCACACTCCTATATAGACACTCAAACACCGCCACTCATCCATAGAGGTACTCACACACCTAGTCAGTCATGCAAATAATTAAACTCACCTATACAATTATACACACACCAGCTCACTTACTCATACAAATACTAGCACATTCTTACGCTCTTATACAATCACTGATACAAGCACACACTCATCCATACAGTCACTCTCACAATCACACACTCTCGCTTATAGCTATTTATATACTCCAACACACATATATACTGCCTTTCACATATGTAGTTACTCACACATGTACCACTGGGACATACATTCACTCACTAACACACTCTTACACACACTTACTCACCCATACAGTCTATCACAGATGCACTCTTGAAACCATCCACCCAGTGAATCACCCACTCACACATCTATGCGCAGAGTCGCACACACCCACCCACACAAACACTCAGGCACCCATACAGATACTCAGACAACCAATCAATAACTCATATAGACACTCATGTAGCTATTCACAAACCCATGCAGCCACTTACACAGCAATAGACAGACGGATACAGACATTCACCCAGTTTAGTCACTAACCCATGCATTCAGTAAGATACATTTAATCACTCACTTATAGAGTTAGTCACGCACCTACTAAATCATCCATACAGACACTTATACACCCACTCATTCTTCAATACGCCTTTCCCTATATATATTAAAAATATTTAAACTTTACAGAAACACACAGTCACTGGATGATGTCATCAGTGATGTCATTTGAGATGTCATCAGTGTTGTCATCAGTGATGTCACTGACCATGTCATGAGTGATGTAATATGTGACGTCATCAGCAGTGCATTGTAGGGCGTGAGTTATAGTTAGCTGAACTAACTATAACGGGGGAATTTCACGGGTTTTGTAACGAGTGCAATGTCCAACTAACTATAACTGTCCCTAAAACCTATGGTTTTTTCAGTGAATATATATATATATATATATGGGGGGGCTCTGGCCCGACCACGCAGCCCCAGGGACCGCCACCTCCCCAGGGCTATATCAAATTATAATACGTGGGGGGCTCCAGTCCCCCAACACAGCCTCAGGGACCGCCACCTCACCGGGGCTCTGCAGAATAAGAGAGGAGAGCCATGCGGCCCCCCTCCAGGAACTCTGCATGGCCCTGGGGACAGCCGCCCCCCAGAGACGGCTCCAGCAATATCCCCACCATTGCAAATTGCAGTTTACTATGGGATGGCGGGAGCACTGCTTCCCCCATCCCATAGCAAACAAGTGCTCTGGTTTGAACAATCGAAATTGACAGAAGCATGCACTCATCCATATAGCCACGCTCATATTCACTCATTGACGCATACAGTCACTACATACCATATCACTCACCTATACTGCCTTTCACATACCCAGTTACTCACCCATACTGACACATGCGCTCAATTACCAACACAACTATACAGACACTCACTCACCCACACAGCTTCTCAGACACGCACACAGTACCCCTTATGGCCACTGGCTCACCCACTCACTCATCGATGCAGGTATTCACACACCTCCTCACTCACACAACTAGAGAACCAGACAACCATAAAGGTTGTCAGAGAACCAGTCAATCACCCATATAGCTATTCATGTAATCACTAACACAGTCATACACCCACTTAGACATGAACTGACAGAAAGAAACACACATTCACACAACCAGTCACTCACACATACATTCACTGAGACCTCTAATCACTCTCTTATACAGACAGTCACTCACCAACTCAGTCATCCATAGTCACTCATACACCCACTGATTCACCAATACACCTTGGTATATATATTTAACACTCATAAACTTTTTTAAAACTCTGACAGTCACTGGATGATGTCATCACTGATGTCATCAATGATGTCATCAGTGATGTCACTGACCATGTCCTGAGTGATGTAATATGTGAGGTCATAAGCCGTGCATTACAGAGGCGCGAGTCACAGTTAACTCAGCTAAGTATAACAGCTGAATTTCTCTGGTTTTGTATGAGTAAAATCTGACCCTAACTATAACGCCCCTGTAACCTTTGTTTTTTTGTGAATTTGTAAGTTTTTTTAATTCTATTTGCTAACTATAACATCCCTGTAACCTTTGGTTTTTCCAGTGAATATATATACATATATATAAAAGTTAAAGTTATGTTATAGTTAGGTTAATGTAATAAGTTCTTACTTAACATTAAAAAAGTAGAAAATTCACTGAAAAAAAACAATGGTTAAACTGACGTTATAGTTAAGTGAAAATGTCAGGAAAAACATAACGTTTTAAACTTTAAAATAACACTGAACTCCACTGGTTAAAAGTTAATTGAAGTAACTATAACTCTCTCTTTTGCTCTAAACAGTGATGTCATCAATGATATAATTTCAAATGGCATTAGTGATTTTATCAAAGATGTCATAGAACATTTCAGGAATGACGTAGTCTGTCATTTCATAAGCAGTGCATGGTGAGGGCATGAGTGACATTTAATTCAGTTAATTATAACCAGTGGATTTCACCGTTTTTTGAGTTTAAAATGTTACATTTTTACTGAGATTTTCACCAAACTACAACAGTACTTTAAACTTTTTTTCTGTGAATTTATGAGTTTTTTTTAAATGAAGTATAAGTAAGGTACTATAACAATAGCCTAACTATAGCATCACTTTAACCTTTCAGTGTTAGTCTAAATTTCTGTGGGTTTTTTAATGTACATTAACAATATATAGGGGTGTCGTTTTTTATTAAGTCAGCCCTACTGGCTTTGTCAAAGGGTCAGCCCACCAAAATCTAAAAGGCAGGCTTATATGCTTTTTCTGGGGGTCAGCAAATCAACATATATAAATCAGACCTTTTATATTTGTCATTAAATCAGTAAAATAATTTATCAATAACTAACTAAATGTATTCCAATGTACATTCATAACATAACATGTGTATTTGTAAAGCGCACATTCACCCGTAGGCATCTTGCCGCTGAATAACAGATGTTATATTGTGACCAAACTTAATGGTACTCATTTTATCGACCTCAGATGTTTGAAAGGCTGAGTGGACCCACCTGGATTTGAACCTCTGACCATGAGGTCAAACACAGGCCCCTTGCTGTGGATGCATTAGTTCACTGAGCCGCCAGACCCTGACAATGATTAACAATATTTGTTCTTTGAAAAATATTTTAAATGAGCCATTTTTGCTCAAAACAGCCATAAACATGTATATGAATCTCTTTAACGCTCTTCAGGCCACAAAATGCAGACATAGACTCAACTACAAGGGGTCTCTGCACTCCAGCTGAAGAGCATACAGGTCCAGCTTGGGGTGCTTTAAAAAGTATGCTAAGCTCTCAGGGGGTCATGTATACAGTGACCCAGTACTTCATTTTTAAAAAATGTTTTTTGGGTGGCTGCTACACTCCCTACAGCCCCCCAATACATTAAAAAAAATATTGGTGGTGTCACTACAATATCTGAGCATCAGGTTAAAATGTAATTTGCCCAAAGATGTTTTTGCATCCAATATTACTGATTTCATGTTTTCACTAGTTCCTGAGACTAAATAACTGCTGAGAAAAGCAAAAAAAGTTAGAAAAGCCAATTGGTCAAGCTGTATGTTAGGGGCAAGTGTTCAGTAATAGCTGGGCAACTTAGCCAAAATAAAGTAACAACCTGGTTAACAATAGTATAGAAGCTGACAGCAAGGTCCCTTTGCTGGGCAAACTGAGAGCTAAAAAAAGATTGCATGAAAAGGAATAAAAAAATTAAGTTTGCATTGTAAATAGTTAACTATAAGGGACTACACAGCAAAATACCCAGTAGTAGATACTTTTGACAAAGGGCAAGGATTTTTCATTGCATCTTAAAGAGAGAATTATTGGACATGTTATTTCTTTATGAATGAAGATGTGCATCCAACACATATTATTTTGAGAGCCAAATAGAACAAATAAGCATGTGAGGGTGATCAATGAATAGCTCTGTGCAGACTAAGGCATCCAAACTGATGGAACTTCCTAAACAAAGAACTCAGTAATCAGAAAATAAATGTCATCAAGGGTGTAAAGTATTTACAGCAAAAGCACACACCAGCTCTCTGTTAGAAGCTACATGGCATGTTGTATTTGCAGTGTAAAAAATGAACTACTTGACCCTCATTATTTAACCTATTGAGTGCACAAAATGAGACAATGTAAACATCCTTGAAATTCCACGAGCCTGATGAATAGCCCATCCAAGCGATGGCAAAGCGTGAAAATAAAATGAAAAACCATGGTTAAAGGAGGCTGACTCAAAGCCAAATTATTTCTGTGCTTCTGCTTAATTGTCCTGTCTGTAGCCAGACCTACATAGTTATGGGAGAAATGCTTCAATAAATCTCAGCAAAGGCTGCATTACAATCCATTGTTTTTGTTCTCTGTGCTACTTCAGACATAGACAACCTTATGAAAGAGAAATTACCAGTGACTGAGTTTTTATTCCAGTATTTAAAATTTCATTTTTTGTTTTTCTCGGTTAGATGTCCCAAGTGTCCGTTTACCCAGATGTGTGTCTCATGTATGATATGCCACAGAACTTAAGCTGCACATATATGATGATTTCAAACATGGTCAAAACCGGTCTGGGTTTGCTTGCAGTCCTTTTCAGAAAAGATGTGGGCAGACAGTTCAGCTAGAGCAAACTCTGGGCTGATTTGCATAATGTTGCTATTGGTCTTGAAAGCCATAGTGAGCAAGAAAAGAAGAAATGGAATGCAGCCCTGAATAAAAACCTGTAGCTGAGAACAATTTACGTACACCGTCCCTCACTTTTTTTTTAAATTTAACATACTCATTGACTAATTTAAATTCTAGGGGAGAAATTGCTAATGGCTGATGTGAAAATATAATAAAACTATGTAATACTATCCCAGTATTAACCTTTCTGGTGTTACAAATGAGGTGTCATGTGCAGTACTTTATTACCAAACAAAAGTTACCTCCTATTTACTATAGTTTTTTAAATTCAGTTAGTGCTAGCATTCTCCTGCTGGTAATAGAAATGTTTTTGCTTATGTGATGCACTTTCCTGTAATACTGATGCTGTAAATCCACACCACCATACATTTATTTCCACCATGAATTACATGTATATGAATGGGGAAAATGAAATTCAGGTTAACACTCATTGTTCTTTTTAAACAATGTTTATACCCAAAAAAGATCACTAGAAGAAAAGATATGGAAAATAGAGTTAACCATGTATGTATAGAACATAATGTCGGAAATGATTGTATGATGGAACCCCACAGGCATTTACCCCGCACACCTTTACAATACTCTCAGTACCCCGCAACTTGCTTTAGGGGGCACTGGATTTTGGAACAGTGTCAATTACTATTCCAACTGCAGTCTACGCAACAGTAGGGAAGGTGTTGGACTTAAAAATCCAACACTAGTCCAACAACGCGCCCCCTGCAGCAAGTCGTTGTAACGATCTGCGTGCTAAAGTAAAGCATGGTAACGTCGCATGCAGGGTACCAACCTCATTGTAAAGGCTGGTTGTTGTAAAAACAGTCAGGTAAATGATGCTTTTCTGTTTGAAATATTTGTGTTTTATCTTTTTTCACAAAGGTGTGGGAGTAAATCATCATAAATTAGCATAGATACCCTGCCCACTCTACTCTGTGACTCTACACACTATTTGATCATTACACAAATAAAATGTGCAATTGTTTGAGCTACCCAAATAAGTAGGGAGGTGTGATTTCTCCGTACCAGATTGTTCCTTATTTTAAGCAGTTATTGTTTTGATGGACCATATTCTCAATCTTATTATTTTTTTTACTGTGTCTTGCTTTGGCACATGTTTCTTCTTTGGCATGTGTTGTTGAGACAAGTCAATTATTCCTGAGTCTTCATCATATATTTATTCTTCTTGATCTGTGATGTGCAACCAACTGAAATGGCAGTATCTTGAACTATTTCTTCTCTCAGGACACACATCCAGATTCAGCTGCTTCAACACAAACAGGAAATCAAACCAACAGATCCAAACATCACAGCAGGTCAGGTTGCAAATATTGTGCCATGATCATCTCCCTTTGTCCGACCCCCCCCCCCGGGTCTACAGTAGTTGGCACCGCATGGTCCATGCCTGCTCTGAGACTCTCTGATGGGACACAGTTGGACTACAGGATGGCCTCACTCACCTGCCTGCCACTACCTACATTGCCATACTTTCTCACCAGCATCTGATACTATAGTCTCCTTGGCAGAAATACTCATAATTTCACTTCCCACTCTTTGCTACAGGGGTAGACCTGGCAGCCTAACTGAGGCAATGCATGTGTATTGGAAACTACTGATGTGAGGTGCAAGTAATCTGTGGCAGCAAGTAGGAGTGGGTCCGTGGAATATAAGTTGCAGAAAGTTCAGTCCAGTCCTGCCCAAGAGAGAAGCAGCCACTGCAGGCCAACACAGCAAAGCACACAGCAAAGTGGTAGTTCCTCTTAACATCTTCTCCAACTCTTCTTCTTTGCAGGTTCCTTGGACCACAGGAGTTCTAAAGTTCTGGGTTCAGGGCCCCAATATTTATACTACCTTTCCCTTTGACATTTTAGACAGAAAGTCTTTGAGTTCAAAGGAACACAGGATGGGTAAGTAAGAAAATGTCCACTTTCTAAAAGTGGCAGTTTCAAACACACCATTTAAAAACCACCTTTACTAAAAGATGTGTTATCAAATTTTAAGTTCTGAGAGCCTAAACTCCATTTCTCGAACTTGTCCCAATAGAAAGTTACACTTGTAAGATGCTAGAAGGTACCTCCCATGTTAACCTATGGGACAGATAGCTTTTCAAAAGTGAAAAGCAAAATGCACAGTATTTCACTATCAGGCAGCAGCGGTTTCTTCAATTAGGCGGGGTGTTTTGCCCCCCGCCAACTTCAAGCTGCACAGAAAAACATAAAATGGCCATGAAAAGATTTCATTGCAATTTAATTTTTTACTGTGGTGCGCGCTGTAGTAGTCAGCCTGCCCCCAACCCAGAGACATATGGGGTGTGTCCTCTACTGCCGATTGGCAGCAGAGGACAGAAGCAGTGGCAGGCTGAATGCTCCGAAGTGCGCATATCACTTTGGACGGCTGTCTTGCACCGTCCAAAGTGACATGTGCACTTTGAAGCTCTCCACCTAGCTGTCATAAACAGCTGGGAGGAGACCAAGCACAGGCCTAAAGGACCAGAAGGAGCGTCCAGCCAGGACACTCTATCTAATCCTGGTGCTGCAGAGCAGCGCCATGATTGGTTAAGCAAGTTGGCTGGTAACGTGCTGCAGGAAAGAGGAAAATCGGGTCCGGAGTGAGGAGGGTGGTCAGGTAAATGGCTTTTTCCTTTCATTTTATTTTTGTTATGTATATTTATATATTGCTATGCATATTTTGTGTGTAGTGTGTGGTGTATGTTCCAGCAGCGGTTTACTGCACCCAGCCCATGGGGTTACCTTAGGGGTGCATTATATGTAAGAAAAGGGAAGGTTATAGCCAGGCAAGTGTGTGCACTTGCCAGGTTGACATGGCCGTAAAAACTATGTGAAGACACTGCCGTGGCAGGTCTGAGACACCTTTGAAAGACTACTTGTGTGGGTGGCACAACCAGTGCTGCAAGCCCACTAGTAGCATTTTATTTACAGGCAGTGTGCACACATAGTGAACTGTACTAGGGACTTACTGGTAAATCAAATATCCCAATCATGGAAAACTAATCATAACACAATTTACAGTAGGAGCACTTGCACTTTGGCATTGAATAGCAATGAAAAAGTGCACATAGACAGTAAACCAGCAAAAATGATGTCCAGCATAAAAACAAAAACAGGAGGTCAGAAGGCAAAAAGACAGGGAAAACACACCAAAAGATGCCAGGTCTGACAGGTACCAATTTCACATACAAGTATATGACACCCCTGTGGGAGGAGTGTGGTGTATCCTACAAGTTCACCACACACCACTAATTACTACCCCCAAGGTAATGGTTTGTTGGAGAGATTCAACCAAACCCTTAAGGGCATGATCAAGTGTCTGACCGATGAACCCATGAGGCGTAAGTGGGACATCCTCTTACCAAGCCTTCTCTTTGCTTACATGGAGGTACCGCAGAAGTCATTAGGGTTCAGTCCCTTTGAGTTACTGTATGGGCACCCTGTGAGAAGACCTCTCAGACTGATGAAAGAAGGCTGGGAAACAGCTCCCAGGAAAACTCCCTAGGATATATATAGCTACATGCTGGCCTTAATAAACCAGACTGTGTGCTTCAGGAAACTTGCTCAGGCAAACCTAGAAGCCAGCCAGGAAGAGATAAAACATTGGTACAGCCAGAATGCCACTCTAGTAGAGTTTCAACCTGGCCAGAAAGTGTGGGTCATGGCCCCAGTAGAGCCTTGTGCTCTTCAGGACATGTGGACTGAGCATTTTGAGGTGGTAGAATGCAAGAGTGATGTCACCTACCTATGGAACTTGTCTTCTCCAAGGGACCCTTTGAGGGTCCTACATGTGAACTGCCTCAACCCTCACTTTCAGAGGTGTGAAGTAAGCATGCTCTTGGTGACAGATGATGGGGTGGAAGAGGAGGGTGAAACTCTCCCTGGCCTTCTGTCTGCCAAGGAGCACGATGGGTCCATGTTAGGTGTGAACCTCTCCCCTACACTGACCCCAGAGCAGCAGAGTAACTGTCACCAGCTGTTAGGGCAGTTTGCCATGCTGTTCTCCCTGACCCCTTGTGTCACCCACTGCTGTACACATGATTTGGACACTGGGGACAGTCCTCCTGTGGATCACAAATTTACAGGCTGACTGACAGGGTCAAAGACAGCATCAAAGAAGAGGTTTTTAAGATGTTGGTGTTAGGGGTGATAGAGCCCTCCAACAGTCCTTGGGATAGCCCTGTGGTCTTGGTCCCAAAGACCTCTCTGGAACTTTGGTTCTGTGTGGACTACCGTGGACTCAACGCTGTCACCAGGACTGACGAACACTCCATCCCCAGAACTGATGAGCTCATAGATCAGCTGGGAGCTGCCAAGTTCCTCGGTACGTTTGATTTAACATCTGGGTACTGGCAGATTGTCTTGGCCAATGAGGCCAAGGAGAGGTCTGCATTCTCAACACCAGAAGGGCACTACCGGTTCCGGGTGATACCCTTTGAGTGGTAGAATGCCCCTGCCAGGTTTCAGAGGTTGGTCAACCAGGTGGTGCTGCACTGGAGGATTTCAGTGCCACCTACCTGGATGACATTGCAGTGTTCAGTTCCAGCTGGGAAGATCACTTGCACAACCTCTGGGAAGTGTTGAAAGCTCTGCAGAAGGCAGGCCTCACGATCAAGGCCAGTAAGTTCTAGATCAGGCAGGGGTCTGTGGTGTACTTAGTGCACCAGGTAGGAAGCAGCCAGGTGGCGCCCCAACAACCTAAGATTGACACCGTTCTGGCTTGGGAGCCCCCAAGACCCAGACAGAGGTGAGAGCCTTTTTAGGTCTCACCAGTTAGTATACAAGATTTGTCAAGGGCTATGGCACCAGTGCTTCCCCCTTGACTGAGCTTACTTCCAGGAAGCAGCCAAGAAAAGTGATCTGTACTGTTGCCTCTCAGACTGCTTTTGATGCCCTGAAGGCAGCCATGTGCACAGCGCCCGTGCTGAAGGCACCCGACTTCTCCAAAGAATTTGTTGTGAAGACAGATGCTTCAGAGCATGGTGTGGGAGCGTTGGTCTCACAACTGAATATAGAGGGCCTAGACCAGCCTATTGTCTTCCTTAGCAGCGGACTACTCCGCAGGGAACAGAGGTGGAGTGCAATTCAGCGAGAAGCTTTTGTAGTGGTCGGGGCACGGCAGAAGCTAAGACCCTACTTGTTTGGGACTCACTTCTGAGAATGGACAAACCACAGGCCCCTAAGATGGTTAATGCAGATGAGGGGTGAAAACCCAAAATTGTTGAGGTGGTCCATCTCCCTACAAGGAATGGACTTTACGGTAGAACACCGCCTTGGCACAGAACACGCCAATGCTGATGGTCTGTCCAGGTTCTTCTGCCTTAGTGAAGAGACCTACAAGGTGGGTGGGTAGTTCTCCATACTTTCAGCTGGAAGGGACACATGTTAGACCTGGCATCTTTTGAAGTGTTTCCCCTGTCTTTTTGCCCTCTGACCTCCTGTTTTTGATGGTATGCTGGACTTCGTTTTTGCTGATTTAATGTCTAGGCCTGGGCGTAGTTCGTGGAGTTTTGCTATGCGGAACTCCGCGAAGTTACAAAAAAACTCTGCGAAGTTCCGCGAGTGCAGTGCGAACTGCAGTTTTTGCTGGTATTCCTGCTGCTCGGGTAGAAATTCTACCCGAGCTGCAGGTCTCACTCCCGAACTGACCGTTCGCGATCGCGAGCGGGGAAATAAACTCTGCTGCACATCGCGGAGCGGAGTTTTCTGCACTCCGCGAGCTCCGCGGAGTGCGGAGTGCAGAAAACTCAGCAAACTCCGCGAACGGAGCGAAGTTCACTGCCCAGGCCTATTAATGTCTCTGCACACTTAATCACCGCTATTCATGGCTAAAGTGCAAGTACTCCTACTGTAAATTGTGTTATGATTGGCTCTCCATGATTGGTATGTTTTATTTACTAGTAAGTCCCTAGTATAGTGCACTATGTGTGCCCAGGGCCTGTAAATCAAATGCTACTAGTGTATCTACAGCACTGGTTGTGCCACCCACACAAGTAGCCTTTCAAATGTGTCTCAGACCGGCCACTGCAGTATATGTGCGCAGTTTTAACTGCCCTGTCAACTTGGCAAGTGCACCCACTTACCAGGCCCTAACCTTCTCTTTTCTTACATATAAGTCACCCCTACGGGAGGCCCAAGGAAGCCCTGTGGGCAGGGTGCAGTGTATGTGAAAGGTAGGACATGTTGTAGTGTGTTTTACATTTCCTGATAGTAAAATACTGTGCATTTCATTTTTCACTATTGAAAAGCTGTCTGTCCCACAGGTTAACATGGGAGCTTCCTTGTTACATCTTACAAGTGTAACTTTCTTTGGGACATGAAAAAGAAATAGAGTTTAGGTTCTCTGAACTCAGAATTTAATAACACACCTTTTAGTAAAGGTTTTTTTTTAAATTGTGTGTTTGAAAATGCCATTTTCAGAAAGTGGGCATTTTCTTACTTAACCATCCTGTGTGCCTCTGTCTGTTTGTGTATTCACCGTCTGGTTTTGGAGTGAGAGGAGCTGGGAAGTGCATTCACTCTAGACAGTTGCAAGGGGTGTTGAAGTGTGTCCTGCCTTTCCTGAATGCCTCATAGCCAGGCTGAATAGCCCTTTCTGCATTTAGAGTGGTGAAAAAAGTTTTCACTAGCACCTAAATAGGCTGTGTCTGCTGTGCACAATGCTGTCTCCACCTCTTGTAGTGAAGCTAGCCCAGGGAGGACATAACTGGTTTCTCCTGAACTCAGAGACTTTCTGCCTGAAATTTGAAAGGCCAAAGTAGTATAAATATTTGGGCCCTGACCACAGAACTTTGGAACTCTCTTGGACTAAGGAACCTCCCAAGAAGAAGAGCTGGAGAAGCTGTTAGGAGGAACTACCACTTTGCTGTGTATTTTGCTGTGTTGGCCTGCAGTGGGTGATTCTGTCTTGAGCAGTGAAAGGACTGGACTGGACTTTCTGCAACTTATTTTCCTGAGTTTCTCCAAGGGCTTGAGGTAGAGCTTGCCCCTTGTTTAAGAATCTCAGGAACAGCAAAGACTTCAAGATCATCTGCTACCAGCACTGGGAACTGTGTGTTTTGTGCTGCAACAGAAGAAAAAGCAACCCAACACCTTTACAGCGCCACTGCCAGCACTGTGACCTGTTGGCACTGCAGAGAGCACCGCCCCGCTTCACACCGCAACCCTGGTCTCACCTCCTCCGCTGACTGATGCTGTCACTGAGCCCTTGCTTGCACCGTGACCTGAGGGCACTGCACTTCGCACAGCCTCACTTCACACTGCCGCCCTGGTATCATCGATGACGCTGCTCCATGCCGACATCGACGCCTCTGCCTGCACCTTGGCCTGGGGCATCGCTCGTAAGTTACACGGCGCACTGCCCCATCCCACACCGCAGCCTTGGTCCACTAACACCAGCGCCATTGACTCCAGATCATCTGCTGACGACAGCGCTTCAGCAATGAATACGCCGCTGCTTACACTGTGACCTGCCAGCACCACCCTGCTTTGCATTGCAGCCCTGGTCTCACTGACCCCGCTGCCTGCACCGAGACCTGAGGGCACTGCACAGCGCATCACTCCACTTCGCACTGCAGCCCCAATGCCTGTTGACACCTGTGCTCCTGACTTCAACCTCACAGAGTTTGATCTTCAAAGCATGTGACTTCAAAGGTCCCATGACTCCTTCACTGAGCTCCAGGACCAACTCCTGCCTACGGCCCATCTTTGGAGCTCATCGCAAGGTGCCTGACGCCCTGTTTTTCCAAGGTACTCTTTTGCGGGTCTTTCCAACACGTAGCTGGCTCGCTGCACTGCGGGCGTCCTGAACTGTTGGATTTGTTTGTTCATGACGCCGTGATAACCACGGATGGAGCTATCCACTTAAAAGAACTGTATCTCAAGTCTGTTTTTCCAGTATTCGGATTTTGATTACTGTATTTTGGATTTTTATTGTTATTGTCTTGTTTTACACAGATAAATATTTCTAACGCAGATATGGCGTCCTTTTGTAGTGTTTTCACTGTATTACTGTGTGTTATGTGCAAATGCTTTACCCAGTGCCTCTGAGATAAACCTGACTGCTCATGCCAAGCTACTAATGGAGTGAGCAGGGTTATTTTAGAAGTGTAATTCCCCTTATCCTGGCTAGAAAGAAGGGTCCCTACTTGGACAAGGTACATACCTTTGCCAACTAGAGACCCCCATTTCTAGCAGGTTGTGAGACCCCTACATGTCTAAGTGGCAACTATGACTTTTGCCATAATCAGCTATGGCCTCCAAGAAGAATGCTCAGAGAGGAGGTCTGACATGAAACCACCATAAATGTAGATTCCTTACTTTTCCCTCGACATCAAACTTATTTTTGGTCATTGAAACTAATGTCATGCTTTTGATGTGGTTTCTCTGCTTGGCCTCTGGCATTCACCTCTGGGTGTGGAGTAACAGCAAATCTTTCCTGTGGCTGGTTGGACAGGAAAGGTCTTAGTAATCGGGAGGCAAAAAATCATCAGTCAGGAAGGGTTGAGCAGAATTTGGTACAATGAGGTGCTTACAAAGTTCCGGGTTGCCATGACTTGGCAAAATTTCACATTCCAATGAGGGAGGTCAAAGGGCCCCCTTGTTCTTTGATGCTCTGTTTTCCCAAACTGCATCCTGCAAGTTCTCATGAGTGCTACCAGGGCATAATGCAAGTAGATCTGTAATCAGAAATTTTGCATTAAATACTGCTTGTATGTTTAGTGAATGTTGGTTTTTACAATTACCATATACATATTCTGTGTCAGAAGATGAGCAAAACAAAATATGTGTAACCTCCACACAATCAAGTGCATGTGGAAAATGTCTACACCATAAAATTTTATTTTGGTGCTTTCAAACTTTCCAACTTGGTAGGGAAGCTAGCAAAAGAAACATGGGAATTAATTTGAGACAAAATTGCCTCTAGAAAGTTCCTGAAAACCTTACATAAAGTATTTAGCAAAATTCCAACTGCAAAAGATATAGGGGCTCATTACGATGTCGGGTGGAATCACTTCGTCATGGGACCAGCCGACACCCGGTCGGCGGTCCCAACCGCCCCATTAGGATGAGACCAAACACTGTTCGGTCGCATTCCTATATTTCACCATGGGAGCATGCATTACGGTGGTAACCGGCCGTAATGCATGCTCCCATAGTGAACTGGGAGGTGCAGTTCATCCCTGCACCTTGTGGCAGGCACCTTGTGGCAGGCCGTGCACCAAAGGGGGACCTGCTGGGGGCCCACTAACACGCTTTCTGACATGGTTTCCATACAGAACAGACCGGTATGGAAACCATGTTGGAAACCGTGCATTGTAATCTTAAGGGCGGAAAGAGCCGCCACTTCAGATTACTGGCCAGCTTCCGACTGGCTGACGGGCTCTCCGAGGCTGTCGGAAGCCAGCCGGAATCACCGGCCGGTTTCCTTTCCGACAGCCTCCATCCTAATAAGGCGGTCGGAAAGGAAACCGACCGGCCCATTACGATGCGGCCCGTTGGTCGGAGCCTTTGCGGGTCGTATCGTTATCGGCCTTATAGTGTGCCTGGTAGTTACTAGAAACTAGCTAGTGTAAACTACACAGTACCTGAATATGTCTATTTGTTGCTACACTGTGCAGGGCAAGCCTGCTTGATACAGGGTCCAATTTATTAATTAAGCAGTTTGATAAACCTGTATCTGGCACATAACTCTCATCAGTTTATTCAAGCAAAGTCACCTTCTGCCTGACTATCCTTTCTCACCTTCTCCTCCCCTTGTTGAGCTTGAAGAATTTGCGTCCTTCTCACTACAGCACTCTTGTGAAATATGGCAAGGCAATTTCTGAACCATTTTAGCCTTTGCAACTGGTTACCACCTGTTTTGCACTCGTAAAAAGAAGTGTTTTTACGAATTTCCTAGTTGCAAATGCTTTGTAGATCAAAATAGCAATTTGCTATCTGGAAATCGCTTTTAGTAATTCAGTACTTCCTCATTAAAATAGGGCATAGCTATTTATTTGTTGTAGTGTACAATTTAAGAAACAATCATTTAGAGAGTCTTCGTACGTTGCAAACAGCCAATTTAGTGGTTGCTAAACAGCCTCCAACTGGTTACCAATTTGCAAACCTTTAGTAAATCAGGCACATAGGTCCATAGGTCACAAGTTCAGCATGTAAAAATAGTTAACAAATTACGGCATGAGTGGTACTGTAAATTCTCTGGTTACAGTACTGCCCATTACAGGAGACATTGTGGATGGGCTGCGAGCCTCTGCCACCACTCAAGAGGAACAAGAAAAGGGCTAACTCTTTCTTGCTGATGAAAAACGCACCATCAGCTGGGATACGACACGACCATGGGCTGTATCTTTGAAATGCGTGTAAAAGGTACGTATGTGCAAATGACTTTTGCACATATCTTAGCAGCGCCTTTTGCACCCTTCGATCTTAAGAAAAGTCCTCTTTGGTGTCCTGTATATTCTTCCTGTATGCGGTGTACTTAGCATGAGCATGTGTGCAGAATGCATGAGTGCTAATGATGATGTGGAATAGCACTAGTACAAGTTTAAACGTGCACGCTCCAATGCCTATTGCATATGTGCTAATTCAATTTGCAATAATTACGTGGCAGCCATGAAAACATTGCCCCACATCAGAAACAGCTTGTATGCATGTTGTCAAAGGGCATGTTGTTAAAGGTATGTACATTGTAAAATGGACCCTGGGTGCACCTCCACATGACAAGGCCCCAATGAGGCAATGCTTATGTTATGATGTTCTCTGTGTTTCTTTAATGGGCCCGAATGAATGTTCTTGTCTTTATCCTTGAGTGTCTGCTTACTATCTTCTCACATACTTCCCTCTTACCTTTTTGACTGATGCTTCTTTGTACCCTTGAACCTATCCTCTGCTCAAGCATTCACTGATCTTCTGGGCACTATGTCAAGAAAATCGCCAACATAACATCGTGTTCTAAAATCTTTTCCCCTAGCCTGCGACATTGAATTTTGCTTATTTAAAAATATGGTTTTATTTGAAACTAAAATATGAAAAACATCTAAACTGGATTTCTTGAAATTATGTAAATCGTTTGATTATAGACCTTATGTTTTATTCTTTGCCCTGGCGGGTTTAAAGCACAGTACGATCTATACTAAACCTGCATCATGCACATTGTTTTAATAATGTGTACGTTTTCGAATCTGCTTAAGATTTGAAATCAGTTTTCTGCTATGCCCCATACTTGTTGACTCGTGTTATGGTTACCTGTTATTCTGATTTCTGAGTCAAGCCCACCAGGTGGTTTTGAAAAGTTTATTATTATTGAATATGCTACTAGTTATGGAAAATGGGACAGAGCCATGCTCACAAATGTGTTTTATTTTGTTACGCTGCATTTTTGGAGAAACCACTATAAATAGCTAAATGTATATGTGCATTAACCCTCCCTTTGAAGAGCTCCATTCTTAAGGGCCCTTCCAGATGTTAAGGAATCTTCCTCTTTGGACATAACACACTCGCACATACACATACAACATATTACGGAGCAATTCTAGAATATAAGGTCAATGGGAAAAGTGATGTAACAACAAAAATACGTTTCAGAGCATGAAACAAAACCATTGGGTCTAATTTAGTTAACATGTGTTGTTTTCTAAATAAAGGGGTTTCCAAGAAAGTCCCAAATGAATCCTATTCAAACACACATATGCATTACATATTACAAATGTTTCCTCTTAAACAGAGTTTTCCTTAGGCGAAAGATTTAAAAAAAGGCTGTTACTGTAGATCTTTCAGAAACGTGTACATTTGAAGGACGTTTTGTTGTGACGCAGTCTAGAGTCTGGGAATAATAAATAAAGATTGCTCATTGCATGACGCCAGGTTGCAAAAAACATAAAACCAAAAAATAAATAGTTGAGCACCTACAAATACCTTAAGTCAGTGATTAGTGACTTTCAATTCGAGGGATGATATTTGAATTTTAAAAATTTGATTTTCAATTCATTTAGTTAGTTCTTCAGTAAAGTTGATCCTTTCTCTATTATAATTTTCTCGTCTCAACTAATTAATGCGCTCCAGGGGCCCTATTACTCATAGAGCGCACTTTCTCGGTTAATGCCACGGCGCACCTTAAAACAGGTACACCGGGAGCAAACAGGGAAAGTGCACCCTATTACATTGAATGCGCTGCGTCTATATTATGGCGCAGGCGCAGATGAAAAGGGACTCCCTTATTTGCATGGGGCTAGACCCCCATGCAAAAGTGGGAGCCCCCTCTGGTGATAGCGCTGGTGACATATGTGCGTCAGCGCTATTTACCCCAAAAAAAAAAATTTGAGTTTTATATAGCGCAAACTTGTCCCGAAGGTATCAGAGCGCTTTACATGAGCACCAGTTGCGTTACACAAGGACACATTCATTTTTTTGTTAGGCACTGGGAGATTAGGTGATTTGCCCAGAATCACAGGATGTTGAGCATCATTGCTGAGACTTGACCCCGGTTCCCCAGATTTGAGCTCAACCGCCCTAGCCTGTAGGCCACAAGAAAGGGCAGCACAAGCGTCTGCGGACCTTTTTGTAATACCAACGTGCCCTGGGGGCGTGGAAAGCGCGGGCACATGCCTGTTGCACCCATAGGGCACTTTCCATAATACGAACCCAGGTGGCCTGCAAGCGTAAACGAGAGAGTATTCCCAATTTTTAAGATCTTTATAGAATTGTTATATAGTATGAGTGGAATGTTCTCGATTGCTTAAAGAAAGAGAGGTGCATAAGTATAAGTTAAGTACATAATATTAATTAGAAGCTCTTTTGTCCTGTGTTTTTCAGGAGATAAAGCCGCAAGTAAATATCGATACAGGAGGGGGGAGTATTTACTAAGTGTAGTATTATCCACTATTTTGAGTTTTCCTGCTCAGAATGAGGCATATCTTGCAGAATTGAAGACTTACGCAGCAGTTTCTGCTTGTTTGGCATCTTTCTGACCACTTATTCCTTGAGAAATGTGATCAGTGAAAATTACCAAATCTCAGTGCTTTCACCGCGCACTTTGTATTCCTGATAAGGACACAAACTCCTGGTTTTGCCTAAATTGGGTTTACAATATCTCTCATAATGAATCCCTAAGTAAGTAAGTAAGGAGAAAATGGGAGTTACCAAGGAAGTGACCTAAGCCAGATGATTCAAATGACAGATCTAAACAAGCATTTGCAATGCAATAGGTCTCGCATTTTTTAGAGTCAGAGCTATTGGCGTTCTAAATGATAATGTCTTTTACCTATGTGTTTTGGTTTGGAGTGTAGTAGATGTATGAACATAGACACAGCTGCAGCACTGTCTAGAGGTCTTAGAATGAGGAATTAATGATGGAACCAGCGAAGCAGCTGCAGCACTGTCTAGAGGACTAAGAATGGGGAATTACCACTGGGACCAGAGAAGCAGCTGCAGCACTGTCTAGAGGACTAGGAATGAGGAATTACCACTGGGAACAGAGACACAGCTGCAGCACTCAGATACTGCTGAAACTTTTGAGCAACGTTAAGTGCAGGCCTGTAAACTGGCAGCAGACATGCAACTATATAACGTCTGCTGCACAAACTCTTTCAACTAGGAGAACTGGCAGAAGAGTACTGGAGGAAACAAAGAGGTACCATTGTATTTAAAAGGAAAGGGAGTCAACTGGACATGAAGACACTCAGATGGGTGCAGGAAGGCATCACTCTAAGTCACAATGAACCACAAAAGAACATAGGAGTCAAACATGACACAGCACCTTTCTGAACATAGGACAAGTGCAGTCCAGAGATTGCTTATAGTAAAAGTTAAAGGACATAGTAGCTCTCCCTTTAGGATTGCAATAAGCTTTTCTTCTATGAAAAATAAAAAAATTGTAATGTCTAACATAAAGAGTTAAAAACCTGTGGTATCATGTTACTCATGGGAGTATAATATTTATAGTTTTTTCTGAAGCTAGCAAAACTGGGGGATTAGAGAAATGAAGTAGAAATGAGAGAATGCACCCCTCCCCCGCCCATTTGCAACACAGGACTGGGGAGTTTTAAATCAGTCTGAGAAGACCAGTTAGCCTTGCGGCCTGTAGTCACAAATCACGACAAAAAGAATAGACTGTTGGAATGCGATGCTGCTGTGCAATAGAGAAATTACTTGTGTTACGGGAATTCACATGCAGCGTGCGCATATCATGCGAAAATTTAAAGTTTTTTCATGAGAAAATCTAGATATAGAGAGTGATTTTATAGTGTGTTTGTGGAAAATTTGATAGTTCCATTAAAAAAATTACTTTTTTTTAACAGTGAGTAGCAGTGAAGAAAGATAAGAGGGCGGGCGATGGTGAGAAAACATGCAACCGGTGCCAATCGCAGGGATGTGCATGGGGTGAGGGTGTGGGAGCAAGCTTAGCTATTAAAATTTGGTGACACTAGGTTTTCACCAGCAATCCATGCCTTACCTCATAAATGGTTTCTCTCAGTCTGGCTCCGTTCCTTTCCTTCGCTCCTCATCAGCACTGAAACTGCATTATCACATTTGAACTTGGCGCACCTCGGTGCAGAATTTCATCTCACTTTTTGGCAATCATCCACAAGGCCAGTGACGTTCCTGGAGAGCGCTACGAGCCTAAGTAGCTTCAGCCCCATCAAACGCATGCGGAGAAGTGATGAAAATGCTGGCCACTGCCACTGGGTGGAGTTGCCAAATTGCCCCATGTTGACACAGCACCATGCGTCCAGTGCTGGGCTTGAATTTAAGAACCGATGCATTCTGGGAGTTGTAGTCTTTGGAACCAACTGGATTAGCGTGCAATGAGTTGTGACAGGTTAGCCCAGGGCTGGAAATATTGTGTCCTTTTGATATGAAACAGTTTTGCATCACTGCTACCAAATGGAGGAAACAAGTGGATTTTGCCATCAGCAATATTTAACATATAAATTCAAAATACATTTTAAGAGGGATTCTCTACTAGACGGGCAGCACCCCTAGCCCTTCGAGGAGCTTGATCATATAGATTGCACCACTGCTGACAAAATTTAATGTGTAGATTTGCACTTTGTGGCAAGGGACAAAATGGCATTTGGACTGTCTGACCAGTACAAAATAGGGATATTTTGCCATTGGTCTGTTCACGTGTCGGTGCAAATGTCAGTGCATTATTTCAAACACAGACATGTTGGTGCAAAACTGCACTAGAAATTGCAAAGGCTCCTAGGAAAAAGCCTGGAACCAATGCCACCATCACAGACAATATATTTGACATTCAACGAGGCCTGTTATTGATCTGTAGCGGAAGACACTGTAGACATGTTAAGTAAAAGGACTTGGTCACTTTTACCTACCAAGGGGCTTATTACGATGGCGGTCGGAAAACCTCCCCGACTGCCATGGTAACGGGAAAAGACCGCCCGCAAGGCCCGTGACATAACCGCCGGTCGTATTACGATGTTCCTTGCTCGAAATCCGACCGCTGCGGTCGGATCGCGGGCTTTAACATTGCGGCGATTGCTGATGCACGCAGCACCGCCACGATGTCAAAAGGAGCATGTCTTGCATCTCCCTGCACTGCGTGGCAGGCACTGCACAGTGCCTGCCACCTGGTACAGGGAAATGTAGGGGGGGACCATGGGTACCCCCCCAGTGCACCCACCCCCCACAAAATATTGGGGGCCCACAACGGGCCCCCGGAAGACAATCACTGCATGCCTTTCCATGGCGGTCTGACCGTTGAGGAAAGGCTGTCTACCGCCGGCATCATAATCCTGCTGGCGGAGCCTGCTCTGCACCGCCACCATTATCCAGGTCCTTCTCCGTCCGCCAGGCAGGAGTGCGGATGGCAACCGGCAGAAAAGCAGCAGTCGGATTTTCCCACCGCCGCGATCACCACCGCCAACCTAATCTGACCAGCGGTTTCTGGCTTTCGATCGCGGGCGGATGTCCGCCGCCGGTCCGGCGGTTGCCACCGCTGGCCAGGCGGCGGTCATCCGACCGCCATCGTAATAGGCCCCCTAGTTAGGGTCAAACTTTAAAATCTCTTCTTCTGACATTCAGGCCACATCCTCTTCTTTCAGATAAAATACTAATTGCAATGCAGTTGATGTTATTAGGCCGTGAGAGCCTTCTCTTTCAGTTACACTAATATGACTGAAAAATGTCGATAACGTTTACCACTGTGTTTGCCATTTGATCTCCAAATATGCACTTGTTATATCTTTGTACACTACGATTGTGGTCGCTTTCACTCCTTAATTATTAAATGCAGAGTCATTTTATTCTGTTATTTAATTTACCACGAACCTTGCTCCAGAGAGCAGTGGAGCACTTTACAGAAAATTTTTTGACAGGAGCACCTCAGTCGTGAGCGGTAAATATAAAACAGGGGGGCATATTCTCAAGGACTTATCGCTGAGTTAGCGGCACTTTATCACCAGCAAAGTGGCGATAAATTTATCGCACCATTCACAAGCAGGTGCTAATAGCCGATATCACCAGTTTTCCTGCGATAGCAGCCGCAAAAAACATCGCCACGGATGACACCGGCAACTAACGCTAATGAGATGCAGAGTAGGCATTCCCGTGCAAAAAGCAGCGGAAACACCACTTTGCAACATTCTCAACGACCAGCCAGATCGGCGATAAGAAACAAAAACATGCGATAAGGAGCGTTAGCAGCAGGGATTTAACACCTGCTCCAACCTGGTGTTAAGTCGGACGACAACCTGCACCATAAAAGGGAGCCCAGCCCACAGCCACACCAGAAGAACAACAGATGCCATGGAGCTACTGATCATGCAGCTCGGAGCCCCAAGAGGGCCACAACACCCACCTTCACCTTCACCACCGCCAGGACCCTCACGTCCCCAAGGGCCCCCCCCGGACCACTACAGAGGCAGCGCAGACAAAGACACCGGACCTTCCGAAAAAGCACCAGCCTCGGAGACTTAACACCAGAGGAAGTTATTGCCCACTACAGGCTCAAAAGGACAACCATCCTCCGCATCCTGACCCACATTGCCCACAGGCTGACGGTACCAACACAGCGGACAACAAACATCCCTCCGCAGACAAAGCTGCTGGCCGTGCTGCACCTGTTGGCCTCTGGGACCTTCCAACCAACAACTGCCAGAGTCGGAGGAGTCTCACAGCCAGCCCTGTCAAAGTTCCTCACACCTGTCTTGGATACCATCATCAGCTTGGTACCCCAGCAACTTTACTTCCCACACACTGCGCAGGAACAGCTGGAGATCAAGCAAGGCATCTACGCCATAGCTGGCTTCCCGCACGTGTTGGGGGCAATCGACTGCACACATGTACTCCTCCTGCCCCCTGCCACCACTGCACACAATTAGCGCAACAGGAAACACACGCATTCCATCAATGTGCAGGCAATAGTGGACCACCGGGGACTCTTCACCAATGTCGTCGCCAACTACCCAGGCAGTGTGCATGATTCCTTCATCTTCCGACAGTCCATTATCAACCAGCACTTTCAGGATAGCACCCATGGAAATGCACTGCTCGTCGGTGAGTAACAACTGAACACACCACACACCTCAACTCCACCAACATACAACTCACAACTCTGGGAATGCACACGTCACAAAATCACATACAACATGACAACCAACATTCCCACATTCCAGACACGACAACACAACTTACTGTGGCAACCTGGGCTAGCCATGTACACAAGCCATCAACGGTATGGCACCTCAGCCACACAATAGCAGAATGTGGGGAGAGGTGGGAACCAGGCATGTGCAAAGGAGGCAAGTGACCCATGAATGTGAATGTACACAATGCCAAGTGTGGCGTGGATGTGCTGTACAGACTTGAGTATGCAGACCACAGACATTTCCATGTCGACATTCACTGCTGGTGTCTGGAGTGTACTGGACAGTGGACGCAACCATGTTACCGCAGTCAGTGGGGAAGATTGCGGAAATGTAGCTTGTTACGTCCCCCCCTGTAAGCGTGAGCAGAGTGGGCTGGCCCGGCGTACGCCAGGCCAGCATAGGGGTGTGAATAAAAAGCCTGTTGCTCTGGGCGTGGTTCTCTTCTGGAATGGCCAACGTGTCTGCCAAGGCGGCGCCTCTCACACCGCCATGAGGCCGACTCCGTGAGCAGCGGTGCCTGTGATCCTGTGCGCCTACTGCATCCCAGGCCGCTGGTCCCAAGACCGTCTTGCCCACCCCAGCGCACCCAGGCCTCCCTGCTCACCTGCCGACACCGGCGTGTGTCAAAGAGGGCCCACCACGTGCCGGTGCAAGGTCCAAGCCCGAGGCCCGTGACCTTGGCAGCCTCCTCAGACCATCACGGCCTCCGCGACACAGGCCCCCAGCACTTCTTTTTCATTGACGTACTCCACCGCTGCCTCCGGCCTACATTGCGGTCCAGTAGGTCACACATTTGGAACTGAGTCTTGATTATACAATGGCAGAGTACATATGTTTATGGCAGATTTTAAATCACCGTACTCCCTTCGATGTGGTGCCACCAACTCTGTGCATTGCATTCCAATGACACGTGTCTGTGGGCCCTTGCTGACTACTGCCTTCGGCCTACACTGCGGTCCAGCACCGCGGGGTTACCTGTGTACTGCCTACACTGCGTTCCAGCAGGACTCACACCAATCCAATCCAGTCCGGACCAGGCAGGACATGGCATCATCGCAGGCTACACACATGCTCAGCTCTGGTGCTTCTACCTCCGTCAACCACAAATCATCGCCACATGGCATTCCAACGTCGTGTGTGAGAGTACCAAGAGGAGCTGCCTGAACAGCGGTTGGCCTGCGCTGACCGCTGCCTCCGGCCTACGCTGCGGTCAAGTAGGTCACACATTTGGAACTGAGTCTTGATTTTTCAATGGCAGAGTCCATAACATTGTACGCAAGGAGAGGAGTAAGAGGAAGACGCGGTTCAGTCCGGATGAAAAAAGGATCCTCATTACGGAGGTGACCGAACACTACCAACAACTGCTCTGGTGCCACTAACTCTGTGCATCGCAAGCCAAGGACACGTGGCTTGGGGCCTCTGCTGACCGCTGCCTCCGGCCTACACTACGGTCAAGTAGGTCACACATTTGGAACTGAGTCTTGATTTATTTATGGCAGTGTTTATACCATTGTACAGGCCTCATCGCAGACTGCTTCCCCTTTCAGCTCTGGTGACACTGACTCCGTGCCCCGAAATTCATGGACACTCTCTGGTTGAACTTTGGTGGCGTCTGAGTCTATGGCCTGGGGGTTGTCTTCATCATCATGTAGCTGATACTGACTTGGTGTCAAAAATGAGTCTGTAGCATTCATCTCCTCCATATTGCCTGTGTCTGCTTGGTACTGCCTTCTGTATCATGCCCTGGAAGAACACCTTCCACTGTCCCCCAAAACCCTCCGCGACATTCACCTTGGACATCGACGAGGACCCGCTTAGCTCTCATGGCCCTACCTCAGTGCACCGGTAGTCACCGTCCCGTGGCGGTGTTCCATGTGCCGGCCGCTGTGCATCCGGGGCCACTAACTCTGTGCAGCTCAAGTCATGAACCCTTGCTGTTTGAACTGTGAACTTCTGATTGTATGATCACTGTTGTATTTGTTGCCAGCACCAACCACTCCTTGAGGGCTGGCTCACACTCACCCCACACCCATCCAGCACAGGCGTCACTGGACATGGGACCCTGGCAATAAAAGGGGCTGAGCGCACGTGCCCGTAGCCAGTTCCACAAGCTATCTAAGTGTGTCCATGTGGTCATTGTGTATGCATGAGGGCCCCGGGCCCTACCACATTGCATTGTGCTGTGCACAGCGGACGCAACCATGTCACCTCAGGCAGTGGGGAAGACCTGGGACATGTAGCTGTGTCGTACCCCCCTGTAGGCGTTGCCGGAGTGGGCTGGCATACGACAGTCCAGCGTAGGGGTGTGGATAATCACCCCGGGGCTCTGGGCGTGGTTAAGTGTGGGGCTTGCCAATGAAGTACCTAATGCATGTGTCTCTGTTGTAGTGTCGTCGCCACCCGTCCCGCAATGGACAAAGTTGCAATGTAACATGCCCCCAGAGTGCGGGCTCGGCCGAAGGGATAAATGAATGAGCGCAAGCTCGGGGTCCGGGATCATACATGCCAACTGTTGTGTGTGTATCGCTATTACCGCAGCATAAGCCAAAGGTCTTGCCTCGACCGCATTGCGAGTTCAGCCAGCCATGAACTCTACATCTGTGTCTGCCCTATCCTTGCCATAGGCCTACACACACGTGGCCGCCCACCTTCAACGCACAACATCACAGTGTTGTTGTCAGGCTTGTGGACATGCGCAGACAGGCATAATAATTGTGTGCCGTAGGAGTGCAAGTGATGCAACCGCGCAGCGCACACAAGTAAATAGGCTTGGGGGGAGGGAGGAGCAGCAGTGAGGCTACGTAATACACATTGATGGCGCTCATTTGCTACAAGCAGTACATGTCAAACAGGAATCACTATGACACACATATCACATGCCAATCAACTAGTGAGCCTGCCGACACATCATGCAGAACCAACTATTGACTCATGTCTCTCTGCACTGTCACAGGTGATCAAGGATATGCACTCTGCCCTTGGATGATGACACCCCTCCGAGCCCCGAGCACACAGGCCCAGAAGCAGTACAATTGGGCCCACAAACGCACCAGGGGCATCGTGGAACGCACATTTGGCGTGTTGAAGTCACGTTTCAGGTGCCTGGACATCACAGGTGGAAGGCTCCTGTACAGCCCAGACATTGTGTGCAAGATGATCGTTGCATGTTGTGTGTTGCACAACATATGTGTACGCACCAATGCCCCATGGTTACAAGTGCCAGATGCACCGGACGATGATGAGGAAGATGAGGCAGGTGGACAACACCCCACTGCAGCTGCAGCAGGAATAGCCCGTAGGAACAACATCATTGACAATTTCTTCACATGAGGATGTCACATTGTGACAGTTCTTAGCAATCATGAGACAGTACAAAATGACCACAGGCACAGCATGTGCAAATAAATTCATTACAACACACATTCCCTGAGTTTCTGTATGTGTGCTGCAGTGTGACACAGGGATCAGGGACATGATCCAGAGTCATTGTGGGTGTGCAGTGTGCTCTACTTAATTGTGCATGTGTGCCATTGTGCCCATCTCCCCCCATCCCCCCAGTCCCTGGTCGGTACTCACCCTGTTGATGTTGTGTCAGGTCATGTTGAGCAGTGTCCCGATCCCCAACTCCTGGCACCGTATCCCGACTGATGACTGTGGCCACCATTTTCTCCATGTCATCCAGCTCCTGGTGTGCCGCTGGTCCCCCACCTCCAATCTGCGTTGCTGCTTTCATGTTGGCATCGAGTTTCTTCTTGGTTTTGCCCTTCACATCATTCCAGCGCCTCTTGACCTCTTCCATTGTCCTCCTCGACACTCCGACTGCATTCACGTTGTTCACGATGTACTGCCATATTTCCGTTTGTGTTGCCGATGACACAGTGGAGGTGACGAACAGTTGTTGGTAGTGTTCTGTCGCCTCCGTGACGATGATCCGGTTTTCCTGCGGACTGAAACCCGTCTTCCTCTTCCTCTTCTCCTTGCCCTTCCCCGGCCCCGGGGTTCCTGGCTGGTCGTCTGTGGCGCTTGTGGGGTTCGCGTTGTCCTCTGCACTCGTTCCGGGTGCGTCCATGGTGCTACGCGGTTAAATTTTTGTATCTTTTTTTTTCTGCTTTTATAGTGCATTTTCCTGCATGTCGCGTGGGAATCGCAGGCCTGTCGCTGGTTATCGCAGATTTTTGTTTCGCAATTTGGGACATCGCAACTTGTTTCGCATTTTTTCGGCGTCGCGTTAATTTTAACGCAGGGCATCTGTTGCGCTATTGTGAGACTATCGCATGGTGCCGCCGGGTTGAGAATACTCCGTTAACACAGTGTTATTTTCCCGTGATAGACTGCGATGTGAGAAGTTGCATTAAGTGAATTTGGCGATAGTTAACACACGTTCTTGAGAATATCCCCCAGAGAGCGTGCAAGGGACCACTTTAAACCAGAAAACAGTAAACAAAACAGGACGTGAGGGTACAGTATCCACATGATGAAAAAGAAGGTGGCAATGTATTCGGGTCAATATTGGCAGAGTGTGCGTTTATATTTATACACCACACATAATCAATTGAGGCACAAGTGAGAGACAGACAGGCTTGTAATCAAGTGACAATTTTAATTCTGAATTAGAAGTAGCGGTATAATAAACCCTGCAGCCTTCACAGAAGGAGGAATAAGGGGAATGGGCTTTAGCGACTTCCGGTATGATTTTTTGGCAGCTGCAGCCTGGTCTGTGAAGTGTTGTGCACGGTTATAAGAAGCGTGTGGGAGCTACTATTGCCAAGAACCGAAGCTTTTGCAGGTACAAAACAGCCAGCTGCCTGCTTTGAGTGTGCTGCAAAATGAAGTAACTAACAACTTTCCTTCAGGAAGTGGGTGAGAGCGCCCTTGGAAGTCGACGGGGAACGGGGTTAGGGATATTAGACATCGTGGGACGTCTAAAATGTGATGGCAGGCGCACTAGTGATAATGAAACAAATGCCATTGCAGCTGGTTTCGTTCTTGCAATGCCTCATGATACATGGAGAATTTGTTCTGTGCTGATTCCTCGGACTCGCTGACCTGTCCCAGATCAACACCTGTGTCAACCCGCTCTATAGTGCACTTCTGGCCTGGTGCTAAAATGAAAACATATTATGCACGGCTGTAAAAAAATAAAAAAATAAAGCGCTACGTGCCGCGACAAGCAGAGTGCGCTTCCCTGCTCGGTCCAGCGGCAATACTCCATGGGAGTGTACTTGACAGAAAAGGTGGGACATGCACCCACCATTAGCCATTTGGAGGCTACGATCTTTAAACTACACACATAAAAGCCACAATCCAAAGTGTGGGAGAAGTCAGACCCCACAAAGTACAGACAACAGATCGCCTAACAGAGCAAGCGCTGTTTAGGCTCGACCTAAAAAGGACCATGATGATGAACTAAATAGAAGCTCAAGATGTGCTCAGGTTCTCTCTCCGTAATACACTATTCTAAATTCAATCAGGCGACATTCATGACATTTACATCAGTAAATGTGAAGAATCAGTTTTAGAAACTGTGTATTATCTTTCCCTAACACAAAAATGTTTCCCTATTGAAAAAACGTATTTCACCCCATTTGAAAAAAAAAACGATGTAAATCAAATATATTTGCATGAACAAATTGCTTCATGCAGCACGCTTCCACATAACTCAGAAAAATGTACAGGGTGCAAGTATAATTCACAATGGAGAAGATTACCTAAAATGTTCTAGAACACTAATGAATGAAACCCATTTTTTAACACGCAATGAAATTTTAGAGCAAACCTGAAAGAAAATGATAATCTATTCTCAAATCCATTTAACAGTCGTTTGATAATCATTATAAATAACAGCATGTTTCCTTTTTTTATTGGTTAGTTACAATCTAGTTTCTATTGTGGATGCACAGCAGTTGTTGCGGATTGGTCTCCACACTGAATGAAGTACCTTTAAAATGGCTCTAATGCTGATCTTTGGTGAGAGATAGTCTTAGTTAAAGTGGAAAGCAGCCATGACACTCCATCATACCAGGCAATATATCCGTAGCAAATGGATTCTGTCTACTTGATCCCCATTGATTTTTTGCTTTTGAACAACCGTATTTCGGGCTTTTGCTGTGGGCGAGTTTCACCTCCTGAGTCTCATGGATGGTAAATTCACAATTTGGACTGAGAATGCTAATAACCAGTGTTTGCCTTTTAAGGTAAGGCCACTGATGTGTAGCTAGAGTAAGAGGCTCTAGACTGGGTACCGTGAACACATGTATGCGCACATGTGCAACTGCATGTGTAAAACTACTGTTGTGAGCAGCACTGTGTCTGTGCACAGGTAACTTGTCACAGAAGGGACCCCTCCAGGATTGGTACTGACCTGGCGAAGGCTTTATAATGTGATAACCATTGAACCGCATCGCCCAATGCTATCAAATATATTTTATATGTGGATCTCCACTCATACATATTCATGTCATCATTTGGATGCACTATCCTAAATACATCTATTCTTTTACAGTCTTCACTCTGGACACAAGTGCTAGCAGATTGTCTGTCTCAGCCCTGTCTGCAAGATATTTTTCTGCACTCCCCTAGTAGGCTTTAAGTTCTTATACCTCTTGGCACACAAGTTCAGGATGCAGCCTGTTTTGAACTTAGTTTATTTCATTGCACCTTCTGTCATGTTGTTCTCTGAGGTTTTGCCATGAAACAGTCATTGATACATCTATGGTCATGGGGATCATTGCCCCAGTCCTTTGGTATGTATACTTGGAATTTGGATTATAACCATGCTTGCAAATACATTACAATGTACACAATCATATAAATCGATACATGATTATTTTATTTTTAGGTGCCTCCTGTTCTTACTTTGTCCTTATGATGACCCTTTTCAAAATAATTGTGTTAAAGGGTCGAAACGTTGACATTAACATATGTGGACTGGTTTTAAAATGTGATTGTAGGTTTCAACACTCATATCATGATTGCCGTTCATAACAGCATATTGTCCCAATCAGTCACATGTATATATTTTTGTCTTAGCATAGGCGCACTCTGTATTCACTTTACATCACTTCCACTGCTCCGTCACTTGTTAGGAGCACCTTGTTCTTTGAGAAATGCAAATGCTGTGTCATACCATTGTGAATCGATTCTGCATTATATAAACGGAATTGGCAAAATAAATGTACTTACTGCATAACTATAACTAACTCACAGAGGAGTTTTTTAATGACACTATTGCAGTGGAAGTCCAAGGATACACTTTCCCCATAGAGACCAATTTTTGGATAATTCTATTGTGAGTAGGCATTCCTAGTGTAGGTCTATAGTGCTTACTGAAGGTCTGTGATGCCTAAACTGTATTACACATTATAGATGAAATTTGCACTAAAGTAGAGTTTCATGCTACTCAGGACTACAGGGTCCAGCATGGTATCACCTTGAAGTAAACATATACCCTGAGTGTAGATCCACAGACCCTTACATCATATCTACTCTCCTTATGACGCTTTAGGAATTGCCATATATCCCTGGCTAAGCTCACAATCAGAATCCAGGCCTTTGTCAACCCTACTGAGGCAAGTCAATTAGTCCGCTGTCCTGCAGAAGGATCAAAGGCTTCCCACACATTAGATCCAATAGCAGTGCTCGACCCAGTTCCTGAGAGCAGAAAGGGAGGGTAATGGGAATGGAAGGGGTTCTGCATCTGTTGATTAGGTGTTAAACTGCTCCTGGGCTGGGACAGCTTGTCTCACTGTTCCTGGGTTGGGACAGCCCAGGCCCACAAATACAAAGGAGGAAAGCAAGACCTTTGGAGCCAAACACAGGAGGGGTTCACCTTTGATGTTTTGGTGGGAAGGGATCAGGAAACTGTGTCAGTTGGGGTGGAGCTGAGGCTCTCATGGAAGCTCTTTCCACAGAAAACTTGAAGTCACCATGTTGGAATTTCACAGAATGTAGTGCAGAAGGGTTGGGGCATGAGTGAAGTGATGAGGTGACACCCTAGTGCTGGCCATGGGTGCCTGGTTTCTAGAACTTTCCACCCTCACATCAAAACACCTGTGCATGGGACAGACTAATGAGAAGACATTGAACTTGGGAGCAACTACGGTGAAAGAACACCCCTGCAAGAGGGACTTTGACTCCAGCTCACCCCCTGGACTAGGATGGGTCTTTCCAGGAACAGTGGTGCTGGTCCTCTTATTCCTTTTTAGGACAACTTTGGGGATAGTTCTCCTCAGACTTCTGTGGACTGGCCCCTGACTCTGCTACTGGCACACAGATGCCCTGCAAGACAGCCTGAGCCTTGGAGCATGGGTGGAGCAGCTGGAAGGGTGCTCTGTGTGCAGGCAGTGGAGGAGCTGTGGAAGATGTCCCCCAAGCAGGAGGGAGCCTCAGGAATAAAAGCAGAGGATAGATCTGGTGCAGGGAGCAAACAAGAATCAATCTCCCTAAAAGAGGCACCCTAGGCGTTACAATGATGAACATATCGCTGCTTTTACTAAAGTGGTGACATCCTGACAAAGCCAGTAAGCCTGGCTTATTGATAATAGCACCCACTTGCATTGGGTTACTGCATCTAGTAAAAGTGAGGGTATCGTTTTTATAGGGTTCAGGCCCACCTAGGTTTCTAACATAATATGAGGGTGTCACCAAAGGTATTTCTATCTACCTGAGTGTATATAATTGTAACATAATGCATAGCATTTGGTAGTGTGCATAATAAAAATACTTTTCCATTTCAAAAATACTTTTCCATTTCAAAAGAAAACACACTGAGTGGATGTGGAGGGATAGGCAGAAATAATGCTTTGGAGACTTTGTTGGTATGTTTTTACATATGATGACTGTGGTAAGGTACAATATGTAATATGGCTTTGTGTCCTTAGTAGTTTTTCACTTTCTTCTCAGGGTATACTCCCACTAATGCTTTCTTCTTTCACTTCCTTTTAGGGTCCTCGTGGGGTCACAACCAGTGTTCCTTGGAAATAACCCAGGTAAGTAGGTGTTTTATATGGTATATTTGCCCCTTTTTCAACTATGCTATCCTTCTGTCTATTACTCTTCTCACTTCCTTGTACTCAAAAAGGCTGGTGCTATAGAAATTCTGCCTATTGAAGGACAGCATCCCATCACCAGTATCAAGTGAAATAAATGACATTTACTGGTACTGTGTCCTGATACCAGGTTAAAAAGGAAAAAGGAGCATATCACACACCAATAAGTGGTAAAAATATTGTGAAATTGTGCTCAATTTTAAGTATAGTCAGTTACTTTGGCTTGTCTTTGTCTGGACTTCACCAGGCAGCCATTACCCTCCTGCCACTACCCTCCTGGGTTGTGGCAGGTTGTAAGGCACCTGCGGGTGGTGTCCACTACTCTTCCGTCCACACCTTTCCTTCTCCGTGCTCCCTGTCCTCACTTGCCTCGGTTGCTGCGCCGTTCTCCTTTCTGTGGTCCCAACTTTGCTCCACATTCTCCTCTTCAACCTTTCACCTCTGCTAATCTTTCGCTGCTCCGTTCTCCATTCTCCTATCTCCACTTCTCCTTGTCTATCCGGCTTTCCTGACTCAGCTCCTCATTCCATCTACTTGACTCTTCCTCCTTCTGCCCTTTTCCTTCTCCTGCTCTGTCCCTTTTTGCCAAAACAAGTCCTTCAATAATATTTCCTTTATTTTGTCATTTTATCTCTGCCCTTCCTCCTCTTTCTCTCTTCTTACTTGTCTTCTTTTCTGCGTTGATTTCCCAGCCCAGGACTAACACCATGGGATCCCTCATCTTGGTCGCAGGTGAGGTTTCTTGTTCCTCTGCCCGCGATACTCTACAGTGGACAATGATTTATTGAGTGTTGTTGTTGTGGACTATTGTCCTGGGTTTACTACCCCACACAACCTCCCCTGTGTAGGCCTTGAACTGCTCTCTTTCCCTATCTTGTGAGAGTCAAGTGTTAAAAGGGGGGTACTTAGTCCCCATTAAAAAGACAATTACAGACGTATTGCTTGCAAAGAATACATATCTATTGCAACTAATAACTAAGCCTGGCCGGAGTTCTGCTACGCGGACCTCTGTGAAGTGACAAAAAAACTCTGCAAAGCTATATGGACTCCCACAAGTGGTGGAGTGGGTTACCTCGCACTGGTCGCAATGATTTTTAATGCCCGGTGTTTGTCCAGTGCACAGTGCAAGAGGGCACTGCTTCTTTTTGCCGCTCGAGTAGAACTCAAGCAGCAGCTTCCTCAACGCGAACGGAAGGCTTCTCAACGTGACTGGTAGCGACCATCCGTGACCGCTGCGTTGAGAAATCTCGCAGGGAAGTGGTCTAGCGTTGGATTTTTCTCCCTCACGCTCACCTACTTACCGTTGGCAATCGAGGAAAAAACTCTGCTACGCTATGCTTAGCGGAGTTTTACGGAACTCCGTGAGCTCTGCGGAGTGCGAAAAACTCAGCAAATTCCGTGAACGGAGCGGAGTTCACCGCCAAGGCTTACTAATAACCTAATTTCTTACAATATCTTACTCTACTGTTGGTCAGTAGCATACTTCACAAATATTTTCATTACAACTGCCAGCAAAGCAAGGTGTAAGCACAAATCCCCATAAGAACTGATACCTAAAAACTTGTGAACTGATGGCTAGAATGAAGGTGATGTGGTGTAAATTATGCGTTGTACTACTTATACTGTAACAAGGGAAGTTTTAATGTGGGGAATGTGTTCAACATAAATTTACAAAAAACATTCCGTACATTAAAACTTCCCTCGTTACAGTATAAGTAGCACAACCCATTACTCACACCACACCACCTTATTTCTATATACCATGCCACAGTGAGAATCACTATGCCTGGCCAGGTGGCTAGCAGGCTACTGCTTTTCTTAAAACTTTTTAATGCGGAAAATACTTCTAGAAGGAAATCTAAAAATGTCTGCTCTTGTTTTCACTCCAGAGTGTCCAGTTAAAATCCCTTTATACCAAGAATTAGAAGATATATGGTAGTGCATCACTTCCTGTTTATGACAAGAGACATTGAATCCTTTTTAAACTGTATAGATACATAACTGACTTTAGCATAAAGTTATAACACTAATCTGCAAAAAAGCTAATCAGCCTCTGCTAGTACATCTCTCTTTTATTTTTGTTAATTTTCTCTCTCAAGTTTAATTTATTTAATCAGTTTATTTAAATGTATAGTACATACTGGCCCAGATTTGCTAAGATTTTGTGTTCGGGTTGCGTCACTTTTTGGCACAGCCCCAACACAAAATCTATTTTGGGATTTACAAAGCCATGCAAATCATGATTTGCATGGATTAACGTGGCTTTGTAAAAAAAAAAAATGCAAGGCAGCGCAATGTGTATTACATGGGTGGTGCACGGGCATTCCCATGCACTAATACATGTATTTTGATGCAAACTCATATGTACAGTAACTTGTAAACCTGAGTTTTTGCGGGAATGGTGTGCCTACTTGAGGCTAGCATAAGGAGGAGAAATATCTTTATTTCTCCTTGGTTCTTCTTCATTCTGCAGCACACATACATAGAGGAAATAGCCTCAAAAGATAGTTTTTGAGCAGGAAGGTACCTGATCCTTCAGAAAAAGTATCCTGACCACAACACAGGCACTTTTTCGACTTAATCCAAGGGTGTCTGTGTTGGCACTATTCAGCCACAAGCTCACCAGCATTAGGAGTGCGCGCAACTGTGCCATATCTTTGAAAATATTGTGCAGTTCTGCTCTCTCCCTTTCATGCAATGCAGCACTGCAACTTCACTTGCTGGACTGTGTTGCATGAAATGTTCTGTATAAATGTTGTATATACAATGGTTAGAATCACTATCTTTCCTATTCCAATGCACTGCTTTTAAATAATCATTGTAAATTTTAATTAAGTTGGAGACAAATCAATACATTTAGGTGATTTATTGTTTATTGACTGTATGCATTTTTAGATTGAGGTCTTCTGTGTGGTCTTTGCAGTCTAATGATATTCATGTCAGTTGGGAATGGTATGATACAGTGACAACATAGCTTTAGTGGAGATGTATGGGGTGAAAAGCCCAGGACTATTGTAGGACAAATGTTTTTTTGTATTATTTAACATCCCTTAAGTGCACCACCATACAAAGGTGCAGAACAATGCTAGTGGCACATATAATACATTAATGAACCTCCACCCTCCAGCCATGACTGGCTCATTTAGAACACTGGATTTGAAAACCCATCACAGTCAATATGAAGGCATTAGCCTGAAAATCTGTCCACGTTTAACCCACCACTGGCCACTGACATGCACAGCTGGCTCTGCCTCTTCTCTAGAACTAAGACAATAAACAGCAGCACAGTGTTTCTAGCCTGATCATGGCAACATTTACTTTCTTCTAATTAAGACATTATTATAATCATGTATGTAAAATTGTCACATAAATAAAACATTATTAAGCTCAAGTCTGTTTAAACAATGTCCCCCAAAGGCCTGAATTATGCCAAATGTAAGCAGTCAGCAATATTAATTTCTTTCTATAGGAGCACAGTGGTAATTCGTACCAACAGATTTTAACTAATGCAGATTTTTGCTACAATAAGGGTTGTGGGAAAAAAATTGTCATAGCAAAACAGAGAATACAAAATTGTATAAGTGTGACCGTTCAATCCCTGCACTATATTACATGGATTTTGTGATAGTTGGATCCCCCTCACACCTCCTAAGTGCTTGAGTGCCTACATGCTCAAGTGCTTGAATTTCCTATCCAGTAAGCCAATATCTTTTGACATGTACCCATAATATGCTCAAGAGCAGTGCCAGGTCTCATTTTGAAATGAAGACCAAAAAATTATGTTTCCTTTAAGTCAATGTTGTTTTGAGACTGACAAAAGCCCAGCAGCTTCCACAACAATAAAGATATTCCCAAACCGTCTATTTAGGGGTCAGCCCCTAAAGGGGCCTAATTAATTTTCAAACTTTTTCCTTCCCTGGGTGAAGGAATAGCCACCCCCCAAGAAGGGATAAATGGAAAAATGTAATTGTGTTTGCCTTTTTTTGCGTGTTACAAGTTGAACAATGTTTTTTTGTTTCTTTTAGCTCAGTGAATGAAGACTTTGGACAGTAAAGACATTCAATTTCTTTATTTATTCAATTGCTTTGCCTGTCACTATTACTTTTGACAACATTGTGATTTGAACAGCATTGCATAGTATTTTCATTTTCAACTCATATCACACACACAGCTGTCGCAGAGCAGTACCACAACATTCTACCTAACACACTGTTTTTGAGGAAGAAAATGTTATATAGTTAACATAAATGGTGTCTAGCTGGATGACTGCTGGCCAGGCCATAATATAAATAATGAAGGAAAGCTCTGAGCAGGTTCTGATGCTGAGAGAGCACGAGACATAAGGATACTGGATCAGAATCCTGTGATTCTGAAGAGCGTAGCCATGGCAGAGTTAGTGAACCTTCACCAGCACAATCTGTGCAGCAAAGACACAGTGACAGTGTAGCCCAATCTTGAGTGCAAGCACCTACCATTCCGAGCACAGGGCCTCTTTCTAGGGCATACTATGGACTACCCCTTCACTTTGGAAGTTGAAAAGAAATCCCTCCCGCACACTCGTCAAAGGAATCATGCACAAACCTACAGTACAATCTTACTGGTCGACTTGTATGGCTTAGGCAACACCCTGCTTTGCGTCCGTCATGGGGCACCAAATAAACAAATTGATGGATGGAATGCTTGAAATAATCTCAGTGACTTGTGCTCGCTCAGGCTGCTTCCCAATTAATAATTTTCTGCCCGCCATGGCACCTCAGTTTGAGCCCAGCCATATGCAAATCAGCCTTAACCCTGCTGTAATGGGAATAATCCAGGCCGAATTGCCAGGCCAGGTCCTCCCTGTACTCGAACACAAGCAACCCAGGACCGGTATTGTCATATTATGGGCTCATCAGCCAGGTATAGCTTGATTCTAGTGGCACAGTGAGCACAGGACCCACGTCTGAGCAACCCGTTACACTTAGGGCATCAAAAAATGAAGGAATGGATGGAATGCTCAAATTAATCTCAGCCAATGGCAATTGTTCGGGCATGACCTAGCTTGGCAGTTCGGTCTGGACTGTTACCATTGGAGCAGGGTCAAGAGTGATATGCATATAGCTGGATCCACACTGAGGTGCCATGGTGTGCAAAATAATGATGGATGCGGCCCGAGTAATTTCCAGTGGCAGAGATTAATTCAAGCATTCCATCCATCACTTTTTGTATACTTTTCCATCCATCATGAGCAGAGATTGTTTTTTGATTCTGCAGCATTAGCTTTATTTTAATTATAACTCTGCTATATTGCCCCGTGACAATCCAGACCATGACAGGTTGTTCAGAATTCTGCCTGTTGTGAAACATTTGTGTACCAAATTTCTAGAGATTTATACTCCTGGGAAGAATATAGTGGTTGATGAATTGTTGATCCTGTACAAATGGTGGCTGCTGAAGAGGCAGTACATACTCAGTAAAAGGGCTCGTTATGGCATCAAGATGTATATGGTGTGCGAGAGCTCCAGTGGTTATGTATACATACGGAGAGTATATACTGGGAAGTAAACCTCTACAAATCCTGCAGGTTGCCCTTCCAAGTTAGGAATTAATGAGAAGATTGTGTGGGAGCTTGCAGAATCACATATTCATAAAGGTTATGACCTCTATGTGGACAATTTCTGTACAGGAGTCCTGCATTTCAGTGAGCTGCACAAAGCTGGCATTTAGTTTGCAATAAAGTACAAAGTCACCAAAAAGGATTCCCTCAGGAGCTTGTTTGAAGAAGCTCCAAAAAAGTCCAGGCAGTGTGTTGCATTGCAATAAACTACTCGTTGTGAAATTATCAGATAGAAAGAAAGTATATGTATCCACTACAATTCATGGTGATAGTGCTTCTCCAGTCATGGTTTGGGGTCAGTTGGCAGAAGTCCATAGCCCAACTGTGTACTTGATTCCAACATATGCATGGCCAGAGTAGATGAGAATGACCAGGTACTTCAGTCATACAATGCACACTGTAAAACACTCACATAGTATTAGAAGTTGGCTAAGCATCTGATACAGTTAGCAAGATTGAATGCATATGTTGTCTATCATCAGGATTACCATGGGAACACTGATGTCCTTCTTTGACTTGCAGTTGGCTGTTATTGAAAGTCTTCTGCTGTAGTAACAGTAGTCTCCACTTCATGTTTTGCAGTTGAACATCTGCAGGATTGGCACTTTTCCCACCACATTCCTGCAACAGAAAAAAAGAGTCAACTGCATCATTGATGCAGAGTTTGTTCTCAGTAAGGGAAGAGACAGGGAAGCCATTATTACTGCCCCTTAGAACTCATCCCAGACAGGCCTTTGTTTTCCAACTTGCTTCACTTTGTACCACACAAAAGTGAAGTTCTGGGAACTTACTGAAATGGAGTAGTCAGGTTAATAGTGAGTATGTGTTTTTAAAAGGCTGTTCATGGAAACATACCTTCCCTGGGTTATTACTTGTATAGCTATGCAGGCTTTCCAATTGTTCCATCTAACTTATAATATATTTCTAATGATTCTCAACCAAGTTTGTACTGTAATTCAAGAATATTTGGCTTCCTAAATTAGAATAGTAATTATGTCTTTACTCAATCCAGTAATCATAAAGTGAAGTGACATATTATTTTTATCAGGAGAAGTGTGAGAATGCTGGGTGGCAGGACTTTTGTGGATCCCCACATATTCTGGAACTTTCCCTCAAATAAATGTTAGGTGAATGTGTCACTTCAGCCACATTTTGAGGTTCTGGGTAAGAAAGTATAGTGAGATCTACCCAGGTCACACCTCCTTGGACTCCCCAATGTGTCTAGTTTTTAGAAATGGCTTGGTTTAGAAAGTTTCCTCGGGTGGCGGTCAAGCCCAAATACCCCAGCTTCCTACATTTCCAAAATGGGTCAATTTTCATGTTAGAATGAGATATCTTCATGTTGCGTTTTGGAGCTTATCGTGATGTGGGCGCTGGGGCCAGCAGCACAAGTGGGATACTTTTTTTTATTGGGAGAAGTTTAGAAACAAAGAATAGTAGAACATTTGCTATTATCACTTGCTTTTTTCTCCATGTTTGGCTTCCAAACATAATCAAATGTGTAAGAAAGAGCATATTTTGCTAAATGTCCTCTGAATCACATCATAATATGGGCAATACCCAATTCAGAGTCGTACAAATAACCACTAACCCTAAGCTCATAATAAAGGGCTCATTTCAATAATGCCTGGGTTTACTTCATACCTCTTTTTTCATTTACAAAATTTTACAATATGAATTGCTGCATGGTCAGTATACAATGAGACATCATTTGAAGCTACAGCTAAGTTGTTGGTTCTGGATGGCAACTGCTTTTGAACAAGCAAAAAGCACTATAATACCAGCACCTAGAAGGGACTGGTGGACATAAAGGTATATTACATTTGTAAATTGGTCATCAGGGCAAAAAATGAGAGATGAAATCATCAACAATTATTATACTTTTTATTTTCCACTGCTAAACTCTGCTAATGTGCTCACCCCCTAAAATAGGTTAAAATTGGCTTACATCAGATTGGCATATTTAATTTACTTATAAGTCCTAGTAAAGTGGTATACCATACACCCAGGGGTGGTAAATTAAATGCTAGTAGTAGGCCTGCAGCACGTATTGTGACACCCACTTATGTAGCCCCTTAAAACATGTCTCAGGCCTGCCTTTGCAGCCTGTATGCAGTTTTAAACTGCCAATTCGACTTGGCAAAATAAACATTTTGACAAGCCAAAAACACTCTTTTTAATGCATATGTCACCCCTAGGGTAGGTGAATTGTATTTAAAAATGTGGACATCTATTTGTATGTTTTACATGTCCTGGTAGTGAAAATCTCACAAATTCATTTTTCACTCCTGTGTGGCACACTACCCCATAGGATAACATTGAGTTACCTTATTATATTTCATAAGTGATACCTTTTGTGTTGGAGCAGATATGAATGTCATGTTTGGTGTCTAAGTAATTGTAATATAACATTCTCTTTAATGGTAAAGTCAGATTTTAACTCAGTATTCTGAAGATACCATTTTTAGAAGGTTACCTTTTTTTTGTCCTAACCATTTGGTGACTGCAGCCTGTCCCAGGGTCAAATGACTAGGTGTGGTTGGCAGTTGGCCTTTGTGCATTCCTCCCAGCCAGTATCACAAAAGGGAGACTGGGTATTGGCAGGATAGGCTATCCTTACTTGATGGGAGGGGCGGGGTTGTCACCTGTCACACTTGCACTTTAAAGACACTGCTTCGACGCAAGATCTGCACAGCAAGACAGCATTGACAGCCTGCGGTGAAAGCCAATTCCAAATTCCAGCAATTAACATCCACGACACCTGACTTGATCTTCGCGATATGGCAACAACTATCCGCAATGGCTGGCCTGCTCTACGTGCTTCAGCTTCAGCAATGACCATCGGTGGTGCTCTTCCTGCTCCTCATGGCCTCCTCCACTGCGAACTGGACTATTTGCACCAGACTTTGTGAAGGAAACTTTTTCAGCTGGACTTACCTGGTCCCTGAATCCAGGCCACACTCCATCCTCCATCGCAGTTGTCCTGACCTTGTGACTTCCCCCCGGTCTTGCACAACCAGATAACTGCAAGTGGTGCTTTGTGTCGGGATTGCGCGATGGCCGGAACTACCAAGATGGCCGCCGACGCGAATCGCGCATGCGCGGGGATAGGTCCGGAAGGTTAAAGCCCGGCCTTCCCCGATCAGCTGCGCTTCGCGTCCTGATTGTTCGTTTCCTGACTCACCTGAAGCTCTTCCGGGTCGTCGCGTCCCTCGCGCCGGTCATCGTTGCCTCTGTTTGTCTTGTGGCGGGTTCTCCTCTCCTGACGTCCCTCGCCGCCCGCATCAAGTATCGCTTGCCTACATTGTTGTCCTGTGGAGAAAAGAAGAGAGATACTGTATTAGAGCTATCGGTAACAGCGCTATGCGCTGCTTTATTATTTAAGTTTACCTGATTTACCTGTTCTGGTGTATCCTCCGCGTTGGGAGCTAGCCTTTCTCTGAAAAGTAAAGGGATAGGCGTTACACTTTATTACTTTGCGTTGCACATTGCGCTTGGTTGAATACTTTCACCTATATATAGGTCACTTACCTGGTCCTGTGCTCTGGCGCTGTGGGGATCCGCTCCGCCTTTTAGGATCTAGGATAGAAAGAGACACCTATTTTGTTAACCTGAATTAAGGGACATTTTCTTTTATGAAATTATATGGGAAGAATAGGTAAGAGAATACCCAAATCCCTACATAGAGCAATTTCCCATACTTACATTAGCCCTTTACTTACATTACTGTCTATTCTAGCCTTAGATTCACGTCCTGAAACATCGTTCCATTAAACCTCCAATAAAAAGGACACCGAAGGTAGGGAATACATGAGTTTAGAAAGTATAACTTGTTATGCCTCTGATATTGTGCATTTGTGTATTGATACCTTGTTTTGCTTACAGCTTCTTGCCTGATAATGACAAGCCCTGAGGGGGTCCGAATCATCAAGTGGATTTCTTCCCCTTCTTCCCTTGTTTTGTTTCCCTCCTTCCCCAGATTGCCTTGTGCCACCTTGTTTAGTCTTTGGTGCCATTGGGTGATTTGGTGAGGTTGTGGACTTATACTTCACGTCTGTGGCGTCCCCGCGGAAACATAGGTGAGATCCTGACACTTTGTGCTTTAAGGAGCTTTACTTACCCCAAATCTTTTAAATTCCATATCTCCGGTTCTAACGATTGGATTTTTGTCATTTTGCTGTAGAATAACTTTAAATGTTTATCTATTGTTCTAAATTGGTGTGTGCTAAGATACCAGAAGTTTAGGTGCAGGTTAATATAGTGACTTTTTGTAGTTCACCGCAAACATGATTGTGGCTGTTGCTTGAGAAGGACTCACACACATCTCAACCAAACAACCTAATTTTTGACAACCTCCAAATGAATAAGGAATTGCTGAGACACACTGATTTGTTATCCTTGCTCAGTATGCATACACCAGTGGATACATATGCAAAATCAATTAAATTAATTACATTCTTGTACTTTTCTGTATTGCGGGTGCGGGAGCATCCCTCAGTGATTTGTTTGCCACAGACAAATGTTGTGTTCTGGATGACTCGAATTTGAGGCTTGGCAAGCATACTCAGTCATCTGTTGTTTGGAAGTGGGTAAAATGAGTGCCATTACATTGGGTAATAGCAACATCTATAATGTAGGCACTTAAAAATGACAGAAGTGTAGCAGTTAGCCCTAGATTAAAAACAAGTTACTTTTTGTTATATGTGCCAATGGTCCATTATTTTTCTAACACACATGGTAAGAAAGATATTATTTTCTTCCTTACTGTGGGCTGAGCGACCAGTGAAATTTAATGTTGCCCATTGGTTAAACAAAGAGACACCTCGGAACAAGCTGTACTTACCAACAGATGAGTTACCTGAAAGCAGAGGGTAGATGTTAGACCTGTCAGCCTTAGGGTGGTCTTCCCCCAAACTTTTTCTCTTTCCTCCTCCATTTTTTCTGACCTCATTTTTGCTGGCCTTAGGACTCTGTGTACTTTACCACTGCTAACCAGTGCTAAAGTGATTCTGCTCTCTCCTCTAAACATGGTAACATTGGCTTATACACAATTAGCATACTTAATTTATTTATAAGTCATAGTAAAGTGGCACTACATGTGCCCAGGGCCTGTAAATTAAATGCTACTAGTGGGCCTGCAGCACTGTTTGTGCCAACCACTTAAGAAGCCCTTTAAACATGCCTCAAGCCTGCCATTGCAGCCTGTGTGTGCAGTTTTATACTGCACATGTCGACCTGCCAAAATAAACCTTTCGCCAGACCAAAAACCTTCCATTTTAATGCATATAGGTCAACACCTAGAGTAGGCCATGGACAGCCCAGAGGGCAGGGTACAATGTATTTAAAAAGTTGGACATGCACGTTCAGGTTTTACATGTCTTGGTAGGTCTTAAATTATTTTTTCCTACTGCAAGGCCTACCTCTCCCATAGGATGACATTGGAGTATAATTTTCCAATGGGAATACGTAATCAGTTCATGTTTGGTGTCTTTGGAATCACAATTTTAAATCCTAACTTGTGTTGAAGTCATATTTTTAAAATGTAATTCTGAAAATGCCACGTTTAGAAAATTGAGCAAAACCAAAGGGGATGATGGACGGAGTGTTGACATTGCAAGCACTCACCCCCAGTCAACTGATCTGGGTTTAATCCATCATCATTCTTTAGCTCACTCCGCCACCCCAGTTCAGACATAGCCATATGCAAATCAGTCTGACCCTGTGCCTCATGGGAACAGTCCAGCCCGAACTGCCAAGCCATGTCTTCCCTGGACCGGAAACAAGCATCCTGGGACCGGTTTCGGGCTCACAGCCCTCATCAGCCAGGCTATCTTGAATCCAGTGGCAAAGTGAGGAAGGGACCCACGTCTGGGCATACCCTGCCAAATTAGGGCGAACAAAGCAAAACCAAAGGGGATGATGGACGGAGTGTTGACATTGCAAGCACTCACCCCCAGTCAACTGATCTGGGTTTAATCCATCATCATTCTTTAGCTCACTCCGCCACCCCAGTTCAGACATAGCCATATGCAAATCAGTCTGACCTTGTGCCTCATGGGAACAGTCCAGCCCGAACTGCCAAGCCATGTCTTCCCTGGACCGGAAACAAGCATCCTGGGACCGGTTTTGGGCTCACAGCCCTCATCAGCCAGGCTATCTTGAATCCAGTGGCAAAGTGAGCAAGGGACCCACGTCTGGGCATACCCTGCCAAATTAGGGCGAACAAAGCAAAACCAAAGGGGATGATGGATGGAGTGTTGACATTGCAAGCACTCACCCCCAGTCGACTGATCTGGGTTTAATCCATCATCATTCTTTAGCTCACTCCGCCACCCCAGTTCAGACATAGCCATATGCAAATCAGTCTGACCCTGTGCCTCATGGGAACAGTCCAGCCCGAACTGCCAAGCCATGTCTTCCCTGGACCGGAAACAAGCATCCTGGGACCGGTTTCGGGCTCACAGCCCTCATCAGCCAGGCTATCTTGAATCCAGTGGCAAAGTGAGCAAGGGACCCACGTCTGGGCATACCCTGCCAAATTAGGGCGAACAAAGCAAAACCAAAGGGGATGATGGACAGAGTGTTGACATTGCAAGCAATCACCCCCAGTCAACTGATCTGGGTTTAACCCCTTCGATGCTCATGACGAGCTCAGCTCGTCATGCTGCGCGGTAGCGCGGTAGCGCTGTGCGCATGACGAGCTGAGCTCGTCACGACCGCACCCGCGATCGGAATGTCCAGCACACGAGCGGAATTCCGATCGCGGTCAAGGGGTTAATCCATCATCATTCTTTAGCTCACTCCGCCACCCCAGTTCAGACATAGCCATGTGCAAATCAGTCTGACCCTGTGCCTCATGGGAACAGTCCAGCCCGAACTGCCAAGCCATGTCTTCCCTGGACCGGAAACAAGCATCCTGGGACTGGTTTCGGGCTCACAGCCCTCATCAGCCAGGCTATCTTGAATCCAGTGGCAAAGTGAGCAAGGGACCCACGTCTGGGCATACCCTGCCAAATTAGGGCGAACAAAGCAAAACCAAAGGGGATGATGGACAGAGTGTTGACATTGCAAGCACTCACCCCCAGTCAAATGATCTGGGTTTAATCCATCATCATTCTTTAGCTCACTCCGCCACCCCAGTTCAGACATAGCCATGTGCAAATCAGTCTGACCCTGTGCCTCATGGGAACAGTCCAGCCCGAACTGCCAAGCCATGTCTTCCCTGGACCGGAAACAAGCATCCTGGGACCGGTTTCGGGCTCACAGCCCTCATCAGCCAGGCTATATTGAATCCAGTGGCAAAGTGAGCAAGGGACCCCGAAACCGGTCCTAGGATGCTTGTTTCCAGTCCAGGGAGGACCTGGCTTGGCAGTTCGGGCTGGACTGTTCCCATGAGGCACAGGGTCGAGACTGATTTGCATATGGCTGGGTCCAAACTGGAATGGCATGGTGAGCAAAAAACCGATGGATTTAGGCCCAGATCTCTGTACTGGGGTGAATGTATGACATTGTTCTGCATTCTGTCCATCAACTGTTGTTTTTGCATTTGTCACCCCGAGTGGGACGGGTATGCCCAGACGTGGGTCCTGTGCTCTCCATGCCGCTGGAATCAAGCTATCCTGGCTGAAACCCCGAAACCGGTCCTAGGATGCTTGTTTCCAGTCCAGGGAGGACCTGGCTTGGCAGTTCAGGCTGGACTGTTCCCATGAGGCACAGGGTCGAGACTGATTTGCATATGGCTGGGTCCAAACTGGAATGGCATGGTGAGCAAAAAAACAATGGATTTAGGCCCTGATCTCTGTACTGGGGTGAATGTATGACATTGTTCTGCATTCTGTCCATCAACTGTTGTTTTTGCATTTGTCACCCCGGGTAGGACGGGTATGCCCAGACGTGGGTCCTGTGCTCTCCCTGCCGCTGGAATCAAGCTATCCTGGCTGAAGAGGGGTGAAACCCCGAAACCGGTTCTAGGATGCTTGTTTCCAGTCCAGGGAGGACCTGGCTTGGCAGTTCGGGCTGGACTGTTCCCATGAGGCACAGGGTCGAGACTGATTTGCATATGGCTGGGTCCAAACTGGAATGGCATGGTGAGCAAAAAAACGATGGATTTAGGCCCAGATCTCTGTACTGGGGTGAATGTATGACATTGTTCTGCATTCTGTCCATCAACTGTTGTTTTTGCATTTGTCACCCCGAGTGGGACGGGTATGCCCAGACATGGGTCCTGTGCTCTCCATGCCGCTGGAATCAATCTATCCTGGCTGAAGAGGGGTGAAACCCCGAAACCGGTCCTAGGATGCTTGTTTCCAGTCCAGGAAGGACCTGGCTTGGCAGTTCGGGCTGGACTGTTCCCATGAGGCACAGGGTCGAGACTGATTTGCATATGGCTGGGTCCAAACTGGAATGGCATGGTGAGCAAGAAAACGATGGATTTAGGCCCAGATCTCTGTACTGGGGTGAATGTATGACATTGTTCTGCATTCTGTCCATCAACTGTTGTTTTTGCATTTGTCACCCCGAGTGGGACGGGTATGCCCAGACGTGGGTCCTGTGCTCTCCATGCCGCTGGAATCAAGCTATCCTGGCTGAAGAGGGGTGAAACCCCAAAACCGGTCCTAGGATGCTTGTTTCCAGTCCAGGGAGGACCTGGCTTGGCAGTTCGGGCTGGACTTTTCCCATGAGGCACAGGGTCGAGACTGATTTGCATATGGCTGGGTCCAAACTGGAATGGCATGGTGAGCAAAAAAACGATGGATTTAGGCCCAGATCTCTGTACTGGGGTGAATGTATGACATTGTTCTGCATTCTGTCCATCAACTGTTGTTTTTGCATTTGTCACCCCGAGTGGGACGGGTATGCCCAGACGTGGGTCATGTGCTCTCCATGCCGCTGCAATCAAGCTATCCTGGCTGAAGAGGGGTGAAACCCCGAAACCGGTCCTAGGATGCTTGTTTCCAGTCCAGGGAGGACCTGGCTTGGCAGTTCGGGCTGGACTGTTCCCATGAGGCACAGGGTCGAGACTGATTTGCATATGGCTGGGTCCAAACTGGAATGGCATGGTGAGCAAAAAAACGATGGATTTAGGCCCAGATCTCTGTACTGGGGTGAATGTATGACATTGTTCTGCATTCTGTCCATCAACTGTTGTTTTTGCATTTGTCACCCCGAGTGGGACGGGTATGCCCAGACGTGGGTCCTGTGCTCTCCATGCCTCTGGAATCAAGCTATCCTGGCTGAAGAGGGGTGAAACCCCGAAACCGGTCCTAGGATGCTTGTTTCCAGTCCAGGTAGGACCTGGCTTGGCAGTTCGGGCTGGACTGTTCCCATGAGGCACAGGGTCGAGACTGATTTGCATATGGCTGGGTCCAAACTGGAATGGCAAGGTGAGCAAAAAAACGATGGATTTAGGCTCAGATCTCTGTACTGGGGTGAATGTATGACATTGTTCTGCATTCTGTCCACCAACTGTTGTTTTTGCACATTTAGAAAATTGGCATTTTCCTGCCTTAGCCATGTAGTGCCTGTAGCCTGTCTCTAGTCACATGACTGGGTGTAGCTGATAGTTGAGCTTTTGGTATTCTTCCTAGACAGCCACACACAATAGGGAGCTTAGGTGTGCCTAGATGGGCCATCACTGGCAAGCTGCAAATGGCCCAATTTAAGATGGAGGAAAGGAAACTGGCCATGGAGGAGAAAAAGACTGAGAGGGAGTTGGAGGAGAAGACATTATTACTGGCTCATGAACTGGGTCTTAAAGAGCTGGACATCAAGGCTAGACAGGCAAAGTCCAGCAGTGATGGTGGCGGCATTTCTGCAGTGTCTGAAGGAGACATAAAGATCCTCATCCCCAAGGATCTGATGCACAGTCATGTGGTGAGAGATTGCATTGACAAATGGTTTTCTGCCTATGAGGTAGCCCTGAGGTTTCACAAGATCCCAGAAGATCCCGGGGGTTGTGGAAATACATGCCTACAGTGGGGCGGGATACACCTCTTATCTTAGAGGTTGGGGACCAAACTAGGTACTCCCTCCTGAAAGCCATCTTGGTAGCTAAGTTTGGACTGAACCCTGAGAAGTACTGTCAGAGGTTCAGGGACAGCCAGAAGCTCCCCAACCAGTCCTGGGTAATTTTGTGGACTACTCTAGCAAGGCACTGAATTGTTGGGTGCGGGGCAGCAAAGTTAATGACTACAGTGGGTTGTACAAACTAATCTTGAGAGGGCACATGCTCAGTATTTGTTTTACAGAACTGCACCAGCACCTAGTAGACAGTAAGCTAACTGACCCCAAGAAGCTTGCTAAGGAGGCAGACCTCTGGGCCAGCACCAGAGTGCCCAACAAGGTATGTTGGGGAGACTCCCACAAAGATGGTCAAGAGTACCACCAAAAGAAAGAAGGGGGAAAAAACTTAAAAATTAGGGGCCTGATTCACAAAGGTAAAATGAGATGAAAGTCTAACTTTACGACTTTCGGTATTCACAAAGGACATTTAATACTCTTAAATGCCCTTTATGAATACCAAAAGTTGCAAAGTTCAACTTTTGATATTCACAAAGGTCATTTACGAGTAGTAAATGCCATTTATGAATACCAAAAGTTGTAAAGTTAGACTTTCGTCTCACTTTACCTTTGTGAATCGGGCCCAAGGAGTTCTCAAAAAGCCCCGAAAACAATTCCCAAGGGAACACCAGTTACCAGTCCCAGTCTGAGCCTAAATAGAAGGGGTTCTTTTATAAGCAAACAGGGATGTTTGTACCCCAAATCACAAAATGCTACAAGTATGGGCACTCAAATGGTGACCTCAAATGTCCCAAGAGGGCACAGCTCCCCACCGGTGGGTAGGCACCTGGGTTATTGAGTGTAGTGCTCGGGGAGGAATTGGTCCCGGTTAGTTTTGGAGAGCAGATAGAGGTGACCCTAGTTTACCTGGGGGATAAGGAGATGGTTCCAAAAGTCAATATATCTGCCAATACTTTTAAGTGCAGGTGGTGGGTCATCATAAATGGGCAATCTTGGAGGCTCTGAGAGACATAGGATCCAGCATGACTACTGTGAAGTGTCAGCTAGTGTCCTCCCTAACACATTTCACCAAGTCATAGTCGCGGAAATCGTGAGAGTCATCTATCAGTGACTTTGGTTCCCTTTGAGTGGGGGGGTCTCAAGTTCTCTAAATGCAGCTGTGAGCCCTGCCATGCCTGTAGATTGTGTTAGGCAATGACCTGGAGCACACTATCTGGAGAGAGGTAGAGTTCAGGTCACACTTGGAGATGTTGGGATTGCCTGAATGGGTCTGTATGCCCACACAGTCCATAACTGCCAGCGAACGTCAGTCAAGGGCGCCTGTAGCCTGGAACTATGGCCCAGGCAGCTTCCAAGAAGCATGAGAGCAAGGGGCATGGGAAACGAGCAACTAAAGTTCCCCCGGTCCAGGTTGATGGGGCACCTGAGGAGGACACCCCCGAGCCAACTGCAGAGTACATTGCTGCCCTGGGTGACCTGCCTGAACTTTCTGGTTGGCAAGTTGAGGGTGGGCCCACCAGAGATGAATTCTGCAAACCACAGAATGATTACCCCATTTAGAGGGCTTGAGGTGGAAAGCCAAGACCCAGGGAGCAGGTGACACCTCTGGAGATCACATGGTCTATTGGGAGAATGACCTCCTATATAGCGAACTTCAGGTTCCTGGATCTGAGGCAGCCAGTGTGCTGGTGGTCCCTTAATGTTACAGGACCTTTCTACTGGGTTTGGCTCATGACACCCCTGGCAGAACATCTGGGGGAAGACAAGACCTTTGCCATACTTGTTGCCCACATTTACTGGCCCCAGATGAAGATGGCCTCAGATCAATTCTCTAGGTCCTGTCTCACCTGCCAGGCCAGTGGGAAGTCATGGAAAAATCTCAAAGCTTCCCTGGCCCCATTTCCTGTCATTGCACTCCCTTTGAGAGAGTAGGCATCAACAATGTTGGACCCTTGGGCCCTATGACAGCTTTAGACAACAGGTTCATCCTGGTCTTGGTCGACCATGCCTCTCGGTACACAGAAGCCATCCTTTTGAGATCGGTGACTGCACTGCACTGCAGTGGCCAGGACCCTGATGGGGATTTTTACCTGTGTGGGGTTCCCTAAAAAGCTAGTGCCTGGCAGAGGCACTAACTTCATTCCAACATAAATGAGGTCCATGTGGGATGAGCGTGGAGTGCCTTATAAGTTTTCCATGCCCTACCAACCCAAAGCCAACGGTCTTGTGGAGATTCAACTAGACCCTGAAGGGCATGATAATAGGCTTATCTAAGCCCAAGAGGCGTAAGTCGGACAACCTCCTGCAATTCCTTCTCTTTGCCTACAGGGAGGTGCGACAAAAGGCGGTTGGGGTTAGCTCGTTAGAACTCCTCTATGGCCATCCTGTTAGAGGACCTCTAAGCCTTGTGAGAGAATTGTGAGAGCAAGTTCTCTAGAAGCCCCCTCAGGATGTGGTCAGCTATATGATGGCCCTCTGCAACCAGATGCACTGCTTTTGGAAGAAGGTGAAAGCAATCTTGAAGCCAGTCAAGCAGTTATGAAACTCTGGTATGACCAGAAGGCCACTCTGGTAGCATTTCAACCTGGTTGGATGGTGTGGGTTATTGAGCCTGTGGAGCCCAGACCTCTTCAGTATCGCTGGATAGGCCCTGATGAGGTGAAGGAGCGGAAGGGGGAGTTCACTTCCGTGGAGATTTCTACACCCCTAGAAACCACTTAAGGGTGCTCCATGTGAACCGCCACAAACTGCACTTTGTGATATTCGAAGTGAGCATGATGCTGGTGATCGATGAAGGAGTGGAGACAGAGAGCAATCCTCTCCCTGACCTCCTGTCTGCCCAGGAGTATGATAGGTCAGTGGAGGGTGTCAACCTCTTCCCTACCCTAACCCCAGAGCAACAGAGTGACTGTAGCTAGTTACTGGGGCAGTTTGCCTCTCTGTTCTCCATCACCCTTGGACAGTCCCCTTGTTAAAAATAAGATTCACAGGTTGTCAGACAAGGTAAGGGCCAGCATTAAGAAGGAGGTCCCCAAGATGCTAGCATTAGGGGTAATTGAGCCCTTCAACAGTCCCTGGCCCAGCTATGTGGTGCTGGTACCCAAGGCTGCCCCACCGAGCGCTACTCCAGAACTTAGGCACTGTGTGGACTACAGGGATCTCAGTTCTATCACGCTAGGCTGACACACACCCCATCCCCCAAGCTGATGAGCTTATTGACAGGCTGGGTGCTGCCAAGTTTCTGAATACCTTTGACCTAACATCAGGGTACTGGCAGATTGCGCTGAATGAGGGGGCAAAAGAGAAGTCTGCATTCTCAACCCTAGAGGGCCACTTCCAGTTCAGGGTGATTACCTTTGGCTTAAAGAATGCCTCTGCCAGAGGTTGGCCAACAGGGTCCAGGCTGGGAAGGAGGCATTCTGTGCTGCCTACCTGGACAGCATAGCTGTCTACAGCTCCAGCTGGGAGGAACACCTGTACCGCCTCCAGGAGGTGCTTCAGGCCCTGCAGCAGACAGGTCTGACTATCAGGGCCAGTAAGTAGCAGATAGGGCAAGGTTCCGCGGTGTATTTAGGCCACATGGTGGGTAGAAACTATCCTGGACTGGCAATCCCCTAAAAGAGAGACTGAGATGAGAGCCTTCCTGGGCCTCAGAGGGTACTATAGGAGGTTTGTTATGGGAGATGCCACCATTGTTGCCCCCTTAACAGAGCTGACTTCATAGAAGCAGCCCAGACAGGTGATCTGGACAGAGGCCAGCCAGAAAGCCTTTGATACCCTCAAGGAGGCCATGTGTACAGCACCCATACTCAAGGATCCTGACACAGACAGATGCTTCAGAGCATGACATAGGGGCTGTTTTATCACAGTTAAATGAAAAGGAACTAGACCAACCGGTGGCCTTCATTAGTAAGAGGTCACTTCCACAGGAACAAAGGTGAAGTGCGATTGAAAGGGATGTATTTGCTGTGGTCTGGGCACTGAAGAAGTTGAGACCATACCTGTTTGGGACTCACTTTCGGGTTCAGGCAGATCACAGGCCCTCCTGATGGCTCAATGAAAATGAGGGGTGAAAATCCAAAATGGTTGAGGTGACCATCTCCCTACAGGGAATGGACTTTATGTTGGAACACCAACCTAGGTCAGACCACGCCAATGTTCGTCCCGGTACTTCCGACTTAGTGATGAGAAGTCTCTAGGGGTTGGGTAGTTCTCCACCTTTCAGCTGCGGGACACATGTTAGACCTGTCAGCCTTAGGGTGGTCTTCCCCAAAACTTTTTTGCTTTCCTCCTCCATTATTACTGACCTAGCTTTTGATGGCTTTAGGACTCTGTGCTCTTTAGCACTGCTACCCAGTACTAAAGTGCTTGTGCTTTCTCCTCTAAACATGGTAACATGGTAACATTTGCCTATACCCAATTGGCACATTAAATTTACATTTAAGTCCCAGTAAATTAGCACTACATGTGCCCTGGACCTGTATGTAAATTAAATGCTACTAGTGGGCCTGCAGCATGGATTGTGCCAACCAATTGAGTAGCCCTTTAAACATCTCCGGCTTGCCATTGAAGCCAATTTGTGTTTAAGCTACCATGTCAACCTGGCCAAATAAACCTTTTTTCAGGCAAAAAGCTTCCCTTTTAGTACATATAAGTCGCCCCAGGTTAAGCCCTGGACAGCCCAGAGGGCAGGGTACAATATATTTAAAAAGTTGGATATTTACTTTTAAGTTTTACATGTCCTGGTAGTGAGAAACTCTTACATTTGTTTTTCACTACTGCAAGGCCTACCTCTCCAGTATAATAGCATTGGAGTGTCCTTATTCGTTCTATAAGTGTCATTTCCAAATGGAAATAGGTAACCCGTTCATGTTTGGTGTCTCTGAAATCACAATTTATTTATCCTAACTTATGGTGAAGTTGGATTTTAAATTGTAATTCTAAATATTCCACTTTTAGAAAGCTGGCATTTTCCTGCCATAGCCATGTAGGGCTTGTAGCCTGTCTCTGGTCAAATGACTGGGTGTAGCTGACAGTTGAACTTTTTGTAGTCCTCCTAGACAGCCACACTCAATAGGGAGCTTAGGTGTGCATTGAAGGGCCCTCACTGGCAGGATGGGAGGGAGGATCTAGGCACAGCACCACATACACTTGAATAAGCTGTGTCCTGCCTCCAAATAAAGGGCTGTATATCCCCTGTAGTTAGTATGGAGCCAGGACAGGGAAGGCAGAATGCCTGGGGACTTCAAAGGGAAATCTCTAGAAGTTTCTCCCCCGCTTTAAAGGCGCAACTGGGTATAAATACTGGACCTCAGACACCAACTCTTTAGTACACTTCTGGACCTGTGGATACTCTGCCAGGAAGAAAGACTGCTGTGCTGCTACAATGACTGTCACTCAGCTGGACTGCTGCTCTAAGGGAATTGCTGTCCTGCTGTGCTGACCTGCTGCCTGCTGCCCTCTTGCCTGTGGAAGGATAACTGGACCTGCAACTTTATCTTGAGCCAAGGACCACAGAGTGCCTCCAAGGGCTAATCTGCTGGCCTCCTGATCTGAACCTCTGACATAAAAGGCTACCTAACACCCCACACCAGCCCATAGACTCAGCTGCCGCAACTTTCTGACCCCCAAGTGGTACATCTCAGGCCCTGGACCCTTGGTGTGTCACACGGGCACTAAAATCAAGCTTTTGGGCCAGTTCGCACCAAGACCTCGTCTCTCGCACCGCAAATCAGCATGATGTTTTGTCAGCCCAACTCTTCACACTGCAGCATCTACCATTCGCGGCAACCGTCACTACGAAGTTCCAGCAACGCCGCCCCACGATACTGGTCTGCTCCTCGCGCTTCGCCAACAGCATCCTGCTAGGCTCTCCCTGCTCCTCATGGCCCTCTGCAATGTGAACGGAACTCTTGGCACAAACTTGGCATGAACTTGAGAAGGTAAACCTTCAGTGGGACTAATATGGGACTGTATTTGACCTAAACTTTTGAATTTGACCAGGTCCAGCGCAAGCAGATAGCAGTGTTTTATTTAGGCGCTATTTTTTTACTTTACTAAAAATTCATAACTCCAGTTCTACTAACTGGATTTTTGGTGTTTTGGTCTTGATTTATTTATTACATTTTACTCTATTTTCTAATCTGGTGTGGGGTCTATTTGCGTGGTGTTTTCACTGTTTTACTGTTTGAAGTGTTGCACAAATACTTTAAACATTGCCTAAGTTGAGCCTGGCTGCTCTACGCCAAGCTACCAGGGAACTGAGCACAGGTTAATTTGAGATTTGCTTGTGGCTTACCCTGACAGGGATTGTGGTTGCTGCTTGCCCAGGGCTCACATCCCAGTCAACTTGTAACCCAATTTCTAACAGTAGACACCTACATGTTATTTAGCGCACACTCTGCCACTAGTATGACATCACAGCACAAATGTGTTCCAGTAGCGGCTCCTGGTGGGAGTGCTGCGGGGAGGCGGGGCGGAGGAGGGGCAGGGTGGGGGGTAGTAAACTCCGGCTTACGGCCGAACAGAGTGAAGTAAAGAAATAAATAAACAAAACAAATTACATTGCGGCACTGCAACGCCAAATCGGCGTTGCAGCTCCGCAATGTCATTTGTTTTGTTTATTTATTTCTTTACTTCACTCTGTTCGGCCGTAAGCCGGAGTTTACTACCCCCCACCCTGCCCCTCCACCACCCCGCACCACCGCCCCGCAGCACTCCCAACAGGAGCCGCTACTGATGTGTTCCAGTTTCTACCCACCATCCTTTTGAAGATACATCTTGTTTTTTAATGAGTTGAATCTTGTGAACCTCAGTGTTTTTGGGGTCCTGTTAATTTATAGGTGGTGTTTTTATTGATGCTAATAAGTAACAGTACCCAATAAATTGGGTTTGAAGTATATTCACTGCTTGAGTATATTGCTTAGTGACATGAGCAACTGACAACTGTGGTAAATTCGTTTACTGGACAATAAAGGTTTTCTTATACTTTTAAAATGCCCTAATAAATTGCATTTTTTTATAGTAGGCAGCCGTTAATTTTAGTTATTTCTCAGTATTTCCTTGACATTGTAACACAACAAAGTAAAATACCAATTTTCCATTAATATGTATAAGAGCTGGCTTCTGTTTGGACAGTAATTCAAAATTAAGATAAAATTCTGTGTTTTGTAGTGTATTTTATCACATTAACCCTTTTTGTTATTAGCAAACTTTTGCGCAGGGTGTAATCATGTCTTACTCGTGGTCTTGTAGATGATCAGCTACAGTTTGAGTAGATTCCTCTTTTTTTGCCATTCCAAAATCAAGTTGTAAACATAAAGACATATAGGGCCCAATACACAAAGGGCCTCTGCACTTGTGGCGTAATTCCTGCAGTCGTGGCGGGACTACTGTATTGCAGTTACCCATGGCGGAGGTCCCACCATGAGTGCGGACCCCCACCACGGTTACGTGTCCTCCGCCACAAGTGTGGAGGCCCTTTGGGAATCGGCCCATACCTTCTGAGAAATTGTTAATTCTGTTGCTAATGTGCAGAAGAATGGTTAGTATTTCCTCTTTTTACCTTTTTCCTCTTTTTACTTTCCAAATGGAAACTATTTTTCTATGTGATAAAAAAGCCTTTGTCAACACTTACTGAAAATATGGACATGTTTGAGACACTTTCAAACACAATCTGCACACTTTTCGGTATGTACTACCATTTTTGCCAGCGTAATTTGTGTAATTTCTGGCATTTTTCGTTATGGCTTTTACGTAAAATTATGCCCCATGGCGTAATTGAGGGACACTCTGGTGAAAAAAAATCCTGTTGTGGGAACATAAGGACCACATGAATGGGCAGAAGGTGAGCAGCTTTTGTTTCTGCCACTTGTGTCAATTTCCTACAGGAGGATGAATTTCACACAAAAATAATTTCGCATCATTTCGTGCACTTTCCAGAAGGAAATTATGAGCATTTCACACACCCCTAAAGAAAGCCCATTGAGATTTTTAATGTATATTTGCAAAATTCTGACATTGTTGTAATTTTCCATTGAGGGCTAATGTCCACCTTCTTGACTCTGCCCTTTAAACCCATGCTCCCATTTTTATTTTATTCTTGTAGACAACGAAGAATCTGCAATATTTGCATATTTTCCATGGGCATAAGTGGGGTGTATTCGTAAATCCAAATTTCATGAAACAGAATTTCGAAATAGCAGCCTTAAAAACATTTTTTTGCAGTCAAAGGAGCATTCTACAGGCTCAGACGTTTTCATCAATAAGACCATGGATGAATGTGTATTTTGGTGAAATTTCCATTAAACAAGTTGCACATGATTGCTATTGGACCCAGTTAAATCAGATGGGTTTTGCTTATTGGGTTATATGTGCACAGCCCAAAGATTAGGAGCGCTTCACTAAGAAACAAACATCATCAAACCCAATAGATCAGTGTAAGAAATTAGATTACTGGTTGAGAGGGATGAAACCCTATCCAAGCAGCAACCACAATTCTCTGTTAGGGTGAAGTCACAAGCAAACCCAAATTAACCTGTGTGGTAGCTTGGCACAAGCAGTCAGGCTTAACTTAGAAGCACATTGTAAAGTATTTATGCGGCACTTCAAACAGTAATAATGTGAAAACACAACTCAAGAAAGATGCCACACCAATTTAGAAAAATAGAGCAAAATGGAATATATAACTTAGGATCACACGACAAAAATTTAAATCAATAGGACCAGAGATATACAATTTTAGAGATTTAAGTGAAAATAGCGCCAAAAAGCTCAAAGCACCAACTGTGGTTGTCTGGTCGCACTACACCCTGACAAAGTCACAAGTTCAGGCCGACTGCGATGGAGCACAGGCTGACATGAGGGACCCGGGTAGGCCTGAAGAAGAGTACCTTAAATCCTGGTTCCAGAGCAAGATCCCACACCAAGGATGCGTTACTCAGCTGAGGAGATGCAAGGTCCTGGTGTGGAGATATGTCATGCAGCATTGGTTCTGGGGAGTTGAGAGGCTGTAATGCGAGATTCTGCATCATTATCAAGAATGTTTCTAAAAATACCTGGGTTTGAGAAGGCAAATGATATCCATATGTTTTTGGAATGTCTGGGTATTTTTAGTTACTGGGAGGATGTGTGCAAACGTTTGTCTGAGGTCCTCACCATTAAAATTCAGGAAAGCCTCCCCTTGTGATCTTTGGGACCGGGAAGGGCCTGGCTAAGCTAAATAAGGATAAAGAGAAACTGTTCTTTTATATGATCTTTCTGGCTCGAAGGGAAATCTTTAGGAGGTGTCTTAGAAATCTCCCACCCGGGTATATGGACTGGATGGGGTCAGCCATATATAATTTAAGGATGGACGCAATAGACTTGGAGAATAGAAGGTATAAGTTCTAGTTCCCACTAGTCGAATGGCTAGGGATGGGCAGCATGTCAACAAGCACTGAGAGTTAGCGTCTCTGTCCGATGATTACGCCTACTCGCTGTCTCAAAGTTTCAATACTATGCCGAATGGTCGAGGTGTACCGAAGAGTGAGCAAGACACCACTCCTCGAGTTCTGAAAAAAGGGCACACATAGGAAAAATATCCCAATTAGGGAAAACTGAGGTGAATGAGGGCAAAAAAAAAAAAAGAATGACGTCTACGAGGGGCTTGCGATGGCGAAGTCCTGTGTCAAAGATGCGTCATGCACAGGCTAGTTCCAAAGAAGTTGTGGGCTTGCGATGCAGAGTCCTGAATCGGTATTGAGAATGCCATTGAAGAGGGGCTTTTGACTCGATGACCTGTGTCCAGGACCGCGCAGCGGCAGTTCCAAGAAGGCTGCAGGCTGGACTGCAAATTCCTGCATCAGGATGCACTTTGCAGCAGTTCTGATGCTGAGTTTTGTAGGCAATGCGTTGTTCAGCATTGATCCTGATGGGACCACAGCTGGGCTGACAGTGCACTTCAGGCCCACTTCCCAGGGTCCATGGCTGGGGTGGCACCACTGCTGGCAGAGTCCTGCTGCTGGGAACAAGGTTGGTGGAGGCTGTTCTATTCCTGAGGTTCTGATCAGGAGGCCAGCCAAATAGTCCTTAGAGTCCCTCTTGTCATCCTGGCTTCAAGCTATAGATCCAGTCCTTCTCAATGAGGCAAGAGGAAAGCAATGCAGTACAGCAGGGTAGCAGAGTGGCAGTCCTTCTTGCAGCAAAGCAGCACAGAAGTCCTTCTTCTGAGTCTTCAACAGTACAGATGTGTACTGAAGAGTTGAATCTATGGGTCCAGTATATATACCTGTGTCCACTTTAAGAAGTAGGAGAAGGTTCTGGAGGTTTACACCCCCCTGAGGTGTCAGGCCTCCCCTTCCTCCTTGCCCTGGCCTCAGTCTTTCTGAGGACACAAAAGACTGGTGGCAAACCCTTTGTGAGTGTGTTGAGGTGAGCCTTTGTGATTTGCAAGTGTGGTAGGTGACTGCTCCTCCCCTTGATAAGTCAGAGTGGCCCATCCTGACAATGCCTGGCCTCCCTTTGTCTCACTGTCTGGGAGTACTACACAAAAACCAACTGCCAGCTACACTTAGTCATGTGACCCAGGGACAGTGTGCAGGCACCAAGTGGCTCGGGTAAGGTCTAGCTGCTCCCAAATGAAAGTTACCACTTATTAAATGTACTAAGGGGCCCAAAATTAACCTATGGGAGCGGTAGGCCTTGCAGTGAAGAACTAGCAGCATCATCCAATAGCACCTCAAGACACTTAAGGGTGAAGCAGCTGCGCTCTACAAATCTTGATTGATTGATTGCTGACAAACAAATTTAATAGTTTTTCATTACCAAGGACATGTAAAATGTAAAAGTACATGGCTAACTTTTTAAATATGTGTGTTAAATCAAGAAGGAGGGAGAAAGAAGGAACTGTGATCCATTCAGCTTCCTTATTCGTAAATTAGATATCAAAATGAGAATGGATCACTTGACCTGAGTAACCAGGGTTTTATGAAATTCGTGCAGTGTACCGATAAAAAACCCTCATTCACGTACAAAAGTCGGAAAAGCGGTATATCTTGATTATCCGCCCTGCTCTTAAAAACGTGACAGCATCATCATAGGGTTAGTTTTTGTATGCTTCCTCCATCCGGAGGGAAACCACTGGTTATTGCAGTAGTGATCAAAGAAAGGTGAAAGTGTTTTTAGTGAAGTGAATCTCAAAATGTTAAAAAGATATACCGCTTTTCCGACTTTTGTACGTGAATGAGGGTTTTTTATCGGTACACTGCACGAATTTCATAAAACCCTGGTTACTCAGGTCAAGTGATCCATTCTAACTTTTTAAATACACTGGACCCTGCCCTATGGGCTAATTAGGGCCTACCCTAGGACTAACTTATGTGTATTAAAAAGAAGACTTATGTCTGGCAAAAGGTTGATTTTGCCAGGTCGAAATGGCAGTTTAAAACTACACACACAGGTTGCAATGGCAGGACTGAGACATGTTTTACAAAGCTGCTTAAGTGGGTGGCACAATCAGTGCTGCAAGCCCACAAGTAGCATTTAATTTACAGGCCCTAGGTACATGAGATACCACCTTACTAGGGACTTACAAATAAATTAAATATGCTAATGGGTACAAGCCAATTCTGCCATGTTTAGGGGGGAGAGCACAAGCACATTAGCACTGGTTGGCAGTGGTAAAGACCACAGAGTCCTAGAACCAACACAAATGAGACCAACAAAAACAGGAGGAGTGAAGGCAAAATGTGTGCCACCTTAAGGCTTACAGGTCAAACAGCCTGGATTATTTTATATTAATGCCTTCTTTATTGCCATGTAACCTACATCTCTTGCTATGCTTGCAGAAGACTAGTGCAGGTGCCTATAGGTTCAAGTCAGCATACCACAAAGGACACATATTTAAAGACGAAGTGGATGCAAGCAGTAATGCAACTTTCAAAATTCAACTGCAGTGTTATTGAAGCAGCAGTGACCAAACATCAATCATAATAATAATGGCAGTGCTTTGAGAAAAAATTTAATTTAGAGCATCTGGGCTAAATCATCTGAAGGTTCCAAAATGCATAATGAGTCCCAGGCAGAAATCTGTTGTTCTTGTCAAAGCAAAGTTATTGAAATTGTAGCACAGTAATGACGAGGCACCGCAATATGGCCATTCTATAGAGGCAAAAAAAGATAGCTTTGAGGCATGAGGTTTACGCTTGTGAAGCTCCATTGCTCCCACTCTGGCTGCAGGCAGATAGGGGCTGGTAGGGTACTCACTGAAACTCAAGCGTCCTGCGTAAGAAGCTTGCAGCTCGCTTCCCTGCAAAACCGCTGCCTCTTTAGAACCTGCAGTTTTCAGCTGCATGAGGGCAGCCTGGTGAGTGTGTGCTTTGATTGTAAAAGAAAGCTGCTAAAGAAACATCCATTCTAGAAACGCATATGTAAAGTATATTGTTATACAGTTACAGTAGGAAAACAAAGTAGAATGCATAGTCACTTAAACCACTTCTGACCTCCTTTCAGGCATGGTAGCTCCATTGATGATGTATGGATCATTAGTAATGTGTTGGTGATCTCTTGTCCGCAGTGGCTGCTGGGTTCAGCATGCCTGGGGTCTCCGCATCTGAATCTTGGCTTTGGGTGGGGAACCTGCAGCTTCAGTAGCAGCTCCCCAGTGTATGTGTGGTTCAGGGCCACAAGAACTACATCACTGAAAGAAAGAGAAAAAATGGCAGGCAGCTTACCAGGGTCATAAGGCATATCTCTATGATCAGTGTGATCTGCAATCATACTATGAGAGATGTACAGATAAACACAAGTAACGGGTTGACAAAATCCAAACTCCAAACATATTGTATATGCATTGTAATGCATCCCCATATAAATTAGGGGATTTTCAATGCATATTAAAGCCTCAAATAATTTCTAGCACATTTGTCACTATGAAATATTATGGTTTCGAAGCGCAGTTCCCGTTATCTCACGAGAGAACTTCCATGGCGATATTGGATTTGGCATCTTTAGATCATGCATAATGGAAGTTATAGTGTACAACACATAAAAAATATTTTGAACATGGTGGCTGCGATGGTCTCTACGATCACACCACCAGCAACAACACAAAAGCTGTCTGAAGTGCCAGCGGGTAGTGTGCATGGCGGTTGCAAGACATCTAGACAATGGCTGTTCTGCATGGAATGTTGATAGAAACACGGTGGAAGCACCAGGACCAGGAAGACTGTCACTCTGACCATCTGAACACAGACCACTACTTCCTCTGAAAGGGAAGTAAAGGAAGTGAGGGCACAATGGGATTTGAAGCTAAGCTTAGGCTGGGGCAGTAGAAGAACATGTAATAGAGATTCATAAAACAAATAAAGCAGCATACCATACCGTTGCTCCAGTCCATGGCATTCGTTCATGCATTATTCCTTTACTGACCTTTGTCTATACCAGGACTTCACCCAGTGGGCTGACCCAAAACAAGATAGATATTGGTAGCAGAGCTAATGGCTGATTGTGAGCTGACCCGCCATGCTGTCCAGTGTTTTTATCGAAGTGAATGGCACTTGAAGGAAGAAATGGCAGAAGGGGCGGACCAAAAGCTCTTTTATATATTCAGATTTATTTATTGATATGCTTATTTATTTAATATTTTTCTATAGCACAATTCCGAAAAGTGGCATTAACATTTACAGTTTAGAAGATACAAGGTACTGTATAGACAGCACCTGCAGAAAATAACAGAGGGGCTTATTATGATGGCGGGCGGACATTAGTCCGCCCGCCACCATAACGGTGATGGGACCGACCGCCAGACGTGCAGCGGTCCCACCGGCCCAATTAGGATGCGCCCACCAGCCTGGCTGCAGCACCGTCCGCAATGGTAAAAGGGCATGCACAGCATTTCCCTGCACCACGTGGCAGGCACCACGCGGTGCCTGCCACCTGGTGCAGGGAACTGCAGGGGGGTACCATGGGTACCCCAAGTGCACCTCACCTCCCCCCAACACAAGGGGGGCCCGCAACGGGCCCCGTACCAAAACTCTGCATGCCTTTCCATGGCGGCATCGCCGCCATGGAAAGGCCGCTTTTTACATGTATCCTAATCTGGTGGACTGTGCCTGCTAGGCACCACCACCATTTTAGGCACCCTGCACCGTCCGCCAGGCAACCGGAACGATTGCTGGCGGCAGACGGTCTTTGCGTCCGCTGGGGATGCAGTCAGGTTCCCACCGCCTAATCTGGCGGTGGGAAAAATCTGTTTGATGGAGGAAGGACCGCCACCGCCGGCCCTGCGGTGGCGGTCCTTTCGCCATCCTAATCACCCCCAGAGTGCCTTCCATGAAGAGTGAAGGATTGGGTGGTTCTTGAAAAGGTAAGGAGTTATAAGCGTAGGTGTACATTTTTGGTAAAGTGTGTGGATCCTACTGGCGTCAGTGGGCTACGGGTTAGGCTCAGTGCCTCTGAATAAAGGGTGTCTTTAGAGTTTTCTCAAATAGATGAGTGGGCAATAATATAAAATATGCATTACTATTATTTACAGAAATCCATATACTAGCTAGAGCCAATCAAGATGTGAGTCATTAGAAACTATTAGAACCCAATTACCTATCTGTACATCTTGATGCAGTGAAAGACATCACCAATGTGAGTTGTTTTCATTAGACATCTACTGAAAGTGCTAGTGCAATTCAACTGAACTTTATTTTAGATGCCTATTATTTGTGAGACTAGGGGGCAGATTTACAAGCCCCCTGCGCCACCAGTACGTCACTTTTTGTGACGTCCTGGTGGCGTATCTTACTGCTCCATATTTACAAGGACAGGAAAAGCCACCCTGCGTGGCTTTTCCTGTCCTTGTAGATATGGCCCCTTTACACGCAGCACTTTGTGTGAAAGGGGCGTTCCATGGGAGTTGCTGTGGGTGTTCCCACGCAACACCCATGGAACGATACACATTTCCAGATTTACGAGGAATCGTAAATCTGGAATTGCGTGTGAATCCTACCCCTCCCCAGGGGAGGCGTAGGGAGGCGCAACGAGGAGAAATGTTTTCATTTCTCCTCGTTTTTTCCTTCTGCAGCACGCATTGAAAGAGGAAAATGCCTGTAGTGATTGTTTTTGTGCAGGAAGGAGCCCCTTCCTGCACAAAAAGAATCTCCTCACGACGCAGGCATCCTTGCACCATGATGCAAGGGTGCCTGCGCAGGCGCTGGCTGCAGTTTGTGCGCCAGCGCAGGGGGGAGCACAGAGATGCAACATATTGTTGTAAATATATCGCATCCCTGTGCTTTGAAAGTGACTCAGTGCGGCGCAGCCAAATGGCTTGCGGAATGCACTGAGTCACTTTCATTGTAAATCTGCCCCCTAGTGTCCTGAATTTGCAAGGACAATCTTGGATTTTAGCCATCTTTTTCTGCAAATTTCAATAAAGTTAGCACCTATCCGGTTTCAGCAAGCATTGAGGAACGTTTTCATGTGTTCCAGTGCGGAATAAGTTAGTAGCCTCTAGCAGAAAGCAATTTAATACCGATGATGTTGCGTGGAAAAGTTGAATTTAATTCACCTTAGTTCTTCAGTGTGTGCGTTTTCCATGTTTGTGAGCGTTGTCAATTAAGTCATTCTTTGACCTCTGTCGATGGTATGTGTAGTCCTAATTCTGTGCTTGTGGAATGTCTTTGTGTTTTGTTTTGTTGTCAAAATCTGGTCACCCTACCTCTGATGTGTTTCTCATCGTTTAACGTTGTACATTTGATATGAAATGCTTTGAAAACGTTAACCTAACTTTCCCAAATGGGTACATCTTGGGGGCTCTAGTGTAGTTGTTTCTGTCAATAAGACATAGGGGCATATTAGCAAGACCCACGTTAAAATTATCGCCGTTTTAGCGGCAGGAAACTGCCGCTAAAACGGCGATAATGGCCTTGCTAATATGCGTTATGGAATTCCAATAGAAGCCCAGGTTAGATGTCCTGCACATCTAACCTGGGCTTCTATTGGAATTCTATAACGCATATTAGCAAGCCCATTATCGCCGTTTTAGCGGCAGTTTCCTGCCGCTAAAACGGCGATAATTTTAACGTGGGTCTTGCTAATATGCCCCCCAGACTTTTGTATTTTTACTCTGAAAATATCACGATTTCATTTTGCCAGCGTCGTTTTTTTTCCAAGTTGCTCATCCATCATTGGCTTTCATCCCACAGGTTCACCGTGACCTCAACGAGGAACAAATGTGTAGAAACGATATTGAAACCAGCTTTCATTTCAGCCAGTTCTTTCCAGTTAATTTTTAGCATCTGACTTGTCTGTCCTCAACCCCATCTTTCCTCCGGGGCACATAGCAGCCATAACTGAAGAACAAGGGATGGTCTCCCTCCCAGACTTGCATCACAGGCTGTTTTCAAGTCAAAGGTCGCCAAGAGCTTGTCTCACTTTCACATATAAAGGCCGAACAAATGCATTACCTCTGGACGGTGTCGGACCAGTACCTGAAAGCCACACGAGTGTTTACTCACTCAGAGACCAGAGCCGTGGAACATTCCAAAACGTTTCCTGCGAATATGAATGCTAACGCACATTCCACTGGGTAAATTAAAACAAACACATTATCCTTTGTCTGTAAAATATGTGCGAAAGGTGCGATTTCATTAGCCTTGATGGGATTTTGACAGTGAAACCAGCCGGGATGCAGATATTCCACATTGTCCCCAGAAAAAATAACATCCAGTGCATTCACTTGACTGACAAAAATAAAACACTTTTAATGGTTTCATAAATGGGGCGAGTTTCGCTGGAGTGTGATACAGTGGAGATAAAGGTAAAAAATATGGCTTACTAGGAACTATGGGCCTGATTATGATGACGGTGGGACCGCCACCGACAACCCCTCGGTGGCGGTCCCACCGCCATCGAAACCCTGTTTACCGCCCGCCATATTACAATGGTGGGTGGATGGTTGGCGGTCGGAATGACCGACCACCACGCATCCAACGGGCTCCTTGAGCCCACCGGTCCATCGGAGGGAGTCGCAATCCCTACAATGGTGGCGGTGCCTGCCAGGCACCACTGTAGGGATTACAATGCCCCTTCCCGCCGGCTGTTTCATGGCGGTTTACCCGCCATGAAAAGGCAAGCAGAAAGGGACATTGGGGGACTGTAGGGGGCCCCCTTACCCTCTGGCTCTCAGACATGGCACCTGGGAGGCACCTTTGGTGCCCCCCTACATGTCCCTGCACCATGTGGCAGGCACCACATGGTGCCTGCCACATAGTGCAGGGATATGCAAGATGTGCATTTTTGGACTGCCGCGTCTGCTGCAGCCAGCAGCACATGCCGCAATACAAAAAATACACTTTGTGACCGGCTTGAAGGCAGTCGCATTGTAATTTATATGTCGGGACCGCCGACAGCAAGTCGGGCGCTCCCGTTTCCAAAGGGATGGCAGTCAGACATAAGTCTGACCTCCATCCTAATCAGGCCCTATGAGCGGTTTTGTAAAATACCCGTATTACTTGACCAGTAATCTTCATTGCTCCAATTCTTCCTCGTCCCAGTCATCACTATTGGGGTGGGTCTTAGCTCTGAGATAGTAAATCTAAAAAAAGCTGTGAATGAAAGACATTCCTATCGCTCTTCTAGCCTTTCATGCTATCTTATTAATACTATCAGTCTGCCATCCAATCTCTTTAAAAAAAATTATTTTTCTGTCTTGCAATTGACCCATTTCAATGTTGGCCTCCCCAGCTCAACTTCCTTTCCTGTTCTGTCTGTTCATCATCACAAATCTTTCTTGTATTCCTTACAACTAAGCGTTTTTTCCTGTCCAGTCCTTTTAATTGACTACCCCTTACATCTGGTACTCTTGCATCTACAGTGTCCCCTCCTTAAATCTTAAGATCCTCAAAACTGGTTTTAAACTCGTTTGCTGTGCCTATATTTAAATGTCCCTTCATCTGCCTCTAAACCTTTGACTTGTTAATACACATTCTTGTGTATTATTCTCTGACTCTCTGTATAGCAATTTGTCAAGTGCTATAAAATGAAAAGGTACATAAAACAAATTAACTGAATTAGATATGATTCACTATGTAAAGGGCAAAAAAAAGTGCAGCACACGATTCAGCAACAGTATCCTGCATACGGTCCTCGCACTAAGGGCCCGATTACGATACCGGACGGAAAAGCCCTTCGACCGCCATGGCATTGGGAAAAATCCCCCCGCATGACCCGCAGCATTTCCGTCGGCCAAGTTACGATGCAATGTACGCAAAATCACACTGCGGCGGACGGATGTCACAAAAGACCGTCCACCACGGTCGGAAAAGCTGCAAATCCGACCGCGGCGGACAGGGAAAGCTGTCCAATGGCTTGAAAAGGCCATTCCTGCCGCGGCATGACTGCACGGCTAATTACGATGAGAATGCGGAGCTGGCGGACCGAGCACTGCGTCCGACCACCGCACACGCACATAGGACAAATGAATGGCGGACGGAACCAACTTCACAACAATGCCTGAAGTGTGCCTGTACTCCCTGCCGCCCTCAATCACAAAACACACACCACAATGATACACCCCAACTTGCTCCTGGTAAGGAAATCCATGCGCAACATGGAAGAGACATCTGGAGGTCATCACTCATGTTGGCACACCCATATACCACAGTATAAAACCAACCCTTTCCTGGACCAGCATCCTTTGCACACCACAAGCCGAGACAGAGAGACAGGACACACCTCACACACTGCACATATCTCCACCACTACCTTGCACCCTGCACCCCTCATTCAATTGCACCATGCCCCCCAAGACAATGCCCAAATCCACCGACTCAGAGTTGAGAGTGACGGTAGACGAGACAATCAGGGTAGAAACACATTTGTCTGGGCACCTGGTCCAACACACCCTACTTGCGCGCAAGACTCAGATGTGTGCAAGAATCCACAGCAAAGTCAATGCCGTAGGGACCACCCTATGCACTGTGCGTGACTTCAGGAAGCGGTGGGGCGACCTCAAGGGCCGGGTCAAGCAGCGGCCACAGGGAGGGGTGAGTCTCACCACGGCGAATCTTCAGACACCTCTGAGCATGCAGCAGGTTCCCCCTCGGCCAAACGGCAGAGGGGGTGTCCGAAAAAGGCCCCATTAGGATCATGTGGCACAGCACCGTGCCGTACCAGTTCTCGGAGCAACCGCTGATGTCACCACTGTAACACCGAGCATTGACTGTCGTTGTTAATACCAACCCACATTGCCACAAGGATGGGAGTGTTCGCTTGGACTTTGGAACTCTACCATTGTGTGTCCTACCCTAACTAACCATGTACCATCACCTCCTACTTCACCCCTCAGCTGTCACACATCGCAAAAAAAACACAACTCACAACAGTATGCCTTCGTGTCAAGAGCATTCTCATCACAGTAAGTGGCATGTTGACTCACATTGCAATGTATCCGAATATGTAAAAGCGAAAATCCATTGAGAGAGTGGAGGTACCTGGAAAGACACAAGGAAACAACAGTGCGTTGCCATATTATGCAATAACCGCAAAAGCACACCACGAGGCAACACTGTACAATATGCATTACAGACAACACTGGCAAACACCATCAACATGGACAGCAGGGGGACTGGAGCACACGACTGCACCTCCCAACACAGTTTCGCCCTCAGCATCCTGGTGAATGCAGTCCAGTTGAAAAGCTTACTTCTGTTACCGTTGTCGTGTGTCACCTAGGTTGCTGCAGGTCAGTGATGTGAATCTCTAGACATATGTGTGTCGCGTTATCCTCCCACATCAGTAGGGGTAAGATACATTGTGATCGGTGTCTGCTGAGGAAGCTGCCAGATTCTACTCGGGTCTCTGTACCTCTCCCTGCCCAACTCAGGTGAAACACCTCAGTCACATGACAAGTAAGCATCATGACTGAACTGCATTTACCAGAATGCCAAGGGGTGAACTGTGCTGGGAGGTGACGCAGTGTGCTCCCATCCCCCTAATAACATCATCATGGACATGACGGAAGTTGTCACAGATCACACAGCGCAGAACAATGAAATCCTTAGCAGTGTGCCCACAAGAGCCAGCATCACAACACATCCTGTCATGTGGATGATGGTGACATTGTCGCATTCACACACACAAGTACTGTTGCACAGGGATTTTCAAGTGACGTACGATCTATGCATGTTTACCCCCATGTACACCAGTCCATGACAACATACCTACGCTAAATCTGTTTTACAAACGAAGTTATCTTCTCCTGAATGGGCACAAGTGCTGCGGTCACAGGGCAGGCATCGCGTGTATAGGAACTGTTGCACGCCGTGTTCCTTGCTGTAGCAATGTCCTCCTCACTCCCCCATATGTGATTGTGGATATCCATTTGTGGCCTCACATTCCCAGAGCAAAAGCGGACTTCAATAAGTGTACAGGCACAATGGGCTTCTGTTTCAACAAGTAGTTGCTCCCACATCAGCCCTGAGACCTTCGAATTCCAGGTGCCTTGACCTTCCTGCGCAATTCAGTCACTGCTGAACACGGCACTCCCACTTTTTTCTGGGGGACTGACACAAGAATCATCTAAAGCCTCTGATACTGAAGGCCGTTGCACACTTTTTAAAACATGTGGGCTCTGGCCTTGTCCCTTCATTTCATGCGATTTCTGGAGTTCTACCGGGTGTCATTCCTCCAATTTCCAGACTGCATTTAGCGGTTTGATATCACTACTCGTGGCTGTACAGCTGAGCGCTGGTTCTAAGAGTGCTCTCACGCCATGTCTGCCCATCCTGTGGTCCAGTCGAACCCCGGTCAGTTGCAACTGTACCATGACCGCATGCAGCTCCTCTTTGGATGTGTCCCATTAGCTGTGCTACGCATCAGTTATAGGCTAACCTTCCGCTATGCCTATTTCACCTGCGTGCAGCCTGTGTTCTACTGCCAAAGATGCCCCTTTCAGTGGTCCCTGGATGTCTGCCTTTCCAACACATCACTTGCTGCCCTGGATCATGAGCTGTGGGTGAATTCTTTGTTGGTCCATGATCAGGACTGCTCCGGTGATACACATTTGTGGGATGCCTTCCAATATGTCAGACAGGCTGACAGCTGCACCTGTGCGTTTGCGCAAAGGCTCCTGTGCCATGCCTACATCGAACCTCTCCCCGGTTGCCATGGGATGCTCCTTTCATCCTCGTGGTGCGAGGAGCACATCTGTTCCTTCATACTGCTCGATTGGATGGCGGTCCTTTTTGCTGGAGATGATTTGAATCGTTTTTTGGAACTGATTGCCTTCGAGGCTACCTGTGCCTTCTTGGATTCGTAACTACTTAACAGCAACAGGAACTGTTGGTGACTAATTCAATGTCCTTTTAACTTTTTCACGCCTACTAACAGGAATTGTCATTCAGCTCTCTGACTTTTGCCCTATCTGCATTAGCTTTGACTCTGCTGACCTCTGCGGTCTGTTTCGCTTGGTACCACAGACCTGAGCAAGGGGGAGGCTGTCATCTGACCGTCATGGACATTGTCGACTGGCATGAGCCCGGCTTCCATCATGCAGCTGTAGCGCACGAAATTTACATGGCGTAGTCGTTTTGCAAGTACATTAGTATTTGTCTGTCACATGAGAAGTGTCTGCAGAGCTTGTTCTCTGCGCGGTCCAGGAGCACTGCCTGTACATTCTGTCCGTGGTCGGAGGGGATTGTCTGTTGTCATTCTGTTCTGGTCAGGCCCTAGCACCCCCACTCAACAAGGTGTCACTGCTGCTAGAGGACACGGGTGCCTTTTAGATGTCATGGGGAGGCGGGATAGTTGCCCCACACTTTGAGAGTGATCCAAACAGTGATGTGAGCGACACAGCACATGTACTGGCTGGGCAATGGGTCTGCTGGCAAAGCCCATAGACCTGGGACATCTCATTCAACTCCTCCCAGAAAGGGGTGGGTAGATATGCTCGTGGTTCTTCGTCCAGAGGGATTATTGATATGACATCTTGCTTCATGTGTTATGGATGTGTCACTATGGAAACTGTATATGTACTCATGCATTCTCAACTTCTTGTGGCACGTATGTTGCCTGTATTGCAACTGTAGTAAAAAAAGCACATTTCAAAGCGTTTCTTGTCTGCAACTTATCGACTTGTGTACACGCACTTGCAAACCTCTGAGTGAGTGGGAGAGCTAGTGAGGCACTATAGCAATTGGGTCCTGTGCTAATGGGTGTTTCTGGTGCTCAGTCCCTGCCTGCCCAAGTTCTCCAATACCGCGCATAGTCCTGTATGTGTGCCAGTAACAGATCTCAAAGTTTGTTAGACAACAGCAAGGCACGCAGACACAGTCATAGTCGCTCATTGTTCACTTACACTCAACGGAAGTAGTTGACGATGAGCTGTTGTCGCTGGTCAAGGCCTTCTTCCTCACCACTGTCATCGTCACTGGGCATGTGTGGGTTGGGTGCGGGGGGCTGCTGCTGCTCATCGTCGTCCAGAATCAGGGGGATCCTTCTGTGCATGGCCAGGTTGTGTAGCATGCAGCAGGCGACTAACATCTGGCATACCTTCTGTGGTGAGTACTTAGGTGCACCACCAGTCTGGTCCAGGCACCTAAATCTTGACTTCAGCAGTCCAAAAGTGTGCACCAACACACGACGTGTTCTCCCATGTGCATCATTGTATTGGACTTCCCCCGGCGTTGTTGGATTCCGCAGTGGGGACAGCAACCACGGACGATTGGGATGCCCAGAGTCACCTAGTTGTGAGACAGACAGGCAAACAGTGTGATCTGAATGTGTGGGGAGAGCAGAATGTCACACATACATCACAGTCATTGACACAACCCACTCGCCAACAAGCCAGGCCCGCTCGGGGTACAGACTGGCCATCAATTGGTGTATGGTGCTGTTCCGCAAGATGTAGGAGTCATGTGCCGACCCAGGATACCTTGCACACACGTGTGAGATGACCTGATCCGCCTGGCATACTACTTGTACGTTGATGGAGTGGTAGTGTTTGCAGTTCCTATAGATGTGTTCACTTGCATGTGGTGGAACGAGGGTAATGTGGGTACCATCAATGGCTCCCACAACATTTGGAATGCCTCCCAGGTCATAAAACTCCCCCTCCACAGCTGCCAATTCATCCCTCCTTGGGAAGTGGACAGGTCTGTCCTTGTAAAGCATCAATGCTGACAGGACATCACGCGGCACCATGCTGAACATGGGCTGTGACATCCCCTCGGCGCTGGCCACAGTGTACTGGAAAGACCCAGTACCGGAGAAATGCAGTGCAGCCATACCCTTCACTGTAGCAGACAATGCAGCCGGATATTTTCTTTTGGGCTTCAAATGGGGCTCCAACTGGGCACATAGGTTTCGTAGTGTGCGGCGATCCAAACGGAATCCCCGGATGATTTTGATGTCCTCCATCGTCATCAGGTTGGGGACAGGGTGAAAGATGGGTGGTCTTCTCCTACGTATGTCAGGATACACAAGCATGGGCTGAGTTCTAGATGAAATATGGTGCACAGATTACCCAGAGACTCGCACAACCACAACATTGACAGGCCTCATGGTCATGTGAAATGCACAAGTGACCTGCATTCAGACGTTGTTTTTCTTCAATCACTCGACATACTGACACTACGACATCCAAATAAGTCGATGTGTATGGCATGTAGTACACTGCAACATCAAGGATGAGCTGCCCTGTGGTCAGATGGCACGGCACTAGTGTTTCCCAGCATCAGTGCTGAGTTGCATGTTGCTGCTGTCACTGCACGAGTGCAAGCTTCAGTCCCACAATACGCAACACCATTACGGGATGACGGCAGTGAGTGTCATCTGGACAACGCTACATGGTTGTTCAGCACGGTGGACAGACACATGTGGACATTATGGGGTCAGTCCTGCGTGAGTGTGTGTGGAATTTGCGTAACAGACATTGCAATGTTCACCTGAATGAGACACAAATGCACATGGATTGTGTATACATGCCCACATGGCTGCCAATGAGCGATGATGTCGGTCAGAACTATGTTTGTTTGTTCTGCATGTGCACTCCTATGACGTGTGTGTGAACATTAACAGACAATGGCAGCTGTGCACACTGCACGCCACACCAGTACGTGTGTTGGGAGTGCTAGGGGTTACAAGTATGTCTGATTTGCAGACAGTGGACACCTCTTATTGTCTACCTACGTCACTGGCCCTTCACAAGTCGACCCCTGGACAAGGGATGCCCGTCAGTTGTCAAGGGATGTACAAGCGATGTTCACAGGTTGGATGTTTCATTACACAACATTGGTACAGTGCGAGAGACCTTTGTCCTTTTAGACTCCTTCCCTCATTTCGGTCCATGCTGGCCACGGGGCATGACTATGTATGTACTTTCACTCTCCTTTTCTTGGACATGCCATGTGTGTGAAGACTTGACTCAAGGGTCACACTCTCTCATACCTTCACAGTGTAGTGACCAGCTGGTCACAGTTCTAGTTGTTCTGATGTACCAGCCACTCCCAGAGGGCTGGCTTACCCCCCACCCCACAGCCACCCAGCACAGGCGTCACTGGACATGTGACCCTGCCAACAAACGGGGCCGGACGCACGTGCCCTGGGCCAGTTCTCCTATACATGTACGGTGTCTGTGTGGTTACTTTATATGCATGGGGGCCTCGTGCCCCACGACATTACACATGGGGTGCACCAATCACTTTAGGCAAATGAGTTGTGATGTGTGATGTAATTCGCATGGCGCTAATGCAAATGCAGTATGTGTTCGCATGCGCGGTAGCTGGCATCCGCGGCGATGACACGCATTGGCCCCAATTGGATGATGCAAGGTTGCGGTCGCAGCTTTCCAGCCACCGCGGTGTGGCAACCACTATGTGAATGAGCCATCGGCCAATGGGGCCCTTCGGCGTACATATTTTGATGTTGCGGTGTGCGCGCTCTGCTACTGCGGGGCTCGTCATTGGCCTAACCTGCCTTCAGGGGCACCGAGGGTCACTCATGGGGTTGGGGTGGGCCTTGCACTTTGCATTTGGGAGGTTGCCACATTCATCGTGGTGCCGCCACGCTTGCTGGTAGTTGTAGTTGTTCAGGGGTTGCATTCGTGGAGATGTTTGGTACGTACCTCTGCTGTTGGGCACAGCGGCGTCTTGTCTGTGGGAGGTGCAGCAGGTAGTGCTGCGGAAAGGCCTGTAGCGCTGGATCCATGGCGGATCTGGTGGTTTAGATGGGTGCTGTATCGGCTCTTCCTCTCCGTTGTTGTGTTTCCGCCATCCGCAACGTGGTGGTTTTTACGCGGCGGTGGGAAGGGCTGTTTGCCACATTGTAATCTGTTTGGTGGACGGAACGTGTTTCCGCACGCCGGTCCTGCTCTATTGGCTCCATCCGCCACCCTTGCGTATGCAAAAAACGTGCGGAGCCTGGTAGACCGCGGCGGACCATTGTAATTTGGTGGTCGCAATGACCGCACCTGGGGCTGGAAAATGAACGTTTTCCGCCACCAGCACGGATGGGCTTCCGTCCGGCATCGTGATGAGCCCCTACGTGCATATTCATGAAAATAGTGGCAGAGCAGCGCAGCAAGTCACCTTGCTGCACTGCCCTGCATCACTGGGAAAGGGCAGGAGTGCGCCATATTTATCCAATACCGCACTTTCCTGTCCTTTCCCTTTGCTCTGGTGTCATTTTGCCAGCCTAGCGCCGATGCACGCACCCTTGCACCATGGTGCAAGGGTGCCTCATTTTCATGCAGGATTGTGCAGGAAGGGGCACTTTCCTGCAAAAAGACAATCCTTAGAGGTTTTGTGTGGTGCAAACGTGAAACAAGCCTCTCATAAACAAATAAATATGCCCCTAAATGAGGCTGTTCTGCATGATGCTCTGGCCCAAAGGTAAAAAAGCAGTGCCTAATTAAGATTTTTTACTCCAGGTTCACCCTCCAGTAGACAACTGCCCACTTTACAGAAGAATAAGGTGTGTGCTTTTATGTAAAGCACACGTTACACTTAGGTAGATCAGGTGATATACCGCCAACGCTTTGCTTGCATCTGATTTCGCTAGGTTAAAGGATCTGGGGCAAAGATAGATCTCACTAATGTAGTAGATGTGGCTTTGCACATCAATGTGTTTTTTATGCTGAGTTGCCTGAAACAGGCATCCTTGCATACACTAACTGGGATTTGGTGTAGAGGGATTTTGTTAACTTTCAGCATGAAATACCTTCTGCTCTTGAAAATTGATCATTTTGGTTCATTACGCCACTTTGCACTGTTCACACCGCAATGCATTGTACAGTGCCAATTCAAACCCTTAGTAAATAGCAAAGTTTACAATTTTAAATCACTCAAATTGTTTGGTCTGCGCGCCGTTTTATTCTCCCTTTGCCTATGTCTTGGCAGCTAATTGAGAAGCCTGCATCATGAAAGCTTTAGAGTACAGGGGTCAGACCTGCTGGTTGTTTTGCCCCACCTCTTCAGAAATCTGGGTGTTTATCTTGCCAATTTTGCTGAAGTTCAAGATTATTTTCTTTCATGGTCTTGAACTCAATAATCATAATGGCTTTCTCTGCACGCAACAGTTCTCACCATTAAAGAATAGGAGTGGAAAAACATTAAAAAGCCAATATTTTCCCAAGTCTTGTCGTTGGACAGTTTTGACTCTTAAGTACCCTCCATTACCAGCGCAGGGCATATTGCAGGTTTCTGTAGCCCCTGCGGTGTCAGGGCCCCCCCCAAACCCTTCAGGCCAAGGCCAAATTAATCTCTGTGAGATGTGTGATTCTCGACAGCCCCTCCACACATTCTGCAGGGAGGCCCAACATTTTGCGCTACGCCACTAAACCAAGGTAAATCTTTGATGGTTAGCAGTTAGCAGTTGGTTTGGCTTCCAAAGACTCCTCTCCGATATATACTATAGATAGAAAGGTAGATTTGGCACTGAAACATTTCTCTCTTCATTGCTCTGGCAGGTGTTTGCACAAAATATTAAATAAAATATATTGTGATAATAAAATTTAGGGGCTCCTTACGATGGCGTAACGATCGCCACCGCCGGGCCGGCGGTGGCGATCGTTACGCCATCGTAACGTGAAATACCCCCCGCCATATTATGATGGCGGTGGGTATCGCGACGGATGCAAAGTCCGTCCTCCACTTTTCCGCCGGGCGGAGCTGGGCCACTAATATGGTGGTGGTGCCTAGCAGGCACCGCCCGCCATATTAGGATGTGGGTATGCATAGGCCTTTCCATGGCGGCGATGCCGCCATGGAAAGGCTGGCGGTAATTGGCTTTGGGGACCCGTTGCGGGCCCCCGGGGGCGGGTGGGGGGGTGCACTGGGGGGGTACCCATGGTACCCCCCTGCAGTTTCCTGCACCAAGTGGCAGGCACCGCGTGGTGCCTGCCACGTGGTGCAGGGAAATGCTGTGCATGCCCTTTTACCATTGCGGACGGGACTGCAGCCAGCAGCACCGTCCGCAATGGTAAAAGGCCAGGTTGGGCCCGCCAGTATGGCGGGCGCATCCTAATTGGGCCGGTGGGACCGCCGCACGTCTGGCGGTCGGTCCCATCGCCCTTATGAATGGCGGGCGGACATCAGTCCGCCCGCCATCATAATGAGCCCCCAAGTGTCAAGAATATGGGGATGTCAAAAATATTGCAGACAGAACTATCGAAGGTAAAAATATTATTTCAAGTGTTGTTTTTAATATTGTGGTATAAAATATTGTTTTTGAAAATATTGTTGTATAGAATATCGTTTGTAAGTGTTATTTTATACGTATTATATTGTAGTTTGTTTGCTTTTATGTGTTTTGAAATATTTTTAATTTGTGTGTTTAGTAAAATAATGTATTAATTTTGTTTTAAATTGTGGAATGTTTTTTTTTACTTTTGCTAAGGTGTAAATTTGAAGTCTATTTGATTGTTTGTTTTAAAGTCCATAAAAAATTCAAAATTATGTAAAATTAAAGTATGAAAATATAATAAATCTATGCTATTATAATATATGAATACATATTTATTTATATATTTATATATTATAGGTTTTTATTTAAATAAAATGATAATGCACATTTTTAAAATTCATGTTATTGGAATACATTTATAAGATGTATACATTTGTAATAATTTTTCCATGTTTTGTGTATATATTAAAATATTCTTTTCAATTTGGATTGTTTTTTTAGTTATTTTTCAAAATTAGGAATATTAACAAGTAAACAAATATTAATTTTTTAACATAAGAAACAAATTATGGGCCCGATTTGGATGTCGGGCGGAGAGGTCAGAGGCTCTCCGTCGGAAATCCTGAGGCTTCCCTCCAACCACCATATTTTGATTATGGTGGTCAGAGAGAAAACCGCAAGGGGAGTCCGCTCCTCTTTCGATGGGGTCTGTGAGCCCGTCAGAACAGGAGCGGAATAGTAATCCTTTCAATGACAGCAGAGCCAGGCTAGGCTCCGCTGTCTGGCTTACGATGTTGGTCTCCAACAGCCAATCCATGTTGGCATTGATTGGCTGTTGGAAAATGACTATGGGGGCCCCTGGCAGGGCCCCCTTCCCCCCTGGTCCTCCGGATATGAGCCTGGGGGGCCAACATCCCTGCACTGTGTGGAAAGCACCATGAAGTGCCTTCCTCATGGTGTAGGGATGTTTACAAACTTCCATTTTCCAATGGGAGCTTGTGCTACTGCCGTTTTCAGCCCGCCGCACAAGCTCCCATTGGAAAATGGATGTTTCCGACCGCACGATGTGCAGTCACATCCAAATAAGGGTGTCGGAACTGGTTCACTGACACAACATCGATGTCAAAAATATCGATGTCAAAAATATAGATGAAAAAATATAGACTACAAAAATATCGACTACCTATACTTAAACAGGTAAGTACAAATATATCAACAAATAACTATCGATATAAAAAATATAGTTGTACAAAATATCGATTTTTATATATATATAAAAAAGAATTAAATATATCAAATTATAAAACAAATTTAACAAAATAAATTACATTTGATATACATTTCAACTAAATATAACAAATAAACTTAATTAAAAAAGTTAAACATACAAACATAATAATTATTATATAAATATATTTACTTTAAAACAATTAATAAACTATTAATTTTAATTTATTTTATAATTTTATAATTATATATAAATTTACAAATATATATATAACATAATTAAAAAAACATTCTATTATAAATAAAAACATTAAACTATTTAAAAATATTTAAACTTAAATTTCCCAATACAGTCAGTGCAACAGCAGGGAAAGTGTTGGATAGCAGAGGGGTAAAAATTATTATTCCCACTCTAATAAGTGCAACAGTGGGGAAAGTGTTGGATAGCGGAGGGGTAAAAATTACCATTCCCACTCCAATGAGTGCAACAGTAGGGAAAGTTTTGGATAGCGGAGGTGTAAAAATTACTATTCCCACTCCAGTGAGTGCAACAGTAGGGAAAGTGTTGGATAGCAAAGGGATAAAATGTACTATTCCAACTCCAGTCAGTGCAACAGTAGGGAAAGTGTTGGATAGCGGAGGGGTAAAAATTACTATTCCCACTCTAGTCAGTGCAATAGTAGGGAAAATGTTGGATAGCTGAGGGATAAAATGTACTATACACACTCCAGTCAATTCAAAAATAAAATCCAAAACATATTTGAAAATCAAAAAAAAAATTGTTGAAAAAAACAAATATATAAATATGTTAAAAATTAAAATACAAATATTAAGATCAAAAATAAAAATACAAAAACATATTATAATGTTAATTACATATGACAAATACCTACAAATATTACATAAAATAAAATAAAAATAAACTTCAAACTAATAAATATTTTTAACTAGAAAATATTTACAAACAAAAACATCAATTATTACATAAACTTATTTATTTTATTTCCTACCCTATAACACCACTCCAATCAAAACTCACTTCTAAATTTAAAAAAAAGTACTTCCATAATTACCATAATTACCAATTAAAGATATATTATTAATTAACAAAAAATAAAACAATGACAAATTAATTAACTTCCCACACTTTAACCCTATAATCCCCACAACACACAACTAAAATCAAACTGTAAAAAAATGAATTAGACAATTAAAATTCATTTAAAAAAAATATTACTATTAAACAACTAATAATAAAGTAAGTAAAATGTATTTAATACCCACCCTTTACCCCTTTAAAAGTAAATACTACACACAAAAAAATAAAAAACAACCCTAAATAAATATCAATTAATAATTAATAATTAACAACTAAATATCAATTAAACACAATTTACTTTGCAACCTTTACCACTATAAACCCCACAACAAACACCTAAAAGTAATTACACAATTCCCATATTTAATTTACAATTAATTAATTAATATTAATTAACATCTAATTATTAATTAATCAAAAATAAATTACTTCCCACCCTTTACCCCTATAAACCCCACAACCCCCACCTAAAATTAATTACACAATTCCCTTAATTAATTTTCAATAAATTAATTAATATCAATTAGCAACTAATAAAAAAATAAATAAAAAAATTACCTTCCATCTTTTAGGCCTATAAGCTCCAAAATGTGCACCAAAAATTAATTACACAAGTAATATAATTAATGACTAATTAAATATTATTAATTAACAACCAATTATTAATTAATTAATAATAAATTACTTTACACAACTAAAACTATAATGTCTCAATTAAATAAATATTGATAAATAAAAAATAATCATTAATTTAAATATGATTAAATTACTTCCCACCCTATTCCGCTATTAACTACTAAAAATTTAAAACATATATTAAAAAATATATACAATTCTTATGCAAAATAATACATCAAATACATTTCAAATATATACAAAAATACATAACACTAATTAAACAGTCGATATTTTAAACAACTATGGGGCCCATTAGGATGCCGTGCTGGCGGATGCAAAAACCACCAGTTACCGCCTGCACGCAGCAGTCCACACGCCCGCCCGATTACGATGCGAAAAGTCAGCCAAACACCGCCGGCAAGCCAGCGACACCGTCCGCCATCAAAGTGCGCCCGTACACGTAGCGGCGCAGCACAATTGACACACACCGTCCGACGAAACACGTACCGCCCGGCGTACAAATTACGATGCCGCACACAAACTGAACCCACGGCTAAGAGACACCGTACGTCAAACCGAAGCGGTAACACGAACGCCGAGCACGGACACCGAAGAAGCGGCACCCCCGAGCATGAATCCAGCACTGCAGGCCCTCCCTATGCTCTATCTGATGCACCACCAAGGACGCAACGTACCGCGAAGACGCAGGTAGGCACACATACAACAAGTGCACGCAAACAGCGCACACAGTGCAAGGGCGGAAAAAGCGGACAACCCCCACCCCCGCGTGTACACGACACATCTACCATAGCATCCACATATGACACACAGGCCAAATTGTAACATCTCGTAACACATGTGTACACACCACCTGGGACTAGGAACCAACCACCCCGTCACGGCCCCAAAGCGGCGATGACGCTGCCACACATGCGCACAACGCAGAGGCCAACCGCAGCGCCATGCATGCGTCGCACACAGACACAGGGACACAACCAAGCAGCACACACACCAGCCCCACCCGAACGCACATGACACGTGACAGGCCTGCCACAGACATGTCCCCAACGCCCAATTCACGGACAACACCCAACGTCACACAACCGACGCACACATGTCAGTGAAGTCACGCAACAGCAGGACACACCCCAGTGCAACAAACATGGCGAAGCACACAGCGGCGGCAACACCAACTAGGAGAAGCAGGGCCCCTTCGGGAAGAGGAACGCCAGTACCACACTGAAACACCCATACCACCCTGCACATATGAACAAGACATACAAAACGGAACACCAAAGAGCCCGGGGACCGACAACAGGTGGCCCAAGAATAACACTCACACACAAGGCCCAACGCAGAGCGGAAAGGCAGCCTGCCGCCCACACAAGGGAGAGCAGACAGCACTGAATGACCTTCCATTCCAACTCCGAAACCACAGCCCTACGAAAGAAGCCGGTGAATACAGCCATTGTCCAATAAAAGACCAACACAGGCATGCAGAGGAGACCGACCACAGGGCAGATAGCGCATATCACAGAAGAACACAACGGATGGGAAAGAATAAAGAAAACACTCCCCATGTCGGCCCCATGCAAGTTAATTGGAAGGAGTCACACATCACTGACCTTGAACTGTCTGAGAAGCATGTGGGATGAGGGCCCGTGTCCTCCGCACAAGCCAACAGAACACAAGTCCTGTCTCCCTACGACTACACAGAGCTCACAGCAACCTCGGAGCGTGCACATTGCAGACTGCACACACAGCCGGAGCACGCCACCACAACGCACAGCTGCAAAATGGCAACCGCAACACACCTACCCAACTACGCCGGACAGGTCAAGCTGTACAAAACCAACCTGATACATATATTGGGATGCGAACTCCTGTCCCTGCTGAACGTAAGTTACCGACTGACTTACCGCATCACATTGTTCAGCTGCGTCATACCCGTCTTCTACTGTCGGAGGTGTCCCTACCAGCATCCCGTGGAGATGTGTCTCTCCAACCCGGCATGTCTAAAGGCGGACCTGCTAGCACTACTCCTCCCTCTGGACGCACACGACAGGGCCTGCTCTACCTATGGGGGCATGGCGTATGTGGCCAACATCGCACCCGCACTGAAATGGGACCACTGTGCCTCCACACGACGGATCATCGAGCACAGCTACATCGAATGTCACCCAGCATGCCCCATCATGGTCCTCCAAGGGACAACGTACGAACAACACCTTGACAGCCACCATCCGCTACATTGGCTGGCAAACATAAACACCACCAATGACATGGAAGCCCTGCTGGACGGCATCGCATACCTGACAACCTGTAAATTCGTCGGACCCCAACGCAGGTTCCCCGATTGACCTATGATGTCCAACCCCGCACCCATGCTTAGCTTCCGCACGGATCTGGCCAGTCACCACCACAACAGCCATACCAAACGACCGGCAACAATTACCACACCATCAACGACATCGCCATGACATCGGATATGACCGGGACATGCACACTGTTCCCCATCACATCCAGGAACACCGCATGCATCGTGGGAGGCAGTGGCATGGGGTCTGTGTATCGCACCCACATGGACGGAACTGCACGAACAACCAGGACACGACATGGATCCAGCGCCCATGGACACACACACCGCTCAGTGGACATGAATAGGTCGCCTGGAGTCTGTGGGTGCTGCACCCCTCCCACCCCCACCCCGGGAATCCCATACCAGGACCTTTGCACGGACGACAAGTGCAAACAACAACAACACGACCCCAGTGACTGTGACATGTCCAGTAACCACCACATTGCAACAACAAGTGGCACGCCGCTGCATGCACGCAAGCACATGCCCTGATGTCATCTCACATGCATGCATGCATGAGGAACAACCGCAGCAAACCTGTCACATGGAACTGAGATGGACTGTGCCCATGATGCCAAGCGGTCTGGTAGGCTACTTGTATACCGTCTGTGTCAAAGTCCGCAGCTCCGCAGCTATACGTAAATGTACATTAGCACAGCCTTGGCCAAGCAGATGTAACTCTGAAGCCCACATCCCACATGCAACAGCCAATCACATGTAACCCCACACCCTATCCCATTTGTAATCATGCTCAGTATATCCTCAACATGTATTCCGCTGCCAGTAGTGTCCACTATACTGCATCACAGAGGACAGAAGACTCAATATAATGTTTGAAACCAAAACTGTCTCCGCTGACTCATTTCACAAGTACGAATGAGAGAGGATGAGAGTATGTGAAGTACACGGCAGTCGTGACATGACCATGTAGTCCACTGGTATTGGATGTCAACGCAAATGAGTAGCACAACTGTGGAAGACACACATGTGTCGTGTGAAGTCGTATGGACGCAGTGCTCAGGTGGGTGGGTGCGACGGGTAGATGCGCACATGCCACGTTGGAGCACGCCGTGTTGGGAGGGGTCATGAACAGTACACCACCGCTTCCCTGGGCATTGTGAGAGGACACCTGTCGGGGGAAGTGAACACGTGTGTGCACAGCAGTCGGGCACACGAACAATGCGGAACCAGGCGCACACGTCAGCCCACCCTCCGTGGACTAGCTGGATCCTGTTGTGCGCCCGCCATGCCCCTTGACAAGGCACACACAGCCCCAGTCGACCAGGTGTAACCCCAACATAGTCAATCCGCACAGACGATACAGGGCACGGGATGGCAGTGGAGCATGGTGTGTGAGAGGTCTCCTCGCGCTCCTCCTGGTCATATCACGCAGGCAATAGAACCTCAACGTGTAGCATGGCACAAGTCAAATGGAATTGTAGGGGGACGCACCTCAGCACGAGCAGCACTGACGTCACGGGAGGTGGCTCGCACCATCCCATCCATTGCCCATTATACCAACCACGCCACATGCCATTGCGACTAAGTGCAAGCGCGTGCACCACCACCCCGAGCCCTCCCCAGAGAGGCCAAAGAGTGAATGTGTGGGCCATCAGTCACAGACGGACGCGGCCTGGCCGCAAGGGCAGCCACAGCCACTGGGTGTCGCAGGTGGCGGATCCGGAAGGCGAAGACTGTGATGCATAGTCCATGCAGGCCGGGTCTCCATTTGGGGCACCACGCAGGTGGACGGCGTCCCGCCACACATCATACCCTGAGACAGCCCACTCGTGCAACTGGACCCACACATACACTCCTTGCCCTCTCTGGTGCGAGCTTGGGGCTGCCTGTGCAAGCGCTAGCCTCGCAGGTGCACATGCATATTGGGGGAGCGAGGGGAGGACATGAGGGCTGGGGCGAAGATGACTGTATCACTGTCAGTGAGTACAAGGGATGACCCAGATGTGGAAAGGAAGAGACGTGTCCCGTGTCTACTGCAACTAGTCGCCAATCCAACTACCCCCATGTCCGGAATGTAAGCCCGCACCTAGGCCCGCCCATCCGCCACATCGAATATACCACCAGCACAACAACCTTCCCATTCGAAACACTGACTGGGGGTGGCGACCAGTGAACAAACATGTGTAGCCTACCCACGCGTACATGTGGGCCCTCCATGATCCATGTCACCTGCGGCAAAGTCATGACATGCGCAATGAGGGAAGTGAGGTGAGCTGTCCGCCCCACGCACAGAAGGTGCATCAGCTCCACAGACCCAGCAGCGAGTCCAGCAGGGGTCACATGTGCAGGGGCAGCTGTGCCTGGTGTGAAGGCACATGCACATAGACAGCACATCGACCAATGTGTAGTCTGCCCACATCTACAGTCCATCATCATGCGGACATAGGAATTGTACACAGGGCAACACATCTTAGTGGGTGCACCCACCGTGACCAACAATGCGCAATCATCGACGTACCCGCCCTGTGCATGGCCCCCACCCAACGGAGGCACATCCAGTGCCACCATCCCACACACACAAGCCTTCCACAGAACATGCTGTGTCCAATGGTCAGTACAGAGTCAGCGCCCATCTGGTGGATCCTGAACAGGAGACACATGCACACACATGATAGCTCCCACTATGTACGTCTGCCACCTGGCACGTGCAATGTAACCTCTCACCTGTGACGTGTGACTGCAAGCACACAGCCGTCTTGGCATGGGGCTGTCAATGTGGACACCTGTCAATGTTTCGGGAGGTGTGATCCGTACAGTGCTGTACATAGGGTGCAGTGCTGACACCTACTACTGTCTCATATCCCCTCGTGCCACAGGTCCCACTTGTTTTGGCCGCTCAGCCTGTGCCCACATCGTCGTCGTCGTGTGCCATACTCATCCAGCCTCGGAAGCAGTGCCATGCTCAGCAGACATTCATGTTGCCGTGGCGTTGCCGCTTGACGAATATGCAGTCAGTCCCCATCAGTACGCCCCGCAAGTCATTGGGGCCTAGATCCCCATGTGCATGACCATGGCAGTGGTTTGCATCACTAGCCATTGCCATTGGTGGGAGACCTGTGTAAGGCCGTGCCGTCCCTGCTTGACAGCTGGGCTGTGACTCATGTGCTTGCTCAGTCATGTCAGTGATGTGAATGCGAAATTGCTATGTGTTGTGTTGCTTTGACATGTGTCCACTGCCATCTTCCCTAGGCGGAGACCGAACATTGACCGCCCATACCAATTGCTGGCGGACATGGAGGATACTGAGGTCATAAGGAAGTTTCGGCTGGACAGGCCAACCCTGCATCGACTGTGTGCCATGTTGGAACCCCATCTCCGTCCCCGCAGGGTGTATCCGACAGCATTCACCCCACGGCTAAGGTGATGGCCGCCATGCATTTCTTCGCCACTGGGTCATTCCAGCACACAGTGGGCAGTGGAGGAGGGATGTCCCAGCCCATGTTCAGCAAGGTGCTGAGGGATGTACTGGCAGCCATGATGCTGTACCGAAACAGGTACATCAGATTCCCCAGGGCTCGTGAATTGGCGGCAGTGAAGGGTGCATTCTATGCCCTTGGCAGGATCCCACACGTCGTTGGTGCCATTGATTGCACACATGTTGGCCTTGTTCCACCACAGGCCACTGAGCACCTGTACCGCAACAGGAAGCACACGCACTCCCTGAATGTGCAAGTGGTGTGCCTTGCGGACATGGTGATAACCCACGTGTGTGCAAAGTTCCCAGGCTCGGCCCATGACGCACACGTAATGCGCAACAGCATCTTGCCACGACTGATGTCCAATCTGCAACAGGATCGTGGCTGTATTGTCGGTGAGTATGTGGAGTGGTGTAGCGTGCTGGTTGTGCGATGCTGTCCCCTGTCCAGTTGGAATAGCAACGGTTCTCTGTGTCCCTCACACCCAGGTGACTCTGCGTACCCGAATGGGGCATGGCTGCTCAGTCCATTGAGGAATCCTCGCACCCCAGCAGACGATCGCTACAATGAGGCACATGGGAGGACCAGACGTGTGGTCGAGCGTACCTTTGGCCTCCTCAAGTCCAGGTTCAGGTGCCTGGACCGCACCGGGGGTGCGCTGGCGTACTCCCCACAGAAGGTGTGCCAGATAGTGGTGGCGTGCTGCATGCTGCACAATCTGGCCATTCGGAAGCAGATCCCCCTCATTGTGGATGACGGAGATCAACCAGGGCCCCAGCCCGCAGACCAGGACAGCTCGAGTGAGGAGGACAGCGGAGAGGAGGAAGCTGGGAATGTGCGCCAGCAGCTCATCGCCCGCTACTTCACTTGACGGTGAGTGTCCATGTACGACGGCTGATGTGTCTGTATTTGTGCAGGTGTGTGTGTGCTGTGTCAGGGTGGCCTTTTGTTCACTGCGTGCTGTGTGTCAACGCTCCATGCCCAGGTTAGTATGCCACTGATGGTGGCTGTGGCATTGTGCCCTATTGCTCTGTGCGATGTGTGTACATTGCTTGTAGTTGTTGACATGTACTGTGTGATGGGTGTGTGACACACTCATTGAATGTGCTCCTGTTCTGTCTCCCACCCCTAGGTCCCTACAGGCCCTCCGGTTCCATTGCCATGCCACGCATCAGGTGCCGTTCCGCTCAAGGTGGCCGTTGTATTCCGTACAATTAAAACACAGGGCACAGACAGCAGTTTGTGGAAGAGGTGCATTTATTTCAAACTGTGACATGTGATTGTGTGTAAGGTGATGACAAAAGTGGTGCGTGCAGTGACAATGAGCTGTCGGTCATGGCTGCGTGATGCTCAGGGTGTACCCACTGGTTCTATGTCCATAGTCCAACACACACATGCCATCCAGATGGCTGTGTGGAGTGGGATCGTAGTCCAAGTCAATGCAGTGGGTGGTCAAGGAAGGCTGGCTGGCTGCCTCACTTGCGTCTGGAGCGTGCGAAGTCCTCCCGGGAGATCTGTTTCCACTTCGGACGGCCCCTTCCACGTTTGCGAGGGGGGTGCCTGCTTGCGACATGCTGGTGGTTGAGGTGTGCTCACTGGCTGTGGACGCAGGGGAACTGGACACTGCTGCTCGACCCTGCGCCCCGGCAGGTGGTGGCGGAGGGGGAGCTGCTGTCCCTGGCTGTGACCTCACCGCCACCACCAGCTGGCCCATGAGGTCCACGAGTTGGCCCATACTGGCGTCCATGGACCTCAGCACCCCCAGCACCTCACGCGTGTCTGTAGCAGACCTGGCCCATTGTCCTTGGGCCTCTTCATAGGCCCCAAGGACTCTGGCCATTTGAGGCAGGGCATGGCTCCCAGGGAGGCTGGCGTTTCCCTGACCCTGCTCCTCCTACCAGTCCTGCTGCCACCGGCCTGCCCACTAGCCACATTGCTCACCACGGTCCTCGCCCTGGCTCCCAGGGTGGATCCAGTCGTCCGGGCCACCACCTGCGCTGGGGCTGGGGCCAGCGAAGACGTGGTGGCGGTTGTGGCAGTGGTAGTGGCCGCAATGACCATGGGTGTGGCCGCAATGCCCGTGGGTGTGGCCGCAATGCCCGTGGGTGTGGCCGCAATGACCGTGGGTGTGGCCGCAACGACAGTGGCAGCAGGGGGCTGGGAATGTTCAGCAGCCCTGGATGATGGGTTGGTGGGTAGGAGGGGTCCTGGGGAGCGGCTGGGCCCTGCCACACTAGATGGGCCTGCTTGGTGGTCCGTGTCCGAAGAGGAGGACAGATCCTCCACATCCGTGTGTCCTCGTTGGGGGCTTGTAGGCTGGCTGTGCTGGCTGCTGTCTCCATCCCCAGCATCCAGCAGTTCGTCACCTGTGGAGAGAATGAGATTTGTTATTGTGTTGCACCTGGCGAAGTCTGTATTGGTTGTCTGACATTCTCCGTTCGTGCACTCTCGTGCACGTGTGTCCCGGAGGCGGGTGTGTGGCTGTACAATCTGTTGTTGTGTGTGCTTGGCAATGGGACTGTGTGCTGTGCACATGTGGCATGGGACGGATTGGCTATGCCGATGGGTGTGTTGCTGTGCTCCTACTTATCGTGACTCTGGTGTATGCAGGCTCCAGGCCCATCCTGGGTCTGGTTTGTACTTTGCTTTTGGGGTGCATATGGAACGCTTAGGAACGCATTTGGCAACATGGGGGTCATGCCCCAGAAACGCATTTGGGATGGAATATGCTTTTGGGCTACATGCTGTGAGCCATGGGTGCCGAACGTGACATGTGTTGTGGCAGCATGACAGTGCATGGTCTGAGGTGTGTGCATGCCTGACATACCCTGCATATTTGCTGTCTGTTGTGATTACTGGACATGGCATTGGACGCATCGTTATGAGTGTGTGATGGTTGTGTGCCACCCGACGTATTGCAGTTGTCCCATCTCCTTGGTGTGCGTGCTGCCCTGTGCCATGTGCATCACTGCAGTGCTCGGGGGGTGTGGCCCATGTTGTGTGTTGTTGCTCACAGTGTGGCGTGCGCTTCATTGACTTCTGGCACATGGTTGGTCATGGGCATGTATCTTAGCGTGACTGCTGTATGTGTGGCAGCTGTGCGGATGACATGCCTTTCATTAGACTGGGGCTGACGGATGGGATGGATGGTATGTTGTATGTGCATGGTGTGTCTGTGTGTTTGATGGGTTCAGTGGTGTTCGTGTGCATTTATGTTGTTCCGCTCTGTTGCGTCTAGTGTTGTTTGTCTTACATAGGCGTAGTTGTGGGGTGTGTGGTTGACAGGCAGTAGGGGCTACATGGACAGGACTTCAATGGTGTTTCGGTTGTGTGTGATGGGTTGCACAGTGGCTGCCGTGTGGTACTATATTCAGTGTGGCTTGTGCATGCAGACGTGGCTCCTTGGGTGTTGCTGTGTCTGTGATGGGTCATGTGGGGTGTGAGTCTGTGGTTCATGTCCGTGTGCACATTGTTCACTTGTTCGTGACAGTGGGCGGTGCTGCGTGTTCGTCTGCTACGTAACATGTCCCATGTGTTGGTCGTGTTACGGTCCTCATGCCTCCAGTAATCCAGCCCTGTCCAGTTTCCCACCTGCAGGTTGTTCGTGCGTGCACTGTACTGGATGCCACATGGTTCTAAGCGGGGGTGCTCCATGTTGCAGGTCTGTGGGGGTGGGGGCGGTGTTGAGGGTCGTGGTGATGGCTGGACACCCACTGACACCGATTGTTGTGGACCGTGATGTCTACCTTTCGGCTGTCGGTGTGCACTGCGGTGGCTGACACGTGGGTGTGGGGGATGCTCCTCCTTGCTGTGCTGTGGGACTAGGGGCCTGGTGTGTGTTGTACTTGAGCTGTCCACCCTCCCACCCACTGCACTTTGTGTTCCTGCCACTTACCTGTTACTTGTCGGTTAGTGCAGCTATGGCGGACACATGGGTGTGGTGGGTGCTCGTTGTGGCGCTTCTGGCATACTTGGGCACCTGTTGGTGGTTACGTGGCTGGCTGAGTGTACACATGCCCCCACGTATCTTACAGTTGTTAGGTTTGGGCTGTGTGTGGTGGTGTCTGTTGCATGTGTGTGTGATGTGTTGTGTATTGTGTGCTGGACATGGGGGTGTTTGTCCCTGGGAGCTGTGGCATGGTGGTAGTGCATGTGAGTACATAGCGGTGTGCTGGTATACATTAGTTTGTACTTACCAGCCTCCACTCCCCCTGCTAATCCGGCGAGGATCTCCGGATGTATAATGACTCGCACCTTCTCCTCCCACGCTTTGAAGGTCTTGAAGAGCGCGGGATTCCCTCCGCCAGTGACGGCAGCCAGCTCTCTGTTCTTGCTCTCCTTCTTCTTGACCAGGCTCTTGACGTCATTCCACCGTTTGTTGATTTCAACTCTGTTCCTGGGCAGGGTCCCGACTGCATTGACCTGGTCTACGATCCGGTTCCACATTCTCTTTCTGGTGGCTAGTGGTGTGTGCTGGACCAGGTTCCCATAGATTTGTGGGTGCACCTTGATAATCTCGTCGACCATGACCGTCAGCTCAATGGGCGTGAACTTGGGCATTCTTTGTGGTGCCATGGTGTTTGTGGTGCTGGTGCGGTGTGTGTTGTGTAATGTGCAGGGGGTTTGTGGTGCCGGTGTTTGGTGGTGGTGGTGGTGGTGGTTGTGATGTGTGCGTTTCTGTGGTGTGCTGCTGTCCTTGCTGTGTCACTGTGTCCTCTCCTCTCCTCTCTAGTTTGCAATGTTGCAAGGGGTTGTGGTCTGTGGGAGTGCTGCTTTTGTACTTACCTATGTGGGTGTGTCCTCATGGTCTGTTGTTTTCAGGTGTGTTGTGTCTGGTGTTCTGGCCTTTGTATTTTTTGTTTGTCCAGGGGGGTGTTTTCGGGATGTGTACTGTGCTTGTGTATTTGTGCGTGCCTTGCTGTGTGGACTTGTTGGCCATGTTGTGTGCGATTGTTTTTGTCAGCGGATGGTTTCTGTGCAGGGACGTGGGCGCCATGGCTTCTGCCGTGTCAATTCTCATCGGCGTTGTTTGCGCTGGCGGGCGGTATATTTGTGGTTTACCCTTGCTGATGGCGGTGCGATCGTAATTTCACGTGCGGTGTGTCGGCCGTGAGGGCGGGCGGTTTTGTGTTGTCGTGCGTGTTTCCGTCCGTGGCGGGCGGTTTGACTCCGACTCGGACGAGGGCGGGCGGTATCTTGTGTGGTTTTTCCGCCGATGGCGGTTTTCGGTTTGTGTAATCGTAATGGCGTGGTCGGTGTTCAGACGGTGTGTGCGGGCGGATTTTTGCCGCTTTCATGCCTGGCGGATTTTTTTACGCCGGGTATCGTAATGGGCCTTTATATTTTTGCAAACGATATTAAACACGTCTATATTTTTAAAATCAATATTTCTTACCTTAAATCGATATTCTTGACCACAATATTCTTGCTGTCGATATTTCTCACTAACGATATTTAGGACTCGATATTTCTGCAAGTTGACATTTAAAACTCGATACTTTTTCTGCACACCGTCGGAACCGCCGACCACCTATGGTTGGTCTGATCCTGCCCCACAAAGGTGAGGGCCAAAGTTGAATGTTAATGGTAATTTTAAATGTATAGATTTTGTAATTTTGGTTATTGTGTATTTTTTATTTTACTGCATACAGAAAAATAATTATGTGTGACTCTGGTGTGTTGATTGTGTTTATAATTTCTTAAGAGTCCAACAACTTCCCCAAAATGGTATAGATTGAAGTGGGAACAGTAAATGTCACCCCTTTAGTGTCCAACACCTTTTGCAAAATGGTTTAGATTGGTGTGGGAATAGTAAATGTCACCCCGCTTGTGTCCAACACGTTCCCCAAAATGGTTTAGATTGGAGTGGGAATAGTAATTGTCACCTCTTTAGTGTACAATACCATCCCCAAAATGGTTTACATTTGAGTGGGAAGGGTAAATGTCACCCCTTTAGTGTCGAACACCTTCTCCAGAATTGTTTTGATTGGAGTGGAAATAGTAAATGTCACCTCTTACTGTCAAATAACTTCCCAAAATTGTTTACATTGGAGTGGGAATAGTAAATGTAACTTCTGTAGAGTCCAACAACATTTTCAAAATAGTTTACGGTGGAGTTCCAATACTAAATTTAACCCTTTTTAACCCTTTTAGAGTTACATTGCTTCTTTAAAATGTATTTCTATGTAGTAGGAGTGGCTTATGGAATTTAATTAGCATTGCTGATATTTAGAAAGATAATTAACATAGTAGTTGGCTGTGTATTTGTAATAAACAACATTATTATTTACACATTTTAATATAAAAGGATCTACCACACTTTTTACATTTTCTCTATTGTTCAAATTTTATTTAATTAATATGTTTACATTTTTTAACATATATTGTTCTAGTTATTCAAAAATACTTTTATTTTGATTAATAAAGACAATTTTTATTCATTTTTATTATTTAATAAACAATGTAAATCACATTTAAACAGTATAGTATGTTGTACATTTTTCAGTTATTTTTACATTGTTCAACTTTTTTAACAATAATTCAGTTGTTTTACATACATATTTTCAACATAATTTTTACATAATATTTTCATCATATATGAAATAATTGTATATTTTTTGTACTAATATTTAATTTTCATTTTTTGACATATTGTGCAAAATTTGTAACATGTTTTACATGTTTAACACATTTTTAAATAAAAAAAAAAAATATTAACATTTTTAATTCATATTCCTATTCATTTCTATGGAAAGATATTCTTTTTTATAATTTTCATTTAGAGGCCACTTTTTTTCTTACCGCCACTTTCTATTTTGTAGTCTGTCTCAATTTTAGGGCTTGATTATGAATTTGGTCATCCAAGGTGCAACGCGCCATCTGCTGTGGGACCGTCAAAGCTGTAGTGCTGCCCCCGCCAGATTAGGAGTTAAATCGAGGGCTGGCGGGCAGTGCTGCAGCAGTCTGACAGCGGTGGTCTGTCAGGCTCATAGAAGAGCCTAACATGCAGACTGCCACTGTGAGAGCGCTGACTGCACCTTCCTGCATGGTGTGACATACATGCCACACCATGCAGGAACTGGGGGTGCAAATCCAGGGGGCACTGCATGTGCCCACCCAAATTCACCCCCTGGGACCAGAGGTAGCATGGAGGCCCTATTATACCCCCCTTATTTACCTCACCACCACTCTTTTCATGGCGGGCTCACCGCCATGGAAAGGGTGAAGGTTTGGCAGCTCGGAATAACTGCCTCAGACCGCCATGGCGCGGGATCCTGGATCCCGGCGGAGGTGGCAGTCCTGTGGCAGTCCGATCAACACCTCATAATGCGGCGCATCGCGCCACAGTGTGGCAGTGGTCAGAGCGCCACCGCCGTACTTGTAATCAGGCCCTTAGTCTATTTACCGGGCTCCAGGCTGGGGGAAGGTACTGCTGTACACCAAAACAGGTAAGTACTTTTAAAATGCTTCTTAGGGTTTTGGGGTAGGGGAAATTAGTGGTAGCTGCTGTTGGGTTTTTAGGATATTTAGTTGTACTAATTGTAGTGTTCTGCACTTGTGTGTTGATGTAGGTTTTTGTACAGTGTTTTAGTAATGTATTGATATGTTATGTTATACTGTGTTATGTTAATTGCTTTTTGATGAGTAAGGCCCTGATTACTACCTTGGTGGTCGGACATCCAGGCGACAGTGTTGGCTGTCAGTAGATTGCCGCTAAGTCCGCAGCATCCCAACCGCCATATTTAGAGTTTACCGCCGGGCTGGCTATGTGCTGGCCGTGGCCTTAGGCCTGCAACATGCTTCAGCTCACAGAGAGTGCCTGAAGGCAATGCTGCCACACTGTAGCACCTGCACTGTTGTGTGTGCGCTGTTGCCATGCGCTATGTTGTGCAGGCTTAAGGGGGCACAAAATGTGCCACTAGCTACAATGCCCAATGGGCTAAAACGCCCGGGGGCCCTGTTGTGGGCCCCTTCCCTGCATTTCTGCTGACCTTTTCATGGCAGGGTCCCCGCTATGAAATGGTTGGCAGAAAGGCAGGTCGAAATTGCCACAACAGTGCTGACATCGGCACTGCCTCCATAGGCCAACGCTGTTCTGACAGATGTAGGATCCAAGATCCTGGCAGCTGCGGCGGTCTTGTAGCGGTCCGTCTGACCCATTCGTAATCGGTGGTCGGACAGCCGAGGAAGTGGTGGTCGGACAACCACTGCGGATACGCTGATCTTGGGACCACCTTACTCTTAATCAGGCCCTAAGTGTAATATATATGTTATTTTTGAGTTTACTGTTTTTTTTTAGGTGGATATTCTGTTTTACTTGCACATTTCCCTATACAAACGTGTTCTTTGGACATTTGGATTTACCTTTTTTTGTTTTTAAAGGAAATCTGTTTTGGTTTCAAGTAAACCAATATTTTTTACTTTGATTTTCTTTCTTTTTCCGGTTTCCACAAGTATTTCTTTTTTTAAACACTTTTTCCGGTATTTTATGTTTCCTGAGTACTTTGGATTGCTTTGATGGATCTCTATTGGATTGGTTTTATTTTTGCATTTTTTGGGGCTTTTTGGAAATTATTTTTTCATTTTTTGATGGATTATACTTTTTGACTACATGGATATGGAGAATGATCTGCAGCTACAGAACAGTTATCAAAATTTAATTTATTTGTTCTGGGTTTGAAATGTTACATTTTTTCATTTGCGTCAGTTCAATGCGATTGTTAGTTGGTATTACATTTTTTATGTGTTGTAATTATTTTTCACATCGGATTAAATTTGTTGTTTAAAGTTTCTGGTTGGTGAGGTGTATGTTGTTTACATAATTAACATATATTATTTTATATTATCAGTGTTATTTAAAATTGGAGTTTTATTTCTTTTTTGACTGATGCAATTAGATACTATGCTTATTATGGATATTTAAAAAAGTTGTTATGTTGGTTAAGATTATGTTTGCTTTTTCGGGAGTTTTTAGGGTAGCATTTATTTTATAATAGGCTTTGACTATAATTTCAAATGAGTCTACTAGTTTGTTGATTATGAAGATTTTTAATTTACAATGTAGCATGTCATACATTCTGTTGGTTTGTTAGCTAATTTTAGATTTAATTTGGGATACAAATGACTCCATCCATAGTTGTTGTTAGTTTTGTTCATTTTGTAGAGCTTCTATAAAATTGTTAGTGTTGATTGGGTCCTGCCTAGTGTGGAGTGGAAGGTATAGTGCCATCCTTTCAGTGCATTGTTTGTTTTGGCTTCCTGTGTCAAGGTGCTGTCATAGACATTCCCCCATGGTATTTGGAATTTGGGTTGGCATCTGTGTCCAAAGCGATGAAGTCTGCCAACCCAAGTGTCTTAAAAATAATCCAATAGGGGGCTTAGTTTGTAGTTAGAAAGGAGTTTCAGTAAGTAAATGGTAGTGGTTAGCTACCTCTGTGACAGATACATAGGGGAGTGCTATCATTTTTGTTTTATTTCAAATGCAAATTTACTGTTTACTGTTTGTAGCATATTTCATACTCACAGATTGTTGGAGCTGTTCCTTTTGCTTTGATTAAAATGGTATTAACAGCCTTGTATAGCTTTGTGTGCGACACCTTTTAAAATCATGCCTTCTTCAAAGTCTATAATTACTGTTTGTGGGTAATTGTTATTTTGTTTTATGTTTAATGTGGTTTAGGAGTTTGTAGTAAGTGCTACTTTGTTTATTTGGTAGTAAGGCATATGTATGTGTATATCTGACTGAATGGTTTGGGGCACATTTGGAATGTCCCATTAATCATCCAATTTTGGCAATGACTTAGGGGCCGATTCCGATTCGGGCCGGAAAACATACCGACCGACTCGGTACGGGAATATAGTCCGACCGACACATACCAGCGCTGCCCGACCTGGGTAGTATGATGAAATGCATGTGAATCACGACCGACTCGTACGGAACACAAGCCGAACGACCGAACCGGACGGAAACAAGCTATCCGGCCGGGAAACCACGCAAATCGAACCGACCGACACGCACCAGGAATGAACCCGAACGAAACGTACCCACGAACTCCGACCCGCGCAGTACGATGTCATGCGTGGAAAACCAGACCGAGTCGCACGGAGCTCAAGCCGTACGACCGACAAGCATACAAAAGCCAGCCGAAGCAAGCCAATCCTCGGCGACCGACGCGTACGCCGCACAATAAACCTAGCAGAAACACAGCGTGAACGACTCGGAGAAGCTCGCACGAGACAACTGCAGCATCCTACTCGGTCAGAAGAACGTCTCCTACATGCACAAAAAATGCAAAGGAAAAAATAAAAAAAAGGGCCAAACAAGCAATGACAAAGTCAATAAATACAGGGGAAAAAAAACATTGAACAAGGACACACCCCCAACTCCACCTATATAAAGGCCACAAATCCCTACCATGATCCTTTGCAAATTCAACTGACCTGCCAGCACAGAACACCATCAGACAGCAACCACAGACACACTCACAGCTCATCCATCACACAAGCCACACACCATTAGCACCTCAACAAATAGCACCCTCACATACACCCAGCAAAACCTACACTCACACACCCTCACTTGCACACACACACACATCAATCACCACCACCACCCATCACCATGCCCCCAAAGAAGAATCCAAAGTTCCTAGACAGTGAATTGGAAGTCCTGGTAGATGAGATCCTCAGGGTAGAGCCACAGTTGTTTGGTACATTGGTCCAACAGACCCCCATGTCGCAGAAAACCAAGATGTGGGAGAGGATCGTCGACAGGGTGAACGCACAATCACCATGTTTGCGCACAAAGAAAGACATCCAGAACAGGTGGTATGATGTGCGCAGGAGGGTCACGGACCTACTAAAGAAGGATTACATCGTGAGTCAGCGCACCGGCACTCCTGCCAAACCACTATACCTCAGGCCCTGGGAGGAGAAGGTGCGGGCCATCCTACCACCAGTGAGCGTATATGGACTATCAAACATCCCAGAGCCTGGGGAGTACACAACTAATATACCCAATATTGTGTGACAATACCCACACATCACTGTCAAGGGGATAGTCAAACCATGCACCCTTAGCAAATCCACAGCAACCAAAAGATAATCACCCCAAGATTTGTCTGTCAGTCAGATAAACACAATACATGCCATCTCATAGTGATATGTAACTGTGTCATGATATGTACAAACCTAACTACAAATACAGCAAGGCAGTGGCACAAATATAACCAACAAACACAGTTAGATATTTTGCCACCACTAGAACACCACCTCACAGGGAAGCTCACTGAAAGGAAGGAAGTATGGGCATGCTGGGAAGGGGGGTGTAGGCAATAGCATGATGGGAGTTGTAGTAACAGATATTGGTCACCCTCACAATTGGCCCATCAACACCACTCTGAACCATGCTCACATCACAGGGAGTGGAAAAGAACTGACAAGATGGCTGAAACTGGGTACTGCTGTGGGGAGCACAAGGCCCTGCTGGGAATTGTGCAACAACCAACAGCAGGACACCACTGACTGACATCTTGAAAGACAACTTGCACTCCCTGCAATGGAAGCACGTTCCATGGTGGGATATCTGGCTGGGTGGGAAGGAGGACTGACAGCTCTGACCATAGTCACCACCAGCTTTTCTCACACACCCCCTTAACACAAACTCCACACAACTCACCTGGGAGAATGCAATGCCTCACACTCTAATTAGATATTCCACAAAGAACAACCACACTGGGTTATGCCGTGTGAAGTACAGGGACACTTTTGGGACTTGTAGCCAAACAAACGCCAGGACAACAGTCTCAGCCATCCTGTCAGCACAGGCACACTACCCTACAGGGAAGCAAAGTCAAAAGGAAGGAAGTATGGGCATGCTGGGAAGGGGGGTGTAGGCAATAGCATGATGGGAGTGGTAGTCACAGCTCAACATCCCCCACCCGCATGGCCCAGCAAGCTCACACTGAAGCATGCACACCTCACAGGGAGTGAAAAGCCAATTCAAAGATGTCTGACACTGGCCTCAGCTGTGGGGAGCACAAGGCCCTGCTGGGAACTGTGCACCAACAAACAGCAGGACACCACTGTCAGCCATCTTGCCATTGCTGTCACACTCACACACATTGAAGTCCACTCAAAAGGAAGGAAGTAAGGGCATGCTGGGAAGGGGGGTGTAGGCAATAGCATGATGGGAGTTGTAGTCACAGATATTGGTCACCCTCACAATTGGCCCATCAACACCACTCTGAACCATGCTCACATCACAGGGAGTGGAAAAGAACTGACAAGATGGCTGAAATTGGGTACTGCTGTGGGGAGCACAAGGCCCTGCTGGGAACTGTGCAACAACCAACAGCAGGACACCACTGACTGACATCCTGAGAGTCAACCTGCACCCACTGCAAGTGTGGCATGCTTCATGGTGGGACAACTGGGCTGGGGGAGAAGGAGGTCTGGATGTCAACCAAATACCACCAATGCTGGTCATGCACACACCTCAACATCCACATAGAAATGCATCAGGTTGGCAGGACAATGAGCCACACCAATATCAACCTCTGACAACTTAGGACAATGCAATGTACAGGCCCGCATCCAGAGGTACAGTCACAACTGTCATGTGTTTGAACCAGTGATGCCTGCAGAAACATAACATACATTGTGTGTCTCTTCCAAAAACAGGTGATGATGGGGACACAGCAGCAGATGAGGAGGAGTCCCTGTCCCAGGCTCTGGGGGACCCTGATCTCTCTGGTGTGGAACAGCCTCTGCCCTCATCGGATGGCGAAGACCAACCTGGCACCTCCGGTGGGAGTCATCATGCAGCACCAGCAGGACCACCATCTGCACCCCCTGCACCCATTCCTCCAACATCTGCCAACACACAGACCACCCCCGCCGACACAGACAGACCAAGGACACTCAATGACAACAGCACAGGGACCACAGCCCACTGTGAAGCAACGGACAACAACCCCAGTACAACCCCCAAGGGGGCCGAGGGTCACCTGTGCGTGCCACGGCAGCTCCCGCACGTGTGTCCAGGGGTGGTGGTAGGGGTGGTAGGCAGAGGTCGCTGTTTGCAGAGGGGTCTGGACTGCATGATGACCCACAACTGGCACGCATTGCTGAGGCGTACCAGAATAGCACCGGAGAGGTCAGCCAGGTAGTGGGGATCCTCAAGGACATTCAACAGCAGCAGGCTGCCCATCATGCCCGCTTGGACTCCCACATGTCCCGTGTGGAGACACACATGTCCCATGTGGAGACACACATGTCTGGCATGGAGTCCAAGTGGGACACATTGGAAGAACTGACAGCGGTGCAGAGGGACATATTGACATGCCTCCGCCAGATTAGCACCAACATGTCCACACCTCCCTGTGTGCCCACAACATCTGGTGCCCCAACAACTGCAACTGCCACAGGGAGGGAGGATGACTCTGGTGGAGAGTCCTCTGCACCGCAGCGGCCTGCACGTGAGGGTCCCCCAGAAAGAAGAGGGGTCGTCCGAGGAAGGACAACTGAGAGGCCGATGGCCAGGTACATCCCCCAGGAACCCAACACCTGTTCTGGAAATTCTCCTTTGTGTGCAAACTGTTCACCCTGTCGAATGCAATACAACTCTCCCACATGAACATGGGGAGTTTAAGTGGGACTAATGTATCAGATGACTGTGGACTTTACTCTGGACATTTCTGCTACCAAGACTTCCAACTCATCTGGGAACTTTGGATTACAATACCAATGTACAGCACCCACCATCCTGTGCGCTATCCTCACACATGTATGTAATAAACTCACTAATACACCATACTTGCCTCTGTTGTGATTCCAACGTTGTTATTGTCACGGAGATGATGATCTGCTAAATGACACCGTGCATGCTAACTGCCACAGCAAGTTCAACACCGTCATGTGAGTCATGGCGACGTGACACATATGAGGGAGACACACCACTTGGGCTACACAACACATAGACACCAGGGCCATCGGACTCATCGCCTACACTGATGTTGCCAGGAAATACAGTGGAATGCACAGACACCACACCTATTCAGAGTCTGTGTTAACTAGCCCACAGGTGCAGTAAGCAAATGTTAGTCAGATGTGTGACCACAGACAACGCACATCCCAAAGTGAAGCACAGGTTTATTACACATTTGTAACATGTAGTTTCCAAATGCAAGGTAATCCCACGTGGCAGTGGCCACACAGTCAAAAAGTGCAGAAGATATAAAGTCCAGGGGTGTGTGGCACATCACCTGTAGGGAAACGACTGCTGCCACCCTGAAAGCTGAATCATGGTGTCGGGGGATCCAAGTAGACCAAACAACTCTGTAAGCACCCTGTGAAGGACAGACATGACACAGTCAAAAGCACTGAAGAAAAGGACAGAACTGCAATACTCATGCCCAATACATGTCACAAGATACCTACACAAAACCAAGTTAGCATGTCAACACTGTTGGGGAGTACAGACTACTTGTAAGGACACATCGCTGCACACATCCAGTCAAGTAGCACATGGCCACACTCAAACAGCACCAGAGCACCACCCACACATATCATGCAAACTCACATCATTGACATGACAACTCTCTGGATACTCACATTCAGCTGAAGAAGTTGGTGATGAGCTGTGTGCGGACATCACCATCATCATCATCATCATCACTGGCATCGTGGCCCAGGCCAGGATCCTCCACAGGTGGCGGATGTTGGTCATCGTCATCCAGGATGAGAGGCAACTCCTTCCGCACTGCCAGGTTGTGTAGCATTCAGCAGACAATGACAATCTTGCACACCTTTGCTGGGGCATATGGGAGGGCCCCTCCTGTCTTGTCCAGGCAGCGGAAGCGGCTCTTCAGGAGTCCAAATGTCCGCTCGATCACTCTCCTAGTTCGACCATGTGCCTCATTGTAGCGCATCTGGGCTGGTGTCACAGGGTTCCTGAGGGGTGTCAGCAACCACGGCATGTTGGGGTATCCGGAGTCACCTACAGACAGACAATTGCACATTAGCTGAGTTGGAAAAGATGGCGGAATACAACATAGCAGAACACACACAATGGTACAAAGTCAGTACACACCGACAAGCCAGGCACGCTGGTTCTGCATCTGTGACATCATCCTCGGGATGCGACTACTCCTCATCACGTAGGCATCGTGTGCCGAACCAGGGAAACGGGCACACACATGTGAGATGCTCATATCTGCAAGACATACCACCAGAGCATTGATCGAATGATAATGTTTCCTGTTCCTGTATGCCTGCTCATGTGCCTGTGGTGGTACCAAAGCCACATGTGTCCCATCAATGGAGCCAATGACATGTGGCATCCTCCCCAGGGCATAGAAGTCACTCTTGACATCAGTGAGTTGTTGACATTTAGGGAAATAGATGTACTGGTTCAGGCATCTCAACATTGCCTCCAAAACATCGCGTAGTACACGGCTGAACATAGTCTGTGACATCCCACCAGCAGACGCCACAGTGTGTTAAAAGGTACCGGTGGCAAAGAAGTGTAGGGCTGCCATCACCTTCACCTTGGGGGTCAGCGCTGTAGGGTACGGCCGGCCAGGTTGCAAATGTGGGGCCAAGCGCACTGCCAAATCCTCAATCAGCTGCCTGGTGAAGCGGTACCGTCGTATGCAGTCACGGTCCACCTTCGTTGCAAGGTCAGGGAATGGTCTATGGACAGCTCGTGCCCTGCAGTGCATAGGTGAAGAAAGAAAGATTGTCAGTCACCCCACATATGTGGCATTGACCATACTCAATATCACATGATACATCATTACGAGACACAAGTACCTGATGTGTGTGCCGTTCTGTATGGACAGATATGGCATCTACATGGCCAACATCTAACATCACAGTTCAACATGTGTTGACAGCAAGCTCCAGGTTGTGCAATGGGAAATCATTAGGCTCTGTCACAGTACCCATTTACTGCTGTCACGTTCCAAACACACACCACAGTGTCATGTCTGGACAGATGCGCCACAGGCATCACAGCTCATTGACAGGTAGATTCCCAGGGACCCTGTATTGCCACATGGACACTGGCATGACATGGCGTATCATGTACACGTCAGAAAAACAAACATGACTCCCACAGGTAGTGGCCCCTGTTGCCTCCGCAGGATCAGACATGGACGTCTGTGACACACACACGCACAACATCAAAGTCCATGCACAAACAACGTGGATGTGGAGACTGTCTCCCATTGTGCACATGGAATCAGAGACATCGGAAACACAACATGCACACAGACTGTGGAGGGCCATCACTATTGTGGCAATGGGTCACCCTGTGACGTACATACCTTCCCACATGGGACTTTGGGGGTATGTGACATGACATACACATACACAACCTGGAAATGTGACCATGCCACATGCTCTGAAATGAACAGTTGCACATCACAGTGGTCATGTGCACAACACACAAAGGACCCTGTCCCCATGAACACGTGCACAGCCTTGGAGTGCTGCCCCCAAGTGCCACCCCAAAAACCACATGTTGACCCCCATACACAGAAAAGGTAATGCAGCCTTACATGCCTTAGGATACAGTGTGGACAGGCTGTGGTGTTGTAGGTGTGCCCCTGAGTCCCTGGCAAGTATATGTGGCTGGCATACGTTCACCAGTGACAAGCATGGTGACATATGTGAGTGACCTGTACAGGGACGCGTTGTACAGCAATGGACCGATCGGTGCGCACGCATTGGCCATTGTATATGTTGTGAGCGGGTACGCGTTGTTTCCCGGAATACGCGTTGCACAGCAATGGACCGATCGGTGCGCACGCATTGGCCATTGCATTTGATGCGAGCGGGTACGTGTTGTACAGCAATGGACCGATCGGTGCGCACGCATTGGCCATTGCATATGATGTGAGCGGGTACGCGTTGTTTCCCGGAATACGCGTTGTACAGCAATGGACCGATCGGTGCGCACGCATTGGCCATTGCATTTGATGTGAGCGGGTACGCGTTGTTTCCCGGAATACGCGTTGTACAGCAATGGACCGATCAGTGCGCACGCATTGGCCATTGCATTTGATGTGAGCGGGTACGCGTTGTTTCCCGGAATACGTGTTGCACAGCAATGGACCGATCAGTGCGCACGCATTGGCCATTGCATTTGATGTGAGCGGGTACGCGTTGTACAGCAATGGACCGATCGGTGCGCATGCATTGGCCATTGCATTTGATGTGAGCGGGTACGCGTTGTTTCCCGGAATACGCGTTGCACAGCAATGGACCGATCGGTGCGCACGCATTGGCCATTGCATTTGATGTGAGCGGGTATGCGTTGTACAGCAATGGACCGATCGGTGCGCACGCATTGGCCATTGCATTTAATGTGAGCGGGTACGCGTTGTACAGCAATGGACCGATCGGTGCGCACGCATTGGCCATTGCATATGATGTGAGCGGGTACGCGTTGTTTCCCGGAATACGCGTTGTACAGCAATGGACCGATCGGTGTGCACGCATTGGCCATTGCATTTGATGTCAACGGGTACGCGTTGTACAGCAATGGACCGATCGGTGCGCACGCATTGGCCATTGCATTTGATGTCAACGGGTACGCGTTGTAATTTGAAATACGCGTTGTACAGCAATGGTCCGATCGGTGCGCACGCATTGGCTAGGGCCTGGCATTGCAACGGACGCGTTTTCGAATCTGTAACGAGTCTGATGCAGTGAATTCAGTTGGCCAGCCACAACAATGTTGCAAATTCATGGGTGTCATGAAGTTTAACTTTTGAAGGATGCAGTGGGCGTGTATAAGTGGTGCAATTCCATGGATTGGCCAGATTCAGAAGATGCAAACGAGTTGGACCTATCACTTTGGACACATGGGACAGTATCTGCTTCTGCAGCACACATATAATGCTGGCTGTTCCCCTGAGAGCTCACTTGCCTGCACTACATGCTCCAGGAAGACATCTGCCACCAACACTGCTGCTGTCTCTGCATCCTCTGGCTACTGCAATGGCACGTACTGTGGAGAGAGCCCCAGCCTTCAGCACTGAGGAAAACCAGGCCCTGCTGGACAGCCTCCTTCCACAGTACAGCAAGCTGTATGGGAAACCAGGTGAGTGTGCTGTCCACTACCTTACTAAATGTGCATGTTGTCTGACTAGCAAGACTTCCAGTGTGCACACCACTGGCTAGAATGCTCACTGAGTAGTTCTCACCCCCCAAAGTGTGTAGTTACATGCACTGAACAGGTATAGTGCAGTAACAGTGCATTCCAACAAGGTTTTACTTCCCAGGCAATGATACCATTTAGTAACTGCTGGTAAACTGTTCATAGCCATAGTTGCACTGCCTGTGTACATCATGTGCCCCTGTGATTGAGACATGTATATCCAACTGTGTGATGCACGGATATGTTGCATGTGTAGTAATGGCCGTTTTCACTTTGTCATCCTCACAGGTTGATGCCCACCAGAAGCAGGAGATCTGGCTGACCATTGTCCGGGCAGTAAGATCCGTGGGGGACTACAAGCGCCGGATCCGCAACTGCCAGAAGAGGTGGCAGGACCTTCGGGGCTGGACCCGGAGGATCGCAAGGGTCCAGCTGAAGCTGTCGCCTCCACGCAGGAGGGGCGGACATCAGACCCTGACCCCCCACATGCTCCGGATCCTGGTGGTGGTCTTCCCTGACCTGGATGGGCAGCTGAAGGCCAGACAGCAGCAAGGAGGGGGTGAGTCCATGACTGCACTGTGAACTTTGTCTGACATGCTATGTACCCTCCTCTGACCTGGTTAAACCTCCACAGTACATCAGTCTTGTGGTCCAGGACCCATGTCCCTCAATTGTGACATGCCCACTGCTCATCTGATACCCAGGTGTGGCCCTTAAAGTCTGGAAATTGTGTCACTTGGGTACTGTGTCCTTGCATTTTGCTTAGCTCAGGGTGGGGGCCAGCATTTGTTACCGTACCTTTGTGGTGGGCTTCATGGGTGGGTCAATTGCTTACACAATGCCTGAGTTGTGACATGTAATCTGCGTGTAACTTTGATATGTGTTCCAATTGCTGATCTGACTCACCACATGTGCCTGGGGTATTTGGCACACCCCCATGCTGCGGGTGGGAACAATGTTTGGGCCTCAGGAGTATGTATATCAAGTGTGTCACACATGCTTAGCCACATGCCTACTGTCCAGGGCTCATCCCTCTTTCACGTGGAGCAGGACAGTCATGCCTACTCCAGGGCATACAATACACTCTGTACTCCCACTCCCGTGTATCGGCTTACACGTTGTGCTCAGTGAAATGTTCCCTCAGGTGTCTGCCTCTGTGTCATTGTGCTGTGGCTTCGTTGTCAGGACTACTGGGCTGTTTATCGGTTATGGCTCAGCATGCCATCTGAGATGTGACCATGAGAGACGATACTTGGGTGACATATAGGTGTTTGATCACTTGACTTGCAGACTGGTGCATGCGACTGAGAAGTTCAGGCAGCTGTTTTTCATTCACAGCAGACTGTGAGGTGCTCAGGTTCAGAGAGTTGTGTTTCATGTCTCCCATATGTCCAATTGGTATGACGTGGACAAATTCGAGTTCAGATGATGTGGTGGGGGGGATGGACATGTGCACTTGTCAGCTACAGAACTTGCATTCCCCATGACCTAGGATTGTGACACAGTGCAGACTGTTGTTGGCTGGCTGCCCTGCCCATGTGACTGGAGACAGTGATGTATGACTTTGCAGGCATGCATGTGCCATGGCATTAAACTTCCTAAGAGTGAACCTGCAGGGGAGTAACATGTGCAATATGCACCCCATTGTGGCATTGACTATGAGGACATGGGTGCATCATGGTGTCTGGTGCTGGTAAGCATCACATGCATTTCAAATTAGACTCTGGCCATCCCTTCATCCGGACACCTGTACTGACTCACGGGCAAGAGATGTGATGTGTGCATGTTCACATACTTCATCGTGTTCCCTGCAATGTCCAACAACTGGGTAGGTAGTGCATGTGTCCACACTGGGGTATTACCATCCGGCAGGCACCAGACAGATGGGTGCAAGCTGTTTGAGGGTAAATGGGTGGTCACACCCTTCTGCTTACCGGCTCATGAGAGCACGACCCGCACTCTGCTCGTTCACTTGAAAAGAAGGAACAACGGTGTGAAATACAGTGGCACTTTGTTAAGCAATTCAGTAACACCGAGAACTGTTCATTTGATGCTGCTCGTCAACACATGAGCAAGATGAAAATGAAAGCATCAACAATATTACAAATCATATTTTAAGTGAAGCACAAAGATCTATGTAACTATCTATCAGTGAGCTACAGCCTATGGGGCAAGTCTTAAAAGAGGGATCATGAATAGGCAAGCGCCAAGAAGGCAAATCTTAAATAAGAGAACAAGAACCATCCAAGGCTACACAGTTTAAGCTAGGATAAATGCAATGAATTGGGTGTGGATGAGCTAAATTAGAGAGGCTGACAAAGGCAAAAGGCTAGCAATCAGAAAAGAGCATTACCACCTTGATAGTAGAATTTCGAGGCCCAAGATCAGGAGAACGGCCGACCGTGAACCCTCCCCATGCAATGCACTGGTATGAAGAGTTCAGGGCGTGGACATGGGTGCAAAGTTTTTATATGGCTTAATGCAGAACTCCTACCCACAGTTGACGTGGGCCCTGACGTGGGTCCTTGACCACACGCTTACAGTAACTGTGGAAAGGTTTTGAAAAACAGAGAAGTGTATCATGGTGAAAACAGGGGCTTTTAGCAGGTGGTCGGTGCTCTTGACCGCAAACATAAGAAAAAGATAACTTTTACCGTAAGATGCTCAGAATTTGAGAATTTTATATATTATTTCTCTGTCACGTAGCCGCCTTTTCAGTTTCAGTGGAGCAAGCGTTGAAAGTTTCATAAGTTAAAATTTTGCAATCATTGCTTGCAAAAGAGCAAGATGTACCAGCAGAGTGTCACATACGTGTGGGCTAACCTTATTCTTGTGACTGTGGATATTTACAAGGGGGGGGGCTGGTGCCGCAGTGGATGGCACAGGTCCCTGCTGTCAGGTCAGAAAGTCCTACAAGATTTGTTGTATTAGAAAAATGATAGCATGAGGCAGTGGCCTCTTGGGCCTACATGTGTGTGTGCATCTAAGGAGGTGGGTTTGGGCCTAAGTGTATGTATCTAAGGGGGTGTGGACCACTGTGACAGGTACTAAAAGGCTAAAAGAAAAATGGACAGCTTAGGTCATCTATCAGGGCCTGACTGATGGGGCCTATATGGGAGTGCCATGTTTCATGGGCAGAGCAGAAAGGTACATAGGTCTGTGTTATATGGTAGAACAGAACCCTACTACAAAGGCCAGGAGGGGTGTGAGTGCCATGGTTAACCATCAGACTGACAATTGGCTTCTCCTAATCTGTGTGAGCACTTTTGGCAATGTTCAACTAAGGATGCCAGGGCTTGCTCTGTAATGTGCTGTACTTACTGTGGTGTGTGCGGTCAGTGCAGGTGACTGATGTTTGTCTGTTTCCCTAATTGTTTGCAGATACATCCACGGCCACAGGAGGGGACAGCTCCACAGACCAGGAGGAGCTGCAGAGCCAGGCTGGGTCAGCAGCCGATGAGTGGTCGGAGGGACCCAGTGGCACGGAGGGCGAGGGGAGCCACACCGAGGAGTCCTCAGCACCATCCACCTCAGCTGAGGACCACAACAGCTCGGAGGATGACTCCCTTGTGGAGGCGGGTGTCAGCAGCCACCACACCCCAGCTAGTATGGCTGGCCCTGCCACCACCACCACCACCACCACCGCCCTCCCATTGGCTCCCTTTCCAGAGGTCCGTGGAGGCTCCCATGTTCGGGAGCGTGTCTCCTTCGTGCCAGGCACCGCACCCCCTGTGTCCCCTGCTGCCCTGAGTGAGGAGTCTGTGTACTTACTTCGCCAGCTCCATGTAGGGCAGACAGCTATGCTGAGTGTCCTCCATGCACACACCACTCTGTTGACACAGCTGGTGTCGTTCATGGAGGGCATCTCATCTGGCATGTCTGCCCTCAGAGGAGCAATAAGTCCATGGACTCCTCCCTGACGGCAGCAGTGTCCCTCCTCCAACAGTCCCTCACCCCTCCTACCTCTGCCCCATCCACACTTCCTGGCACCCTACCTGTCCCAAGCACATGCACACCTGCACAATCACCCAAACACACAGACACAAGCAGCACAGAAACACCCAAAACAAAGGCAAAACGTGCACGCAAGCATCCTCAGGGGACTGATACCACACCCACAGGGGATGGGGAACAGACACACACACAGGCTTCCACAGTGACGCCGCAGTCCTCCAAATCCTCTCCCTCCAAGACCCCTTCCCTTGCCTCACCTGCAACCCCACCTAAACAGCAGCTCTTCCTCTGTGACCTCGGCCTCTTCCCCTCCGAATCCTGATCCAGCATACAGGGGGAAGAGGAAGTCCACCCACACAGAGGGGAGTGCCCCTCACCCCCGGACACCCTCCCCCAGGCACGGACAGACTAAGGCCCCCACACGCAAGTCCCCCCGGTACCGGAAGAGCAAGACCCCGCCACCGCCCTGCAGCTCACCCACACAGTCTCCTTCCTCCATCCCTCAGGCCCCCACAACACTGGTTCCCCCACCACGCCCTGCCCCAGGTTCCCCCACCCACAGATACACCAACCCCAAAATGATCCGGCCTTCTCCACCTACCACTTGCTCTTCCAGCCTCACACCACCCGCTGCACATGTTTGTGCCACTGGTGTGGAGACCGTGTCCTCCCCCTCTGTCCTGCCCACCTTACCTGAACCCCATTCTACTCCCCTGGAGATAGGCACTGCAGTGGAGTCCACTACCACCCCATCTGACTTGGGCACTGCAGTGGGGAACCTGTCCACTCCATCTGGCCGGACCACTGCAGTCGTGCCGGCACCCACACCATCTGACTCATGCCCCCAGTTGTGCCGGCACACACCATGTCAGACACCTCCACTGCAGTTGTCAGTGACTCTCCAGCACCTGCCACCCCTTCCCTGCCTCCTTCTGGTGAGCCCTGATCCTGTCCCTGCGGTGCCTGGCCTGCCCCCCGTATGCCCCTCCGAGGGAATGTCCCTGCTCCGTATCAGTGCAGACAAGCAGAGGGTGACATCTGCCACTGTCACCCTGTTCGGACTGAACTGTTGGACTGGCCATTGGCCTTTGTATTTTTGCAGGACTTTCATATTTCACACACATATGCTGAATAAAGCTCCTTTCTGTTCTCTGGTGGTTTAGTTTCAGATGTACATGATGTTGATGATGCTAACCATGCCCTTGCTGCAGTGATGGTGATTTTTGATATCATGAAAATGAAGTGTTACTGTGCAGGACCCCATGTGGTCCAGGGGAATGTGTCCTATCCTGGTGTGTAGCCATGTCATCCTTTGCAGCAATATGAGGGTGTCATGTTTTCAATATTTGCCAATGTGATTTCCTACATTTATTTGCAATATCACATCTGTGGCTTACACCCCTGCACATCAGTTGTGCTTGCCATTGTTCAATTTGTCTGTTTCCCTGACCGTGTGACCATCTCCACTGGACATGCAAGTTTGGGCATCAATGGGGAAGGACTTATCTGTGTTGTCAGTGCAACTTGCTATACATGTGTGTTGGATCTGTGCAGATGATTTCGGTGACACTCCCATGACCAGGCTGATGTGACGAGAGCCTTCATATTGTGCTAATTGTTGACTGAGTGACCAAGTGTACTGCTGACATGATAGAGCCCTGCAGAGACAACGTATGGCACAGCTTTCCTTACACAGGAGTGGAGTCCCCTCATGGCAGTGTGTAATTCCGTGACATTGCCTGAGCCCAAGGTGTGTGTTGTGTGAGCATGTCTGTGTGTGTTCACTTCCATTTTGCAACACAGGCTGGGATCCCTAGTGATGTTCCTGTTTGTGATGCTTGCTGAGTTGACCTATGTTCCCCCAAATCTTTGCACTGGGTTCTCTGGGATGTGGGTGCATGGCACATTACTGGTCATCAGGGTGTCATCCATAGGTGTGTTTGCTGTCAGGGCTGAGTTTGTGGGCAAACGCAGATGAGACACAGTCAGGATTCCCCTTGGCACTTGTTGGTTACACAAGTTATGTAATTTACAGTTTGTGTTAGCTTTCAGTAATTGTGACACGTTGTGTGTGTGACTGCTGCCACTCCTCTGGGTCAGACCTGCAATGTTGGAAGTTGTCTATGTGTGTTCTGTGTGGGTGACCTTGACTTCTTCATTGGTGTGTGACTGTGTCCGGGATCACATTGATTGTGGTGGATTTCACGTCATGCCCATGTACGGCATACTGTGCAGTGTGTCTGACATTCACGAGTCTTGTTGACTGGCCATGTGTGATGGGTTTCTGCACCTTAGTTCCCACCACCACCCCTGGGATTGTCATGGGTGCATGTGCAATGTCACCAGTCCATGTGAGCTTCACAGCTGCACATTGGTGTAGATCAAGGTGTGTGGTGTTGAGTGTGTGCAAATGAGAGTTGTTGCACGGCTAGACCCCTACCTCCATGTTGGCCTTGGCTGACAGGCTGTGCTGATTGATTTGTGCTTGTGTAGTTGTGATGGTAGTTTGTAGCTCAGGACACATGACTGTGGTTCACAGTGTGAACAACATCTAGCTTTGTCATCACAGTGGGATTATCATGCAGGCCAGGGTCACCACAATGTGGGGTCCCTGGGGGTAGTGCTGTGGTGGGTCTGTCTCTTGCTGTGTTATTTGCTGTTCCTACAAGCTTGTGTGACATGTGTAATTTGGGCTCCCTCTCATCTAACAATGCCTGATTGCCCACATAGGGGAATCCGATCCATGAGTTACTTTTGTGTAGCACTGTATACACATCTGTGTAATTGTGATTCAGGCCTCCTCATGTGTTGTGTGGTTGCCTGGGGACACTGGCACCCCCCATCACCTGTTGTGTTTGATCGCAAATTGCGTAGATTGGAGTCCCGCTATATTATAGACCTGCTCACCAAATTCCCGAGGGGATTAAATAGTGGGGAAGAGTTGGCTTCACATTTAGGTTCATGATCTGTCAATTTATGTGATTTGAGCTGATACACAGCGTGATGAGATGAAGCCTCAGTAATTGGTTTCTTAATTGTGTATAAATATTATAGGTAATCACCATAATAGTGCATTAACAAGAGGTTGAAAATTAGGGACATTAGCCGATCCACGGCAAGATCACAATATACCACGGTGCATACTTCTGCCCATGCCGATAAACGGCCGTGAATATTATTAAATGTTTTCGCGTTTGATCAATAAAAATCTATATGAAATGTAGTGATTTAGATAAAGAGAAAGAAGACTGTGGTGGAATATAATGTAATCTAAAATGAATTGAGCAGCTTTGTATAAATTGTATATATATATATGACATTACAAAATGGCGCTCATGGTCACGCAATTGCGCTTGTCCCTTCTTGATTGTTATGCACTAATGAAATGTTTTTTAAACATGGTCTCTTCCGGTGTGTCAGTAACACCGAAGAAGGCAGATCGCCGAAACGCGTTTGTTGCTTGCTGCTGTACAATAAAGTTCTTCAAGCGCCCCTGTGAGTGCTGATTTTGTTTAAAACCAAAGAAAGAGGAAAGAAAAAAACAATATATACAAACACACATATATGTATGTATATATATATATATTCCGTTCGGTTGATGTTATCCCTCACTGTGGTGTTATGTGGTGTGTTGCCTTTGAGAGTGTGCCATTTGGTGAGTTTCAATTTGCGGATAAACTTAAAGATGTCTATTCTTGTGTTAGAATAGTTAAAAACTTCAGTTGGACAAAATGTGAGACCCAGGCATAAGGTTTTCTTTTCAAGAAAAGACAAAGAACGGCTTGTGAGATTGATTATGGTTTTATTTACCGTAATCATGTCCATCATTGTTGATTCTTCTTTCTCGAGCCCCCACGTCCGGTTCCCACTGGCTTTGTTCTGTTTCCTTTTTTGTATTCTTTGTTTTCGTCGACTTCTCCGCTGTTTGCTGCGCCCCTGCCTCTTCCTCTTCCTCTTCCTCGTTGTCCTCTCCCTCTCGGTGTCTGTTGGGGGATGATGTTCGCCGTTTGTCGCCTCCTCCTCAGCGTCCGGTATTCGTCTAAAAAAGTAGCTTGTCTGGTTATTACCTCTGCTTCCGATGTGGTGCTCGTAGTGTGCACTGAGATGTCGGTATCAGAATCACTCGTAAGAGAATTGGGCACAGGTGTGCTGTTCTCAATCTGTTTGGGACCAGAATTATCATTTCCTGGTTGGGAGTTATACAGATGATCGTACTTTCTGCTGTAGGTTAAGATCCGTCCGCTTTCATAGTCAGCACAATCGCGATGAAGTTTGCGTTGCTTTCTCAGTTTTATATCTTCCTCATATTGATTCATTCTTGTTTTCAAATCTTCCTTGAATTTTGCGACCCCTGCTTGATCCGTGCTTTTCTTAAATTCTTCTTCTAGTTCAGCAATCTCTTTCATGATGGTCTCCCTATCCTCCCACGCATATTTCACCAGTATGCACAGCATATTTTTTGAACTGGTTGCGGAGTTTTCGGACCATTCTTCAAGCATCCGCGGGTTAGGCGATTCGTAAGATGGTGTGGTGTAGATACGCAACCCCGTGGAACCATGTTTTTATCTACATAATCCTGAAGGAGATTGCCTCCCACCACTTTGAAGTTTCCTGTTTTTAAGTTTTTCATATCTTCTCAATTGTGTGTTCAAAGTTATATCTTTATTCTGAGGTGTTGCCACATTCATCTGTCCTTTTCCTGGTGCACGTGCAAGTAGCGTTTGTGCTGCCAGTCGTCTTTGTGATTCTTCCTCCATGATATGTTAAAAGGAAATAAAGTGATCCTTGTCAGTTTCCCTCTGATGGTAATACTGATGCACCCTGTTGTAAACAAATTAATAAAGTCTCCCCTTATATCGTAGGATTCCCCTCCACGTGTGAAGGTTCCGGATGCCGCCTTGCTGTGTGTTCCCGTGGCGCCTCTGAGGTGAGGTGAAATACTCGGAAAGTTCACTCGAGTTAGCGTGTTCAATTATAGCTATTATGCTGTTTGCTGGCAATTGCACAGATTCCCTCGTCCTCCTTCTTGGTACCTCTCCTAAGACGGCCAGCCAGAGACGCCCCCTCCCCGGGTACCGCGCCCCACAGGGCTAACGCGTTTGACCGCGCCAGCCCCCGAACACACCCCCGGTACGGGGCTTACCTCTGGGACAGATGAGTTAAGACAGTATTGGGCAGTCTAAGATGGCCGAAACATTTTCTACTTCTGTGGAATTATACAGCTATTTTTTTGTCCTCTTTCTATGTTCAGTGCCGAGACTATGTAATGCACTTTTTTCTTTTGGCTCTTTGTGTGATCACGGAAGTTTCTTCCGAAACGCGTAACCTTGAGCTTCAATAAACCACCCTTTATATCGGATTGTGAGAGCGCGTATTATTGGATTTGGATAACGGAATTTATACGCCGGCTCAGCTCTACCGGCTTTGCGCGCCACCGGACTACGGGCGGAGCTCTCGGGAGGAGCATTTGGATGTCAGAATATATATATATATATATATATACATACATATATATATATATACATACATACATATATATATATATATATATATATATATATATATATATATTCACTGAAAAAACCATAGGTTTCAGACACATTATAGTTAGAAATTAGCATTTAAAAAACCTTTGAAATTCACTGAAAAAACCATAGGTTTTAGGGAAAGTTATAGTTAGTTGGACATTGCACTCGTACAAAACCCCTGAAATTCCCCCGTTATAGTTAGCTCAGCTAACTATAACTCGCGCCCCCGCAATGCACTGCTGATGACGTCACATATTACATCACTCATGACATGGTCAGTGGCATCACTGATGACATCTAGCCCACCAGGTACTTCCAGTAAGTGCCACAGCCCTGCGTTGCAGAGAGGTGGTCCGAGACCACGCCCCTTTTTACACCTCTCTGCAACGCATTTCTGTGGCGCTTACTGGAGGTACCTGGTGGGCTAGTTGGACCCCAGGGACCCTCAGGATTCCAGGGGACTTAATCCCCCAACTTAAAACACGCCACAGGGCATGTTTGCACACGTCACCTCAGGCCCCGCCCCCTCCCTTCACCACTGTGCAAACGCGCCCCGTGGCGCGTTTTAAGTCGGGGGATTAACTCCCCTTGAATCCTGAGGGTCCCTGGAGTGCAACTAGTCCACCAGCTACCTCCATTAAGTGCCACAGAGCTGCGTTGCAGAGAGGTGTAAAAAGGGGCGTGGCCTCAAAACACCTCTCTGCAACGCAGCCCCCTGGCGCATACTGGAAGTTCCTGGTGGGCTAGTTGGCCCCCAGGGACCCCCAGTTTTCAAGGGGAATTCGTTCCCCATCTGCAAACGCGCCAGGGGGTGCGTTTGCAGAGTGCTGCAAGGAAGGGGCGTAGCCTCCGGCGCGATGCCGGTCTTTTTTTGTTTGTTTTTTTAAGAAGGGGGCTGTGTGGCCCCCCTTCTTTTTGTAATGTATTTGCCCTGGGGACCCCATCCCCAAGGGCCTGCCCCCTAATGTTTTTTTTTTTATTCCAATAAATTTGGAAGGGGGCCGCGTGGCCCCCGATCCCGAGGCCTAAATCGGCCCCGGGGACCCCATCCCCCGGGGCTTGGCCTTATTTTTTTTTTCAAAATCTTTTGGAGGGGGGCTGCGTTGCCCCCTCCTCAGGCCACTTATGGCCCCGGGGACCCCATCCCCCGGGGCCGGCCTTTGTTTTTTTTTAATTTCAATTTTTGGGAGGGGGCCATGTGGCCCCCTCCCGAGCCACTGTAGCCCCAGGGACCCCATCCCCTGGGGCTGGCCCTCTCCGTTGGGGACCGTGGGGGTCCCCAATCCCCCACGGTCCCGCCGGCTCCCGCGTCCCTTGGGACCCGGCATTGCTTTTCCACATTGGGAGCTGCTAAGATGCAGCTCCCGTGTGGAAAAGCAATCGTCTTTGGTTTTGGAAGAGAGGCAGGTTTCCTGCTCTCTCTTCCAAAACAAAGTAGTTTGCTATGGCAGGGCGGGAGCCGCGAGGCTCCCGCCCTGCCATAGCAAACTACAGTGCCCCGGGGTGGGCACCCCGGGACACTGCAGGAGCCGGCCCTGGGGGGTGGTGGTCCCCAGGGTCATCACTGGCTCCAGGAGGGGTGCCGCGTGGCCCCCCTCCCTTCACATGCACAGCCCCCGGGAGGTGGTGGTCCCGGGGGCTCGGGGGTCCGAAACGGGCCCCCACATTCAAATTCTTAGTGCCCCGGGGAGGTGGCGGTCCCCGGGGTGTGTGGGGGGGCTTGAGCCCCCCCACACAGGTAATTTTTTTTTTTTTTTAAAAGAAGCCCCCACATTCAAATTCTTAGTGCCCCGGGGAGGTGGCGGTCCCTGGGGCTGCGGGAGGGCAGAGTGCCCTCCCGCACCATTTTTTATTGAAAGCCCTGGGGGGTGGCAGTCCCCGGGGCTTGGGGGGGCCTTAGAGGCCCCCCATCAAATGTTTTGATAAACTCCCGCATGCCCCCGGGACTTGGCCCACCCGGGGGCCAAATAACAACAAAGCGCGGGCTTCGGTTTTTTTTTAACGGCGGGATCCGCGCATCCTAAGCGCATCCTGCCGATTTAAAAAAAAAAAATTGGGGGCCCTGGGGGTCCTTGTGGGACCCCCTAAGCAGGCCTAGGGGGTCAGGGTGTTTCTACCCTGCCCCCTTTTTGCGTTTTGCGCACTTGTTTCTTGTGCCTCGGTTCTACCGAGGAACAAGATGGCTCCCGACACTTCCTGGTTTGGAGTGTTGACAGCCAATTAGCATACAGCTCGTGATCGGGAGGGTGCGCTCAGGGTGCGCGGACCCTCCGCGGCCATAGATATATATGTGATTTTACTTTTGATTTTCTCAGGAACTACTGAACGGATTTACACCATTTAACCAAAATGCACGACGCTGAACCAAGGGCTACCTTTTTGCCAAATTTGGTGTAATTCCGTTCAGCAGTTCGGGCTGTAGCTGCGATGAAAGGTTCCTATGGAAAATTGCATGGGGAAAACACGTTTTGGGACCCCCCTTTTTTCTCGGCCCCCACTTGACGAATCACCCCGGGACTTTCAGGATAGGAGCGGACAGGAGCGCCCCACGAGTTTTGAAAAATTCGCGAACATTCGTCAACCGGCGCCAAAGATGACAATCTGACAGTGGTCAATCTCACATCCAGGGCTCTGACGCCAATAGAGGAAGAAGTCCTTAAGTTGGGACTCACATTCTGCCCTAATAACCAACTTGAATACACCCAAACGAGGATTGACCTCTTCAAATTCGTCCGCAAACTGAAACTACATAAATACTTTAAACTAAGACCCACGATTAAGACCATCAAGAAGAGATATAATACTGCACCTGCTACTGATATCCTAACAGGAGCTGACTTGCCAGTTTTGGAAATATTGGAACATCTATACATGGAAGAATCTGAGGATGCTGCAACCATTTCAGACATTGCACAAAGATCTGAAAATGTGGGAATTGAGCAACAGACTGAAGTAAGCCCTTTCAAGCCAGCCTCACTATTTGTTCCGCAATTACCTTATGATGCCATTGATGTGTTCTCGGAAGTAGTCAACAATGACTTACTCAAATTAAGAACTAAGAAGCATCAAAATAAAAGGACAACAAACATCACTAAAGATCAGAGGGATGCATTGAAAACCTTAGAAAAGGATGTCTCATTGGTCTTTAAGCCTTCGGATAAAGGCGGAAACGTTGTTCTGCAGACCAAGGAACAATATTGCAAGGAAGCGATAAGACAGCTATCAGATAACATAAACTATGAAAGATCTAGTAAAGAAAAATATAATGACAGTATTAAACAATATCATTTACTAATAACGAAATGGTATGATAAAAGTATGTTGGGGACAGAAGAATACTTGTTTTTGAGAAATCTAAATCCCATTATACCAACTTTCTATCATATCCCCAAACTCCACAAAGATAGTCAGAACCCCCTGGCAGGCCCATAATATCTTCGCAAGGAGGATTGACGGAACATCTATCTATGTTTATTGACCATTTTCTATCTCAGGCAGTGATACAGTTGTCATCTTATATTAAAGATACGAGAGATTTTTAATTCAAATTGAGACATTCAAGTGGGATCCATCCTATAAGCTGGTGGTATTAGATATAACCAGCTTATATACCTGTATAGGACATTCTGATGGACTAAGAGCTATTCAGTACTATTTGAATAAACGCCCATTGAAATATGCAGTACACAATCAGATGCTGTTGGAATTTTCAGAGTTCTGTTTAACGAATAACATTTTTCTCTTTCAAGAGGATTATTATAAACAGATCTCTGGAACTGCGATGGGTACTTGCTTTGCCCCCAGCTATGCGAACCTGTTTGTTGGCTGGTGGGAGGAGCGAGTACCCAGGTCGCATCAAGGTATACAGGGTTTTGGAGAAGTCATCGTATGGAACAGATACATTGATGACCTGTTCCTGATTTGGAAAGGATCAGTGGAATCTGCACATGAATATATTGAAATCCTCAATGATAACACTCTAAATTTACACTTTTCAGGTGAAGTTAGTTCAGTGGCAGTGAACTACCTGGACCTGAAGGTGTTTATAAATGAAGACAAAATTCACACCGCTTTATATAGAAAGCCAACAGCGGGTAATTCGACACTTTATGCGTCGAGTAGCCATCCGTCAAAACTTGTACAGAGCATTCCATTTGGCGAACTTCTGAGATTAAAAAGAAACAATTCTCGGAATTGTGATTTTGAGAGGGCAGCGCAAGAATGTATCGCCAGATTTATAAATAGGGGTTATGACAACACCCTTTTGATTAAAACTCTTGAAAAGGTTCGACATATTCCTAGACAGAGCCTCATAAGTGATAACATCAGGCGTAAGAAAGATCTGAGGGGTGGCAAATTTAGAGTAATTACCACTTTCTCAGAAGGTGCCATGACTCTAAAGAGGATTCTTAGGAGGAATTGGCATATTCTAAAAACGGATACGACTATTAGCGAGGATCTACCTAACGTACCATTAGTGACTTTCAGGAAAGCTAGAGCGATTAAAGACATGCTGGTTCATAGTCATCAAGCAAAGGATATGCCTAGAACAGGGACTCTTAAAGAGATGAGGGGGTTTTTCCCGTGTGGTAAGTGTAAGGCTTGCAAAAACAGCAAAGGGTTCTGGGATACAATATTCCGGAAACCACAATAAAAAGGAATATAACCAAGTTCATAACCTGCAACACTGCATATGCAGTGTATTGTCTGGTGTGCCCGTGCGGATTAAGGTACGTGGGTAGCACTATCCATCCGGTGAAGGTCCGTATTTTAGAACATATGCGAGCTATCTCAAAGCAAGATCAAACATACCCTGTAGCAAGACACTTTGCTAGCATTCATCAAAGCAATAGAGACCTGTTAATGTTCTTTGGCCTGGACCATGTCCCAGTTAACATCAGAGGAGGGGACAGAATCCAGAGGCTACGTAGACTCGAATCTCGTTTTATCATTGATTTGCAGACCAAAACCCCGAAGGGTCTTAATAGTGGGGAAGAATTGGTAGTGCATTTAGGAGATTAATCGAGGTATTAGAAATGATGTGTTTGTTTATGATGTCCATATATAACATGATTGATGATGACCTATAATCATTGGTTTTGATAGCAGGTATTATTGGGTACAAAATGCCGATACACGGCATGACAGGTTTAATAATTTGTAATGTCTCTTATATTATGCAGTTATAATTTCGCCAATTCAGTCTAATGTATAATAGGCAACTGTTCACAAATAGCAAAAAATTAGGCCCATGAAGGGCATTTGGCCGATACACGGCGAGATTATATTGTGACCGACAGTGTGTATGTATTTATATATTTATATATTTACATTGACTGCTATATTGACGTAAAATACTGCATTATTGAGCATAGTTTAGCCGATAATCGGCGCTATTAAGGATACTGTATTTGTGCCAATACTGCTTGCTATATGTTGTCTAATATGTTGATAACATTGGGCCATTCAAAGATGGCGCTCAAGGTTGATTAAGTAATGGTCCCTCTTTCATGTTTATTTACATTATGGAAATGTGTTTAAAAATGAGCGCCACTGCCGCGTCAGTAACACCGACGAAGGCGCCAATGCCGAAACGCGTTTGTTGTTGCTAGGATAAAATAAAGTCATCTTTGCAACTTGCCCCGTGAGTGCCGGCTTTGTTCTGTGGATAAAGGAGCATTGGAGCGTTTATGTATACACGGGGCACCACCGTGTTACCGGCACCCGCTCGTGAGTGCTCTATATTTATGGTGACAGTGGAGCGATATATATATATATATATATATATATATATATATATATATATAATAATATATAAATTGTTTTACAAATGTTTTCAGCCAGTGTAGATATATTTCTTTTACTGATATTGGTATGTGTTAAGGTATATTTTCTATGGGGTGATTATTATTTATTTTGGTAATATAATATATTTATTTTATTGTTAAGAAGTGTGTATGCTGTTTAATGTTAATTTTAATGTTTTGTTTAATGTAAAAAGTGGTAATTTTCATGTTTATTAATGACAATGTAATTATTTTGGTGATATTATTGTAGTCGATATTGTGAGAGGTGATATTTTTTACTATTGATATGCTTATTTAAAATAACAATATTCTTGTTTTCAATATTAGTAAGAAACAATATTTTTAACAGTGACATTTTGCTCTTGATCTTTGTAGTTTTATGAGTTAAGTGAATTACAAATTACAATTACAAGTACAGGGAGGAGATATTTATGTTAATGATTTTTAATTTTCGATATTTTTGTCTATCAATATTGTGTGCATCGATATTGTGTCAAACCCTCTGGTGGCTGGTGAATATGCTATATACAATGTTCTGTATTTACATAAGGACTTCTTGTCCCTTTTTGAGGTCTTGCACCTTCCCTCAGAGTGAATACTGAAGTAGGCCAGTGGGAGAAGTCAAGTAGAGTTTCTTAACTTTAGACCTTGGAGCAACTAGATAGAAAAATGCTTGTTTCCTATGACACTGGGATAGTCATGGATGAGGCATGCTCACCATCATGACCGTTGAGGGCAATTAAGTGTGACTGGTCTCAGATGTCATTGTGCTCTTGATATTTGGTCCTGGTTAAATGGCGGGATGGAGTCGAATTCTTAAGGGCAGAGTCAGTTTGTGGACTCTCACATGCATGTTTGTCCACACAGATGTAGATTGAACGGGTAGTCAGGCTTACAGGGGAAAAATTTCACAATGCTATCCAAAGTCACCCAAGGGCAGGACAACATATGTTAATGAAAACTTGTGTCAGGCTTTCATTTTAACAAATGATGAACAGCATGTTATGACACAGAGTTTTCATTAGAAACAATAAGTGCCAATTCTTGCAAAAATGTAGAAACAATGAGAAAGCCCTGTTGTGATGTACAGGACTTTTGAATTCTGATGCAGGACATTGCATGCATCGTCTAATGGATATAGCAAGCAATGTATGTCTTCCTACTTATTGTCTCTACTGTACAGGTAGAGCAAGGAATGGGGCCTATATGTAACTGCATGCCTTATTAGCTCACAAAGAATTTACTTTTCATTGATGACTTCAATAATAATGTAAACTTTTATGGACAGGGTAGAAGACTTTAGTGTACAGCATACCTCATTGTGTGGTGCTGCAAGTTATGCAGTAGAAGGCACAGACTTTACATGGAGGAGGCTAACTGGCCTTTCCTCCATATGAATCTGTGAGAAAATGGGTTATTTTTTGAGCGGGGTGAAACCTTACTCAAGCTGTAAACATAATCCATGTCAGGGTGGCCCACAATAGGTCACTATATTAATCTGCACTTAACCTTTTGGTAGCTTGGTACAAAAGCAGTCAGGCTTTACTTAGTTGTGCAAGAAAAATCCCACACCAATTTATAAAGACAGAGTAAAATGCAATAAATTATTTGACGTCAAAACAACAAAAATTAAATCAGTAGAATATGTAATTTCAATGATTTAGGTATGAATAGGGCCTAAAAGCAGAAAGCTCAACTCGTGGTTGTTTGGTCATGATAGACCATGGGAAAGATACAAGTTCATGCCGACTGTGATGGAGCACAGGGGCCAGGTAAGTGCTGCTCAAAAAGTTACCTTCTCAAAGTCTGGCACGAAGAGTCCAGTTCATGGTGGAGGAGGCTGCGAGGAGCAGGAAGAGCGTCGCAGAGGGTTGTCACTGCAGCACACAGAGCAGGCTGGTGATCGCAGACAGTCGTCGCTGTAGTTGAGGCTCCTGTTGGGCATCACGGTCAGTCATTACTGGAACTTGGTATTGGTGGTCACCACTGGCTCTCAATGCTGTAGTGCACACTGCAGATCCTGAGTTGTCAGTCATTGTTGATGGTAGCTGTAGAGTGAAAAGTTGGGTCCATGAGTGCTTCACATTAGCGGTGAGATTTTGGTGTGAACTGACTTGTTCATGGTCGGGTTGAGACTAAAACATCAGAATTTCTCCTTTTCTTGACAGGAGAAACTGAACTGATGCCAGCCAAAGGTCCAGGACCTGTGGTGGCACCTCTTAGGAATTAGGAACTCACTCCTGCAGAAGCCAGCAGAGCTCAGGCAGGTTCATTTGCAGGTCCAGGCAGGTCCAGTGCAGCATGTCAGCTGGGCAGTTGCATGTAGGCCGATGGAGTTTGCTGTGTCCCTGTAGCTCAGAACATGTTTCAGCCACCTGGCCCTTGGAGTCACTCTGCCTGGGGAGAAGGGAGCAGGTCCTGCATTCGTTCTCAGAAAGCAGGGCAGGTATCAAGCAGCAGTGCAGTCCTCTTGCAGCAGGACAGTCCATCTTCTGTAGTATCCACAAGTCCAGGAGTGTACTAAGGAGTGGGTCCGAGTGTTCTAGTTGTATAACTGGTGCCAGCTTTGAAGTGGAACAAATTTCTGGAGTTTTCCCCCAAACAGATGGTTCTGGATTTTCCTTTCTCCCTGCCCTGGTCTCAGGATGTCTAGGATGACAAAAAGGTTAGTCTGAAGTATTTTGTGAGTGCAAGAGGCAGCCCCTATTAAAGTGCAAGTGTGGTAGGTGAAAGCTGTGCCCCCAAACATCTAGTCAGGAGGGCCCATCCTGTGAACACCCAGTCCCCTTTGCCATGTAACCCAGGATACGGGCTGCAGGCACGAACTGGTTAGGACAAGAATATGCCAACTTTCTAAACATGGCATTTTCAGAATTATGATTCAGAATCTGAACTTTACCATTAAAGAGGATTTTAAATTACCATTCCATAGACACCAAACATAGTTCTACTTGTTCTCAAGCAAAAGTTATAACTTATTAAATGTAATAAGATAACCCTATGTTATCCTACGGGAAACATAGGCCTTCCTTGTAGTAGTGAAAAACGAATTTAAGAGTATTTCACTAGCAAGATATGTAAAACTTAAAAGTATCAGTAGAGGCTCCTCTGCTAAGGTGGAGGATCATCGCTCCACTGCTCAAAAGGTAAAATAAAATGAAAATAACATAACGTTATTATCATTTTACTTTTTCAATTGCAGTCAGTGGAGGGGGGCTGGCCAGAGCAGGGGGAGGAGTGGTTTGCACTCCATAAGTGCTCATGACTGTTTGGCCGCCCTCTTGGGCCGGCCAAACAATCCTGGCACTTTGCATGTTCCCCACCAGGCTGCATTACACAGCCTGATGAGGAACATGCGCAGACTTCCTGTCCCCATCTGAGCACCAAACCATGACATTCAGACCAATCACAATGCTGCATTGCAGTGTTGTGATTGGCTCAGGGGAGCCTGTGTGCCTGGGAGCTTCCTGCTGCCGGCTGGGACAGGAAGAAGGAAGATGAAGAGGATGAGGATAGAGGAGAGGCGGTGGCTGGCCGGCCATTGCAGGTAAGTCAGATTTTTTTTCACTCACTCCCCCATTACCCTCCCTCCCACCACTCCACTACCCCCGTCCAGTAGCAGCCACTGCTGAAAAGTACATGTCCAACTTTTTAAATACAATGTAAGCTGCTCTATTGTCTGTTTAGAGCCTATCATAGGGGTGACATATGCATTAAAAGAATATAGCTTGTTACATCACATGCGTTTACAACGGATGCGATTACAACGCAGTCATTACAACGACCGCGTTGTTACATTGCATTACCATTACAATGCAAGTCCTTACAATGACTTGCTCTAGGGGGCGCGCTGGACTTAGGAATAGTATAATTTACTGTTCCAACTCCAGTGGGTGCAACAGTTGAGAGGGTGTTGGAATAGTAAATTATACTATTCCTTAGTTTAGAGCGCCCCCTAGAGCAAGTCGTTGTAACGACTTGCGTTGTAATGGTATTGCGATGTAATGCATGCGATGTGATGGCTGTTTCCCCATTAAAAAGGATGGTTTAGGAGTGACAAAAGCTTTATCGAATTGGCAGTTTAAAGTTCCACATAGGCTGCAATGGCAGGCCTGAGATGTGTTTTAAAAGGCTACTTAAGTGGGTTAGCAGCATTTAGCAGGCCCTGGGTACATGCTGTACTACTTTACTAGGTCCTTATAAATAAATTAAATGTGACAATTGGGTGTGAACCACTTTTACCAAGTTTAAAGGAGTGAGCACAAGCACTTTAGCCCTGGTTAGCTGTGACAAAGTTTACAGAGTCCTAAAAGCCAATAGAAATGGGTTCAGAAAACAGGAGGGATGTAGGAAAATAGAATGGAGCTGACCTGGCAGGAAGGGCCAAGTCCTACAGACTCGATGTAAATAGGACAGTATGCAAGTCAACTGATACTGATTTCACCACTGTTAGCCGCTCACAGCCTGGGTTGAGGCAACAGTAGTCAACCTTAACTACAGTGGTGATTTTTGGGTGCCCTCACAATATCAAAGTATCGTCTCTCACTATGACAGAACTCTCAGTTGGCTCACATGATTGTCAAATATATTGCAGGAAAAATGGGACAGTGCTATTTAAAGACATCTTATGGAGTTGTAGCATGTCTTTACAAAGCGATGCAGAGGACTTTTAATAATTGATGAACAGGCACGTTTTTATGACAATTATTTTAAATTAGAAACATAAGTGCCAATTCATGTAGAATGTAAATACAATCAAAAGTCCTGTATTGATATTCAGGAGCTACACAGTGGGTGACATTGCATCAATCATCAAATTATTACGGGTCAACAACTTACATCTGCTTAGTCAATCAATCAATCAATTCGTATTCGTACAGCGCTGCTATTCACCCGTGAGGGTATCCAGGCGGTAGACTGCTGGCCTCAGTAAAAAAGCCAGGTCTTGAGCCACCACCAGGGAGGTTGATGTGTGTAGAGGAGGGGAAGGATGTTCCTGACTTGGCGGCGAGGTAAGAGAAGGAATGACCTCTATTTTGCAGTAAGAACCAGGAATTTAAACCTACTTGTAAGTGCATGCTTTACTACCTGAGACACCATTTTAATTTCATTTGCTTCTTCAATTCTAATTTCAAGTTTTAAGGTGGTATTGATCAGTTACAGCATGCCTCATTCTGTGGGAGCTGCAAGCTACACTGAGGTTGTAAGTGAACCCTTTCTAGCTAACACTTTTACCAGACCCATGCATTAACTGGCAGTGTGGAAGCCTCCCTTTGTGGCAAGAGTATGCAGTGCTACCAAGAGAGACCACTCAGTGAAAAAAAGCCTGTTTTGTCAAAATGCGCATGGGGCAAATCCATACACTTGTGAGTCATCTACAAATCCATAAGTGTAGTAAAAGGTCTCTTGGTGACTCTCTTACATGCAGCTTTGCACATTACTCAGTCTGCGTGAGCCTAGATTCAAATTTGTGTAAGTGGCAAAATCCTTTTCGCAATCCAGCATAGTCTCACAAAGATTCATCATCTGAGTAATTCAGCACCTATTTTCCTGAACATCTTTTATCCCAATATTAAATGGATTCATTAATAAATTTATAGAAAAGGGACTTCAACTTTGATGGTACTCACTTGAGAGTGACCAGTACAGATATTCATTTGATCTTTATTAAAAACACCATTCTGTTATTGCGCTAGCATTTTCAAGTGCATGGAATAACTTGGTGGCTTGGCCTACCTCTTGGTTGGGCTAAGGGTCAGACTGGCCTATAGGGCAATCTGGCAATGCCTGAATGGCTGGTCTGACAGGTCAGTGTGTCAGATTGTGGGTCGAGTGTTTAACTTTTTTGTGCACCTGTCTTATGGTCTGGTGTGCTGTTTCTTAATGTATATTTACTTGACATTTCCTCAAACATTGCCTGCAGCAAGCATAAAGCCATACAGTCCCCAAAACCTTGCAAAATCATTATACAGCTTACCTTTGCAAGTTCAAAACTGCCATGATTTGCAAAAGTGCGCCACATTTTTAGCTATCTCATCCACTAATGGGAACCACTTTTATTTTTTTGCCGGCCTATTTTGTGTCCTAGTCTGACAGTCTTTTAAGTTAATTAGGCACATTTGTAGCAGTGTAGTATTCCTTACATTTTGTTTGTTTAACCAATAGAATACAGCCTTTTATCTTCAGCTTCTCTTCAAGAAAACACGTTTTAAAAACTACTGTATTACTTTTTCAATTTAACAGTGACTATTGAAGTTAAAGGAAAATGGAAACTACATTAATAAACTTCAAATAGAAAGTTTAATGATCTTGCAAGCCCTTTGAGGTTTAAAAACATGCTCTTATAAACCTAAGGAAAGATATATGTTAGCTAGAATAAGAACATTTGAAAATTGAAGTTCCTTTAATCTCGTACTCATGCTATCTATGCCCTGATTACTATTAACCACATAAAGGTCACATTTTGGACAGTGAGACTATGTTCTCACATTGATTGACTGTGAAACAGCAGCGTAAGTTTGATCCCATTCTAAGATAATATAGAAGTGCATTATAATCATGTGTAGTCAGCACTCAAATATATTGTGTGCGACCAATGTTACTAAGAGAAGATGGGGTATTGTATACTGAAAGTACTCCACATGAAAACGAACGAGATTATAAATTGTGTGCCTAGAAATGTGACTAATAAAGTTCCTGCTATACTTATATATTAATATTCTAAGAGAAAACAAAGATAATAACGTGTCTCATTGTGAAGCTAATGGATGATATGTCTGTGCGGACTAATGTTTACACATTTATGCATGTAACAAGAAATTATATTCATATTGGTGTATCTTGAAAAAACTTCTTTTATGTAATCTTTTGTAATTTATCCATGTGTTAAGAAATTGCATTTGCTATGTGTTTAGTAATGTGCACGTATTGTAACCCGGTACACCATTAAGTTAACATGATTTTGCGGCCTCAAGTATAGTTTCAGCACAAGCTCACATTTAAGTCTAACATCTAATTTGTATTTAACCTTCAATGTAGAATGTGTTTGTTTGCCTTTTTTTGTTCCTACTGCAAGTGCAGGTAAAGCTTCATAATTTAGTAAAGGAGGGTTTGTGCTTTAGTAAGTTAGTGAGGTATGTGAAGACGGAGTTTGGCAAGAAAAAACGCGGTAACGATCAAGGAGGCAAGTTCCTAAGGAGGAAGAGAAGAATGGTCAAGGACGAATAAAGTAGCAACTTGCGGTTGGAGCTGCCTCTGACTATAATGGTGGTGCAGAGTCAGGCATCACCGTTCAGATTTGGATATCCCTTTCCAACAGCCTTTTCATGGCGGGAACACCGCCATGTAAAGGCTATCGGAAAGGGATATTGGGGGGCCTAAATAGGGCCCCCGTCCCTTGTGGGCCACTGCTAAGTTGCCTAGGGGGCACATGTGGTGCCCCCATGCACCTCCATGCACCGTGTGCGATGCACCACCTGGTGCATGGCACACGTGTGCATGGAGGTGCAAGAAGTGCTCATTTACACGCTGGCTTGTGCTGCTGCCCTTTTCCTGGGCCACAGCACAAGCCGCCGTGTAAGTGAGCACTTTGCGACTGCCAGTCTGGCAGCTGCATCGTAATTGGGTGGTCGGCCCGCCGACCGCTTGTCACCTGGTCTCCTGACCGCCATGGTAGTGGACAGCAGTCCAACCGCCCACTATCCTGATCGGACCCTTAGTGAGAGGTAGAGAGACATCTTAGGAGTTCATGAGGTACAGACCTCTTCTTCTGCTTTGTGTGGCTTCATGCTACATGACCCTTAAATGGAGTTTCTTCTACTGAAGACTCTAGTGACTGACACCTTTCTATCATCAATTCTTACTCAATGCTGCTTAGCTTAGGGTTGTCCCTTTTTAAGGTAGCGTAGCGAGAGATAGCGTTCTCATCTTTACCTTTGATAATCAATTGATGCAATTTAACGTTCAAATATTTTTCCTTATTACAAGCATTGTTATAACCAAATTAGTTGTTTGTTTGTATTTTTCATATAGGGTAAATCTCTTTAGGAGATTTAGACTCATTCTGTTTGTCCTATATTTTTAAATAAACATATTGGTGTTAATCCGCATATATAGTTTCAGTCTAAAAACGAACTTTTGGCACAGAAGAGCTTTTATCTCCATTCACTTCTATGAAGATGTGGAGCATTAAGATGTGCACAGGGATTTTAGGTCCTCTACTACGCTAGTTATGACGAGGGGGGAGAGTAGACATGTAGCCTCAGAGGAGATACAAGTACAGATATCACCATGGGTTGCTGTAGCATGTATCACAAGTTAGGGTATCCTGTTTCTTTGACATTTACAGGCACCCTTTCGAACTTTAAGAAGTCAACATATGTAATCATATTAAGGAGGAGTCAAAATTGGAGATTGTTCAATCCCGCACCTCATATGACAGAGAACACTGACTATTTTAGGACCACATTTAAGGTAATAGATTACGGTCATAAATCCATGGCAATATAGGACATAAACAACGCTTTATAAGTCAGCAATAATACAATTGAACACTTTGTTCTCTCTTAGCTCCACAGAGAGAGTTCTATATTGATGGGCACACCTAAGAAATTGATGGGTGGCATTTGATCTTGAGAAACCAGCTTTCCAAGAGCTATTTTGGAATTGATACCACATCACTTTTGCTGGTGGGTCTGTCTTCATAACTGCTACAGCAGATGGGGGCCTAGAATGATCAGAATGATTCACGATGAAATCTAATTATGTCAGTTGTGATTAATGAGAATGCATGTGTTGTTAAAATTTGGGTTACTCCAATATCACCAAGGTTTCTCTTCTGAAGAATGTTTATACAATAAGGTTTTTCGAGGAGCTTTAATTGTTTTTTATTGTCTCATAATATAATATATTAGTTAGTGTAAAATCTCACACCGGTCTGTTTGACACAAATTCACTCAAAACATGGATGCACAGAATGGGTATTTCTATGCACGTTCACAATGTGTTTGAAATAAATACGAAATGTATATCTGCAATTTTATTAAGAAATGTTGAGATTTTATTAATTTTGAAATTGGTTTTTATATAATGTTTTTATGATAGATTTGAAGTTGTGGGAGACATCAAGTCTTTTCCTGAAGAAGGTGGTGGATCACTCAAACCCACCAAAATGCATTGCTGTTTTAATAAAGCACTAAATCGACTCTATCTTGGCCAAACAAGAAACTGTCCATAATAGGGGTTTGATCAATTAATTTTTGTTTGATAAGTGTGAAGTAATGACAAAAAATTAGTGTCTATGATATTCTCCCATCTTAACAATATGTATTTTCTGTGACTTTTTTAATAATGTGCATGATTTTTGGAAAAATCCTGGTGAGGCTCTCTGTAATGGTATAGAGAGCTATTTTGTTTTGTTCTGCAAACATCTACTGTTTTATTGTATGTACTTTTTATATATAAAATTTTAAACTGATTTTTATAGAATAAATATCCATATATTGGCTATTGCAAGCAGCTAGTATTATTTGGTGATATTGGTATGTCTGGGATGGGAAACATTGTTTACAACGCACGCGTTACAACGCTTGTCATTACAACGAATGTTTTACAACGCGAAATCCATTACAACGCATGTCATTACAACGCATTCCCCAAAGTAACGCCCCAGCGGAGTTAGAATAGTAATTGCGTTGTAATGGATTGTGCATTGTAACGACATGCGTTGTAACGACATGCGTTGTAATGGATTTTGCGATGTAAAAAATGTGTTGTAATGACACGCGTTGTAACGCGTGCATTGTAAAGTGTCATATTCGTCTGGGATGAATGGTGTATGATTTGACATTGGATTCTTTCTAACATATCCAAAGGGAATTGTTTATTTGACTAACTGTCAATTTGGTGCCCTGTCCCTTTGGTCTAGGGGGGCCCCTCTCTTGTTGTTTGAGACTGCAGATCATTCAGAACTCTGCGGCTAGACTCATCCTTGACCTCCCCAGCAAACCCACATTACCCCTAACCTGAAGAAACTCCAAGAGCTCCCCATCCACAAGTGATACCAATTCAAGATTCTGGCCCATTCCTACAAAGTCCTGTACAACTAAGGACAATCACACATCAACCACTGCCTGAGCGGCCACTAGACCTCCAGACTCCTGCGCTCCATCTCTCTCTCCCTCGCTCATACCACCGCATCCACCGTAGCAACAGTGGGGGAAACTCCTTCTCCTACCTTGCCGCGAAGTCCTGGAACAGCCTCCCCCTCCATCTCCAGACCTCACCATCTCTTCAGGAATTCAGAAGGGGACTCGAGTCCTGGCTTTTCAACTGTGGCCACCTGAGCAGACTTGCTCTCAGCGCCTGGATACCCTCCAGGGTGATTAGCTGCGCTTTATAAATCCTGTTTGATTGATTGCAAAGAGTGCTTTGTGCTGCCCTGGCACACGGAATTTCCATTGTTGTAGCAATACTTCTATGTAATACTGTTTCCTGGGTTTTGACACACATGATCTGTGTGCTGAAAACCCCCCATAAAATAAAGCAGTATTAAACGTGTAGAATGGTGCAAAAGCATTAAAACTGGCAAGTATCCCAGAACCCCAGAATTATAAGCTTCTTTCCCGTTCTATGCACGTGATCTTGCCCCTTACATTTACAAATGCAGCGCTATCAACTGTATTTTCTTCCCCGTGATTTATCAGTGAAGTACATTCATGCTTTTACATTTAACTGCAGGTAACAAATATAACATCTGCATGACTTTATCTGAAACATAAACAAAGGGGCGAAAGCCTGGGAGCAGATACAAAAGCAAGCGATTTAGCTTGGGTTTTTCTCTGGTTAGCTCACCGTGCTCTGTGACCTTGAAAATATTTGCTCCTAAAAAATTCCCTGCCAAAATTGTGTGTGTTTCAGCCTTGGATTAACGCTCCTTCTACCCCCCTTTTTCAGAGTCTCCCTTTAAAGAATGAATTCCTGCGTCAAATATACGGTTGCGAGCGCCATCCTAGAAATTAGAGTGCAGGGGAAAATGACAGAAAATGAGTAAGGGGAGGCATTTCCAAGTGGGAGTCGCGCGCTGTCATCCGTCATTTGTTCTGAGGGAGGGGAGCGAGGGAGGGAGGGATCGCGAGACAGTGCTGCCTCTTCCTGCCGTCTCCGGCATTAATCTAAATGCCAAAAAGGAGACCTTGTGGAATGCGCAGGGCAGGCATTATCGAAAGCACTAGCCACTAATTCCGTATGGCATGAAAACATCCCCCAGGTAGTATTTAACAGACACCCCAGCGCTGCCTCACAGCTTGTAGGCTAATGCAGCCAGCTTGCCCGCTTATTCACTGCAGCATTAGGCCACAGCGAGGCGGCGTTAAATCTAGATGCCTAGGGTGACAGAGGCGAGGGAAAAGACAAATATATCCTGTAGGGTCAGGAAACACTGGAGAGCTTTTTTGTTTTGTTGAAAGAAAAAGATCCTATTGCATATAATTGTTGCACAGCCTATCTGTGTATTTCATCAGGTTACTCCGAGAATAGCTCTCACGACGTGTGGCTCACGGTGATGTAGTGCATTAAATGAGTCAGTGGAAGATTATAGTTTCCGGGAAGCTTATATTTTAATTACAGGCGTGCAGTTTCCCCATTATTCATAGGGTTGCCACAGCATTTCTCTTTTTCAGGTGAGGGATGAGCCTCTAAGCAAGAGAGAACCGCCTGTTTGCTGCCTGTGCTGCTTGGAATATGTGTGGCCTTTCAAGATAAGATGCGATGAGCATGTAACTACTCTCTATGAGAGATTGGGGAGATTTCTATGTCAGTCATCCAACTGAAAAATCAAGAATTTTACGCTATTCATTTTTTTATGTATTAATTGGGGCATTTAAATGTACTTTGTTAAATGACGCATTTAATTTTACTTTGTGTCTAGAACAATCATGCTGCCTTACAGTCGTGTCAATGTAATGAATGGAAACTGTTAGATTTGGGGGTCTCTAGTTGGCAGAGGTAGGTACTTTTGTCCAAATAGGGACCCTTGAGTCTAGTCAGGGAAAGTAGGTACACTCCCGAAATAACCCCTGCTCACCCTCTTGGTAGCTTGGCACAAGCAGACAGGCTTAGTTCAGAGGCGGTGTGTAAAGCATTTGTGAACACATACAGTAATCAAGTGACAACACTACAAATGGACACCACACAGGTTATATATTTATAAAAATAGGTATACTTTATATAGATTTATCACAAGACCATAAACGACAAAAATAATCCACAATACTGTCAAGAGTGCTTAGTTCTGATCAAAAGGCTTAATTCAAGGTTCTGTGCGAGTCGGTAGCCTCCTCCGGCTACGGCGATGTCGAGAACAAACAGAGTCTAACAAATCCAGCTGACCGCGTCGAGACGGGCCAACACAGCGTAGACAGACTCGGTCACAGTACCTTTTACTTGAAGCGGCAGGCACGGGCGTGCGAGCCGGATGGCTGTTCGTCGCGGTCGCGATGCAAAAATGGAAGCGTTGCAGGACGCGTTGTCCCTCGATGCGGTGCAGGCAGCGGCTCGTTGACGTCGTCGAGACGGAGTCGGTGAGACCAGGGCCGTGCGTTGCAGGGCGAGACGGTGCTTCGATGCGGTGCTGGCAGGTTGCGGTGCGGCGACGGAGCCGGATTCAGGAGCTGGCGTCGATCAGTCCGGACAGCGGTGCGAGTCGGGCGGTGCGTCGCAAAGCGTGCGAGCGGTGCCCAACTCCGGTGCGGTCACAGGACTCGAACTCAGCAGCAGTAACCGTGTCGGTCGGACCAGTTCGATTCGGCGTAGCGAGCGTTGCAGGACGCGTTGTCCCTCGATGCGGTGCAGGCAGCGGCTCGTTGACGGAGTCGGTGAGACCAGGGCCGTGCGTTGCAGGGCGAGACGGTGCTTCGATGCGGTGCTTACAGGACACCGAGTCGGTCGTGAGAGTCGGTCACAGCTCCCTACCTCTGTAGCCACTGAAACAGAGTTTCCAACAGCAATTCACAAAGGGGTGAAGTCCAATGGTCCTGGGACTTCGGTCAGGGGGCAAGCTCTCTTCCAAGCCCTTGGAGATCCTTCACAAGTTGATGAAAGTCACAGCAAAGCAAAAGTGCCTTTCTCCTTTCTTTGGCAGTCAGGCAAACCACTGCAGGCCAATCCCCCAAGCAGCACTTCAGGCTTAGGGATAGTCTCTCCTCAGTTTCTTCTTGGTTCCGTTCCTCAGCAAAGGTTTCTTCTTGTTCCCAAAAGTGATCTAATTTCCTAGGGGTCTGGGTCCCCTTTTTATACACAGTTTCTCTTTGTTCTCTGAAGGCAGAGAGGCCTCTGCCTAGCCCAAAACCAGTTCTGGTCAGTCCTGGAGCACTTTGTTTTTCTGACTCCTTCTTTCCTTTCAGAATGTGGGGCAGAGTGCTCAGCCGCCCGGCAGGAGGTGGAGCCAGCATTGTGGAAGGCAGGCACAGCCCTATTCAGACCCAGGTGCAACTCCTCCCTCCACTCTGGATGCAGATCTTTCTATTCAGCCCTGTGCTGACTCACCCTGTCTCCTGTAGCCACCCCCAGCCCCTGTCACTCAATCTCCAGACAAGGAATACACAACCTAGCAGAGGCAGGCTTGGATAGTTAGGCAAGAAAATACCCACTTTCTAAAAGTGGTATTTTCAAACACAGAATGTTAAAACCAACTTCACTAAAAGATGTATTTTATCATCCTGAGTTCAGGCATACTAAATTCGTTTTTCTACCATGTTCCTGGAATCAGTTCTGACTATAAGGTGTAATAGTCAGTCTGCCCATTCTGGCCTATGGGGAGCAGGTAGCCTTGCAATAGTGAAAAACGAAAATGGCTGTAATTCACTATTAGGACATGCCACACACACCAGGGCATGTCCTACCTTATACTTACAATGCACCCTGCCCTAGGGCCTACTTTAGGGGTGACCAACATGCAGTAAAGGGAAGGTTTAGGGACTGGTAAGTGGGTGCACTCACCAAGTCGACATGGCAGCCCTAGGCTGCACACAGGCTCTGCAATGGCAGGCCTGAGACACACTTACAAGCTGCTTCTGTGGGTGGCACAACCCGTGCTGCAAGCCCACCAGCAGCATTGGATTTACAAGCCCTGGGCACACTCAGTGCACGGTACTAGGGACTGACAAGTAAACCAATCATCCAATCATGGAGTCACTAATACATACATCAATTCACGATAGGGAGATCTTGCACTTTGGCACTGATTAGCAGCGGCAAAGTGCCCATGAGCATCTAGTCCAGCAAAAACATATCGGCAACAGTGGAGGCATTACAAAAAAATGGAAGGGAGACCCACGCCAAGGATGCCAGGTCTAACATGTGTCCCCTCCAGCTGAAATGTGGGGAGAACTATCCTACCCCTAGGGAGTTCTCATCGCTAAGGCGAAAAAATCTGGACAGTCCATCAGCATTGGCGTGTTCTGTACCAGGGCGGTGTTCCACCGTAAAGTCCATCCCCTGTAGGGAAATGGACCACCTCAACAGCTTTGGATTCTCACCCCTCATCTGCATCAACCATCTGAGGGGCCTTTGGTCTGTCTGAACCCGGAAGTGAGTCCCAAACAGGTATGGTCTCAGCTTCTTCAGTGCCCAGACCACAGCAAATGCCTCACGCTCAATAGCACTCCATCTCTGTTCCCGGGAAGTAACCTCCTACTGATGAAGGCTACAGGTTGGTCTAGGCCCTCCTCATTGATCTGTGATAGAACAGCCCCTACACCATGCTCTGAAGCGTCGGTCTGAACAATGAACTCATTGGAGAAGTTGGGTGCCTGGAGCACAGACGCCGTGCACATGGCAGTCTTCAAGGTGTCAAAAGCTTTTTGACAGGCGTCAGTCCAAATCACTTTCCTGGGCTGCTTCTTGGAAGTCAGCTCTGTCAAGGGGGCAACAATGCTGCCATACCCCTTGACGAATCTCCGGTAATACCCGGTGAGTCCTAGGAAGGCTCTCACCTCTGTCTGGGTCTTGGGGGCTCCCAAGCCAGAATGGTATCAATTTTCGGTTGGAGGGGCGCCACCTGGCCGCTCCCAACCTGGTGTCCCAAGTACACCACAGAACCCTGCCCAATCTGGCACTTACTCGCCTTGATTGTGAGGCCTGCCCTCCGCAGCACCATCAACACTTCCCAGAGGTGACGCAGATGTTCTTCCCAACTGGCACTGAACACTGCGATGTCATCCAGGTAGGCGGCACTGAAATCCTCCAGTCCAACCAACACCTGGTTGACCAACCTCTGAAAGGTGGCAGGGGCATTCTTCATCCCAAAGGGCATCACCCGGAACTGGTAGTGCCCATCTGGTGTGGAGAATGCTGACCTCTCTTTGCCCCATCAGTCAAGGCGATCTGCCAGTACCCAGACGTTAAGTCAAACGTGCTGAGGTACCGCGCAGCCCCTAACCGATCTATGAGCTCATCAGCTCTGGGGATGGGGTGGGCGTCAGTCCTGGTGACGGAATTGAGTCCCCTGTAGTCCACACAGAACCGGAGTTCTGGTGTGGCACCAGGCGCGGCAGCCTTTGGAACCAAGACCACTGGGCTGGCCCAAGGGCTGTTAGAGGACTCAATCACCCCTAGCGCAAACATCTTGGAGACCTCCTCCTTGATGCAGGCTCTAACCCTGTCAGTCACCCTGTAAGCCTTGTGCTTCACAGGAAGACTGTCCCCAGTGTCCACATCATGGACGCACCAATGAGTGACACTGGGAACCAGGGAGAACAGGTCAGGGAACTGTCCCAACAGTTGGCGACAGTCACCCTGCTGCTCAGGTGTCAGGGAGGTAGAGAGGTTTACTCCCTCCACTGATCCATCTTGCTCTCGGGCTGACAGGAGGTCAGGAAGAGGCTCGGTCTCCTCCTCCATTCCATCATCTGTAGCTAAGAGCATGCCCACTTGGGACCTCTCCAAGTGGGGCTTCAGGCGGTTCACATGCAGGACCCGCAAGGGGTTCCTGGGAGACTGCAAGTCCACCAAATAGGTAACTGGACTCTTGCACTCCACCACCATAAAAGGGCCGGTCCACCTGACCTGGAGCGCACAAGGCTCCACAGGGGCCATGACCCACAGTTTCTGACCAGGCTGAAGCTCTACCAGAGTGGCATTCTGGTCGTACCACCGCTTCATCTCCTCCTGGCTGGCTTCCAGATTTGCCTCAGCAAGTTCTCTGAAACGCCTAGTCTGGTTCCTGAAGGCCAGCATGTAACTGTATACATCCTGGGGAGGTTTCCTGGGAGATTGCTCCCAGCCTTCCTTGACCAAACTCAGAGGTCCTCGCACCGGGTGTCCATAGAGGAGCTCAAAGGGACTGAACCCTAGAGACTTCTGTGGCACCTCCCGGTATGCAAACAACAGGCATGGTAAGAGGACGTCCCATTTACGCCTCAGGGGTTCTTCCAGACCCATAATCATGCCCTTGAGGGTCCGGTTGAATCTCTCAACCAGCCCATTTCCTTGAGGGTGGTAAGGAGTGGTGAACTTGTAAGTTACACCGCACTCCTGCCATAGGGACTTCATGTACTTGGACACGAAGTTGGTACCTCTGTCAGACACCACCTCTTGAGGGAATCCCACACGTGAGAAAATTCCCATCAGTGCCCGTCCCACCACGGGGGCCGTCACTGTCCTCAGAGGGATGGCTTCAGGGTACCGGGTGGCATGGTCCACCAAGACCAGGATAAACCTGTTGCCCATGGCTGTCTTGGGATCCAGTGGCCCCACAATGTCAATACCCACCCGTTGAAAGGGGGTGCTGACCACAGGGAATGGCTGGAGAGGAGCCTTGTGCTTCCTCCCACTCTTTCCACTTGCCTGGCAAGTCTGGCATGTCCTGCAGTGAGTGGCGGTACTCCTGCGCATCTGGGGCCAATAGAAATGGGTAACAAGCCTGTCAAAGGTCTTGTCCTGCCCCAGATGTCCTGCTAATGGTACATCATGAGCCAACCCCAGTAGGAAGGCTCTGAAGCGCTGGGGTACCACCAGCACATGGGTTGACCCAGGCTCAGCAACCTTAGGCTCTGAATACAGGAGACCATTCTCCCAGTAAATCCAATGTGATCCAGACTGATCACCTGCTGCCTGGTCTGTGGCCTGTTGCCTCAGACCCACAAGAGAGGGGCATGCATTCTGCTCCTCGCAGAACTCTTCCCTGGAGGGTCCTCCTTCTTGCTGCCAATGGGTCAGCTCAGGTAGGTCCCCCAGTTCAGCTACCTGTTCCCCTGTAGGCTCCAGGGCATCCCCCTCAGGGTCTGCCTCCTCCTGGACCGTGGGAACTTCGGGGCCGGTTTCCCGCACCCCCTGCCTCCTCTCTCTCCGGCAGGCACCTGGGCCTCCCTCTCAGGCTCCAGGTCCTCTTGAACACCTTTAGCTGCCATTGACCGGGTGGTCACACATGCCCAATCAGGCAAGCCCAACATTTCTAAATGCGCACTCCGCTCCACCTTAGCCCAAGGTGAGCTCTCCAAATCGTTCCCTAACAAACAGTCAACAGGCATGGCTGGCCTCACAGCTACTTGAAGAGTACCCGAGACCCCCCACTCAAAGGGAACCTGAGCCACCTTGCAGTGACTCTCTGTGTTGTCAGCGGCAACAACCGGATAGAATGCATCAGGGACAACCTGCTCCTTAGACACCAGGTGACACTTGACAGCTGTCACACTGGCTCCTGTGTCTCTCAGAGCCTCCACCCTATGGCCATTGATGGTCACCCACTGCCTGTATTTTTAGTGTTATCGGGCAGCTGGGTCCTAGGGACCATCTCAGAGTCTCCTAATGAGACAAGGGAAAACACTGTGGGATCCCCCACCTTGGGCACCCAACTCCTCCCCCAGGGCTACACTAGCCAACTGCCGGGGGACTGCACTAGTGGGTGCTGGTTTTCCATGCAAAGGGCAACGAGGATTGTTGGCCTTGTGCCAGGGCGCCACACTTGTAACACACCAGTGGTCCCTGGTGAACAGGGGGCCTGTCAGGGCCACTGGCTTCTTCTCAGGGGAGGCTGGGAACCTTTCCCTTGGTTCCCTTGGGGTCTACTTTGGGGCCCTTTATGGAACTCCCTCTGTTTACCTTTGTCCCCCCCACTCTTCTGCTGGGGACCCTGCCCACCCTTGGCGGAGTCTCCCACGTGACCCTTGTGGTCCCGGGTACTCACCCAGCGGTCCGCCTCCTCAGCAAGCTGCCTAGGGTTAGTCTGCTTACTATCAATCAGGTGCTTGCGTAGCTCAGGAAAACAATTACCGGACAAGTGCTCCCAGGCAATCAAATCAAAGAGCGCCTGAAAATCAGTCGCTTTGCTACCCTTTACCCAACCATCCAAGGCTCTGCAAACGAAGGTCACATATTCAACCCAGGTACTGCTTTCAATCTTACTACAGTTCCTGAACCTTTGCCTATAAAGCTCAGGGGTCAAACCATACCTAGTCATTAAGGCATCCTTCATGTGGCTGTACGAATTATAGACTTCAGAGGGCAAATCCAACAAGGTATCCCGCCCTTCACTGAGGAACCGTCCCCACAACCCCGCTCCCAATCTTTCTCAGGGACCCGGTGGGAAGACATGGCTACCTCATAGGCATTGAACCACTGCCCAATGTCATCATTTTTAAAAAACTCCTTCACCACATCTTTGGGAATATACACCCTAACTTCAACAGGCACAGGCGGTACACTGCCACCAGAGGGAGTAATCTCTAAGCTTTTGGCCTTCAATTCCAACTCCCTCAAAACTTTCTCATGTTCAAACTGCATTTTCTTTTCCTCTAGGGCTAATTTCCTAGTTTGCATTTCGAATTCTAACTGCCCATTCAGCTTGAGCTTGGTCAGCTCCATTTCGTGCATCCTACTCTCTTTCCTGTCCTCCAACTCCTCTGGAGACAGTCCTCTGGCAGAAACACTGCTACCTACTGGGGAAGGTGGTCTTCCAGCCCCTAGACCCAATAGCCCCTCCAGCTGCCCTTCTGCATTCTCAGCCCCCTCCACAGGGGCACTCCTTGATTCCTCCCAGGCCCTCAGCGCCTTTTGGAGGTCCTCCTTCCTGGAGAGCCCGGTCATGGACACTTTAAACTTTTTGCAGAATTGCCTGAGCTGCTTGAGGGTGTAGCATTCTAGCCTCTCTTCTTCCCAATCACACTCAACAGAGGCTACTGATGCTGGTTTCTCCATAGTGATTAAACTTGGCAGTTGAAAAAATAGGAAATCCCAGAAAAAATGCTATAAAAGTATGTGGTTGCGTTTTGGTCTGCACTCACTAAGTAGTGTTCACCAATCACTGTACATGAGTCACAAATGCAAGTCCAGAATCCTCACCGCTGACCACCAATGTTAGATTTGGGGGTCTCTAGTTGGCAGAGGTAGGTACCTTTGTCCAAATAGGGACCCTTGAGTCTAGTCAGGGAAAGTAAGTACACTCCCGAAATAACCCCTGCTCACCCTCTTGGTAGCTTGGCACGAGCAGACAGGCTTAGTTCAGAGGCGGTGTGTAAAGCATTTGTGAACACATACAGTAATCAAGTGACAACACTACAAATGGACACCACACAGGTTATATATTTATAAAAATAGGTATACTTTATATAGATTTATCACAAGACCATAAACGACAAAAATAATCCACAATACTGTCAAGAGTGCTTAGTTCTGATCAAAAGGCTTAATTCAAGGTTCTGTGCGAGTCGGTAGCCTCCTCCGGCTACGGCGATGTCGAGAACAAACAGAGTCTAACAAATCCAGCTGACCGCGTCGAGACGGGCCAACACAGCGTAGACAGACTCGGTCACAGTACCTTTTACTTGAAGCGGCAGGCACGGGCGTGCGAGCCGGATGGCTGTTCGTCGCGGTCGCGATGCAAAAATGGAAGCGTTGCAGGACGCGTTGCCCCTCGATGCGGTGCAGGCAGCGGCTCGTTGACGTCGTCGAAACCGAGTCGGTGAGACCAGGGCCGTGCGTTGCAGGGCGAGACGGTGCTTCGATGCGGTGCTGGCAGGTTGCGGTGCGGCGACGGAGCCGGATTCATGAGCTGGCGTCGATCAGTCTGGACAGCGGTGCGAGTCGGGCGGTGCGTCGCAAAGCGTGCGAGCGGTGCCCAACTCCGGTGCGGTCACAGGACTCGAACTCAGCAGCAGTGACCGTGTCGGTCGGACCAGTTCGATTCGGCGTAGCGAGCGTTGCAGGACGCGTTGTCCCTCGATGCGGTGCAGGCAGCGGCTCGTTGACGGAGTCGGTGAGACCAGGTCCGTGCGTTGCAGGGCGAGACGGTGCTTCGATGCGGTGCTTACAGGACACCGAGTCGGTCGTGAGAGTCGGTCACAGCTCCCTACCTCTGTAGCCACTGAAACAAAGTTTCCAGCAGCAATTCACAAAGGGGGTGAAGTCCAATGGTCCTGGGACTTCGGTCAGGGGGCAAGCTCTCTTCCAAGCCCTTGGAGATCCTTCACAAGTTGATGAAAGTCACAGCAAAGCAAAAGTGCCTTTCTCCTTTCTTTGGCAGTCAGGCAAACCACTGCAGGCCAATCCCCCAAGCAGCACTTCAGGCTTAGGGATAGTCTCTCCTCAGTTTCTTCTTGGTTCCGTTCCTCAGCAAAGGTTTCTTCTTGTTCCCAAAAGTGATCTAATTTCCTAGGGGTCTGGGTCCCCTTTTTATACACAGTTTCTCTTTGTTCTCTGAAGGCAGACAGGCCTCTGCCTAGCCCAAAACCAGTTCTGGTCAGTCCTGGAGCACTTTGTTTTTCTGACTCCTTCTTTCCTTTCAGAATGTGGGGCAGAGTGCTCAGCCGCCCGGCAGGAGGTGGAGCCAGCATTGTGGAAGGCAGGCACAGCCCTATTCAGACCCAGGTGCAACTCCTCCCTCCACTCTGGATGCAGATCTTTCTATTCAGCCCTGTGCTGACTCACCCTGTCTCCTGTAGCCACCCCCAGCCCCTGTCACTCAATCTCCAGACAAGGAATACACAACCTAGCAGAGGCAGGCTTGGATAGTTAGGCAAGAAAATACCCACTTTCTAAAAGTGGTATTTTCAAACACAGAATGTTAAAACCAACTTCACTAAAAGATGTATTTTATCATCCTGAGTTCAGGCATACTAAATTCGTTTTTCTACCATGTTCCTGGAATCAGTTCTGACTATAAGGTGTAATAGTCAGTCTGCCCATTCTGGCCTATGGGGAGCAGGTAGCCTTGCAATAGTGAAAAACGAAAATGGCTGTAATTCACTATTAGGACATGCCACACACACCAGGGCATGTCCTACCTTATACTTACAATGCACCCTGCCCTAGGGCCTACTTTAGGGGTGACCAACATGCAGTAAAGGGAAGGTTTAGGGACTGGTAAGTGGGTGCACTCACCAAGTCGACATGGCAGCCCTAGGCTGCACACAGGCTCTGCAATGGCAGGCCTGAGACACACTTTACAAGCTGCTTCTGTGGGTGGCACAACCCGTGCTGCAAGCCCACCAGCAGCATTGGATTTACAAGCCCTGGGCACACTCAGTGCATGGTACTAGGGACTGACAAGTAAACCAATCATCCAATCATGGAGTCACTAATACATACATCAATTCACGATAGGGAGCACTTGCACTTTGGCACTGATTAGCAGCGGCAAAGTGCCCATGAGCATCTAGTCCAGCAAAAACATATCGGCAACAGTGGAGGCATTACGAAAAAATGGAAGGGAGACCCACGCCAAGGATGCCAGGTCTAACAGAAACCTATATCACAAATTGACCAGCTCATGTCAAAGTTTCCAGAAATATTCTAGAAAGGTAAAACAGTTCATCAGTCAGATGTTAGCATTTTTTTTCTGTTCGGAGCATTGTACGTATTTCCATTAATTTACAGGTGCACCCATGGCGTTGCCAGTATCCTTTAGCTGCAAGGGCAGTCTTGTGGTAATAACCTGCAAGAAAATGTATTCACTGTTATTCCCAAAGATTCGGGACAAGTTTAAATATGTTTAAAATGGCGGCACATAATGTTCCTTCCGAATTCGCCACTTCTGCCATGTTTTCTGGAAATGTTATTATATATTTACAGGCTTGAATGATAAACCTGCCGGAAAATATTGCAGGAATGGAATGGTGGAAACATTACTCCAGCCATATCTGCAATAATTTAAACCTGTCCTTAGCTTTAAGGGAATTGTCAGTGAAAACATTATTTTCAAATGTCATGATTGAGAAAATCGTGAGATAGCAAAAGATTGATGAAGACCATAGAGACATTTTCCAAAAATCAAGAGGGCACGTGCAATATGGTATGACTTCTGGATGTCCAGAAATGTTTAAAAGGCGCCAGAGAGCAAACAATTGCAAGTAATCTGATTACTAGATATCGTTTACTATTCTGGGACATTTCTGGTATGTTTAACTTGACCACCTGAATTGCAAATCGATTACAGAGGGTTTACGAAGTTGGCTTTAGTGTAATATCATTGTCTATGTGTCGTTTGGGATCGAATGATCCTGATACCTTTTCTGTACCTATCTTAGTCTCTTTCAAGTCACACATTCTGGGAGAGAGAGTTCTATAGATTTGAGTCTTGAGTGTATAGTGATCTTGCTTCCAACACTTCAAACACTGCCTGCACATCATCCAGGCCTGGATGTTCAGTGCCTATCTGAAGCTCAACCCAGAAAAGGTGGAATTCCTGTTATTTGCCAACAACAAGAAGCACTACAAACCTGGCTCAATTACTTGAACCTTCATGGTTTCGAACTCCAACTTTCACTGAATGCTAACTCACTTGGATTCACCCTAGATTCACCCTTGACACCAACATCACTCTTAAAGAACACATTAAAAAACAACAAGGACGGCCTTGTACCAGCTCTCTATTCTAATGCAAGTGAAACTGTTTCCCTTAGAAAGCAACTCAGAACTGCTTTTCGAATCCTCATACACTTGCATTTAGCTATGGCATCCCAGACTCAATGCAGGCATCCCTCAGGGGAGCCTACACAACACAGAACATCTCATCCAAGGCCCTAAGAAATATGATCACATTTCCCCCATGTTGATGAAGCTCCATTAGTTATGCTTTCTGGCCTGCACTTCATTCAAAACAAGTTGCATCATTTCAAGCTTGCAGACAAGCTCACAATCTATTACAATGCATTCACAATTCACAAACCCGCTATCTCTCTGTCTCTCTTTCACTTTACACTGGACTTTGACTAAGTACAGGGCTTCATTTCCTTTTGGCTAGGTTTGCGGTATAGCAATGCCATATACATACAATACCAGATCATAAATGCATACACACATACCGACATGCCTACAAGGATTTATACAATAGAGATAATAAGGCTGTAACAGGGCACGACATGCTCTGTCACACCACAAGCTAGCTGCCTAAGTGCGAGCTTCATAGGAGAGCAAAGGCCTGTTTACCTCAAATCTAGAGCTTTTAGAAATTAGAATTGTTCCATTTTGCCCTCATCTTGTTAATTCAATCATTCTTCTGGGATGGTTCTTCAAAAAAGATTTTTTAAATTCCACTTTGTGTTCTGTCTCAACTCCTGCCATTTTCAACCTTGCATGTGACTCCACACAAATATTTAATTATTTCTTCCATTTAACCTTCTTCATGGATAGAAGAGCGTGAATATTTCTTGTGTCAAATCTAGCAGGCAATCTCTTCCTTTTCAGTCCCACCTGTGAGACTGCCGCCTCACCTATTTTTTTCCCCAAGAAATCTTACATAATATACAAATAGAGAGAGGCTTTTGATCAGCGATCTTTCTCTATTGCTCTGTTAAACTGTTGTTCCGTTTTCCCATAGTTTTTAATGTACTAGAATTCAAGCATATGCTAACATAAGCCAGTTTCATGCCTTGTTCCATTATAATACACCGCATGATCACCACTGCTGATATTTTCCTTGCTGTAATAAAGAATTGTGAGGTGTTACACTGAAAAACGGACTCTTTCCCAGTCACACTAGACCGTGATGTACCTAATCAAGGGCAACTTGACTGTCCTAGGCTGCATGACATGCTATGAATTTACTCATGTTCGTGAATAGACTCTGAGAACACCTGAACCTAATGTAATAGTTTTATGAAATAATTTTCTAATGTATTATGTAGTAAAATGTTTCTTCTAGCTTGTTCCCCATTGGTGCACATCCTGGGAATCTTGTTCTTGTGTATTGAATATATAAAATCTTTTGTCTAAAGTCCTCTAAAAGGAGCTGCCTTTTCACTGTTAGAGAGACCTCATTTTCCGCACCTTAGAAGGGAAATCTATGCTGGGTTTTCTATTGAACTTAGTGATGTCTTTGTACTTATGATTTATGTACTCTTATACTAACTGGTTGATGGTTCCGCTTATGTATTTCTGCTTTATATTCTTTAAGTAAACTTTTAACTTTAGCCCATGTCTATTATTTTTATAGAGAATATTACAGCTTTATTTTAATGTGTAAGATCTATAAAAGAGAGACGGGTCTAGTCGGGGAGCACCAAAGTCCATAAAGGGATTACACCACTCCCAGTCCAAGTCATTGGCACGCGTTGGGCAAAGAAAGACGGGGCAGATTTGCTCGACAACAGATTTGGTAGCTTAGGTGATGGTTCCGCTTGGATCCTGTCAGCACTGAATGGACCTACTTGGATGAGGTAAATTGACCATAGAGCCAATTACTGTACCTTCATGGTTCAGGTGATTTTGCCCCAAGATTCACATTGACTCAGCCCCACCCCGATCCTAATTTCCAAAGACAAGGTGGCTGTCAGTTATCCCTGAGAAATCGATGTGAGTATCAATAAAGGATTTATGCACACGCAAAGAATGAATGAGAATGAAGTGCGTGCAGTGTATTTTGAGAGTTGTGGTCGGAATGGTGGGGTGAAATGCACTGGACAGATTCTTAATTCAACTATTATGTGTCACTGATCCTTGAAATTGTGGGTACGACAGTTATTGTCCTTTTGACTATGTTGTTTGACTTTTGAGAATGACAGTGTGTGAATCGTCTATATATACGGCACAAAGTTGAAGAGCGGTACCTCAGTCAGATTTGTCGAATCATTGAATTTGTCTGCTCAGGTAAGGTATACTGTGATGCGCTATCAGTCACACTAAGATACGGATGTAAGATTTTTTTTGCATTCATGTATTAAACAAGGTCGGTGGCTGTTCATTCCTTAGTGCACAGGGGTCAGCACGCTGAGTACAGCAAGCTGCTGCAGGTCGAGAGTCTGCTGTTATGTGAGAGTACGTAGCATTCTTGGTTTGTATTGTAGAAATTTCTGTTTAGAATAAGCGGACACTCTGTTGAGTAGCTGCGCGCTTTACAAATCCACTCATAACATAACATAACATAACATAACATAACTGTGAAGGAAAATAATTCAGGAGAACCTGGCAATATACAGGTGCTTACATCATAGATGCCAAGCAGGGATTGGTGGGCAAATGCTGAGGCTGCGCTGCGATAGGGCGACCTTTGACAGAGACAAACTGGTATTGATAGGGGAATTTAACAGTATGTGAAGTGCGTGAGAGTGGGACAAGGAGTGACTGAGAAAACTGACAACATGGTAAATCCCTTTTTGAAAAAGCAGAAAGATGCAAATAAGGAAGATAAATCCCACCCACAGCACACCAGCTATGGAAATGGCAGCAAAGAGAGGGTTACCCATGTGTAAGTGGCTTAGTCAATGGCATAAATATACAGCCAAAGATGGGAAATTGAGATTTCCACTATGGGGTACTTTCCACCTACCGAGAATAGTGAATTTGAGAAGGAGAATATACGATTTGAGGCATCAGCCTAGACCCACACAATTGGAGGCCCTGAATCTTTGGGAGCAGGTTGCAAACGGAAAGAAAAGAAAGACGCTTGCATTAAAAGTGAGTGATAAGGTTTATTCATGGATAAGCGCACATGACAATGAGAGGCAGAAGAGATGGAGGGAGGAAGTGATTGAGGTGATAGGAACTTACCCATTGATAAAGAGCAAAGATATAGAGAAGGAAACCCTGCTGAGAAAAAGAAACCAAAGAATGAGGCAGAAATAGACAGCCCCGGCAGCAGCAGTGAATCGAGCAGCCAATGAGAGTACTCCGGAAGCTAGCGTTCCTACGAGTTACACTGAGACTTCTGCACCACCCCCTGTCCAGACATTGACACCTATCGAGTTGGCCAAATCAACATAATCCAGTAAAACAAGCACGTCCGAGTCGACCCCTCCGCAGAGAGAGGCCTCCTGCTGCAGGCAATAACACAACTATTTTGACTCCACAAATCACCTCACAAGGTAAAAGACAGACTCCTCAAGACCTTAATGTCACCCAATTAAAAGCTGAGTTTGAAGAAATTGTGATGGGTAACGTAGGGATCGACTTCTTAGAGCACTATTGTGATAGTGAATTACTTTACATGAGCAAAGAAGCTAAAAGGGTGGCACGCGATGCATATAAGAAAATGGAGGAAATGACAGACGAATGTGGAGTTGATCTAATGCAGAGAAAGAAGTTGCGAACCTCAGGATGATGATGGGTGACAAGGAATTGTAGCTGCTTAAATTGAGAGGATTTTAAGATGCCTGTAGGAAGCTGTCCCCTTATATGATATATCACAATGAGATCTATTATGAAAGAGTACAGGGGTTCCCTCACAAGTGGACAGTGACTTGCTCTAGCAATCCCAAGGTGCTCTTCGAGAGGATAGTGTGTTCGAGCAGCCTTAGGCTTATCAGAGGGGAGTGCTAGACATTCATAAATACACTCAATGGTCAGTAAGTAAGACGCACAATTCAATAAGGAGATCCACACCAATTTATAAAAATATCACGCATCTTTATATATATTTAGGCACCAGAGGCCTGTGTGCAGAGGCTGCAGGCAACATCGGAGAGTTCACTGGGGGCGAAACCACGGTGGACTCAGTCTCTGGAGGGCTGAGGGACCACGATAACACAGTTGGCCCACCTCAACTCAGGCTTGGAGCAACCGGTGCAGTGGTGTCTTCAGGTTTTGGGTTTCTGCGGTCAAAAAGTCCTCTCAGTAGTCTTTGGGTGCCTGCCGGATGCAGGGACGTAGATCTGCTACTACTCAGGAGTTCTTGGTTCCTGGGTAAAATGATGGAAGGTCTCCCGACTAATTTTCCCATGTGTCCAGGTGCCAAATGGCCCTGGATAAAGGGGGTTGACTTCCTCTCCAGTGAGGAGAGCCAGATTCGCATTTCAAAGGCCTTGCAATGCTAATCAGCTGGTCATCCTGATGGATGCAGTGTTAACACCCTCTTTCTGTGCAGGCCGTAGTGGTCGTACTAGCCTAGGGGGTGGGCACGTCTACCTTACTGACTAATTTTCCCACGTGTCCAGGTGCCAAAGGGCCCTGGATAAAGGGGGTTGACTTCCTCTCCAGTGAGGAGAGCCAGATTCGCATTTCAAAGGCCTTGCAATTAATCAGCTGGTCATCCAGATGGAGGCAGTGTTAACACCCTCTTTCTGTGCAAGCATTTGTTCTGAACTCCTGAGGGCAGAGGGCCTTGCCCTGGGAGGTCAGAAATCTGTCTCGGGTGGCAGGCTGGTGGAGACCAGTCAGCCAACACACCAACAGCTGGTAGATTTTCAAGGGTCACCTCTTAGGTGTCATCTGTGTGTATGTATTCACAAATTTACCACTAGAATCCGGGTGGGTTTGTGAATATAAGATGTTTGACACCAAACATCCCTATTTTCAGTGAAGCCATCATGTAGTTGAGGAACTCGTTTTTACCAGTGTCCAGCACATGGGTTAAAATGGCTTCCCTGATCACTCAAATACTGCTAGGATTTGGCTGATGTGGTGTGTTCTGTCTCTCATCAGGTTAATGCTACTACTCCAGTAGGGTGAGAATCTCCATGTCGTGACCTGAACCCCGGCAACTAGGTTCATGTGAAAAAGCACATTTGCAAGTCGTGCTTGGAAGAGTGTTGGAGAGGCCAATAACACTGCAGTGAAGTGTGCTGGACTACCGAACTTGATACATTTTTTTTTTTTTTTTAGCTACTATCAACTACCAATAGAATGAGACGAAAAGAGGAAGAAGCAGAGCCAGCATCCATTAACTCCTTGAGTCTGCCTAGGTTTGAGATTTCTGAGGCATGAGAAGAGGAAAAGGAAGACCATTCTAAAACCTCACAGTCCCTGTAGCAGGACCTCAACAGTGGTGAGAGTGGAATACAAATAAGACCCCCAACTCTGGAGTAAGCCTGGATATTCGATGAGACAGTCAGAAATCATTGCGAGCTGAATCGAATCGCCCTAGATCACTTGTACCAGAACCACACAGTGAGGATCAAAGAGGAAATACCACCTCTGAAAAGTGAATCAGCTTCATATGAACCAGAAATCACAAGTACGTCCCAGAATCGGGCACTGATGGAAGAAGTTAGGCCAAGGACAAGGACTAGAAGTTACTAAAAGATCAGAGATGAAAGAAACAGTTAAGAGTTATCAAAAGATCAGACATGATAGAAGAGGTTAGTGGGTTAGAGGAACAAGAACTTCTTGAACAACAAGGTACCGGTGATGAGAGCCTAGAAGCAACGGTCGTTAAGAGAAAGAGAAAAGTAAATCACAAATATTCAGGTCCTGTTTGGACATACCGTGCAAGAACTGACATCGAACTTGATGAATGTCTGACTCACATAGAATAACCTAGAATAACCTACTTGAGTTCAAGGCCGGCAAACAAGGCTCAATTTGTGTGAAATGTTGACACCGTAAAGGAGGATGGATAGTAAGATAGGGTGATGGTCAAAGGACTACATCGCCTTAGGCCTCCAGCTGAACCAGAATAAAAATCACTATAGCTTTCAAGATAGGGTAGTGATAATGAGGGAGGTGAAGAAGGACTAATCTCTTCAATCAACATACCAATCCTATACTTTGATCTGATTTGAGCTAACATAGTGCATCAAAACTGCTAAATTTTGTTTGAGGTTTTCGTAGTTGGCATTTCTGGGCCCGATTCACAAAGGTAAACTTAGACCTGAAGTGTAAGTTTAGACCTGCAGTTTAGGTTTAGACCTGAAGTCTAAGTTTTGATCTGAAGTTTAACTTTAGACCTGAAAACTAAGCTTACACCTGAAGTCTAAGTTTAGACCTAAAGTCTAACTTTAGACCTGAGGTCTTTGGGCCCGATTTACCAAGGGCCTCCGAACTCGTGGCGGACACACTGCTGTCATGGTGGGGAGCGTGCACTTGTGGCAGGACCTCTAAACTGCAGTTTTTCAATTGTGGATGTCCCGCCACATGTGAGGTCCCCACGCCATGACTGCAGGGGCTCCCTAATGAGTGTGGAGGCCCTTTGTGAATCAGGCCCTTAGTTTAGACCTGAAGTCTAAATTTAGACATCAGGTTCAAAGTTAACCTTCAGGCCTAAACTTAGACTTCAAGTATAACTGCAGACTTCAGGTCTAAACTTAGTCTTAAGTCTAAGTATACCTTTGTGAATCGGGTCCACAGTCTCTATAGTTGGATAGCTGTTAGAAGTTCATCTACTGTCAGGCGATGTTCCCCTTGAATATATACCTTTTTTTCGCATGCGTTTACAACGCATGCCATAACAACGTGGTCGTTACAACGACCGCGTTGTTATTTCGCATACCGTTACAACGCAAGTCGGAACAACGACTTGCTGTAGGGGGTGCTGGATGTTGGAATAGTATAATTTACTATTCCAACTCCAGTCTGTGCAGACACTAGGGAAGGTGTTGGATTTTAAATCCAACACCTTCTTACCCCTTAACGCAAGTCGTTTTTCCGACTTGCGTTGTAACGGTATGCAAAATAACAACGCGGTCGTTGTAACGACCGTGTTGTTATGGCATGCGTTGTTCCGCTTGCAAACTAAACGCTGTTTACCGTTCCCCTTATGCCGACGAACCTAACTGTTAAAACTGCTGCTAGTAAGCAAATGTATGAAGGTAGAATCTCACATACCCCTCATTCTGATATATTTTTAGTTACAATGTCTATTCCCAGATATTAGCCGAATATATGTCAAAACAATTTGCTGAATTAGAGGAAAGAATTAAAGGCATATGTTAAGTGTGTGGCAAGTCAGCTTACTTTCAGCAGCCACACCATTTGGTAGGTTGTTGCTATGAAGCATTAGTCTTTCCCAGAATTTACAACACTAATGAGATGGATCTACAGCTTGACCAGTTTATAAAACGAAGCCAGCGTATGTTTAAGCAGATACTTAGCAACATTTTCAGAGCATTTATTCCATCGGTAGGAGTAGCCTTGAATGATTTTAAGATTAGAAAGTTATCAACCTTAGTAGACAGGCTTTCTACTAATACTGCCAATGCGTTAACAGTAATTAATAAATAATTGCTTGCTATGAGAGCTATGATAATTAAAAAAAGACTCGCCTTAGACATGCGTCTTGCGAAGAAAGGCAGAGTCTGCAAGGTATCTCACACTAGGGAATACTGTGCTTACATCCGTAGAGAAGATAACCAGCTTAAAAGTTATGTTGCAAATATCACTAACATTACCCATGAACTAACTGAATTGAATGAGGCAGGTGCCTGGGAAGGAATAGGCTCTATATTTGGGTCTATTGAAAAGGTACTTGCTAAGAGAGTAGAATAGTTAGGGAGCTTAGTAGAAGGAATACTAAAATTGATTTTGTTGCCTCTTTTGGTTATACTAATTGGTATTGCATATGGGTTTTTCTTCCTAAAATTCTGTAAAGGAATCTCATCAAATGGTGGGTTAAAATGTGGGATCAAGAAGCTGTTGGCAATGTGGGGAAGAAAGAGAAAGAGAATTGATGTAAAGGTTGAAGTAATGTAAAGCGAACTCTATGATACCATGAAGGACTTGGAAGGATCCAAAGAAACAGCTGTGTTGTAATAACATAACATGTGTATTTGTAAAGCGCACGTTCACCCAGAAGGGTATCTTGGTGCTGAATAACAGATGTTTATTGTTACCCAGCTCAATGGTACTAATCTTATCGACCTCAGATGGATGAAAGGCTGAGTGGACCCGCCGGGATTTGAACCTGTGACCATGAGGTTGAACACAGGCCCCTGAAGTGGCCACATTAGTCCACTGAGCCACCAGACCCGGCTATAAAGACACAGATATGATGATTTCGAAATCGTCAGAGGGGGGATTATGGAATCTGTTTATTTTAATTATAGTGTTTAATGTGCTAGAAATTAAGCTGATATTAACATTTGCCAGTTTCATGCTTTTTTCCATTTTGAATGTGACATTGTAACATACCACATGATCTGTTGAGGGGGAGATCTACTTCCTTGGGTGGAGGTAGATGGGGCAGAGGCCCATTTCGTTTTCGTTTTGGCAAAACAGTCTAGGTGTTCAGTAAATGGTTGCAGAGCAGAAGCTGCCTCTTTATTAACCGAGTGTCGAACAGACATATCTGTAGCCATCAGTCGCGGTCCGTGTAGGAGTGCCGGCCGGGCGGTGACGTGGGGCGGGGGAGGGGCAGGGTGGGGGGTAGCAAAGTACGGATTACGGACCAATACAGGTAAGTAAACATTTAAATCAATGAAACGAATTTCGTTGCGCGCACTGCATCGCATTTGGCGATGCAGCGCTCACAACGAAATTCGTTTTATTGATTTAAATGTTTACTTACCTGTATTGGTCCGTAATCCGTACTTTGCTACCCCCCACCCTGCCCCTCCCCCGCCCCACGTCACCGCCCGGCCGGCACTCCTACACGGACCGCGACTGGTAGCCATCATCAAAGTAATATTCACCTTCCTGCTCATAGAGCTCATATTCAGCAGATTCATAAGGTTGGCCGTCAGACATATTAACAGTACTAATCACCAAGTCTCCAGGCACTGGGAGAATAGGGGGGAGCAACCATAGACTAACATGCAGAGAGGAGTAAGGAATAATTCAGCTCCACAGGGAGAATAAGCTCATCAGGCATGGCCTGTGAGCACAATTATGGCCCCCCAGTTGACTCTGCAGGGAGGGGCGTCCAATAGTAGCAAACTTCCCAAGTGTTTACAAGTTCTCAGAAATATGGCAAATGTCTCTCACATTCGAAGTCCTTGCCCTGAAATATGGAAGGGAGTCAGGGCCTCCTGTTTTTGCAGTCCAATGCAGCCATGTCCAAACTCCGCAGACAGGCGAGGACGGGCAGGCGGTAAACATAAAAAGAGGACTGCGTGTGGTGCCTAATTGGGCTGCCTGTGTGCGGTCCTTCCTCCCGAAACGGGGATGCAGCAAGCAGAGTTAACGGCACAGGGAAGAAACAAGGCAGCAAAAAGGGGGGTGGGGGGTGTAAAGTTGTCAACAAGATGGTAGGTGCCACAGAAAAGGGGAAAAGGGAGCATGGCTGGGTTGTTGAGCCAGGCTGAAGTGCAACAAGGGGATTTATGCCAGAGCAAGATACAAAGCATACAGTGAAGGCGATGTAATAATCACCATAAAATAAACATATCAAATAAATGTATCCATAAACATTATAAGAAATACAAGTAATATTCACACTGAACTGTGAAACAGCTAGAATTGGACAAAGCTGAGAGAGACGTATCTTGACTGCCGAAGAGCAAAGAAAGAGGCAACAAGATGGTGCCTCTCGGTTTTGTGGACATTAGGTGTCAGTGATTGGTCGACTGGTGAGGAGGTGCTAAGAATTGTACTTTGTGACTTATGGGATTGCAGTTTGCACTGTTTATTATTGTTTTGATTGGCTCCTGTCTTTGTTGCAGTGAAGAAAGAGAAGCATAATATTTGCTGTGAAATCTAGAAAATGTTTTATTGTGCATCTGTGTTTTGCACTGCGGAGCGGATATTTTTTGCTCAATTGACTGTTTTGTCCTATTTTTATCTCTAATAGAGTGGCTTGTTCGTCCACCTGTTGGTCCGTCTTATTTTTCTACAGCAATCCTCTTGTGACTTGTGACAGTTCAGAGCTTTTTAAAGGTAAGCTTTTCAGAACTTCCTGTTGTTGAAGGGTGGTAATCATAGGCCGCCTGCACACTAAAAAGTTTGTGCATGTGGGCACCATACATTTTTCAAGACACACAGAATGCATGTTTGTTCTTTGTTTAAATTAACACTGCAGTCATTTGTAAAAAGTGCCATTGAAGATCTAGCAAAGTTCAGTAGTCTATCCTCAACTTTAAAAATGTTGCACCCTGTTTCAATCATTATATTGTCTTACTGCTCTGCCACTATAATAACTGCAATTTACCCATAACTCAAAGCCACATACACTATGGGGCCGATTCCGATTCCGGCCGGAAATCTCTCCGACCGAGCCGGACCCGGAGAGAATTCCGACCGAATCGGACCCTAGCAGTCCGACCGAACGAGTACGATGCGCACGCATGCCATCGGACTCGAGTCGTCGGACTCCCATTGAAGTCAATGGGAGCCTGTCGTACAACGCGTACGCGGGCTCCCATTGACTCAATGGGTGCGAGGCGGACAAGGGCGCCCCCTACATCGTGTACGCGTCCAAGCGCATCGCGGCGTATATGCACAGGTAGGGGGGACCCATGGGTCCCCCCTGTGTGCGACTCGCGCGCCTACGCGTACAGGTGGGTCCGACGTGCACCCCCAAAGTCCGGCTCCGACAGCTTTTTCAAGCCGGACGGCGCGAGTCAGTCGGACTGCTCGCGGCGCGCATCGTATTTACCCGGCCGGGAAACGTCTCCATAGCGCGGTGCGAGTCGTGTCCATGCGAGTCGGTCGGAGCGTGTTGTAGCCGCGTTCGAGTCGGTCGGCGATTTCGCGGGTGCCTGCATCGTACTCGCTCGGCCGGACCCGCGTACGATTCGGTCGGGAAACAGGGCTCCGAATCGGATCCGGTAAATCCGAATCCGATTCAGAGCACTACCGGCCGAGATCGGAATCGGCCCCTTAGTGTTCTGTTTTCTTCCTTTCAGGGCAAAGAATGTATTTTATGATAAACTGCAAATTAAATAAAAGTAATTGATTGTTTAACCTACCTACCTGGTCGTGAATTCTGACAGTGTTTAATGAATGTGTTTCAAAAGGGAGCACAGAGAAGCATTTCAATCCTACAGCATGCTTTTTTAAAAATAAGATATATGTATATTTGTACAATTGCTTGGAAGAATCGCTTCCTGCTATGCCGACACCTCAGTACTCTTATATGCTCACCCAAGGCTACCATCAAGCTGTTGTCAATTGCACGCTCCAGTCTCACTTGCACCGTCTCCTCAAGACTAACATTTTGCAATCTTGTTCCACGTGTGAGTAGGGAATACAATTTAGATGTTCTGAATAAAGTTTGATGTGGGTGTATTTATATGTTAAAACATATTTGTATTGCATGCGTTCAGGACCAAGTGTGTGCCTTCTTCCATCCCACAATGCAATATTAGTTTACTGTTGTAATACTGTACTGGATTTCCACAACTTCATTTGGAACTTTGTGCAGTAGGAGCAGAAACTATAATTCAGTTCAATCAGCCAACAATAGAGGTCAGCTCGTTGCCTTTTCTAGGGTCTCAGAAAGTAGGAGCTCAAGCAGCAGTTTTAAAATATAGGCATCAATTCACGTTGTTTTCCACATTTTATAGGTGTTCATTTGTTTATATGCGAGGGAAGGTGCTTTGATTGTTTCCTGAGCACTAGAAAATGCTTTGGCAGAAGAATTTGTGCACCGGAATAATAAAGTGATTTGCTCAGGATCAAACAGCGCACTCAAGTAGAGGCAAAATTAGAATCCAAGTGTCTTGCTTTAACAGTAACCAACAGAACTATTAGCTAACATCGCCTCCCTCTTTTTATTATTATTATTATATGATCTTGTATAGTGGATAGCTAACCTAAAGGTTTTCCCAGCGCTTCGGCATAAAGGTAGGAGTTTGCGGAGTGAGAAGCTATCAGAACAAGCAGGTTTTCAGATTTTTGCGGAAGGTGATCAGTGAGTGTCAACTTATCAGGGACTCAGGCAGGGTGTTCCACTGCTTAGGGTCCAAGTAAGAGAAGGAGCGACCGCCCATGCGAGTCAGTTTAACTCTGGGAACCATACAAAGGTACCGGTTGCTCAATTGAAGGGAGAGAGTTGGCTAGTATGGTACTACCAGTTCTTGTAGGTAAAGTGGACCAGTACCTGATCTAGCTTTATGTATATAGCATAGAGCTTTTAACTGTATGCATTTCTCCACCTTAAGTCCGTGAAGTTTGTGAAGAAGACAGGACACAGAGGCATGTTTAGGAAGATGATAAAGCAGCCTGGCGGCAGAGTTCTGATTGACTTGTAGGCGTCTAAAAGAGGGCTTGCTTGCCCCTAAGTAGAGGATGTTTCCATAATCCAGTCTTGACAAAATCAAGGCCTGGATGACAGTCTGACAGCTGAAAAAGGGGACATTCAGTTGATTTTTTTCAGCCATTTCAGGATTGCGAAAGTGGTTGATGCTACCTTGATGATCTGAGATTTTATCGACAGGTTGACATTTAGCCAAAAACCTCGGTCCTTTACTTTTGAGACCAGTTCTGGAAGAGTACCTAGGGTCCCAGGCCAGTGCTGGGGGCTCCATAGCGTGGGGTTCTTCCCCATCACCATCACTTCGGTCTTATCGTCATTAAGCTTTAATGAGTTGGTGTTCATCCAAGTGGAGATCTTACCCAGATAAGAATTTGTGGCCCTAGGCAGATGACAAAGAAAAGATGATTTGTGTGTCCTCTTTGTATGAAAACAGGGTAAGGCCACAACTTTCCACAATATCGTCAAGGGGGCAAACATAGCTATTAAACAGCATCGGGCTTAAGGCCGACCGTTGAGGGACTCCAGAAATAAGAGCGTGAGACTCTATGTCATAAAGCTGGAAGAGAAGACTTGAAAGGTGCAATCTTTTTTATTTCAGTGTTAAATATTCGCTGTACCGCATGCCATGATTGAGGTACTAGGCCAGAGTGCTGATACTGTAGATTAATGCTGTTGGGCAGCACCTTCTCCCACTATTAGTGCATTTAAGAATTTAAGATGCTACAAATCTGATGCAGTGTTATGGGTCACTATCACACTATTGACGTTCTGCTTGTGCTGCTGTCATCCAACATTGAAATATTGTTACAGCAGTAGTGCATTGTCTTATTGTCTAACGAACAGACCGAGCTCGGCTTTCCACAGCTTCAAGAAACCTTATCAGCTGTTGAAAATATTTTTGAAGAAGACCTTTCCACTATTACAGTACTCCACAATCAACCCTCGGTACACTGGATAAGCCATCAGTTTGTAAATGGCGCATGCAACAACACACTTTACATAATATCGGTATGCACATCCCACTGCTATGAGCTGAGTTGCTCGGTATAGGAAAGGTGTTTATTACACAGACAAATTCTTGAAATGAATGACATTGTATATTGTGAAGGAAAGAAAATCTGAAACGGATGCATAGAATCCAAAGTCGTCCACTTGGTTATCCATAAATGTTAAATGTCTCAAAATGAAGGGGCTTCTACACTGACCACAGAAGGGATATGGGCCATACATTCTATTCAAGATTTATGAAATATGTACTTCATGACTTTATTGTATCATTGCTAGCAGCTATGATAGAAGTTTGCAACAGAAAGGAAAGCTTGCTTTCACACTTGTATGCTGTGAAACCATTTTTTCTCTGAGTTGCAAGTGTAAATAGATCCAAAAGTCAGTATCATAAGTTAAAAAATGTTTCCCCTAAAGAACTGAATGCTGCCATGCCATTTGTCCTCACTATTATCACCTCATTGCCTATCCCTATCCCACCTGCACTTGGGTTCTTCTCAAATCTCATACTCTTTCCCTGCCCACATCTTCTGGCATGAATCACACTTATGCCAATAAATGCGGAAGCATTTTGATTTTACAAGGCCAGGTGTACTTATGTTGTCCATGCTTTTTGTTGCCTTTGAATTTATATGTGTTCTTCATCTTGTAACAATACACGGATGATCAAATATTCAAGCTCACTGCTTTTACATGCACACGTGGCTGACAAGGAATTATTTTTTGACATGCTTTATCTTTGCTTTAATTCCAAAGATGACTGATATGTTGCTTATAGCTGGTCAGTTATCTTTGAATGATACATTAAAAAATAAACTTTGCCCAAAAACATTCAAAAGTGATTCCTGAAATGCCAGGCCAATTAACTTTGCCAAAGCTTCTTCTCATTCTGCTTGCGAAGCCAAAATGAGCCTTAAAAAACACTCGAAACTGTTCCACGGGTGAAATCGAGAAACAAACAGATTTCGGGGTTTTGTGTGGTTCATGTGCTTATCTCAGGCTAGTAAACTTAGGGCTGTAAGAAGCAAATGAACGGCGTAAACTGTGAACCTCCCGAAGTGCCCACAAACACAGCAGTTTGCGATTTGTGCACGGTTCGTTTTACTGCTTCCCGACTTTCTTTCACCCGTTCCAGACAGAAAGAGATCAGTGAAATGTTGAGAAATTGCAACATGAACTACACCCGCTTATCGTGGAATTAAAAAAGAATGTGCAGCCTTAGTTGCTTCATGCACACATCATAGTTTTGAAAAAAACTTAGCTCCAGGGCAGGACCGGGAAACACAGGGGCATATTATCAAGAAAAGGCGTTAAAATTATCGCCGGTTTAGCGGCAGAAAACTGCCGCTAAAGCGGCGATAATGGGCTTGATAATATGCCCTGGAGAATTCAATAGAAGCCCATGTTCTGGTGTCAACATGGGCTTCTATTGGAATTCTCCAGGGCATATTATCAAGCCCATTATCGCCGCTTTAGCGGCAGTTTTCTGCCGCTAAACCGGCGATAATTTTAACGTCGTGCTTGATAATATGCCCCCAAGTTGGTCTGAGCACCAAAAAAAAGTGCTCCCTCTCTTAGTGAATCTGATAACTAAAAAGTGACCCACGTTTGCAATTCAGGCAGTTTTGAACTTCTAAAAAGATACTGTGTACGTATTGCACAAGAATGTGAGACGGTATATGTTTTTGCATGCTGGTGGCAATGTTTGCAGTTTGTGGTACTATCAGTGAATCAACAGTAAAACGCCAGCTCACCAGGTCATAAAACAAGCGCACAAACTGCAGGCCATAAAATAGGCCCACAAACATCCAATAAACTGGCCCACACACTGCCCTGTCAGACCAGCCATTTTGGCGCTGCCAGATTGCCCTAAAGGCTAGTCTGAGCTGCATATCTCTCCACGTTATCCCTTGTTACATTTCCTTGATTCCACTGAAGACATTTTTTGCAAAAGAGAACCTTTCTGGAATTGCGTTATTATTTATTCGGCAATATAAACTCCCATGCATTCAAATAGGATTTAGACCATCAAGGCATTCAATAGAGCATGGTTTCACACTCTCTTGTCTAGCGTCGAAATGCATTAAAAAAGGTAAAGGTCGATTATTTGGTATACCTGTAGACTTTATGGCTCCTATTATGATTTTCAGCTGGTATCTCTGCACCTAAATCTGGGTATCAGGTGTTATTTGCCTCAGAATGGGGACTAGCAGGTAGAAACAAAAATATGGGGTCCAGGTCCATAGTTATTTCCAGTCTGAGAAAAGTAGCGAGAATAACTCTTACATGGAGCACAAAGAAAATGGACGTGGGGGCATGTGGGGTAGCAAGGTCAGCAGAGGATATAATAGGTGAGAAGAGTGTTTGGGGGAGCATTTCCAGATTCTCCCATTGACCAAGAGCTGGGAGCGCGGGCTGGGCTGAGCAGCAGCCAATATCCCCTGCAGCACATCAAACGGATCCGGGTGTGTTGTCCCTGAAGCAGAGTTGCTACATGTGCAGTTTTCAGAGCAGGTAATGAGTGGCCTTTACAAACCATATGAGTTGGAATGATTCTGAGCGGTGCTTCTGAGAAATTATCACTCCAAATCACTCATAATGTGGGTATTCGTTTAAATGAATGACAAAATATGGAAGACACACAAATCCAGCTATTAAAAATATTGCAGCAAAAATATTGACTACTCATATACCATAAAGCAAAGTGCATATAGTTAAGTGTAGATATTACACTAATGGTAATAGCAGTATTCAGACAAAAGAAATTTGAATATCGAACTACAGAAATATCGAGTTGGAAATATCGTCAGGCAGACATATCGTCAGCAAGAATATCGTTGACAAGAATATCGATTTTAAGGTAAGTAATATCGATGTTAGAAATATTGAAAGTGTTAATATCTATTACAAAAATATCTATGTTGTTGATATCGATTTTAAAAATATTGGGCCTCATTATAATGTTGAGTGGAAAGCCATACGACAGCTCATCGGAGGCTTTCTGCCCGACATCAGAGGTTTCCGTCTGACCGCCGTATTACGATATTGGCGGTAGGAGGGAAACCTGCAGAGGAATACCGCTTCGTTTCTGATGGGCTCACGGAGCCTGTGGGGATGGAGGGCGGATCGTAATCCCCAGAATGGAGGTGGTGCCTGCGCAGGCACCGCCGTGGGGATTATGATGCATGTTTCCGACAGACTTTTGATGGCGTCCAAATGGCATAGAAAGTCTGTCGGAAACTGATTTTAGGGGTCCATAGCAGGGTGCCTGTCCCGTTGCGGCCTGCGCTATGAGGCCTCGGGGGCACCTGTGGTGCCCCCTAAACATCCCTGCATTGTGTGGCAGGCAACGTGGATGGATGTTTAAAAATATCCAATTTTTGTATTGCAGCTTGTGTTGCTGCCCTTTTCTGGCCGCCGAATAAGCTGCATTGGAAAAATGGATGATTCCGACCGCCCATAGGGCGGTTGCATCCAAACTCTGTCAGTGGAACCGCCAGCTAAAAGGGTGTATTCCATCTCGCTATTTAGTTTGTGGATTTTTAGTACTTTTAAATGTAATTTAATCATTTTCTGTCATTTTTAGTACTGTAGCGGGTTGTGGGGTTTATAGGGGCACAGGGTAGGAAGTAAATTAATTATAATTAATTAATAATTATTTTTACATTAATAATAATTATTTAATTGATAATTATTTATGTTAATTGTATAATTATTATTATTTTTAATTTAAGTTTTAGGTGTAGGGTGTGGGTTTTGTAGGGGTGTAGGTTGGGAAGTAATTTAAATATAATTATTTAATAAATATTTTTTAATTAATATTCATTATTTAATTGTTCATTATTTATGTTAATTGTATGATTACATTTTTTTAAATTTAAGTTTTAGGTGCGGGTTGTGGAGTCTTTAGGGATATAGGTGGGGAGCAAATTATTTATAATTAATTAATAATTAATATGTATTTAATAAAAATTATTTAATTGATAATTATTAATGTTAATTGCATACATATTTTTTAAATTTAAGTTTTAGGTTCATTTTGTAGGTTGTGTAGGGGTAAAGGGTGGGAAGTAAATTAATTATAATTAATTAATAATTATTTATTATTATAATTACTGTATTAATTGATAATTTATTATGTAAATTGTGTACACATTTTGTTTGTATAGTTTCTTGTTTTTGTATGGGTATCGGTAGTGCAGGACATTAATTATAGTATTTAATTAATGTTAATACATACATTTATTTAATTGTTAATTAATTTAGCAAACTGTTTAATTAAGATATTGTTTGTGTTATATATTAGGTGTCAATTGTATTTTAGGGACAAAGGGTGGGGAGTTAATTAATACTTACCTCCTTTATGCATCTATATACTTTCAGTGTACTTATGGATCTATATATTTATCACTTTCTTCTAATTTAGCATTTCCAATGCACTACCCTATTTCTCAGCCTATACGTCTCTCAATGTATCTTCTAGCCCAACTTTCTGACTCATCTCAAACTTCTTTCTACTACTCTTTCCAATGCACTACCCTATCTCTCACCCTATACATCTATCATTATATCCTCTACACCCACTCTCTCATTTATCCCAAACCCCATACCACTACTATGTTCCCCAAAATAACCCTTTCTTGACTCTCTCCTACTCTACCCCTCCTTGCATCATCTGACACCTCTTTTACTATACCGATCCCCCAAAACAAACCTTTCTAAACTCTTCCCTCTGACTCTTCCTCCAAAAACCCTTTTTACTCATCCAAAAGCCTCCTCCTATTGCTATGACCTAAAAAAGAAATCCTTCACTCTTCTATCCCTCCACTATCCCTTTCAATAAAAATAACAGACTAACATGTTCACTTCTCCAATTCCATATTCCACTATACTAATTCACCACTAATCCTTTATGGGTTCCAGAGTAGCGTGCTACTCGCCAACAAAGCGTTTCAACACCTCATCAGGGTTACAAACGCTATATAAATGCAAACCTTTTTCCCTTTTTTACCCCTCCCCAACCCTTCTCAATCCAAATAACTGACTAACATATCCACCACTCAAATTACTTCATATTTCACTATACTAATTTTCAACACTAATCCTTTATGGGTTCCGGAGTAGCCTGCTACTCGCCAGAAAAGCGCTTCAACACCCCATCAGGGGTAACAGGCGCTATATGAATGCAAACCTTTCTTTCCCTTCTATCCCTCCGCTATCCTTCTCACTCCAAATAACTGACTAATATCCACCACTCAAATTACTTTCATATTTCACCATACTAATTCACCACTAATCCTTTATGGGTTTCCGGAGTAGTGTGCTACTCACTAAAAAAAAAGCGCTTTAAACCCCATCAGGGGTAAGAAGCGCTATATAAATACAAACCTTTTTTCCTCTTCTATCCTTCTGCTATCCTTCCGAATTCAAATAACTGACTAACATATCCACCACTTAAAATTTACTTGCATGTTTCACTATACTAATTCAACACTAATCCTCTATGGGTCCCGGAGTAGCGTGCTACTCGCCGAAAGCGCTTCGACGCCTCGTCAGGGGTAGTAAGCGCTATACAAATGCAATTACAATACAATGCAATGCAATAATTAATTTGTTATTAGTTAAATGTTAATTGTTTAATTGATAATTACATATGTAAATTATGAAATTAACATTTATAATTATATTAGGGTTGTTTGTTTTCTATGGATAAAGGGTGGGAAGGTAATTAAATATAATTAAAATTATTAATTTGCTATTAGGTAATTATTTGTAATACTTTAATTGATAATAATAATGTAAAATGTATAAATATTATAATTTAATAAAAATATTTTGTGTTGTGTAGTTTGTATAGGTATTGGGTAGGAAGTTACTTAAGTAATAAAACATTGTTATGTTATGTGTTAATTGTGTTGTGCTTTTTTATTTAAAAAAATATAGCATTTTTTTGTTGTTATTATTTTGGGAATAGAGAGCCTGATTACGATGACCTCCTGGCCCTCAGCATGATGCCTGCCACAAAGTGCAAGGATATGCTAAAAGTGCATTTTTGTATTTTTTTTGTACTGCGGCATGTGCTGCAGCCCGCAGCACACGCCACAATACAAAAGATACACTCAAGGCGGTCGCATTATAATACCATTGGCGGGACTGCTCACAGCAAGTCGGGCGGTCCCGTCTCCAATATGATGGCGGTCGGATGTAAGTCCGACCGCCATCATAATGAGGCCCATAGTTTGGTATTTTAGTTATAATTATAAGATTTGTATTAATTTATAATATGTATTAAAGATTGTAATAAATGTGTAATTTGAATATATTTGTAAAATAAAATTGTATATATAATTTTCCTACTTGATTATTAACATTTTTTGTTATTTAATAATGTTTTTAAGGTTTTATTTTTTTTAACGTGAACTACTGTGTATTTAATGTTGCAAAGAGTGACTGGGGTGGGAATAATACATTTTACCCCTCCACAATCCAACACTTTCCGTACTGTTGCACTGACTGGAGTGGAAATAGTCAATCTTACCCTTTGCAATCCTACATTTTTCCTACCATTGCACTGACTGGAGTGGGAGTAGCAAATCTAACCTCTCTGCAATCCAACACTTTCCCTACTGTTTCACTGACTGGAGTGGGAATAGTACATTTCACCCTTCCGCAATCCAATACTTTCCCTACAGTCGCACTGACTGGAGTGGGAAAAATAAATTCTACTCCACTGCAATTCAACACTTTCCCTTCTGTTCCATTGACTGGTGTGAGAATAGTACATTTTACCCCTCTGCAATCCAACATTTTTGCTACTTTTGCACTGACTGGAGCGGGAATAGTAAATTTTACCCCTCTGCAATTCAACACTTTTCCTACTGTTGCACTGACTAGAGTGGGAATAGTAAATTTCACCTCTCTGTTCCAACGTGTTCTCCACTGTTGCACTTATTGGAGTAGGAATAGTAAATGTTATCCCTCCACAATCCTACACGTTTCCTACTGTTGCACTGATTGGCGTGGGAATACTAAATGTTACCCATGTGCAATTCAACGCTTTCCCTACTGTTGCGTGTATTGTAGTGGAAATAGTAATTTGTACTTTTCCTTACTTTAATTTTTTTTTGTACTGTTTTATAAATTGGAGTGGCTATACTATGGGCCCGATTCCTATCTCATTTGGAAAGCATTCTGACTGAATCGGTTCTGGAATGCTTTCCGGATGACTCGGATCGGGTGAGTCTGACCAAACGATCTGGATGCATCTGGATGCTTCTGGATACGATTCGGTCGGACTCCTATTGACTTCAATAGGAGCCTGTGTTCCGAACAAGAGCACAGGCTCCCATTGAAGAAAGGGGTGGTTGGGGAAAATCGTGCTCCCTGTGGTGGGCCCCATGGTGCCTGCCACAATGTGCATGGTTGGAAAGAGGGGTCCCTTGGGTACACCCACAGGCCCAATTCGGAAGGCCCGGGTGAATGGGGCCTGGTATGGGACCCCAAAGACAGATTCCGGCATCCGATTCGTCCCGGAGAAACTGAATCTGAACGGCTGTCCGAATCTGTCATCATACTTGCTTGCTCGGAAACTGAGTCCATAGAGCTGTACAATTCGGCTCCGAAAGATGCGACCTGTCCGAATGCCTTTCAGAACCGATTCGGACAGCTCTACTGGTTTCCAGGCATCGTACTCGGTCGTTGAGAAGTGTGTACGATTCGGTTGGAAACAGGGGCTCCGGATCAGATACGGCAAACACGAATCCGATTCAGAGCACTTCCGAACGACATTTGGGATCGACCCCTATATGTTTTATTAGCAGAATTTTATCATTTCATTTTTATTAATTACATTTATATTATTACTTTTTTGTCTAGTTAAAATCTTAATATTTTTAATTAGTAATGTTTTTAATATGTAATGTATTTTTAGTAAATCTTTATTTTTATATTGTTTATTTTTTTATTTGTAATGAAATTGTTCCGTTTGTTTAATTTTTATGTTATTGGGTGTGTATATATATATTTATATATATATATACATATATATAAATATATTTGTTATATTGTTATATAAAACATATTCAATTATCATATAAATTAAAATTAGTAGTCTAAGAACATTTTAAAATTAAATACATAGAATTAAATGTATATATTAATATATATGTGTTACATTTATATAAAGACATATTTGTTATATAAAAACATATTAAATTATCATATAAATCAAAATTACTAGTTTAATAATATTTTTTAATTAAATACATATAATTAATTGTATATATTAATATATGTGTGTGTTACATTTTTAAAAATAATTCTTAAATTAATATAATACATGTAATTTTTATTATACTATTGTTACTTTTAAATATATTTAGGGCCTTATAATGATGTCGAGCGGACTTGCATTCGCCTGACACTATATCGGTATGGGAACCGCCTGACCATTGGTCGGCGGTTCCTCATACCTAATTATAATGCGACTGCAAACTCCCATTTCCCTATGGGAGCTCGTGCTGCGGCCTTAAACCGGCCATAGCACAACTCCCATAGAGAAATGGGAGTTTGTGTGAATCCTTGCACCATATGGCAGGCACCTCTACCCAACCGGAGGCCGCAGTGTGAATGGTGCCCTGCTAGGGCCCCCAATGTCGCTTTCCGACAGACTTTCCATTTCGGAAAGTCCAATATGGAAAGCCTGTCGGAAACAGACCTCGTAACCCCAATGGCAGAAACGCCATCCATTGGGGTTACGTGCCGTTCTCTGTCTGGTCGACGGGCTCTTTGAGCCAGTCGGAATCCAGCCAGAATGACCAGCCGGTTTAGTTTCGACCGCCTGCATTGTAATGCGCCAGTCGAAACTGAAATCTCAATGACCTGCGGTCAGAGGCTTTCCGACCCTCATCGTAATATGGCCCCTAATGTTTATTTATGTCTTTATATATAAAAAACAATATTTTTGACAACCATATTAGTGACATCGATATTTTGTCATTTACATTATAAGTATAGAATGTCGATATTTTTGTGGTTAATACTTTTGTGTCGATAATTATGTATGTCAATGTTAGTGGCGTCGATATCCTGTCAGTGAATTGTAATAGCATAGAGATGGGCGAAATGTAAAAGACGCTGGAGTAATTCACGTACTTTCAGGAATTACATGTTACATTTGTTGTGCAAAATTCCTGAAATCACACCATTATGCTACTTCATGTAATTACTTGTCATTCAGGGTAAAAATGTAATTCATGGGAACAACAGAATGCAAGCAGCTGTTATTCACTGTGTTTTTGCTTAAATGCATCATCACACCAAAAACGGATGCAAGGACGAATTTCATGACAAAATATAGAGGAAATAGCACGTTTGCATTTTGTATGATTGCGCATAATTTAATGTCATTTTGCAGAAATGTATATAATTATGTGAAAACACATTACATTAATTTTGCACTCTTGTACAATGGCACCAGAGTAAGGATAGTTAACTCAGACTTTCCATACGAAAGGCATTTGCTGTTTTCCTAATAACTATGTTCCAACACTTTGTCTACAGTTGCTTATATTGTAGTGGTACTAGTTATTCTAACGCTCCCAGAGAAAAACATGTCCCCTACTGTAGGTTATTCTGGAGCAGGAATAGTATATCTAAACCCACTCCTCCCCAAAGTCCAACACGTTCCCAACTGTTGCTTAGATTTGAGTCAAAATAGTAGATAAAATCCTTCCACAGGCCAACACTTTCCTTGATTTTACTTACGTTATAGGGCCCGACTCCGATGCAGTTAGGAAGGCCTTCTAACAGCATTTGCTCCATCCAAATCGGATCGGGAATGTGTCTTTCCGACCGAATCGGAAAGGTGTCCGACTGACCGAATACGATGCGAGTTAGGCGTCGGGAATATCCCAACCCGAACCCGATGGCATTTGGAATGACCAAGCCGTACGGAGCAGAATCGTACGGAGCAGAATCGTACGTCTCTATGGGCCACGTTTCCGTACGACTGAGTACGATGCTGGATTCAGACAGCCTTTCCGAAACGTGCCATCTGACTCAAATCAGCAGTCAGAATCAGACTTTGGGGGCCCGTAGCGGGCCCCCCTGCACCCAGAGCCTTCCTATTCAGGCCCGTGGGGGTACCCATGGGTCCCCCCTTACCAGCCATGCACAGTGTGGCAGGCACCAGGGGGGGCCCGCCACAGGGTCCCCGATTTTCCCCAGTCACCCCCTTCTTCAATGGGAGCCTATGCATTTGGTCGGAACATAAGCTCTCATTGAAGTAACCCTGGGCGGTGAACTCTGCTCCGCTCGCGGAGTTTGCTGAGTTTTCCGCACTCCGCGTTACGTGGAGATCGCGGAGTTCTGAAAAACTCTGCCCCGCGTAGCGGAGTGGAGTTTTTTGCCTCGCTCGCGTTCGTCAACGTCAAGCTGGCGACCGCGAGCAAGGAAAATCAACCTCTGGGCGAGATTTTTCCTCGTTTGCGATCGCCAACATCAAGTTGGCGAGCGCGAGCATGGAAAATCAACCTCCCGGCGAGATTTCTCAACGCGGGGGGTAAGGTTTCTCATTGCGAGAGGTGGCGTCCCGCTCGCATTGAGAAACAGCCCGTTCGCGTTGAGAAAGCTGCAGCTCGAGTAAAAATCTACTCGAGCGGCAGAAAAGGAAAGCAGGGACCGCTTGCTCTGTGCAAGGTGCCGTTCGCGATGATGGCACAGTGCGGACAAGCATCCGGCACTGTGCAATCACCACGAACTGCATTTTTCTATCGTACTCCACCGCTTGCGGAGCTCCACGTAGTGCGGCAGAGTTTTTTTTTTGCACTTCGCGGTGTTACGCATAGTGCAACTCCGCGAACTCCGCCCAGGGTTACATTGAAGTCAATGGGAGTCCAACCAAATCGTATCTGGAAGCATCCTGATGCATCGTACTCGGTTGGTCGGACTCTCTCGATCAGAGTCGGTCAGAAACCATTCCCAAACTGATTCGGTCGGAATGATTTCCTAACCGCATCGGAATCAGGCCCATAGTGGGAATACTAAATCTAACCCCTCCTAAGCCCCACACTTTCCCTTCTGTGTTTAGATTGGAACAGGAGTTGTAAATCTAAGCCCTCTAAAGTCTAACACATTCCCTACTTTTGCTTGGATTGGAGTAGAGTGGGAATAGAAATGTTAACCCTTCCAAAGTCCAACACTTTCCCTACTGTTGCTTACATCGGAGAAGGAATTGTAAATCTAACCCCTCCAAAGTCCAACACTTACTCTACAGTTGCTTAAGTTGGGGTTATAATAGTAAATGTAACCCCTCCACTTACCCTGCTTTTGGTAATGTTGGATTGGGAATACTAAATCTAACCCCTTCAAAGTCTAATACCAATTGGTGTGGAAATAGTAAATCTAACTCCTCCAAAGTGCAACACTTTCAATACTCTTCCTTAGATTGTAGTGGGAAAGAATAGTAACTTTAACTCATACAAGGTCCAACACTGTCACTGCTTTTATTTAAGTTGGAGTGAGAACAGTAAATCTAACCCTTCCAAAATCCAACATTTTCCCTGATTTTGCTTATGTTGGAGTGGGTATAGTAAATCTAACCTATTCAAATTCCAACACTTTCACTGCTTTTGCTTATTTTGTAATAGGAATAGCAAAACCTAATCTCTTGAAAGTACAACAGTTTCTCTACTTTTGCTTAAGTTGATGTTACATTAGTTAATGTGTCTCCTTTGAAGTCCATCACTTTTACTAGTGTTGTTTAATTTTGGTTATTTTTTTATTTTTTTAATACAATTTTCATTTAAATCTAAATTTGATATTTTCATTTTAGTATTTTGTTAAGTGTGATATATGTTTTTGCTAATATATATTTGTTAATTCTAATATTTAGGTTATTGATAATATAATTATTATATTTTCTTAAATTGTTAAAATAATGTTTTATATATATACATATATATCTATATATATCTATCTATCTATATATATATATATATATATATATATATATATATATATATATATATATATATATATATATATATATATATATATATATATATATATATATATATATATATCTCACTCACTCTCTCTCTCTCTCTCTCTCTCTCTATATATATATATATATATATATATATACATACATACATATATATTTATTTATATAGAGGGAGATATATATATATATATATATATATATATATATATGTCGCTGGTGTTGAGGGTGCTCTATATAGGATCTGCCTTCCACCTAAACTTGGGAACTACCCAGAGTTCTCTGCTCCTTTTTTGCATAATTTATGCGTCACTCTATGCCTGCAAGGGTATTCTTTTGACTTATACTGGGTGCTCCCTTGTGTCTGGACAAAGCTAAACCTCTCTGAAGAGCTGTAATGACAGCGAAACACGTGTCAGGGGTTGCTTTATTCATTTCAGGTTGGCTTGGATGATATTTTAGCAATCCAAAGCTGTAATACTGTGCCTGGAGTGGTAAATGGCTTTTGTCATTTTACAGCTCGGCAGGGATAGCACTGTGCTAATCCTATGCTTAAAGACTTTGCTGTAGAAATGGCAAAAGACTTTGTCCCTTTCTATCTCGGCGTGGATAGAACTGTGCTAATCCTATGCTTAAAAACTTTGATAGAAAAGCAGACATTTGAGGTGAGCAAATTTAGAGTGTCGCTGGTGTTGAGGGTGCTCTATATAGGAGCTGCCTTCCACCTAAACTTGGGAACTACCCAGAGTTCTCTGCTCCTTTTTTGCATATATATATATATATATATCACCCAAAATTGCACCAGCAAGATGAGGCCGCACTCCACTGCAGGTAAGGTATACAACCTTTATTTTCTCGATCACAGGCAGCTTTTCATTCCGTTAGTGTGTCTTCTAGGCTTGACGCGTTTCAAGGATTTTGTTCCTCTCTTCAGAAGCCATGCTTTCAAACCGGCATATTACGTGCACTTCCCACATTACCCTGCGTGCTTCCGTTTATAGTCCTGGCCTCAGGTGTGCCTCATTAAACAATTTTCACTGTTGCACGCCGGTATCTGTAGTTCAAGTTTCTGCACCATTTACACCCTCCAGTGGGTCCGATTTTACTCACATTGATATGAAGACCATTGAAAACCCCCATTGAGCTCACGAATGAAACTCTGCCTGTTTTGTTGAAGGGTAACCTGCAGCACCACATCCACGAAGAGACCATTCTCCCCGAGTGGCCCCCTGGGTTGTTTAAATGGGTGGTGCGTCGCCTCCACGGCCTGGAGCGCGCCGTGTGAAATATCACCCAAAATTGCACCAGCAAGATGAGGCCGCACTCCACTGCAGGTAAGGTATACAACCTTTATTTTCTCGATAACAGGCAGCTTTTCATTCCGTTAGTGTGTCTTCTAGGCTTGACGCGTTTCAAGGATTTTGTTCCTCTCTTCAGAAGCCATGCTTTCAAACCGGCATATTACGTGCACTTCCCACATTACCCTGCGTGCTTCCGTTTATAGTCCTGGCCTCAGGTGTGCCTCATTAAACAATTTTCACTGTTGCACGCCGGTATCTGTAGTTCAAGTTTCTGCACCATTTACACCCTCCAGTGGGTCCGATTTTACTCACATTGATATGAAGACCATTGAAAGCCCCCATTGAGCTCACGAATGAAACTCTGCCTGTTTTGTTGAAGGGTAACCTGCAGCGCCACATCCACGAAGAGACCATTCTCCCCGAGTGGCCCCCTGGGTTGTTTAAATGGGTGGTGCGTCGCCTCCACGGCCTGGAGCGCGCCGTGTGAAATATCACCCAAAATTGCACCAGCAAGATGAGGCCGCACTCCACTGCAGGTAAGGTATACAACCTTTATTTTCTCGATAACAGGCAGCTTTTCATTCCGTTAGTGTGTCTTCTAGGCTTGACGCGTTTCAAGGATTTTGTTCCTCTCTTCAGAAGCCATGCTTTCAAACCGGCATATTACGTGCACTTCCCACATTACCCTGCGTGCTTCCGTTTATAGTCCTGGCCTGAGGTGTGCCTCTTTAAACAATTTTCACTGTTGCACGCCGGTATCTGTAGTTCAAGTTTCTGCACCATTTACACCCTCCAGTGGGTCCGATTTTACTCACATTGATATGAAGACCATTGAAAGCCCCCATTGAGCTCACGAATGAAACTCTGCCTGTTTTGTTGAAGGGTAACCTGCAGCGCCACATCCACGAAGAGACCATTCTCCCGAGTGGCCCCTTGGGTTGTTTAAATGGGTGGTGCGTCGCCTCCACGGCCTGGAGCGCGCCGTGTGAAATATCACCCAAAATTGCACCAGCAAGATGAGGCCGCACTCCACTGCAGGTAAGGTATACAACCTTTATTTTCTCGATAACAGGCAGCTTTTCATTCCGTTAGTGTGTCTTCTAGGCTTGACGCGTTTCAAGGATTTTGTTCCTCTCTTCAGAAGCCATGCTTTCAAACCGGCATATTACGTGCACTTCCCACATTACCCTGCGTGCTTCCGTTTATAGTCCTGGCCTCAGGTGTGCCTCATTAAACAATTTTCACTGTTGCACGCCGGTATCTGTAGTTCAAGTTTCTGCACCATTTACACCCTCCGGTGGGTCCGATTTTACTCACATTGATATGAAGACCATTGAAAGCCCCCATTGAGCTCACGAATGAAACTCTGCCTGTTTTGTTGAAGGGTAACCTGCAGCGCCACATCCACGAAGAGACCATTCTCCCCGAGTGGCCCCCTGGGTTGTTTAAATGGGTGGTGCGTCGCCTCCACGGCCTGGAGCGCGCCGTGTGAAATATCACCCAAAATTGCACCAGCAAGATGAGGCCGCACTCCACTGCAGGTAAGGTATACAACCTTTATTTTCTCGATAACAGGCAGCTTTTCATTCCGTTAGTGTGTCTTCTAGGCTTGACGCGTTTCAAGGATTTTGTTCCTCTCTTCAGAAGCCATGCTTTCAAACCGGCATATTACGTGCACTTCCCACATTACCCATCGTGCTTCCGTTTATAGTCCTGGCCTCAGGTGTGCCTCATTAAACAATTTTCACTGTTGCACGCCGGTATCTGTAGTTCAAGTTTCTGCACCATTTACACCCTCCAGTGGGTCCGATTTTACTCACATTGATATGAAGACCATTGAAAGCCCCCATTGAGCTCACGAATGAAACTCTGCCTGTTTTGTTGAAGGGTAACCTGCAGCGCCACATCCACGAAGAGACCATTCTCCCCGAGTGGCCCCCTGGGTTGTTTAAATGGGTGGTGCGTCGCCTCCACGGCCTGGAGCGCGCCGTGTGAAATATCACCCAAAATTGCACCAGCAAGATGAGGCCGCACTCCACTGCAGGTAAGGTATACAACCTTTATTTTCTCGATAACAGGCAGCTTTTCATTCCGTTAGTGTGTCTTCTAGGCTTGACGCGTTTCAAGGATTTTGTTCCTCTCTTCAGAAGCCATGCTTTCAAACCGGCATATTACGTGCACTTCCCACATTACCCTGCGTGCTTCCGTTTATAGTCCTGGCCTCAGGTGTGCCTCATTAAACAATTTTCACTGTTGCACGCCGGTATCTGTAGTTCAAGTTTCTGCACCATTTACACCCTCCAGTGGGTCCGATTTTACTCACATTGATATGAAGACCATTGAAAGCCCCCATTGAGCTCACGAATGAAACTCTGCCTGTTTTGTTGAAGGGTAACCTGCAGCGCCACATCCACGAAGAGACCATTCTCCCCGAGTGGCCCCTGGGTTGCTTAAATGGGTGGTGCGTCGCCTCCACGGCCTGGAGCGCGCCGTGTGAAATATCACCCAAAATTGCACCAGCAAGATGAGGCCGCACTCCACTGCAGGTAAGGTATACAACCTTTATTTTCTCGATAACAGGCAGCTTTTCATTCCGTTAGTGTGTCTTCTAGGCTTGACGCGTTTCAAGGATTTTGTTCCTCTCTTCAGAAGCCATGCTTTCAAACCGGCATATTACGTGCACTTCCCACATTACCCTGCGTGCTTCCGTTTATAGTCCTGGCCTCAGGTGTGCCTCATTAAACAATTTTCACTGTTGCACGCCGGTATCTGTAGTTCAAGTTTCTGCACCATTTACACCCTCCAGTGGGTCCGATTTTACTCACATTGATATGAAGACCATTGAAAGCCCCCATTGAGCTCACGAATGAAACTCTGCCTGTTTTGTTGAAGGGTAACCTGCAGCGCCACATCCACGAAGAGACCATTCTCCCCGAGTGGCCCCTGGGTTGTTTAAATGGGTGGTGCGTCGCCTCCACGGCCTGGAGCGCGCCGTGTGAAATATCACCCAAAATTGCACCAGCAAGATGAGGCCGCACTCCACTGCAGGTAAGGTATACAACCTTTATTTTCTCGATAACAGGCAGCTTTTCATTCCGTTAGTGTGTCTTCTAGGCTTGACGCGTTTCAAGGATTTTGTTCCTCTCTTCAGAAGCCATGCTTTCAAACCGGCATATTACGTGCACTTCCCACATACCCTGCGTGCTTCCGTTTATAGTCCTGGCCTCAGGTGTGCCTCATTAAACAATTTTCACTGTTGCACGCCGGTATCTGTAGTTCAAGTTTCTGCACCATTTACACCCTCCAGTGGGTCCGATTTTACTCACATTGATATGAAGACCATTGAAAGCCCCCATTGAGCTCACGAATGAAACTCTGCCTGTTTTGTTGAAGGGTAAACTGCAGCGCCACATCCACGAAGAGACCATTCTCCCCGAGTGGCCCCCTGGGTTGTTTAAATGGGTGGTGCGTCGCCTCCACGGCCTGTAGCGCGCCGTGTGAAATATCACCCAAAATTGCACCAGCAAGATGAGGCCGCACTCCACTGCAGGTAAGGTATACAACCTTTATTTTCTCTATCACAGGCAGCTTTTCATTCCGTTAGTGTGTCTTCTAGGCTTGACGCGTTTCATACCTTACCTGCAGTGGAGGTTGTATACCTTACCTGCAGTGGAGTGCGGCCTCATCTTGCTGGTGCAATTTTGGGTGATATTTCACACGGCGCGCTCCAGGCCGTGGAGGCGACGCACCACCCATTTAAACAACCCAGGGGGCAACTCGGGGAGAATGGTCTCTTCGTGGATGTGGCGCTGCAGGTTACCCTTCAACAAAACAGGCAGAGTTTCATTCGTGAGCTCAATGGGGGCTTTCAATGGTCTTCATATCAATGTGAGTAAAATCGGACCCACTGAAGGGTGTAAATGGTGCAGAAACTTGAACTACAGATACCGGCGTGCAACAGTGAAAATTGTTTAATGAGGCACACCTGAGGCCAGGACTATAAACGGAAGCACGCAGGGTAATGTGGGAAGTGCACGTAATATGCCGGTTTGAAAGCATGGCTTCTGAAGAGAGGAACAAAATCCTTGAAACGCGTCAAGCCTAGAAGACACACTAACGGAATGAAAAGCTGCCTGTTATCGAGAAAATAAAGGTTGTATACCTTACCTGCAGTGGAGTGCGGCCTCATCTTGCTGGTGCAATTTTGGGTGATATTTCACACGGCGCGCTCCAGGCCGTGGAGGCGACGCACCACCCATTTAAACAACCCAGGGGGCCACTCGGGAGAATGGTCTCTTCGTGGATGTGGCGCTGCAGGTTACCCTTCAACAAAACAGGCAGAGTTTAATTCGTGAGCTCAATGGGGGCTTTCAATGGTCTTCATATCAATGTGAGTAAAATCGGACCCACTGGAGGGTGTAAATGGTGCAGAAACTTGAACTACAGATACCGGCGTGCAACAGTGAAAATTGTTTAATGAGGCACACCTGAGGCCAGGACTATAAACGGAAGCACGAGGGTAATGTGGGAAGTGCACGTAATATGCCGGTTTGAAAGCATGGCTTCTGAAGAGAGGAACAAAATCCTTGAAACGCGCCAAGCCTAGAAGACACACTAACGGAATGAAAAGCTGCCTGTTATCGAGAAAATAAAGGTTGTATACCTTACCTGCAGTGGAGTGCGGCCTCATCTTGCTGGTGCAATTTTGGGTGATATTTCACACAGCGCGCTCCAGGCCGTGGAGGCGACGCACCACCCATTTAAACAACCCAGGGGGCCACTCGGGAGAATGGTCTCTTCGTGGATGTGGCGCTGCAGGTTACCCTTCAACAAAACAGGCAGAGTTTCATTCGTGAGCTCAATGGGGCTTTCAATGGTCTTCATATCAATGTGAGTAAAATCGGACCCACTGGAGGGTGTAAATGGTGCAGAAACTTGAACTACAGATACCGGCGTGCAACAGTGAAAATTGTTTAATGAGGCACACCTGAGGCCAGGACTATAAACGGAAGCACGCAGGGTAATGTGGGAAGTGCACGTAATATGCCGGTTTGAAAGCATGGCTTCTGAAGAGAGGAACAAAATCCTTGAAACGCGTCAAGCCTAGAAGACACACTAACGGAATGAAAAGCTGCCTGTTATCGAGAAAATAAAGGTTGTATACCTTACCTGCAGTGGAGTGCGGCCTCATCTTGCTGGTGCAATTTTGGGTGATATATATATATATTTAGTTTATAGTATAAATTAAAAGTATTTATATTACATTACTGTAACATTTAAATTGGGTTACATATATGTTTAATTTATATATGTGTTTTTTTATTTTTTTTATTTCGTTATTGTTTATATTTTTAATTTACCATTTAATAAATTGCTTAGGGGCACATTACGATACCCGGCGCAAATAATTCCGCCAGGCATGGAAGCGGCAAAAATCCGCCCGCACACACCGCCCGAACACCGACCACGCCATTACGATTACACAAACCGAATACCGCCATCGGCGGAAAAAGCACACAAAATACCGCCCGCCAACGTTCGAGTCGGAGACAAACCGCCCGCCACGGACGGAAACACGCACGACAACACAAAACCGCCCGCCCTCACGGCCGACACACCGCACGTGAAATTACGATCGCACCGACATGAGCGCGGAAAAACCACAAATATACCGCCCGCCAGCGCAAACAATGCCGATGAGAATCGACACGGCAGAAGCCATGGCGCCCACGTACCTGCACAGAAACCATCCGCACACAAAACCAATAGCACACAACATGGCCAACAAGTCCACACAGCAAGGCACGCACAAATACACAAGCACAGTACATATCCCGAAAACACCCCCGGACAAACAAAAAATACAAAGGCCAGAACCCCAGACACAACACACCTGAAAACAACAGACCATGAGGACACACCCACATAGGTGAGTACAAAAGCAGCACTCCCACAGACCACAACCCCTTGCTACATTGCAAACCAGAGAGGAGAGGAGAGGACACAGTGACACAGCAAGGACAGCAGCACACCACAGAAACGCACACATCACAACCACCACCACCACCAAACACCGGCACCACAAACCCCCTGCACATTACACAACACACACCGCACCAGCACCACAAACACCATGGCACCACAAAGAATGCCCAAGTTCACGCCCATTGAGCTGACGGTCATGGTCGACGAGATCATCAAGGTGCACCCACAAATCTATGGGAACATGGTCCAACACACACCACTAGCCACCAGAAACAGAATGTGGAACCGGATCGTAGACCAGGTCATTGCAGTCGGGACCCTGCCCAGGAACAGAGTCGAAATTAACAAACGGTGGAATGACGTCAAGAGCCTGGTCAAGAAGAAGGAGGGCAAAAACAGAGAGCTGGCTGCCGTCACTGGCGGAGGGAATCCCGCGCTCTTCAAGACCTTCAAAGCGTGGGAGGAGAAGGTGCGAGTCATCATACATCCCGAGATCCTCGCCGGATTAGCAGGGGAGTGGAGGCTGGTAAGTACAAACTAATGTATACCAGCACACCGCTATGTACTCACATGCACTACCACCATGCCACAGCTCCCAGGGACAAACACCCCCATGTCCAGCACACAATACACGACACACACATGCAACAGACACCACCACACACAGCCCAAACAGAACAACTGTAAGATGCGTGGGGACATGTGTACATTCAGCTAGCCACGTAACCACCAACAGGTCCCCAAATATGCCAGAAGCGCCACAACGAGCACCCACCACACCCATGTGTCCGCCACAGCTGCACAAACCGACAAGTAACAGGTAAGTGGCAGGAACACAAAGTGCAGTGGGTGGGACGGTGGACAGCACAAGTACAACACACACCAGGCCCCTAGTCCCACAGCACAGCAAGGAGGAGCATCCCCCACACCCCACAGCCACGTGTCAGCCACCGCAGTGCACAACGACAGCCGAAAGGCAGACATCACGGTCCACAGCAATCGGTGTCAGTGGGTGTCCAGCCACCCCACGACCCACAACACCCCCCACCCCCACAGACCTGCAACATGGAGCACCCCCGCTTAGAGCCATGTGGCATCCAGTACAGTGCACGCACGAACAACCTGCAGGTGGGAAACTGGACAGGGCTGGATTACTGGAGGCATGAGGACCGGCACACGACCAACACATGGGACATGTCACGTAGCAGACGAAAACGCAGCACCGCCCACCGTCACGAACAAGTGAACAATATGCACACGGACATGAACAACAGACTCACACCCCACATGACCCATCACAGACATAGCAACACCCAAGGAGCCACGTCTGCATACACAAGCCACACTGAAAATAGTACCACACGGCAGCCACTGTGCAACTCATCACACACAACCGAAACACCATTGAAGTCCTGTCCATGTAGCCCCTACTGCCTGTCAACCACACACCCCACAACTACGCCTATGTAAGACAAACAACACAAGACGCAACAGAGCGGAACAACAGAAATGCACACGAACACCACTGAACCCATCAAACACACAGACACACCATGCACATACAACATACCATCCATCCCATCCGTCAGCCCCAGTCTCATGAAAGGCATGTCATCCGCACAGCTGCCACACATACAGCAGTCACGCTAAGATACATGCCCATGACCAACCATGTGCCAGAAGTCAATGAAGCGCACGTCACACTGTGAGCAACAACACACAACATGGGCCACACCCCCCACGAGCACTGCAGTGATGCACATGGCACAGGGCAGCACGCACACCAAGGAGATGGGACAACTGCAATACGTTGGCTTTCACACACACCCATCACTCACTCATAACGATGCGTCCAATGCCATGTCCAGTTATCACAACAGACAGCAAATATGCAGGCCATGTCAAGCATGCACACACCTCAAACCATGCACTGTCATGCTGCCACAACACATGTCACGTTCAGCACCCATGGCTCACAGCATGTACCCCAAAAGCATATTCCCTCCCAAATGCGAATCTGGGGCATGGCCCCCATGTTGCCATATGCGTTCCTAAGCGTTCCATTTGAACCCCAAAAGCATATTCCCTCCCAAATGCGAATCTGGGGCATGGCCCCCATGTTGCCATATGCGTTCCTAAGCGTTCCATTTGAACCCCAAAAGCATATTCCCTCCCAAATGCGAATCTGGGGCATGGCCCCCATGTTGCCATATGCGTTCCTAAGCGTTCCATTTGAACCCCAAAAGCAAAGTACAAACCAGACCCAGGATGGGCCAGGAGCCCGCATACACCAGAGTCACAATGAGTAGGGGCACAGCAACACACCCATCGGCATGGCCAATCCGTCCCATGCCACATGTGCACAGCACACAGTCCCATTGCCAAGCACACACAACTACAAATGCCACAGCCACACACACGCCTCCGGGAAACCCATGTACGAGATTGCACGAACTGCCAATGTCAGACGACAAATACATACTTCGCCAGGTGCAACACAATAACAAATCTCATTCTCTCCACAGGTGACGAACTGCCGGATGCTGGGGATGGAGACAGCATCCAGCACAGCCAGCCCACAAGCCCTCAACGAGGACACACGGATGTGGAGGATCTCACCTCCTCTTCGGACACGGACCACCAAGCAGGCCCATCTGGTGTGGCAGGGCCCAGCCGCTCCCCAGGACCCCTCCTACCCACCAACCCATCATCCAGGGCTGCTGAACAGTCCCAGCCCCCTGCTGCCACTGTCGTTGCGGCCACACCCACGGTCATTGCGGCCACACCCACGGTCATTGCGGCCACTACCACTGCCGCAACCGCCACCATCGCCGCACCGACCACCATCGCCGCCACCACCACCACGTCTTCGCTGGCACCAGCCCCAGCGCAGGTGGTGGCCCGGCCGACTGGATCCACCCTGGGAGCCACAGCGAGGACCGTGGTGAGCAATGTGGCTAGTGGGCAGGCCGGTGGCAGCAGGACTGGTAGGAGGAGCAGGGTCAGGGAAACGCCAGCCTCCCCTGGGAGCCATGCCCTGCCTCAAATGGCCAGAGTCCTTGGGGCCTATGAGGAGGCCCAAGAACAATGGGTCAGGTCTGCTTCAGACACGCAGGAGGTGCTGGGGGTGCTGAGGTCCATGGACGCCCGTATAGGTCAACTCGTGGACCTCATGGGCCAGCTGGTGGTGGCGGTGAGGACACGGCCAGGGATAGCAGCTCCCCTCCGCCACCACCTGCCGGGGCGCAGGGTCGAGCAGCAGTGTCCAGTTCCCCTGCGTCCACAGCCAGTGAGCACACCTCAACCACCAGCATGTCGCAAGCAGGCACCCCCTCGCAAACGTGGAAGGGGCCGTCCGAAGAGGAAACAGATCTCCCGGGAGGACTTCGCACGCTCCAGTCGCAAGTGAGGCAGCCAGCCAGCCTTCCGCCAGCCTTCCTTGACCAGCCACTGCATTGACTTGGACTACGATCCCACTCCACACAGCCATCTGGATGGCATGTGTGTGTTGGACTATGGACATAGAACCAGTGGGTACACCCTGAGCATCACGCAGCCATGACCGACAGCTCATTGTCACAGCACGCACCACTTTTGTCATCACCTTACACACAATCACGTCACAGTTTGTAATAAATGCACCTTTTTCACTAACTGCTGTTTGTGCCCTGTGTTTTATTTGTACGGAATACAACGGCCACCTTGGGCGGAAAGGCACCTGATGCGTGGTATGGCAATGGAATCCGGAGGGCCTGTAGGGACCTAGGGGTGGGAGACAGAACAGGAGCACATTCAATGAGTGTGTCACACACCCATCACACAGTACATGTCAACAACTACAAGCAATGTACACACATCGCACAGAGCAATAGGGCACAATGCCACAGTCACCAACAGTGGCATACTACCCTGGCCATGGAGCGTTGACACACAGCACGTAGTGAACAAACGGCCACCCTGACACAGCACACACACACCTGCACAGATACAGCCACATCAGCCGTCGTACATGGACACTCACCGTCAAGTGAAGTAGCGGGCGATGAGCTGCTGACGCACATTCCCAGCTTCCTCCTCTCCGCTGTCCTCCTCACTCGAGCTGTCCTGGTCTGCGGGCTGGGGCCCTGGTTGATCTCCGTCATCCACAATGAGGGGGATCTGCTTCCGAATGGCCAGATTGTGCAGCATGCAGCACGCCACCACTATCTGGCACACCTTCTGTGGGGAGTACGCCAGTGCACTCCCGGTGCGGTCCAGGCACCTGAACCTGGACTTGAGGAGGCCAAAGGTACGCTCGACCACACGTCTGGTCCTCCCATGTGCCTCATTGTATCGATCGTCTGCTGGGGTGCGAGGATTCCTCAATGGACTGAGCAGCCATGCCCCATTCGGGTACGCAGAGTCACCTGGGTGTGAGGGACACAGAGAACCGTTGCTATTCCAACTGGACAGGGGACAGCATCGCACAACCAGCACGCTACACCACTCCACATACTCACCGACAATACAGCCACGATCCTGTTGCAGATTGGCCATCAGTCGTGGCAAGATGCTGTTGCGCATTATGTGTGCGTCATGGGCCGAGCCTGGGAACTTTGCACACACGTGGGTGATCACCATGTCCGCAAGGCACACCACTTGCACATTCAGGGAGTGCGTGTGCTTCCTGTTGCGGTACAGATGCTCAGTGGCCTGTGGTGGAAGGCCAACATGTGTGCAGTCAATGGCTCCAACGACGTGTGGGATTCTGCCAAGGGCATAGAATGCACCCTTCACTGCCGCCAATTCACGAGCCCTGGGGAAGCGGATGTACCTGTTTCGGTACAGCATCATGGCTGCCAGTACATCCCTCAGCACCTTGCTGAACATGGGCTGGGACATCCCTCCTCCACTGCCCACTGTGTGCTGGAATGACCCAGTGGCGAAGAAATGCATGGCGGCCATCACCTTAGCCGTGGGGGTGACAGCAGTCGGATACACCCTGCGGGGACGGAGATGGGGTTCTAACATGGCACACAGTCGATGCAGGGTTGGCCTGTCCAGCCGAAACTTCCTAATAACCTCTGTATCGTCCATGTCCACCAGCAATTGGTATGGGCGGTCAATGTTCGGTCTCCGCCTAGGGAAATTGCAGAGGACACATGTCAAAGCAACACGACACATAGCAATTTCGCATACACATCACTGACATGACTGAGCAAGCACATGAGCCACAGCCCAGCTGTCAAGCTGGGACGGCACGGCCACAATACACTTACACAGGTCTCCCAACAATGGCAATGGCTAGTGAGACATACCACTGCCATGTGCATGCACATGGGGATCTAGGCCCCAATGACTTGCGGCGCGTGCTGATGGGGACTGACTGCATATTCGTCAAGCGGCAACGCCACGGCAACATGAGTGTCTGCTGAGCATGGAACTGCTTCCGAGGCTGGATGAGTATGGCACACGACGACGACGACGATGTGGGCACAGGCTGAGCGGCCAAAACAAGTGGGACCTGTGGCACGAGGGGATATGAGACAGTAGTAGGTGTCAGCACTGCACCCTATGTACAGCACTGTACGGATCACACCTCCCGAAACATTGACAGGTGTCCACATTGACAGCCCCATGCCAAGACGGCTGTGTGCTTGCAGTCACACGTCACAGGTGAGAGGTTACATTGCACGTGCCAGGTGGCAGACGTACATAGTGGGAGCTGGCATGTGTGTGCATGTGTCTCCTGTTCAGGATCCACCAGATGGGCGCTGACTCTGTACTGACCATTGGACACAGCATGTTCCGTGGAAGGCTTGTGTGTGTGGGATGGTGGCACTGGATGTGCCTCCGTTGGGTGGGGGGCCATGCACAGGGCGGGTACGTCGATGATTGCGCATTGTTGGTCACGGTGGGTGCACCAACTAAGATGTGTTGCCCTGTGTTCAATTCCTATGTCCGCATGATGATGGACTGTGGATGTGGGCAGACTACACATTGGTCGATGTGCTGTCTATATGCATGTGCCTTCACACCAGGCACAGCTGCCCCTGCACATGTGACCCCTGCTGGACTCGCTGCTGGGTCTGTGGAGCTGATGCACCTTCTGTGCGTGGGGCGGACAGCTCTCCTCACTTCCCTCATTGCGCATGTCATGTCTTTGCCGCAGGTGACATGGATCATGGAGGGCCCACATGTACGCGTGGGTAGGCTACACATGATTGTTCACTGGTCGCCACCCCCAGTCAGTGTTTCGAATGGGAAGGTTGTCGTGCTGGTGGTATGTTCGATGTGGCGGATGGGCGGGCCTAGGTGCGGGCTTACATTCCGGACATGGGGGTAGTTGGATTGGCGACTAGTTGCAGTACACACGGGACACGTCTCTTCCTTTCCACATCTGGGTCATCCCTTGTACTAACTGACAGTGATACAGTCATCTTCGCCCCAGCCCTCATGTCCACCCCTCGCCCCCCAATATGCATGCTCACCTGCGAGGCTAGCGCTTGCACAGGCAGCCCCAAGCTCGCACCAGAGAGGGCAAGGAGTGTATGTGTGGGTCCAGTTGCACGAGTGGGCTGTCTCAGGGTATGATGTGTGGCGGGACGCCCGTCCACCTGCGTGGTGCCCCAAATGGAGACCCGGCCTGCATGGACTATGCATCACAGTCTTCGCCTTCCGGATCCGCCACCTGCGACACCCAGTGGCTGTGGCTGCCCTTGCGGCCATGCCGCGTCCGTCTGTGACTGATGGCCCACACATTCACTCTTTGGCCTCTCTGGGGAGGGCTCGGGGGTGGTGGCGCACGCGCTTGCACTTAGTCGCAATGGCATGTGGCGTGGTTGGTATAATGGGCAATGGATGGGATGGTGCGAGCCACCTCCCGTGACGTCAGTGCTGCTCGTGCTGTGGTGCGTCCCCCTACACTTCCATTTGACTTGTGCCATGCTAGACGTTGAGGTTCTATTGCCTGCGTGATATGACCAGGAGGAGCGCGAGGAGACCTCTCACACACCATGCTCCACTGCCATCCCGTGCCCTGTATCGCCTGTGCGGATTGACTATGTTGGGGTTACACCTGGTCGACTGGGGCTGTGTGTGCCTTGTCAAGGGGCATGGCGGGCGCACAACAGGATCCAGCTTGTCCACAGAGGGTGGGCTGAGGTGCGCCTGGTACCGCTTTGTACGTGTGCCCGGCTGCTGTGCACACATGTGTTCACTCCCCCGACAGGTGTCCTCTCACAATGCCCAGGGAAGCGGTGGTGTACTGTTCATGACCCCTCCCAACACGTCGTGTTCCAACTTGGCATGTGCGCATCTACCCGTCACACCCACCCACCTGAGCACTGCGTCCATACGACTTCACACGACACATGTGTGTCTTCCACAGTTGTGCTACTCATTTGCGTTGACATCCAATACCAGTGGACTACATGGTCATGTCACGACTGCCGTGTACTTCACATACTCTCATCCTCTCTCATTCGTACTTGTGAAATGAGTCAGCGGAGACAGTTTTGGTTTCAAACATTATATTGAGTCTTCTGTCCTCTGTGATGCAGTATAGTGGACACTACTGGCAGCGGAATACATGTTGAGGATATACTGAGCATGATAGCAAATGGGATAGGGTGTGGGGTTACATGTGATTGGCTGTTGCATGTGGGATGTGGGCTTCAGAGTGACATCTGCTTGGCCAAGGCTGTGCTAATGTACATTTACGTATAGCTGCGGAGCTGCGGACTTTGACACAGATGGTATACATGTAGCCTACCAGACCGCTTGGCATCATGGGCACAGTCCATCTCAGTTCCATGTGACAGGTTTGCTGCGGTTGTTCCTCATGCACGCGTGCATGTGAGATGACATCAGGGCATGTGCTTGCGTGCATGCAGCGGCGTGCCACTTGTTGTTGCACTGTGGTGGTTACTGGACATGTCACAGTCACTGGGGTCGTGTTGTTGTTGTATGCACTTGTCGTCCATGCAAAGGTCCTGGTATGGGATTCCCGGGGCGGGGGTGGGAGGGGTGCAGCACCCACAGACTCCAGGCGACCTATTCATGTCCACTGAGCGGTGTGTGTGTCCATGGGCGCTGGATCCATGTCGTGTCCTGGTTGTTCGTGCAGTTCCGTCCATGTGGGTGCGATACACAGAGCCCATGCCACTGCCTCCCACGATGCATGCGGTGTTCCTGGATGTGATGGGGAACAGTGTGCATGTCCCGGTCATATCCGATGTCATGGCGATGTCGTTGATGGTGTGGTTACAGTTGCCGGTCGTTTGGTATGGCTGTTGTGGTGGTGACTGGCCAGTCCGTGCGGAAGCTAAGCATGGGTGCGGGGTTGGACATCATAGGTCACTCGGGGAACCTGCGTTGTGGTCCGACGTATTTACAGGTTGTCAGGTATGCGATGCCGTCCAGCAGGGCTTCCATGTCATTGGTGGTGTACATGTTTGCCAGCCAATGTAGCGGATGGTGGCTGTCAAGGTGTTGTTCGTAAGTTGTCCCTTGGAGGACCATGATGGGGCATGCTGGGTGACATTCGATGTAGCTGTTATCGATGATCCGTCGTGTGGAGGCACAGTGGTCCCATTTCAGTGCGGGTGCGATGTTGGCCACATACGCCATGCCCCCATAGGCAGAGCAGGCCCTGTCGTGTGCGTCCAGAGGGAGGAGTAGTGGTAGCAGGTCCGCCTTCAGACATGCCGGGTTGGAGAGGCATATCTCGACGGGATGCTGGTAGGGACACCTCCGACAGTAGAAGACGGGCATGACGCAGCTGAACAATGTGATGCGGTAAGTCAGTCGGTAACTTACGTTCAGCAGGGACAGGAGATCGCATCCCAATGTATGGCACAGGTTGGTTTTGTACAGCTTGAGCTGTTCGGCGTAGTTGGGTAGGTGTGTTGCGGTTGCCATTTCGCAGCGGTTCGTTGAGGTGGCGTGCTCCGGCTGTGTGTGCAGTCTGCAATGTGCACGCTCCGGGGTTGCTGTGAGCTCTGTGTAGTCATAGGGAGACAGGACTTGTGTTCTGTTGGCTTGTTTGGAGGACACGGGCCCTCTTCCCACATGCTTCTCAGACAGTTCAAGGTCAGTGCTGTGTGACTCCTTCCAATTAACTTGCATGTGGCCGACATGGGGGAGTGTTTTCTTCTTTCTTCCCCGTCCGTTGTGTGCTTCTGTGATATGCGCTATCTGCCCTGTGGTCGGTCTCCTCGGCATGCCTGTGTTGGTCTATTCTTGGACAATGGCTGTATTCACCGGCTTCTGTCGTAGGGCTGTGGTTTCGGTGTTGGAATGGAAGGTCATTCAGTGCTGTCTGCTCTCCCTTGTGTGGGCGGCAGGCTGCCTTTCCGCTCTGCGTTGGGCCTTGTGTGTGAATGTTATTCTTGGGCCACCTGTTGTCGGTCCCCGTGCTCTTTGGTGTTCCGTTTTATATGTCTTGTTCATATGTGCAGGGTGGTATGGGTTTTTCAGTGTGGTACTGGCGTTCCTCTTCCCGAAGGAGCCCTGCTTCTCCTAGTTGGTGTTGCCGCCGCTGTGTGCTACGCCATGTTTGTTACACTGGGGTGTGTCCTGCTGTTGCGTGACTTCACTGACATGTGTGCGTCGGTTGTGTGGCGTTGGGTGTTGTCCGTGAATTGGGCGTTGGGGACATGTCTGTGGCAGGCCTGTCACGTGTCATGTGCGTTCGGGGTGGGGCTGATGTGTGTGCTGCTTGGTTGTGTCCCTGTGTCTGTGTGCGACGCATGCATGGCGCTGCGGTTGGCCTCTGCGTTGTGCGCATGTGTGGCGGCGTCATCGCCGCTTTGGGGCCGTGACGGGGTGGTTGGTTCCTGGTCCCAGGTGGTGTGTACACGTGTTCCGCGATGTTACGATTTGGCCTGTGTGTCATATGTGGATGCAATGGTGGATGTGTAGTGTACACGCGCTGGTGGGGGGTTGTCCGCTTTTTCCGCCCTTGCACTGTGTGCGCTGTTTGCGTGCACTTGTTGTGTGTGTGCCTACCTGCGTCTCCGCGGTACGTTGCGTCCTTGGTGGTGCATCAGCAGAAGCATGGGAAGGGCCTGCAGTGCTGGATTCATGCTCGGGGTGCCGCTTCTTCGTTGTCCGTGCTCTGCGTCCGTGTTACCGCCTCTCTTTCACGTGCGGTGTCTCTTAGCCGTGGGAGCCGTTTGTTTGCGACATCGTAATTTATGCGCCGGGCGGGACGTGTTTCGTCGGACGGTGTGTGTCAGTTGGGCTGCGCCGCTACGTGAACGGGCGCACTTTGATGGCGGACGGTGTTGCTGGCTTGCCGGCGGTGTTTGGCCTGCTTTTCGCATCGTAATTGGGCGGGCGTGTGGACTGCTGCGTGCCGGCGGTAACTGGTGCTTTTTGCATCCGCCAGCACGGCGGTTGTGCTTCCGCCCGCCATCGTAATGGGCCCCTTAATTATTGTTTTCATATGTTTTAAACAACATATATATCATTTACTTAGCATATTAACATTATTTATTTTTAATTATATTATAAATACCTTGTCATTTATTAGTTTACATAAATTAATTTGAATGCTGTATATATTCATTTCTCAATATACTTACCTTTATTTGATGATGTTCTGTTCCCCAATATATTTTAGACCCAATATTTTGGTAGTTTACATACGAAAGATACAAATCCAATATTTTTGACACAATATTCTGGTGCCACAATATTGTTGTTTATGATATTCTGACATACAACCGGAACACAATGCAAAACCACATTGGTTGGACTTTTCGACGTGTCATGGTAAAAAATGAGTGAATGACTCGGAATGATGCTCTTGTAACAATAAGATCAGTCTCCTGGATGTGCCAGAAACAACAAGGACTGGTCAGATGGAACAATTTCTTGAAAATCTGCTGACATCAATAATTGTTTAAGAATCCTTGTCAGACGTGCTTATAGTTGAATGGTCACACAGGACCTCACACTCAGACCGCCACCTGGTCAACATCTTTGCCTTATTACACCATTATTAAACCATAGTGACAGAGACTCTATCCTTTGACTGGCAAGGAGTAAATACATCACACAAAATGGAAGATCAGACATATCCCTCTTCCCTGATTTCACAACTGCACTGTAGGAGGCAAAGCGATCATTCATAGAAGTGAAGAAATTACTCCAAATGCTGGGACCGAAATATATAATACTATAGCAAGCCACACTCTGGCTTCAATAAAATGAGAAGGCTCCTGTAACCTTAATGGAATTCTTGAGTACTTGCATCAAGGATTAAAAAATGGTGCTGTCCAATTAACACAATTCCAATGAGGAGAGAGATAATTTGCTGTGCAACTCTGCAATGCGTGACAATTACTGATGCCATGAAACGGCTCCATATTCCTATAACATACCTCACACTATACTTTAGTGTTATAATAAACATATATGAAGAGGAATGATTACCATTCAACTGCCATATTTCAATGGCTCCTTCAGGGAATATGTGCTAAAATAGTGGACATGATGCATGACTTTAGCCCCCAATGTGTGAGGAGCACAGTGTGATAATGTTGGTAGTTGTTGAAGTTAGGCTGTACTTCATGTTGGGTTTAAAGGAATCTTCATTGATAAACTGGGTCAATGCAGGGAGTGTGGAAGGAGAATGCATATAGGACTATGCTAAGATTAATGGTTACCAGAAAAATATGGCAACCTCCATGTGGAAGATTAGTAGGTCCCATTATGCATCTAGGCAGAATCTATGAACAGTAGACATATGCAAGTCAATCAATCAATCAGTAGATTTGTAGAGCGCTTCTTGTCACCCATGAGGGTATCTAGGCGCTGGCCAAGTGAGCTCCCAAGTAACAAATGTCACCCAATCCTCAATTAATTTCAGTAGCTGAAATGTTAATAAACCAAGGAAGATATCAGAAACCTTACTATTTACTGATTGGTATAACATAGATATGCTATAGTAATAGCGTCATTAAATGCTAAAGTGTTTGCTCTTATAAATATATAGTCCCTAAATACGAATTACCCCCATTTCTTTGCTGCTATCCATATACATTTTATGAAAAGAACAGGGGATAGATTAAAAACCTTTATCATGCAACGCAGTGCAGCAACCAAAGTTGCTGTGCTATATTGCACTAAGTGGTGAGAGCAGCACAGGTCCTTATTTACTAAATATAGCCTGCCACTTCTTTCTTACCCTGAATAGGCAAACAAACAGGCTGTTTAGTGCCCCCCCACACACACCCTTGCACCAGAATGCAAATATGTGTGTCTAATGGCTAGCATAGGCTTTGTACCAAGTCGGTACCCTAGCTGATATTTAGACATACTTGAAAACATTTCACACATTGTATTCTGACCAGTACTTTCCACATGAAATATGTGAAACGTTAGGAGAAATAAATAAATTTCTCCTACTTAACACCTGTTTTAATGAGGTGTTATTTTTTGGCACAAAGCAATCCCTGACAATCTTTGTAGGTCTGGCCATGCTTTAGAATCCATGAGTGGTCGTATTAGCACAAGCAAGTTAAACCCATGGAGTGCCCCCAAATGTAGACTAGCCCAAAGCAGCTTAATGCAGTATTTGCACTACTTTAAGGGCATCTTTCAAGAGAATATATGTTTTGTGCTGGAAAATAAATACTTTATGAAACATTGTGCCACTTTGTGTGGTGGGACTATGCAAAGTCGTGCTAAATTATCCCAGGTTTTAACCTATAATATAGCAAGGGGAGTTTGATACTATTTTATACCTTTCCTATTAGAGAGATCATGCCAGTCATCACAGTCTCTCTTAGAGCCCGCTAAAGCTATACTGCAGAAAAAGAGGCTGAATGATCTCATAGTTAAAGGAAGATATCAACATCTTCTTGGAAAGCGATTTACGTATTAGTACTGTGCTCATGACTGAAGTTCCTGCATACACTGCTGTCTTTTATCACGAAGCCTAACAAACTAGTTACAAATGTGAAACTGTTGACAAGTCCACTGCTGAAATGGAGAACTTGGAGATTTGGCTCTGACGTAGTATTTGAAAACAAACATTTATCTATATATTTCTGAATAGTTTGAGATTAAATTTTGATCCATATCTAGGGCTGAAATAATCTGGAAAACAATTAAAGTCTACATCCAAGAAATGTGCGTCTCCACAGAGCTGGGGTCCTGAAATCACTGCATGCTCAGCTACACGCTCTGGAGTCCAGAATCCTGCAACTGAGTGAAGATATGAAGCAATATGCAAGGGCATCATACTGTTAGAGATTAATGACACAATATGAGAATTTTACAAAGTGGCAGATTAGGAAGTAACATTCATGGGAAACATGCTCAGACCCATGATATTGAGAGGGATAAAGTCTAGATAGAACTTTGCCTGGATTCTAAACGGACCTTGAGGACACAGCGATATTTCACATATATTCATGCCAGACAGTAAGCTATCATTCAACCCTCAAGACACTTGACATATTTGTTGGATATTTTTCCAAATGTTATGCTATGCAGTCAGCAGATTCACATATATGGACAATACTGCACTGGTATGCATAGACAATAGGATTAGAGCAGCCTAATCTCCTCTATCTGTTCCATACTTGAAACTGGCTTTGAACTTACTGGACAGTGACAGAGCTCCTATACTAGACAGCCTCACTAAAGAGTTTTACACCCCCCTCTACAACAGACTGCCCTGCCCCCCGACGTAGGTCCAACCCCTCGCACACACAAACACACACCCTCATTCATACCAAAAAAAGCACATCGACACCTCGACGACCCCTTTCCCCCTAACGCATCCCTGTATTTCCCCCCGCTCACTCTTCCCCTTCCTCCCTTCCCCCTCCCACCCTTGTACCCCTGTCCCCTTCCCCCATCCTCTCCCAATCTCTCCCCGTATCTTTCAACCCCATCCCTACCTCTCCCTTCCCCCGTGGCCTCCTACTACTACTAACTACTACTATTACCACTTACTACCACAACAACTATTACTATCACTGCTACTATTGCTACTACTGCTATCACTACTTCTTTTATTATTACTATTAACTTCCCACTATTAGCTCAACTTGACCTCTGCCCCGTTCCCCTCCATACTCCCCCCCCTCCCTGACACGGCAGAATTACAGAACACCGGGCTGGCTGACAGCGCAGGCCCCAGCAGACCCACATGAATGTGGACGTTCATCCTATACATATAATACCACCCCCGTGATCAGGAGCTATTGCTGCCCCAGCATATTAACTGCAGAGGTATTACCCCGGATTACCGATGACTCAGTCACCACACTAGATTTATATTCTCCCTCCCTATAAACCAGGACAGAACATGCAGGCCAACACCGGCCCTACCACCCATTGCCCTTCGGAGATAAAGGCATAACTCTACATCCCACCCCTTGCATGCCCCTCCCCACCTCATGCCCACCCACTCCCCCCTACTTCATATGTGTTTCATGTTTAACATTTAAGCGAAGCACCCAACACTTGGGATAACATTATGTTATTTTCTCGTGCTAATGCTATGTGTACCCAATGACGCTATGACCACTGTGATGCAATATGTCAAAATTGCTAATAGAGAAATATTACAAAAAAAATAAAGAGTTTTACACAGAACATATAGAGATATTAACCCCTCACCTTTTAGCTATGGAAGATAAATCACTTCAGGCAGGTGCACACCCCCACTGTTAGGGAGATTGGCATCATCACATTGCTGAAACCGGGCAAGGAACCGTAATGCTGCTCCTTCAACATACCCCTGTCTCTCATAAATGAAGACAATAGAATATTTGCCAAAATAGTTCTAATAGAATGATGCCAAATGATGCCTTATATTGCACTACTGTCTCAGTCTGACATTATACCAGAATGATCTTCAATCCTCATATGCCTACAGCAATTGTCCATCACACTGAAATAGCCTTGCCAATGACTATGCTTTTCCTTCATGGTGAAAAAGCCTTTGATTCTTTGGCATGGCCATTTTTGCTTGAGGTATTGCTATGGTGAGGAATATTTGTATTTGTTCTAAAAACTGATTTGATTAGTATACATTTTCTCCTCATGCCAATGTCTTTGTAAAAAGACAGGACTCTGAGTCACTGAGTGTGAACTGTAGCACTAGGTTAGGGATGCCTGCTGTCGCCCATCCCCCTCGCCTAGCAGAGGAGACCCTATCACGTACTTTCAGAAAAGCCCAGTCTCATCAGTGAATCTATGTAAAAGACTGTACACTCATTGTCTCGTTATATGCCAATGATCGAATAGCAAACAGACAGAACCCAAATGGCTAATGTAGATCCCATAATCTAGGAAGTAACCAGTTCAGAGAATTTTCAGTGTCACAAGTTTATTGGGACCAATCTAAAATATTAAAATTCACTGCAAAGACGAGGCAAACAGAACATCAGTACCCGCTACAGTGTTGAGATAAATCAATAAAATATTTAGGTATTCACATTTTCAGTGACCCAAATCAAATGATCCATGATAGCTACGGTGGGGTGCTGGACAAGCTGAGAATACAAGTCGATAGATGGATGGCCTGTCATACAAATTATGTTATTGCTTCACTTTTTTTACTGATGGCCTGATTACGATCTTCGCGGATGGGATATCCCGTCCGCCGTATTACAAGTTCCATTATATCCTATGGAATTGCAATACGGAGGACGGGATATCCATCACGTTTGTGGCAGAGTATTCCATCACCAAGATCGTAATCAGGCCCTTTATTCTACTGATTCGACTGCTCCAGTAATTTGTTTTTTACGAAACCGAGTGCAATATATTTCAGACTGATTTGGGCAAGTGGACTGGCCAGAAATTCTCATGATGCCAATTAAGAAGGGAGTTTGGCGGTGCCATAACTTTAATTGTATTGTTATGTATGGCCTCCATAGGAAGCCTCTATCATTTACATCACATTAGAACATTGGAATGGTGAGAGTCTCATTGAAGGCGACGGAATAGCTCTGGGCTTATAATGGCTGGCATAAGCCCGGAGCTCTAACATTCCAATGTTTGTCTTCATGTTTCTCCCTTTTTATTTTGGAAAATTCTACCCTTAGGGGCCGATTCCGATCTCGGCCGGTAGGGCACCGAATCGGATTCGGCTTAACCGGATCCGATTCGGAGCCCTCTTTCCCGACCGATTCGTACGTGCATCCGGCCGAGCGAGTACGATGCGAGCGCACGCAAAATCGCCGACCGACTCGTTCCCGGGTCCGACCGCTCGACCGACTCGCACGGACACGACTCGCACCGCGCAATGGAGATGTTCCCCGGCCGGGCAAGTACGATGCGCGCCTCGAGCAGTCCGACCGACTCGCGCCGTCCGGCTCGAAAGAGCAGTCGGAGCTGGACTTTGGGGGTCCGTGTCGGACCCCCTGTACGCGTAGCCACGCGAGTCGCACACAGGGGGACCCATGGGTCCCCCCTACCTGTGCATGTACACCATGAGTCGCATCGAGGCGTACCCGCTGTAGGGGGCACCCTTGTTCGCCTCGCACCCATTGAGTCAATGGGAGCCCGCGTACGCGTTGTACGTCCGGCTCCCATTGACTTCAATGGGAGTCCGACCGACTCGAGTCCGATTGCATGCGTGCGCATCGTACTCGTTCGGTCGGACTGCCAGAGTCCGATTCGGTCGGAAATCTCTCCGGGTCCGGCTCGGTCGGAGTGATTTCCGGCTTGAATCGGAATCGGCCCCTTTGTGTGTGGAATTTTCTAATAGCCTTATAGCCCTTTTGCCTCAGGCTCTACTGATTGTTAAAGGCCCTCTCCCTCATTATAGGTCCTCACCTGCTGCTCGGGCCTATAACTCGGGTTCAGGGCCTTTAACAACCAGTATAGCCCACAGCAGAAGGCTGTAATGCTATATTATAACTCACTGCTATGACGTAGCAACAGCTCATAACACAACATGTTACCCACTGCTGCTGCATCATAAGGGCCTTCTAGACCCGGTGGACAGGGCTCTCTGTGAACCTGTCAGTGCAGCACAGAGCAGCGCTGCTTGTCTGCTTTTACTGAAATAAAAAGAAACAGCCTCATGGGGGAGGAAAAGCAGTGATGGTGGAGGGGTTGGCTAATGATGGAAGCTAAGGTTATTTTCACATGCTGGTTAGGTAGGCCATGTTATTTATAGCTCCCCCATTACTCCCCTGCCCCTGCTTGGCAGTTGAAACCGGGGCCGATGATTTTGGGGGACATACATAACAGGGTTCTGAGTGACATCACAGAAAATGAAATCTTTGCTCTCTCATTGTGTATTTGATATCACTCACAACCCCTCAGTGAAAAATATCCCCCTAATTCATTGATACCCATCTATAACTCTATATATGTAATACTGCTAGCCAATTATGCAGCTCTCTGGTTTCACTATCACTCACACTGTGAATTTTTACTAACAGAGCGGAGGCTGGAGGCCTGCTTCCATAAGGTTATCTGGAACATGGAACTGAAAATCAACCACTCCAAAATACACACCGTGTATTCCACGTACCTTACATGGCATGCCTAACTGGCCCACAGGATTTGTTTTCTTCTGTTGATCTTCGACACTGGTTTCAAACAGATCTTAAGTAATATAAACATGATAACTCTTGGAGGTGTATTTTCTAGATAAGATTTTATCTCTACTGATAGAGGCGGTTTAGCGGAGTGGGCGGGGCCGCGTCGGCCAACGGACGTTCGCAGCACTACAGAGGTAGTGCTCGCGACGGCCGTTGGCCGACGGACGCACGCAACGGGTTAAAGACAATGGAGGAGGTACACCATTAGATTTTGCATTGTAGACTTAAACATGCTGCTAAATCACCATGTCTGCCAATAAGCATCAAGATGCTATTCTAAGACGTATTCCTTTAAACATATAAGGACAAAATTCTATTGTTCTTTGTTTTACCCTGAAATTGAGATAACAAGGCACTTGTTCCAGACTGATGACACATCAGGTGTTTTGTTGAAGTCTATCGCTAAATGACTTAACACTTTCACAGTTCTTGGAAAAATAAGGACAGATAACATCTTCATTAAAAGCAGACATGTCAATGATTCTGCAGAAATACAGAAAATTGAGTCACAGCCTACTTACAATGGAGATGGGCCTTATATCTTTACGTCACATGGACACTATAATGTATACAAATGCTAGTATAACATTAAGGACGTTGTATAAAAATGTCAGCATGTGTATTAGTTGCAACACTTGTAGGATGCACTGCGTTTGTATGCTTTATTGTGTTGGTAGCATTTGTGAAATTTGTTACATCTACACCATGTCATGGTGTTTGATACATTCATTATTTTTGATGTTTAAGATATCTGTAGCGTATTTGCCAACTTATTTATTCATTATCACTGTCGATCATACCTGGCAAATATCCATTACCTTATATTTACTCCTTGGCTTTCTCGATAAATTGTACTAGATGTAAAAATGTAACAAAATCAGGTGCCAAATAAACAGCTAAGCACATTGCTGGATATGTTGGCAGGTAATGTATTAGGAACAGTGGGAGGTAAGTTCCCACTTTCTTCTTGTGGAGAAGGCTTGTGTTAGTTCTACCCATCGAATTGAATTTTTTTAAATAAATGCTATTACTTCCATGTTTAGTTCATGTGCACATTGTGACTATTTGGTTCCCGGCCCTGATCTTCGTGGATTACAGCAGGCCTCAAAAACAAAATTCTGGCCCTGAATTTTTTAGATTTATCAGCCATTTTCTTGTTGTCGCACTGCAGGACACTTGGCAGGAGGACTTTTAAATAAAAGATATTCTAACTTTGGCTTGCAAGCTTTTAAAAATACAATCATTCAGTCCATGAGTAAATCACACACATTTATTAATGATGTTTACATATAAACACAGATGGAAAACAATCCGTTTCCATGCCTCTATTTATTTTTAAAAACAAACATAGAAAAAAACAGAATTCAGATCTTTTACAAAGTTTCTTGATGGTGTCGGTCGTAAGTTCCAGGTCAATACCCACGGATATTGACAACATATTGATTGGATACAAAGTACGCAAATATCCCAAAAGGTGGTCCTGGTGCTATACTAAAACGTGGGCCCTGGTACCATATGGATATCAGTTCTTTGTAGAAGGCTTACAAAGGTATGATATTTGGGTCAGCAGACATCTCAAAATTTGGCAGGCAGAGGACCCTTGGTGAGGCAGGAGTAAAACTGCTTTGAAAACACTACACCTCGCGAAATGCTGAAGGCAGGTGCTTCGTGCGAGGCACTCTGTCCTGAAACTGCTTTTTGGCACTAGCGGTAGCACACTTACTTGACTGACTTCGCTTTCTACCTTGGGTCAGTCTTGTTCCTTGTGAGGAGCTTTAATTTTTTTCTTTTTTTCTTTTATCTCGATTTCTTTTGCACCGTATTAACTGTTGTTGGGGGCGGGGCTTAGTTGCCTTTATGTGCTGGACCGCGGATGGGGCCTGCATTTGAAAACACTACACCTCCTGAAATACTGCAGGCAGGTGCTCCGTGCGCACCACTCTGTCCTGAAACTGTTTTTTTGGCACTAGCAGTAGCACGCTTACTTGACTGGCTTCGCTTTCTACCTCAGTTCAGTCTTTTTCCTTTTGAGGAGTTTTAATAGTTTTAATTTCGATTTTATCTTAGTTGCCTTTATGTGCAGGAGTGCAGTGCAGACACACAGTGGACGCACAGTGGGTGCCCAGTTGGCACGCCAAAGGCAAGCCCATCTGCGCCCGTCCGAGTCTGGGTCCGTTCTGTGGCCAGCGCCAGCCACAATGCCAGTCCTACCTCAGGTAAAGCCCATACATCAGATTTCGAAAAAGGTTTTAACCCTAGTTCAAACTGTGATTATTGTTCTACTGACCCGAATTCTTTACAAGGACCGGTGGCCTGTTTCAGGTGTAGAGTGGAGTTTGGGATGGATAGGGAGCCTTCTTTGATTAGACCAGCCAATATCACCTCGTCCTTATGTTTTATACAGGGAGGATTAATTAATGTTCGCTGCCTGAGCAAGCATGCTCAGGAAGTACACGATTTAATAACTGATAACCAGCTGGATGTCCTGTTTATTATGGAAACCTGGCTAAAACCATAGGCTAATCCTGACATAGCGAACGCTCTCCCTCCAGGGCTCCCGATTGTTCAGAAGAATAGAGAGGAATGTCGTGGTGGAGGCATAGCCATTATTTTTCAGGACTCCTGGCAATGCAATCTTTTTTACATTCCTCCACTTAAAGGAATGGAGAATTTAGGCTTCTGCCTTAAAGTGAATCCTTCCTGGTCAATTGCAGGATGCCTGCTTTACCGCCCCTCTGTTCTTGGATCAGCCTTCCTCTTTACTCTATTAAATGCACTTGCCTCTCCTCTAGTCAACTAAATTGCCTTGGGTGATTTTAATTTTCAAATCTACAATACAAACTTTGAAGCTAATAACTTGATTGATGTCCTTAAAACATTAGGCCTCACCAATAAGCTGGGTCACACCTTGGAACGAATGTTTTCAAACCATCTTGAGCTTTATGTTGAAAGCCATATCCCTCAATCCAGGACATATCACAGCCTAATCTTATTCAAACTAGTTGATATTGCCCACAATAAAAAAAAACATCAGAAAGTGAGCAATCTGAAAACTCGTAAGTGGGGAGCTATGAGATCTAGTCCTGACTTAATCTCTAGCCTCACTAACACTGCCCCGATTCTGACTGGGTAATTTAGAGAGGATTTCAAGTCATTTGATAAATGGATCCAAAATTCTGCTTTGGAATTAGTCCCTGCCATGCTTACCAAAAACGTCCACTCAAAAGTCTCAGTGCTGTGATTCTCCCCAGCATTAACTGAGTTTAGCCGCCAGTGTAAATCATTAGAACAGAAATGGTACCTAGCTTACAAGCAGGAGGATCTTGATCTTTTCAGGGCTGCTCAAAAAAGATATCATAGTTTGATAAAGGGAGCAAAAAAAAGTTACTATACCCAAAAATGTTCCTGCATACAAAAGCATTAGCTAGAGATATTCCTCCTTCCCAGACCTTGTGCGATCGTATCTCAAATTGTTTTGAGGATAAGATCTCTGCCATTCAACAAGGCATCAATCTGACTTCGAGCACTGACTTAGCAAATGTTTCATCTGCAAAGGTTAGTAATACCCCTCTAAAAGAGAGGCTGGCCAAATTTCATGAGATCTCTTTAATTCAGTCCTCTAAGATGATTTGCTTATGTAAGTCAGGATCTCCACTCGATCCTTGTCCTCCAGGAATCTTGCATGCAGCCATTGATGTGGTAAATTCCATCGTTAACCACACAATATCTACCTCACCAAACAGAGCAAAAGTCCGCGATGAGTGGAAACTTGGAATTGTTAAACCTTTGTAAAAGAAATCTCTTCTGGACCCTAACACTCTGTCTAATTCAAGGCTCATTTCTCTCCATCCTATGTTGAGTTAAATCCTGGAAAAAATTGTTAACCTTCTTTCTTTCCTTGAGAGTTCCAACATACTGCATCTCTGCCAATCTGGTTTTAGGCCTAAGCATTCATGTGAATCAGCACTTCTTGAGGTCTCTGAATCTATCAAAATGACCTTGGATGCAGGAAATAATGCAGTGCTAATATTGTTAGACTTATTCACTGCATTTGATACCATCTCACATTCCATTTTATTGCAACAGATGTTAAAATCTTTTTTGACTAATAGGATACAATCAGTATCAATTGGACATATTTTTTCTCCAGAAGAAAAAGGTTAGGATGGGTGTGCCTCAGGGTTCTTCTTTAAGACCAGCCCTGTTTAACATTTAAATGCCTCCACTCATATCTTTAACTGCCTCTTATGGAACTGACACTATGTCATATGCCAACGATACTCAGTTGATCTTGTCTCTGGATAAGAACATATAAAAAGTAAAAATGTACCTGCATAACTGCCTAGGTGATATTTTTCAGTGGATGCAAGACAATCATCTTCAATGCAATTCCGAAACATACAGAAATACTCTTGTTTGGGAAGTATGAATGTTTTCCCCCCTCCCAGTGGTTGCCAAGAATGGCTCCTCCTCCTCCTGCCACTGTAGGCGTTGTAAAAAATCTAGGGGTCAAATTTGACACTGATTTTTCTTTCTTGCCGCAAGCCATGGCTGTTGCAGGGATGTGGTTTTGCCTCATAAAAGCTTTGAGAACATTTATCTACTTCTTACCTTTAGCAGCCAGAAAAACAGTGGCGTTTGCCCTTATCTCTTCAGGTTTGAATTATTGTAACAGCCTCCAAGGTGGCAGTACCAAATGCCTCATTCATAAATTGCAGATGGTACAGAACGCAGCAGCTAGACTGGTTCTACAACTTCCCAGTTGGAAGTTGTAGAACCAGTTGAAGTTGATTTTGGTGCTCCCCATACATTCCACTGACTTCCAATCCAGAAAAGGATTATGTTTAAACTACTCCTGCTCGTCTATAAAGCATATAAAAAAAATGGACCCAAATACCTTAGTGATCGGTTCTGCCACTATCTACCTCAGCAGAGCCTAAGACCACCCACAGAGAACTTTTTGAGACCTCCTTCTTTCCGACTAAAGTCTCGTTGTGGAACGTCCTTTGCAGTTTCAGGGTCAAAAGCATGGACTTTTCTTCCTCATAGCTTGTGTTTTGTTGAATCTGAAGTAAATTTTAAAAATAAAATAAAAACGTAATTATTTTCTTTTTAATTCTTTTTATTAGATAAACAAACAGATCCTGCCAGTGCGGCAATCAGCTAACATTCACAATACATTTACATTGCTATTATCTGTCATCAAGTATCTGACTGCATATCTTACAGAACATAACATTAAATCCAATCTCGAGAACGTCACAACACGATACAGTATATATTTCCCGCTTTTGCTTCTTTGCTCTTGTGTCCAGCCAATGATTCAAAGTCCTCTGTATTGAGACCATTTCCCCCACTTTTTATCCCATTTCTTAGGGCAACCTTTGCCCTGTAACACCACCTTCTCGGCGCTGCAACACCAATCTAGGTCGTCTTTCCATTTCCCAACACTCGGTGGATGGTGCGCCCCCCATTCTTTTGCTATATTACGCTTAGCTACTATGCCCGCCGTCATGAGCCATATCTTGGAGTATCTTGGCCATTTTTCCTCCCCTGCTATACAAGTAATGTGCCATTTAGCATCACAAGTAACCTCCTGGTCTATTACCTCTGACATAACCTCTGTCACTTTTCTCCCAAATTGTTGTATCTTTGGGCATGCCCATAATATATGGAAGAATGTACCCACTGCCCCACAGCCCTGTGCACAATGGTCAGTGTCGCTGCGCCCTATCCGGTGTATAAGTACTCTAGAGGTGTATGACCTATGGAGAATGCGTAGCTGTATTAATCGGAATCGTGCCCTAATTGCTACCTCCCTCTGGCTCTGTATCGCTTCCACCCAATCTTCATCATCTAGTGTCACTAGGTCATTTGTCCAGGATTCCCTAAGTGCCATAAAGGGGTCAAGGGAATTGTTCATTATTTTTGTGGACACTAGTGAGACAGCTTTATCCAACATGGCATTCTATCCTCAAGTGGGATATATTCTGCCAGTTATTCCCCATCCAGGACATGTCTCTGTACGGCATGTTTAAGTTGTACGTATCGGAGGAACTCCTTGTCGGACATTTGGTATTCCACTTTTAGATCCGCAAAGCTCATCATTTTTTGCCCCCTCCATACGTCTCCCAGATATTCAATCCCGATGGTCTGCCATTTCCGAAATCCCTTCAGTTGGCCCACTTTCCGCAAGAGGTCAGAGTCTCAGAGCGGGGTTCGCTCAGTCAATTTGTCTTTCCAACCCAGGAATAGGCTGGCTTCCCTCCATATTTGTATTGTCACCTCTGTGTGTGTGGGTAATATGTCTCTTGCACGTCAATGGTATAGCACTGCTAAATATCCTCCCTCTCCCACGTGGTAGTGATCAGCTCGGTAAGCGGGCTCCTCTCTCCCAGCAAACACCCATTCGTTGATGGTTAGGAATTGTGCAGCCCAGTAGTATTTTTTGATATCTGGGATTCCTAGCCTTCCCTCGTACACACTACGCTGCAGTTTATGTAGGGCAACTCTGGCCTGCCCTCCATCCCATAGGAGGAAAACATAGTTATTTTCAGCCTCAAACTCTTTGTGCCCTTCACTAATTTAGGGACACCTGCATACCTTTCTGGATCTGTAGCAGTTTTCTAGCAAAGCACCAGGATGTTCCTTGGAGTGACAGCTGTACTTTATAAATACTTTTCATTCATTCATTCAAGTACTCTGCCATACCAACGGTTTGATGCCCATTCACCAAACTCAAAATCAGACCCTCAGTCTATAGCCTTGTCCAGACGTGCACTGACAGGCACAGGTGAGAGGGACTGATGGTTTGATGGGAACAGTGTTCAACTACTCGCAAGTCCTACAAGGTACTTCTAAAGAGGTAACCCAGTTTTAATGAGTGTTATCTTATTCCACCTTCAGAGGCAGTATCCTGAATGAAAAGTAGCTCAGAGATAATACATGCATGCAGAAAGTCTAACAAGAACCAAACAACATTTCATCAATTGCAAAAATTGTAAAATGGACCCACAAAGTTTAAGTAAGATATGAACATATCACAAGAGAAATGTAAACGTTGAAAATTAATTCAGGTGCTCAAGAATTTTGAACTCACTCCACATAGTTCAGGGATATGCAAAATGTGTTTCTTTTGTACTGCAGCATGTGCTGCAGCCCGCAGCACACACCGCAATACAAAATATACACATTGTGACCGTCTTGAAGGCAGTCACATTCTGCTACAGATGGCGGGACTGCCGACAGCTAGTTGGGCGGTCCCGTTCCTGACAGGATGGCGGTCAGATGAAAGTCCGACCACCACCGTAATGAGGCCCCTATTCTTTTCCTTGTCCATCAAAGCAGGGGCTTTACCTGTGCATTCTGCGATTTCCAATTTAGGTCTTATGCATTCACCAGAAATAGTATGTCCCAGGTAAGCCACAGAACAAACTCTGAATTTACATTTTTTTTTTCCTTTAATGTAAGACTTCTTTCGTTGAGGCTCTTCAACACTAACCTTAAAATTCTGGCATGGTCTTCCATATATTTTTCAAAGACTGAAATGTTGTCTTGAAAAAGCAAGACTTGTGGCAGATCTTTTAGCACCATCATCATCATCCTTAGAAAACATGTGTCAGCAGTGGCCAATCCAAAGTCAGTCATATGAATCTATAGACCCTCAAAGGAGTGACAAATGATTTAAAATGTCTGAGAGCTGAATGTAGAAGTACTTGGAGATATGCAGCAGATAACGCCATCACACTAAATATTTCAGTATCACTCAATATTACCAATATTTGTCAGAGGTTGTCAATCTACCCATATACACAGCTTCAAATCATACAGATCAACACACATTTAATACTTTTCCAACCATCCTTCACTGCTATAACCACTGACACCAACCACTCAGACTTCAGTTTCTTCATACCCAAATCCAGCAACCTCTGCTATTCTTCTGTAGCATACGATTAGGAACTTTCCTTACCTCATGAACACTTGCTTTAGCACTATCATTCAAAATTACTCTGTATTCAAAATCTTAAAAAAGACCAACATTTACTTTGAAGACACACTGGGAAGTTCTGGCTAGAACTTCATACATTCACTAGCATTTACCAGCATCACCTGTTCTGGCGCATAAGGATTGAGCATGATACTCAGATCTCTTTGATTGTCCCACCCCAAAAGGTTACCACCACGTTTTGTCACATAATCTTTCCTACAGTTCCTCTATTATGGAACTGTACTTTCATTACAGCATACCAAATAACGTCAATTCTTGCATCAACATAACTTATTGGTTTAAAAATAGGTGGCAGCAGTTTAATGAATTCTTCTCCACAAACCTTTTTCTAATTCTTGTCCCCTATCTTAGTGAAAGGCAACCTGGAATCAGCTGGTTCTGTGAGTTTGTTTTCCATCCAGTAAAGTTTAATTCTCCAGTATATGTATAAATCCTGTGCCCACCATGTCTAAGTTACTTTTTACCTTTAACACCACACTTTTAATTCCTGCAGTCATCTCTTCCACAATCTGACTCTTTCGCTTTTGCATACCCTAACGTAGTGTCCTTTCTTTCCACATTTCCTGCAGTGGGCATGTCTCACATAACAACTCGGGCTACTTGCCATTTGATTTAGACTATGTAAGAAAATGGGTAATTCCTTGAGGTAGAGTGGAAGCCCCACTTACGCAACAACCCAATCCTTGTCAGTGTGAATCACAAAAGTCAGTAAATTAACTTGTGCTTAACTCTCTGGTAGCTTGGCACAAAGTAGTCAGGCTTAAATTAGAGGCAATGTGTAAGGTATTTATGCAGCGCACAAACATCATTAAATTGAAAACACAACACAAGAAAAATCCCAAAACAATGTAGAAATATATTGTACGTAATAATATATATAATGATACCGGAATGACACAAATCCAGTTCGTAGCACAGAAGATATTTAAGTTTAAAGTTTTGAGTAAAAATAGCACCAAAAGCACAAGGTGCCAACTGTGGGGATCTGGTGACCCCAGACCGTGACAAAGTGACAAGTTCAGGCTGACCATGAAGGGGCACAGGCTGGATAGTGGGACCAGGTTAATCCCGCATAGTTTGGCATCAGTTCCAATCAGGAGCTGCATGGTGATGCAATGCAAAGCCCTGTGCTGAGTTGTGTCACCCTGCGTCAGTTCCGATGAGGAACTGGGAGGGCTGCGATGCAAGGTCCTGTGTTGAGTTGTGTTGCACTGCATTGGTTTCAATGAGGAGCTATGAGGGATGTAATGCAAAGACCTGCGTTAAGTTTTGTTGTGTTGAATCGGTTCCGATGTTGCTATGGAGCTGCGAGGAATGTGATGCCAGGCCCTGCTTCGAGTTGTGCTGCATCAGATTTGGATGAAACCCACAGTTAGGCAGGAAAGAGTACACTCTGATGCCAGCCAAGGATCCAAGACCCATGGAGGAGGTACTTCTTGGGGATCAAGGATTCATCCCAGCCAAGGCCAGCAGCAGGGCTCAGGCAGGTCCTTTAACAAGTCCAGACAGTTCTGATGCAAGAGGTCAGCTGGGCAGTTGCAGGGAGCCCTCTGAAGTTTGTTGTGTCTGGGGTGCGTGGAACCAATGGAGTTTCACTCTGCGTAATTCTGCGGAGTTACATAAAAATTGCGAGATTCCGCAGAGTTCCGCAAGCAGGTGAAATAGGCATGTTGCTCTGTTTTTTTTTGCAACGGGAGCTTGTTCCACACTGCAATATCAGTGCTAACTGCACCACACAGCACACCAGAGGATACGGCTTCTTTGCTGCACGCAAGCGGCAGCTTTCTCACCATGAATGGTCACAACTGCCTGCGACCACCCACATTGAGAAAATCTCACCAGGTGCTGTTCTAGTGCCCAAAAATTGCGATAGGGGATGCCAATTCTCGCTAACTTAATGTTCACGAGCTGAGCATGACAAAAAGCTCTGCAGCGCAGGGGTTTGTGGAGTTTTGCCAGAACTCTGTGATACAAGTGTAAATGCAGAGTGGGCATGTTCGAAATGGGGGTTCTGGTTGGGTAGGGTATGCACCTAAGCCAGGCAGAATCAACCACTCTAGTCAGGATACGGGAGTTACAAACCCAAGATAACGCCTGCTCACCCCCTTAGTATCTTGGCAGAGCAGTCAGGCTTATCCCAGAGGCAATGTGTAAAGCGTTTACGCAACACACACACAAACACACCAGTGACACAATAGGCATACCACAAAAAGAGACTCCACACAAGGTCATATAACAATGTTCTATGTATTATAAAACACATAGACCACAGTCACATGAATGACTTTGCGAACTAGGCAATAGTCATAACATCACATGTATCATAATTCCCTTTGTGCCATATGTACAGCACATTAAACCACAAATCACATAAACCAACATTCACCTTGCCATTAGGCAATGGTCATGATAATACATAGCTCCTAGATCACTTTGCAAATTAGGCCTTTGCCATAACAACACCAGTAGTGAACTAGAGTAAGCACTTATAAGGTGCACACGTTATTCCAACATTAAAAAAAACAACTATTACTGGGATTTATCATGCAGCTCCTGCACATAACATTTAGGGCATGAAATGCTGCCAATTATGCACATGTACATGAAAATTACTTTGTAGGCTAGGCCAAATACATTAGATCACCATAATTTCATTATGGGGAAAAATAGACCCAAACACCTGAGATCACCATAATTTCATCACTGATTACCCACTGGGCATTGCTTTACTCCACCTTCACAGAGCGGGGGCCTCCGTCGAGGTCTTTCTCATTATCCATTATGCCCAAGAGAACAAAGCAATGCCCCCAAAAGTGAGTGGCCGCTGCCCACAACACGTGGCACAGCCACTGAGGAAAATGGGTAGGGGCCCGGCTACTCTGCTTGGGCCAATGGCGCCAGCCGTGCCCCCGTGATGCCTAACCAAGAACAACAATGCCCCCCCCCAGGTTGAAGTCAGGTCGTGTGGGGCAGACACACCCTGTCACCATCGGTGGGAGACCTCGCTGGGTCTCCTGCAAGCAGAAACCCCACTTGCGTGCCCCCAGTCCGCAGGGGAACAGCCCCCCTCTCACACAGTCTCCTCTGTGAGACTCACCTCCTCCCCTGGGGTGAAGCAATGCGAGGCAACAGCGAAGTACCTCTGCTTCTTCTTCGCAGGTGTGCCGTCAGCAGGTTGGAGCCTGCGTGGCTTTGGTTGCCAGGCAATGCTGAGAGTTCCAACAAGTGCTTGCTCAGCTGAGCAGCAGCACATTCAGAAATGGCCTTCTTTCCCCCGGAGCCTCACGCTAAGGCCCGGCACGGTGTCTGGCTCGGGGCCCTGCTTCCAGTTGCCTTGCGGACTCTGCCCTCCTTCTTTGCATTCTTTCCTGAGGCTACACCATACTCCCTTTGCTGCTCCGCTGCCTCCGGAAGAACTCCACAGAGCGTCAGTGCCTGCTGCCAGGTCTTCTTCATGGTAGTAGCGATCCTTTGCAGCCCGGGGCTACGTAGCACCGCCCCGGCTGTAGTGAACTGTGGGAATATGCACAGGCCACCAGGGAGTGGGAGAGCGCTTCTTCTGCCTCAGCACCCCTCTCCTGTCACTCAGTAACCACAAGGCAAGGGTGGCGCTGCACACACTGTAGTACACAGTAAAGTGCTACTCATGCGCTTGTACTTGAGAATTTTGCAGGTGCAGAACACAGCTCTCCCTGGGCGCTGGACTGTGAAACAAAAGCACTCTACACGCGCTTATTTCATTTTGCAAAGATAAAGGTACAAGGACAGTCCAGTCCTTTCTCTGCTCCAGGCAGGAGCAACCAGTGCAGGCCGCCCTACCTAACACAAGTTAGAGGCAGAGCTTCTTGCACAACTTCTCCAGCTCTCCTCCCTGACAGGTCATGCTTTTTAGATATAGCATGGATCTTTCTCCTGAAGTCTTTTGTATCCCTGAGACTTCCCACAGGAGGCCAGCACACACAAGCCCTTGGAGATTCTTCATAAGCAGGATACCACAGCAGGACAAAAAGAGTCAGTCCTTTTCCTCCACCATAGACAGAAGCAGCAACTGCAGGCCAACACACCCCTCACTCAGAAAAGGCAGCACTCCTCACACAGTCCTTCCACTCTTCTTCTTGGCAGGGTTTTCTTGTTCCTTGAAGCAATCTAAAGTCCTGGGGTTTTAGGTCCAATAATTATACCCCAAATTGTCATTGTTCTCTTTGTGGCAAGGGTCTCTGAACCAAATCCAAACCAGTCCTGTCCTCTCTGATGCAGCATGACCACAGGGGGCGGAGACAGCGTTCTGAAAAAGGAGACACTGCCTATTCCGGTGCAAGCGAAACCCCTCCCTCCACTCTAAATGCAGACCAAGTCTATTCAGCCCAGGGATGAGTCACCAAGGCAAGGCAGGACACACCTCACCCCTCAAGTGACTGTCTAGAGTTAATGCACATCTCATCTTCTGTCACTCAAACACCAGACGCTGAATACACAAACAGCCATAGGCACACAGAATTGTAAAGTCAGAAAATGCTCACTTCTTAAAAGTGGCATTTTCAAACACAGAATTTAAAAGCCACCTTTACCAAAAGGTGCATTAATAAATTCTGAGTTCAGAGAGCCTAAACTCCATTTTTCCTATCTTGTCACCATGGAAAGCTACACATGTAAAATGTTACAGCGCAGCCCCAATGATAAGCCTATGGGACAGACAGCCTTTCAATAGTGAAAAAAAGAAAATACATAGTATTTCACTATCAGGACATGTCACACACACCAGCACATGTCCTACCTTTTACATGCACTGCACCCTGCCCATGGGGGTACCTTAGGCCTACCTTAGGGGTGCCTTATATGTAAGGAAAGGGAAGGTTTGGGCCTGGCAAGTGAGTGCACTTGCCAGGGCAACATGGCAGTTAACAACTGTGCATGCAGACTCTACTGTGGTAGGTCTGAGACACATTTACAGGGCTACTCATGTGGGGGGGCACAACCAGTGCTGCAAGCACAATTGTAAAAGAAACAATTGATGGACGGAATGCTGGACAATGCAAACATTCACCCCCAGTCACAAGGATCTGGGTTAAATCCATCATTCTTTTGCTCACCACACCACCCCAGTTTGGACCCAGCCATATGCAAATCAGTCTTGACCCTGTTCCTTGTGGGAACAGTCCAGCCCGAACTGCCAAACCAGGTCCTCCCTGGACCGGAAACAAGCATCCTCGGACCGGTTTCAGGGCATCACCCTTCTTCAGCCAGGCTAGCTTGAATCCAGTGGTGTAGTGAGCACGGGGCCCACGTCTGGGCATACCCTTCCCACTTAGGGCGACAAATGCAAAAGAAACAATTGATGGACGGATTGCTGCACGATGCAAACATTCACCCTCAGTCACAAGGATCTGGGTTAAATCCATCATTCTTTTGCTCACCACACCACCCCAGTTTGGACCCAGCCATATGCAAATCAGTCTTGACCCTGTTCCTTGTGGGAACAGTCCAGCCCGAACTGCCAAGCCAGGTCCTCCCTGGACCGGAAACAAGCATCCTGGGACCGGTTTCAGGGCATCACCCTTTTTCAGCCAGGCTAGCTTGAATCCAGTTGTGTAGTGAGCACGGGACCCACGTCTGGACATACCCTTCCCACTTAGGGCGACAAATGCAAAAGAAACAATTGATGGACGGAATGCTGGACAATGCAAACATTCACCCTCAGTCACTAGGATCTGGGTTAAATCCATCATTCTTTTGCTCACCACACCACCCCAGTTTGGACCCAGCAATATGCAAATCAGTCTTGACCCTGTCCCTTGTGGGAACAGTCCAGCCCGAACTGCCAAGCCAGGTCCTCCCTGGACCGGAAACAAGCATCCTGGGACCGGTTTCAGGGCATCACCCTTCTTCAGCCAGGCTAGCTTGAATCCAGTGGTGTAGTGAGCACGGGACCCACGTCTGGGCATACCCTTCCCACTTAGGGCGACAAATGCAAAAGAAACAATTGATGGACGGAATGCTGGACAATGCAAACATTCACCCCCAGTCACAAGGATCTGTTTAAATCCATCATTCTTTTGCTCACCACACCACCCCAGTTTGGACCCAGCCATATGCAAATCAGTCTTGACCCAGTTCCTTGTGGGAACAGTCCAGCCCGAACTGCCAAGCCAGGTCCTCCCTGGACCGGAAACAAGCATTCTGGGACCGGTTTCAGGGCATCACCCTTCTTCAGCCAGGCTAGCTTGAATCCAGTGGTGTAGTGAGCACGGGACCCACCTCACCCCTCTAGTGACTGTCTAGAGTTAATGCACATCTCATCTTCTGTCACTCAAACACCAGACGCTGAATACACAAACAGCCATAGGCACACAGATTGGTAAAGTCAGAAAATGCTCACTTCTTAAAAGTGGCATTTTCAAACACAGAATTTAAAAGCCACCTTTACCAAAAGGTGCATTAATAAATTCTGAGTTCAGAGAGCCTAAACTCCATTTTTCTATCTTGTCACCATGGAAAGCTACACATGTAAAATGTTACAGCGCTGCCCCAATGATAAGCCTATGGGACAGGCAGCCTTTCAATAGTGAAAAAAAGAAAATACATAGTATTTCACTATCAGGACATGGCACACACACCAGCACATGTCCTACCTTTTACATGCACTGCACCCTGCCCATGGGGGTACCTTAGGCCTACCTTAGGGGTGCCTTATATGTAAGGAAAGGGAAGGTTTGGGCCTGGCAAGTGAGTGCACTTGCCAGGGCAACATGGCAGTTTAGAACTGCGCATGCAGACACTACTGTGGTAGGTCTGAGACACATTTACAGGGCTACTCATGTGGGGGGCACAACCAGTGCTGTAAGCACAATTGTAGCATTTGATTTACAGGCCCTGTCACACACCGTACCCTTTACTAGGGACTTACCAGTAAATCAAATATGCTAATCATGGATAACCAATCATTGTCACAATTTATACAGCGAGCATATGAACTTTAGCACTGATCAGCAGCAGTAAAGTGCCCATAATCCTATAGCCATCAAAATACAGGGTCAGAAAAATAGGAGGAAAAAGCAAAACGTTTGGGCATGACCTACAGAAAGGACCAATTCCAACAGAGCAAAGCTCCAAAAACTCCGCTGGTGGAGCGGATTTTATCACCCAACCCTGGTTGTGTCCCTGTAGCTCACACAGGATTTCAGCCACCTGATCATAAGAGTCATTCTGGTTAGCCTGGGATGTAGGCAAGCAGGTACATGGCGTCTTCCCAGCCAGCAAGGTAGTCCTTCAAGCAGCAGGGCAGTACTCTAGCAGCAGGGCAGTACTCTAGCAGCAGGGCATTTCTTCTTCTGTAACTGCCAAAAGTCCAGGGGCCATATTATCAAGAAAGGCGCAAACATTATCGCCGCTTTAGCGGCAGGAAACTGCTGCTAAAGCGGCGATAAGGGGCTTGATAATATGCCCTAGAGAATTCCAATAGAAGCCCAGGTTTGGTGTCCTTGACACCAGAACCTGGGCTTCTATTGGAATTCTCTAGGGCATATTATCAAGCCCCTTATCTCCGCTTTAGCGGCAGGTTCCTGCCGCTAAAGCGGCAATAATGATTGCGCCTTTCTTGATAATATGGCCCCAGGAGTGTTCTGAAGAGTACCTCTGGAGATCCAGTGAGAGTACCAAACTAGCATGTATGAGCAAGAGTCTTGAGGCATACAATATAACTTCCAACTTTCTCCTCTCTTCCTTGTGTTCTAATAAAAACTTGTGATGTTCTAACACAACATTTGTCTTAGAACCAATCATGTGGCTCCCCTTCTCCTCCAGCAAATGGTATCTCATCAATACTGTTATAAATATTCTAGCCCTCTACTCCTTTGTAGCATTTCCAAAGCTTCCTCAGTTTCTATTTACTTGAACTCTGACACCAGTATTGGAGCAATATACTATATGCTGAGTGCTTTCAAAACTGAATCCTGTGTACCAGGACAACATATTTCTGTTTCTTTGTATTTTGCTTTTTGAGGCAACACACATCAATATATATATTGGTGTAGATTAAAGTGACCTGACTGGAGCTGCTACTCGAAGTCAAGCTTTATTACTGTAATTCAACATAACAATCCATTAATATCACTGCACTGATATTTGCACAGAGTTTAGAGTGTGCCATTGAACTCAATAGTTCACGGCTGCACATGATGTCTGCCACACCGTGTGAGCCAGGAATAATGTCATTAGCCTTTAAGACAACAGCTTCATCACAATCCATAAAAGGTCCATAGAAATGCACTAACTGGTTTGTTTGCTTTGTACTATCCTGTGGGGAGGGCACAGGAATAAGGTGAGAATAGGTAAGCTGAGGGGAAAAGTGATAAGTTGGGAGAGAGGAGAAAGATTGAAGTGAGAGTGTACAGACTCATACTGGGCAGGTTGGAGGAACAGAGTAGAACTATTTGACATGGGATAGCAACAAGCAAGGGACAGACATGGAGAAGAACAGACAGACAAAAGAAGAGTAGATAGACATTGGCTGAGTGGACAGATTGAGGGCAGAGTAGGCAGACTGAGGGAGACTAGATAGGCCGAGGGGGAGAGCAGACAAGCTAATGGTGAGTGAGCAAGCTTAGAGGAGAAATAGCAGGCAGACTGGTTGAATAGAAGTGAGGCTGGGGGAAAGCAGTTACACGGAGGTATTGCAGGCAGACTGGCTTGAGATTTGGCATATTGAGCAGAGAAGCAGCAGGTTGGAGTTTAGAGTTGACAGACTAGGAAAGAGAGTGGGCAGTCTGTGGAGAAAGTGGAAAGACTGGATTAGGGGTTAGGCAGGAGGCAGGGAGGGGAGAGTGTATATATTGGGGAGAGCTGGAAGACTAGGGAGAAGAGTAGACAGGCTGTGGGGCAGAGGGGCCAAACTGAGAGGAAGTACAGCCAGACTTAGAGGACAGTGGACAAGCTAGAAGGTGAGAAAGTAGGCTCAGACGAGAGCAAAGATTGTGGGGGAGATCAAACAGATGAGGAAAAGCAGACATGGATGGGCACAGTAGTCAAGCAGATAGAAGAGGTGGCCAACTAGGGGGAGTGAACAAACTGGGGCAGAGAAACTAGGGAAGAGCAGGCACATTGAGGGGAGAGTTAACAGGTTGAGAGTGAGAGCCGTTAGAATGGGGGATCAGATTTGACACTATGCAGGCAAACATATCCCATGTGACTGCAAAAGAGAACACATGCCAGCACAGGACATTCAAGGCAGTGACAATACAAAAGGAAGGGAATTCAATTTGAGAAAAATATTACTGTGACAAAACTGGGAGGGGGGGTGCGCTTTAACTACCTGAAAATAGGAGTCACTACGGAATGGATAGGGAATTAATGTCACGAAACAGCCAAGGGGTCAAGTGTCACATGGACAGTTAGTACTGCAATTCATGGATTTTAGTTTGCACATGCAGATGAATGCTTTAAGATGGCTGTTTCAATAGGTTTATACTTTGATCATCCAGTCGCAGCTGCTGGCAATATGAAGTGGTGGGGCGGCAGGTCAGCGGGGGGCCCCGGGGGTGAATTAAAATAATAAAATAAAACTTACCTGATGCTGCGGCCGCCTCACGCTCCGATGCTCCTCCATTCTCCAGCTGCTCCTGACAGTCCCTGGGACAAACTCCATATCCAATCCAGACGCTGCTCTCATACTATGAGAGCGGTGCCAGGAATGGCCTGAGTGGGCTGATTTGATGCTCCACTCAGGCACAGGGAGTCTGTGCCATTTCTCCACCCGGCTGTAGAATACAGCTAGGTTCGAGAAACCTAAGTGTGGATGCATGTTTAAATGGCCAAAGACGCCCAGCCAAACAGAAATGCCCACTTAGAAGTGCACATAGCGCTCCATTCCTCCTCCCTTCCTACACACGCTGGCTCAGCCAGCAGCTGAAAAATAAAACCATAATATAATATTGTTTTATTTTTCAGCTGCTGTCTCTGAGCCAGTGAGGCGACGCTCCTCTGCCATTGCGGAGGAGCAGCCGCTGTGCATATCTCTTTGCAAAGACTACTTTCCCCTTCTGTTTTGTGGAATCACAAAGTCAGAGGGGATACTCTACACTACTACCAGTGTATCTTCACTAAACCCCTCACCTAGGACCTCTGACACCCATCGGATTATGACTGGCTGGTGTACACCAGTGCTTAATGCAAGTAGCTATCTAAAGAGTATTTGGCATAAGAAGCATAACTAAGAGCAGTAGCTTCTGTGACTAAGGGCATGTATTGATATAGTTAGCCTCAAGTCACTTCTCTTCATCTTCAGTCCTGGCCTCCTGGTCCATCATGTTCCATTCCACCTGGCCATAGTCCAGGTAATACTTATCCTTCCGTTATCCTGGCCCTCCTCATGATCTAAGTTCTCTTGGTGGAACTTTTCACCTTGGTAATTCACCCCCACCCCGTCCTCTTTGTCCCATTGATCTTGGTCATTCACTTCTTACTACTCTTGTTCTTCCTGGTCTCAGTCTTACTATGACTTTCTCTGTCTTATGTCTTTCTCTGCCTCTTTTTATCTTACTTTCTTTCCCTGTTTCTTCTTCTCTGTCTCTCTCCCCATCTCTCCAGTCACTCTTTGTCTTGCTGTGTATTTACACCTCCTCCTTTTTCTCTTTCTTTTTTGTCCCCTGTTTGTCTCTGACCACATCTCCCTGTTCCTCACTGTCTTTTGTTGTAAATGGATGATACACAGGCCGGGTGTATGAACAGGATATCTTTATTGTAGCTTGGTTCCAGGATAGTTGAGTAGAAGGATATAGGAAGATGTAAGCATCTTTCTCTCTGTGTTTTTCTCTGAATCGTTCCACCTCTATTTATCCCGACTTCCTCCTATGCTTTTTTCTGTCTCCTCCTGTCTTTCTTTGCTCCCTTCCTTCTTTCCCTGTCTTTCTCTGCTTTTCCCTACCTTGTCCTAATTTTTCTGCCATTTTTATCTCTCACTTTCTTTCCCTGTCTTTCCGTTCATTTTTATGTCTCGCCTTTACTGTCTCTAACGCTCTCTCTCTCTCTCTCTCTCTCTCTCTGGTGTTCTCTGTCTCACCTCTTACTCTCCCGGCTTCCTAGTCTATTTCTGTCCTTTGCTTTCACTGTCTTTCTCGAGATATATTGTTCAAAGTCTGTTCCAGCATCTGGGGGAACAGACGTGACCTGTGGCCACAACGTGTCCAAGCATCACCTTGGAGAGACATGCTTTGTGGCTCTATCTGCCCCAGCATTTGCAGAGACAGTAGTCTCCGTTTAAAATATATATGTTCTCCTGTTAGATTTCCATGGTACTTGTACATGTGCTAACCTTTTATAAGAAAATACCGTTTTTGATACCTTTTAATGGTTTGACAGTTTGCTGAAAGGCAGGCATGCGCTCTCTAACAAATAATACCTTTTTGTATTCCAGAACCGTAAGTTTGAGGTTACTTTTTAAACACCAGTAAATATGGTACATTTACAATATTATCTGAACACCTGCGTAAAGAAAAGAGATGTAACCTGTCAACTGTGTGTTTCATAGTTAGATATCCGCAATATCGTTTGAACAAAACTTGGATTTTCAGTAAGATGGCGCTTTATTGCACATCCTTTGAGAAACCAATACTTATTCAAGCGGTGTCGCAATGTCATCCCCTGTGTTTCAGGCAGCGCTCCGTTGCAGGCAGTAGTGCAGAGGTTTATTGATTAGCAGCCACCAAGTCTCTGTTGGGGACAAAAATATTGATTCTAAGGGCATTGCTTTAATAGGAAGGAAGTATACATTTTCTGATGGAAACCATTTGAGACAAAACACACATTCTGATAAATGTTTTAAGAACAGATTTTTTTTTTACAGATTTACCATCGATGACATAGAGTTGACAATTCTGACCCTGAGAAAGTAACATACTGAGTAATTTTCAGTCATTCACTTCTACTGTGGTAGAAAAACATAGCACTTCACTCATATATTTTACAACATTTTTCTCCGTTTATAACTTGCCAATTTGTAAGCCCCTATCTATGCTAGGCATTATCAATTGTTTACATATTTTAAAAGGACAGAGTTGGAAAGAGATTATATAAAAAAAAGCGAAATATTTTCAGACATGAAATAGCTTTTGTTAAGAATACATATCACACGTAGTCAGACACAAAAAATATTTGGATGGACGTGGTCCAAGAATATATAGCAGCATCTTTCATTAAACTAATTGTTCAAATCCCCAGATTCTATACTTACAATTACAATTACTTTGTGAACGAACCCCAGCTCCTGTTCCCGAATTTGCTTGACTACAAATGTTATATACTTTACTAAGACAAGATGTTTCAATACTAAAAATATTTTGCATTGTTTTAAAATCAAATGCATGCTAGAATATTGAGAGCAAAATTATAGATGTGCAGAAATACTCCACATCTATGTGACTCGAAGATCTATATATAATCAAGGTACATGTTTGCCCATTAAATTATAGTAAATCTATTCTTATTTATATACATATTTACCGTTAAATGTTGTGGTAGCCAATAATCCGGTCACAATATTTTCGCACGTCTTGTTTTTTTTAAATATTGTAGTACGAAAACACCCTGGGCTTCTCAAGGATAGTAAAGAGTTAAGCACATGCCAATACAGCACAATATTATGAATCACATGCAGGAATAGCAATTTTACGAGTGCAGCAAACTTTTGTAATTCATTGAAGAGAGATTTCCTCTCATAAAATGATTTAATTCCACAATGTTTTAGTGTGAGTGTATGACCCCCGAGAGCTCGGGGTGTTTCTGAATAGAAATATCTTAGATGTTTATGAACCAGTAGTGTAGCTAGCTGTAGTGCCGCCCGTGGCCATCACTATGTTTGCCGCATGAAGAACGGGGGAGTGCTGGTGTGTCCCGCGACGGCCACCCTGCACGGCCGCAGGTAAGAGCGGGGGGGGGGGATGCCGCTGCCCCCAAAACTCGTGCTCCCCGGTGCGGAACACCCCTCCGCCCCCTCTTGCTATGCCACTGCTATGAACATCCACATATTAACATGTGTGTGGGTATTCACAAACCATTTTTTGATCACTTCTCACCCTTGCTATCCTGTCCAAAAATGGCAAAATGTACAACAGAAAAGATTTACACCTGCAAGAATTCCAGGCATATTCATATGAACAACAATTTAAACCTCGTAATCCATTGCCCAATAATAGTGCCCAATGAAGAGCAGGTTGCCCGCCCCTGTATTAAGTATAGGTAAATGAAATGGAATTTCTATTGAAATGTGCCAATTCCACTTCAAAACTAGGCTGAAATCAGCCATTAAGTGCACTTTCCCTTTCAATACATAGATTTAATAGTTGAAAATTAGATGATCATTGAAAACAAAGTCTGTTTATCTAGCTAGCATGGAGTGATAACTTGCAAAGGTAATCTAAGGTGTGGTGAAGGAAAATGCATGCTAACAAAAGAAGCTTTGAAATGGGGATTATTACTGGAGACTCATTAATATGATTTGCCTCTGTATATGTGACCAATAGGAACAATGGTGTGGGAAGTTGGTTTATTAATAGGTGTAAGTAGGTACCTACCACTAGTAATAAGGCCACAATCACAATAGGAGGCCCAGTCAAGGTCTCAATAAATTGCTCAACCCTTGGTAGTTGGCTGCGAGCAGGAAGGCTTACCTTAGGAGACAGGTGTGTAAAGCAGTTGAAAACACCAATACATTAAAAACGTAAGACATAACACACATTAAAAACCCAACACCAATTTACAAAAATAGGAAATATTTGTATGATTAACATAAACTAAAACAACAAAAATCCAGTGTATAGAACCTGAGATATGAATTTTTAAAGAATAAACACCTTCTAGTGCCTAAAAGCCAAAAGCACCATTTTGGAACTTCTTGTCGCGCTTGACTGTTGGTACAATGTCAAAGTTTCAGGCTGACCATGATGGCGCGCGGATTGGATACAATAAGCAGTAGGATCTGGCCAAGTTTTTACCTTCTGACTTAGTCACTTTTTTTGGAGCTTTTTCTAATGATGTTGAGCGTAGCTCCTTTTCAGGCTGGCTTTGGGTTCGACAATGGCGGCTTGGTCCAGCGGAAATCCTCGATGAACTCCTGGAAATCTCAGCCATGATGAAAAGCTCCAGAGCTTCAGTGACAAGAACCTGGATTTACGGCCATGTCGCGGTTCAAAATCGCCAGCCGGACTCTCGATGACGGGTTGGTCAACTTATGGAGCTTTTTGGTCAAAATGCTCCAAATGATCTCAGACGTCTGAAGATGCCTCCAGATGGTCCTTTTTGGTGTTCCAAAGTGTCCACAACACCAATTCAAGGTTGAAAACCTCTGAGTTGTTCCTTGGGATGGTGGGACTACAGTTCCCACAATGCACCTGGCCAAATCCTTTAAAGTCCAGCTGAAGGTGGGCAGCTGGTTTCTTCTTGCTTGAGACAATGCAGGTGGAGCTCTATTAACCTGTTGCTTTTCGGAAGTCCACTCCTTAAGTTTCAGAGCAAGGCAAAGTCTTTCTTTTGCTGTAGCTCCAAAGTGTGCAGCAGGTGCAGTCGTTCAGAGTGCAGTCATCTTTGGCCAAGCCAGGGTTCCAGCAGGGTAGTACTTTGTTTTCTTGTATCTTCAGGCAGGGATCTGAATTGTTGGGGTAGCTCACCCTTATTTATCCATGCTTCTGGGGTGACAAGCAGGGGGGCACACCTAACCAATGGGGTTGGGTGCCACCTTCAGGTATGACAACTTCCTCCAAAGTGTGGGATATTCTTGTCCCAGAAAGCACTGTTCTTTAAAATCCAAAATGGAGAAACCCTCTCCTGGACATAAGGTCTGGCTCACCCAACCTAGCGGTGTAGCTAACTTCCCTAACACTCCCCTTCCAGCCCCTCTGCTAATTCAATTACTGGATCCCATCTGGCTAGGGGGTGCAGAAAGTGGGGGTGGACCTGTGTCCTGTCATAAGTGTGTCTTGATATAACAGTTTGTCTACCCAGTCCCCTTCCTGCTTTTTGCTCTTCCAATGCAGATCTCCTCCCTCCAGATGTCACTTTGATTCCCTTCAGGCCACTTCACACTTCATTAGATCAGCTTGGCTCAGCCTGTCAAAGGCTGGCCAGTCAGGAGAGGCCACTCTAGAGCTGGATTGAGGCACATCAGAAAAGCAAGTTCTATAACTTCTTTTCTTCAGAGTTATAATAAATCCAACCTTGGCAAGTTGTGGGATTTATTCTAACTCTTATTTAGACATTCTGAAGAATCATTTTAGCTCACTCCTGTCAATAGTTAGACTTTATTAATTTTAATAAAGCCTTCCCATGTTAGCCTATTTAGCTAACGTATTACAATGGGGAAAAACTAAATTGGCAATTTTCCCCTCATCAGGGCATATAAAAAACATATATTATAATGCCCCTGCTTACAGTTACAAGGCACCCTACCCCTGGGGTACCTAGGTGTGACCTTAAGGGTGACTTATATGTAAGAATAAGGAAGTTTAAGACATTGGAATCATCTTTTATTCCAAAGTCAAATTTGCATATAATTTTAATTTAAAAGCAGGGCTGCATTTAAAATGACAGCAGGCAGCACAGCAGTGCACACTTAAGTGCATTAAATCTACTGGGCCTCTAAACCTACATGCCCTACCATATACTAGGGGCTTACAGGTAAGTTGTCATACCAATTGTAATTACACCTAATTACCACATACCCAGAGCACTGGCCCCAGGTCTGGTTAGCAGAGCCCAGGACACAATCAGAGTCAGTAACCACCAGTATGAGTTAAAAAAATGTGGGTGATCAGGGCAAAAATGATGACCTTTTTTTTTTTAATAACAAATTTTATTCAGTTTTGTATTTGGTACAACAGCGGCCCGGAGGCCTACACATCGATAAGTTTCAATACAAATGCCGCCATGTACTAATAAGAATCATACGGAAAAAAGAAGAAGTAATGAAAACCAAAGAACATAAACAGTTAACCTTGCTAAACTGTGCATAGATCCGGCTCCCCACCCTCTCCCTGCACCACTCAATCATTGACACATCATAACAGTCTGAATGATCATGTCTAATCTCACGGAGACTACACAAGTAAATTACTTTCCCGCTGTATGAGGGATTCTGGTGACTCTATTACAGGTAAGTCAATACCTCTATAATCTGCCCATCATGGCCATATCTTCCAGTGTTGCTGTGGGCAAACCTGTGCCTGGAACACTGCTAGTTACATTCCCATGCACTAGTCCAAAGCTTTTTTCCAATTTCCCAAGGGTGGAGTAGTGTTATTGTTCAAATATTTGGGCAATGTCCCGTTTGGCAAGTGTGAGCCCTAGGAATAATAGGTGTTGTTTGTCCCTATTGCCCCCTATTCTTTCTGTGATATGAAACAAAACTAATTTGGGGTCAGACGGGATATTCCACGAAAGTATCTTGCTGAGGCATGTCAATATTTTATACCAGTAGGGTTGGAGAGTGTGGTAGCTCCACACCGTGGGGAGAAAGGTGCCAGTTTCTCAGTTGCACCCAAGGCACACCGGCGGCGGTATTACGCCCATATGCCAAAGGCGGTGTCTAGTGTAATAGGCTCGATGTAGAAATTTGAACTGAATCAGATGGTAGCGGGTGGCAATAGCGGCACCACGAGGGCTCGCCAGTGCCTCCGTCCAATCATCATCCGTGAGATCAGGTATATCAGTTTCCCAATTCCGTTGAAGTGTGTTGAGTGCTGTGTTGTTATGTGTAACTACAGTTTGGTATATTTGTCTGATCTTATATGCACCTATGCATCCCGTTAGTAGTCACCCTTCCAATGGATGGAATTCTGGGAGTTCTGTCAATGTTGCAATGTGTGGGGACAGAGCATGTCTCAGTTGCAGGTGTTTGTAGAATTGATTGCGGTGGAGCTGGAACTCTTCCTGTAGATTTTGGAGGGATTTAAGGACTGTACCCTTCATTATGTCCCCAAGTGTGGATATGCCAATAAGATCCCACGTGCGGGACCCGGACAGTGACCCAATTTGTCGAACATACGATCACTGCCATAGCGGAGTCGCCTGTGTTAACCGCCCTCCCCAACCCATCTGCCCGACCACACGTCTCCACAACTGAATCACAACTTTAGTGGCTGGGGGTAGATGGTTCAAACGACTGTGGCTATACAGCAAGTCGAGCAACGATTGGTCCTCCATGATGATTCTCTCGACTGCGAATGCTGGGTCTGTCTGAGGATTATAGCACCATTCATTAATGTTGAGTAGGTGGGAGGCCGAGTAATATGCAAAAATATCGGCTGCTGCTATCCCGCCGCAGTAGGTGGATTGTATACACATTCACAGTGCGACTCGTGTAGCCCCGCCGCCCCATAAAAAATTCGTGAGGATTGCATTGATTTGTGCAAAGCACGATTGGGGGATACCATAGGGGTAGTTCTGAAGCCTATATAAAATCCGCGGTAGTGAGACCATCTTGAAGATGGCAGACCTACCATATAGGGACAGGGGGAGAGGGGACCAGGCCCGCACCTCGTCTCTGATCTTGGGTATTAGTGGAAATATGTTGCTTGTCCATGACACCATCTGATCAGATGACACGAAGACGCCTAAGTATGTGAAATCGTCGGATGCATGTGTCAACTGTGATGCCCACTTGCCTCGCCCTGATCATCGCAGACTGGGAATAGTATGGATTTGGTCAGGTTTGTGCAGAGACCCAATGTATCCCCGAATACTTTAAGGATATGCAGTATCCGTGGGCCCCTGCACCCCGGATCTGTAAGGAAGAACAGGATGTCGTCTGCATAAAGCGCGATCCGGTCCAACACCTCCTGGAACCATTTAAAGCCCTGAACTGATGGATCCCGTCGCACCCAGTTTGCCAGCGGGTCTATAGAAAGTACGAAGAGGAGCGGGGAAAGGGGCACCCCTGTCGCGTGCCCCACCCGATGGGAAAGGGGGCCGCAACAGCGCCAGCAATTTTTAGAGAGATCTCTGTATAGGAGGCGAATGTAAGTATGCCCTAGTGGGGGGGCATAAAAGCTGCCTAACACTATGGACTCCCCATACAAGGTGCCTGCAGCAACTGTGTATCTCCCGCCTGGGTCAAACCAAGTTTGGTTGCATTTGAAGGGGATCCTACAGTGAATCAGGACGCCCGTACCCCTTGACCCCCGGGTAAAGCCAGAGTGCTATATTTGATCGAATCCATAGCATGCCAGGCATGGGGCTCTATTTCCCAGCATGTGGGTCTCTTGCATCAGCAATATGTCGACCCCAAGTCTCTTCGCTTGTTTCAACACTGTGGCTCTCTTGATTTTATCCAGTATGCCCCGCACATTCCAGGTCGCAACATGAATCTCACCGGAGTGAGCAATCTCTGTGTCAGCCATCAGTGACTCCCTGAGAGTGGTAGTGTGCATGAACATGGTGTGCAGGAGCGGGAAGGTGCTTATGTCTGTGCCTAAACATTAATGAACATAACTCATGTAACATGAACATTCCTAACCCCCTCCTCCCGCCCCCATGCCACGAGGAACTTGAAGTATCTGTTGCAGTGGGGGTTCTCCCATGACCCCAATGGGGGGGTCCGGGAGGTCCCCCACCAATGGAGGCCCAATAACCCCATCCCCCCAACCATCGTTTCTTAAAGCGTGTGAGTGGGATTCGTGGGGGCCTACCATGACATTCAGTTCCTCGCATGTGGCTCTGGTCCTAGAACAGCCAAGTATCATTCTTGATATCAGATTCTATCATAAAAGGTGAAGGGTATAGCAAAGGAAGAAGGACAAAAAAGGGGGTGGCAAGAGAAACTTTTAGCAAGTAATTATAAGTCTTCTCCTTGTGTCTGGGAGCGTCAGTTCGAACTCGATCAGTGTCTCCGCTTTGAGGTGTGTCTCTTCGGGTGATTCTGTTTAGTGCTCTGGGAAGAGTCTGATTCCAATGGAGGTGGAGTGTTCAGCCTGAGTGAGGTAGTCTCATCGGTCCATTTAAATATCTCTTCTCGCGTATCAAAGAATATGGTTTTAGACTTGTATATGACTCGCATTTGTGCGGGGTACAGCAAAATGTATTGGATATTGAGGTCTCGCAACTTGCACTTGGTGGCCACGAAGGATTGACGCTGTTGCACAAGGTGTGTATAGTCCGGGAATATCATGATAGTCTGCGAATCATGGATCAGTTTGTTTTTGTGGCCCTGGGCGAACTGCAGGACCACGTCCTTGTCCGCGTAGGTAAGGAGTTTGGCGATTGATCAGACAGTACCGCGCCCCAGGGGGAGGCCTCCCCGCCAGGGCTCAATGAGCCCACTCCACCACGAAGCATGGAGATAGGGACCCTTCCAGCATCAACGAGTGCAGGTATTGCATTATAAATGCGGTCGTGGAGGTCCCTCAGCAATCCTCAGGTTATTGCACCTAGCGCGGCCTTCTGTGTTTTCAACTCTTGTGGCAAGTTCTTGAGTGATGACCGTTAGGCGATTGACTTTCTGTTGCAGTGTCGTTACTGTATCTTCCACGACCAACACTCAAGTCTCTGCTTCAGTAATCCAGTCCACTGCTTTGTAAAGATCTTGGTGAAGAAAAGATACTACTGTGCCCACTGCACCGATTTCGGCACCCAGCATGTCACGGGACTGCGTTATCGCTGCCAGCAGGGCCGCATTATCCGGGATTGGGCTTCCCCCATCTGACCCACCCGTTGTGCCTCTGAGGGCAGTTGTGTACTGGTCCAGGGTGCTCTGCTTCATTGAAGGTGCGGGCGCCTTGTCCTTTGTCATGGTGGCGGCAGAGGCCGGTCCCAGGGGCTAGCCCACTCAGGCGGGGGTCTCCAGACAGAGTTGTCCTGACGGAGGGGGAGAGAAAGACTAGGAGTCGGCCCTCAAGGACTCAGCCTGTCCTGGGCAGCAAGCCACACCAGGGCTACCACAGCCACATCCGCCACCCAGGGACCGACCGCAAGCGGACCCTCTAAGAAGATCTCGCCCGCCGGACCACCAACTCCTCACAGCTCCCCCACGCCCCTCAAGCAGTGGTTTGTGGTTCTGCCACAGGTGGGCACGGGTTCTCCAGACTGACGGCGGGGGCCAGCCTGGATCTCTCTGTGCTTTCTGTCCAGGCACGTGGTGGCGCAACGAGCTGGAGGATCTTCCACAGCTCCGACGTCCGCAGCGTCCCGCACTGCACTATGGCTCATCACGATCAGGCCGTCAAAACGTGCCAGCTAGGGTCGCAAAAACAGCTGAGGGAGGGAGAGGCCGCGGGGGCAGCACCCGAAGTGCCAATATCACGTGCCGCAGGCCTCACCAGGCCATCTCTGCAACTGTCTCAGACCCTGACCATTGCCAGCTCGCCATCAAGGAATCCAGGCTGTCCCCGGTGTGCCATTCACCGCCTCTAGATGTGGACACTCCACCAAACCCTTGGGAGTATGTCCGTGTAGCTTCAGGTTTTTACTTCCCTATCGCTGGGCCTCCCCTCTGGCCTCAGTGCGCACCCGGTAGGCCTGGGAGGGCCCCCCTTTTCACGTGAATTGGGGCTGCACCACTACGCAGCCGTCTCAGGCCATGCAAGCTCTGGGTGTGAAGGAATCAGTCATTCAGGATGGAGCCCTCTAGTCGCGTCGGCGCCTTTCAATCCAGCGCCCTCTGTGCAGCCGCAGAGAAATGACTCCCCCAGGAGAAGCGACCTACCTCCAGTAATGGGCGACGCTAGGCCCGAAGGCCAGGTGCCCGCAGGTCAGGCTGACCGCACCCAGCGTATTAATATGTGTCTGGGCCGCCCGCTTCTCTCACATTCATAGGGGCTGTACTCTTCCTGGACACCACGGCTGGCCGATTCCCTGAGGCCACCTCCGACTTTTTTGCACCCTCGCCCGGCGCTGCAAGGCATGCCCAGTAGATCGGGCTGAGTTCCCAAGGAGGCGAGACGTCTCTCAGGGGCCGACCGCCCTGGGCATCAATAGAGCTCCTCCTCCACCACCCGTCGAGCCACGGCCGAGGCCCAATTTTCGAATATTGGAACGCGCCATGGCCACCAACAGTGGATGTGGCTGGAGTGCTCCGGTCACGGGCCATGGCACTCAGCCCACTCTGACCACATGAGGCCGCTCAGCTCACACACCGGCCTCGGAGCGGTCTGCTTCCTCGGCGCCGCTTGGTCCGATGCTGTGCCTGGGCCACCACCCGTCCAGCGATGGGCACCCTCCCGAGCGCCTGGTAAAATGCCTCCCAGGCTGGCCCAGCTGATGGGGAGCACCAGTGTCTTATTGGCAAGGCCCGCTCGAATACATTTCAGGCCGCTAGAGTATGGAATTCAAGGGCCGCAGCTCCATCGACAACTTTAGTCATTCCCCGCAATCCCCGGTTACATGTGGGGCCGATCTGGACCATGGATGTGGGGAATGAAGAAGGATTTTGGCAGATTTTGGGCACGGTGGGCTGGAGTGCTCTAAGATGCGTCCGCCATGTTGGGTCGTCCGGCCACGCCCCCAAAAGGATGACTTTTACATGAATGGGAATACCTACAGTGGGCAATTTGTTTGTTTGTGCTGATTTGTAACCAGGGCTAAAGCTGCTGGAGCAGTAGCTTCCAAACTGTAAACAGGAGAGACCACTGTAGAGGAGTTGGTCTAACGGCTAGGGCGGTCGACCTCGAATCTGGGGAACTGGGTTCGAGTCTCAGCAATGACGCTGAACATCCTGTGATTCTATGCAAATCACTTAATCTCCTCGTACCTAAAAAAAAAAAAAAAAAGAATATGTCCTCATGTAACGCAACTGGTGCTATGTAAAGCGCTCTGATACCCGAATCGGGTCAAGTTCGCGCTATATAAAACTCCCTAAAATAAAATTTTTAAATAAATAAAAAAAACTTGTAATTTGTAAGCTAAACATTTATTTTTTCACATTTTAACAACTTCATTGATATATTCCACTGTTATTTGTGACTATCAAAATTAACATCAAAATAACATCAACAGCTTTTATTAATATAACATTTAGGGGCAAAGTGTGTTGTAAGAAAACAGGGCTTTTTGCAGATGTCCCACCACATTTTACCTCATTTGGACTATTAGATGGTTTTCGAATCTGACAGTGCACTGAAGCTTGTGAACCAGGCTCCAGTGCCAGTGCTGTCTCCCTAAAAGTGACGTGCTGTCTCCCTAAAAGTGACATGTGTAATTGGTATCCCCAATTGACATAGACTGTACCTCTTTTATAAGTCCCTAATTAGTGGTACCCAGGGCATGAGTCGTAAAGGGGTACCCAGGGCCTGCAGCACTAGTTGTGCCACCCTGAGTGACCCAGGCATACAGATGACAGCAGACCTGCCATTGCAGACTGCAGTAAAAGTGTTCACTGCTCCATTTCGACTTTGTCCTTACCATGTGTGAAAGGGTCACAGCACTGCATTTAAGTATATGTCAGTCACCCCTAAAGAAGGTCTCTTGTGCCCAGGAGACAGGGTGCTGTATATTAAGAATGCAGACATGTGAGGGTAAGCTTATATGTCTCTATAGTGGCTTTGTCATTAAAGTATACTATAAGTGATAGGTGGTCTATAGGATAAAATGGGACTTGCCCCCAGGCACACCTGGGTTGCTAGCTCTATCATGGTACCACCTAAATATGTTTAGTTTGGTGTCAAACAACATGCCTTCCCTCTCCTGACATGAATCTGGTGTCAAGGGAAGGCTGGCATGCACCCAGGTGACTACCTAGTGGTTGCCCACGTACTTACCCTAGCTGATGTGCTTTGGCTGCCAGGCCCGGGCTCTTTCACCCAGCAGCTTCCAAGACAAGCTTCTGACCTCCTGTCAGGCAGTGTGAGCTCTCCCAGGTATCAGAACAAAGGCTTGGGCAGGAAAGAGGTCACACACCCCTCCTCCCAAGTGGGCTAGTGAAGTGAAACATCGGAGCGCTGAGCTTGAAAGGCTGCACCGCTTCTGATATGCATCAGGGCTGTCCATCTGAGGAGGACACCGCACTCCCCTTGCCCCAGGTGTGCTTGGACACATTTAAGGCAGGAAATTAGGTATACCGGGGGTGTACCCCTCCAGGAAGACTGGCCACACCTCAAGGGTTGAGCAGCCTGAACTTTACACCTAAAGTTGTTTTCTGCCATTTTTAATAAAGACAGAAATAGTGGGCTCTGGGTAGAAAAGGAGACCTACACCACTGTATGTGGTCACCTCAGGGGCGGATTAGCTGTAAGGGACTAGTTGCCATTGGCTCTTAGCTCCCACATGCCCAACTCCCCTGAATCAAGGATTTAAGGGACCCACCTGACACCACAACCTCAGTTCTGAACAACTCACTTCAAAGAAGACCCAAGAGGAGTCTCGTGCTATCGATAACAGGACTTTGCCCACCAGCACAAAGCGAAAGAGGGATATTGTGTCCCTGAGGCAACAGACTTGAACTGAGTGAAAAGAACCTCATCTTTGGCTAAAATTCGACACTTCCAAAGTGAGGTACCCATTGAAGAAGCCATAAGCACCCTTAGACTCCCCTGGATTGGTGGGACCAGCCTTCTGCAAAGTGTAGGTAAAACAACGTTCTGGATACAAAGAATCACCAGTCATCGAGCCCTCCGAGGGATCGCCCAATTTTAAATGCTATATTGTATTCTGGGAGTTGTAGTCTGGCTTTCACCAAAGTTTCAAGCCGCTACCACACTCCCCTGGACTTCCAGACGTCGAAGTTCCTTTAAGTACCTTTTACCGCTACCAAGACTTGTTGGTCACCAGTCCAGTAACTGACCCTTAACTCAACGCTCCATTAAAAGGGCATTCCAAAACACCTGTGACTGACATCAGCAATGACCACACTTGTGGAAATGTTTGTACCAATCTCCTACCCCACTCTGTGTGGTTCTGCACAGGGGGCAGAGTGGCTCTGCTCAAGGGGCAGAGACTAACGAGGTAACCTTCACCCCTGGAAAAGCACTGTTGACAGGGAGTTGGAACAGTACTAAAGGAAAACTGCTTGAAAAACTGTGAGCTCCTTTTCATATTTGGAAGGATGCATGCATGTTGGCTTACTGGAGTTAATTTAATCTCCTACGGACCAAGCGTGAGAGTGGCACAAGGGAATTCTAAGTCATAAATTTTACTGAATACGGCAGACATTTTATTTTATTTGTTTACAGATGGCCGCAGTATGATGATTGAACATATGCATTAGAAGTACGGTGACATTTACAGGTTGCAAGGAAGCACAGTGAAGATTACAGCTGGCGGGGAAGTGCGGTAAATATTACAGGTGGAGGTAGACTTTTTACTAACACAGAGCTCATGCTCTGAATAATGCAATTGTTGGCAGTTGGCAACATTTTTCAAGGCCGTGGCCTTCCCTTCCTTGTGCCTTTGCTGTGTCTGTCACTCTCTGCTCAAAGCACCTCGAGCACTTCAACTGGTTCGAGGATCTTTTGCTTGCAACAGCTCGAGTGCTTCAAGTGGCTCGAGGGTTTTTTGTTTGCGGCAGCTGCAGCATCTCAAACTGCTCGAGGTTCAATTTGTGAGGCGCTTCAATCGGTTCTGGTTGAATACGTGGGTGGAACTAGGTGGCTGACACTAGCCTACGTGCGGCTTCCTGAGTGTTTTTTTAGGCTGCATCTTGTTGTTCCAACATGCCATCATTTTGTTTTTAAAAGAGTAAATAAATATAGACTATTTCCGCATGATGCACGGCATCAGTATTCAGCCCACTGTTCCACATATCAAAATTTTACATTTCAAAGACTGTGCCATTCAAATAAATTAAAGTCTCACCGGATATTTCTTTTCTGTTTGGATCATCCTTTATGTGATGGTGATTAATGCAACTCATACCAAATAAGATCATTAACAGAGAAGAAGGACTTCTGCTGAAAATAGTTGAAAGACTAACTTTTGCCAACCTTAGAAGAAAGATTATGAGCAGAATCAACTGTTCACAGTTGTTATTTTAAATAATTATTTTAGATATTTTTTTTATTTGTTATTTAAATTTGTTATTATAGTTTGTTATTTTAGCATATTGTTGTAGTTTGTTATTTTGATTTTCTTGCAGATATGGCAGAACAAAGTATGGCTGCTGCAGCAAGTTTTCGGGCAGTACCTGGAGAGCCCATTCTCCCCTGGAAGAGATGGAAAAACATGTTTTCTACATATATGTTGGCCACAGGTGGGGAGAAATAAGGTCCACTCAGAAAACAAGCCATATTACTACATCTCATAGTAGTGATAGGGAGGACAATTTATGATGATCTTCCAGAGGTCTCACTGGGCATGGGAAATGGGTAGCCCATGGATTTGTATGAGATGTCACTGCAAATGTTGGAGAAACATTTTACGTCCAAAGTAAGTGTAGTTTTCAAGAGACGTATTTTTTTTTGCCATGGGCAAGGGCATCATTGAAGATATAATGAGTTATGTTACTTCAAAACGAGTGCTGGCAGTGACCTGTGAGTTTCAGAACTTAATTGAATCCTTTATCTGAGATCAATTTGTTAGGTGCACAAATAATTGGAACGTGAAAGAAAAACTATTATCTATTGATCACACACTAGAGGTATCCATACAAATTGCTGGAAGTATGGAACACACTGCTGTGTGGATGAAGGAAATTGAAATGGGCAAACTTTATGTAAAAAGTTCAGAGAAAGAAACTACTGTGGTCGAATTAAAGGAGGTCAAGTTGAAGACACACATCAAGATTGTGGAATCTGGTAGTGGTAAATTTGAAGAAAAATGGAGAATAACATGTAACCGATATGGTTGTGAAGGGCACATTGCTTCTAGTTTTGCATGTGGGGCAAGGATTGTGACATGTAGGTCATGTGGAAGAAAAGGATATCTAGCGAACGTTTATAGGTCAAAGGGAAGAATGCAGGACACTAGTGTAAAAATGGTGGAGTATCTGGGTGAATTTCAGGAGGAAATAATATTAACTATAAATGAGATCAAGAATGTAATTCAACAAGAGGGTGACAGCACCCAAAGTAAGGGTGTAAAGAGGGAGAGTTCAGGAAAATTGGAGAAGCCTCATTGTAGTATCACCTTGGGCACTGTGCAAGTTAAAGTTATGGCGGACTCAGGGAGTCTGTTTACGTTGATCTCCAAGGAAACTTATGAAAATTATCTCAAAGCGCAGGTTAGTAATTCACATCAAGCAGATGTTAAAGAAGTGGGATATGGTAGCAAAAGGATCAGCATTATAGGAATTAAATGGATGGATATTTAAGCAGAGTAGCATGCACGGGAGAGCATATATAACAGAGGAGTGGTCGAATCCTTTGGAGTAACGCCACCAAAAGATTTGAACATTGTTCGTGAACCAAATGCTGTGGAACCAGTTATAACAATTGAACCAGTGAATGAGAATGATGTGCCAAAATATGATATTGACACATGTTTACTGACAAGTAAGGTATGCTGAAGAAATTTACTCATCAAATAATTCTTAAGAAAAATGCAACACCTACTGTACACAGAGAAAGACCCATACCATCTTTCATGAGGGATCCACTTTAACAAGAATTTGATAAGCTATTGGAAGGAAAGATGATAGAGCCTATAGAGTCTTCTGAATGGCATGCACCCATTGTTTTTGCTCCGAAGGAAGGCAACAAGATCCATCTTTGTGTTGACTGAAAAGATCTAAATAAAAATATATGGGTGGATTGACAACCATTGCACAATATTGCAGAAATTTTAAGAATGATGGGAAGGGGCAAGGTGTTCAGTGTTTTGGACATGCTGGTGGCATACCATCAGGTAAATCTGTATCTGGAATCCCGTCCTTTGAAATAATTTGTAATGCCTCTAGGGATGTATCGGTATTGCCGGATGCCATTCAGCTTACAGCCTCTGCAGTTTTTCCAACGATTATGCAAAACATTTTCCAGGGAATGCAGAAAGTATTGTGTTTCCAGGACGATATTTTGGTGGTGATGAAGTCATTGGAAGAACACAATGAGTTATTGGATGAGTTGCATTGGACAGTTGGGAATCATGGTTTAACTATAAAAAGAGAGAAATGTCATTTAAGAAGAGAACAAGTGAACTATTTTGGGCATGAACTATCTGCAAGAGGGATAAGACCAAAAATAAGCATTATGAAGGCAGTTGACGATGCTCAGCAACCTTGTGTAAGGAACAGCAGAAGTCATTCTTGGTCCTTGCGAAGTACTGTTCAGAATTTGTCTCTAATTCCGCTGATGTAGTGGAGCCCATGAAAGCATTGTTAAAAAAAGGTGTGGTGTTTGAGTGGGGAGTGGAATGCAAGACTGCAATTGACAAAATCAAATGGTCACTCACTCATGCACCAACATTGGGTCACTTTAATGGCAAGAGAAAAACTATTGTGACAAAGGATGCCAATATTTTGGGTCTAGGTGCAGTTCTGGCTCAAAGGGTGGATGATGACGAGAGGATAATTGGAATCGCATCATGACGGCTGCAGGGGGCGGAACAGTCGTATTCTGCCATCGAGAAAGAGGCATTGGCTTGATGTTGGTGGGTAAACCACTTTAGATATTACTTGTGGGGATTGCCTTTTGTGCTTAAAACTGATCATAAGCCTTTACTGCATATTTTCAAATGTGGCCTGGGTTTAAAAGGTAGTGTAACACCTCGGATTTCTAGATGGTTGAAGTTTGTGATTGATTTTAGCTTTGTGATTGAATTTGTCAGAGGAAAATGTAATAGCCGACTGTTTGTCATGCATGTTTGTGAAGGAGGAACAGGATGTTTCTTTTATAGATGGAGTGTAGTTTTTGACAATTTCTGTTGAGGGGACATTGCCCTGGGACAAGAAGTGTGGAAGGATTTATTGCTTAGGGATGAGGAATTCAAGGAATTGAGAGATCTCATAAGCATTGGTTGGCAGCAGATAGCTGCTTTAAGCGAAGGTTTGAAACAGTATTTGGTGGTAAAGGACGAATTGAGCATCCAAGCAGATAAGATTTTGAGGTGTAATCGATTTGTTCCACCCAAGGTGTTGAGAGCAAGGTTAGTGAAAAGTGTACATGAGGGACATCTGGAAAGAAACCTGACAAAGAGAAGGCTGGGACAGTCCTTTTGGTGGCCAGGAATGGACAAAGAGGTGGAAGGAGCAGTATGTGATTGCTCTGCCTGTAGAAATAGTGAAACAGCCAAGTTGGTTAGACAACCATCTTTAGGGTGCATAAAGGTTCCAATTCAGCCATGGGAGAAATTAGCAATGGATTATTTGGCCCTTGTAGAGGAATGGGGTAAAAGGAACCGTTTTTTGGTAGTCCTCGTATATTACCATAGTAAATGATTTGTGGTCAGGTCCATGGACTAAATCACGACTAATAATGTGTGGGAATTCTTGTCGGAAGGATTTTTGATAGAGGGGATACCAAAGGTTTTAGTTATGGATAATGGTGTGCAATTAGTGCCCACGCCATGACAGAATTTCTTTCAGAACTTGGCATGATAGAGTAGCATTGTTCTGGCTGCAAGCTAATGGACTAGTGGAGAAAGTTAATCGCATCATCATGGATAATATTCAGCTGTCTTTGGCAAATGGGCTATTATGGAAGGAGGAATTGAATAAGATGATATGGGCTCATAGAGTAACACAACATTGAGTAACAGGTGTATCTCCATTTATAGCTCTTAAAGGCAGAGAACCGGCCACAAAGGAATCCCCCATGTTGTTGCAAAAGAAGGATCAGGTATGGGTGGATCGTGAGTGCATGATGGCAAGAGTAACAGATTCATAGACGCGGAATAAAATTGGTTAGGGTGAGAGAAAGGGGTGAAGCTTGTGAGTGTGACGTGTGATGAGTAGTAGTGTGGTAACAGGTCAGGTAAAGAAAGTGGAAAGTAATTATTCCCAGCCACATAAGGTGATCAAAGTACTGAATTCTGTTGTCTGATTGAATGATGGTATAGAATGGAGTATGGGAAATCTGTGTAGGTTGAAAACCCCAGATGTTGGCAAATGAGGTTGTACCTCCACTTATGAATTATAGTCTGCAATCATCATATTGAAAATCAGTAGTTTCTTTCATTTCAAGTATTCCAATGTGTATCTTTTTGCATCTCAAATTTTATTTTATAGTATAGATATATAACCTTATGTACCTTAGAACTATTTGAAGATGTGTGGATATGTTTTCTCTGTAAATTGTGTTGCTTTATGAAAAGGAGGAAGATATGTGAAGATGTACTGCCAAGTGGAATGTTGCATTGGCACTGATGAAGCAGATAGAATGGGGTGCCTAGGAGTGTTCTAGGAAAAGCTGTTTCTTTATCATTGTAGCTGGAGGTTACCATTATGTTATGATGTTCCTGTAACTGAAGAAGATAAAGAAGCAAACCTGGAGTGAGGTTGGCTACTACACAGCTCTTGTGATTTTGCATCCCCTTTCTGGCAGCACCATCTCTGTGGGAAAAGCATCTTTACCGCTGGTCAAATTTAGGACCACTAACAGCTAGGACAACCACTGCACCTGGGCTCCACGGGCCAGATAAAATTGATATTACTGTTGTGGCCTGGTCCTGGGACCCCGACAACCTCGAGCCTGTGAGGATGGAATGCAAATCATCCTCTAAGTGACTGATTGTCACTAGTAGCTTTTGCCATTGACCACAATGTTAAATGACAGCTGTATTTAATGCACTTATTTTCCATTGTTTTGAAAATCCATAACTCCGGTCTTATATATTCTAAAACACTTGTTTTGGTGTCTAGAATTGTATAAAAATAAGTTCTATTTTTATAAATTGGTGTCAGATTTCTATTGAGTCGTCTGAATTACTTATGAACTATAATGGTGCTGCAAAATGCTTAACACATGTTCCTCCAGTAAAGTCTGACTGCTCTTTGCCACACTACCAGGACTGAGCTAAGGATCTATTTTTGTGAATCCAAGGATCATCTTTGAGGCATTGTGATAATATTGCATGGTGAGGTTATCCAACTATACCACGCAATTTTCCACTTTCCTACATACATAATATAAAAGAGCGCTAAGGAAATGTCTTTGTGTATGCCTAGATTCACATCAACTGGCTTCTCATTGCCAAAATATCTCCAGTTACAGGAGTTCACCGAACAACCTATGAATTAATATAATTAGGCTAGATTGGCTTCAAGCACACAGATGATAGCCTGCAACGAACTGCAAACCACCATCCTTTTGTTTGCATTCCTAAATAGGAACTAGTGTTTTTTCAAAGCTGCCCATGTTACTTTAAAGAATCGTGCTGCTTTTAAAAAATTGCCCCTGTTTGGCAAGACAGTACGGGAGCAGGTAATGGACCACTGCCTGCTCCGACACTGAGCCCGACTGTTTCAATTCCATGTTATTTTGTGATTCGCTGAATACTTTTTTATATAAGGCTCCTAGTGTTCTATTTTGACAATGCTTTATTTTATAAATCAGTTCAGTTAACAACCGAGGTCAGCAGTGATATACCTAAGTGGCATGGATAGCATAACACATATGTGCCTCCATGTAATCTCTCATACACATTTCCACCTTTTTTCCTTTTATCATGCCGCCCCCCCCTTAACACCCATCCCTCCTCTTCTGTGTTCCTTTTCCTATACCGTTATATCACAGTTTTTTTGCAACTATGAAAATAAGAGGATAAGGCTTCCATAACATAATAATCATGTAAGAAAAAAAATACATAACAGATACCATGTATGGCATGGTCCTATATTTCCCTCAGGGAGTTCTGGTGACTTTTACAAACCTCTTGACCTTGCGGGTAAGATGTCATCAAAACCTTAAATGCAAAAACTCTTTCACGGAATGTCATGAGTCCTACAATCCCTGGTTATAAGGTAACACATACACTTGATGTGTAGTTTCCACTAATCAGTAGGAACTGCACTTTGTGAATGACATAAACTATGGGATGGTGCAAGACTGATTCTGTGCACCCCCGCAGAGTATGTTGTCCCTTAGACAAGCTAGCTCACAGTGCCACCATAAACTTAGACAGGGAGCGAACAGTTCGGGCAACCACTGAACATGACAACCCTGTGCCTTCAGGAACCATGGTGACATACCTAGAACCTTTTGCTCATAAACTTGTGCTGTTGTTTGCTCAGAGAAATATACAAAGAATACACAAAGGGACGTTTTCAATGTTTATTGAACCAAAGTGATTTTTGTATAGAAAATATGTGCTGCAATGACCAATAGACAGAAGCAGACAAACGTTATAATAAGTTTCAGGATCGTGAACAGAGCAAAGAGTTCCACCATTGTGCTGAGACAGTGTATATATGCAGGAATATAAGGTACCATAACAATCTAGCATACTCCTACTATGCAGACCCTAATCTACGTGTCTAGGGTGTATGTGTATGTTCGGCCAAGAAACCCCTTACTGGATCATCGAACCCCATTACCTGGTGGGTAAGAATGTAGAACCCCGTCTTGGTCATGAACTGGACACCCCTCATTGAGATGTCAGTCAGCTGCTGGGTGATAGCTTCAGCATGTAGGGACCCCTCGAAGTCAGCAGAAGTGACTCCTCTGATTATACCCAGAAACAGATGTTTATATATAGAAAAAGACATCCTTGCCTTGGGCCGAGATTGTGACCAGGCTACCATTATTTGTATTCTACAGACAGCTGTATCGCCATATAAACGTAAATAACAAACACATTTGCACAATATACATGTAGGCCTTGTACACAATACCAAGGCAATATGATAGTGTTCTTGCGAAGTTGATTCTTGTAAGCAAAGTCGGTATTTCCAGGGAACAAACCCAAAGTGTCACAAATGCAAATGTGCATCAGAAGTCAATGTGGAAAGTGAAGGTAACTTTAGAAATGATCTGTGTACATGTAAAAATGGCAACGTTTCCCACTAGGTCTAACTAGGGCACATGACACACCTGAATCATCTGTCAGGGACAAGCACATGAAAAGATGAAAAAGTGTACAAAATTGATCACATGGAAGAGGCCAAAGAGCTTGAATTAGTTAGCATTAGACTAACAGATTCCAGTTCTGCTGAAAATAATAACATGCTGCAATAAAAATACCAATATCAGAAGCAATACCTAGACTACAAATCAGACTAGATGAGTAGTAAAGAAAGTTTTGATGACTTTTTCTAAATTAAAAAATTCAATTTGCGTGCGTACAGTGTATGTTTCAATAACTTCTCTTTCTGCAAGACAATATATGCTACAGGCATGTGAAAGCAGAACAAATACAATTTTTGGTAAGTACTTATTTGCAGAAAACAGTATAAGTTTGTCAATATGCAGTACATGATTGCCATCAATGTCTACTCTCTTTTCTGGAGGCAGCAGCCGTGAAACATATTTTAATCACTTCACCCCTATTCTACTCCTTTAATACCAATGCAATAGTTTTCTTCCAGTGCAGATAAAGTCTCAATAAATCAAAACTGGAAAATGACAATCATATATTTAAGTAGACAGTTCAACATTGACTGGTTGGGGACAAAGATCACATTGAGCAAACGTGAATGAAGGATGCAATCCCACAGGAATCACCAAATGACATATATAATTTATTAATCATTTTTGTACTTTCGCACAACAAAAGTGTAGTATTAGGCGTAACGTTCAATTTCAATTGAATATGCAAACACCAGAGTGCAAATTGGAGGTGAACAGGCTCAGTGGTAGATGTTCCTTATCAATCAGGCCTGCAGTACTTTTCAAGGTTCATATATTCCACGTAATTTGCATACATATCAACCCATATGCTCTTCTCAATGTTGTAGTCTTCTGTGGTAATTTGAGCGGGTTTCATCAGGACAAAATATGTATTAAACCAATCATTAACCTATCTCACTTTTTAGGTTGTCGTTCCATAATTTATTTGCTGGATTTTTTTTTTCTTATATCAAGAATAATTATTACGCTTTGTTGCAGGTGTGTTCCATTAAACGTGACCAGGCAATTATTGGTGCATTGCTCTGTTATATGTGTATGGTATTATGACCTTTTAAACTTTGATAGCATTGCCCCATAGCTGCGACTCTTTTGAGAAGAATGTGTGCACCTTTTGCTAAGAGGTTACTTTTATGTTCTCTTTTTATTTTAGGTGAGAGAGGGTGGCATTCGGTGATGGGTCCGTACTAATTCATTTCAATCGATTTTATTTTTATTTTTTTACTTTGTGCCACCTCTTCAGTCTACAGACTTAGCAGCCTCTTCATAGAGATTGTGATCATTATGTAGGTGATTTTGTCACAGTTTGTCTGGTCATATTCATCTATGCTGTACCGAATAGGGATTTATAGTGGTGTGTCATCTGACACGTACCTTTTATTTTCCTTTTAGGCATGTTTTTGTTGTGATGTGGTGCATGATGATATGTGTTGAGTGTAATTCCTATGATATTAGGTGGCTATACTTGGAGGAAAGGTACATGAATGAAGATGGACACATCTCTGTTGTGTACGATCTGCACAAACGGGACCATTGTGGAGTTTGCACGGGAGATTTATTTATGATCTGTGGATCCCTCTGTAGTTTCCGGATGGTTTGATATTAATTCTTCTAATGTATTTCCCAATGTCTTGGTGCAGTAGATCCTTTCTTGCTCACTGCTTGATTTTGCACGGTTTTGCTTTTTATGTCACCACTCTAGATAGCTTTAGCTCTCTGTAGAGTGCTTATTATTTCCTAAGATCTGTTTAGGGACAATAATATCGGCACCGTAGCTTATGATATATATGATTTATGATCATAACACAGTAGATCTTTTCTGGAATATTTGTCAGGTGGAATCAAAAACCCAAAGTTTATATTTAAAAGGAAGCAGATGCAGCTCAAGAATCCATATTTAACAATGTAAAAAATATATGCGCTTGTTAATCACCAATAAATGCTATTTACATTTGTGTCCTATTGAAATGTTTTTATTTTAGCAATGGCGCTGCTACAAAAAACATATCTTACTTTGAGTGAAGTGATTGGGGACGCCACTTGTGCACTAGTAAACTCTTTCATCCTAACGCCTTGTATCGTAATTCAGTTCACTGTTGAAAATTACTTGGTCTTCCTCTTATGCTTTGATTCGCACATATAAGCAAAAATATATTCATCTCCTCTGCCAAGCCTTCATAATTACCCATGCTTCCTTTTAAGATAGCACCACTTGTCAGCCAGTGTATCAGCTTCATAACATGAACCACTATTGGGCAGGTGTCTTCTGGAAAACATGGTGGTACTTCCAAAGAAAAGTGGAACTTTTAATGTGTCTTGAGAACAGGTAACTTTTATCTTAAAGAGTGTTTGTAGTTAAACTCAGTCCGGTTATGCAGGCTAGAGATCCATAGGATTGGTCCATGAAGCCCAAAAGCCCAAACCCCAAAGTAGGATTTTGGAATTGCTATTGTCTAAACACTGTGATGTTGCAGGTGTCAAAGGGATGTGGCTTGTAACTTTTGATACCCTTTGATACCCTTTCTAGAGAAAACAAATGCTTGAATTCATCTGCACAGCTGGTAATTATTTTGAGTGCATTCAATACCAAATCAGTTTTTAGCTCATCTCTCTCCTTACAGTAGGTGACCTTCCTGGACAGTGTGCTCTCTGAATGTAAATATTAGTAGTACCAGACTTGTTTTGGCCTTTGGAGCTTAATCATTGAGTCAGAGCTTGACCCCCTGTGGCACAGTGAGCAGAAGAGCCACAGGTGGGATAGGAATGCCTATATATAGCTCTCTGTGCTATAGGACCCAAGGTGCACCACACTGATCAGCCCAAAAAGGTTGAAAAATGTCCGGTGTTGCATATCTGTGTTCCCATAAACTCTGGCATAGTGTTCCTTGGAGCATCCCCTGAGGCCCACATCTTGGAGACCATTTAGTAGGTTCTGCAGTGCATGAATACTGGCATATGAACTGCTTTCAGTCTAGACACCTACCAAGCAACAGCCCATCCACTAAACTCATTTGCCTGTCCTTCAAAGAGCAAACCCACACCATGCACAGCAATTATGAGATGAATGATATGTGACCACCTCATACATATCCAAATGACCATTTTCTTCTCTGCAAACATTTTTACTATTCTTTTTCTCATACAACAGACACAAATGCTGCTTAAGGACAATTTTAGAAACCGGTCCATGGAAACTTCTTTGGGTATAAACAGAAGGACATTTTTCATAGTATGTTCTCCTGTCCTAATGTTTACGTATTATTAATGAGGACAAATTACAGTTACTTTGTGTGGCAAAACTCCAAAAGCACAGTATTTCTATTTGTGACATGTGAAACTCGAAATGGGAAGGGAACATTGCCCAGAAGAAAACTGCTGCCCCCTTAAGATTTTATCCCTGGGCTGTTTGGCCAACCCAAAAAACTGTGTCAGCATAAATGAAGCCATTAGTCGATTAGTCTACAAGTATGTTCAGGGCCGGACTGGCTACCGGGCGTTTTGGCATGCTGCCGAGCCGGGGGCTGATGTCACTGCGGTGGGGGCTAATTTTGTTGATAGAGACCTGCGTGTGCTACGAAATAAACAAAGCAAAACTAATTTCGTTCAGCACATGCAGGTCCCCATCAACGAAATCAGCCCCCAGCTCGGCAGCATGCCAAAACGCCCGGTAGCCAGTCCGGCCCTGAGTATGTTGCTGACACTGGATGGGTTTGTAGAATTTGATGATAGAAGACCATCTGATGGACCATGGCATGTCACCAATGCCTCAAGTTTGCATAAGTACTGATTCTCTAGGTCAAATACCTCATGCTAATTTAGACTTAAGAAGTAATTTAGATAGCATCAGCTGAAAGAGACAACATTCAGAACTCAGCTCATTCAATTGTGTCTTCACTGAAGGTTTGGAATAAGCAAATGTCTTTATAGGGGTAGAATTGCTTGTAAGGAAACCTAGTGTGGGTACGCTGACTTAGACCTGAATGATGGACAAACTTAAGCCTGTCCAAGATCAATAAGGCTCTGCAGAGTAGCTACCATTCATCCTTTGGCTTCTTGGGACAGTATTTGATCAAATAAAGGGCTTCATTTCTGCTTTAATACATTTTTCACCTCTCCACACCATTCCTACAATTCAAAAGTGTGCACTTAGTCTGTTCCAGTGTTGTATATTAACTATGACTTTGAGGTGTCGTTAAAACCCCCTGTGAAATTGTCACGTACCATTATTTCCCTTGTTTATCTCCAGAGGAACACTAGGCATTCTGTTTTTCATACTGTATTCCTGAAGTGGTCTAAAGTGTGTGAGTCAGGTTGACCCTGAACAGTTGGAACCCTTCCTCTATGAGTAACTGGGGTGCCTTTAAAGTCCACTGTAACCAATGGTACCACATTGATATATATCTCACAACTTCCAAAAATCTTGTCCTTGACAATCCGTTACTAAATAACGACAATAATAATACTAGATGCAGGCCAGCTCTGGTTACAGATCATTTTGCTTACACAAGTTGTAACCTGAATTTGCACTGGGAGCAGCTCACCTGCATGTCTCACCTGACACCACTTGGACTCAAGACTTTGCAAATTTTCCTTCTGCAAACCAGAAGCTACCTATTAGTTGTGTGGGTCCACCATTACCTTTAGGATATAGGATTTTTCGATTTAAAAAAGAATTTTGCAGTATTCACTAGTGTCAAATGAGTTAGCTTCTCTGAGATTCCAGAAGAAACTAAAACAAAGAACAGATATTTGCTACCATGTGAGAAACATTTGAACCCCTATCTATGCTAGAAGCCTTCATTTCTCTTTTGGGCCTTATTGTGTGTAATTTCTGTGTGATACTATATTTGCATACAATTATCCCTCGATTAAACCTTGACTGTTCAACCAAACGAGAGTCTGAACATCTAAATTGCAAAGCGATACTTAGTCAGTTCAGTCAGAATGCCACTCGTAATCAGGCCCTTAATGGGGTAGCCTCTGCCAGCTCTAGGACTGGGAGTAAAGATTTAACTTGAAGTACATTGTAAACTAAAAGATATTTCCTTGAAATGTTGCTTCTCAATAATGGGAGAGCCATCCATCCACAACACAGAATTGGATTGATTATGGTAGTGAACTAGGCCAATGCAAGGGTTTCACACAGGTCTGCTGCTTGACACACCCCACTTTGAGCTAATGGTATCCATAGTAGGAATCAAATGGAGCTGAAAGTAATAAAACTAAATTCTGCATACTATGATTGTATTATTATTATTATTCACAATAATAATAATAATAATAATCATAATAATATGACTTTGTGATTGCTTCGGCTGCATTCTTCTCTGCAGTAGCAAATCCAGTTCAGCCAGACTTCGGAGTGACGGTATTCGGCCTCGTGGAACCCTCATCTGCTATGGCTTACAGCTTTGTTCCATTGGAGATCCAACTTCCAAAAAGTTGTCTAAGTCAGAAGGTAAAAATCTTGGGTGCGCTCGGCTAACGCCCGAAGAAGATGGAGGCTGGTCCCTGATTCTCCCGGGACGGCGGGGATAACGGCGGACCTGGCACGGCAACCAGCACTTACACGGATGCCAAAATGAAGGTCTGTCCTTGAGAAATAACGAAGCATCGAGTGAGGTGACTTTTATCATCCATGGCGTTCCGTATGCAGCATCTTTTTCCTTACCGCGATACGGAGCGGCTCCGTTAATTAAGCGCCCGCCATTTTGTTTTCGCGCTGAGGAGATTCATTGTATAATACCTCTGGAAGCGCGCATTTACCGATAATTGTCGCAGCTTTGCTTCATTCAGAATTGAGCTGCATTATTGGTCCCAGTTTATAACCACATCTCTCCTGTGGCCAAAGGTACCATGGTTGGTGCCTTCTTCATTGCAAACTAATTGGCATTGTGATTCTTAAGGGAGAAGGGTCGTTTTACATGCTCCTTTTTGGTCTTCTTTCTTCTGAATGAGCTTGCCTCGCAAAGCGTGCATTGGCTTTTCTCATATGCCTGCACAAGGAACATAACCCTTCGCCCTACTCCATTTCTATTTTGTGATATAATACTAAATATTATGAGAGATTACAATCACAAGAGACTGTCTGCCATGGCGTGAGATTGTTCATCTATTCTTGACATATCTGTGAAGACATGTTAATCTGCCCCCTTTTCTCTCCAAATACACACTCCTTTACATAATATTGAGGTGATAATTTAGCATTGATGAAAAACATGCCTAACACAGAACTTTCTATTTGCTGGAGTTGCTATACTTGTTGTTATAACTTTACTCAGGTGCATGGGCAAACTAATTAAGGTTTTGTCTCAATCAACACCCTCGGCACGCAGATTCTCAATTCGCTCCAGCTTTCGTTCTAATTGTCTTTCAATGGAAGACTCAATGAATGGCTCGCCTAAGGGCGCCTCGTCATCTGCCATTACTATAGCCTCTGGTGTTAATAAAGCGTCGAGCAAACGTTTGAAGAAAGACCCTCCTTCTCCCCCTAAACAACACTCTTCAGTCTCGTTAGACTTATTATTAGAAGAAATCAGGGCTCTGCGCCCATTTGTTGAGGAAACTAACTCTAAATTACAAATTCTAACTGATAGATGGTCAAGTTTGGAGGACAGAGTCACCACAATCGAACAAAATATTGAATCTCTGAGTTCTTCTACTACCAAAATGGAGTCTCTACATTCTCAAGTGTCAACGTTACAAAAGCAGGTTGAAAATCTCGAAAATAGGAATAGAAGAAATAATCTTCGCATATACGGATTACCCGAAGGCTCGGAGGGTTCGGATCCCATCACTTTTTTCAAGTCCTTTATCCCAAAAGTTCTGAATCTACCAGAAGATACTCGCCTTAACCTTCAGAAAGCTCATCGACTAGGCCCTGCGTCTACAATGTCTTCATTTACCGCGAGGAAACCGAGAGGGATAATCCTATATTTTTTGGAATACACTGACTTGATCAAGATCCTATCAGCTGCCAGAGCAATCAACCGCATTACCTGGTCAGGTAATTCCCTGTTTTTCTCTCAGGACTACTCAAAACCCACCGCAGATAGACGCAGAGAATTCCTAGCAATGAGACCGCAGCTTCGTTCGATAGGTGCACGTTACTGCCTCTTTCATCCATGCCTGTTCAAAGTGACCATCAACAACAAGACTAACACATATGAGGACCCTGTGAAACTGAAAAGCTTCCTTAATTCTTGTCATGCAGATTTTATGGACACTTCCTTATCGCATAACAAATAAGACGCCTCAGTTTTTGTCATGCCTTTGTTTCTGACACTTGTTTTAAAATGTTAACAATTTTCTTTGTTCACAAATAGTTGATGACACTGTTCTCTTCAATATCTTCTATTGTTTATTAACCTCTTTTTTCTTCTCCTACAGGTCATGTCTCCGTGTTGTACTTCCCTTGTGTTTTAATGCTCGTCGGTCCTGCTTTCCTCCCCGCCTTCCCGCATGGAGTCTGGACACGTCATTGTTCCATGTGGCCTTACCTCCTCCCACCCTTCATATGTCTTGGATCATTTGTAAGTCTTTAGATATGTTTCTCTCTTTATACTTTTGCATTTTTCTCTTACTTTTTTCTTTATCCTCCCTCCTCATATCTTCATTCTACTCTTTTCTCATTCATATACTCATTCTTTTTTGCTGTTCCCTTGTATCTCAATTCTCGCTTGTACACTTAGATTTCAACTGTTCTCTTCCTTTCTTCCCAGTTTGTTTGACTCACTCTGCATATAGTCGGTTTGTTCTTTGGTATGCTCTATGTTGTTCAATGATTTGCTTTGATTGGTGTCCTTTATTTATTTTTATATTTGTCTTATGTCCTTAAAAATTGTCTCGTGGAATGTCAGAGGTTTACATTCACCCATTAAAAGACAAAGAGTATTAACACATCTAGCTAAATTGGGAGCGGATATAGCTTGCTTACAAGAATCTCAGAGGAATCACTAAAATTAAAAAGAGGATGGGTAGGAGAGGTCTCTTTTTCACCTGGTGATGGCAAACGTAATGGAGTTCTAACTCTTTGCCGTAAATCGCTTCCTGTTAAATTGCTATCACAATGTTCTGAAAAAGATGGTAGATGGTTGTTTGTTAAATTGCTGATGGGGAATGCTCCAGTCTCTTTACTTAATATTTACGCGCCCACCGCTGGGGACTCCTCTTTTTGGACATTCTTTGCTCAACAAATTACACATTGTATTGATGATAATTTTATTCTTATAGGCGATTGCAATCAAGTCTTTGACCCTTTTTTAGATCATAACTCAGAGGTCCCCTTTGTCCCTCATAAAGCTCATAAACTTTTCATACAAACTATTAAACAACACAAGCTTACAGATGCTTGGAGACTTTGTAATCCTACTTTACGGGAATATACTTATTACTCTCCAGCATATCATACCCAGTCACGAATAGATAATTTTTTTATATCACATAACATATCTCAATCGTTGATGGTGGTGGACATTGGATCTATTCTAATATCCGACCATGCTCCTACTACCATCCAACTTGACCTCTTACAGAAACCCAACATATCTCGGAAATGGCGTTTTAATAATGCTCTACTTTTAGACTCAACATTTACCTCCTTCTTTATCTCTTTTTTCAATGAATATTTTTTCCTTAACCAATCGGATACTTTACCTTTTCATGTGGTGTGGGATGCTTTCAAAACAACAGCTAGAGATTTTATCATTGGATATGATTCTAAAAGACGTAAGAAATCACTGAAACATACTAAAACCCTTCTGGCCAAGATAAAGAGATTGGAGCATTCTTATTATTCTTCTAAGTCGAAAGTTTGCTTGTCAGAACTTATAAATGTTAACTTTCAGTTTAATAAGGAAACGACTAACAATGCTTCAACATATTTATTAAAATCTAGCATGAAATTTTATGGGGCCAGAATAAAGCCAGGAACGTACTAGCTAATTATTTGAAGGTTAAACATAACAAACTCAATCTATTATGGATGAACGTCATACATTGAAATTTAAAGATAATTATATTTTAAATGAATTTCTCCAATTTTACAAGACATTATACACATCAGAAATTCCTCCCTCAGAGCATCACATTTCTCAATTTCTATCCGAGATTCAACAACCTTCTGACATACGACCAGATCTTACACTCTTAGAATCTGATTTATCACAAAAGGAACTCCTTATCGCACTACAGACACTCAAGAAAGACAAAGCTCCTGGTCCAGACGGTTTCACTGTTGAGTTTTTCACACACTTCGCGCACCTATTACTTTCCAAACTACATGATCTCCTAAGTACTTTTTTGCAATCAGGTGAAACTTTTGGCTCCTTTTCCGATGCCCTAATTTGTCTTATTCCTAAGGATGGTAAAGACTTAAGATATTGTAAAAATTATCGACCCATTTCCCTAGGTAATATTGACTACAAAATTTTTTCAAAAGCCCTAGCCTTACGTTTAGAGTCTTATTTGCCTGAATTATTAAGAAAGGAACAATCTGGATTTGTTAAAGATCGCCTCATTACAGACAACACTCGTTTATTTTTTTATATCTTGTCCAAATCCTCTCCTGTCTCTCATTCTTTAGCAGCAATAGCTTTGGATGCAGAAAAAGCATTTGACAGAGTGGAATGGCCTTACCTTTTTCACACGCTCAAATGGTTTGGCTTTGGACCTAAAATTATTTCTTTAATATCAATTTTATACTCTAACCCACGAGCGGCAGTGTGTGCAAATGGTGGTACATCTTCTTATTTCAATTTAGGTAGAGGTGTCCGACAAGGCTGTCCACTATCCCCGTTTCTTTTCAACTTAGCCTTAGAGCCTTTTTTGTTAAGAATCCGTCAAAACAAGGATATCCATGGTTTTGATTTTAAAGGTACCCAAATCAAATTGGCGGCTTGTGCAGATGATGTTTTATTATTTCTCTCACAACCTCAATCCTCTCTCCCCGCTTTCCTAAAAGCGGTTGATTCCTTTGCAGCTATCTCTGGATACAAATTGAATAAAGATAAATGCGAAATTTTACCTTTAACAAAATATACTTTCAAAGCTGACTGCGCTATCTCAGGTTTCGCATGGAGCCCCCAGCATATTAAGTACTTTGGCTTACAATTCACTCCTTCTATTCCAGGTACAATTTCACGTTGTATGGAAAATTGTATATAGAGATTATCCTCTCTGACCACTAAGTGGCATCCTCTATACCTATCTTGGTGGGGCCGTCTGGATACCATAAAAATGATGCTATCCCCTATAATTCTTTATACAATTTCCAATATCCCAGTTTCTATTCCCTTGACATTTTTAAAGAAAATTAACTCTATTCTGTCCTCTTTGCTATGGAGTAATAAGAAATCACGTCTGTCTTTATCAAAATTGACTCACCCAAAGTCAGAAGGTGGTATAAATTTCCCTGATTTCCCTACATACCAAAAGTCTTTTCTACTTCGGCAGGCGTCAAGGTGGCTCTCTGAGTCTCTTGTGGACTGTCCTCTCTGGGCTAAACTTGAATGATCTTTTATTTCTCCCTTTCCATTCCAAGAATATCTATCTTTCTCTCGCAAACCACAATCTCTAGCCACTCCTGTAATTAAACATACATCAAAAATTTTACAGCCTAATTCACCACCTGATCCTATGGATTGGAATTCTTTTTCCAAATCCACTATATGGCACAACAATATGATATTGATATGCGGCAAATCCTTATATTGGAAATCCTGGAGGCAACGAGGTTTAATTTGGATATATCAATTGTACGTACAGGATGAGATTATGTCTTTCTCGCAAGCTAGTAGGCTTTTTGACTTACCTACATCTTTTCAATCTAAATATATCCTTTTGAAAGAAGCCATTCAAAATGCTCATACCCAATACATACTCCCAAACCCACCTACTGATCGTGCTACTTCCCCTATTAACAAATTACATACTCTCCTAAGCTCCAATCCCAAGGCCTCTGTCATCTATAACTATTTACATAGTTTGTGCACTTCACGAGAAAAGACTATGGTGGAGCTCTCTTGGGAAAAAGATTTAGGGGTTTGTTGGTCTACGACGATGTGGAACAAAATATGGACTAAAATCAGGTTGTCCTCTAGAGCGGCGAATACCACACAGACACTCTTCTTTATATATAACAGACTTTTGCTATCTCCGATCACTTTAAATGCAAGACATGCTGATCTCTCCGATGCTTGCTGGACATGCTCTTCGCCACATTCAGATTTACACCACTTACTTTTTACATGCGCACATGTTCATAACTTTAGGAAAAATGTATGGTCTCAAATTAACTCAATTTTTGCTTCCAGTTGCCCTTTTTCTGCTTCTCATGTCTTTTTGGGAAGCCTATCCCCTGTTTGGGCCGACTGTGATTCTAACACAAAGATAATTGACTTGTTGTTAGCAGTTGCTTTTCAACAGATAACCAAGAATTGGAAAGACTTTACTAAACAATCTTATAAAGCATGGTGGTACGCTGTCTGTTATAATCATAGGTTGGATACAACTTTTGTATACCCTGTTCATATGGCAACAAAACGTTCAAATTTATGGTTACCTATTACGATGTTTATTGATGCTAGTGCTAGACGTTCCCTTTCCCTAACTCCCGTGCAACAAGAAGTTTCTAAACCTCCATGACTTCCCTTATATTAATATCATATTAAATGGTCACTTTTCATTTTATATTAAGATCTACATATAAATTGTAACCCTCTTTTATTCACACCGATCAATTTGCATATACCTGTTATTTTCTCTTTATGCTATGCTAAACTGACTCATACATTTAATTATTTTGTTTTACAGTTTAGTTTGCTTAATATTATGTGATTTTTTGTTGTTATAATGTCCTTTGTATTACTACCTGAATTTCTCTTAATAAACTTATTTTTTTAGCTTAAAAAAAGAAGGTAAAAATCTTCACCGACCTTGATAGCGACATGCTGCTAATCCAAATCGACAACGTCCTTGACCTGGACATCCAGTCTCTCCTGCACAGAGCTTTTGCTTCTCCAGGACTTCATCCAGTGCTTCCAAGTGAGGACGACTCTTCCTCAAACACTGCCTGCTACCTTGCCAAGCTGAATTCTGTCTTCTTCTGGACATTTCTTCAAAATGTCTTCAGAGTCCAAAGTTAAGCTGAGCCTGGGCCAAACCACCTTGTGTATCAATCCGCTACAGCTGTCTGCCTTAACTTTTGACTGTGCCCCGGTCTTGCGGGACCAATACCCGTGGTTGCCTTTAGGTGCTATTTTACACTAAAGACTTTAAAAATTCATAATTTTGGTTCTACTGATTTGATTTAATTAATTTTTCTGTCAGTTAGTTCACTACAATTTTCTCTATTTTACAAATTGGTTTGGGAGTTTTATTGTGTTGTGTTTTCAATATCTTACTGTTGGTGTGCTGCATAAAAACATTACACATTGGGGTCGATTCCGATCTCGGCCGGTAGGGCACCGAATCGTATTCGGCTTTACCGGATCCGATTCGGAGCCCTCTTTCCCGACCGATTCGGACGTGCGTCCGGGCGAGCGAGTACGATGCGAGCACTCGCGAAATCGCCGACCGACTCGTTTGCGGGACCCAACCGCTCCGACCGACTCGCACAGACACGACTCGCACCGCGCAATGGAGACGTTCCCCAGCCGGGTAAGTACGATGCGCGCCTCGAGCAGTCCGACCGACTCACGCAGTCCGGCTCCAAAGAGCAGTCGGAACCGGACTTTGGGGGTCCGTGTCGGACCCCCCTGTACGCGTAGCTGCGCGAGTCGCACACAGGGGGGACCCATGGGTCCCCCCTACCTGTGCATGTACGGCACAAGTCGCTTCGATGCGTACCCGCTGTAGGGGGCGCCCTTGTTTGCCTCGCACCCATTGAGTCAATGGGAGCCCGCGTACGCGTTGTACGACCGGCTCCAATTGACTTCAATGGGAGTCCAACTGAATCGAGTCCGATTGCATGCGAACGCATCGTACTCGTTCGGTCGGACTGCTAGGGTCTGATCCAGCGCTAACAATAAAAAGTATTCTCCTATATGCTTCGGTCATCCAGGTGCAACTATTCCTCCAACACACAAACTATATCCATATGACGGTGGGGCCCATAACACCGCACATACATTCACTTACTCATTTATTCCCTGGATTTCCTCTGTCCTTAACCTAGGAGAAAACGATTCCCTGGAAGGAGACGGGATACCTCTTTTAACATGACATAATGTTTCTCATTTGCTTTAAGGTATTCCGCTCATTGGTCGATGGACCAACTAGTAGGAATCAGTTGTGGCAATTAAGACCAGCTCAATCACAATAAACTCTTTATCAATTTACCTTAATCATTGAGCTAAAGAATCACTGAGTCATTTGTTTAAAGAATAATAAAGTTTATATAAAGTTTCGAAGCAAGAAATGAGGTTAAGCTTATTATTCAGATTATTACATTTATCATCAATATAAGAATAAATTGAAATTGCAATGCATATCTATTAGACGGAAAAATAAGGTTGTCATAGTAAGAACCCTAAAAGATCAATCTATCTGTCTTGGAAAAATCTAATAGTTCTAAATGAAAAATCTATCAGGAATAAAAAGGTTCTCCTGAAGCAGCATCTTATACTCAACTGGAAATAAAAAATAGCAGCAGCAGCATCAGCTCGTCAGCATCAGCAACCGCAACTTTACCCATCTATAGCATCTAACTTCTTCAGCATCTCACTCTCCAGCATCTCACTCTCCAGCATCTAACCCCTCCCACCAAGAGTAGGTCTTCTTATACCCTAATTCTAGCTTACTGAATAAAATGTTGCATCTTCATGGCGTGATTCTTTCTCATTGGTTCACTCAGGCCCATATACATTTTAATCAAACTTCCTTGTCTTAACCAGTTCCTTGTGGACTGTCCATGCTTGCATCGTTTCCCACAGTTCATGACATTGCTCATCCGCTTTGATCAGTCCAATTTGTATCTTTTTCTGCTACTTTTTAGATTCAACAGTTCCGTCCATTTATTCAGTTTGACTTCTCACGCTTCTTGCTGATCATCTTGGCACACATCTGCTCAGAAAGGTCACAATAGCCTTGACCATACTTCCATCTTAGCCTCTCAGCATGAACACGTGGTCATCCTTTTCCCCAGCCTCTCTCCTCTACCACACGGCTTCTTGGACATGCGTACTCTAGCTTTATGGCGGCCATTTTATATGGCTGCTCAACAGGCCTAAGCGCACTATTTTCAAAGATAAACAAAATATTGTTAAAATAAAGAATATAAACCCTTTCGTTTCCCTCCCGTCTTTCTACGTACCCCAATCAGGTATTACCTAGCAAAAAGCAACATATAAAGCCGTCCCTTACTTACCATCGCTTTATTTTTCAACCACACGTTTTATTTAAAAGCACAGATCATGCATTTATTATTTAATTATTACGCAAATATTATGTTATGTTAGACACGTAAACAATTATAAGTTGATTATTTTGCACACAAAATAGCGTGTTACCTTTAACCCTTTTATATGTAACATACATTGTTGGTTATTTACTTAAACTAACATGTTTATTAATTATTTTACGAAAATTATTTGGAGGTTAAAATTTTTTCATTTACCCTGCTCCATCAACTCCCCCTTTGGTGATTTTTAATATCACCACAAAACCTAAGTTATACAATTCTTTCAGACAGCATATATCTTTTATCCGTTTGCTTTTGTTAGTTTACACAACTGTATACCTTTCAACTTGTCTCTTCGTCTTCTTGTACATGTTCTCTTTTATTTCTTCTAACTCTATTTCACCCATTTCTCTCTCTCTCTCCTTGTTTATCATGTTTTCTTTTTCTATTTTATTTCGTCTTCTTCTTCTCTTTATACATGTTATTACAAGCTTCAGTACTAAAATTATTAATATTATCATGGTTGCTATTATTATAACTTTCCCTATTATTAATCCACTCATTCTTGTTAACCAATTTATTACTGAAGAAAACCCTTTACCAAGTTTTCCCCATGCACTTTCAACCTCCAGTGGAACAAGTTCTTTGTGCAAACTTGTAATATTTGTTATATACTTCTGTATATTTTCACTTTTATCCGGAATGTAAGTGCAACAATGTTGGCCTTTCAGCATTCCACAGACTCCACCCTCTTTTGCCAAAAGAATGTCAAGGGCAAGTCGATTTTGCATCACCATAGCTCTCATGGCAACCATCTCGGTATTTACCATCAAGAACCCTCCAGCAGTATCTGTAGATAAACGATCTACCACTGTGGATGATTTCCGAATTCTAAATGCATTCAAAGATATTCCCACTGCTGGTATCAATGCGCCAAAAATATCACCTACTATTTCTGAAAAACTTTCCCTTTTTCTACGTGTAAAGGTGTTTATCATTCTGTGTGTTCCTTTTTCTTTTCTGTCCATATGGAAAATTTTAGGAAAAACCAGGCCTAAATAACATGACCCATACCAATGGTCCGGTAACCTGTAATAAGCCCTATTACCGCAAACATAATAGATCCCTGGAAATATTGGATCTTTTCCCCCTTTGAATCCCCATCCGCCTAAAATTTGATAATTGTCATAATAAATACTGGAACCCACAAAATAATTGTCATATCTTGTCTTATTTCTTCTAATGCACAACCTTCCCTGTTGGGGCCAATCCAGAGTCATAGCTGCATTTGTCTTTTTCTTGTCATGATTGTCTTCCTCAAACGCCCAAAGAGGTGTTTTTGTCTCTTCTATCACTTTTCTTTGAAATTTCACTCTTCTCTCTTCAACCATCTCTAAAAATACTTTTTCTTCCTTCTTTAACTCACAGGTAAGGTTGTACCTAATTATATTATCTAATGTTAAAATCTTATCTTCTAAAAAATATTCACCAAACGTTTTTCCCTCTTTTATTTTGTTTAGCTCGGGATCTACAGAAACTTTTGCAAAAATCTTATCTATGTCAGTGTAATAATATTCTAATCTACCTGTTTTATAAAATAAACTTGCTAAGACACTACATGTTATTCCATACGTCAAAGGGAGGTGATGATAAGTCACACCCTCTGCTACAGATGCAGGCAACTGCATACAAACATAGCAATCTCTTACATCCATTGTTTCTACATACTCATATAATAATTTAGTAAAAACATTTTTAGAAAAATCTGTTATCGATTTGTCCTTGTGTAATTCTGCACTACTTTTTAAAATAACTGGTTCTTGAGTGTTAGCTCCTTTTTCTTTCTCAGTGTTATTAGACGTTTCTACTACAGCTAAACTAATTGGAATAGTGATTGCTAAAACCACCCATACTGTCATTAATAATCCTGTACAAAAGCAGCACATCTAACACCATCTACTTAAAAACTCACATTTACATTTTCTATCTTTAGTATTCTCCATTTTGTTTTATAACCTTATTTATTTATTTTCCTGAAAATTGTGTCACTACACCTCAGAAATGACTTATTTGCCACTCTGTACTCCAATGTTTTGTCTTTGCTTGGTACTTTCTTTTAATTCTTTTTCAGAATTCTTTCTTTGTCATATCCGGTAGAAATTCGTCAGATCCAGTGTTTTGTCAAGTCCGGTAGAAACTGTTTAAACTTCTTCAGGTTTGTTGCACCTCACCTTCACCCATTAGGTTTCTTTGTTCTGGGTTCTTGTGAGTGTTCTTTTCTTCTTTGTTATCAGTCAAAGCAAGATACAACCATTCAGGCGATCTATACTTCGGATTTACCTTTTTTACTCTTTTCGTTTTCTACAAGTGTTTTCCACCTTGTTTTTCTTGCTCTCTCTGACTTGTTATTTCATTCACTTGTTCAGCACTTTTCCCATCTAACCTTATGATTCTGTATCTTAATTTTCTTACTTCGTTGGGCCAATTGTCTCCTTTTCTTGGCCTTTTTGCCTCACTTCCTTTTTCCTCTCTTTCTGTTTTCCAATTTCTTTTTCTTGACTCTAGTTTTTGGTTTCTTTCTTCTCCACTTTCTTCAGACTCTGTTTCAATTCTTTCGTTATTGCCTCTTATTTTGAAACTTATAATTTCATTTTCTTCCTCTACTTGTGGTTCTTTTCTTATCTTCCTTCGTTCACCTATTTCTGTCCCTCCTCGAGGTTCTTCCGAATTTGTGTCAGTCTCTCTATCTGCTTCTAAATTTCCCTGCTCTTTTGTTTGACTATTTGTCCCTATTGCTCCTCGGGGATCTTCCGAATTTTCTAATTTTCTGCTTGAAACTCTCCCTTCTTCATCTATTAATATTATCTCCGAAGGATTCTCACCACAACTTGTACTTGGTTGCTCACTGTTACTATCTTCTGGCTCAGTTTCTTCTCTTATGCTTTCAAATTTCCAATTTCTTTTTAGAATTTCTTCACAATCCGAATGATCTGTATCAGATTCTGAACTGGTATCTGATATTTCCAGATGTCGACTTACAGGTCGATCTTCAAGTTCTGGAACTTCAGCTATTTCCTCTACTTCTTCTGTCGTTGCACTTGTAGTTGGGTCTTCCAGATGTCGACTTACAGGTCGATCTTCAGGTTCTGGCACCCTGTTTGTTTCTTCTTCTGCTTCTGATGCTGAACTGTTATCCAATACTTCCAGATGTCGACTCACATGTCGATCTTCAGGTTCTGGACCTCTGATGGTGTGACTGGCATGCACCCAGTGTTTCACTCCTGCACACTTAACTGCAGTGGTTGTCACCAGGATCACTTGTCGTGGTTCATCCCAGCGAGGAACCAAACAGTTTCTTCTCCTGTGGACTTTTATGCGGACCCAATCTCCTGGATTCAAGTTGTGAGCTGGTTTTCTTTCAAGAGTGGTCGCATCCGGTCCAACCTGAAGAAACACAGAACGCACCACATCAGCCAATCCTTTGCAATAATCCAGCACTAGATCATCAGTTATAGTCAGTAGTTTGTTGACAGGTACTTGTGCTTGTCTAATTCTCTTCCCATAATTATTTCATGGGGACTGAGTCCAGTTTTCCTTTCCGGAATACTTCGGATTGTCATTAAAACTAATGGCAAGGCATCTGGCCATTTGAGTCCTGTAGCTTGACACATTTTTCCTAACCTGTTCTTAATTGCTCCATTCTCTTGCTCTACTATTCCAGAAGCCTCTGGTCTGTATGCACAATGCAGTTTCTGTTTAATACTAAGTGCTTCACAAATCAGTTTAACTAATTCATTTTGGAAATGTGTTCCTCTATCTGTTTCAATCGTGACTGGAAAACCATACCTCGGAATGAATTCTCACAGCATAAGTTTTGCTACCGTTATTCCATCATTCCTTCTGGTTGGGTATGCTTCCACCCAACGGGAAAACAAACAGACGACCACTAGGACATACCTTAGTCTGTTGCAAGGTGGCATTTCAATAAAATCCATTTGCATTCTAGTGAACGGACCTCCTTCTCGTCCTATTGTTCCTAGACTCACTACTGTCTTCCTTCCTGGATTTAAATGTTGACAAATAAGACATCTCTGACAAAGACTCTCAGCTATGGCTCTGAATTTTGGATTATACCATGTTTGTCTAAAAAGTCTGATCATTGAATCTCTCCCAATATGGGCTTGTCCATGGTACATCCGTGCCATGTCAGAAATCATGCTATCAGGCATAACTGGTCTTTCATCTCTGTAAACCCAAACATCATTTTCTTCATGTTTTCTACATCCTGCTTTTATCCATGTATCTTTTTCCTCATCATCTGCGACTTCCTGTAACTGTCTCACCTCATCCCATGTCTCAACAGGGTTAGTAAAAAGCAAAGGACAAGAAATATGCTCTCTTTCTCGACTTTTGTTTAAAGAAACCATATTCTTTGCACAGTACTGTGCAATCTCGTCAGCATATTTATTACCAACAGTTATGTAGTCTTCCCCATTTTTATGTGCATTGCACTTTACAACAGCAATCTGTTTAGGCAGCTGTATCGCCTCAAGCAACTTTTTCACTAAATCTCCATTTCTAATTGGCGTTTCTGCAGACGTCAAGAAACCTCTTTGTGACCAAATCTGACCAAAATCATGCACCACCCCAAAGCCGTACTGGCTATCTGTCACAATCGTAACCCGTACATTTCTTCCCAACTTGCATGCTTGAATCAGAGCTACTAGTTCTGCGACTTGGGCAGACCGTATCCCTTTCAGACAAGATGCTTCCATTACAGTTGCTACTGTGCAAACCGCATATGCTGCACTTAGAACTCCATCATTTGTTCTCAAACATGAGCCGTCCACGAACAGAATATAATCTGATTCCTTTAAAGGCTCATCTCGTATGTCTGACCTTGGTTTTGTACACTATTCAAGCACATTCAGACAATCGTGATCTTCTTCATCCATTTCAATCACACTTTCTTCATCTGGCAATGATGTCGAAGGATTCACATTCATACATCTGTCAATGGTCACATTATCTGCACTCAAAATTACTTTTTCATACCTAGTCAGCCGACTATGTGTCATGTATTGGGTTTTCGTTCTTGTCAAGAGAATTTCCACAGAATGGGGAACATATACTCTCAGAGGATATCCCATCACTATGCCTTCACTCTGTTCCAGACTCAAACAAGTAGCAGCAACTGCTTTCAAACATCCAGGCAACGCTTTCGCTACAGGGTCTAAAACAGCTGAAAAATATGCAATGGGTCTTTTCATAGTTCCATGTCTCTGTACCAAGACTGAAAATGCACATCCATCTCTTTCACTGCAATACAACTCAAAATCTTTCTCATAGTCAGGCATTCCCAATGCTGGAGCTTCACACAATTTCTTTTTCAGCTCTCTGAATGCTTTCATTTCTTCATCATTCATTTTAAACGGATCCTTAACATCCTTCTTTGTCAGTTTTTGCAACGGTTTAGCAATCAGCGAAAAACTGCTTATCCATTGTCAACAATATCCAACCATTCCCAGAAACATTCTTACCTCTCTTTGCGTCATTGGAGCTCTCATTCCTTGAATCATTTTTATTCTTTCAGTCTTTACCTTTCGCACTCCTTTCTCAATTTTATGCCCTAAATACTGGACTTCCTATTGACAAAACTGCAATTTTGATGGGGACACTTTATGTCCTCTTTTTGCCAAATGATTCAGCAAAGCAATTGTATCATTGACACATGCTTCCTTTGTTTTTGATGCCACCAGTAGGTCATCAATATACTGAACCATCACTGACTTTTCTGGCATTTTTAAATCTTCCAACGATTTCTTTAGAATCTGATTAAAGATTGAGGGACTTTCTGTGTACCCTTGAGGAATTCGGCACCATGCCAAAATACGCTCTCCAAACCTAAACGCAAATAATGGCTGGCTATCTGGATGCAATGGAATAGAGAAAAATGCATGACATAAATCAATTACTGTGTACCATTCTGCTTCACGTGGAATCTGGTATAGAATCACAGCAGGGTTCGGTACTATTGGGCAACAAGGCACAACAATTTTGTTTACCTTCCTTAAATCCTGTACAATTCTATATGTTCCGTTTGGCTTTTTCAGTCCCATTATTGGCGAATTACATGGACTGCTCATGATTTCTTTTAGAATCCCTTGTTCAATCATTTTATTTATTACTGGCGTTATTCCTTCAATTATTTCTGGTGTCAATTTATACTGGGGCATATTTGGGTAACTCGTTCCCTCTTTCACTGTTATTTTAACGGGATCTACTTCTTTCATTAATCCTACATCTTCTCCTGTAAAGTCCCACACTTCTTTCACTGCCTTTTTCAATTCAATTGGGATTTTCTCTGCATCAAATACAGGAAACAAATCATTTACTTCTGGTTCTAAATTCACCATTGTCATTTTATACAGCACATCTTCATCTGGGGTCTGAAATGCAATTCCGTCTGGGGTACAATAGATAGTGCAATTCATCTTGCACAATAAATCGCGTCCTAAAAGGTTCACGGGACTACAATCGCATACCACAAATCGGTGCATTTCACTAAATGGACCAATTCTTACCTCCACTAATTTAGTAAGAGGCATCTTAATTTGCTGATTTGAAACTCCAACTACTTGGATATGTTCACCTGAGAGAGGAAGGTTTGGAATTTCCACTGACCTAACAGTAGAACGGGTAGCTCCAGTGTCAACAAGGAATGTTACATTTGCACCATTCACTTCTCCATCCACAAATGGACCAGACTGATCTACCTCTAGAGTTGCGCCAAGCACGCACTCTTCCCCTCTCCTAGGCACCGTCAGAAACTTTCATCCGTGTCATCCTCATCCTGTCGTAACCAATATTGAGAAATTGCAGCTGCACGTGGCAACTGTGTTACCTGTTCTCCTCCGTAGAATCCTGTTTCTGCACTGTATTTCTGTTGGTTAACACTCTTGGGAAGTGGTGGTTGTGGCACCTGACCTTGTTGAGTAACTACCTCACTCTGCACCTGTGAATTTAATGATTGATTTTCCACATTAGGTTTTGGAGAAAATTTACACTCGTTTCTCCAATGCCCTAGCTTTCCGCAGTTGTGGCATGGCCACTTTTTCTTTGCCTCATCTATACTCATTTGTCCTTTTCCTTTACCTATATTTGGTCGAGATCTAACCTGTCCTGCTTCATTACCGGTATTACTCAATTGAGCTTCTTGCTTCTCTGCAACTTTCACCTGTGCCCACATGGCTTTTTCTTTCAATTTACGCTGTCTACTCTCAATATCATCACTGCAATACTTAGCATATCTCAAAACCTCATCAACCTCAGCAAATCATATGCTGCTTAATCATTTCACATATCTCTGGTTTCAATCCATACACAAATCTATATACAAAATGACTCATATCCTTCTCATTTAGTGTCTCATAACCACTGTACTGTTTGAAAACTAACAACAGCCTCTCGTAATAAGCATGCACTGATTCTTTACTTTCTTGTGTTGTTCTGTCTATTTTTACCCAATCTGTTTCTTTTGGTGGAATCTTATTCTTCAAAAAGGTAATTACTTGGTCATACTTCCTCATCACTTCTGGTCCTGGCGCTCCTGTTTTAGCATCCCTTGGATATTCTACAGTTGGCCAATCAATAGTAATCTTACATTCTGTCCACAAATCAGCTGGCACTACTATATCAAACAATCCATCCAAGTCTATCCACAACACTTTTGACACCTTAACAAATCTTTCCACTTGTCTGTACCATTCTACTGGCTTCTCTCTCAACTTTGGGAAGTCATTTGTAAATGACAGTATATCCTGTCTAGTCCATGGAACATGCACATAACTACCACCTGGAGTTTCTCTCATTGGGTACTCCCTTACAACTGGTCCTTATCTGTCACTGCAAAAGCCAAAGATGCTTTATCTGTTGTTTTCTCATTCTTTTTCGTCCATCTATTTCTCCATCTATCCACATCACCCCATTTTCTCAGTAAAACAATTAATTCTTTTATTTGGGTCAGTCTTCCTGATGTGTTCAAATTCTCTATATCTTTTTCACAAAAATCTACTCTGTATGGTTTCTGCAACGTTCTCACTTTTACAAACTCTACTCCTAGTTCATTTGCTGTCTCTTCCAATTTGTCATGTAAATTTCTAGCTCTCCATGTAAGACTTTTGCACAAAAACATAATCTCATCATCCTGATAATTTTTTAATTTTTCTGTACCAATTGTTCCTAAAATCAATTCTTTCATGTCTATTTTCAACCTAATTACATCTAATGGTTTCACTTCTGTTTCTTTTGTTTTTAGCGCTTTCATCCATTCATTTAACTCATCTGGAGTCGGACCTACAGGCGTACTATTTAATTCTATCCAATTGTTATTTCTTTCTGGTGTCCCTGATTCAGACTCCGTCACCATAGGTATTCTCCTAATCTCATTCTCATTTATCGTCAAATTAGTAGGTGGGCTTGGTCTATAGGTACTAGCCAAATGGTGTGCACCTTCATTATTCAGTTCCATCCCTTCTCTTTTTCTTTGCAAATGTGAATTCATGGGAATCACTAAAGAACGTTCATCAACTTTCTGATTCTCAAAAATTGGCATCACTGGACCTATTGTCACTGGTACAGTGACAGCTTCCATATTCTTTGTCAATGCTCTTATTTTCTCAGTCAATTCTCTTGTTGTTTTTGCTAATTCAGTTGCATTGTCACTTTCTATCTCTTCATTTTGTGAAGTTTTTAATTGATTTTGTGACCTATTTGTCTCATCTCTTCGTTCGGGAATTTTATTCCTCCCAGTTTCCATTGGTGGTGCATTAGGTGTCACCACCGCAGAAGTCTGTTGGTATGGAGGTGGGTTTCTGTTTAAAATATCTTCCAGCAATTCGTCATCCATTTCACTACCACCATACACATACTTTTCTATCACTACATGTTTCTTTTTCTCTGTACACTTTCTCTTTGCTTCTTCCTCAACTGTAAAAGCTGGAAACAAACCTCCGGTCATATTTGCACATCTCCAACGCTTTATTCTGTCCTCATGATTTACTCCCCATAACCTTCCAGGCACAAACTCATGATTCTTTAATCCTCTGAATCTCTCTCGCTCATACATCTCATCTTCCCATTCCGTTAAAGCTTCAAACTGTGTCGGTCTAGGTCTAGGTTCTAACATTGCCATCTTTTCTCTCAAGTTTCGTTGTACAGCTACATTAAATGAACCATTCTCAGGGAAAGCCAATGCTCCATCATTCTTGGTATATTTTGTCCAATTTTCTAACCATATGCATGTTTGATATCCATATTTCAGCATCATATGCGAAGCTGGTGATTTTGGCGGAGGAATTATTTGTCCCTCTCTAGTTACTACTTTTTTGTCTTTCTTAAAAAAGTTTTTAACTTTCGACATCCACGACATTTTCTCTCTACCATACTCATAATATGACATGATTCACAATCGCTTTTTCTCCTCAAACGATCCGCAATTCAACACTGTTCTCTATGCGTTATTCCAACCAATACTAGCGCGACTCACACCAACACTCCAATCACACACTTCCACGTCACAAGGTTATTTTACCAATCCTGGCGCGACTCACACCAATGCTCCAATCAGAGCGATTTCTGTCTACCGCGCACTGACCAATCCCAGCGCGGCTTTTGTCTACGTCAGTTCTGCTCCTGTTTCCGTGTGACTAACGCACTGTCCAATCCCAGCGCGACTCTTGTCTACGTCACTTCTGCTCTTGACCCCTCCTTTACAAAATTTATCGGCAATTTCTTTTCGACAATTCTTCGTTAGTTACAACATTTAAAACACATTTCCATTGTCTGATTCGCTAAACCGAAGAGATAGTTCTGACCATTTACACAAGAACTCTGTATTTTCCAGTAGGCAGCGCTTACCTCTACCCTACCACAGAATTTTCAGTTTCGCCGATAAAGTAGCACTTCCCTCTACCTTACCCTTCTTTCAAGCAAACAGTAAACCCGTTTCTCTGGGGATAAAACACATGTGGAGACTATACTGCTCCTGAGAATTAAGGCCAGAGTTTCACAAGAAAACCGATCACTATTTCACTTACACACCTTTTATACGGAAAATGTCCCTATCATAACACAACCTGTGTTATCACCAATATGAACTCAGACAATGCACCATTCCATGTGACTTCTCTTGTCACACGTGTTCCACTTCCTACTTCCCGGAAGCGTGCAAACGTACATATAACATAACGCGACTCAACATAAAGTGTTAGACATAAATTTAGCAATAATCAATAATCACTAATCAATAATCACTAATCACCAAACTAATCAATAGTAACCATAACTCTGCTACCAAGAAATCTGATCCAGCGCTAACAATAAAAAGTCCGATTGCATGCGAACGCATCGTACTCGTTCGGTCGGACTGCTAGGGTCTGATCCAGCGCTAACAATAAAAATTATTCTCCTATATGCTTCGGTCATCCAGGTGCAACTATTCCTCCAACACACAAACTATATCCATATGACGGTGGGGCCCATAACACCGCACATACATTCACTTACTCATTTATTCCCTGGATTTCCTCCGTCCTTAACCTAGGAGAAAACGATTCGCTGGAAGGAGACGGGATACCTCTTTTAACATGACATAATGTTTCTCATTTGCTTTAAGGTATTCCGCTCATTGGTCGATGGACCAACTAGTAGGAATCAGTTGATGGCAATTAAGACCAGCTCAATCACAATAAACTCTTTATCAATTTACCTTAATCATTGAGCTAAAGAATCACTGAGTCATTTGTTTAAAGAATAATAAAGTTTATATAAAGTTTCGAAGCAAGAAATGAGGTTAAGCTTATTATTCAGATTATTACATTTATCATCAATATAAGAATAAATTGAAATTGCAATGCATATCTATTAGACGGAAAAATAAGGTTGTCATAGTAAGAACCCTAAAAGATCAATCTATCTGTCTTGGAAAAATCTAATAGTTCTAAATGAAAAATCTATCAGGAATAAAAAGGTTCTCCTAAAGCAGCATCTTATACTCAACTGGAAATAAAAATAGCAGCAGCAGCATCAGCTCGTCAGCATCAGCAACCGCAACTTCACCCATCTACAGCATCTAACTTCTTCAGCATCTCACTCTCCAGCATCTCACTCTCCAGCATCTAACCCCTCCCACCAAGAGTAGGTCTTCTTATACCCTAATTCTACCTTACTGAATAAAAGGTTGCATCTTCATGGCGTGATTCTTTCTCATTGGTTCACTCAGGCCCATATACATTTTAATCAAACTTCCTTGTCTTAACCAGTTCCTTGTGGACTGTCCATGCTTGCATCGTTTCCCACAGTTCATGACATTGCTCATCCGCTTCGATCAGTCCAATTTGTATCTTTTTCTGCTACTTTTTAGATTCAACAGTTCCGTCCATTTATTCAGTTTGACTTCTCACGCTTCTTGCTGATCATCTTGGCACACATCTGCTCAGAAAGGTCACAATAGCCTTGACCATACTTCCATCTTAGCCTCTCAGCACGAACACGTGGTCATCCTTTTCCCCAGCCTCTCTCCTCTACCACACGGCTTCTTGGACATGCGTACTCTAGCTTTATGGCGGCCATTTTATATCGCTGCTCAACAGGCCTAAGCGCACTATTTTCAAAGATAAACAAAATATTGTTAAAATAAAGAATATAAACCCTTTCGTTTCCCTCCCGTCTTTCTACGTACCCCAATCAGGTATTACCTAGCAAAAAGCAACATATAAAGCCGTCCCTTACTTACCATCGCTTTATTTTGCAACCACACGTTTTATTTAAAAGCACGGATCATGCATTTATTATTTAATTAGTACGCAAATATTATGTTATGTTAGACACGTAAACAATTATAAGTTGATAAGTTTATTTTGCACACAAAATAGCGTGTTACCTTTAACCCTTTTATATGTAACATACATTGTTGGTTATTTACTTAAACAAACATGTTTATTAATTATTTTATGAAAATTATTTGGAGGTTAACATTTTTTCATTTACCCTGCTCCATCAGGTCCGATTCGGTCGGAAATCTCTCCGGGTCCGGCTCGGTCGGGGAGATTTCCGGCCTGTATCGGAATCGGCCCTTCTGCCTCTAAGGCAAGCCTGACTTCTTTTTTGGCAAGCTACTAGGTGGTTAAGCGCATGTTAATTTAATGGCTTTTGTGGTTCATCCTGACAAGGATTGTGGTTGTTGCATGAGTGGTTATCTACTACCCTCAATCAATAATCCAATTTCTTACATTTTCTTTAAACTATATATTTATTAATTTTAAATTATTGATATGGTAATTATTTTTCGTGGGTATTTACTTGTCTACATATTTATAAGTTTTTATGTACATTTAAATTTCAGATTTTGGTGTTTATTGAGAGGTTGCGTGGTCAGTGTTTTGAAAAGAACATATATAAATTGGTATTAAATGAGTAATGTATCAATTAGGCAATTTGTGGTTGGATTTTTTATTGTTGTAAATTATTTTAAAATATAAAACTGTTTGATTATATGTTTGGGATATTTTGTGGTTTGGCTGAGCATTGTTATTATTATATTATATATTAATTATTGTTAATTGTTTAATATTTTTAATTTGTAATGTTTGTTGATTTTTGTGACATGTATAATTTTATAATGATTTATTTTTGTGGGTGTGGGGTTCATTGGTGGATTGGGAAGGTAGTCTTTAAATGTAAATTTATAATAATACATATTCATTGAATTATCTAGAAATTATGCTCAATTTTTTATTTAACTTGTTTAGTTTTAAACTATTGAAGTATATGATTATCTAATTATTTTCAATAAAAAATGCAATTATTAATATGGGTTGTGGGGTTCATTGGTAAGTAGGGATGCTTTTTGTAAAATACATAATTGAATTATAATTAAGTACAATTAAATAGGTAAAATTTCACATTTGTATGCCATTTTTTTAGTTTTGAAAAGTATTTTTGGTCTGTGTTTGGACATCTAACCTGGGCTTCTATTGGAATTCCATAGCGCATATTAGCAAGCCCATTATCGCCGGTCTTGCTAATATGCCCCAATATTTTTATTTTGTAATTCATTAATAGTTATACTTGTGTATATTGTATTTTATTGTTTAATTACATTAAAACTATATATTGTTGAACTTAAAACTATGTGTATTTGAACAATGTGTTTATTGTACTCTATAATGTAATATTTAGATATTGTTGAAAAATATTTTTTCATTATTAATGTTTTGATGTTATTTTGATGTTATTTAATTAATATCATACAATGGTGGCTAGGGGATTATTTGTCACACAATCATGTGTAGCTAAAATTGTCAGAGACTCTATCCGATTCATAGTTGCCCACCAGCTAGAACCACAAATAATTTAGCAAAAGACACAAAGATCTGAGAGGCAAAAAGATTAAATTAGATCCTTTGTTTCATGTTCTTTGATGAATTGTCAATGAAGCCAATGCGTTTCACCCGTATCCGGGCTTCTTCAGGGCATCCAAGAAGTAAAACTCCTCAGTCTTAGGGGCCGATTCCGATCTCGGTTGGAGGCGCACCCAATACCATTCGGTCGGGAAAAAAGCCATGCGAATGCCTGTTTCCCGACCGATCCGTACATCATACCGAACGAGTAAGTACGATGCGCACAACAGCACAGAATACGGCCGAGTCGTACTCACCCAATCCAGGTCCTGTTCTCCGACCGAGGCGAATATGGAAACGCAGAATCGAGTCGCACGGAAGGGAAAATGCAGCCCCGTCCGGCCGAACAAGTACGATGCGCTTTCCGTACACGCCGAACCCGTCGCTACGTCCGGCACGTCAAAGCTTCCGGGAGAGGCGCACATAAGCTCCGATTCGCGCCACAACACGATCCACGGCTACGAGGCGAACACGCCAGCGACGAGGACGACGCGAAGCAACGAGAAAGACGAACGACACGAACCAACCATGAAACCCTTTGTCCCGATCCTACCAATATTCTACATTTACCACCGGAACAGGCACGGACGCGTACGGCGCAGAAGGTAAGTCAGACACCAACCACAAAAACATACAACACGTACACGACACATCACACACACACAGAGGGATGCAGAATTTACTTACACCAGCAACAGCAGCACCATAGGGGCGGGATGCCCATCACCAATGCCACATATGCACACAGGGGCCTGGATGCGCACCACCACTACCACCCCTACCCAGGGGGGCTGGATGCCTACCACTACTACCACCCTTAGCCAGGGGGTGCCAGATGCCCACCACTACTACCACCCTTACCCAGGGGGCTGGATAACTACCACTACTACCACCCTTAGCCAGGGGGTGCCAGATGCCCACCACTACTACCACCCTTACCCAGGGGGCTGGATGCCTACCACAACTACCACCCTTACCCAGGGGGCTGGATGCCTACCACTACTACCACCCTTAGCCAGGGGGTGCCAGATGCCCACCACCACTACCACCCTTACCCAGGGGGCTGGATGCCTACCACTACTATCACCCTAAGCCAGGGGGCTGGATGCCTACCACTACTACCACCCTTAGCCAGGGGGTGCCAGATGCCCACCACTACTACCACCCTTACCCAGGGGGCTGGATGCCTACCACTACTATCACCCTAAGCCAGGGGTGCCAGATGCCTACCACTACTATCACCCTTAGCCAGGGGGCTGGATGCCTACCACTACTATCACCCTAAGCCAGGGGGTGCCAGATGCCTACCACTACTACCACCCTTAGCCAGGGGGTGCCAGATGCCCACCACCACTACCACCCTTACCCAGGGGGGCTGGATGCCTACCACTACTACCACCCTTAGCCAGGGGGCTGGATGCCTACCACTACTACCACCCTTAGCCAGGGGGTGCCAGATGCCCACCACCACTACCACTCTTACCCAGGGGGATGGATGCCTACCACTACTACCACCCTTACCCAGGGGGGGCTGGATGCCTACCACTACTATCACCCTAAGCCAGGGGGGTGCCAGATGCCTACCACTACTACCACCCTTAGCCAGGGGGTGCCAGATGCCCACCACTACTACCACCCTTACCCAGGGGGGCTGGATAACTACCACTACTACCACCCTTACCCAGGGGGCTGGATGCCTACCACTACTATCACCCTAAGCCAGGGGGTGCCAGATGCCTACCACTACTACCACCCTTAGCCAGGGGGTGCCAGATGCCCACCACCACTATCACCCTTACCCAGGGGGGGCTGGATGCCTACCACTACTATCACCCTTACCCAGGGGGGGCTGGATGCCTACCACTACTATCACCCTAAGCCAGGGGGGTGCCAGATGCCTACCACTACTACCACCCTTAGCCAGGGGGGGCCAGATGCCCACCACTACTACCACCCTTACCCAGGGGGGGCTGGATAACTACCACAACTACCACCCTTACCCAGGGGGCTGGATGCCTACCACTACTATCACCCTAAGCCAGGGGGTGCCAGATGCCTACCACTACTATCACCCTTAGCCAGGGGCTGGATGCCTACCACTACTATCACCCTAAGCCAGGGGGTGCCAGATGCCTACCACTACTACCACCCTTAGCCAGGGGGTGCCAGATGCCCACCACCCTTACCCAGGGGGCTGGATGCCTACCACTACTACCACCCTTAGCCAGGGGGCTGGAAGCCTACCACTACTACCACCCTTAGCCAGGGGGTGCCAGATGCCCACCACCACTACCACCCTTACCCAGGGGGCTGGATGCCTACCACTACTACCACCCTTACCCAGGGGGCTGGATGCCTACCACTACTATCACCCTAAGCCAGGGGGTGCCAGATGCCTACCACTACTACCACCCTTAGCCAGGGGGTGCCAGATGCCCACCACTACTACCACCCTTACCCAGGGGGCTGGATAACTACCACTACTACCACCCTTACCCAGGGGGCTGGATGCCTACCACTACTATCACCCTAAGCCAGGGGGTGCCAGATGCCTACCACTACTACCACCCTTAGCCAGGGGGTGCCAGATGCCCACCACCACTACCACCCTTACCCAGGGGGGGCTGGATGCCTACCACCACTACCACCCTTACCCAGGGGGGGCTGGATGCCTACCACTACTACCACCCTTACCCAGGGGGGTGGATGCCTACCACTACTATCACCCTAAGCCAGGGGGGTGCCAGATGCCTACCACTACTATCACCCTAAGCCAGGAAGGTGCCAGATGCCCACCACTACTACCACCCTTACCCAGGGGGGCTGGATGCCTACCACTACTACCACCCTTACCCAGGGGGGGCTGGATGCCTACCACTACTATCACCCTAAGCCAGGGGGGTGCCAGATGCCTACCACTACTACCACCCTTAGCCAGGGGTGCCAGATGCCCACCACCACTACCACCCTTACCCAGGGGGGCTGGATGCCTACCACCACTACCACCCTTACCCAGGGGGCTGGATGCCTACCACTCCTACCACCCTTACCCAGGGGGGTGGATGCCTACCACTACTATCACCCTAAGCCAGGGGGGTGCCAGATGCCTACCACTACTATCACCCTAAGCCAGGAAGGTGCCAGATGCCCACCACTACTACCACCCTTACCCAGGGGGGCTGGATGCCTACCACTACTACCACCCTTAGCCATGGGGGTGCCAGATGCCCACCACCACTACCACCCTTACCCAGGGGGCTGGAAGCCTACCACTACTATCACCTCTACCCATGGGGGCTGGATGCCTACCACCAACACCACCCCCACTCATAGGATGGACAATGCATGACACAACCAGCACACCACAACCTAGGGAATGCAAGAAAAAGACATCCCCCAACACCATGACAAGCGTGTGTAGACTGTGTCAAATGCCTACAACACTGAACATGACTTTGAACTTACAATGTGACCCCCTATCACATGTGCCACACATATATGTGTGTGGCCCCCACAATGCAAGCAGGCCATGGCCATTGTGGCAATGGGGTCCAAACCCCCATCATCACAGTGACCAAAATGTAAGTGTGGGGTCCATAGCTGGAGCACATTTTGAACATTGTGGCAATGGGGTCCATACCCCCATCATCACAGTGACCAAAATGTAAGTGTGGGGTCCATAGCTGAAGCACATTTTGAACATTGTGGCAATGGGGTCCAAACCCCCATCATCACAGTGACCAAAATGTAAGTGTGGGGTCCATAGCTGAAGCACATTTTGAACATTGTGGCAATGGGGTCCAAACCCTCATCATCACAGTGACCAAAAGGTAAGTGTGGGGTCCATAGCTGAAGCACATTTTGAACATTGTGGCAATGGGGTCCAAACCCCCATCATCACAGTGACCAAAAGGTAAGTGTGGGGTCCATAGCTGAAGCACATTTTGAACATTGTGGCAATGGGGTCCAAACCCCCATCATCACAGTGACCAAAATGTAAGTGTTGACAAAGAAAAAGCTGCAACTGCCAAACTGCATGGATGATTCCTGGTCACAGAACATAAAACACATCAGTGGCAAAGTAGTGCATGTGTCCCATTGCAACATAGATTGGGGGAGGCAAATACTGCAGTGCAAATAAGACATACCTTTGGCCATGTGCAGACAAACAACACCCATGGGGGCTGACACAGTCAACATTCATCAATGACACAATGACAGAAGTGACCATCAGAATGCAGACCCACATATTTGCACCAATGGGCACACAAATGCAGATACCCTGTGGAGACTGTAGATGTGAGGTGAACAGATACCATACCATGGCAGCAATGGGACACACAAACCATGATCATTGTGCTGACTGATGACCTAGGAGTCCCAGGGACAGCAGGGAAACCCACCAAACTACATACAGCCAATGGCACACCTAAGATATGCCAATGCAGTGGTGCAGATGCACAAACACAAACAGGCAGACCCACACTGCACATCAAACACAACAGGTGAGGGGGGGGTGCCAGTGTCCCTAGGCAACCACACAACACATGAGGAGGCCTGAATACCAATCATACAGATGTGCATACAGTGCCACACAAAGATAACTCATGGATCCAAATCCCCTATGTGGGCAATCAGGCATTGTCAGATGAGAGGGAGCACAAATCACACATGTCACACAGGCACGTAGGAACAGCAACTGACACAGCAAGACACAGACACACCACAGCACTACCCCCAGGGCCCCCACAATGTGGTGACCCTGGGCTGCATTACAATCCCACTGTGATGACAAAGCTAAATGTCGTTCACACTGTGAACCACAGTCATGTGTCCTGAGCAACAAACTACCATCACACCTACACAAGCACAAATCAATCAGCACGGCCAGTAAGCCAAGGCCAACATGGAGGCAGGGCTCTAGCCGGGCAACAACTCTCATCTGCACACACTCAAAACCACACACCTCGACCTCCAACAATGTGCAGCAGTGAAGCACACATGCACTGGTGACATTGCACATGCACCCATGACAATTCCAGGGTGGTGGGTGGGAACCAAGGTGCAGGAACACATCACACATGGCCACTCAACAAGACTCCTGAATGTCTGACACACTGCACACTACGCTGTACATGGACATGACGGCAATACCACACCAACCAATGGGATCCCAGCCACAGTCACACACCAATGAAGAAGCCAAGGTCACCCACAAAGAACACACATAGACAACAACCAACATTGCAGCCCGGACCCTGAGGAGTGCCAGCAGTCACACACACAATGTGTAAAACACAAATTTGATCCAGCACTCCAAACAAATTCAGATTGCAACAGTTAATAAAAAATAAGTTCAAAGAATGATTCAGCAGGTCTGGTCTTGTTCCAATTCTTTATTCAAATTCTTCTTAAAGAGAGATTGTAGCCTACGCGTTTCGTCCATCAAGGACTTCTTCAGGGCTACAAATAAGTATACATAATATACGTTATATTTACAATATTTACAACATATATAACAAATTGACACAACATTTGTTTAAAAATATATATACAATATGGTTGGGCTGTATATACATAAAATACAGTGAATTTACATTTGTATAACAACTCAGGTAAGTCTCGTGAAAATTATTGATTTGGACTTTCAAGTCATTAAATCATTGTGGACTCCTGACCTCAAAACCAACATTGCAGCCCGGACCCTGAGGAGTGCCAGCAGTCACACACACAACGTGTCACAATCACTGAAAGATAACACAAACTGGAAATCACATGACAGGTGCAAACAACAAGTGCCAAGGGGAAACCTGACTGTGACCCATCTGCGTCTGCACACAAACTCAGCCCTGACAGCAAACACACCTATGGGTGACACCCTGATGACCAGTAATGTGCCATGCACCCACATCACAGAGAACCCAGGGAGAATACTTTGGGGGAACATAGGTCAACTCAGCAAGCATCACAAACAGGTACAACACTAGGGATCACAGCATGCACAGCAAAACGGAAGTGAACACACAGACATGCTCATACAACACACACCTTGGGCGCAGGCAATGTCACAGGAGTACACACTGCCATGAGGGGACTCCACTCCTGTGTGAGGAAAGCTGTGCCATATGTTGCCTCAGTAGGGCCCCATCATGTCAGCTGAGCACTTGGTCACACAATCAACAATTAGCACCAAATGAAGGCTCCTGTCACATCAGCCTGGTCATGGAAGTGCCAACGAAATCATCAGCACAGATCCAACACACTTGTATAGCAATGTTGCACTGACAACACAGATGAGTCCTTCCCCATAGATGCCCAAACCTGCATGTCCAGTGGAGATGGCCACACGGTCAGGGAAGTAGACAAATTGAACAATGGCAGGCACAACAGATGTGCAGGGGTGGAAGCCACAGATGTGAAATTGCTAACGTAAGTAGGAAATCCCATTGCCAAATACTGAACACATGACCCCCTCAGATGATGCTATGGATGACATGGATACACCACAGGATAGGACACATTCCCCCTGGACCACATGTGTTCCTGCACAGTAACACTTCATCATCATGAGACCAAATATCACCATCACTGCAGCAAGGGCATGGTTAGCATCATCAACAACATGTACATCAGAAGCATAAGCACTAGAGAACAGAAAGTTGCTTTATTCAGCATATGTGTGTTTAAAAGTGAAAGTCCAGAATAAACACAAAGGCCAATGGCCAGTCCATTGTCAAAGTCCAAACAGGGTGACAGTGGCAGATGTCACCCTATGCATGCCTGCACTGCACAAAACCAGGGACAATCCACTAGGAGGGGCAACCGGGGGGCAGGCCAGGCACCGCAGGGACAGGATCAGGGCTCACCAGGAGGAAGCAGGGAAGGGGTGGTGGGTGCTGGAGAGCCACTGACAACTGCAGTGGAGGTGTCTGACATGGTGTGTGCCGGCACAACTGGGGGCATGACTCAGATGTTGTGGGTGCCGGCACGATTGCAGTGGACCCTGCAGATGGAGTGGACAGGTCCGCCACTGCAGTGCCCAAGTCAGACAGGGTGGTAGTGGACTCCACTGCAGTGCCTACCACCAGGGGAGGAGAATGGGGAACAGGCAAGGTGGGCTGGACAGAGGGGAGGACACCATCACCACATCATTGGCACAGACAAGCGCAGCGGGGGTGTGGTGCCGGGAGAGCAAGTGGCAGGGGAGAAGGCCGGATCCTCTTGGGGATGGTATATCTGTGGGTGGGGGAACCTGGGGCAGGGTGTGGTGGGGGCACCTGTGGAGTGGGGGCCTGAGGGATGGAGGAAGGAGACCTGGTGCCTGAGCTGCAGGGCGGCGGCGGGGTCTTGCTCTTACGACTCCGGGGGGACTTGCGGGTGGGGGCCTCAGTCTGTCTGCGCCTGGGGGAGGGTGTCCAGGGGCGAGGGGCACTCTGCTCCATGTGGGTGGGCTTCCTCTTCCCCCTGAATGCTGTATCAGCTGGATCGGAGGGGAAGAGGCCGAAGTCACTGAGGAAGAGCCGCTGGGTCTTTGGGGTTGCAGGTGAGGCAAGGGAGGGTGCTTTGGAGGGAGAGGCAACTGAGGACTGCGCAGTGCTCATGGATGCTTGTGTGTTTCCAGGGCCCCATCCCCTGTGAGTCTGGTTTCAGTCCCCTGACTGTGCGTGCGTGTGCGTTTTGTTTGTGGCGTGTGTGTCTGTGTGCTGGACGTGTGTGTGCTGGTGTGTGCCTGTGCCGGTGTGTGTGTGCTTGGGACTGGTAAGGTGCTGGGGAGTGTGGATGGAGCAGAGGCAGGAGGGGTGAGGGACTGTCTGAGGAGGGACACTGCTGCCGTCAGGGAGGAGTCCATGGACCTATTGCCCCTCTGTAGGTCAGACATGCCCGATGAGATGCCCTCCATGAACGACACCAGCTGAGTCAACAGAGCGTTGTGCGCATGGAGGACACTCAGCATGGAGCTGGCGAAGGAGGTACACAGACTCCTCACTCAGGGCAGCAGGGGACACAGGGGCAGGGGGTGCGGTGCCTGGCCCAAAGGAGACACGCTCCCGAACATGGGAGCCTCCACGGACCTGGGGAATGGGAGCCGATGGGAGGGCGGTGGTGGTGCTGGTGGTGGCGGGGACAGCAACACTAGCTGGGGTGTGGTGGCTGCTGACACCCACCTCCATAAGGGAGTCATCCTCTGAGCCGCTGTGGTCCTCAGCTGAGGTGGATGCTGCTGACGACTCCTCGGTGTGGCTCCCCTCGCCCTCCGTGCCACTGGGTCCCTCCGACCACTCCTCGGCTGTTGACCCAGTCTGGCTCTCTGGCTCCTCCTGGTCCGTGGAGCTGTCCCCTTCCGTGGCCGTGGATGTATCTGCAAACAATGGGGAAACAGACAGACATCAGTCACCTGCACCAAACGCACACACCACTGTGAGCACAGCACATTACAGAGCAAGCCCTGGCATCATTAGTTGAACATTGCTAAAAGTGCCCTAACTGAACAGGAGAAGCCAATTGTCAGTCTGATGCCAACCATGGCACTCACATCCCACATGGCCTTGCACCCATCTGTCTGGTGTCTGTTGGATAGCAACACCCCAGTGTGGACAGTGCAGAGGACACGGTGTAGCATGTGGACATGCACACATCACAACTCTTGCCACTGAGTCAGTACAGGTTTCCGGATGAAAGGGATGCCCAGAGTCAAATTGGAAATGCATGTGATGCATACCAGCGACAGACACCATGATGCACCCATGTCCTGATAGCCATCGCCACAATGGTGTGCATGTAGCACATGTCACTCCCCTGCAGGATCACCAATAAGTAGACACATGCCATGGCGGAGGCATGACTGCTAAGTCATACATCACTGTCTCAGTGATGTATGACTTGGCAGCCAGACAACAACACTCTGCACTGTGTCACAATAGTAGGTCATGGGGAATGCAAGTCCTGGAGCTGCACAAGTGCACATGTACATCCCCCACACAACACATCATCTTAACCCTCATCTGTCCAGGTCATACCGATTGGACATATGGGAGACCTGTGACACTACCCTCTGAACCTGAGCCCCTCACAATCTGCTGTGAATGGGAAACAGCTGCCTGAACTTCACATTCGCATACCCCAGTCTGCACGGGCAGCTGATCAAACACCTATGTGACACACAAGTATCGTCTCCTATGGTCACATCTCCAGTGGCATGCTGAGCCCCTACCGAGAAACACCCCAGCAGTCCTGGCAACAAATCCACAGCACACTGACACAGAGGCAGACACCTGAGGGGTCAAATCACTGCGCACAACGTGTCAGCTGATACCCGGGAGTGGGAGTACAGGTGTATTGGATGGGCTGGAGTAGGCATGACTGTCCTGCCCCACATGAATGAGGGATGAGCCCTGGACAGTGGATAGCTGGCTATGTATGTGTGACACACGTAATCTGCACACTCCTGGGGCCCAAACATTGTTCCCACCCGCTGCATGGGTGTGTGCCAGATACCCCAGGCACATGTGGTGGCTCAGCTCAGCAAGTGGACCGCATATGAAAGCAACACGCAGATTACATGTCCAAACACAGGCATTGTGTGAACAATGGACCCACCCATGATGCCCACAACAGAGTTAGGGAAACAGATGCTGTCCCCCACCTTGAGTGAAGAAAACTGCAAGGACACAGTCCCAAGTAACACAATTCCCTGAATGTAAGGGCCACACCTGGGTATCAGATGAGGAGTGGGCAGTGCACAATAGAGGGACATGGCTCCTGGACAACATGACTGCTGTACTGTGGCAGTTTAACCAGGCCAGAGGAGGGCACATAGCATGTAATACAGAGTTCACAGTGCAGTCTTTGACTCACCCCCTCCTTGCTGCTGTCTGGCCTTCAGCTGCCCATCCAGGTCTGGAAACACCACCGCCAGGATCTGGAGCATGTGGCGGGTCAGGGTCCGTGTTCCGCCCCTCCTGCGAGGAGGCGACAGCTTCAGCTGGACCCGTGCAATCCTCCGGGTCTAGCCCCGAAGGTCCTGCCACCTCTTCTGGCAGTTGCGGATCCGGCGCTTGTAGACCCCCACGGACCGGACAGCCCGGACGATGTCCTTCCAGATCTCCTGCTTCCGATGGGCATTAACCTGTGAGGATGACAAAGTGAAAAGGCCATTACTACACATGCAACATATCCGTGCATGACACAGTTGTATATACATGTCTCAATCACAGGGGCACATGATGTACACAGGCAGTGCAACGCTGCCCATGGACAGTTTGCCAGAAGTCATTACATGGTATCATTGCATGGGAAGTAAAACCTTGTTCAAATGCACTGTCACTGCACCATATCTGTCCAGTGCATGTCACTACACACTATGGGGGTGACAACTACTCAGTGAGCCTGCTAGCCAGTGGCGTGCAGACTTTCAGCCTTGCCAGTCAGACAAAATGCACATTCAGAAAGGCAGTGCACAGAACACTCACCTGCTCCCCTGGTGTCCCATACAGCTTGCTGTACTGTGGAAGTAGGCTGTCCAGCAGGGCCTGGTTCTCCTCAAGGCTGAAGGCTGGGGCTCTCTCCACAGTACGTGCCATTGCAGGGTCCAGAGGGGGCAGAGACAGCAGCAGTGCAGTGGCAGATGTCGTCCTGGAGCATGTAGTGCAGGCAAGTGAGCTCTCAGGGGAACAGCCAGCAATATATATGTGCTGCAGATTCAGATACTGTCCCATGTGTCCAAAGTGATAGGTCCAAGTCATTTGCATCTTCTGAATCTGGCCAATCCATGGAATAGCAGCACCAATACACACCCACAGCATCCTTCAAATCTTCAACTTCATGACATACATGATTTTGCAACATTGTTGTGGGTGACCAACTGAATTTCCAGCAACCGACTCGTTCGAATTTCGAAAACGCGTCCGTTGCCAGGCTAGGCCATTGACAATGGGTGCGCACCGATCGGTCCATTGCTGTTCAACGCGTACAGGGGTACAACGAGTACCCGCACATATTGAATGCAATGGGCCGGCCGGGCGCACCGATCGGTCCATTGCGGTACAACGCGTACAGGGGTACAACGCGTACCCGCACACATTGAATGCAATGGGCCGGCCGGGCGCACCGATCGGTCCATTGCGGTACAACGCGTACAGGGGTACAACGCGTACCCGCACACATTGAATATAATGGGCCGGCCGGGCGCACCGATCGGTCCATTGCTGTTCAACGCGTACAGGGGTACAACGCGTACCCGCACACATTGAATGCAATGGGCCTGCCGGGCGCACCGATCGGTCCATTGCTGTTCAACGCATACAGGGGTACAACGCGTACCCGCACACATTGAATGCAATGGGCCGGCCGGGTGCACCGATCGGTCCATTGCTGTTCAACGCGTACAGGGGTACAACGCGTACCCGCACACATTGAATGCAATGGGCCGGCCGGGCGCACCGATCGGTCCATTGCTGTTCAACGCGTACAGGGGTACAATGCGTACCCGACACATTGAATGCAATGGGCCGGCCGGGTGCACCGATCGGTCCATTGCTGTTCAACGCGTACAGGGGTACAACGCGTACCCGCACACATTGAATGCAATGGGCCGGCCGGGCGCACCGATCGGTCCATTGCGGTACAACGCGTACAGGAGTACAACGCGTACGCGCACACATTGAATGCAATGGGCCGGCCGGGTGCACCGATCGGTCCATTGCTGTTCAACGCGTACAGGGGTACAACGCGTACCCGCACACATTGAATGCAATGGGCCGGCCGGGCGCACCGATCGGTCCATTGCGGTACAACGCGTACAGGGGTACAAAGTGTACCCGCACACATTGAATGCAATGGGCCGGCCGGGTGCACCGATTGGTCCATTGCTGTTCAACGCGTACAGGGGTACAACGCGTACCCGCACACATTGAATGCAATGTGCCGGCCGGTGCGCACCGATCGGTCCATTGCGGTACATCGCGTACAGGGGTACAACGCATACCCGCACACATTGAATGCAATGGGCCGGCCGGGTGCACCGATCGGTCCATTGCTGTTCAACGCGTACAGGGGTACAATGCGTACCCGCACACATTGAATGCAATGGGCCGGCCAGGTGCACCGATCGGTCCATTGCGGTACAACGCGTACAGGGGTACAACGCGTACCCGCACACATTGAATGCAATGGGCCGGCCGGGTGCACCGATCGGTCCATTGCTGTTCAACGCATCCCTGTACAAGTGACTGGCATATGTCACCATGCCTGTCTCAGATGAACATATGCCAGCCACAGATAGCTCCCAGGGAGTGAGGGGCACACCTACAACATGACAGCCTGTCCAAACTGTATCATAAGGCATGTAAGGCTGCATTTTCTATTGTGTGTATGTTGGTATACATGTTGTCCTGTGGGTGTCACCTGGGGGCAGCCACCCCAGGCTGTGCACGTGTTCATGGGGACAGGATCCTGGGTGTTACGTGTACATGACCACTGTGATGTGCAACTGTTCATATCTGTGCATGTGCCATGGTCACATTTCACGGTGGTGTATGTGTATGTCATGTCACATACCCCGTGAGTCCCATGTGGGACGGTATGTTTGAGCCAGGGTGTCCCAGTGGCACAATAGTGATGGTCCTCCACAGTCTGTGTGCATGTAGTGTTTACAATGTCTCTGATTTCATGTGCACAATGGGAGACAGTCTCCACATCCACGTTGTGTGTGCATGGACTTTGATGTTGTGCGTGTGTGTGTCACAGACGTGCATGTCTGTCCTGCAGTGGCAAGTGGGACCACTACCTGTGGGGGTCATGGTTGTTTTGCTGTGGTGTATACATGATACTCCATGTAATGCCAGTGTCCATGTGGCAATACAGGGTCCCTGGGAATGTACCTGTCGTTGAGCTGTGATGCCTGGGGCACATCTGTCCTCACATGTCACTGTGGGGATGATTGTGACATGGCAGCAGGAGATGGGAACTGTGACATGGCCTCATGATATCCAATGGGCCAACCTGGGACTTATTGATGCCACTTGTTGAACCGTGATGACAGATGTTGGCCATGTATGTACCATTCATGTCCTTACGGAACTGCACACTTCATGTAGTTGTGCCTCATAATGATGTATGATGTGATATTGAGTGTGTTCAATGCCGCATATGTGGGGTGACTGACAATCTTGCTTTCTTCTCCTGCGCACTGCAGGGCTCCTGCTGTCCATAGACCATTCCTAGACCTGGCAACGATGGTGGAACGGGACAGCATCCGACGGTACCGCTTCACCAGGCAGCTGATTGAGGATTTGGCAGTGCAGTTGGCCCCACATTTGCAGCCTGGCCGGCCGTATCCTACAGCGCTGACCCCCAAGGTGAAGGTGATGGCAGCCCTACACTTCTTTGCCACCGGTACCTTCCAACATACTGTGGCGACTGCTGGTGGGATGTCACAGACCATGTTGAGCCGTGTGCTCCGCGATGTTTTGGAGGCAATGTTGCTATACCTGAACCGGTACATCTATTTCCCTAGACTGCAATGACTCACTGACGTGAAGAGTGACTTCTATGCCCTGGGGAGGATGCCGCATGTCATTGGCTCCATTGATGGGACACATGTGGCTTTGGTACCACCACAGGCCCAGGAGCAGGCCTACCGTAACCGCAAGCACTACCACTCGGTCAATGCACTGGTGGTGTGTCTTGCAGATATGACCATCACACACGTGTGTGCCCGTTTCCCTGGTTCAGCACACAATGCCTTTGTGATGAGGAGTAGTCGCATCCCCAGGATGATGGCAAAGATGCAGAACCAGCGTGCCTGGCTTGTCGGTGTGTACTGACTTTGTGCCACTGTGTGTGATCTGATCTGTAGTATTCCGCCCACTTTTCCAAGTCAGCTAATGTGCACTTGTCTGTCCGTAGGTGACTCGGGATACCCCAACATGCCATGGTTGCTGACACCCCTCAGGAACCCTGTGACACCAGCCCAGATGCGCTACAATGAGGCACATGGTCGGACCAGGAGAGTGATTGAGCGGACATTTGGTCTCCTGAAGAGCCGCTTCCGCTGCCTCGACAAGACAGGAGGGTCCCTCCCATATGCCCCAGCGAAGGTGTGCAAGATTATCATCGTCTGCTGCATGCTCCACAACCTGGCAGTGCGGAAGGAGTTGCCTCTCATCCAGGATGACAATGACCAACATCCGCCACCTGTGGAGGATCCTGGCCTGGACCACGATACCAGTGATGATGATGATGATGAGGGTGATGTCCGCACACAGCTCATCACCAACTTCTTTAGCTGAATGTGAGTATCCTGAGGTGTCATGTCAATGATGTGAGTTGGCATGATATGTGTAGGTGGTGCTCTGGTGCTGTTGGAGTGTGTCCATGGGCTACTTTACTGGATGTGTGTAGCGATGTGTGCTTACAGGTGGTCTGTACTCCCCAACAGTGTTGACATGCTAACTTGGTTCTGGGTGGGTATCTTGTAACATGTATTGTGCATGAGTTTTGCTGTTCTGTCCTGTTCTCCATTGCTTTTGACTGTGTGTCATTTCTGTCCTTCACAGGGTACTTTCAGATTCGTTTGGTCAACTGTGTCCACCGACGACGTGATTGTACTTCCAGGGTGGTAGCTGTTGTGTCCCTACAGGTGATGTGCGCCACACCCATGGACTTCCTTCCTTCTACAGTTGTTGACTGTGTGCCCGCTGCCAGGTGGGATTACCTTGCATCTGTAGTGGTTACGACATGTTGCAACTGTGTAATAAACCTGTGCTTCACTTTGTGATGTGCGTTGTCTGTGGTCACACATTTGACTGCCATTTGCTTACTGCACCTGTGGGCTACTTGACTACAACTGGGAATAGGTGTGGTATCTGTGCATTGCACCGTCTTCCCTGGCAACATCAGTGTAGGCAATGAGTCAGATGGCCTAGGTGTGTATGTGTTGTGTAGCCCTGGTGGTGTGTCTCCCTCATATGTCTCACGTTGCCTTTACTCACATGCCTGTGTTGTACTTGCTGTTGCAGTTCTCATACACAGTGCAATTTTGCAGTTCATCATCCCCATGACAGCACCCACGTTGGAATCACAACAGAGGCAAGTATGGTGTATTGGTGTGTTTATTGTGATACATTTGTGTGAATAGTGCATAGGATGGTTAGTGCTGTACATATATATTGCAATCAGAAGTTCCTAGGTGAATTGAAAGTCCTGGTAGACAAAATCCCCAGTATCGGGGCCACAGTTGTCTGAGACATTGGTCCAACTTGTACTCCCCATGTCATGTGTGGGAGTTGTGTTGCCGTCAACAGGGTGAACAGTTTGTGCACAAAGGTGAACATCCAGAACAGGTTCAGGCTTCCTGGGGGTTGCACTTGGCCAACGGCCTCTCACTTGCCCCTCCTCGGACGACCCCTCTTCTTTGGGGGGCCCTCAAGCACAGGCTGCTGCGGTGCAGGGGACTCTCCGCCAGAGTCATCCTCCCTCCCTGTGGCAGTTGCAGTTTGTTCAGCACCAGATGTTGTTGGCACACAGGGAGGTGTGGACTGGTTGCTGTTCATCTGGCGGAGGCATTGTAATATGTCCCTGTGCACCGCCGTCATCTCTTGCAGTGCGTCCCACTTGGACTCCACGCAAGACATGTGTGAGTCCAAGCGGGCATGATGGGCAGCCTGCTGCTGTTTCATGTCTCTGAGGAGCCCCACTACCTGGCTTAGATCTCCGGTGCTGGACTGGTACGCATCGGCTATGCGTACCAGTTGTGGGTCATCATGCACACCAGCAACCTCTGCAAGCAGCGACCTCTGTCTCCCACCCCTCCCGCCACCCCTGTCGACTTGTGCAGTGCGTACAGTGGCACGCACAGATGACCCTGGTCCCCCTTGGGGGTTGGTGGTGGTGTCCATGGCCCCACGTTGGTCCAGGGTCCCTGTGCTGGTGGTGCTCCTTGTTCTGTCCATGTCGGCAGGGATGGTATTTGTGGTGACAGTCGTTGGAGGGGTGGGTGCAGGGGGTGCAGCTGGTGGTCCTGCTGGTGCTGCATGTTGACTTGCACCGGAGGTGCCAGGTTGGTCTTCTTCGTCCGAGGAGGGCAGAGGCTGTACGACACCAGTGAGCTCCGTATCCTCTTGAGCCTGGGACTGGGACTCCTCAGCGTCTGCTGCTGTGTCCCCATCATCACCTGTTTTTGGGAGACACACACAATGTATGTAATGTTTCTGCAGGCATCAATGGTTGACACACCTGACAGTTGTGACTGTGCCTCTGGGTGCGGGCCTGTACATTGCATTGTCCTAAGTTGTCACAGTCAGGGGTTGATATTGGTGTAGCACATTGTCCTGCATTATTTGGGCATTTCTATGTATTTGTTGGGGTGTGAACATGGTCTGCATTGGTTGTATTTGGTTGACAGCCGGCCCTCCTTCCCACCCAGCCAGTCAGTTATCCCACCATGGACTGTGCTTGCATTGCAGGGAGTGAAAGTTGTCTTTCAGGATGTCAGTCAGTGGTGTCCTGCTGTTGGTTGTTGCACAGTTGCCAGCAGGGCCTTGTGCTCCCCACAGCAGTAGCCAGTGTCAGCCATCTTGTCAGTTGTTTTCCACTCCCTGTGATGTGAGCATGGTTCAGAGTGGTGTTGACGGGACAGTTGTGGGGGTGAGCTATGTCTGTGACTATGACTCCCATCATGCTATTGCCTCCACCCCACTTCCCAGCATTCCCATACTTACTTGCTTTTGTGGGGAGTTCAGTGTGTGTGGGTGTGAGAGCAATGGCAAGATGGCTGACAGTGGTGTCCTGCTGTTGGTTGGTGTGCAGTTCCCAGCATGCCCTTGTGCTCCCCACGACACAGCAACAGTGTCAGACATCTTTGATGGGCCTTTCCACTCTCTGTGGGATGTGCATGCGTGAGTGTGAGCTTGCTGGGCCATGTGGTGGGAGATGTAGAGCTGTGCCTACGACTCCCATCATGCTATTGCCTCCACCCCCCTTCCCAGCATGCCCATGCTTCCTTCCTTTGACTCTGCTTCCCTGTGGGGTGGGCTGCCTGTGCTGACAGGATGGCTGGGAGTGTTGTCCTGGCAGTTGTTTGGCTAAAAGTCCAAAGAGTGTCCCTGTGCTTCACACAACATAACCCAGGGTGGAGGTTCTTTGTGGGATCCTGAGTTAGTATGTGAGGCATTGCATTCTCCCAGGTGGGTTATGTGGAGTATGTGTTGAGGGGGTGTGTGAGGGGAGGTGCTTGTGACTATGGTCAGTGCTGCAAGTCTTCCTTCCCACCCAGCCAGATATCCCACCATGGAACGTGCTTGCATTGCAGAGAGTGCAAGTTGGCTTTCAGGATGTCAGGCAGTGGTGTTGTGCTGTTTGTTGGTGCACAGTTCCCAGCAGGGCCTTGTGCTCCCCACAGCAGTAGCCAGTGTCAGCCATCTTGTCAGTCCTTATCCACTCCCTGTGATGTGAGCATGGTTCAGGGTGGTGTTGATGGGCCAGTTGTGAGGCTGAGCAATATCTGTGCCTACTACTCCCATCATGCTATTGCCTCCACCCCCTTCCCAGTATGCCCATGCTTCCTTCCTTTTGACTCTGCTTCCCTGTGGGGTGGGCTGCCTGTGCTGACAGGATGGCTGGGAGTGTTGTCCTGGCAGTTGTTTGGCTAAAAGTCCAAAGAGTGTCCCTGTGCTTCACACAACATAACCCAGGGTGGAGGTTCTTTGTGGGATCTTGAGTTAGGATGTGAGGCATTGCATTCTCCCAGGTGGGTTATGTGGAGTATGTGTTGAGGGGGTGTGTGAGGGGAGGTGCTTGTGACTATGGTCAGTGCTGCAAGTCCTCCTTCCCACCCAGCCAGATATCCCACCATGGAACGTGCTTGCATTGCAGGGAGTGGAAGTTGTCTTTCAGGATGTCAGTCAGTGGTGTCCTGCTGTTGGTTGGTGCACAGTTGCCAGCAGGGCCTTGTGCTCCCCACAGCAGTAGCCAGTGTCAGCCATCTTGTCAGTCCTTATCCACTCCCTGTGATGTGAGCATGGTTCAGGGTGGTGTTGATGGGCCAGTTGTGAGGCTGAGCAATATCTGTGCCTACTACTCCCATCATGCTATTGCCTCCACCCCCCTTCCCAGCATGCCCATGCTTCCTTCCTTTTGACTCTGCTTCCCTGTGGGGTGGGCTGCCTGTGCTGACAGGATGGCTGGGAGTGTTGTCCTGGCAGTTGTTTGGCTAAAAGTCCCAAGAGTGTCCCTGTGCTTCACACAAGATAACCCAGGGTGGTGGTTCTTTGTGGGATCTTGAGTTAGGATGTGAGGCATTGCATTCTCCCAGGTGGGTTATGTGGAGTATGTGTTGAGGGGCTGTGTGAGGGGAGGTGCTTGTGACTATGGTCAGTGCTGCAAGTCCTCCTTCCCACCCAGCCAGATATCCCACCATGGAACGTGCTTGCATTGCAGAGAGTGCAAGTTGTCTTTCAGGATGTCAGGCAGTGGTGTTGTGCTGTTTGTTGGTGCACAGTTCCCAGCAGGGCCTTGTGCTCCCCACAGCAGTAGCCAGTGTCAGCCATCTTGTCAGTCCTTATCCACTCCCTGTGATGTGAGCATGGTTCAGGGTGGTGTTGATGGGCCAGTTGTGAGGCTGAGCAATATCTGTGCCTACTACTCCCATCATGCTATTGCCTCCACCCCCCTTCCCAGCATGCCCATGCTTCCTTCCTTTTGACTCTGCTTCCCTGTGGGGTGGGCTGCCTGTGCTGTCAGGATGGCTGGGAGGGTTGTGCTGCCAGTTGTTTGGCTAAAAGTCCAAAGAGTGTCCCTGTGCTTCACACAACATAACCCAGGGTGGAGGTTCTTTGTGGGATCTTGAGTTAGGATGTGAGGCATTGCATTATCCCAGGTGGGTTATGTGGAGTATGTGTTGAGGGTGTGTGTGAGGGGAGGTGCTTGTGACTATGGTCAGTGCTGCAAGTCCTCCTTCCCACCCAGCCAGATATCCCACCATGGAACGTGCTTGCATTGCAGGGAGTGGAAGTTGTCTTTCAGGATGTCAGTCAGTGGTGTCCTGCTGTTGGTTGGTGCACAGTTGCCAGCAGGGACTTGTGCTCCCCACAGCAGTAGCCAGTGTCAGCCATCTTGTCAGTCCTTATCCACTCCCTGTGATGTGAGCATGGTTCAGGGTGGTGTTGATGGGCCAGTTGTGAGGCTGAGCAATATCTGTGCCTACTACTCCCATCATGCTATTGCCTCCACCCCCCTTCCCAGCATGCCCATGCTTCCTTCCTTTTGACTCTGCTTCCCTGTGGGGTGGGCTGCCTGTGCTGACGGGATGGCTAGGAGTGTTGTCCTGGCAGTTGTTTGGCTAAAAGTCCCAAAAGTGTCCCTGTGCTTCACACAACATAACCCAGGGTGGAGGTTCTTTGTGGGATCTTGAGTTAGGATGTGAGGCATTGCATTCTCCCAGGTGGGTTCTGTGGAGTTTGTGTTAAGGGGGTGTGTGAGGGGAGGTGCTTGTGACTATGGTCAGTGCTGCGAGTCCTCCTTCCCACCCAGCCAGATATCCCACCATGGAACGTGCTTCCATTGCAGGGAGTGGAAGTTGTCTCTCAGGATGTCAGTCAGTGGTGTCCTTCTGTTGGTTGTTGCACAGTTGCCAGCAGGGCCTTGTGCTCCTCACAGCAGTAGCCAGTGTCAGCCATCTTGTGAGTCCTTTTCCACTCCCTGTGATGTGCGCATGGTTCATGGTGGTGTTGATGGGACAGTTGTGGGGGTGAGCAATATCTGTGACTACGACTCCCATGATGCTATTGGCTACACTGACTTGCCCAGCATACACAGAATTCCTTTCTTTCAGTGGTCTTCACTGTGTGTTGGTGTTGTAGTGGTGGCTACATGTCTGGATGTGTTTGTTAGTTATATTTGTGCCACTGCCTAGCTGTAGTTGTAGTTGTGTTTGTACATGTGATGACACGGTTAAATGTAACTTTGAGATGGCATGTGTTGTGTTTATCTGACTGACATACACATTTTGGGATGATTCTGTTCTGGTTGCTGTGTAATTGCTATGAGTGCATGGTTTGACTCTCCCCTTGACAGTGATGTGTGTGTGTATTGTGGCAGAATATTGTGTACATTTGTTGTGTACTCACCAGGCTCTGGGATGTTCTCTAGTCCATAGACGCTCACTGGCGGAAGGATGGCCCGCACCTTCTCCTCCCAGGGCCTGAGGTATACTGGCTTGGCAGGAGGGCCACTGCCGGTGTATTGGCTCAGGAGGTAGTCCTTCTTGAGCAGCTCCCGTACCCTCCTGCGCACGTCATACCACCTGTTCTGGATGTCAGTCTTTGTGCGCAGACATGGTGATTGTGCGTTCACCCTGTTGATGATCCTCTCCCACATCTTGGTTTTCTGGGAGATGGGTGTATGTTGGACCAGTGTGCCAAACAGCTGTGGCTCTACCCTGAGGATCTCGTCTACCAGGACTTCCAATTCACAATCTAGGAACTTGTGATTCTTCTTGGGGGGCATGGTGAGTGATGTGTGTGTTGGTGTGCAGGTGAGGGTGTGTGAGTGTGTGTTTTGCTGGGTGTATGTGAGGTAGCTATTTGTTGGTGTGCTGATGGTGTGTTGGTGTGTGGCTTGTGTGAGGGATGAGCTGTGGGTGTGTGGTTGCTGTCTGTTGAGTGCTGGCAGTAGAATAGCATTTGCAAAGGATCATGGTTGGGATTTGTGTCCTTTATATGGGTGGAGTTGTGGGTGTGTCTTTGTTCTCTGTCCCCACCCTCCCCAGTATTTATTGGCTTTGTAATTGCTTGTTTGGCCTTTTTTTGTGTATTTTTCCTTAGTACTTTCTGTGCATGTTGGAAACGTTCTTTTGACCGAGTCGGACCCTGCAGTTGTCTCGTACGTTCTTCTCCGTTTCGTTCCCGCTGTGTTTGTGCAGTTTTCTATGCTGCGTACGCGTCGGTCGCGGTGTTTTGTGTTACTTCGGCTCGGTTTTGTATGCGTGTCGGTCGTACGGCTTGTCCTCCGTACGACTCGGTCGTGGTTTTCGCGCCTTGCGTCGTACTTTGCGGTTTGGAGTTCGCGTGTACGTTTCGGTTGGATTTGTTCCGGGTGCGTGTCGGTCGGTTCGATTCGCGTGTTTTTCCGGCCAGATTGCTGTTTTCCGTGCGGCTCGGTCGTTCGGCTTGGGTTCAGTACGTGTCGGTCGGATTTTGCACGCCTTGCATCGTACTTGGCGTGTCGGGCGCCACAGGTACGTGTCGGTCGGAATTAATTCCGGCTCCGAGTCGGTCGGTGCTTTTTCCGGCCCGAATCGGAATCGACCCCATAGTGTTAATTTCGGTATGGTAAACCATTAAAAAGACCTAGAAGCTATGTAAGTAGATTTCCTTCTGCATACAGGCATTCAAGAAATATGGACGCTGAGAGTATTCAGTGAAGAGTTGTGCAACAAGGGTATTTCGTATACACACTATCGATGCAGAGCCTTAATCAGCATCGTAAAGTTAAAACCGTGTCCGGCACTGGCGTCAAGGCAAAGTGGGATTCGATTAAGCAGCGTATTTTTATTTTATTTTATTTAAAAAGTGTTAACTACAATTAAATTCATATACTTACCAGTAGAATGTGGAAATTATGGGCCACACTATTTTGATATTGAACATTTTTGTACTTTACATTGTAAGTACGTAAACCTAATATTTTAATTCACGATACTATGACAGCAATGTTTTCGTACCTCAATGCTTTTGTGGGTACTGTTCTATCATACATCCCTAACAGATGACATGTTAGCATAGCTTTACACATGAAAACTAGTCTCCCAATAGTCACGAGGAATTTTCAACATGATTGTAGCTCAAATTTCTAATTTAACCCCTTAATTTTTTTTTTTTAATTTTATTTGAAAAGTTTTATATAGCGCTGGCTAGACCCGGAGGTATCAGAGCGCTTTACATGAGGAAGGACAATTGTTTCAAAGCATAGTTACAAAGTTACACAAAGTTACATCACTTTCTGGAGCATAATTACATGAGATACATGAGTTACAGAAGCAATTCCCAGACCTCCGTTATGTGTGACTCCCTTATCGCTGTGGACTCTCTCAGAGGGGTCTCTGAGACTCCAGGTCATAAATGCTGGATCCCTCCCCAACAAGGGGAGAAGGAATGCTTTGGAAAGGGGCACATTCATGGAGGCCATTTTAGGGGCAGTTGGGCTGGTAGTTTCAGTTTCTGGAGCGTAGTTACATGAGATACGTGAGTTACAGAAGCAATTCCCAATCCTCCGCTATGTGTGATTCCCTTATCGCTGTGGACTCTCTCAGAGGGGTCTCTGAGACTCCAGGTCATAAATGCTGTATCTCTCCCCAACAAGGAGAGAAGGAGTGCTTTGGCAAGGGGCACATTCATAGAGGCCATTTTAGGGATAGTCGGGCTGGTAGAGAAAAGACTATCATTGCAGATTAGTGGAACTGAGAGTTGGGACGCTGTTTCAGTAGCCTGGGAGGCTGCTGCCCCAATGCAGCCAATGTTGGTGGCCATAGAGTGGAGAGAGCGTTAGCAGACTATGGAGTCCCCAGTAACATTGGAAATAAATGTTGGGGTGAGAAAAGGGAAGATGCGGACCGGGGGACATTTCGGACGCCATTTTGAGGTCAGGCAGGTATAGGCAGGATCACCAGGGATATTGGCTAGACCCAGAGGTAACAGATAGTTTTACAAGAGTATTGGTAAGAAACAAGTTACACATAATTACATAGGCTGAATACAATGTAGCACAGTAGGATCCATGGCATTAAAATATGAGGGTACTCTAGGGAGGTAGGTATGACGCAACGTGATGGTTCAGGGGCATCTGCAATATTCACAAACGAGGAGCAGATCCGAAAAGGTCGCCCAGCTGGAGACCGGCGGGAATGGAGGTACGGACCAAGGACGCTAAGATGGCGGATGGGGCAAGAGTGTCTTTAGGAGATGGTCCCAAAGTGGCAGGGTGCATATGAGTTCAGAAGAGTAGTTCTTACCTCCGCTCAAATCAAAAATAAAATGAATAAACCTCCAAATAGTCCCAGACGTCATACAGGAGGCGAGGCAGGCGGGCTAACAGTAGGGAAAAACAGCATCAGTCAGGTCCGGAGGCAGTGGGAGGGTCAGGGGGGAGAGAGCCTCAGTTTGGCTCCTCTGCGTCCATCCGGAGACAATACAGAGGCATTGTCAGCGTTGCGACGGGATCCGCCGGACACTGGATGCCAGGGAAATTTGGTGAAAGGCGGGGAGGAGGAAATCCTGGATGCGGAACCATGGCAGCCATCAGCAGTGCCCGAGGCATCAAAATGGCGCCGGATGGCAATTGGTTCCGGTAGATATTGCCCCCTTGGAGAAATTGGGCGAGACAACAGTCCTCCGGGGGAGGAGGAGGAGTGCCCATCCTTCCGGTGCGGTCGTAGGGGCTCCAGTAGGGTCCTCCCGGATGTTGATCGGTGGAAGCAGGCAGGGTCTCGCTGATGAGCTCCTCCGGCCAGCGGGAGAGACCCCACAAGTGAATACAATTATTCATGACATCAACTGGGTATATCTTGTTTGTATATCAGTGCCTTTTCATATGTGATCTACATGAAAGCAGTGCGGCTTAAACCACATATGCAGATCTGAATTGAGTAATATGCTTCTTACTGCCATTGATAAGGAAGTGGTGAGGATGCATTGTCCACTCGAGGCTTTAACTATCATGAGTCATGGTGCTTCCCCACACAGTATATTAATAATGTATGTGCACCTGAAGTTAGCACATACTTATGAGAATTGTGCGCTTTGTAAATGTAATCCATGAATGCATATAGGCAAAATATGGTGCTTATTGAAGCTGTCTTGCTGTTTCTAAGTACTGTAAATAGCAAGCATTACTACTACCAAATCAAAGATATTAGGTCCTTGCATACATTACCTAACAGGTGAAGGTTGTCATGCTGCCGAAATATTTAAATGTGTATGTTACCTAATATGTGTTGCTGAATGTCATGCTATACATTTTAGACAGAATAACTCTATGTATGACTCTGGAAATGGGTCTGCCATAAAATTGCTCTCAAGACTCATATTTAGCAGTATTAAAGATAATATCCATAAAGGGACGCTCTTTTGCCTGCCTGCCATACCGGGGTTGTGAGCCAGGCTCAGGGACTTCGTTTCCCAGGCTCCCCCGCACCATACCGCTGATGCAGCTCTTTGCGCCCGGAGGCACAGAAATCATCGAGAGAGCTCCCACTGCGTGGGCCAAGGGCAGGCCTGTCCTTGCCAGGAAGAGGCAGGGCAGGGCCACCCCCCTTTCATTTGGCCTCCGGACTTTGCTGTCGATTGATACTTGCTCCCTGAGGTACTGTGTTCGTTTTCTGTTTTTACATTTACTGCCTAGCGCCCCGAGCAGAAATTGTTGTTGACTCTATTGGCTGCATGCTATTTGGGACTGCCTGCTAGCGCTGCATGTTTGTTTGTTGAGTCACTTTCTGCAACTTCTTGGGCCTGATTCACAGAACTAACTTAGGTCAAAAACGTAAAGTTAGTACTTTTTGGTATTCACAGAATACACTTACTCATTTTGGTATTCACAGAATGAACTTACTCATTTCGGTATTCACAGAAGTTAGTAGTCCTAACTTTACGACTCCTAAATGCCTTCTGTGAATAACAAAAGTCTTAAAGTTAGGATTTTTCTCAGTTTAGGAGTAGTAAAGTTACGACTCCTAACTTTAGGACTCCTAAATGCCTTCTGTGAATACCGAAAGTCTTAAAGTTAGGATTTTCTCAGTTTAGGAGTAGTAAAGTTAGGAGTCCTAACTTTACTACTCCTAAACTGAGAAAAATCCTAACTTTAAGACTTTCGGTATTCACAGAAGGCATTTAGGAGTCCTAACTTTACTACTCCTAAACTGAGAAAAATCCTAACTTTAAGACTTTTGGTATTCACAGAAGGCATTTAGGAGTCCTAAAGTTAGGACTACTAACTTCTGTGAATACCGAAATGAGTAAGTTCATTCTGTGAATACCAAAATGAGTAAGTGTATTCTGTGAATAGCAAAAAGTACTAACTTTACGTTTTTGACGTAAGTTAGTTCTGTGAATCAGGCCCCCTTGTTACTGATCTGAGCCCCCGATATTTGTATTTGTCTGCCAATTTCTGCTCCTCCTGTGGTCCGAGGGATGGGGAAGAGGAAAACCATGGAGGTTAATGGGGGTGGCGGTGGTGGCCAAGTCGGGAAAGGGAAAAAGGTCAGGAAGACACTGAAACACCCAGGTAGCAACTGTGTTCTTGACCGTTTCGACAGCCTCATTAGTGAGTGCGAAAGCATTCTAGTGGAAGAACCAGCTGCCGTGACGCGTACTACTCCTGGCCAAGTCCCTCCCCAAACCTATAGCCCAAGCCGCTTACCCACCAGCCCAGCAATGTTCCAAAAACATCCCTCAAAGGGACTTTTTTACTCAACCAGGAGGCACTATTAGACACTGCGAGGGCATGTTCACCACCTATTAACCCCAACAACACCTTTAGCAATAACATCTTGCTGCCAGAACCCTCTATTTCCTGCACGTACAGGCTCACCCCTTTGCTGGACATGTCTGATAACTCTAAGGAAGACACACACCAGTCTTCTCGCGCATCTATTGCTGTGACTACACTAGCACCTAACTCAGATCCCCAGTATACCAACCAACTTATAAATTTGCTCAGAGCAGAAATAGGGACCATGAGATCCATGATTGAAGACCTCACCACTCTAGTTAAATCATTATTGCAGAATGGCCTATCTCAACAACAGCATGGCACTTTTGCGCTAGGAACCCTTTTGCAGCCCCTTTTAAACCACCGCAGGATCCATGAGGTAGCCACTCATGGAAGGGGCCCCATTTCTCATGGCCCCACCCAGTTCCCTTCAGACATTCTGGTTCATAACCTAGCATTACCTGAACTCATCCCCAGCTGCATCAACAATCCTAACAACCCTCACAACACAGTGGCTGCGCAGGACCCGTTTAATAACACTAGACCCACTTTTACATCTCAGGGCCAGCTACCGCCCCGCCGCGGCCAACACTAGCCGACCCATCCGGCCACCACACACCAAACACATGCCCCGAAAATCTATATGGTCAATGTTCCCAAACTCGATAAAAAGAAGGGTTAGGAGGGTGAAGATTCTTTGACCAATAAAGCGATCCATTGGATTCGCCATGTCAGGGGCTGTCGCTCAGTAATCCGAGACGACATTACTAGGGCTCGGAGGTGCACCTCTCCGACCCAGCCACTTGATTGTATTGAACTTACTTTCAAAGGGGCTGACTTGGCAGAAAACCTCCATGCCCTGGAATTTCGAACCTGTCCCCTGAAGCCTCCCCTATCCAGTTCAAACAATTTCCAACTTGCGACCAGAGTGGACTTTTCGCCCCCCAACCATCTATCCATTTAGCCGGTGGCTCTTTACTGGAGGCCAATGGTTGACTGCAGAGTGATGTTCTGCGGCATCTTGGATTACCTACTACCTCCCACAATTGTACCGTCAGCCTTCCCAGCATCCCGGTTCCACAGACCGAGCCACAACCAAAGGAAGATAGTTCCTGGGGGGAAGTAGGGACTAGCAGCTCTTAACATTTGTGAGGAGATGGGTGAAGTTTTTTTCCACATGCTTAAATTCCCAAGCACCAGCACAGGTCCCAATCAGCTTATGTTCTCTCACCCAAAACGCTGCACTTAGCACCGCTCCTCACCAACAGCTGAGGATAATATCATGGAATGTGGCTGGGCTAAGTAGTAAAATGACAATCCCCCATTGGAATGACCTAATTGAGGGTTTCGACATCTGTATTTTTCAGGAGACCTGGAGCCTGGTACCCTTACACAAATCAGGCTTTGTCAGCTTTTGCATGCCTGCAACCACGGCAGGGAGAGGGCGCCCATCAGGGTGACTGATCATCTAGGTGAACATTGCCCTGGGCTGTCGAATTACCTGTCTTACAAGCCCCAGCCCTGAAATTCTGGGGGTCAGCATTAGGGGGCCAATGGGGGGAGCCATAATCGACCTGTTCAACGTCTATGCGAGGGGGACCAAAGGAGGCAGACCCTCCTCTACCATTTCAGCACTGGAAGAGAGCTTAGCTATTGGTACACCCCATGCTAGAGTAGTGGTAGCAAGAGATTTTAACTGCACCTTTGAACCACTGGAAAAAGAGGACCTGTTAGGTATCGAGGATGATGATACTAAATGGGCTGTCCCCTCACTAAACCTACCCCCACAAAAGATGGACGCAGTCGGCGCTCCAACTTAACGCCCTCACCGTAGAGTTTGGTTTGAGGTCAGCTAATGGTAGAACACCCTCAGATAGACAGGGCGCGCATACGTATAATAGAGCTAGCTGCCCGTCCCGCATCGACTACATCCTCCTGGATGTGAGGCTCTGGGGTGATCTGATCAACATGAGTGTGGGTACCACTACAGAGAGCGATCATAACCCCTTCTGCTTAACTTTGAACCCTCTGTGGGAAGCCTCCTTCTGTCATGTGAGCACCATACCTCTGACCACCACTAGAGAGATTGTTCCTTCAAATTGTAATACATTCCTAAAATGGCGGAAGGTAGCTCTACAAGAATCTAAGATTTTAGGCATACGACACGATCTGGCTGTAGGCACACTCGAGCTCCAGGTCGCAGCCACTAGCGCAAGAGGGCTGGCCGATGTACCTATGGTCCACTCCACTGTTGATCGACTTAATGTACATTTTCTAGCTCCTAATTTGGGCAACAAGCCCCCCATGCCGACAAAAGGGCCGCACTCTTGGTACACAAAAGATTGCCGGCACAAGCGATTACTCCTAGCTAAAGCAGTTAAAGACAAGAAATGCCCCTTGATCAAAGCTGCCAGGAAGCGCTACAGAGCTGCTCTACACCAGGCAAAGATAGCATCGGACGAATCCCGCTGGCAGCAACTTAAGGAAGCTAGCTTAGCCAAGGATGGTAAGTCATTTTGGACCCTAGTTACCTGGGGTAGCAAGTCAGGAGCATGCCCGCCCCCTAACCACATCACAGGTCAAGAGTGGTATGACCACTTTCGGAGGCTCTACACCACATCCGAGCCCATGCTCCCTGTGGAGTCAGATGTCTCCTATGGGCACCATGATGATGATGAGCTTTTTGACCTGGCCAGGATAGAGGCCACAATAGGTAGGATTGTGCCCTCCAAAGCAGCTGGACCAGACGGTTTCCCAGGCAACCTATTCCTCGCTGACTCCTCGAATTGGGCACGATATATTCTTATTTTGATAAATGCTATAGCCAGTGGGGCCCCAGTCCCTAGGTCTTGGAAGGGCGCGGAGGTGGTCCCGATTTTTAAAAAAGGACCCAGAGACGACCCCTCAAATTACAGGCCCATCAGCCTGATTGATGCCCTGCAGAAGGTCTTTGGCAGAGTTCTTCTGCAGAGGATCCAGCTATGGGCAGACACAACGCTGCCATCCTCTCACAGTGCCAGGCCGGTTTTAGGCCATTGACAGGAACAATCGACCATGTGTTTTGGCTGTTACTAATCTGCTGGAAAGTAGTGGTGATAGGCAAGGGCAGCCTTTATCTTGCATTTACTGACCTAAAGACTGCCTTTGACCTGGTCCCTAGGAGCAAACTGTGGCCGACACTCAAAGATATGGGCATCCCTCCATTTATCCTCAACCTGCTGGTCCGCCTACACGAAGGAAACTATGCCCAGGTTAGATGGGGGTGCAAGGACAACTGACAGAGCGTATCCCTGTCAATAGGGGAGTCCGTCAGGGTTGTGTTTTGGCTCCCACCCTATTCTCTCTCTATATGAATGGGGTGGTTAGCTTTCTGCAAGAAGATCCAGCAGATGCACCAACTCTGGAGGGTGATAAGGTACCGACCCTCCTGTTCACTGATGATACCCTGCTGGTGTCTAAGACCCCAGCAGCGTTGCAGCGATTACTTAACAGGTTTCAACTTTTTTGTGACAACCGGGGGTTGGTAATTAACACTTTAAAAACCAAATTTATGGCTTTCAATCCCCATAAGTCCTACAAAAGCACACCTTTGCTGGGTGGGACACCATTGGAAAGGGTCGGCACCTTCGACTATCTGGGTGTCCGACTCTCTGACAACATGTCATGGAAGCCCCACCTAGCAAAGATGCTGATGGGGCACAAGCAAGTAGTTGGAGTATTTGGGAGGGAACATCGCTCCTCCCACAGCAGTCTGGTAGCCCCAGCCCTCCAGGTTTACGACGCCAAAGCAGTTAGCACTGCGCTGTTCGGAGCTGAGCTATGGGGATTTGATAATACTCACAAGCTTTGTAGATCTGAGTATAAGTTTCTTCGGGACTTGGTGATGTTGCCCCAAAACATCCCCCTTACCCCACCAATGCTTGACATGGGCAGGCGATCGATTGGCAACATAGCAAGGTTGCGCCCGCTGCTCTTTTGGGCTTGTATCAGGCGGACCCCAGAGCTCCTTCCCTATGCTGTAGCTCTCACTGAGGTCATACGGTTAGACACTGGCTGTAAAATAGGCTGGATCTCTAACGCCAGGAAAATGATGACAGCTTTGGGGCTCCAAGCGCTTTGGGACAGGCAGGAACCGCCAAGGAAAGAGGAGCTCAAATGTCTGTATTGGGAATGGGTGGATCGTCAAGAAACCAGCAAACCAAATGTGGGTAGATTAACAGCAGAATTCTATCTCCACAAGCAGACCAGATGCCTAGAACCCTTTCTAGATATAATTCAGGTTCCTCTGGACAGGACGCTATACATTCACTTTAGGTTCGGCACACTTCCTGTCCGCGAGACAACCGCAAAATGGCACCCACCCAACCAAACACCAAAGGGATGTCCATGTTGCAGGGCCCCGATAGAAAGTGTTGCCCACCTTATGTTTGCATGGACGGCATATAACATCCCGAGGGCCAAGTGGTTAAAACCGATTTGCCGGCAACTAGGTACTCGGGACTATCGGGCTGCCCTGCGCATCCTTAGGTCTGATTCCAGACCTCTTTTTGCATGTTGTGTGGCAAAGTTCCTTAGTTATGCTTGGCTTATTAGACGGAAGCCTCCGATAGGAATGGTACAGCATTCTGCCGAATGATGTCGACACGCAACTGTTGCAGGGCTCTAAGGTTGCTTACTTAAGCTTTAAAACCACATGTTATGCATATGCACTTTCTGCTATCAACCTTCCGTGCTGTTATCCAAGGGAGGGTTGGAGCTTTTTAGAAGGTCTGTTGTGGGTTGTAACCTGAGCCTATTACAAAGGACTTTATTACGAAGATCTGTCATGCGGTTCCTCACTTTTACTCTCAATGTATCAAACGTATGTTTTTACTGACAAGATGTGCACTAATTTATTATTCACTTGATCCCGGTAACCGCATTTTACACCGAGGGTGCAGCGGTGTATTTGGACGAATTGTTTGTATATATTATTTTTAGCATGTTATTGTATGATATGCTCATCTTGTACCCCTTTTTTAATATGTCTTTTAATAGCTTTTATGACACTAGTTGTCGAAATAAAGCATAACTTAACTGAACTGAACCGAACCATAAAGAGAGTGTTATACCACGAGTGGTACCTGCATCTAAGAGCTTTTGCAAGCCGCATGTATCCCGTTCCGTGTTTCTAGTTAATCATAGCCATCAGGTCACCGCCTGCTGTCCTTCTCACGTAACATACTATGTCGTTGACTTAATACACTTCCTGTGTACTCGTGTTTTATTAGAAATTGTGCGCCGTTGGGACGGCCGCCTGATGCCTCGTCCTCGTCGCCACCGTAAGTGTAAAGGATCTGTCGCGGTGATAATGAGCAGGCATGCCGTCCTGGGCACGATGGGATGGGAAATGGAAAGTTAAGTTGCCTTCTGCTAACTCAAAAAGAAGCAAAAACCCAGTGGAAGAATAGCAGGAAATTGACTGAGCATCTGTTCAATTCCGCTCTCTCAGCGTGTGGTTCCGCAAGCCATTGGTGTCAAAACAAGCGGAGACGAAATTAATCTACAGCCGAATAACAAAGTGGAACATAACATACTCTTCCGGTCTAGTGTTCATTGGGCTTTAGCAGCCCTTATTTTAGCATCAATAAAACGCTCTGTTTTTTTCCTCGCTATCAGTTCAAGCACAGTTAATTGAAAACAAACTGAGATATTTATTTGTGGGCACCTACGGCGCGCTAAACAGAATAATCGTTCTCGGGGGACATTTTGAGAATCAGCGTCGAGATGGATCCCCTCCGCATGGTGCTCTTAACATACTAGCTGTTAGTTAAAGGAGGTACTCTGGCTTTTGTGTCCTGTGGAGACTAAAATTAAACAACTCTTTTTATTTCCGAATGACAGACAAGGGACTCTTCTTGAAGCGCACTCCGGAGTAGCTCTGTCTCCACACAGGGCCTCTGGGGCTCAGGGCTTCATTTGCCGAGATGTCAGGCGCGCGGGAAGATTCTGCATTAGGCCTTTAATTTAGTGTTTTGCCACGGGCAGCTGACCGCATGACACCATTCAAATGTGAGCAAGGGTACAGTACAAGGGCCTGGGACCGTTCCTTAAATTGGCAAGGATAGCAGACTGAAGAGGTTCTTCTGGGAAATTGTTTACCCTTTTATCAACATGACTGAAATCACCATGTTGGATATGGTTGATAGTTTTTGTACTTTACATGCTGGGAGATTGTGTACCCTTTTATCAAAATGACTGATATCACCATGTTGGCTATGGTTAATAGTTTTTTTACTTTACATGCTGGGAGATTGTGTACCCTTTTATCAAAATGACTGAAATCACCATGTTGGCTATGGTTAATAGTTTTTGTACTTTACATGCTGGGATATTGTTTACCCTTTTATCAAAATGGCTGAAACCACCATGTCGGCTATAGTTTATAGTTTTGTACTTAACATGTTGCAAAAGTAACATAACTCATGCAGTTTTGTCATAATGGCAGCCCTTTAGTGGTGATATTGTGTACAACGTTAATTATCTAAAACGGCCGAAGTTGAGCATCAGCGAAAATGTTTTTCGGGTTTACTAAAGTTTACGACTTGAATGCACTTGCCTAATTGTTTCCGACTATTTTTTCATAGGAAAGTGATTCATTAGCAAATCTAAAAGAATAGTTTCGATATTCACTTAAAGTACCATCTCAAGATGTCAATTCTCCATGAGACTTTCGCATTTTAAATGTAAATTCTGTGAATGTGCATTACGGATAGATGCAATGCTTTTACTGTTAATACTATTTTAATTCATGTTCTTTTTTGTGCTTCACCTCATGCTGTGCTGCATCGAGTAAAATATGTTTAATCTCCATAATTTCATTGTAACCAATCAACCGTATCAGCCATATGCTAATACCTCCTTTCTCAAGCACAACTACTTGAAAGACTTGCTCTTAAGCGGAGGCTTTGGCGAGAAATCATGTTTTTGTATCCTCTTAAAGGAAAATCATGCTTGTCTTATGTCAAATCCCAAAGGGTTAAAGTCAAAACAAAACCCCCAAGAAGCAATTTTTTTTTTCCTGGAACAAGTAAAAACACTTGCAGAAACGACCATTCATAAATGTACTGGGTGAAGTAGACTGAACAGAGGAAAACTCGCCACACACACAGCATTCCTTATTAAAAAGTGTGAAGGATGTAAAAAATAATTAGTGGGTGTGTTAAAGTTTTACGAGGAGCGCTGCTGTAAGAGAGGGGACCCACCAAACCACAAGAGAGGAAACGACGGATTTCAACACAGTTGTGAAGAAGTGAGAAAATATTCCTTATGACTCACGGTGTGGATGATAAAGGCTAGTGTAACGATCTGGAATATTGGCATGTGCTCAGTGCAGGAAATGAGGGCAATCCAGCCAAATCCCAGATCTAGCAGCCATTATTGAGTTGGATACGGACTGGAACTAATGAAATATGCTGAATTTGTCCTGGTGTAGTTTACCAACACTAGAACACGCAGCACCCGCACATCGTCGACTTTCATTTTGGATCAGCAACCTGCAGGCATTGTGAGGATTTTCTTAGTTTCACTACCAGCTGAGCCCAAAACAAAGGCCTGATAAGGTCATTAGCCCTACTTTGTTTGAGTATCATCCTGGCTGGGAGCTATCTAGAGCCTAACACCTAAATGCCAATGACGTGGAGAGAAACAAAGGCATACAGTTTGCCAGCACTTCACAAAAACTTAAGAGTAACTATAATTTGGTGGCAGGATTTTTTTTGTTTAACCCCTGTATGCAATAGTTATACATGCAGGGCCTGGTTCACAGAACTAACTTACGTCAAAAACGTAAAGTTAGTACTTTTTGGTATTCACAGAATACACTTACTCATTTTGGTATTCACAGAATGAACTTACTCATTTCGGTATACACAGAAGTTAGTAGTCCTAACTTTAGGACTCCTAAATGCCTTCTGTGAATACCGAAAGTCTTAAAGTTAGGATTTGTCTCAGTTTAGGAGTAGTAAAGTTAGGACTCCTAACTTTAGGACTCCTAAATGCCTTCTGTGAATACCGAAAGTCTTAAAGTTAGGATTCTTCTCAGTTTAGGAGTACTCCTAACTTTACTACTCCTAAACTGAGAAAAATCCTAACTTTAATTGATGTTTTCTAGTAGGAGACTGTAATCTTTGTCTGGGTTGTTGAGGAGCTGCAGCAGTTAAGGATCTCTCACTAGTGTAGAGCCAAGTAGTCTATCCCAAATATTGACAGTACCTACTCCTATTGCAGCAAACATCTAGAACAACTCTCTAGTATGGGACACATTAACACATTTTTAGAAATGCTGTTAGTTCTTTGGTCGAAACTGATCCAGCGCTCAGAGATCAATAAATTTGCAATGAACAAGGCCCAATTACATTACCCAACAAAGTCCCTTTACGCTGGGTTCAGTGTAATGCAAAGTTCGCACCTAACTTACCAATCTCCAACTGAACCTGCATTTCTCATAGAAAATAATGTGGCGGTGACATCTTTTTATAGTTGATTAGTTTTAGGCAATAATCTATAAACACACCCTAAATAAAGACTGACACAGTGTGTATATTTACAATTGTTAGACCTGGCATCCTTGGCGTGTGTCTCCCTTCCATTTTTTCGCTATGCCTCCTCTGTTGTTGACATGTTTTTGCTGGTTTAGATGCTTTGGGCACTTTGCCACTGCTAATCAGTGCCAAAGTGCAAGTGCTCCCTATGGTAAATTAATGTGTGGATTAGTGATTCCATGTTTGGCCTATTTGATTCACTGTCAGACCCTAGTACAGTGCACTGTTTGTGCCCAGGGCCTGTGAATCAAATGCTGCTGGTGGGCTTGCAGCACTGGTTGTGCCACCCACAGGAGCAGCTTGTAAAGTGTGTCTCAGGCCTGCCATTGCAGAGCCTGTGTGCAGTCTGGTACTGACATGTCGACTTGGTAAGTGCACCCACTTACCAGTCCCCAAACCTTCCCTTTTCTGCATGTTAGTCACCCCTAAGGTAGGCCTGCGGGCAGGGTGCATTGTATGTAAGAGGTAGGACATGCCCTGGTGTGTGTGGCATATCCTGATAGTGAATTACAGCCAATTTCGTTTTTCACTATTGCAAGGCTACCTGTTCCCATAGGCCAGAATGGGCAGTTTGATTATAACATCTTATAATCCTAACTGACCTAGGGAACATGGTAGAAAAACGAATTTAGTATGCCTGAACTCAGAATGATAAAATACATCTTTTAGTGAAGTTGGTTTTAGCATTCTGTGTTTGAAAATACCACTTTTAGAAAGTAGGTATTTTCTTGCCTAACCATCCAGCCTGCCTCTGCTAGCTTGTGTATTGTATGTCTGGTTTTGTGAGTGACAGGGGCTGGGGGACTCCAGGAGACAGGGTGAGTCAGCAAAGGGCTGAATAGACCTACCTGCATGAGGAGTGGTGGGAGGAGTAGCACCTGGGCCTGAATAGGGCTGTGCCTGCCTTCCACAATGCTGGCTCCACCTCCTGTGGTGCGTCTGATGTCCCTGGCCCACACTGACAAAGGAAGAAGGTGTGCACGGGCAGAATACACCCAGAACTGGTTTGGACTAGGTACATGACCCTCTGCCTTCAGACGACACAGGATTTATGGGTATAAATATTGGGACCCAGACCCCAAGATTTTAGATCACTTCTGGGAAACAAGAAGAACCTTTGCTGAGGAGAGGAACCAGAGAAAGTGAAGGAGGAGACTATCCCTATGCTGTATGCTGTTTGAGGGATTGGCCTGCATTGGTTGCCTGATTGCCAAAGAAAGGAGAAAGGAACTTTGTGCCTACTTTCATCATCTTGCAGAAAATCTCCCAGGGCTTGAAGATTGAGCTTGCCTCCTGCTGAAGTCTCAGGGATACAAGACTTCACCAACCAGCTACCCTAAATTCCCTTGCTGGGAATTTGAAGTGCCTACTGTTGTGTTGGGCCTTCTGAGAGACTGCGTGTCGCTGGGAGCTGGAAGCGCGACTCACGAAGAAGAAGCGTGTCGCCGCCGCAGCAGCTGTCGTCGCATCGCTGAGAAAGCGTGCCGCCGCTGTCGCCATCGCATCAAAGAAGCGCCTCGCATCACCGGAGAAGAGTGTCGCCGTCGCAGCAGACGCCGTCGCATCATCAGAGAAGCGCGTCGCAGGGCCTGTCGCGGCTCAGAAGATTCACCGAGTCGCCGCATGGCCATCGGGCGTGCACGCATCGCCCCCTTCATTGTCGCATCGAGATGAAGACGCCATTTTGTTTCATTGCACCGGGTCGTCATCGCATCGAGGTGCTGCTGGTCGCATCGCCACAGAAGCGCAGTAAGAAACCGACGCATCACCTCCCCACGCGGTGAAGAGCCGACGCATCACCTCCTCTCCGGTAAGGAACCGATGCATCACCATCCCCTACGCAGCAGTAGGGAACCCCCGGAGCAAGGAACCGACGCATCACCGTACTTGCGTGTAAGGAACCAACGCATCACCTTCCCTGCAACTCTTTTGTTTGTATCGCGTTACGTATCCAAAGGTACATTGAACGTAGAGTGTCGCATTTATCATCTTTATTGAACTGAACTATTTTCTACTATTGACAGTCATATTTTTCATGGTGTATTGTGGATTTTTGTCGTTTTGGGTCTTGTGTTAAGTCTATATAAAAATACTTATTTTTATACTACAACCTGTGTGGTGTCCATCTGTAGTGTTGTCACTGTGTTACTGTATGTGTTCACAAATGCTTTACACACTGCCTCTGAGATAAGCCTGCCTGCTCGTGCCAAGCTACCAAGGGGGTGAACAGGGGTTATTTTAGAAGTGTATCCCCCTTACCCTGACTAGAAGCAAGGGTCCCTATTTGGACAAAGGTACCTACCTCTGCCAACTAGAGACCCCCAGTTCTAACATTGGTGGTCAGCGGTGAGGATTCTGGACTTGCATTTGTGACTCATATACAGTGATTGGTGTACACTACTAGTGAGTGCAGACCAAACGCAACCACTTACATTTTGGTAAATTGTTTTTTCCTGGGATTTCTATTTTTGCCAAGAACTGCCAAGTTTAGTCACCATGAGCAAAACAGCATCCATCGCATCTGTGGATTTAGATTTTGAAGAAGAAAAACTGGAAAGTTACACTGTAAAACAGCTGAAATACTTCTGCAGGAAATTTAAAGTTGCTATGACCGGTCTCTCCAAGAAGGATGAGTTCCAAAAGGCGCTGAGGGCCTGGGTGGAAGCAAGGAGTACACCTGAGCATGTGGAAGAGCATGAGGAGGGGGCTGACGATGCAGGAGGGCAGCTAGATGGGCTATTGGGTCCAGGGGGGAGGAAAGCACCTTCCCCAGCAGGTAGCAGTGTTTCTTCCAAGGGCCTGTCCCCAGGAGAGCTGGAGGACAGGGAGAGAAGTAGGATGCATGAAATGGAGCTGACCAAGCTTAAGATGGGTGGGCAGGTAGAATTGGAAATTAAGAAATTGGCCCTAGAGGAAAAGAGGATGCAAATGGAGCATGAGAGAAGTTTGAGGGAGTTGGAGTTGAAAGCTAGGAGCTTAGAGATTACTCCCTCTGGTGGCAGCACACCGTCCATGCCTGTTGAAGCAAGGGTGTATATACCTAAAGATGTGGTGAAAGAGTTTTATAAAAATGATGACATTGGGCAATGGTTTAAAGCCTATGAGGTAGCTATGACCTCACACCGGTTCCCTGAGAAGGATTGGGGAGCGGGGTTGTGGGGGCGGTTCCTTAGTGAGGGCGGGATACCTTATTAGACTTGCCCTCTGAAGTCCACAATTCTTATGGTCATATGAAAGAAGCATTGATGTCCAGGTATGGGTTGACTCCTGAACTGTATAGGCAGAGGTTCAGGAATTGCAAAAAGTTGGAGGGCAGTACCTGGGTAGAATATGTGACTTTTTTTTGCAGAGCATTGGATGGTTGGGTGAAGGATAGCAAAGTGAATGATTTTGAAGCGCTCTTTAATTTGATTGCATGGGAGCACTTGTCAGGAAATTGTTTCCCAGAGCTACGCCAGCACCTTATTGATAGTAGGCTGACTAACCCTAGGAAGCTTGCTGAGGAGGCGGACCGCTGGGTGAGCACCCGGGTTCACAAGGGTCACATGGGAGACTCCGCCAAAGGTGGGCAGGGTCCCCAGCAGAGGAGTGGGGGGGACAAGGGTAAACAGAGGGAGTTCCAGAAAGGGCCCCAAAGTAATCCCCAAGGGAAGGGTTCCCAGCCTCCCCCTGAAAAGAAGCCATGGGCCCCGACAGATAAGCCTGTTCACAGGGGGCCCAAAACTTGCTTTAAGTGTGGTCAAGTGGGCCACTGCTCCTGGGAGACTAAATGTCCCTTGTATGGAAAATAAGCACCCACTGGTGCACCACCCCGGCAGGTAGCTAGTGTAGCCCCTGGGGAGGAGTTGGGTGCCCAAGGTGGGTGGGGTCCCGTAGCAATGTCCTTGGTCTCTTTAGGAGACAGTGAGATGCTCCCCAGGGCCCAACTGCCTGATAACACTGAGAAATATAGGCAGTGGGTGATCATCAATGGCCAAAGGGTGGAGGCTCTGAGAGACACCGGAGCCAGTGTGACAGCTGTCAGTTGTCGGCTGGTGTCTGAAGAGCAGGTGATCCCCAATGCATTCTGCCTAGTAGTTGCCGCAGACAACTCAGAGAGCCACTGCAGAGTGGCTCAGGTTCCTTTGAGTGGGGGGGGGGGGTCTCAGGTACCTTTCAAGTAGCTGTGAGGCCAGCCATGCCTGTAGACTGTCTGTTGGGCAACGATTTAGAAAGTTCACCTTGGGCAGAGGTGGAGAGAAGGTCTCACCTAGAGATGTTGGGTCTGCCTGAGTCTATGGCAGCCAGTAGAGGTGCTCAAGAGGACCTGGAGCCTGAGAGGGTGGCCCAGGTGCCTGCTTTGAAGAGAAGAGGCAGGGGGCGCGGGAAACCGGCCCCCGTAGTTCCCACGGTCCAGGAGGAAGCAGAACCTGAGGGGGGTGCTCTGGAACCTACAGGGGAACAAGTGGCCGAACTGGGGGACCTGCCTGAGCTGACCCATTGGCAGCAAGAAGGAGGACCCTCCAGGGAGGAGTTCTGTGAGGAGCAGAACAAGTGCCCTTCTCTTGTGGGTTTGCAGCAACAGGCCACAAACCAGGCAGCAGGTGATCAGTCTGGATCACATTGGATCTACTGGGAGAATGGTCTCCTGTATAGCAAGCCTAAGGTTGCTGAGCCTGGGTCAGCCGGTGTGCTGGTGGTACCCCAGCGCTTCAGAGCCTTCCTACTGGGTTTGGCTCATGATGTGCCTTTAGCAGGACATCTGGGGCAGGGCAAGACCTTTGAAATGCTTGTCACCCAATGTTATTGGCCCCAGATGCGCAAGAGTTCAGACACTCATTGCAGGACATGTCAGACTTGCCAGGCAAGTGGAAAAAGTGGGAAGAAGCACAAGGCGCCACTCCAGCCATTCCCTGTGGTCAGCACCCCCTTTGAACGGGTGGGTATTGACATTGTGGGGCCACTGGACCCCAAGACAGCCATGGGCAACAGGTTCATCCTGGTCTTGGTGGACCATGCCACCCGATACCCGGAAGCCATCCCTCTTCGGACAGTGACGGCCCCCGTGGTGGGACGTGCACTGATGGGGATTTTCTCCCGTGTGAGGTTCCCCAAGGAGGTGGTGAGTGACCGTGGTACAAACTTCATATCCAAGTATATGAAGTCCCTGTGGCAGGAGTGCGGTGTTACCTATAAGTTCACCACTCCTTACCACCCCCAAGGAAATGGGCTGGTTGAGAGATTCAACCAGACCCTGAAGGGCATGATTATGGGTCTGGAAGAACCCATGAGGCGTGGGTGGGACGTCCTCTTACCATGCCTTCTCTTTGCTTACCGTGAGGTGCCACAGAAGTCCTTAGGGTTCAGTCCCTTTGAACTGCTCTATGGTCACCCGGTAAGAGGACCTCTGAGTTTGGTGAAAGAAGGCTGGGAGAAAGCTCCCAGTAAACCTCCCCAGGATGTATTTAGCTACATGCTGGCCTTTAGAAACCAAACTAGGCGATTCAGACAACTCGCTGAGGTGAATCTGGAAGCCAGCCAGGAGGAGATGAAACGATGGTATGATCAGAATGCCACTCTGAACGAGTTTCAGCCTGGACAGAAAGTGTGGGTCATGGCCCCTGTGGAGCCTTGCGCGCTCCAGGATAAGTGGACCGGACCATTTGAGGTGGTGGAGCGCAAGAGTAACGTCACCTACCTGGCGGACTTGCGATCTCCCAGGAACCCTTTGCGGGTCCTACATGTAAACCGCCTGAAGTCCCATTTTGAGAGGTCTGAAGTGGGCATGCTCCTAGCAACGGATGATGGAATGGAAGAGGAGACAGAACCTCTTCCTGACCTCCTGTCTGCAACAGAGCAAGATGGGTCAGTGGAGGGTGTGAACCTCTCTAACTCCCTGACACCTGAGCAGCAGGAAGACTGTCGCCAACTGTTGGGACAGTTTCCTGACCTGTTTTCCCTGACTCCTAGTGTCACTGATTGGTGCCAGGGCCGGACTGGCCGTAGCGGGCACCGGGCATTTCCCCGGTGGGCCGCTAGGGTGGGGGCCGGTTGTGGGCCCCCTGGGGACCATTTTTGTTACCGGGGGCCGGCAATATCGGCCCCCTGTAACAAAATCGGCCGAAACCGGCCGTAGCAAACAGGTCGGCCGTACCCCCTCTGCCCCCTCCTGGGGGCCGGCCGAGCAGTTTGCCAGGGCCGGTTTCGGTTCCCAGTCCGGCCCTGATTGGTGCGTCCATGATGTGGACACTGGGGACAGTCCTCCTGTCAAGCACAAGGCTTACAGAGTGACTGACAGGGTGAGAGCTTGCATCAAGGAGGAGGTCTCCAAGATGTTTGCATTGGGGGTGATTGAGTCCTCTCACAGCCCTTGGGCCAGCCCAGTGGTCTTGGTCCCAAAGGCTTCCGCGCCTGGTGCCACATCCGAACTTCGGTTCTGTGTGGACTAATGAGGACTCAATTCAGTCACCAGGACTGACGCGCACCCCATCCCCAGAGCTGATGAGCTCATCGATCGGTTAGGGGCTGCCCGGTACCTCAGCACGTTTGACTTAACGTCTGGGTACTGACAGATCGCCTTGACTGATGGGGCCAAAGAGAGGTCAGCATTCACCACAACAGATGGGCACTACCAATTCCGGGTTATGCCCTTTGGGATGAAGAATGCCCCTGCCACCTTTCAGAGGTTGGTCAACCAGGTGTTGGTTGGACTGGAAGATTTCAGTGCTGCCTACCTGGATGACATTGCAGTGTTCAGCGCCAGTTGGGAAGAACATCTGCGCCACCTCTGGGAAGTGTTGATGGCGCTGCGGAGGGCAGGCCTCATGATCAAGGCGAGTAAGTGCCAGATCTGGCAGGGTTCCATGGTGTACTTGGGACACCAGGTTGGGAGTGGCCAGGTGGCACCCCTCCAGCCCAAGATTGATACCATTCTGGCTTGGGAGCCCCCCAAGACCCAGACAGAGGTGAGAGCCTTTTTGGGACTCACCGGGTATTACAGGAGATTTGTCAAGGGGTATGGCAGCATCGTTGCACCCTTGACAGAGCTGACTTCCAGGAAGCGGCCCAAGAGAGTGATTTGGACTGACACCTGTCAGAGAGCTTTTGACGCCTTGAAGACTGCCATGTGCAAGGCCCCCATGCTTCAGGCGCCCAACTTCTCAAAATAATTTGTTGTTCAAATGGATGCTTCAGAGCATGGTGTACGGGCTGTTCTGGCACAGTCAAATGAGGAGGGCCTAGACCAACCTGTAGCCTTCATCAGTAGGAGGTTACTTCCACAGGAACAGAGGTGGAGTGCTATTGAGTGTGAGGCATTTGCTGTGGTCTGGGCACTGAAGAAGTTGAGACCATGCCTGTTTGGGACTCACTTCCGGGTTCAGACAGACCACAGGCCCCTCAGATGGTTGATGCAGATGGGTGAGAATCCAAAACTGTTGAGGTGGTCCATTTCTCTACAGGGGATGGACTTCACGGTGGAACACCGCCCTGGTACAGAACACGCCAATGCTGATGGTCTGTCCAGATTCTTCCGCCTTAGTGATGAGAACTCCCTAGAGATAGGATAGTTCTCCCCATATTTCAGCTGGAGGGGACACATGTTAGACCTGGCACCCTTAGCGTGGGTCTCCCTTCCATTTTTTCGCTATGCCTCCTCTGTTGTTGACATGTTTTTGCTGGTTTAGATGCTTTGGGCACTTTGCCACTGCTAATCAGTGCCAAAGTGCAAGTGCTCCCTATGGTAAATTAATGTGTGGATTAGTGACTCCATGTTTGGCCTATTTGATTCACTGTCAGACCCTAGTACAGTGCACTGTTTGTGCCCAGGGCCTGTGAATCAAATGCTGCTGGTGGGCTTGCAGCACTGGTTGTGCCACCCACAGGAGCAGCTTGTAAAGTGTGTCTCAGGCCTGCCATTGCAGAGCCTGTGTTCAGTCTGGTACTGCCATGTCGACTTGGTAAGTGCACCCACTTACCAGTCCCCAAACCTTCCCTTTTCTGCATGTTTGTCACCCCTAAGGTAGGCCTGCGGGCAGGGTGCATTGTATGTAAGAGGTAGGACATGCCCTGGTGTGTGTGGCATATCCTGATAGTGAATTACAGCCAATTTCGTTTTTCACTATTGCAAGGCTACCTGTTCCCATAGGCCAGAATGGGCAGTTTGATTATAACATCTTATAATCCTAACTTACCCAGGGAACATGGTAGAAAAACAAATTTAGTATGCCTGAACTCAGAATGATAAAATACATATTTTAGTGAAGTTGGTTTTAGCATTCTGTGTTTGAAAATACCACTTTTGGAAAGTAAGTATTTTCTTGCCTAACCATCCAGCCTACCTCTGCTAGCTTGTGTATTGTATGTCTGGTTTTGTGAGTGACAGGGGCTGGGGGACTCTAGGAGACAGGGTGAGTCAGCAAAGGGCTGAATAGACCTATCTGCATGAGGAGTGGTGGGAGAAGTAGCACCTGGGCCTGAATAGGGCTGTGCCTGCCTTCCACAATGCTGGCTCCACCTCCTGTGGTGCGTCTGATGTCCCTGGCCCACACTGACAAAGGAAGAAGGTGTGTAATGGCAGAATGCACCCAGAACTGGTTTGGACTAGGTACAGGACCCTCTGCCTTCAGAGGACACAGGATTTATGGGTATAAATATTGGGACCCAGACCCCAAGATTTTAGATCACTTCTGGGAAACAAGAAGAACCTTTGCTGAGGAGAGGAACCAGAGAAACTGAAGGAGGAGACTATCCCTATGCTGTGTGCTGTTTGAGGGATTGGCCTGCAGTGGTTGCCTGATTGCCAAAGAAAGGAGAAAGGAACTATGTGCCTACTTTCATCATCTTGCAGAAAATCTCCAAGGGCTTGAAGATTGAGCTTGCCTCCTGCTGAAGTCTCAGGGATACAAGACTTCACCAACCAGCTCCCCTGAATTCCCTTGCTGGGAATTTGAAGTGCCTACTGTTGTGTTGGGCCTTCTGAGAGACTGTGTGTCGCTGGGAGCTGGAAGCGCGACTCACAAAGAAGAAGCGTGTCGCCGCCGCAGCAGCTGTCGTCGCAGTGCCGAGAAAGCGTGCCGCCGCTCCCGCTGTCGCCATCGCATCACCGAAGCGCCTCGCATCACCGGAGAAGAGTGTCACCATCGCAGCAGACGCCTTTGCGTCATCGGAGAAGCGCGTTGCAGGGCCTGTCCGGCTCAGAAGATTCACCGAGTTGCCGCACGGCCGTCGGGCGTGCACGCATCGCCCCCTTCGTTGTCGCATCGAGAAGAAGACGCCATTTTGTTTCATTGCACCGGGTTGTTATCACATCAAGGCGCTGCTGCTCGCATCGCCACAGAAGCGCAGTAAGAAACCAACGCATCACCTCCCCACGCGGTGAAGAACCGACGCATCACCTCCTCTCCGGTAAGGAACCGACGCATCACCGTCCCCAACGCAGCAGTAGGGAACTGATGCATCACCTCCCCCGGAGCAAGGAACCGACGCATCACCGTTCTTGCGTGTAAGGAACCGACGCATCACCTTCCCTGCAACTCTTTTCTTTGTATCGCGTTACGCATCCAAAGGTACATTGAACGTAGAGTGTCGCATTTATCTTCTTTATTGAACTGAACTATATTCTACCATTGACAGTCATATTTTTCATAGTGTATTGTGGATTTTTATCATTTTGGGTCTTGTGTTAAGTCTATATAAAAATACTTATTTTTATACTACAACCTGTGTGGTGTCCATCTGTAGTGTTGTCACTGTGTTACTGTATGTGTTCACAAATGCTTTACACACTGCCTCTGAGATAAGCCTGCCTGCTTGTGCCAAGCTACCAAGGGGGTGAGCAGGGGTTATTTTAGTAGTGTATCCCCCTTACCCTGACTAGAAGCAAGGGTCCCTATTTGGACAAAGGTACCTACCTCTGCCAACTAGAGACCCCCAGTTCTAACAATAATGTTTATGTAAATAATGTGAAATAAAATGCTCATCAAGTACCAATACACAGTACAAATCATGAAATATCACCGTGTAAACAATTAGCAAGGGAAAATGACAAAATTCACATCACATTGACAGTGCATTGAAGGAGTGGAAAGGCGTAGAGAGAAAAGGTTCAGAAACAAAATACATTTGCAAATAATTATGCAAATTCAGGTTTCTATCTATACTAAACCAGAAGGAACAGGAAATCTACTCCCTGGCCACGAGAGCAGCAAGGCCCCTCAAGAAGATTTGAAAGGGCAAAGACTAAGTCAGGATTCAGGAACAGGAAGAAAACAGGTAGGCCTCTACAGCAAACCGACGACAGCGGCGATCACCCATCAGTATCAGCAACGCAACCGCAATGCCAATACCCCTCCCACCAGGCACCTCAATTATACCCTGAAACCTAAATGTCCAAAACACGTTTGTTTTGAAGAAAAGAAAATTTTACATTTGATTGGTTAAGGAAGGGGGTGTGCTGTCACACCACACTCGACATGTCCATCTTACTCAATGTTCTATTGTTTTTTTTTTTTCAACATCACGACTACATGATCCCAGGAAATACAAATATACTAATATCAAGCTTCAGCTTCCTTCTCTCCGCTAATGTTTCCAGTTCTGTTACATCTTGTGCCACTTGTGCGCTTCCAGAGGACACGTTCCTCACTTGCTGATTGTTTTTCGTCTCCACGTTAAACTTTTGGCAGGCACACATAAATTCGAAGGTTGCTCGCCTTTGCCTTCCCTCCACATTCTCTTTGCATTTCAGTTAATTTCGTAAAATCATTTTTCTCCTTAACCCATGCTTCTACAGAAAATAAAACAAGCATTATTACTGATTTTGAAATGCTTTCTTTACGAACCCTCCCAATGCTGCATCTAACCATGCGCAACCCATATTATTATTTTTCCTAGCTAACATTAATAACGTGCACAAAAGCAGCATTAGTCTCTTAATTAGTCAAGCATTTGCAGCCTAGTTTCAGTGCTTTAGTACGCGCTTGCGCAGTATTATTTTCCCTCATGTTAGTTTTTAAAACCACGTGTTTTTCACTGCACACTGTTAGAGAAATTAGAAAATGTTACTAGGGGTTTCAATCTGAGCAGGTTTCATTTTTAGAAAACCCTGCTCCATCATACCCTTCTGCAGTCAATTTTGAATTTCCACTACACCACTCCACCAAATTCCACAAGCTGCAGGAAAGAGCGTTCAATACCAATCTTAGCAGAAAATAACTTCTAAATGGTTGGTCTGATCTTAGGTGACAAACCACTATCCAGTACTAGGAATAAACCTAGTGACTTGCTCATTTTATTACATAGCCATTTGATAAATATTTTTGACAAATTAGCACCAAGTTGATGGTGGTCAAAGCATACCAGGAATGAGAAAAAATGTTGTCTGCCCTTGCAACAGAAATGCTGAAACAAGGCAAACTGAACAACATGGGGTCTGGATTATGTTCACACTACAAGGCTACATTTTTTTGAATAAAATACAACTAAGGGGATTTCATGATATTTGTTAGATCTGGCATCCCTGGTGTGGTTTCCTCCGAACATTTAGCCTTCAGACATTCTGTTTTTACTGGCTTCATTTTTGCTGTCCTTAGGACTCTGCACACTTTACCACTACTAACCAGTGCTAAAGTGCATGTGCTCTGTGCTTAAAACATGGTAGCATTGGCTTATACCCAATTGGCATATTTAATTTACTTATAAGTCCCTAGTAAAGAGGCAGTGCATGTGTCCAGGGCCTGTAGATTAAATGCTACTAGTGGGTCTGAAGACCTTATTGTGCCACCCACTTAAGTAGCCCTTTAAACATGCATCAGGCCTGCCATTGCATCCTGTGTATGCAGTTTTTAAACTGCCCAAAACCTTCCCTTTTAATACATATAATTCACCCCTAGGGTAGGCCCCACACAGCCTAGATTGGAGGTTGCAATGTATTAAAAAAGTTGGACATGTACTTTTATGTTTTATATGTGCTGCTAGTGAAAAACTCTACTCACTACTGAAAGGCATACCTCTCCATAGGATAATATTGGAATTACCTCATTACATTTTATAGGTGTAATTTCCAAATGGGAAGATATGACTAGTTCATGTTTGGTGTCTCTGGAATTGTAAAGAAAAATACTAATTTATGAAGTCTCATTTGTAATTACAATTCTGAAAATGACACTTTTAGAAAGTTTGCATTTTCTTGTTTTAGCCATTCGGTGCCTGCAGCATTGTCTCTGGGTCACATGACTGAGTGTGGGTGATAGTAGGGCTTTGTGAATTACTCCTAAACAGCCTCACACAATGGGGAGCTTAGGTATGACTGGATTGGCCATCAGTGGCAGGATGGGAGGGAGGAGCTGGGCCCAGCCTCACTCCTGTCTCCACACAAAGGGCTGCATACCCCCTGTAGTTAATCTGGAGCCAGGGCCAGGAAGGCAGCAGGGCATCAGTGCACTTCAAAGGCAAGCCTCTAGAAGCTTCTCCCCTCTTCAAAGGCTGTGTATAAATACTGGGCCTCGTACACCAACTATTCAGTACAGTTCTGGACCTGTGGATACTCTGCCAGGAAGAAGGACTTCTGTGCTGCTGAAAGGAATGCTTAGATGCTGGGCTACTGCTGTGAAGTAACTGCTGTCCTTTTGTGTTGACCTGCTGCCCTCTTGCCTGGGGAGGAAAAACTGGGCCTGCAACTTCATCTTGAACCCAGGACACTAGAGTGACTTTAGGGGCTATTCTGATGGCTTCCTGATCTGAGCCTCAGTGACATAAAAGGCTCCCCAACATCCTACAACCTGAACCCAGCTGCAGTGAGTCCCTGAGCCCCAAGTGGTGCCCCACATGTCCTGGACCCTTGGTGTGGCTTAGTGAGCTGAAATCAAACTTTTGGGCTCTTCACAAATGGGCCCATTCACATTGAGTACTCGCTGCTCGCACCGTGCTCCAGATCAAAGCTCCGTCCGCCTGACTCTTTGTGCTCCAGCCTGCACCACTCACGGGGACCAACAGCACAAAGCTCATATGTGATGCTGGCCAGCTTATCGCCCTATGCCGACAGCCTACCGCAACACTCTCCTTGCTCCTAGCAGCCCTCTCCTTGCTCTTCGCAGCCCTCTCCAACACATGCGATACTCTTCGCACGCACGTGAGAAGGTAAACTTCATCGGGTCTAACCTTGTGACTGTATCCAATCTGTGTTCCATCGTGATCGGCCTGAAAGTGTGACTTTGACCCGGTCCAGCGTGACCAGATTTCCTAAATAGGAGCTTTGTGCTTTTTGGCTCTATTTTCGCTAAATTATTTAAAATTCATATTTCTGGTTATATCTCCAGTTCTACTGACTGTATTTGTCCTTTTAGTAATATTGTATTTATTAAATTGTACTCTAGTTTTCTAATCTGATATGGGATCGTCTTTGTGAAGTGTTTTCACTTTATAATTGTTTGAAGTGTTGCACAAAAACTGTACACATTGCCTATAAGTGAAGCCTGACTGCTTAGTGCTAATTAGGTCAATTTGGAGTTTGCTCGTGCTTTACCCTGACAAGGATTGTGGTTGCTGCTTGACCAGGGCTCACACACCAGTCAACCAGTAACCCAATTTCTGATAATATTATTAACATGCAACTGCTGGCTACTATAACTCCAAAAATATATATGTTTCTAAAACAGAATTACTTTCACTGGTTTAAAATCACAAATCCTAAGTCTACAATATCTGCAGTCAACTCAATACCCCAGTAATAGCATTAACGATGTTTTGTCAAATAAATTAGTAAACCCTCTGACATAATATTGTTGTAACAATAACAATGCATATGATCCTGCCTTTCCTGAAGGAAGTGAAGGCATCACTTACCTTTGTAAACCTTAAATTGGATTCCATTTGAATCCATGTTTAGTATCTCCCAACATATATTTTAAAGCCATAGCACACCAGTTCCCACTAAAATATTAACTCCTTCATATGTGGTCTATTCCCAGCAAAAATTAAAAAAAGGCTCCTTTTGCTGCAAAACCTTCCTCGGTAGACTCAGCCAATTGTAAACTCATTTTCATGCTTCCTGTTCTTGCTATACAGCAGAACAATAAGCAAAAACTAAATTTACAACTCGTGAAATAGTAGCTAATGAACCTCAACTTTATGAGTCACTTGCTCACCTAAGGTTTATTTCCGTAAAGAAAAAAAATTAATGGTAAAATAATAATAAGGTACTGAGAGATAAATAATTTAGAGATAATACCCAAAAAAACAAAACCTTGACTTTCAAGACAAAACGCTGAAGAAAGACATCATTCTCACAAGACTGCAAGAAGTTGACTCCCTGAAGTACCCGGGGGAAGAAAATCAACAGCATTCTCAAATGGGATTCCAATATTCGAACAATCTTAGAAGAATCTGAGGCATCAGCCAACACCATGTTGAGAATCTGTTTTTTAATTCAAATCAAGTGGGTGTTCCAAGCTAATGTGGGAAGCCAAATCACATATGGCTCTGCGATACGGTGTTTAGACACAGCAGTAAGCCGTATAGGTGAATTTGTGAGGAAGTTTTGGAAATCACTGTGAAAGGTGCCATCATTTTTTCCAACGATCACTTTGTAATCGGACACTAGCTAGCTCTCAATGGAAGCAAGTTGCCTGACAGCACCCATAAAATATGGACTGAAGAAATTGAGAGCACTTGGTAACAACTTGGGGCCTCAATTATAGGGAATTGGTGTTGGGCAGCACCAAAAGCCTTCTTGCTGCACTGCCCTATCTATGCCAATGTGAAGGGGCAGGAATGCACCATATTTATGAAATACAGTGCATTCCTGTCCTTTCCCCCTGCACTGATGCACAATTTGCTGCCTAGAGCCAACGCAGGCACCCTTACACCATGGTGCAAGGGTGTCTGCGATGCATGCAGGATTGTTTTTGTGCAGGAAGGGCTACCTTCCTGCACAAAAAACAGTCCAGAGAGACATTTTTCTCTTTCTTTGTGTGCTGCATTCTGCAGCACACATGGAAAGAGGAAAAAACAAGGAGGAATACAAATATTTCTCCTCGTTACGCCTGCTCTGGGTAGGTGTAAACTTTTGCCGCTGTCCCAGGTTTACGTGATTAAGTAAATCTGAGGCAATGTCAAACTCCATGGGGAAAACTCACCGCAACGCCCTTGGATGGCCTCTCTGGTGCAGAATAAGGCAACGCAGCGACATTCGCTGCTTTGTCTTGCTCCATATCTATGAGGCTACTCGAAGCCATGCAGGGTGACTTTGTGTGGCTTTATGTGGCTTTTGTGGCCTCATAGATATGGTTGAGAGGGTTGCGCCGCAGGAGCGCCAGAACAACTGACGCTCCAGTGGCACAAGCCTCTCATAAATAAGCCCCTTGGTGTTTTTGGCCTGAAAAGAACATTGCACCATAAATACCAAATCACCATTTGCAACTCTATGGGAAAAATAAACCCCAAGGCTCGACCTTGCACTGTCACCAGCTTTTTCAACAAAAAAATAAAGTCAGTTGTAAATAAAGGATTTTCAACTTTATGAATTGAACACATATTTGAAGCCCTTGAAAATCTATCACCCAGGAGTTCCGCCAGTATATGCCCCCTTGCACAATGCACACAAATTTCTTGTCCTCTTATCTAACTACAGATAAAGGAGGCTTTTTGCTCTAACGAGAGGGAGTTGCCTTCTGCTGTATGAAATGCAGAGTAGAAGAAATCCCACAACATAGACAAACTGTCTTTGCAGGGAAAGAGAGGACAAGAAACCTTTCATGCTGAACTACCATCTGTATAACCCTTACAAGTCAAATACAATCATTAACATCTTGTGCAGTGAACAGCTCGACTCACCGGATGAACAAATATTTTTTCTTCTCTGTGATCCCTAGTGCGTCACCCCAAAACTACTTCGATCATACCTGAGAAGTTGGGACCTGAGAAAGATTTTAAAAGTGAAAGCCTATGCTGTCTGTTACGGATCGTCCCAGGGATTAGCACTCCAAAGAAGGGACAATTTTAGAGCATGTTGCTTTTTATAGTGAAGGCTTTTTGTTACATTTTATGTTTTTTTTTTTATAGTTGTGTGAAAAGCAGTCATGTTTTTGTCATTTGTTGAAAGTAAGTGCCTTTTAATGTATTTCAAATTTCAAAGTTAAAATACTGACAAAATCAATGGGTAGCATTGGTGAAAAGGAACAAGGAGGAGTAAAAATGGCAAAACATTAAAAGAATAACAAGGGAAAGCATTACAGAAGTCTAAACAGAAGAAGAACTGGCGTTGACCCACCAATGGATCCAGATTGAATGCCAATTCACGAGGAATTCCTCGCAATAATGGATGTTGGCTTATTTGAAATAATTGGTTGGGTGAGCTCTACGGAGGAGCACATATTTTTCAACGTTACCGATTGTTCTATGGCTCCTTCATTGATATTGGCTGACTGTGACAAGACAACTTTCAATGAAGTACTGAACTATGACTAGGAGAATGTTCATTACATGAACATAGTACACAACAATGTGAAGATAGTTGAGTGTGAGGCACCACATGTAGAACAACTGTCAGGTATCGCTTTTTCAAAGAACTGTGGTTTTATGTAGTACTGTGCAATTTTGCCTCTGTTTGATGACACAGTTTGGAGAGTCTTGTTCAACAGTGGGAGTGAGCAAAATTAAACACGTTGGTGTATGCCCTCACAGCACAGATAATAAACGTACAGCACACCTGCTATCAGGTACCCAAACATATTCTGGGATTTCTACTATAAATCCTTAATTACCTAGTGTGGCATGCTTCATCATAGGGTTCTCTCTCTAGAGTTGGATGACACCCAATATTGCATCTATCCTTCGCTCATCCAGTTTACTATTCACAGGTGTGAAGGTGGCTGGTTTGTGTTTTTTCTGTCAAGTATGAATATATCCTATTGTGGTATTATAGAACCTGTAATTAAAATTGTGTGTAGGTGGGCTACAAACAATTTTTTTATTGTTGCTTCCCAACCACAAAATTAAAATGAAGTAAGTGTTAGCAAGAGTCAGGTGCTTTATTCAGGACTGCAGTAGTGTTGTACGTAAGTAAAAATGAAGGGGCATATTTACAAGCCCCTTGCGCCACTTTTGCGCCGCCGTTGCGTCACGCATGTGACGCAGCGGCGACGCAAACCATGCGCCACGTTGTGCTATATTTACAACGTGACGCATCTAGGGAGATGCGTCACGTAGTAAACCCCTGCGCCACATGAAACCTGCATCAGGTTTCATGTGGGCGTACCGGCGCAGGGGGGGGGCGTTCCGACGCAGGAACGCCTCGGAAAAGTGACGTAGTGAAATCTACAAGATTTCACGCAGTCACTTTTCCGACGCTGGTGCGTCAAATCCTTACTCCTGCTTCAAGCAGGCGTAAGGATTGACGCACCATGTTAGGGATAGGGAAGGTTGGAACAGTGCTGGAGTTGCGTCGCGCTTGCGACACAACTTCAGCACTGCGCCAACCTCCCGCCGGCAGATGCGTCACGCATCTGCTTATCCTTGCGCCACGATGCGCCGCATTGTAAATGCGGCGCATCGGACGTGGCGCAAGGGTAAACTTGGGTGACGCATTTTCCCTGGCGCATCCCTGCTGATATGCAGGGATGCGCCAGGGAACGTAAATATGCCCCGAAGTTCCTAAATCGTAATGGAAACATTGTTTACCAAAAAGGCACTCTTTTAGACAATAAGGTGGATGTATCAAGTATTAATCGTAGACAATTCAACTGAATAGAAAATTAAGTAGAAAACATATATGTCACATTGTCACTACCAAGAGTTCACAATTAGCAATCCATAAACAGCTGCACTGACTAACCAATGTAGATGGGGTTATGACCTTAGCTATTTGGAGCAGTATAAAAGTCAAATACACTGTATATATACATTCCATGTTTCAATTGTATCAGCAATGCAACATGTAAGTATGTGTTTTGTAGGAGTGGCTAGACAATACATTTGCCACTAAAGCAGATGATCTAGATGGACCAGAGAAATCATCGCCAGCCATGGCATTATGATCTGTATTCAGGAATAAACTACCTACCTGCAAAAGAGAGTACCATATTTAACAACTAGTGTTCTACTCTCGAAATCATCCTTGCGAAATTCTCTTTTCAGGAGTTTACATTAAACACACAAAAGGTGATGGGAAGAATATTTGTAATATATCTAACCACTGGCAATCACTCGGGGTAGCATTCCAGCTCATCTCAAATAAGTTGAGACCCAGAAAAAGGCAAATGGCTTGGTTACCCCAATATAGACCTGGGTAGTCACCTAACCTTTCACCTACATTTTCCCTGCCATTCTACTACATACCGGTTTTGGTGCTGACCTTTTACCTAATTAGGTGCTGTATAAATGTTGTGTGGTTTTCTCTGAAAACTAGGCTCATCTATTATGCATGAGGATTCTCAGAATCACAGCAGGATTACCATTTTCTGCATAATAACTATTTATAAGGTTCATCACTGTCGTCGTCCTCGTACGACATGACACAGCGAGGTAGAACCCCCTAAGGGTACCTTTTGGGTATATAAACACCATATCTTTGCTGGGGCAGGCAGAGGAGAAAAGACTTCCATGCTGACATGAGATGCTGAGGTTCCTGCATGCAGACACTCCAGCACGCAGTGGTCTGACTACCCTCGCGGGGTGTCCATCTTGAGACCAAGATGGGGTCCTTAGTTCTCTCACATCGGTAATGGGGTTGGCTTTATCCTAGGGGCATTCTTGGCTCTACACCTACATACATGCTAGGTACATTTAGGTACAATATGTTAGGGTTTGCATCATAGGAGTACGCATTATTACTGTCACATATTTATATTCCTGCATATATTCATTGTTTTAGCACTATGGTAGAATTCTACCATCTATTTACTCTGCTTGTGCTTATAACAGTATACATCTGTTTCTGTCTTATGGTTGTTGCAGCACACATATTTTACACTAGAATGACGCTGGTTCAAAAAATGCTTATTGAAAACGTCCCCATCGTTTATTCTGTGTATCTCTCTGAGACAAAGTGAGCACGAGTGACTGAGCAAAAAGTACTGTACTGTTTCCACGATCCCTGAGGGGACAGGGTTGTCATTTCGATAGTTGCCAGAAACTATTGGCTCCTTGGTAAGAGGGGTTCATAGTGGCACTGTGAGCTAACTAGTATACAGGAATACATATCCGGTGGGGGTGTCTGGAATCAGTCTGGACACCATTCCCACAGTTTATGTGGTCTGAACGCGCAGATCCTATAAAGATTTATAGGAACTACACAATACCCTTTTGTGTGTTTGAGGTGATTCCTCCTATAGCCTTTTGGGTGCATGATTTGATGCAGACCAGACTTTAGGGTTAAATTATGGTCATGCCACATTAATCTGGAAATGTATGCATTTGTTTAATTTACCTTATGGATGAATATGACAATGTTACTACTTGAAACATATGGAACAAAAATGTTAGTACAACAAACAGTGGACTGATTAGCGTGCCTGTTAGGAGAAAGATATTTGCTGACTACTGTGATATGTCATTATTATTTTTGCACAGTAATGTTTGGATGGTTAATGTGTTCTTTAATGGGGAGAACACTATGATAATATGATCTTGCTAGTGCTTATACAACTGGCGCCTTGCTTAAGAAACAGATCTTTTGGAACTATAAAAGACAACATCAATCCTTTGCATTATTCTGTGTCTTCATTTAATTTATCCTCAGTGTGCTCATCGACAGGCACAGACAGCTTATCACCGTGGGACACACTTACTATATGTTGTTCATCAACACTGAATGATGCAGCATATAACAACTATTTGAGATAAATATTGAGGGCTGTACATAATGTCACTCCACGAGGTATGCAGAAACCAGTATTTACTTGTCATCCTACCTAAAGTTATTTCAATACCTTTCTATGCCCTGTTATATACTATATCACCCTTCAAATGTGAAAGTACAATCGGAGTTTGTAACCACAGTTTTATGGGCTAAGCACTGTCACCTGTATTGTAAAATAACATTAATGCAAAGAAAGTAAACTCAGCAAGATACACATTTTATACATAGACACAAATTTAATTAAACTCACTCCCCACCTAGTAATCCATTTTTCTTATGTGGTAAATTTGCTATTGGTTGGGATACCATGTATTATTAGGTGTGTTTTACATGCCACATTCACGCAAAGGTAATATGTCATCTTCCTTTTACTGAAATGTTGTTCTCCTGCCTTTAGTGTTACCGTTCTGAAATGGGTGAAACACACACCACCCACTTCTTTGAAAAACTAGGAAATAGGGACTTTCACTGCATTTAGTTTATGTATATATTAACTTGGAAACCTCATGTTCTGAGGAATTCCATATATCACGGCCTCCAGAACGTACTGAAATATGTGGAAAAAAGTAGGCTGAGGAATACCAGCATCCATAATAACTGTTACCTGAAATGTAACTCACAAAAATGAGGCACAGACAAGAACATGAACATGAACATGAACAATGGAGACATTGCTATATAGATCTCAGTGCACTGTTACATTTCATCTGAATGTGAATCAATATATCCTGGTTGCTTTGGTCATCCAGATGGTATGCAGATAGTGCTTGATGGGATCTCATGTTGCACTAGCCAATACTAGGTCTGTGGAAACTTTCTGCCCTTTGCTGGGAGCTCATGTAACCCTAGCTGATTTCGGCTGTGTTGGTTCTTTCTCTCCTCTATTTCTTATGTAACACAACTTCTACAATAACATCTGGTGATTCCTGTGCTGCAGGGATATAGCTCGAGACATATGATCTTCTAAGCCGGACAATATATGCGATGATGTCTTTTTCACAGAAAAGTGCTGTCTTTGTTTTACAACAGGATTCTTTATTCACAATGTTGAATACCATCTAATACCATCATAAATGATGGTACTTGATGTAAGTTTAATCTTTGTAAATTTCACAAACTTGGATATTGCCATAAAACATTTAATCTGTACACAGAAAATGTTGCCAGTTGTACCAAAAACATTGAATATATCACAAATGCTGAAATAGAGGAATACTAAGATTGTGTGTAATTACTGCAAAAAAGTATTGTAAATTACATATTTGACCAGAGATGAATCAGCATCTGAATGTCTGTAATCAGGCTCACCTTTCACATATTCTTCATTTTTTTTATAGTAGTGTTGGAAACTGTGGCTCCTGTACTTTGCCTACCACACCATCTCATGTTCACTTCTCAGAACACTGAGAACAATTTACTTTGAGACAATCCTGATGCAATGAGTTTCTCTGCCTTCCTGACCAACCACGTTTAAACCCGGACTTACTTCAACATACCTAAGGGTATGTTTGTGCACTGAGATTTTATCCCATCACAAATAATTAACCAATTTTACTAACTTTAATAGAGGCAAGTTTCTGTGTTTGGAGATCTGTAATTGTGTTTTTCATTTGAACTACTAAATGTGCTACAACATTATATAATTGTAGCAGTTACAATGACTGTCTCAAGAAGTAAAATCTGAAACAAAATGAACACCAAAAAACCAATGAGCACACAAATATTGACATATACTTTGCATGTAAAGTCAAAAATATCAACAACAAAAATATAGAAGACCATAATATAGTTAAAAATGGATAAGTATATCTAATTTAACCATAATACATTACATTTAATTTAAAACATATGGTATCAAATTTAACCATTATACATTACATTTAATTTAAAACATATGGTATTTTTAAAAGTATTGCATGTACTTGTAATGTAAAAATTATATAAAAAATATATCTTAAAAGCATAAAATTAAAATATACTTTAAAATAATAACAAAAACATATTTAATTTTTTTTATTTAAATCTATGTAATAAAAAACGAATATAAATTAATTATAATATCAAGCACTGGATTTTGAAAATTACTAAATATATACACTAACCATAGAAAAAATAAATTAACAAAAATTGAATGGAAAATTTACATTAAACTAACATTCAAAATTAAATAAAAAAATATATAACATATTAATTAAACAAACAGATTAAAAACAAATTATTTGGAGACGTAAAATTCACTACTCCCAGTCCAACCTGAGCAACAGTAGGGAAAACGCTAAACTTTAGAGGGGGTCAGATTTGAGATTCCCATGCCAACATAAGCAAAAGATGGAAAAGTGTTAGACTCCGGAGAGGTTATATTTACTGTTCCCCCTCCAGTCTAAGCAACAGGGTTCAGATTTGTTATTCCCACTCCAACTTGAGCTACAGTAGAGAAAGTGTTGAAATTTGGAGGGGTCAGAATTACAAGTCCCACTTCAATCTAAGGAAAAGTAGGGAAAGTGATAAACTTTGAAGGGTATAGAGATTAATGTTCTTACTCCGACATAAGCAAAAGCAGGGAAAGTGTTGGACTTTGGAGGGGTTAGATTTACTATTGCCACTCTAAATTAACCAAAAGTAGAAAAAGTGTTGGACTTTGGATGATCTAGATTTACAACTCCCACTCCAAAATAAGCAAAAGTAGGGAAATATTGGACTTTGGAGGGGTTAGATTTACTACACCCCTCCAAAGTAAGCAAAAATAGGGAAAGTGTTGGACTTTGGAGGAGCTAGATTTTCTATTCCCACCTCTTTTTAAGCCACAGTAGGGAAAATGTTGAACTTTGGATGAGTCAAGTTTACAATTCTTACTCCAATGTACATGAAAGTAGGGAACGTGTTGGACTTTGAATGGGTCAGATTTACTATTCCCACTCCTTCATAAACAAAAATAGGAAAAATGCTGGACTTTGGACGGGACAAATTTACTATTCCCACTCCCACATTTTTTTAAATAGAGCCTTCAAACAGAGACCAAAAATAGGATAGGTTTATTCATTAAGTATAACACAAATAAAATAAACTTTCAAAATATAAATTTGATTTATGAATACAAATATCATACTAGAAATATTTACATTAAAACGTTTCTTATTACCGTAATTAGCAAACACCGAAAAAAATAAAAATAATATCATAACAAATTGAGATCATTATTTAAGAAAAACAATAAAAATGTAAACAATTGGTAAATATAAAATTAACTAACAATATTTAATAATTAAATAAAATGATCAATCAATTAGCAAATAAAAAGTAATCAATCTATTAAAAAATCTATTAGTTTACATAATTGATTATCAATTAAAAAATACATAAAAAAGCATTCTAAATTAAAAGCAATAACTCTTTTTTTAATGTTCCCACCCTAACCCAATCCCCTACAAAACCAACAACAAAGTACTAAATAACAAAAATGTAATTAAATAAAAGAAGACTTCATATACAAACCTACAAACTATAATAAACAAATCAAACACACATTAAACACACTTATACACTTATGATGTTAAAATAGCTAATATTTATACAACTAAATAAAAATACATAGCAAAGATCTGTATTAAATAAAACAATATCATATGCAACTATATTTAAAAAAAATATTTAATAACTAAAAACCTAATATTTTTTCATTTTGTATTCTGTGGCACAATATTTTTGACCTCATCGGATGTCTGACATGTGTGACCCACAGTATTTTTGATGCCATATGTAGTGAAGATGCCGGAGCCAGGGTGAGTAGATAAGCTTTATTGTAGGCTACACGGTTGTGGAGAAGGACAGCAACTCCACCAGCTACTCCGAAGCTTTAACTGTGAGTCCAAGTTAAATATCAACATTCTAAGAACACCACACAGATAAATCACAGCAACCAGCAACCAAAGAACTCTGGCAGAGAATGCTTCTCCGTGCAGCTTGGGACACAGGCAGCATGAAGAACATTTTCTCTCTCAGAAACACCAATACTACACCATATTTTGTCAGAATATCATTCCAATAGTAGAAGCTACATCATGGCTATTCTTTGCTTGGAGAATCTGTACTTGTCCCTTAAGGTCAAACTCCTGTGTCTAGTGTATTGTTACACTGTTAAAGTGGACCTTGCTTGTAGCATACAGAACCACAAAGTAGATAAATGAAGAAAATCAATACAAATAAATCTCAATCCCACACGAATCAATGAGAATGCATATTCTCATGTCATTGTCCTTTCACTGCTACCTGCTACCCTTGCAACATATCCTTAGTTTTCTGGAACCCAATAAAAACTTTAGCTTCTCCTCTGCATGCACTCACTTCTTGACTGTTGCAACATATTAGACCTTTTACCCAATCTGTTGCACCTATCTTTGTTATACCATGTACCTGTCATATATATGCTATGTCCCTTTGAATATCTCATATTTTTTATGAATTCTCTCGCCTTTTACAGCTGTTAAAAATCCTACAAGTACTCAAGCCAGCATTTCTCCAGTTTTTAATGCTGGGAGTAAATCATTATTCTTTTCTTCGAGCATGTTAAGCAATTAAACATTTGCCTGAAAATGTCGTATCCCAGGGAGGGTCATACTTCCTCCAGCTGTCTTTTTTTGTACAACATTCCTAGATCTTTTCGGGCTTAGTCACCAAAACCTTACAAATAAGAGTTTAAGGCTGGTTGTGACTAAATAACTTTGTTAACTACACTGTTCTGAGCACCAGCTATCCATTTGGGCTTGGATATTTATCTGATTTATCTAATTAATAATGTTTTAACCAGACGTTATGTTTTTCATGACTTCTTGAAGATTATACACAAGTAATTAAAAATAATGGAAGACAGAGCCCGTTCTGAGGTATGGTGCATTCTTAGGACAAAGGTTCAAGGACTTGAAAAGAAGACACTTGTGACCTTATCAAAGAAACCTTCTACTGGTGCAGGAAATAGTCCAGTTTCATCTGTACCATTATACTCCGTGTGTAAAACAGAATGGAACAAATGGTGCTTGCACCAGTTGAAACATAGAACAAACTGATCAAAATCTACTATTCCATTCTGCATAATAATTAGTAGATAAAGTACATTTTCATCCCTTTTCAGATATGAAATGTAGGACAGTGAGGCCATATCAGTGTGGTCCATTTTATTGCACAGGTAGAACATTTTAAAAAACAATTTTTTTTTCATGTATTGAGATGTTTGTTAAAATCTCAATACATTCACATTGTTTAGAAGCAACGTATGTGTTTTTTGTAGTATCACTGTTTTCGTTTTTCATGGTTCAAAAGTGGTTACGTGATGTCAACAGGAGCACTACATTCCGGAATTAAATTAACAAAAATGGCACAGTGGATTTGCATTGGTCTTTGCAGTGGTGTGAAATTTCTGTTATATGGCCTGTATTTTCCTGTACATTCCTGTCTCTTTTTCTTTGTCTTTAGAGTCTATTGTAGAAATGATTACAGATGCCAATGGTTTGGGTGGGAAAAGGCTCAGTTCTGCCCAAAAGAGTTTAGTGTTTTGACAGGATGCTCTTACATCAGGCACAACATTCTTCTTAGTGCTAAATGGAGATTCATTGGAGACAACACAACAGTTCCCTTGAGGGAATATTAATATGTTTATGGCAGTGATTGCACAGTCTTAAACTCACAGATGCTGCTGCTAGCCCTGTTAAAATAATTGTGCTAATGTGAGCTCTACTCTACTGTATAAGGCATGTTCATACATCAGATACAAACCTTTAGAGTGTCATTTTTCAATACAAGCACAGGGCACTGACAGAAAGGTAAAGAATATGGAGCCAAGTGCTATCTACTCACTGGAATAGACCCATCAATGAACTGGCATGAACGAAGATTAGGATATTAAGCCCAGTTTACTTTTGATTATTCAAACTAATGCACTGATGGCTGGAAACTATGAAAAATCTTTGATAATCTTAATACTTTTCCATCAATGTATAATTCAAACATCTAAAACCAATTTTGCTAATTCTACAAACATCAAAAATCTTTATTAGAATGTGAGTGTGCAGAATCTCGAAGTGTAAGTGGAGCATTTTTAAGATCCGTTGTAACCGTATTAAGGGGCTGATTACGATGGCGGGCGGAGGCAAATCCGCCGTGCTGGCGGAAAATGCCCTTTAACACACTCCATCGGCGGTCTTTGCGTCCGCCATATTATGATGGGCATAGATAGCCCATTTCCCGTCCGCTGCGGTGTTCCGGGTACTGCCGAAAATCACCGTCCGCACCGGTAGCGGACGGAGCCAAAAGAGAGGTACCGCCGTGCGGAATGCGGTCAAGACCGCCGGTCAAATCACGATGCCTCAAACAGCCCACCACACCGCAGCGGAGAATCCGGCCATTCGAGGATGGCGGTGGCAATACTGCGGATAGCTCCATGTGTACCAGACTGCTGGGGAAACGGCGGTCTTTGGCCTTTCCACAGCAAATCCGACCGCCGCAGACGGATTTTCAGCTTTTCCGGCGGTCGGATTCCAGGATTCAGGAATCCTGGAATCCGACCGCCGCGGTTGGGAGTTTCTGGCGGTGCATCCTAATCTGGCCGGCGGTTTTGCCGCGGTACCTGCGGGTGGAAATTTCCCGCTAGCACGGCGGTCGGAATGCTTTTCCGACCGCCATCGTAATCAGCCCCTAAGAGTTTAGATGCAGTTGCAGCTAGGGCATATGTGCGAAGGGAATCCCCCCTCTTTTTTTGGGCCCCTCATTTTAGAGCTTTCCCAAATAAGACTATTTATGAGTTATACACGTCGGTTAAGCTTGCCTGTATGACCTTCGTTCTTCGATTGAGTCAGCCAGTCGGGCATTTTTGGAAGTCCCACTGCACACTCCCAAGCGTGTGTCTAACTCTGTTGCTTCCGCGTTGAAAGGGCTTACCTACCCACAGCCCTGGTATTTTTTTTTATAGAACAGGTGCCCTTTCTGGCCAGACTCCTCCTCTAACTGGTGCTCACAGAAATCGGCATTGGGTGTTTTGCTTTCTAGTCCAGGCTGTAAAATGCTACATGCCACTCAGCAACAATTTCCCTACGCTTTCCCATTTCATCACAGCATGGTGAAAAACCAGCAAGTCTCATTAACCGCGCCTCACTCTGACGAGATGGGATAGGGTGGGATTAAGAAGGGTGTGACCTGACGACATAGATCATTTTGTTAGGCCACATCCATTTTCACATTTTATTTGGGGCATGCCAATGAAGAATGTTTGGGTCCCAGAATGCAGAACCTCGGTATTTCAGATAAGATCATTTGTACCCTACTCCCAGTGCCAGCTGAAGTGGCACAGCCATGATCTAGGCAAGAATATGAACTCTAATGTGACCTCCTTCTAACAGGAAGCCTACAGTGCAGACACCATGACAGACTGGAATAGCAAACTGCCAGAAAAAAAAGGTAAAGTAATTTGATGCCTAACAACTGAGCAGAATAGTAGAACAAAAGTAAAATCGATTCCACTCTCTGTCCTCTCTTTCCTTCCTTGTTTCCTACATCCTGGTCTATTTTTTCTTCAGCAGCAATGTGGTTGGTGCCCACTATCACAATTGAGGGGTCGATTCCGATCTCGGTCGGAGGCGCACCCAACACTATTCGGCCGGGAAAAAAGCCAGGCGAATGCCTGTTTCGCGACCGATTCGCACATTCTTCCGAACGAGCAAGTACGATGCGCACAACTGCATAGATTACGACCCAGTCGTACTCACCCAATCCAGGTCCTGTTCTCCGACCGAGCCGGATCCTTAAACGCAGAATCGAGTCGCATGGAAGCCAAAATGCAGCCCCGTCCGGCCGGACAAGTACGATGCGCTTTCCGTACGCGCCGAACCCATCGCTACGCAAGGCACGTCAAAGCATCCGGGAGAGGCGCACATAAGCTCCGATTCGCGCCACAACACGATCCACGGCTACGAGACGAACACGCCAGCGACGAGGCGAAGCAAAGAGAAAGACGAACTAGACGAACCAACTATGAATCCCATCGTGCCGATCCTACCAATACTCTACATCTACTACCGGAACAGGCACGGACGCGTACGGCGCAGAAGGTAAGACAGACACCAACCACAAAAACAAACTACACGTACCCGACATATCACACACACACAGAGGGATGCAGAAATTACTTACACCAGCAACAGCAGCACCATAGGGGCGGGATGGCCATCACCAATACCACATATACACATAGGGGCCTGGATGCCCACCACCACTACCACCCCTACTCAGGGGGTGCCAGATGCCTGTCACTACTCCCACCTCCACCCAGGGGGTGCCAGATGCCCACCACTACTACCACCTCTACCCAGGGTGTGCCAGATGCCTACCACTACTACCACCCCTACCCAGGGGGTGCCAGATGCCTACCACTACTACCACCTCTACCCATGGGGGGCTGGATGCCTGTCACTACTCTCACCTCTACCCAGGGGGTGCCAGATGCCTACCACTACTCCCACCCCTCCCCAGGGGGTGCCAGATGCATACCACTACTACCACCCCTACCCAGGGGGTGCCAGATGCCTACCACTACTACCACCCTTACCCAGGGGGTGCCAGATGCCTACCACTACTACCACCCTTACCCAGGGGGTGCCAGATGCCTACCACTACTACCACCTCTACCCATGGGGGGCTGGATGCCTGTCACCACTACCACCTCTACCCATGGGGGGCTGGATGCCTGTCACCACAACCACCCCTACCCATGGGGGCTGGATGCCTACCACCACTACCACCCCTCCCCAGGTGGTGCCAGATGCCTACCACTACTACCACCCTTACCCAGGGGGTGCCAGATGCCTACCACTACTACCACCCTTACCCAGGGGGTGCCAGATGCCTACCACTACTACCACCCTTACCCAGGGGGTGCCAGATGCCTACCACTACTACCACCTCTACCCATGGGGGCTGGATGCCTGTCACCACTACCACCTCTACCCATGGGGGCTGGATGCCTGTCCCCACAACCACCCCTACCCATGGGGGGCTGGATGCCTACCACCACTACCACCCCTCCCCAGGGGGTGCCAGATGCCTACCACTACTACAACCCTTACCCAGGGGGTGCCAGATGCCTGCCACTACTACCACCCTTACCCAGGGGGTGCCAGATGCCTACCACTACTACCACCCTTACCCAGGGGGTGCCAGATGCCTACCACTACTACCACCTCTACCCATGGGGGCTGGATGCCTACTACCACTACCACCCCTCCCCAGGGGTGCCAGATGCCTACCACTACTACCACCCTTACCCAGGGGTGCCAGATGCCTACCACTACTACCACCCTTACCCAGGGGTGCCAGATGCCTACCACTACTACCACCTCTACCCATGGGGGCTGGATGCCTGTCACTACTCCCACCTCTACCCAGGGGTGCCAGATGCCTACCACTACTACCACCCCTACCCAGGGGTGCCAGATGCCTACCACTACTACCACCCTTACCCAGGGGGTGCCAGATGCCTACCACTACTACCACCCTTACCCAGGGGGTGCCAGATGCCTACCACTACTCCCACCCCTCCCCAGGGGGTGCCAGATGCCTACCACTACTACCACCTCTACCCATGGGGGGCTGGATGCCTACCACTACTACCACCCTTACCCAGGGGGTGCCAGATGCCAACTCTACTACCACCTCTACCCATGGGGGGCTGGATGCCTGTCACTACTACCACCTCTACCCAGGGGGTGCCAGATGCCTACCACTACTACCACCCTTACCCAGGGGGTACCAGATGCCTACCACTACTACCACCCTTACCCAGGGGGTGCCAGATGCCTACCACTACTACCACCCCTACCCAGGGGGTGCCAGATGCCTACCACTACTACCACCTCTACCCATGGGGGCTGGATGCCTGTCACTACTCCCACCTCTACCCAGGGGGTGCCAGATGCCTACCACTACTCCAACCCCTCTCCAGGGGGTGCCAGATGCCTACCACTACTCCCACCCCCACTCACAGGATGGCTAATACATGACACAACAAGCACACACCAACATAAACAATGCAACATAAAGACATCCCCCCAACACCATGACAAGCGTGTGTATACTGTGTCAAATGGCTACAACACTGAACATGACCTTGAACATACAATGTGACCCCCTATCACATGTGCCACACATAAATGTGTGTGGCCCCCACAATGCAAGCATACCATGACCACTGTGGCAATGGGGTCCAACCCCCATCATCACAGTGACCAAAAGGTAAGTGTGGGGCCCATGGCTGAAGCACATCTTGAACATTGTGGCAATGGGGTTCAAACCCCCATCATCACAGTGACCAAAATGTAAGTGTTGACATTGAAAAAGCTGCAACTGCCAAACTGCATGGATGATTCCTGGTCACAGAACAACAAACACATCAGTGGCAAAGTAGTGCTTGTGTCCCATAGCAACATAGATTGGGGGAGGCAAACACTGCAGTGCAAATAAGACATACCTTTGGCCATGTGCAGACATACATCACCCATGGGGGCTGACACTGTCAACATTCATCAATGACACAATGACAGAAGTGACCATCATAATGCAGACCCACATATTTGCACCAATGGGCACACAAATGCAGATACCCTGTGGAGACTGTAGATGTGAGGTGAACAAATACCATACCATGTCAGCAATGGGACATACAAACCATGATTATTGTGCTGACTGATGACCTAGGAGTCCCAGGGACAGCAGGGGAAATCCTCCAAACACATACAGGCAATGGCACACTAAAGATATGCCAATGCAGTGGTGCAGATGCACAAACACAAACAGGCAGCCTCACACTGCATATCAAACACAACAGGTGATGGGGGGTGTGCCAGTGTCCCCAGGCAACCACACAACACATGAGGAGGCCTGAATTCCAATTACAATGTGTCAGCTGATACACGGGAGTGGGAGTACAGAGTGTATTGTATGGCATGGAGTAGGCATGACTGTCATGCCCCACATGAATGAGGGATGAGCCCTGGACAGTAGGCAGCTGGCTAAGTATGTGTGACACACGTAATATACACACTCCTGGGACCCAAGCATTGTTCCCACCCGCAGCATGGGTGTGTGCCAGATACCCCAGGCACATGTGGTGGATTAGCTCAGCAATTGGACCACATATCAAAGTAACACGCAGATTACATGTCAGAACACAGGCATTGTGTAAGCAAAGGACCCACCCATGATGCCCACCACAGAGTTAGGGGAACAGATGCTGTCCCCCACCTTGAGTCAAGCAAACTGCAAGGACACAGTACCCAAGTGACACAATTCCCTGACTGCAAGGGCCACACCTGGGTATCAGATGAGGAGTGGGCAGTGCACAATCGAGGGACATGGGTCCTGGACCACATGACTGATGTACTGTGGAAGTTCAACCAGGCCAGAGGAGGGCACATAGCATGGCAGACAAAGTTCACAATGCAGTCATGGACTCACCCCCTCCTTGCTGCTCTCTAGCCTTCAGCTGCCCATCCAGATCAGGGAAGACCACCGCCAGGATCCTGAGCATGTGGGGGATCAGGGTCCGGTGTCCGCCCCTCCTGCAAGGAGGCGACAGCTTCAGCTGGACCTGTGCGATCCTCCGGGTCCAGCCCCGAAGGTCCTGTCACCTCTTCTGGCAGTTGCGGATCCGGCGCTTGTAGTCCCCCACGGATCTCACTGCCCAGACGATGGTCAGCCATATCTTCTGCTTCTGGTGGGCATCAACCTGTGAGGAAGACAAAGTGAGAATGCCATTACTACACATGCAACATATCCGTGCATTACACAGTTGGATATACATGTCTCAATCACAGGGGCACATGATGTACACAGGCAGTGCAACGATGGCTATGGACAGTATGCCAGCAGTTACTACATGGTATCATTGCCTGGGAAGTAAAACCTTGTTTAAATGCACTGTCACTGCACTATACCTGTTCAGTGCATGTAACTACACACTATGGGGGGTGACAACTACTCAGTGAGCCTGCTAGCCAGTGGCGTACAGACTGTTAGCCTTGCTAGTCAGACAACATGCACATTTAGTAAGGCAGTGGACATCACACTCACCTGCTCCCCTGCTTTCCCATACAGCTTGCTGTACTGTGGAAGGAGGCTGTCCAGCAGGGCCTGGTTCTCCTCAGTGCTGAAGGCTGGGGCTCTCTCCACAGTACGTGCCATTGCAGGGTCCAGAGGGTGCAGATACAGCAGCAGTGGTGGTGGCAGATGTCGTCCTGGAGCATGTAGTGCAGGCAAGTGAGCTCTCAGGGGAACAGCCAGCATTATATGTGTGCTGCAGAGGCAGATACTATCCCATGTGTCCAAAGTGATAGGTCCAAGTCTTTTTTATGAATCTGGCCAATCCATGGAATTGCACCACTTACACACGCCCACAGCATCCTTCAAAAGTTCAACTTCATGACACCCATGAATTTGCAACATTGTTGTGGGTGACCAACTGAATTTCCAGCATCAGACTCGTTCAAGATTTGAAAACGCGTCCGTTGCCAGGCCAGGCCATAGCCAATGGGTGCGCACCGATCGGTCCATTGCTGTTCAACGCGTATTGCGGATACAACGCGCACCGCTCACATTGAATGCAATGGGCCGGCCGGGCACACCGATCGGTCCATTGCTGTTCAACGCGTACCCGGATACAACGCATACCCGCTCACATTGAATGCAATGGGCCGGCCGGGCACACCGATAGGTCCATTGCTGTTCAACGCGTATTGCGGATACAACGCGTACTCGCTCACATTGAATGCAATGGGCCGGCCGGGCACACCGATCGGTCCATTGCTGTTCAACGCGTATTGCGGATACAACGCTGTACCCGCTCACATTGAATGCAATGGGCCGGCCGGGCACACCGATCGGTCCATTGCTGTTCAACGCGTACCCGGATACAACGCGTACCCACTCACATTGAATGCAAGGGCCGGCCGGGCACACCGATCGGTCCATTGCTGTTCAACGCGTACCCGGATGCAACGCGTACCCGCTCACATTGAATGCAATGGGCCGGCCGGGCACACCGATCGGTCCATGGCTGTTCAACGCGTACCCGGATACAACGTGTACCCGCTCACATTGAATGCAAGGGCCGGCCGGGCACACCGATCGGTCCATTGCTGTTCAACGCGTACCCGGATGCAATGCATACCCGCTCACATTGAATGCAATGGGCCGGCCGGGCACACCGATCGGTCCATTGCTGTTCAACGCGTACCCGGATACAACGCGTACCCGCTCACATTGAATGCAATGGCCAATGTGTGTGCACCGATCGGTCCATTGCTGTCCAACGCGTATTGCAAATACAATGCGTACCCGCTCACATTGAATGCAATGGCCAATGTGTGCGCACCGATCGGTCCATTGCTGTCCAACGCGTCCCTGTACAAGTCACTGGCATATGTCACCATGCCTGTCACAGGTGAATATATGCCAGCACCATATACTTCCCAGGAAGTGAGGGGCACACCTACAACACCACACCCTGTCCACACTGTATCCTGAGGCATGTAAGGCTGCATTACCTATTCCGTGTATGGGGGTGAACATGTTGTTCTGTGGGTGGCACTTGGGGGCAGCCACTCCCAGGCTGTGCATATGTTCATGGGGACAGAATCCTTGGTGTTTCATGTACATGACCACTGTGATGTGCAACTGTTCATTTCTGTGCATGTGGCATGGTCACATTTCACGGTGGTGTATGTGTATGTCATGTCACATACCCCCTGAGTCCCATGTGTGACGGTATGTACATCCCAGGGTGACCCATTGCCACAATGGTGATGGTCCTCCACAGTCTGTGTGCATGTTGTGTTTACAATGTCTCTGATTCCATGTGCACAATGGGAGACAGTCTCCACATCCACGTTGTTTGTGCATGGACTTTGATGTTGTACGTGTGTGTGTCACAGACGTCCATGTCTGTCCTGCAGAGGCAACAGGGACCACTACCTGTGGGGGTCTTGGTTGTTTTGCTGTGGTGTATTCATTATACACCATGTAATGCCAGTGTCCATGTGGCAATACAGGGTCCCTGGGAATCTACCTGTCGTTGAGCTGTGATGACTGGGGCACATCTGTCCTCACATGTCACTGTGGGGTGTGTTTGGAACGTGGCAGCAGGAGATGGGAACTGTGACACGGCCTCATGATATCCCATGGCACAACCTGGGACTTGTTGATGCCACTTGTTGAACTGTGATGTTAGATGTTGGCCATGTATGTGCCATACATGTCCTTACGGAACTGCACACATCATGTACTTGTGCCTCATAATGATGTATCATGTGATATTGAGTATGGTCAATGCCACATATGTGGGGTGACTGACAATCTTTCTTTCTTCACCTATGCACTGCAGGGCACCAGCTGTCCATAGACCTTTCCCTGACCTTGCAACCATGGTGGAACGGGACTGCATCCGACGGTACCGCTTCACCAGGCCGCTGATTGAGGTGTTGACGGTGCGGTTGGCCCCACATTTGCAAGCTGGCCGGACATACCCTACAGCGCTGACCCCCAAGGTGAAGGTGATGGCAGCCCTACACTTCTTTGCCACCGGTACCTTTCAACACACTGTGGCGACTGCTGGTGGGATGTCACAGACCATGTTCAGCCGTGTGCTCCGCGATGTTTTGGAGGCTATGTTGATTTACCTGAACCAGTACATCTATTTCCCTAGACTCCAACAACTCACTGACGTGAAGAGTGACTTCTATGCCCTGGGGAGGATGCCGCATGTCATTGGCTCCATTGATGGGACACATGTTGCTTTGGTACCACCACAGGCCCAAGAGCAGGCATACAGGAACCGCAAACACTACCACTCGGTCAATGCACTGGTGGTATGTCTTGCAGATATGAGCATCTCACACGTCTGTGCCCGTTTCCCCGGTTCTGCACACGATGCCTACGTGATGAGGAGTAGTCGCATCCCGAGGATGATGTCACAGATGCGGAACCAGCGTGCCTGGCTTGTTGGTGTGTACTGACTTAGTGCCATTGTGTGTGTTCTGCAATGTAGTGTTCCATCCTCTTTTCCAACTCAGCTAATGTGCAATTGTCTGTATGTAGGTGACTCCGGATACCCCAACATGCCGTGGTTGCTGACGCCCCTCAGGAACCCTGTGACACCAGGCCAGATGCGCTACAATGAGGCACATGGTCGGACCAGGAGAGTGATTGAGCGGACATTTGGTCTCCTGAAGAGCCGCTTCCGCTGCCTGGACAAGACAGGAGGGGCCCTCCCATATGCCCCAGCAAAGGTGTGCAAGATTGTCATCGTCTGCTGCATGCTACACAACCTGGCAGTGCGGAAGGAGTTGCCTCTCATCCTGGATGACGATGACCAACATCCGCCACCTGTGGAGGATCCTGGCCTGGACCACGATGCCAGTGATGATGATGATGGTGATGTCCGCACACAGCTCATCACCAACTTCTTCAGCTGAATGTGAGTATCCAGAGATGTCATGTCAATGATGTGAGTATGCATGATATGTGTTGGTGGTGCTCTGGTGCTGTTTGAGTGTGTCCATGTGCTACATGACTGTATGCGTGTAGCGATGTGTCCTTACAGGTAGTCTGTACTCCCCAACAGTGTTGACATGCTAACTTGGTTCTGGGTGGGTATCTTGTGACATGTATTGGGCATGAGTATTGCAGTTCTGTCCTGTTCTTCAGTGCTTTTGACTGTGTTTCATTTCTGTCCTTCACAGGGTACTTTCAGAGTGGTTTGGTCAACTGTGATCCCCAACACCGTGATTCGACTTCCAGGGTGGTAGCTGTCGTGTCCCTACAGGTGATGTGCGCCACACCCATGGACTTCCTTCCTTCTACACTTGTTGACTGTGTGCCCGCTGCCAGGTGGGATTGCCTTGCATCTGTAGTGGTTACAACATGTTGCAAATGTGTAATAAACCTGTGCTTCACTTTGTGATGTGCGTTGTCTGTGGTCACACATCTGACTGACATTTGCTTACTGCACCAGTGGGCTAGTTGACAGAGACTGTGAATAGGTGTTGTGTCTGTGCATTGCACCGTATTTCCTGGCAACATCAGTGTAGGCGATGAGTCAGATGGGCTAGGTGTGTATATGTTGTGTAGCCCTGGTGGTGTGTCTCCCTCATATGTGTCACGTTGCCATGACTCACATGCCTGTGTTGTACTTGCTGTAGCAGTTAGCATGCACAGTGTAATTTCGCAGGTCATCATCTCCATGACAGGAACCACGTTGGAATCACAACAGAGGCAGGTATGGTGTATTAGTGTGTTTATTGTCATACATGTGTGTGTATAGTGCACAGGATGGTGGGTGCTGTACATTTTGATTTCAATCCAAAGTTCCTAGATGAATTGGAAGTCCTGGTAGCAGATATGTCCAGAATAAAGTCCACAGTCATCTGATACATTGGTCCAACTTGTACTCCCCATGTCATGTGGGGAGTTGTGTTGCAGTCAACAGGGTGAACAGTTTGCGCACAAAGGTGATTATCCAGTACAGGTTTTGGCTTCCTGGGGTTGCACATGGCCATCGGCCTCTCACTTGCCCCTCCTCGGTCGACCCCTCTTCTTTGGGGGCCCTCAAGTGCAGGCTGCTGCGGTGCAGGGGACTCTCCGCCAGAGTCATCCTCCCTCCCTGTGGCAGTTGCAGTTGTTTCAGCACCAGATGTTGTGGGCACACAGGGAGGTGTTGACTGGTTGCTGCTCATCTGGCGGAGGCATTGTAATATGTCCCTATGCACCGCCGTCATCTCTTGCAGTGTGTCCCACTTGGACTCCACGCGGGACATGTGCGAGTCCAAGCGGGCATGATGGGCAGCCTGCTGCTGTTTAATGTCCCTGAGGAGCCCCACTACCTGGCTGAGCTCTCCGGTGCTGGACTGGTACGCATCGGCTATGCGTACCAGTTGTGGGTCATCATGCAGTCCAGACCCCTCTGCGATCAGTGACCTATGTCTCCCACCCCTCCCACCACCCCTGGCGACACGTGCAGTACCTGAGGTGGCACCCACAGGTTACCCTGGGCCCCCTTGGGGGTTGTTGGTGGTGTTGGTGTCCATAGCCCCACGTTGGTCCAGGGTCCCTGTGCTGGTGGTGGTGGTGCTCCTTGGTCTGTCCGTGTCAGCAGGGGTGGTATGTGTGTTGACAGTCGTTGGAGGGGTGGGTGCAGGGGGTGCAGCTGGTGGTCCTGCTGGTGCTGCATGATGACTTGCTCCGGAGGTGCCAGGTAGGTCTTCGTCATCCGAGGAGGGCAGAGGCTGTTCCACACCAGTGAGCTCCGTTTCCCCTTGAGCCTGGGACAGGGACTCCTCAGCGTCTGCTGCTGTGTCCCCATCATCACCTGTTTTTGGGAGACACACACAATGTATGTTATGTTTCTGCAGGCATGAATGGTTGACACACATGACAGTTGTGACTGTACCTCTGGATGCGGGCCTGTACATTGCATTGTCCTAAGTTGTCACAGTCAGAGGTTGATATTGGTGTAGCACATTGTCCTGCATACTTTGGGCATTTCTATATGAATGTTGGGGTGTGTACATGGTCTGCATTGGTTGTATTTAGTTGACATCTGGCCCTCCTTCCCACCCAGCCAGATATCCCACCATGGAACGTGCTTCCATTGCAGGTAGTGCAAATTTGCTTTCAAGATGTCAGATAGTGGTGTCTTGCTGTTGGTTGGTGCACAGTTCCCAGCAGGGCCTTGTGCTCCCCACAGCAGTACCCAGTGTCAGCCATCTTGTCAGTTCTTTTCCACTCCCTGTGATGTGAGCATGGTTCAGAGTGGTGTTGATGGGCCAATTGTGAGGGTGAACAATATCTGTGACTACAACTCCCATCATGCTATTGCCTACACCCCCCTTCCCAGCATGCCCATACTTTCTTCCTTTTGAGTCGACTTCACTGTGTGTGAGTGTGGCAGCAATGGCAAGATGGCTGACAGTGGTGTCCTGCTGTTGGTGCACAGTTCCCAGCAGGGCCTTGTGCTCCCCACAGCAGTACCCAGTGTCAGCCATCTTGTCAGTTCTTTTCCACTCCCTGTGATGTGAGCATGGTTCAGAGTGGTGTTGATGGGCCAATTGTGAGGGTCACCAATATCTGTGACTACAACTCCCATCATGCTATTGCCTACACCCCCCTTCCCAGCATGCCCATACTTTCTTCCTTTTGAGTCGACTTCACTGTGTGTGAGTGTGGCAGCAATGGCAAGATGGCTGACAGTGGTGTCCTGCTGTTGGTTGGTGCACAGTTCCCAGCAGGGCCTTGTGCTCCCCACAGCAGTACCCAGTGTCAGCCATCTTGTCAGTTCTTTTCCACTCCCTGTGATGTGAGCATGGTTCAGAGTGGTGTTGATGGGCCAATTGTGAGGGTGACCAATATCTGTGACTACAACTCCCATCATGCCATTGCCTACACCCCCCCTTACCAGCATGCCCATACTTCCTTCCTTTTGACTCTGCTTCCCTGTGGGGTAGTGTGCCTGTGCTGACAGGATGGCTGACAGTGTTGTCCTGGCATTTGTTTGGCTACAAGTCCCAAGAGTGTCCATGTGCTTCACACAGCATAACCCAGGGTGGTGGTTCTTTGTGGGATATTTAATTACAGTGTGAGGCAATGCATTCTCCCAGGTGAGTTGTGTGTAGTTTGTGTTAAGGGTGTGTGTGAGAACAGCTGCTGGTAACTATGGTCAGTGCTGTCAGTCCTCCTTCCCACCCAGCCAGATATCCCACCATGGAACGTGCTTCCATTGCAGGGAGTGCAAGTTGTCTTTCAGGATGTCAGTCAATGGTGTCCTGCTGTTGGTTGGTGCACAGTTGCCAGCAGGGCCTTGTGCTCCCCACAGCAGTACCCAGTGTCAGCCATCTTGTCAGTTCTTTTCCACTCCCTGTGATGTGCGCATGGTTCAGGGTGGTGTTGATGGGACAGTTGTGGGGGTGACCAATATCTTTGACTACCACTCCCATCATGCTATTGCCTCCACCCCACTTCCCAGCATGCCCATACTTACTTGCTTTTGGGTGGACTTCACTGTGTGTGAGAGCAATGGCAAGATGGCTGACAGTGGTGTCCTGCTGTTGGTTGGTGCCCAGTTCCCAGCAGGGCCATGTGCTCCCCACAACTGAGCACCAGTGTCAGCCAACTTTGAAGTGGCTTTTGACTCCCTGTGAGGTGTGTATGCTTGGGTGTGAGCTTGCTGGGCCATGTGGGTGGGGGATGTTGGGCTGTGACTACCACTCCCATCATGCTATTGCCTCCACCCCACTTCCCAGCATGCCCATACTTACTTGCTTTTGGGTGGACTTCACTGTGTGTTAGTGTGAGAGCAATGGCAAGATGGCTGACAGTGGTGTCCTGCTGTTAGTTGGTGCCCAGTTCCCAGCAGGGCCATGTGCTCCCCACAACTGAGCACCAGTGTCAGCCATCTTTGAAGTGGCTTTTGACTCCCTGTGAGGTGTGCATGCTTGGGTGTGAGCTTGCTGGGCCATGTGGGTGGGGGATGTTGGGCTGTGACTACCACTCCCATCATGCTATTGCCTCCACCCCACTTCCCAGCAGGCCCATACTTACTTGCTTTTGGGTGGACTTCACTGTGTGTGAGTGTGAGAGCAATGGCAGGATGGCTGACAGTGGTGTCCTGCTGTTGGTTGGTGCCCAGTTCCCAGCAGGGCCATGTGCTCCCCACAACTGAGCACCAGTGTCAGCCATCTTTGAAGTGGCTTTTGACTCCCTGTGAGGTGTGCATGCTTGGGTGTGAGCTTGCTGGGCCATGTGGGTGGGGGATGTTGGGCTGTGACTACCACTCCCATCATGCTATTGCCTCCACCCCACTTCCCAGCATGCCCATACTTACTTGCTTTTGGGTGGACTTCACTGTGTGTGAGTGTGAGAGCAATGGCAAGATGGCTGACAGTGGTGTCCTGCTGTTGGTTGGTGCCCAGTTCCCAGCAGGGCCATGTGCTCCCCACAACTGAGCACCAGTGTCAGCCATCTTTGAAGTGGCTTTTGACTCCCTGTGAGGTGTGCATGCTTGGGTGTGAGCTTGCTGGGCCATGTGGGTGGGGGATGTTGGGCTGTGACTACCAATCCCATCATGCTATTGCCTCCACCCCACTTCCCAGCATGCCCATTCTTACTTGCTTTTGGGTGGACTTCACTGTGTGTGAGTGTGAGAGCAATGGCAAGATGGCTGACAGTGATGTCCTGCTGTTGGTTGGTGCCCAGTTCCCAGCAGGGCCATGTGCTCCCCACAACTGAGCACCAGTGTCAGCCATCTTTGAAGTGGCTTTTGACTCCCTGTGAGGTGTGCATGCTTGGGTGTGAGCTTGCTGGGCCATGTGGGTGGGGGATGTTGGGCTGTGACTACCACTCCCATCATGCTATTGCCTCCACCCCACTTCCCAGCATGCCCATGCTTACTTCCTTTTGATTCTGCTTCCCTGTGCCTGTGCTGACAAGATGGCTGACAGTGTTATCCTGGGGTTAGTTTTGCTGCAAGTCACATGTGTGTCCCTGTGCTTCACACTGCATTACCCAGGGTTGTGGTTCTTTGTGGGATATTTGATTAGAGTGTGAGGCAATGCATTCTCCCAGGTGAGTTGTGTGGAGTTTGTGTTAGGGGTGTGTGTGAGTGGAGCTGCTGGTAACTATGGTCAGTGCTGTCAGTTCTCCTTCCCACCCAGCCAGATTTTCCACCATGGAACGTGCTTCCGTTGCAGGGAGTGCAAGTTGTCTTTCAGGATGTCAGTCAGTGGTGTCCTGCTGTTGGTTGGTGCACAGTTGCCAGCAGGACCTTGTGCTCCCCACAGCAGTAGCCAGTGTCAGCCATCTTGTCAGTTGTTTTCCACTCCCTGTGATGTGAGCATGGTTCATGGTGGTGTTGATGTGCGCATTGTGAGGGTGGGCAATGTCTGTGACTACAACTCCCATGATGCTATTGGCTACACTGACTTGACCAGCATACACAGGATTCCTTCCTTTCAGTGGGCTTCACTGTGAGGTGGTGTTGTAGTGGTGCCTACATGTCTGGATGTGTTTGTTAGTTATATTACTGCCACTGCCTAGCTGTAGTTGTAGTTGTGTTTGTACATGTGATGACACAGTTACATATCACTATGAGATGGCATGTGTTGTGTTTATCTGACTGACATACACAATTTGGGATGATTCTGTTCTGGTTGGTGTGTATTTGCTAAGGGTGCATGGTTTGACTCTCCCTTGACAGTGATGTGTGTGTATTGTTGCACAATATTGTGTAAATTTGTTATGTACTCACCAGGCTCTGGGATGTTTTCTAGTCCATATACGCTCACTGGTGGTAGGATGGCCCGCACCTTCTCCTCCCAGGGCCTGAGGTATATTAGTTTGGCAGGAGGGCCAATGCCGGTGTGTTGGCTCAAGAGGTATTCTTTCTTCAACAGGTCCCTGACCCTCCTGCGCACGTCATACCACCTGTTCTGGATGTCTCCCTTTGTGCGCAAACATGGTGATTGTGCATTCACCCTGTCGACAATCCTCTCCCACATCTTGGTTTTCTGCGACATGGGTGTCTGTTGGACCAGTGTACCAAACAGCTGTGGCTCTACCCTGAGTATCTCATCTATCATGACTTCCAATTCACTATCTAGGAACTTATGATTCTTCTTTGGGGGCATGGTGATGGGTGGTGATGGTGAGTGATGTGTGTGTTGGTGTGCAGGTGAGGGTGTGTGAGTGTGTGTTTAGCTGGGTGTATGTGAGGGTGCTATTTGTTGAGGTGCTGATGGTGTGTGGCTTGTGTGATGGATGAGCTGTCGGTGGGTGGGTAGTTGCTGTCTGTTGTGTGCTGGCAGGTCATTAGAATTTGCAAAGGTCCTTTATATGGGTGGAGTTGTGGGTATGTCTTTGTTCCCTGCCCCCCCCCCCAGTATTTATTGGCTTTGTAATTGCTTGTTTGGTCTTTTTTTGTGTGTTTTTCCCTTTGTACTTTTTGTGCATGTAGGAGACGTTCTTGTGACCGAGTCGGACCCTGCAGTTGTCTCGTACGAGCTTCTCCGAGTCGTTCACGCTGTGTTTGTGCTGTTTTCTATGCTGCGTACGCGTCGGTCGCAGTGTATTGAGTTGCTTCTGCTTGCAGTTTTATATGCGTGTCGGTCGTACGGCTTGGGCTCCGTGCGACTCGGTCGTGTTCTCCACGCGTTGCATCGTACTGCGCGGGTCGGACTTTGCGGGTACGTTTCGTTCGGGTTCATTCCTGGTGCTTGTCGGTCGGTTCGATTCGCGTGGTTTTCCGGCCGGATGGCTGTTTTCCGCGCGGCTCGGTCGTTCGGCTTGTGTTCCGTACGAGTCGGTCGGATTTTGCACGCTTCTCATCGTACTTTGCGGGTCGGCCTGCACCTGTACGTGTCGGTCGGTATTAATTCCGGCTCCGAGTCGGTCGGTACGTTTTCCGGCCCGAATCGGAATCGGCCCCATAGCGTTAGCAAAGACAGTATGTGTGCCATTTTATTAGTCAGACTACTGGTCACTTAATGAGTGAGAATGCGTACATTTGTATGAATGGTTGACTCAATGATTTTAGATGTTGACTTGGTAGATGAATGTGAATCGACTCCGAGGTTAGGTGAATGAGTGTGTATGGGTAGGTAGGTGAGTCTGAGTTAGTGTGTGGATTTGGGTGACAGATCAGTGAATCACAGTAAAAAGCTTAATGTTGAAGGCAATGTGAATGAGTAGCTGGTTGAAGGTGAATGAATCATTGAATGTGAGTGAGGGTGTGTGGGTGGATAGGTTAATTAGGTTAGGGGAGCAGGTGAATGTGAGTAGCAGAGTGGGTGAATGTGGGAATGATAAAGGTCACAGGGTGAAATTAAGCTAGCACACCAAGAATTGAATAAAAAGCAAAGCACAGCCCTCAGGAAATCTATTTACCAAGTAAAAAAGCAGTGAGTAGGTAGTGTTGTGTAATTCCCACTAATCCGTAGGATCTGTATGTTTGTTGGACAAGATAAACTTTGGGTGAGGTGCCCGGACTGATTCCAAGCACCCCACAGGTTATGTTGGCCTAGAGACCAGCTAGCTCACAGTGCCACCATAAGCACCACTAACCCTATCAGGGAGCGAATAGTTTCTGGCAACCACTGAACATGACAACCCTGACCCCTCAGGGATCGTGGTAACAGATCAGAACCTCTCACTCAGTCACTTGTGCTTACTTGTGAGAAATATACAGAGAATACACAGTGGGACGTTTTAAATATATGTATTGAACCAACGTCATTCTTGTATAGAATACATGTGCTGCGATAATCAGTAGACAGAAGCAGATGAAAGAGATTACAAGCACCAAAAGAGTAAATAGTAGATACAGTTCTACCATTGTGCTAAAACAGTGTTTATATGCCGGCATATAAAACAAGGTAATAATCAGGAGTACTCCTACTGTTCGAACTCTACCATGTGTGTACCTAGAGTGTGTGTAGGATTAAAGCTTAGAACCCGCCCAAGGGACGATCCAAGCCCATTACCTATCAGGAGAGAATGTAGGACCCCATCTTGGTCACAAACTGGACACCCCTCACGAGATGTTAGACCGATACGTGGTGAAGTCTCAGCATGCTGGGACTCTCGGTGTCAACTGAAGTGCCTCCTCTGCTAATTCTATGAGATGCTGATTATTTATAATAAAAAGGATCCTTGCAATGTACGTATAGATCAGCATTGTTATGGATATATAGCTAGCCCTGTCACCCAGTGGATGAAGATAGAATTACATTAGTACATTCGTGCTTAGAGGCCTTGTACTTGGTGTTCGAGGCATTGTGATAATGTTGTGCGAAGCCAGATGTGTAAACAGAAATAGTTTCAGAGAAACGAATCCAACATTGTCATGCACGCGAATATGTGCAAAAGGTCACAGCAGGAATGTTATTGTGAAAAAGACAATGTAAGAAGTGAGCAGCTTTGCTACATGGGCCTAACCCAGGCACATAATAGTAGGTGAATGTGAATTCAGTGAGTAAGGCACGTGATAGGGAATCTATGGGTGGATGGATGAATGTGAGTCGGTAGCAATAGTTATATTGGGAAAGGTTTAAAGGGATACAGGTCAGTCAGTCATTCTGTAGTTTCTTTGCAATATTTGGTACCTCAGTGGAGTAATGCATCCACTGCAGAGATATGTGTTTGTTTATGTCTTTGCATGTTTGAATCCTGGTGGTGCCACCTCATCTAATGTCCTCCTAATGTTGATAAAATGAGTACCATTGAGTTGGGTAGCAATAAACATCTGTCATTTAGTGTCAAGATATCCACAAATAAGCCTTTTAGAACCATAAATGTGAAAAATACTCTGTCTTTCTGTCCCTAGTTTTGTTTGACTTTTAGGTATGGGATCATCATATTGCTCCTTCATCCTCTCTTGGTGCTGGATATTTAATTTAGAATTATAATATGGCACTCATGCATTTGGATATTGTACCTCTGACATGGCTATACCAACATGATCTGCAGCAAAGACACACAATCATGTATGCACCCACTTGTAGGCAAGCCCAGGAAAATCGACAAACACAAATCATGTAGATGCAGTTAAATGAAAAAACGCGCTGTGGTGTGCACTCATGAAGGAACACACGTTTATACACAGGCAGAAGCAAACTCCCTAGCATAAATATATACACACACACACAAGGGCATGTGCGCATGCACGCACACTCATACAAATACAGACACCAAAGAGAATGGGATAGACATTCAAATTATTTAATTTCCAGATTACAGACTAGAGGATGCAAAATGCTTTGCAATGAAAGCAGCTGATCAAGATACATTTTTGTATATTTTCACACCATATGCCAGCAGTGATTGCTTTCTTCACTAGTGTGAAGTGAGTAAAACTGATTTTCACAAGTGTGTCTAATGAGCAGCATTTTGCAATACACATGGCCATTTAATGAGACCGGATACATTTGCCAAGGGAATTAGTAATGATGTAGCCATTGATCTGCCAGGTGCATACGCCCCTTAGGAGAGTTCTACTTACATGGCCACCCAGGGACTCTTACAAATATTTATTGAGTTTAACTTTTGGTCTATTTCATTGATAAAATCTGCTGCAAAATGGTCTATTTTACCCAATTTGAAAAGAAATTGGGGGGAGAAGTCTGCAAGCTATGCGTAGGAGGATTACGCCCCACTGCTTTTTGCAGTCATCAGTCGCCACTCTTTAGATGCAGTACAGGAGCACAAACGGAATGCACGCTCTTGGATAGTGCAAATTAACCGAAAGGCAGTTCATAGAAAGATCTTGTTGTTTTCAGAAATTGTTGAATGGATTTTTAGAATTATTTGTCTATGGCTCAGATAACGGAAGAAATGTGTTCCAAACTGGGAGGTACCTTATTGGGACAATAGTGTGATATCACATGGTGATATTGTATGTAATCCTTGGTGATATCAGGTAATTTGTGACAGCGTGAGGGTTCCAATTTTTTGCCGTTGTTAGCTGGCTCCCTTCTCCTCAATGTGTTTACTCCCCTTCATTGAGCCTTTTTCTGTATCCTGCAGCCATACTGAACACAGGGGCATACTGACAGCTGTTTCGGCATCTAGTGGGAGGTCCTAAGTACTCTTTAGTGGTTGTTCACAACTGTTCAGAGTGGGCAGAGGTAAAGTTTGTGGTTGTGGTGAGTACTAGGATGCAATTATATTTTTGAAAGATTTGTTTCCCCATGCAAAGCAAGCTTGGATGATGGTGGGGACTGAAATAGATGAAGATGAAGCTGGTGCAAGAGGCCAAAAGAAGAAAGTAGAGGTTGCTCTCTGTTAGAGAGTGGCTAAGAGTTACATTGTCTTGGTTAGTAAAGAAAGGCTTATCAAAGTTGTCATGACAGTTGAAAGTGAAGGGAGTTTATAAGGAAGTTGTGGAGTGGAACAATGGAAATATATTCAATATGAGCAAAATCATGTGTGATGGAATACAAGAGGGAAGGAAATAGACAGTGTCAATGGAACAAGAATGATAAAGTGGCAAAGAGAGTCACTAAGGTTCTGGGGTGGTTGTGGGACTATTACTGTGAGTAAAGTTGTTTTAAGACTATATATTGGAGAATTTCACGTCAAAAAGGAATGCACATCTTATGGTCCGATTACGGTGTCGTACGGACTTGAGTCCATCCAACATTGTTTGGGAACTGGGACCGAACAACCTCCTGTCGTCGATCCCAACCCAGCAAGTAGGATGCGAAAGAACACTGTTTGGTCGCAATCCTATTCCTTACAATGGGAGCATGCATTGTGACCAGAATGCATGCTTTCATTGTAAAGAGCTGAGGTGCAGTTCATCCCTGCACCCGGTGGCAGGCACCTAAAGGTGCCTGCCACCGGGTGCAGGGATCAACAGGGGTGCACCATAGGTGCCCCCTAGGTGTCATCTGGAGGCCTTACAGCTATGGGGGCCCTGCTGGGGGCCCCAAAGTCATATTCCCACAGCCTTTCTGTGTCGGAAAGGCCGGCACAGAAAGGCTGTGGGAAACTGCCATCGTAATCCCTTGGGCAGAAAGAGCTGCCCGAGGGATTACTGGAGGCCTTCCGAATGGCAGACGAGGCCATTCGGAAATCCGGTTCGGATTCCTTTCCGACCAACCCCATCAAAATGGGTTGGTCAGAAAGGAATCTGAACAGCCGATTACGATGCCGTAGGAACTGCTCTGACCGAGGGTTGGAGCCATTTCCTACGGCATCGTAATTGGGCCCTTAATTGGTAAATAAACATAACAATATGTTGATCATATGTCATTGTACTCATAATGTAAAATTCAAATGGACTGCAGCAGGGAACAAACTAGAGCAGGTTGGATCTTACAAATATCTAGGTGTAGTTGTATGCTCCAAATTAAAATTCAAAGACCATCTAATTGAAAGACGAGCCCAGACGAACAAACTGCGCTTTGCACTTAACACATTACGAACAAAGCTGGGGTGCCCGTCCTATTCCCACCTTTTACAAGTAATTGCTGCCAAGTTTCTTCCAACTCTCACCTATGGCTCTGAACTTTTAAAGGGAAAAGACGCAACCTTTTTGAACCTACAGCAGTCCACTTTGTTCATACGCATTTTTCGAATCCCGCAATTTACCTCTCAGACACAGGTCCGACTCGAATTTGGGTGTTCCATCAACTGCAGGTCAGGTCAGCAGCAATTATCGAACTGTGCTGGAGATTGAGAGCGGCACACCCAGAATCTCTGGCAGCACTTTGCTGGATAGAAATAAAGAACCAGCTCAAAACCAAGTATGACTGGCCAACGGTGCTCCAGCAAGCACTAACTGCCCTCAATCTGACTGAAGCATGGGGTTTAAACATCAGCTTTCCCACATTTAAAAAAATTGCCAACAACGCAACCAAACAGCAAGCTTGGTCACTTGATAAATCCGAGACAGTGAGAAAAAAACATGGATGGATGGTCTTACGATCATATGGGAACTGGGACCTGCAGCCGTACCTCGTAAGTCACATATCTCCAACAACACAGCACTCCCTCCTTCTCATCCGACTGGCAGCTTTTCCCACAAAAGATCAGGTTCCATCGTGGAAACAAACCTGGCCAAACGATCTTTGTCGATTATGCGGCAGTGCCGAAGAGACAGTTCAACATCTCATGTGTATCTGTCCCACCGTCAGTCAATTGAAACGACAACTTTTAGTTCCAGCCCTACTGTCACTCCAGATAAGATCTTGCCGACCTGCCGTGATGACACTTTTGAATAGCCAGTCACTGCAGCTCTCTTGTAGGGCAACAACGTTTCTCCAACAAGTAAACAAACAGTTACAAATGCAGCAGAGGTAGAGGGGAAGAGTTTGAGGACCGAGAGAGAGGCAGCTCATCGCATGGTACAAAACAACTCGGATTCACATCTAACAAAGAGCTGCCCGAGAGCCTCATCGAGTTTCGAGGAATCATTCTCATGAGCTTGGCTCACCAGCAAGCATCCCCCTGCATGCTCAGTTACCAATGGACTCCAAGGGCGGCAAATTATTCAAACTTCGTAAGACAACTTCACGAATAGTCAGCACTCAGCATTCTCAGTGTACCCTGCCACAACGACAAATGCCGATCACGCTAGCACAGAGAACAGCTTTCAGTCCAAAGTATTGTCAAATTAATTTAACAGTTATACAAAGTACTCGGATGGTATTTCTTATTGCTTCAATCTTTTAACTATGATGTGTTTTATGTTTTAAAAGATATATCACCGAGCTAAGGGACTCGTCGCATGCCATGCGAACTGAGGAGGCATTTTACAATTGCACTGTCAATTATCATTTTAGTACGGCCAAGTTTAACCTTTGCATATTGGGCATCGTCCCTAAACCTGTAATGCGATTTGAAAAGTCGGCTAATATGCATAATGGTTTTTTTTGTAATGGTTTTGATTGACCAAACAGGAAAGATATATTTATTTCATTGTACTCAAGTTGTGTATGTAGTTTTGATAAGGAAGATGGGAATGTGTTGTATGGGCCACGGTGTGTCAACTAGGGTAGAATCTCAGTATGTCATCCTTGGTTGACATGAAATTCTCTGTGAAGGTTGTAAGTGTACGGCAGCTACTAGCCAATCCCTTTTTAAAAAGCTATACACTTATTTTCTTTAAATAGCTTACCCTTCTATTGCATCCTGCATCTTGAATGTGGCTTCCACAGAACAACTATCAGGAACGTGCCACTCAAGTACATATGCCTCTCTTATTAAATCGATAGGAGAAGAAGAGAATGACTACAACCAACCTTTTACCAATTCCCTGGCCCATGCAACATTCTCCCATCTGGTATTTTCAAATCTCTCACTTCTTGGTGACATGACCAGAAGTACAGCTACAATTCATGGCCTTGATTTACAGATTGATTTTTGCTGTATGACCAGCAAAAACAAAACCTCGTCTGTCCATTTTATAAGGTACATAATGTATAATCTTTACATTTTCTGTATTGCATTTATTTGTTCCTACTGTTCAATTGATTTCATATCAACCTACTGTCATTTGTAGGGCAGAGTATTTCACTTTTCAAAACTGTCCTAGGATAATCAATATGATTGACTACTGTACACTTGAAATTAGCTGTAGAGATGGATATGTCATGAAAACCTTTTTGTGACCTTTGAAAACAATGTAATGAATATACTTTAAATGAAACACTGCCAGACATACTTACAGTAACCAAATGAATACAGGAATCGCCATAAAATGAGCTTACTTGTGTGTTGCATTTATGATTCTATCATCTCATCTTCATGACCATGTTTTTAACTATAGGAAATGTTTGATTTTCCAATGAAATATACACCTACCTTCCTCACTATTTGCACCTAGTTTATCTTGGTATGAAAATGATGTTAATAGCTAAATATCAGACAGATTTGTATGCTCAAGCTTTTTCAAGGTCTTTGTTGACAGCAGAGCTGTCAAACAGATCTTTGTGTACAACATAAATACAATGAGTATAGATTCACCCCTTCACCCACCAGCCGTTGTCTTAAAACTTTAGCAATCACAACTTGTCTTAGTCCAGAGGAGTATTTCTCTCTCATCTGATGCTACCAGCTGTTATGGTGTATCTTTGTGCCACCAATGCAGTGCTTACATTGAACTGCACAAGGGACTACTTTACACCTATAGCCACCCCTGTAGGTTCTTGCTGGCTCTGTCTTGTGTTTCTCTTGCTCTGCTCCTCTTTGTGCTCCTCATCCCCCATTCTAATCATCCCTTCTTCCCCAATGTGCTCCTTGTTCCCCTGTCCACCACCCTCTTATATCTTTCTCTCTCTCTCCCCATCGCCTTGTGTGTTCCTTCTCTCATATTTCCATCCTATCTCTCCATAGTTCACATGTGCACTTCTTGTTCTTCTGCCTATTACTCTCTCATTTCTACCTCCCACTGCCTCTATTCTTCACCTATACATGCCCAACACTCCCTCTCATTACCCGAGAAGCAGCTTCTCATACATGCACCAAGAATCACAATTTCTTTGTTTTATATGAATTAAAGGTGGGTAATAGCGAAGGCTCATTTGCCTTCAATATGGTCCTGTTTTTGTTTCTTTGACAAAAGAAGGTCAGTGGCACTGGATTTTTAATTGAAGTCCTTGCTTTCTTTCTATAATTATAAACAAAAGGACAATTTTAATGAATTGCGCTTTGTGATCAAACCTTTCAATCAGGGAATTGTAATCAATGAGGGGATTGTAAGCGCGCTACTCACCCGTGAGGGTCTCAAGGCGCGGGGGAAGGGGGTGGGCAGCTCTGCTCAGTCAAAGAGCCAGGTTGTGAGTGTCTTCCTGAAGATGTTCAGAGAGGGGGTGCGTCTGATGTCGATCGGTAGCTCGTTCCAGGTCTTGGCCGCGATGTAGGAGAAGGCTCTTCCACCTGCTCTGGTTCTGCGGATGCGTGGGGTTTCGGCGAGGGTGAGGTCGGAGGATCGGAGGTTTCTTTTGGGTACGTGGAAGGAGATTCTCTTATTGAGGTATTGGGGACGGTGTTTTGGAGGCATTTGTAGGCCTTTATTTGGCATAGAAAGAAAAACAGGACTATAGTGAAAGCAAGAGAACCTTCAGGGCAGCTTGCGGTTCATTTTTTTTAAGCTGACTTTGGTGTGCTCACACTGCATGTTATATCACATTAAACCCAGGTCTGTTGGCTTAGCCAATGCTGGTTTCACTTGTTTGTCATGTAGAATATTCAATAGACACAATGTTTAGTAGTTGCTCCTTTCTGACGGCATATTTTTGGATCTGGTTTTCTAAAGAGTTTCCATGGCTTAATTCTGTCTTATATCAGAAAATGTACCATTAATCCAGGATAATGCCTTTAATAATTCTGGGCCCTGTTCCGTTCTTAAAACTTTCTTGACACTGTCATAAGGCAGCCCAAAACTTTAGTAACAAAGAATCTAAATGTATTGACAATTACATGATTCAATGTCAAAAATATTAAAAATGATTTGAAATACACCAAAGTATGAATAAACAATAATTACAATGCTGAGGAAAGTGCAAAATATTGCTGGCAAAATATTTTAAAGTAATGGGATACATTGTACCTTGTTTTAGTCTTTATTTGGTATTTCAATTGTCTTTTTCATATTCAAATTTAACAAACATGCATTTAAGTAACATGAACTCAATTTGTGTTTTTTTGGACATTTTTATGCAAAACCGTGAGAAAATCTATATTTGCAGAGTAAACCACATTTTCATGTTTGAACTTGCTAGTGGAAAGGCCTCCCCTGTATTAAGGTGAGGCTGCTGTTCTTGGTTCATCAATTTTTAGAGATGGGATCAACAGTTGCTGTCCAGCCTTTCAAGCAGACGCATTCAAATTTCTGTTTCAAGAGATTTGATTTGACATCCATGCAATGGGTTCCTTTGTCTGGGCTGTAACCCGGGAGAGAAACCAATAGAAGGATTTGTTTCCTATGGGCACTCAACTAGAACATTCCCACCTTACAGAACAGAGCACACAATATATAATATATTTTGTGTGTACAAAACTACAATCCCAGAGTGATTTTATATTTACAAAAGTTACTCTGTGAATTGGAAATATCTTTATGACTTGTAAAGTAACTTTTGCAACCTTTCCAAATCACAAATAGGAGAGCAGTATGAAAGGGGCACCCCCTCCTACTTGCTATTCAGGATAGTATGTGTAATTGTTTTGTTGCTGTAATTGAAATTGAAAGCCATTGATCCAGAGCTGTGCCAACATCATACTATTGATATCTGATTGGTCTTTCTATGCGACTGAGAGGTGATGGGAGTTAGCACCTGGTCAAACACATATAATTAACAGTGTAACCCATTTGGCCACACAAAAAGGACCAGGAAACAGTAAATAGAGTCAAGAAGTTTTATTAGAAGTTAGCAGTCAGGCTAATATAAATCAGTCTCAATACCATGCTGTAAAGGTACAGAATAACAACTGGATAGTTAAACCTCCTGAAGAAGTTCAGGTGCCTCAGTAAGAGACAAACAGGAAGTTCAGTAACAACAATTCAAAGAATTAAAAGCAGAATCTGATGCTCAGAGAAGAATCTTCTCTCTTTCACATGAGTAATAACTATAGTCCTCTAAAGCTATTAAAGGAAATGAAATCTAAAGGAGACAAGGAGGCCTGGAAAATGCAAAAAAGAGAAAAGTGTGGGAAGTGTGCGAGAAGGTGTCAGAGTTTCAGAAGCTTGGTTATGACGCTTCTAAGGATAGGGAAATAAGTGTCAGCCTAAGCCACACTCAGCAAAGAATCAAAGGGGTAAGCATAGAGGTCTAAACCTCTCAAAGTCCAAAGGAAAAGTGGCCAACATCATGCTGTGAGAACACTAGTAAATACCACAAGAATTGTTTGGGTAACACCCATTGATCACAATATCAGGGGCTCCATTGTCCTTTCTTTTCTCACATTGGGAGCTGCAACATTAGCAGACTCACCCAGGCCAGTCTTGGTCACCTGCGACAATTAGATACATTACTGCAGTTAACGCTCCGGCTCTCCATGTTCTTTGTCAAGGTCTTCTTATCAGGTACTCTATCATTGGTACAGACTTACATCTATTCTCAAACTAACAAACCATATGAACATATCTGAAAGGAAAACACACGCAAGCAGAAATGGAAAAACAATATTGTAAGCAGAATGAAATAAAGGCCTACTCGAGTCAAGTTAAGCATATTATTAAATGGTGGACATTAATATGTGTTGTTTGGGCACATGCAACTACAAATGAATGACATGTAAGTACATTCATTCAGCATTAGATTCACTTTTCAGTTTAGGCTACTGTAAAGTAGCTTTGAATGCACAAAAACAAATTTGAATAAGAACTACATTATGAATACCAATGCGAAAACATTAGTGCACACGTTTACATAAATCTCTCTCATTTCTAATGTAAATACATTTTAATAGTATGAGGATGGTTTATCAAATCTCTAAAGCCTATATTTCATTTGAATATAGATAAGGCACACAATATATGGGATTTTCTAGTTCTATGGTGAATGCACTTCAGTATAAAGTGCAACACTTTGCATTAATAACATTAGGGCAAACAAGTTTGTTGTGCTAAGATATATTACATCTCTATGACGTGTGAGGGTGGAGCCAAAATTACGCTACTCCACCATTGATGTGTTATGAATCCCAATTTAGGGTCGTAACTATTGGCTAAGTGGGAGCTGTCTCCAAGGACAGCTTTGCTATTGAGAATCGTGTAGATAGGCTTTGGGATGAGCAGACATTGGTCCAGATGACCATGGTATTCTCCCCCAGATGTCATTTGTTCAAAGTGAAGATTTGTATTTTTAAAAGTGGCCTGTGATTCTTTAAGGCTCACAGGATATTTTTCAATATACACTCAGGGATGGAGGTCTACTGTTTTTTCAGAGTTCCATCACAGCATTAACAGGCATTATCAGGGTCATAGAATACATCTGCCTTGTAAATATTCATTAGGCAGGAGGTTTTTACCTCCTGAGAATCCACATTTTGCAGTGTGACTGATTAGTACATCAGTTGAATCTCAAAATGAAGCCCAGTTTGCAAAGCAGTAGGAGGGAGATTTATCTGGTATCATACATCGGGCCCACAGTTCCCTCTGTTTTTCTTATTTAATTAGTCTGTAGTAAGTAAGTCTTTATATTATATGGTTAATTAAAACCATTTCCGAAATTCCTTTTAAAAAGCCTGGGTTCAATAAAATCAAACAATAAATTAAGAATTCTTAAAAAAAAAAAAAGAGAGAAGATACGTAAATACTAAATACACATTTTTTGAAAATTTAGAATTTAAGTTTTTTAGGGCTCGTACAGTCATCTTAATCAAGATGTCCTTAGATTACATAGACCTTTATTTTCAGCCAGCCGTAGGAGCCCCCTGTGTGCAAGATTCTACCAGTTGGTTGTCTACCAAAGTTAAATATTTCACTAGCTTGCAATTCAGCTATGGGTCATCAGATTTAAAGCATGCCATCACTGCTTGTCGCTGTGTATGAATCCTATGGACATTGAATTCTGGTTTGAGTATTCAAATCCTTTCTTGCTTTAAGTGCGTACAGGTACCGTTCAGATGTGCCATGTCTTCCGTTCCATTCCTACACAGACAACAGTTGGTTGCTGCTTGTCCCCTCTGCCATGGTGGAAGGTGCAGGATAGATGGCAGTTTCCTAATCGATGTTTAAGGAATTTTTCCTTTGTACACCTCGAGTACCCCGAGCTGAAGTAAATGTGTGGGCGAAGTGTTTTATAGCCATTGATGGTCATCCATGCGTGGCTCCGTTTTGCAAAGGCAGCTTTCTTGTCTATTAGCAAGAGAGTCCTAACGGTCCTTTGTACAGGTTTATTAAAAAGAGCATGAGTGGTTGGTGTATCCCAAAGCTGGGATAGCCCAGTAGTTGTGAGGCTGCTTTTTAAGTATTTCTGGCCGGCAGTTGTGAGGTATGCTGTAGCTCCTCCCAGAGTAGATGGTTTAAGGTGTTCGGGGGGGCTTCCCTAATTTTGTGCCAGCAAGTTAGATAGCCCCCCCTCTAGCTAGGTTTTGATTAGTGAGCCCAAGATTCAGTCTAATCTGAGCCACAAAGCATAAGTTGGTATGGTAAAAAGAATCCTGTAGGCTCTGGTGATAGTGCTGTCTAGAGTTTTAGAGTCTCTACCTCTCAAAGATTCGCTTTCGTATGAGATGGTCAGTAAAATGTTTGCTTGAGCAACCTGAAGTAGAAGAGAGAGCCTGGGGCCTGTCAGCTTGGTTTTTAGTTGTTTCAGAGATGTTGCTAAGGCCAATCCTTTCCTTCTGATTGATTCAAGTTGAGTGAAAAATTGACCACCGTTATCAATGTTGATGCCTAGATATTTGTAGTTTGCAACATTCTGAATTTTAACGTTCCCCAAATGCTAACCACAGGATCCTTTAAAAGTTATTTTATAGAGATAGTTTTAGTTTTGTCAAGATTTACCTCCAAGAAGTTTTCTGTGGCATAGCTCTCTAGTGCGTTCAGGAGGTTCTGCAACCCTACTTGCGTGTGGATAATCAGGACCACGTCGTCCACGTATATGATGCTGAGCATGGCCTTGCCACCTATTCTTGGAGCATGTGCATTGCATACGTTTAGGGATTGCGTCAGATCTGCCATCTACAATTTAAATAGGGTTGGTGCAAGCACACAGCCCTGTTTAAGCCGGTTGGTCGTGGGGATACGCCTTGAAAGTTGTGTGCTGTTGCCCAGTTTTACCTGTACCCAGGTTCCAGTGTGTAATTGTATTAGCATGTCTAGGAGAGGTTTCGGGATATTCAAGCCGGCAAGTTTTTTCCACAGCCTTGCCCGATTTATATTGTCTGTAAGTATTTATATATCTTGCATATCAGATAAGAGACTGCTTGAGGGCAGGAGCAACTCAGATATGGATCAAGGAGTGGAAATAAGGACAGGATAGGGAAGAGGGTGCATGGTATGCAGTATAATCAAGATAAGTAAGGCTTGAAGAGAAGAGAAGAGGCAAAACATATAAGTTTTCAGGACTCACCAGAATTAGAATGTACAGTAGTGTAAGTAGAGAACTCTGAGGTATACTGGTCTGCACTATAAATATTCAACTACTAAGATCTTCCTTTATTAGGTTTACAATGGAGGTGTGGGAGAATGACATTGCAGAAACTAAGGATTCATATCAAATGTTATTCAGTCTCACAGGAATGGAGTTTGGTGGAATTTGCAATGTACAGTTTTGTGGGCAAGACTGGTAATTTAATGTATTATGATGTTATACGATGATAGGAGATGTATGAATCTGAACATTTTGGAAAACTAGTGCAGATATAGTTGGCAAATTTCAGCATGGAGATTATGATGGACCCGATGAAAGTTGTTCATTTCTCGATAGCCAGCCACCAAATGATGTTTTGCAGGTTAGGATTAGAAGTTTAGTCTGACTTTTTAATTAATTTTGAATTCATGAAGCAACTTTTGTGCCTACTAAATTGAATTCCAAGCTTACAGTAAGGGGTCAATGTTGTAAGTTGAGTGGTAGAGATGGTATGGCAAGAACTACATTCTTGCTTTTATTAGCTTGCAGGGGTATGATTTATCTGCTCTTGGAAGGGCATTAAAGAGAAAGTCATGGAATTAATGTCTGTGTCCTGATCAGGTCCTCTGCTTTTTGATACACATGTAGTATTACTCATAAAGTTTCATCAGTGTGCATTTAAACAATAGGATGGATCCTCATGATGATCCCAGGAAGTGGTTGCAGGCAGATCCTGAAAAGTAGAGTCATGGGGCAATACAAAGTCCAGAGGATTACTGGAAGTTATGAAAGAGTGAAACTTCTCTAGGGAGTGCTAATCAAAGACAAACATTTGTAAGCGTACAGATTGAAATCAGATAAATAGGCATCCTTTCCATTTTGTCGACTTCCTTGATTACATGCTTCTCCATCACTTTAGCGATGCAGAAAGGAATCGAAATCAGATTGATGCTGGTAATAAATTCAGGATATTATACTAAAAAGCTATTGTGTAAAATAATTTGCTAATCATGACACAGGATCAAGAATCAGAATATTGACCACTTGGATGGAAATGGAAGCAAGCACATAAAGGGCCAAAAATGATCATGATAATTGCATTGCAACAGGCTTATAAAAGCAGATAGGTAGGTGTGCGGGTATCCTAGTGCTGCAGTGCTTTCAATCATGGACTTAATATTGCTTTATGTAACCCATAGACAATAGTTAAGAGGTATTTTTGGTGAGCTTTCTTGATGACTTTGCAGTAGAGGGACAGTGGGGCTCTAAAGGTGCCATATCTGAGTTTGCTACGATTGCAATAAGTCAAAGTCAGACAGCTAGTAGGAAAATTGGTTTGCTGCAAATACTTATTGTGTTTATGGGGTTACATTTAATTTGTTGCAGGTTATCTGTAACACCAGTACTGATGGGTTGAAACACATGGGAGCGATTGTTTTCAGGTATATGGTGATGATAGTAGTAATAATAATATTAATAATAATAATAATATTTATAACAATAATAATAAATGATCATATGCAATGTTTTATTTAATAGGTCTCAAACCACTGCAATATCTGGGGATAATGTTACCACAATCAATGGTACTCTTTATGACTAGCCTTGATGAGATGAGAGGTAGAGTGGCTTTGCCAAGGAGCTAACCGCTTATCATTAGGCTACACACTCATCTCTGGAGTGGATATATTAGCACACTGAACTGCCTTCCGAAAAGAAACAGTGCTAGAATGGATCCCATATTAGCTAGGAGTGAATTACAGAAGGCAGTGGTCGCACATGGAAATGGGTGATTGTTCTTTTGTGCAGATTGTTTCTAAAGATTTTGACTTCCTAATTCTGAGGCACTGAAATATTTAGGTTTGCACTCTTTTTAGGTGGATCACTTTTAAGTTAATACAATACAATTTTGACTTGATATTTGCCTAAATGTGCAGCAAACCAAAATACATTAGTTTTGGGGAAATGATATGATCAGAGTCTCTGCTGCTGATTTCAACAAGATAGGGTTTAACAAGTGTAAAGTAAATTTCTTTATTGGCGAAAGGTGGAAACTAGGAGAGTAGGCAATGCATGTGGGGATGAGGAAAATGGAAGTTTCAGAGAGGAGAAAGGCACCCGTGAGATTGTAGTGGCATGCAGCTAATACATAATGGTCCTGATAGTACCTAATAGAATGGAATATTTACTACACCCGGTAAATGCCATTGTCCCTGGCTGAGGTATTTACCAGATGTGGTGAAATACCCCCTGATATGAGTTTTGCCTTTTTTTTCTGTGCCATTTCCCCTGATATATTTTAGCAGGTCTCACCTGCTGAAATCTATCAGAAGAGAACTGCACAGGTTCCTGTACAATCTCCTTTTTGCACAGTGTAAGAAACTGGGTAATTAGTTGAGAGGGGTGAGAACCTGACTCAAGTAATAAGCACAATCCTTATTGGGGTGAACCACAAAATAACTAACTAAACCTTTCCCTTATCCTCTGGAAGCCTTGAACAAAGCAGTCAGGATTAACTTAGATGCAATGTGTAAAGTATTTCTGCAGCACTTAAACAGTAATTTCATGAACACACAACACAAGAAAAATCCTAAACCAATTTAGAAGAATAAAGTACATATAATAAAATGACACCAAAATGACAAAAATCCAATAAGTAGAACTGGAATTATGAATCTTTACAGTTTTAAGTAATAATATCGCCAAGAAGCACAAAGCACCAATCACGGTTATCTGGTCATACTGGACCGGGTCAAAGTCAAGATTTCAGGCTGACCGAAAAGGCATGTGCCATATACAGGGACCAGATTCAACCCCGTGGAAAGTTTACCTTTTACTTAGCTCAGTTCCACAGGAGGAACCTCTGTCAGACCTTCGAGTTGGCGAGGGGGCTACGAGGAGATTGTTGTTGCCGCGAAGAGTTGGTCAGCAGTCAGAGTTTGACTGTGAGGAGATCATTGTTGACGTGAAGAGCTGGTCACTACCATTTAGAGCTTTGCATTGGTGAGAAACAGGGGCAGTTGTTGCTGATGCAGAGAGCACCATGCGAGAGCAGTGTGGTGTCTGTGGCTTTGTCAGTCGCGTCAACAAATGGATTCAGGATCCATGTCATCCTTGGTGAAGTCTTCTCACGTTTGCGAGGAGATCGGGGAAAGTTCTTTTTCATGCAAAGAGTCCAGGACCTCTGGAATTTCACCTGAAGTCCAGTTCTTGTAGTTTGCAGGTTGGAGCAGTACCCTCGGACTCCAGCCAAGGCCTTGGGAGGTAAATCTAGTGGGTCAGGACACACTCCAGAAGGGGCTGGCAGCAAGGCTCAGACATGTCCAGTTGGTGCTAGTTAGCTGTGTAGTTGCAAGGCAGGCCTCTGAAAACATGTTGTGACTACTGTAGCTCACACAGGATGTCAGCCAACTGACTCTTGAAGTCACTTCTGCGATCCTGGGTTCAAGGCAAGCAGGTCCAGTCTTGCTTCTTCAGACAGCAGGACAGTCCTTCTTCGGAATCTACTCTGGTCCACGATTGTTCTGATGAGAGGTTCTAATGGTGTCAACATTATACCCAGTGACAATCTGTGAGGGGGAAGGGCACTCTCTTTGTCTAACCATAAATTGGTTCTGGTCAGTTCTTCCCCTTCCCCAGCTTTAGCTTCAATCTGTCTAGGATAACAAAGGGCAGGCAGGCCCAGGTGTGGGCTACATTTGCCAGCAACAGGGCAGGCAGCTTCAGAAATCAGGAAGAGGGTGGGAACAGCCCTCAGGCTACCCTTTGAAGGGCTGAGTACAACCCCAGGCCATCCTGCTCATGAGAGGAACACCCTTCCCAAACCCAAGGCCTGTCTGGAAGGAATACACATCACACTGCAGGAGAGCCATAAGCAGTCATGTGAGCCTGGACACTGCCAGAAAGGCACATTTGTTTTAGACAGAACGATGCCATCTTTCTAAAAGTGGCCTTTTAAATAAAGTAACTAAAAATCTGACTTTAACATTAAAGAGGATTTCAAATTGTAATTCAAATGAGTGGAAGAAATATTTCTCTACCTGCTTCCAAACTGAAGTTGTCACTTAATAAGTGTAATAAGGTAACCCAGCATTAGTCTATGGGAGAGTTAGCCTTGCTATAGTGAAAAACGACTTTGGGAGTTTTTCAGTGTCAGGACATGTAAAACTTATGTACACATGCCCTACTTTTTAAATACCATGCCCACCAACCTATGGGCTGTAAGGGCCTAAATTAGGGGTGACTTATAAGTATTTTATTAAAAGAATATTGAGACCTGGCACACTGTTTTTGTTTCTAGGTCCAAATGCGCTTTAAGCTGTACTGCAGGCTGAACAGCCTGCTTACAGATTGTGTACATTTTTAAGGTCCATTGTGTATGTACCCAGCATGTTTTTGCACCCCACTGTCACGTATGCACTTCAAAATTGTTTCTCTAATTTCCTTTATTAAAACATTGTTTTTGGAATACTTTTTTTTCCATGAGCTGTTGTTTAACTATTATATATAGGTACTGATGTTTCTTGAAAACATTGATAATATACCAGGGTCCCTATGGATCCAATGGTTGCCCTTGTGTTATGAAACATAGCAAGCGCAATCACTAGATTGCAAGGGGCTATTAATTGTTCTGCTTTTCAGTGAGTGTTCCCCTGCCTACATTCATCTGTTTTGCTCTTAGCTAAATATTGTAAATTGTTGTTGGCTGCCAGTTTAGTATATTAGATGACACTCCAACCTAAAGGGAAAATCCAAAAATTGTTGAAGGGGCTTTCTTTACTCACTGATATCTCTGAACCACCAACCACTGCTAATCTCCCAGAACAACTTGAAAAATGTTGAAAGAAATACACCAGACTGCAACTGATGGTGAATGATGACTGAATACCTTAAATCTGACACCATACCTCTCGGCCTGGAAGTAAGAAACATTGCAGGTGTCTTCAATGAAGATTAGAAATATAAACAAGGTTTTTGCCACATAGGTAGCACTTGTGAGCATTCCATTAACCTTTTGGAGGAAATTTCTGAATTGGAAATGCAGGTAAAAGAATCTGATTTGATAACAGACGCACAAGGCCTGATGATGAGTACGGCGGTCCACAGGGCCGCCATACTCGTGGTGGTGGTCCGACCACCACCACACTGCGGGTCTGCCTGCAGTATTTTGAGTATGGCGGGCGGACCACCATGAGACCACCGGCTCACCAGGATCAAGTATCCTGTGCAGCGGAGGCAGGCTGACAGGGGCAGCAATATGCAGACAGTGCCGCTGCGGCACCGCTGAGCATATTACAAGTTGCCTGTGCGCTGCCCATTTCATGGCAGTGAGCCTACCATGAAAAGGGTGGCAAAGAGGCAACTAAGGGGGATCTAACTGGGCCCGCTGATGCTCCTGGGCCTGGGGGACATGTGGGGGGGGACATGTAGTGCTCCCCTGGATTTGCACCCCCAGTTCCTGCACAGTGTGGCCTGTATGCCACACCATGCAGGAAGGTGCAGTCGGAGCTCTGATGGCGGCAGTCTGCATGTTAGGCTCTTCTATGAGCCTAACAGCAGCCGCCATCAGACCACCGTAGAACCTTCTGCCTGACCATTAACTCTTAATCTGGCAGATGGTCGCACCACAGCTTTGGCGGTCCTACAGCAGACGTCCCATTGCCGCCGCCACTGTAGGACCACCAAAGTCATAATCAGGCCCTAAGTCAGTTTTAGAAAAATCAGTCGTTGAATTCAAAAGAATTGAACAGGGTAAAAAAAACTAAGAAAGTTAAAAGAATATGCACCACTACAAATTAGAAAAAACATTCCCATACTCAGCAGACGTCTTTTACAGCAACAACATTAGCTCATATGTAAGTTCAAATCATACGCGGGGAAGTTTTAATAGCCGAAAGAAATTTGTCACATTCTCAGAAACACCGGTAGACTCCAGAGACAGCATTGATCCAGAGGAAGGGCTACCTAATCCAACACTGTTTTAGTAAGAGACCAACCTCACGGACAACATCAAGGGAGAGAGAGGGGCCAATAATAGTTCAGTGACACCCAGGGTGAACGGTAAACATGCAGCAAACATTTCCAATGGGGGCCAAAGTAAGAATGGACAACCAAGCTCCTATCTTGGAAATGACTTCAGAATTAAGCCCTTCAACAGACATTATTCCCAATTTTGATCTTCTGACTAACATTCTATCATCCAAAGAAACCTCATTACTCAGTAAGGGCCTAGATTTGTACCTTCAGAACAGACGAAATGGAATTACAAACTGAATTGTTCAGGTTCTTCAGAAACATTATACTATGTGCACTTGTTGCACAACCACCCACAACTCCTCAAACAGGTGTTTCAGACCTACTTTCTCTTCAACATTCTCCCCACCTGTTAATACATTACCACTGTAAATTCTCACCATTGAACAATTTGTTTTGAAGGATATTTCAGGAATTGATCAGAAAAATAACTTCACGCCCCTAAAACATTTCTCATGAGCAAAGAACTGCTCTTCACACAGTTAAGACTGATGACTCCCTGGTCATTAAGCTGGCAGGTAAAATTGGGGGCATAGTATTACAATATGTGAATTAATATAAACTTGAAATACACAGAACGTTGGCCAGTACAGAACACTATGCCAAACTTACCACTGATTGAACTAAAGAAATTCAGCAACTAATTCATACTATGACTTCCCTGCATAAGGATGAAGGGTTTCTCAGTCACAGTGAATTAATGTATCTCATTGCAAAAATTCTACACACCCTGGTGCTTTATACACTTTCCAAGAGCCAAAAATGTACAGAAACCCCCCCGGAAGATGTTTCGTATCCGGGTGCGGATAAATCTTCGAACCTATTGGACAATTTGTGGATTTCTTTATAAGACAGTTTGCTCACGTTATGTGAGAAATATTATAGATTTTCTTAACATGATTGAACAGCAAACTATTGATGAATACAATACCCTTCTGGTGACTATGGACATAGAATCATTTTACACAAACATTCCACAATCTGAAGGCATCAGTGTAATTTAGAACATGCTAGAAATGAGACCCAGGCCCCATCAAGTTGCTACCTCCTTTATCGTTGACTTACTCAATGTGGCATTAACTAAAAAGCTCTTCCTATTTGACAATGTGTACTATTTCGCCCCAAACATTGCAATTTTGTTCATGGATCATTTAGAGTCCAAAACAATTTTGACAGCCGGACAACCCCTACCACACCCATATATTGATGGGGAAGCACTATATTGATGATATCTTTCTAATATGGCAAGGAAGTGATACCTTGGTACACCTCTTCAGGGACAGGATCAATACCAACTGAGAGTGACTTAAATACACCTCACTCTGTCACAAGTCAGCAATAGCATTCCTTAACCTCATTGTCAAATCTGAAAATAGAAACCTGTATACTATGGTTTATTGTAACCCCACAGAGAGAAATACCTTATTAACCTATTCTAGTCACCATCCATGGGTGCTATGTGACTCCCTTCCATGCAGTCAATTTTTGAGAATTAAAAGCACCTGCAGGTTTAAGGCAGACTTTTTCAAAGAGACAGAAATACTATCTAAGGAAATGATTGTGAGAAGCTACCCCAGACGACTTGTGCGCAGTTCCTTAAATATGGCATTGTATTGCCTTAGGGACACACCATTAACACCTAAATCCAAAACTGAGGGCACCAAACTTGTATGTGTTATCAAATTCTCTCTTGTATGTAACCAGGAAACTAAGGGGCAGATTTATTATTCTTTCACGCAATGCAACACAGCAAGGCAACTTACTATGCTGCATTTTGTTGCAAGGAAGAAAGGTACGTAGGCCAAGTGATGTAGAACAGGATAGTAGATTTATACATCAGGTTACTTCCTTGTTGGTTGGTTACAGGAAACAAGTTAGATACATATTAGGCCCCACCAGGAGCAGCCTCCTTGCTGCTCAGCCCATCCATTCCAACTGACTCTCTCTCCAACTCAAACACACCAAACATTCCGATGACATCTCCGATGACTGAGCAGCAAGGCAGAGGACATCAATAGGGAGGATGCACTAATCAAGTAATAGATTACAACACATCCCCCCCTCTATAATAATCAAAATAACATTAAGGTATGCAACTTCATAGCACACACCTATGACATGTAACAGATGTTGATTGCATGCATGATGAAACACACACACTACACATGTCCCACAAATTCCTAAAAATCACATGCCCAAACCCCACCTAGAAAAGATGGAGAAAAGACAGGAAAAGCATTCCATTTTATAAATCAGTGAGTACACACCCACGTTAACTCACTATAGGGTAAGCAGCAAGGCAGAGGACATAAATAGGGAGGATGCATTAAACAAGTAACACATTACAACACATCTCCCCCTTATAATGATTATACAATGTTGTATGCAAGATGAAATATACACAACAAAATGTCCAACAATTTAAAAAAAAATCACATGCCCAACCCCACCTAGAAAAAATAGGGAAAAGACAAGAAAAGCGTTCCACTTTATAAATCAGTGAGTACACACTCACGTTAACTCACACTAGGGTAATAGACAACCCACAACCACAAAATAGTGGTAAACCAGAGAAGCTTAACAAAAAGGAAACTTCTCACGTGCGTACCCGTAACGCACAGTCCAACACCTCACATGAGGTAACAACCAATCAGAAGGTACAACCAAAACAGGTAAGTCAGACTAGCTTCATAAGAAGGAGTCTTCTCACGTGCGCACCCGTAACGCACAGTCCAACACCTCACATGAGGTAACAACCAATCAGAGGGTATAACCAAAACAGGTAAGTCAGAGAAGCTTCATAAGAAGGAGTCTTCTCACGTGCGCACCCGCAACGCACAGTCCAAGCACCTCACACGACAACAACCATTCACAGGGTATCATCACAAGCCCCAGAGGTCTCAAACACCTCACTCAAAGCAAACACACAGGGTATCTCTGACCCGTAAAATAAGCCACTTAAACAGTGGGTAATACATAACTCAACCCACCTCGCCTCACAACGAAGCAAACACAAGTGTATCCCGTACCCCTAAAATAAACCTCCTAGACAGTGGGAATGACCCAATCCACCTCGTAGACTAACCACCACAACTTTACTCACCCCCCCCACTAACTACACAAAAGAGCACATCCCCTCACGGTACTCCCCCTTAAATATGCTAGAGATATATGCTAATATAAACACAACAAATAGCATAAGACTTTGAAAAACAAAGAATAATGTACTTCTCTCCGGTGAGCGATTTCTCACCCGATGCTCCAATCCCAGAAACCTCTAGTTAGTAGACTCTCCACTCGATGATATTGTCCAATTGTTAAAGAAGGCGTAAGTTTGTCAAGAAGATAGTAATTTCATTTCAGCAGGTGTGTTGATAGTACTGCGCAGCTAAACTCCCAACTGTCCTATGTCAGAAATTCACACTGACTAGTAGCCGAAGTCCAAAGCCAGGATACTCAGTTGATCGGGATGCTGCCAAGAGATCACAGCTCAGAGGAACAGGAACTTGCTTCAAATAGCCACGGAGCTTGACGGGGAAACTGGCATGAGTACCAATAGCGCCTTGGTGTTGCGTGAGAGCGCCGTTGAATTTAACTTTAATAAGTTGAGAGCGCCAGTGAAATTAACTTTATTGTGCCACCGCCGCACTGACGAAAGAACAACAGTAGACAGCGTCGCTGAAGTGGAGGACTGCAGTAGAAACACAAGATGGCGGCACGTTGTTACGCCCGCGCCGGGTGGCTCGCAGTGAAGACGTGCGTTCAATAGCAGCCGAGTTCCAGTCAGCACGACGCAACAATGCAGGTAAGAGTGCGCGCGCCTCTCGCGACTCGGGCCTCAAATTTTCAAACACATCAAAAAGCGGTTTAACTGGCAATGACATAAGGATTGCGGAAGCTGCAAGAAACAATAATAGACGAAAAATGTCTTACTTGCAATTTCAATGTCACTGCAACATCTCTATGCTCCAATTTCTGCCAAGAGACAGGGTCATATTTCGGGATTGCCGATCTCGTAGTAAGATCTCGTAGTAAGATCTCGTCCAAGCTCCTCATGGGTAAAACTTTAGTTGGGCTGCAATTCTTTCCAAACACACTGCCGCCGACTGTGTTGTCAGAGGCTCCTCATGAACACCACACCACACACAGATAACCGAAGTGCAAGCAGTAATAGGGGTCATATCTTTTGTGTAGAGCCAGATTAGTGTAGAGCCGGGCAGATGGCTCTTGCTCCTTTACGCTGTCAGTCATTGTAAATCTCTGCTTCAATAAAGGTAACAGATCTCTCTCAATATCTGTTGAAAGGCAGCAGGCTTCAACGTGGATCGATTGTAGGTTGCCTTAAAACCACACGATCACATTACAGGAAGCTGGCAAAGGTTGAAGCAACAAGAAACATCTATAAATGTGAGGAGTGTGAAACACCCAGAACAGGCTGTCCAGGTGGTGGAGGACACTGGTGGGGCTGAAGGGGCATTCTTCTCCATAATTTTCCAATTTCTTTCCTTAAAGTGGTTTCCAGTGCAAATAGTCTTGTTTTGAATTCAGATATCTTCACCTCAGGTAGACAGGAAGCCAGTACACGCAGGGTTTTTTATCCAGATAGTCGCCAGTGTTGCAAGGAAGAAAGGTACGTAGGCCAAGTGATGTAGAACAGGATAGTAGATTTATTCATCAGGTTACTTCCTTGTTGGTTGGTTACAGGAAACAAGTTAGATCCATGTTAAGCCCCACCAGGAGCAGCCTCCTTGCTGCTCAGCCCATCCATTCCAACTGACTCTCTCTCCAACTCAAACACACCAAACATTCCGATGACATCACCGATGACTGAGCAGCAAGGCAGAGGACATCAATAGGGAGGATGAACTAATCAAGTAATAGATTACAACACATTTCGTGAAAGGGAGAGAGCAAAAAGCACCACATTTACAAAGTTATGGAAAATTTCTGCTGTCTTCTAGCACTGTTCACTTGTGGCTGCCTAGCACCAATGCAGGCACCCTTGTGCCATGGTGCAAGGGTGCCTGTGTTATGGGCAGGATTGTTTTTGTGCAGGAAGAGATGCCTTCCTGCACAATAACAATCCTTAAAGACATTTTCCTCTTTTTATGTGTGCCTCTGAATGCAGCAGGCATATAAAGAGAAAGTAATGAGGAGAATGATATTCCTCCCCCTCAAACCAAGGACGGGAAGGCACACCATTTTAGTGTAAACCCAGGTTTACAGATCTTTGTGAATCTGGGATTGTGTCAAAAAACGTGGGTGGATGCGTGGGAACGCCGATACTCCACCCATGTTACACCTCCCTGCTGCGAGGTAACTCAGAGCAGGGATATGTGGTGCCTTGCCTTTCTTTGGATTTACTAAACCACGCAGAGCCTTGCAAAGTAACTTTGCGTGGCGCAGTAAATCTCACTGAAGTCCTTGCATTGCCTTGCGATGACTTGTGTCGTGCAAGGGCAATGCAAGCCCTTAGTAAATTTAGCCCTAAACGTATAAAAACATTGGAAAATCCTTGCAGCATTTGACCTCATGCTTGAAAGGCACATTTTCGCTTTTTAGAAAGGCAAAAACTTATAGAAAAATCTGGTGCAATCCGTCCTTCCTCACAATATCACACAACTCACGATAAATTACCTTTGAGGATTACGCCCCTTATTGGACAAAACAAATGTGGACAGTTTACTGTCTGCCCGCTTACTTTGAATCCAAAGATGTTCACTAATGTGATATCAGGATGACTCTTTTCAAATTGTAATACCCATAATATGGTATATGTTATTTTTTGCCCTTGCAAATTGATTTATGTTGGGCAAACCACCTAGAAAATGAAAATCAGGATCTGCCAGCACAGAAGCTGCATTAGGTGTAAGGTCACCACTGCTTCACTAGTGGAACACGTTTAGGAAAAACAACACACGGAAGACTACCTGCAATGACAAGTGATCATCTGCCATCAAGACACTAATCAGATCTCTGTTAAATAAAGAAGAACTTGAATGGATTTTATGCCTCAACAGAATGAACTCTGGCCTGAATAGAATTGATCACTGAACCACATTCACATAGTTTATGTAATCTGTCAATACCACCAGAAAGATTGCATTACCACCAAAACCCAAGCTGTGGTCGTGCTCCTATTCAAAGTTTTAAATCCAGGGGCATGGCTTGATGAACAAGGAAGATGGCCGCGTCTGAGTGACTCTCCTAGGAGCAGCATGAGGGCGATGCGGCATTGTGCCATTGTTTTTTCTTTACAGCTCCCTTTCACTTTCTTGCAGTGCAGAGCTCTAGTTGCTATCAGGTCTACAATATTGGGGAGAGATGCACCTCATGTTTATTGGTGGTAGCGCAGCTCCTCTCATTAATGTTCCTGCCATTTTGGGACGATGAAACGCTGTGAAGTGTCGGCCCCATTATGGTTATTTTCAAGTTTGTGCTTCATTAATCCTCTGTCTATGCAATGCCTATCTCTTCAGAGCACCCATTTCTGGCTTCCTATAAAATATATAAATGTAGTACTAAGATACTTCAGGTCCTTAAATAGTCACATAAGGGCTGATTACGAAAAGTCTAGGAAAGGCTCCAACCGACCCTTCCGGGTCGCACCATAATCGGGCCCTCGGTTTACTTTCCGACCAGCGCATTACAATGCTGGCGGCTGGAAACTAAACCATCCGGTCATTCCAGCTAGCTTCCGACGGACTCAAGGAGCCCGTCGAGGTTTGCAAGAAGGGGCCCCTACATATAGAATATACTTGCTAGACGTAGGGATTAAATAACACTGAAGGGGAAAAAAACCTAGACAAGTGTACACAATTGGAAATGTATACGGGCAAAGCAACAATTACATTATACAGGTCAATGTGCAATGCTTACAAATCGTAAACATGACAATTATATATTTTGATTTAGAAAATCTTTTTTAATTTTTATTTCATTTATCAAAAGTTATATCATAGTGAATAATTTATATTATTAAAACCATCAATACATTATTAGACATTATGCAGCATTATTGTGTCCATGAAAAATGTTTCATTTTACATTTTTACGTTTTCTTTTAACCTTGTACAGTACATGTGTATGTATACATTACACAGTATGAACAAATGGCGAGAACCAGAACAATCACAATAAATGAAAAGGCTGGCGATAGGTTCAGCACACTACGTGCGTTTCGGCTGGTGTGCCTTCATCAGGGGACCGTCACAACATTCACTAACACTATGTCATAGATGACTATGATGAATAATGTCACTCACGCAGTAAAGGTCTGATGGAAAAGCTTCCTATCTGTAATGGAGCTTGATTTTGTATTATGGGGTCTTCATAAGAAGAATGTTTTCGGTAGCTGTACAATGGTACGGAGATTGATATGGAGGTCGCATGCAATTAATTCCAATAGAGGTGTGTTCTATGGGTATACTATTGATTCCTCATTTGTGGTCTATTGTGGGGCAATATTACTCCAGACAGCTGGGGTAGAAGCACAAGTCCAGAAGCAATCACAGAAGACCTGCGCAGACACCTGCTCAGAGCCCTCTCTCCCTCGGCCTGGGACAGTGAAGATGACAATCCGAGGCCTGGGGTGATGTCTCGGGTCAGAAGATGAAGGTCACTGCACAGACAGAGGATCCTTTCACCCCTACAGCTGCTGAGCCCGTCGGCCATTCGGAACCAGCTCGTAATCCAAAGGGTGGGCCTTTCCGCCCTTAGGATTATGATGCACGGTTTCTGGCATGGTTTCCATGCTGGCCTGTCCGACATGGAAACCACTTTGGAAAGCGTGCTTGGGGGCCCCAAGCAGGGCCCCCTTGTGTGTGTGGCCTCTGGTTAGGGGCCGAGGGTTGACCCCATGAAGGTGCCTGCCACGGGGTGCAGGGATGAACAGATTCTCCCATTTCCCTATGGGAACATGTATTACACACTGTTTGCGGCTGTAATACATGATCCAATAGGGAAATGTAGGAATGTAACCGAACAGCGTCCGGTTGCATCCTAATTAGGCGGTCAGGGCAAGGACGGTGTCGGGCAGACTGCCCGACATTGTAATTAGGCCTAAAGTCTTGCATGAAGTTTGCTCTCTCATACTCACATATTCTACAAGCTCCCATCACTTGACTTCGTTAAAAGAGAGAAAAAAATATATATGTATATATAAAAACAAAATAGCATCAGATGACTATTAATAACTACTTTGTGGTTTCCATAAGATTTCTCTAACCATGTTTAAGACCCTGCAAGCTTCACAGATGGAATCACACCTATGTACTTTCCTTACTTTTGATATAAGTTATTGATCTCATTTGTTCTTTTATTCAACTTATTTATGGGAAGACTGAAAAACATCAAATCGCCACTGACGTGCCACCACACAAATTTATGAAGAACTCCTCTCTCTTTTCCCAGTTCTCTAAGATGGAAGATTCAATTGCATCTCTGCATAGGGCTAACCCCTCTTCCTCAAACTCTGTTACAGCTCCTTGGTCATTGGTTGCTGTGAAAGTGTCCACCAAATGACTTAAAAATAAATCCACTTTCCCCAACAAAATCTCTATATGCTGAATCAATGGATCTTTTACTGGAAGAGATTAATGCTTTACACCCATACATGGAAGAAATAAACCCTAAATTACAAAATCGTAGTGACAGATTGTCTCAAATCGAAGAACGGCTCTCCACAGCTGAGCAGCACATCACGTCTTTTGAGACCACCACCATCAAAGTAAACAGTCTTCAGTGGTCATTTAATGTTCTGTACTGGAACAGATTATGGCAAAAATACTGCAGCTAGGCACAAAGACTTTCTTAATATGAGACTAGCACTTCACTCTCTTGGCACTAGATTTGGCTTATGTCAACCTTGCTTATTTAAAGTAACCTACAATAATAAAACAACAGCATACGATGATCCCGCCAGATTCAAGATTTTTCTCAAGACCTGCAGAATATGGATATTTCCTGAGCCTCTAAATACTAACCTTTTCAAGTTTAAGTACCCATTTCTTTCATTGGTGGTCTTAGTTATCTAATTCAATTTTTTCCTGTTGAAAATGTTGTTTTGATATAATATTCCTGTGCTATAAAATATTTATCTCTTCACCTGTTAATACTCTCTACTAACCTGTTTTTCCTCTCACAGGTATTGTCTTCCTGTTTTGCCTGTATTCGTTTCCTGTTTCACGTGCTACAATCCTCCTTGCGGCCTTCCCCTTGGAGTTCGGATGTGCCATCTTTTCCATGTGGTTTCACCTCCCCCGTACGTTTTGGGAGTTATTAAGTATGTTTTACCTTCTCTTCACTTTCTTACTACTGTTTTTCTCTCCATTCACTCAAAGATTTCCCCTTCTCCTATTCACTCTCTTTCTCCCTCTTCCTGCCTTCCCTTTCTAGTTCATTACATCTTTACTCCCTATATTTTCTTTCAACTACATATGCTGTTACATATTTCACATTTAATTTCCTATTCGATATCCCTGGTCTGACTTTTTTCTTTGTTTTCTTCTTATGTCTTTAAAAGTTGTGCCTTAGAACAGAGGTCTTCAAACTGTGGGGTGCGCCCCCCTGGGGAACCATGCCAGTGTTCCCAGGGGGGGCGCAAAGGCCTCAGTAAGAACTTGTAAATGAAAACGGCTTGAAGCGTGAATTTGTTTATAAAATGCGCTTCCAGGCTGTCTTTATATACAAGCAGCAGCTGAAGTACATGACAGGAACTAAAGACATGATTAAAAGGAGCATAATATTCTGGAACTATTTTGTGCTACTTTTTAACCTGCAGGTAACGTAAATGAAAAATAGTTTCAAGATAATACTTATGAATCCTCAAATGGTTAATGCAATCACTGCAGATGTTTATGTATGAGACCAAAGAGCTGCAGAAAAGAACTTTGGTGGTCGCAGTGGGGAAAAGGGGCTTGTGCATATATAGATCTATGCAGTCCAAGCCTGTAAAAGAAAGCACTGTGAATGCCAATATGTAAATCATTATTTTAAAACTGCATTACACTCAATATAAGATAGGCTGCTGCAGATTGGTTTAGTCAGAGCCACTGGAATTAGGGTTGACAAAATTATGCAAAAAAAAAACCTAATTATGTGGAATAATGTGGCATATTTTTTACAGTATTACTTCATTATTTTGTACTTTTTACACATGGTAATACTGTTTGGGCAAATATTTTACCTCATTAGAAACAGTTTAACAGCCAAATACAAAAATAAGCAAATGAAAAATGACCATTTAACCATTGTCAAGGGCCTTCCATTGCGCGGGACTACCTCACCACATTTTAATAATTTTTGATCCGTCTGAGCTAGAAACAATTGTTTTCTAAAATATACAGCTTATGCACCAGATGATGGATTATGTGGTAAATGTGGCAGATCCATAATTATGCATAAAAGCCACAAAATCGCATAATTCCAGTCGCTCTGGGTTTAGTGTTAAGGACAAAACAAGTGCTTTCAAAGCATATATTTAGTAATAGGTAATCAGACTGTACCTAATGCAAGCATTTTTATAAGTATCCATTAAAAGGACACTTTACAGAACTCAACACCCTTATGTCAATTGTCATCATGACAATTGACATAAGGGTGTCATCAGTGAACGCCATCAATTAAAGTTTATACTGGGTCCCAAGCAGCCCTTACATTTGGGGATTAACCAATTGCACACATTTACATTTCTTTCAGGTAGCAGACACCTTGGTGAGAAGGCCTAGTTCTTATTTACCTCAGTCCCGCTCTCTCAGCACTTGAGAGCCCCACCCCCTCCCTTTCTTTTCACTTTCACCCAGAGGCCCTGCAAGGTCCACATTAACCTTTTGAGGATGACTGTTTCTTTTCTGTTTAAAAAAATCTATGGGAGCTAGTTTTGTGAAATGAAAAAAAACATAGGCACATCAGTCCCCACACATCCTGCCCACTTCGACATGCAGATGTCCTTTCAGGTAAGTTGAAGGGCAGCCTACAGGGTCCCATTCAGAAGGAGAGCCCTGATAATCCAAACCCCTGCAGCTTCAGAGCGGTGGCCCAGGGGAAAGAGAAAAAGCGTGAGATCCATTGATAAGCCACCCTTGTTGCACTGTGAACAGGGCCCCAGCACTGGTAGAGGGAGATGCGAGACTCTGTTCCCTTTTTTTTATTACACAAAGGGGCAGACAACCTATTCTGAGTCTCAGGCCTATGAGTAATAGCTGTGCACAGTGGGCTGAGGATGAAGCATGTTTCCTAGGACGGTAAGTGTCATTGGTGCTGCTGCTGCAATGGCACTGAGGCCCAGTGGTGTGAGGGACCAACTAAACCCCAATTGTGACTGGTTCACTATTCTTCCTTGTTTGCATTAGGCCCCAGGGCACCCTTGCTGTCCCAGTATTTTTGGCCTCAATTCCAGTGGCCCACGGGAGGTGAATGTTGAAGCAGAGGAGACAGGTTAGCTTGGGCCTCAGAGAGATGATAGACAGGGTATGACGCAAAAACAGGGCCCATGTATTTAACAAAGAGCTGATGAGACTGTCTGTTTCACAAGGCTGTAGCTATCATTAGTGAAGCAGGTAAAGTGGCACTGGATCCCAGGGGTTTGAGGGGCCCACTGCATCAGAATCATGACAAACTTACTCTGCAAAAGAGACATGGGGCCTTGCTAGCATTAGAGCTGAGTAACCCTTGATGCAAAGTGGGGGCAACACGTGGGGCTCATTTTTGTCTCAAAAGATCAGAGAGTCCGTTTCAGGGCTGGAAGGATGGCCAGGCATGGTGGGAAAGGCAGAGAGGCTGCCTGCCACTGAGGGCTGCAGCTATCATTAGTGCTGTGGGTAAAGCTGCATTAGGGTACAGGAGAATGGTCAAGTTGTGTTTTTGTGTGACATATTTGCTCTTTTATATTGCTCATATTTAGTGCAGAATTTAAGCTACAGAAAAGTCTCCTTGAAATTATCTTATACTCCTAGCTCCCTGCACTCAGCGGTACCACTTCCGCTCCCCCAAGTCTTGCCATAAAGTTTTGGAGCGGGCCCTACTTCAAAACATTTACCTTAGGGGGCTCAGAACAAAAAACTTTGAAGACCTCTGCCTTAGAATGTCAGAGGTCTAAATTCTCCAATTAAAAAACAACGTGTCTTGACCCATTTATCAAAACTCAGTGCAAAGAGAGCACTCATTCAGGAATCACATCTTACTGAAAGTGAGGCTTTGAAATTGAAAATGGGGTGGGTGGGTGAGGTTTTCTTTTCTCTGGGAAAAGGGCAAGAACAATTGTGTTCTATCTTTATGTCATAAATGACTTCATGTTCAATTGGTATCCCAAGAGACTGATGATGACGGACAATGGTTATTTACCAAATTATTATATGATAAAGTTCCAGTCTCTCTTTAATGTCTATGGTCCCACTACTACTGCTTGTCAATTTTTGTCTAACCTTACTCAACAGCTCATGCAATGTCCAAATGGCAATGTTATTTTTGATGGTGACTGTAATCAAATTGTCGACCCATTTATTGATCAAAACTCTACAGCTATTTACACACCAAATAGATCCCAAAATCTATTTTTCCATGCTCCTAAACAGAGAAATCTAATCAATGCATGGAGACTATGTAACCCAACTTTGAGAGAATACACGTATTTATCTCCCATTCACCATATCCAATCAAGAATTGATTACATATTCATCTTGCATCATATATCTCAACTGCTAGAATTGAGCAAATGTAAATCGGGCTCGCAGGTGATCCTTGCCCGGCTACGTTTTTTAAATTATTAGCCCCTCAGCTCAATAGGCAGCTGAACACTATCTGGAACTCCTCCCTGAATACGGGCACCTACCCTGCCACCTGGAAAAGGGCCTATGTCCTGCCGATCCTGAAGAAAGCGGACGCCGATCCAGGAGAGCTCAAGAATTTTAGGCCCATCTCCCTTCTGCCTGCACCAGCTAAAATTCTTGAGAAGGAGGTCCAGAAGCAACTCTCCAACTTTCTGGAGACCAATAACTGTCTCCATGATTCTCAATCTGGCTTTAGATCTGACTATAGTACAGAGACAGCCCTGTTGGAAGTAGCAGAAACGGTACGTGAAGCCTTGGACCTAGGCCACTCCACTATGCTCGTGCTGCTTGATTTATCTGCAGCATTCGACACAGTGTCTCATCGGATCCTGATGGAAAGACTTGAACATCTGGGAGTAACGGGAACTACGTTGGCCTGGTTCCGCTCGTTTTAAGAGGGCCGATCTCAGCAAGTATTTCTCCGCCCGTATGTCTCCACACCTAAGCCCCTTATGTGTGGAGTTCCCCAGGGTTCAGCTCTGAGCCCGACTCTTTTTAACGTATATCTGACCCCCCTTGCATCGCTAGTCGAGCAACAGGGAAAGTAGTTTCCTATGCTGACGATAGTCAGCTGGTGTTCTCTTTTAGAGAACACTTGGCAGCTTTCGAGAACTTTAAGCAATGCTTGAATAACATCTCAACTTGGATGACGGATAGCTGCTTGAAACTGAATACTGATAAAACTGAGGTATTATTTTTCAATCAATCCTCTCCTCTGCTTTCCGATCTCTGGCGGCTGACGGAGCTAAACCCTCCTCCGCTCCCAGTTGATTCAGCTAGGAACCTCGGGTTTAAGTTCGACACACGCCTTTCTTGCAAGGCCCAGATTTGCCAAGTCTCGTCGTCCTGCTTCTGGAAACTAAAAGAATTATGGAGATTTCTTCATCTTATGCCCATGGACTGCTGGAAGACCGTGGTCCATGCTCTGGTCACCGCATTTGGACTATGCTAACAGCCTCTATATGGGTCTCCCAGCTTATCTGATTCGTAGACTCCAAATCATCCAAAACGCTGCAGCTAGACTCATTGGGAATGTGCCACTTCGCCCCACCTGCAGAGCCTCCACTTGTTGCCAGTCCAAAGAAGAATTGAGTTCAAGGCGCTGTCCTTGGCATATAGAGCCACCAGGGACAAGGGCCCGGTTTACCTTAGACAGAGACTCCAGAAATATCGTCAGACTAGGGCCTTGAGATCCAATCATCAAAAACTACTTAGGACTCCCCGTTTCTCTAAAGCCAGGATTGGCGGCCGAGCTTTCTCAGTGAGAACGCCGTCTCTTTGGAATACTATGCCTGAACACCTTCGTAAGGCTGAGACAGAACTAGCATTCAGGAAGGCTCTGAAGACATGGCTTTTTAGCCGACCTTAAGGTCTCCCTCTCTTACTGTTGAGTCCGCTTGCTAGCGCCGGGACACCTCCGTTGGAGGTTGCTGTGCACTGAATAAATGTCCATTGATTGATTGATTGAAACCCTACATTCTGCAGATATAAGCTCCATTTTAATATCCTATCATACCCCTGTCTCTATAGAACTAGATATTCTTCCTAAATCCAACTTGCCAAAATGATAGCAATTCAACAGCTCACTTCTCTTAGACACCTCCTTCACTATATCTTTCTTTTCCTTTTTTTATGAATATTTCTACTTTAACCAAATGGATAACATGGCTTTTCACACCAATTGGGATGCCTTCAAGGCCTCAGCTCATGGATTTATAATTAGCTGTGTATCTAGGAAGAGAAAACAATCTCATACTCATACTAAAGAAGTCTTAGCAAACATTTAAAAACTAGAGCACTCTTATTATACTTCCAAATTGAAAGAGTGTTTATCAGAACTTATTAACACTAAACTTCTATTTAATAAATTATCTATGGACAACGCACCAACCTATTTACTACAATCTAGTGCAAAGTTTCATGGGTGCCAAAATGAACCTGGTAAATTATTAGCACACCATCTTAAAATGAAAAAAAATCAACTTAAAATTTAATCAATCATAGATGTGTATCAGATCCAAAACATAAAGACTCAGAAATCTGAAATGAATTTGTTCATTTTCATAAGACACTATACATGCAAGAAGATTCTCTCTCTGGCTTTGACATTATTCAATATCTTTCTACTATCTAAAAGCCTCTCAGCACTCAACATGACCGTAAGACATTAGAATCCGATGTTACACAGGCAGAACTCCATACTGCGTTGAACACACTCAAAAAGGATACAGCTCCAAGTCTAGCTGGTTTCACATTTGAATTGTTTTCACATTTTTCCAATTTACTTCTTCCTAACTACATACTCACATAACCTCTTTCTCATATTTACACAAATCTGCTGGCCCCGTTTTAGATGCTCTTATTTTTCTTATTCCAAAAGAGGGAAAATATCTTCATTTGGTAAAAGATTATAGGCCCATCTCACTTGTTAATAATGATTATAAAATTTTCTCAAAAACTTTAGCTCTACAATTAGAGTCCTTTATCTCTGAACTCCTTAGTAAAGAACAATCAGGCTTTGTTAAAGAGAGATATATTTCCGATAACATGTTTATCTTTGGATGTTTTATCAAAATCCAACAACTTGTCTGAACCTTTAGCAGCAATTGCCCTAGATGCTGAAAACACTTTTGACCAAGTCTACTGGCCTTTTATCTTTCATACCCTCAAATGAATTGCATTTGGGCCAAAAATTATTACTTTGACTTCCCTCTTTCACACATCCCCACAAGCAGCGATCTTTGCAAGGGGCCTCACCTCTTGACATTTTTCTTTGGGTAGAGGTGTTTGACAAAGATGTCCACTTTCACCCTTCCTTATTAATTTGGCATTAGAGCTTTTTTTAAACTAAATTGTGACAAAACCAAGATATTCATGGGGTTACCTATAACAATCAAGAGCAAAAAACTAGCAGCATACGTCGATGATATCTTATTATTTCTTTTACAACCTCAATCTAACTCCTGACTTTTTAAAATTAAGTTACTAAATATACTTCTGTATCTGGTTGCAAATATAATAATGATAAATGTGAACTATTGCAGTGAATTAAATGTACTTTTAAACAAAACTTTCTAACATCCAGTTAAATTCCTTGGCCTATGGTTCACTTCCATCTCAATAAACATGGACAAATATATACATAGGTTAATCTCATTAATTAGTAGATGGCATCCTTTCTTGGTGGGATCATCTTGATACTATTATACACTCTCTCTAATATACCATTAACAATACTGCTCAAACCTTTAAAAAAATAATTCCATACTTTCTTTGTTTCTCGCTTCAGGATATCGTACAACAAGAATATACTCAGAAAACTTTTGAAACTGGAAAAGCAACCAATAGTGAAAATGGAAGCCATTGATAAAATGGAACATGAAGGAGTTAGTCTTCTTCGCTCAGAGAAATTACAGTCAAAATTGGAGTCTTTGGAGAAGTCTGTATCTAAGACTGCTGGTTTAGAAAAGACTTTATATGTATGTGTAAACTGTCGGGTAATTCCCTAAATCTGAAGTTGGTGTAAACTTCCTTGATTTAAAAAAATACCATACGGCTGTTTTGTTAAGACAATCTGATTATTGGATTTCAGTCTCTTCAACCTATCATCCACTTTGGGTAGATGTTATTAAGAATTTTCTATCACCCTTCTCTTTCAAGAATATTTGTAATTTACATACAAACCACAAGCCCTCTCCACTCCTATTCTTAAATACTTCTGCAGGTTATTATAGCCTATAATATCCTGTACTCCTATTGATCTTCACACATTTCTCAACTCTACCATTTGGCATAATAGGTTTATACATCTCAACAATAAGCCTATTTACTAGAAATCCTGGTGGAAAAAAGATTTAATTTGGGTTAGACAACTCTTAGATCATGACACTCGTATATCATTTATACAAGCTCACATTCTCTTTGGCCTCCCGTCTTCTTTTCAACATAAATTTCAAATTTTAGGAAAAGCCTTATCTACTGCATATACTAAATTTCAATCCTGCTCTTAATCGGCCTCAGCCCCTACTAATCGATTGAACAATCTCTTAATTGCAGTTCCAAAAGTCTCTACTCTTCTTAGCAAGTTTGTCTGACGATTGGATCACAAGCCCATTTAATTTAAGATTATTAGATTTGCTATTATCAGTTGTGTTTCAACAAGTAACAACTAATTGGAAAGATATCACCAAATAATCTTTTCAAGCATGGTGGTATGTAGTCTGTCATAAGCATACACTAGATACTGCCTACGTGCATTATATATCACTTGTTTTGAAGCATTGACTTCCCTTTTAATGATAACATCAATACTTATTTTTGCTTACTATTATTTTCTACACACTACCAATTTTTCTATGTAACTATCAGATTGCTAGTATTCAGAACCAAGTATACTCCCCACCCACCCCCCCAAAACATTGATTATGTTAATAGTTTCAATTGTATGATCCCTATGAATTGTAATGTATTATCTACTTTTATTTTGATTCATTTTTAATAAAATCAATTCAAACTAAAAAACTTTCAATCCATGTTAACTAAACATTTTATCCATACAAGATCTATTAAATCACTCCCATTAAACAGTTTTACAATAGATAACGCTGTTTGCAATGCTAAGTTGTTACTAGATCATGGTAGGAAGTTCTAAATAAAAAAATATTTACATCAATTAAGAGGTACAATGCTAGAAGCAAATCTTTCTGTTAAATGGATTTCATATACTTACTAGCAAACCACTTAATTTCTGTATCTAGAACCACAACAAACAAGTAGTTACATTTTGGAGTTTGAAAATTAATTTATATAGTTTTTACATAAATAATGAGTATATATGAGTAGATGTGCTTGCTGTATTTTAACTTTCTTAACATTTTCTCTATGACAGTCAACTGTCATATCAATCTACAAAGTTATTCGGGCAAGATCAACATAGTATCACTAACTCAGCATATAGTTAGCCAGCATAAGATAGCTTCCTTCTGTAATATCTATTTGTAGTATCTATACTCTTTTCTAGAGTTATAAAATGTTGTTTTTTCTTAGTGAAATTCGTTGGCCAAATCTACAAAGACATTTACAGATGCAAGTTGGATGTACACCTGAAAGAAACTGTAACTTACGCATAGATTAGTTATGCATTATTTGTAAAAAAGAAAAGTAACTCCAGAGGTCATATCGCATAAGTGCCCCGCAGGGGGGCACCAGGGAGAGTTTCTGCCTGCATTTTACAGCTAGAGTACTTTGGTATTATAGGAAGAGATGCAAATTCTTGTGCACTCCAGTCTGTAATATAGATAATGTTGAAACACATTTTGTGCCTATGTGATTCCAAGGGGGCATACCCTCATTTGTATGGAGGTTTTGTGCCATGCAAATGTGCTACATGCACTGTATTACAGATGCTAGAGCAAGGGCAAGCAAGTAAGAGGAAGACGCACTAATTGTGGGCAACATATGAGGTGCCCTTGCTGGATTCTGCCTGGGACCATCACTGCTTCTTTCAATCCCAACTTTTACATTGGTCTGTATTCATAACCTATTTGCTTTATGATCAGTTTTGTGACTGGGGACCCTCTTACTCTTTTTGATCCATTGTTTGGTTTTTGTCCTGAAGTAACCTTTACTTGTTTACTTCCAGCTGCAATTCATGGCAAAGATTAGGAAAGTATGCCCAATATGTAATAGGTCCAAGGGATGTTTTTGCAATATATGTGCATGCAATTCATTCACTTATTAGTACTTTATGCACAAATACATTTTAACTTATGTTACATTTATGGATGTAACAATGTCAGAGATATGGTCAGGTACCTGAAGCAAACCACTCTATATGCATTTTCCATACCTGCCAGCACATGCAAATTACACGAGAAAAGTTTCAGATGTAAGCAATGCTGAAATGTAGTGCAATAATTTCCCTATTCTTCGTTGGAAACCAGGGAAGGAGAGCAAGCCAAGGAAACATTTTTAAACAGAAGGGAATGATTTGTTTGCAGATGTCCTAAACCTAAAAAGGTGTTGTTTTTCCAATGAATAAACTAAGCACATTTAAGGTTAGCATGCTAGCTTTGTGAAAACCCACAATGGTGTAACTCGTGCATTTAAAAAATTGCAATATATGCATAGAGCAGTGTAAATTAACACCTGTTATCATAAATCGGGCCCTTACCTTTTTGCACAGATAAAATAAATAGATTGCGTTGCTTTGGACTCACATGTTCAACTTAAAGATAGCACTGGTCCTATTAATCCTTTTCTTCCAAGGGTGTACTTGGAATCACTCCAAAAATTAGAAGAATGCATTTTGGTGTGTGATGTATGCTAAGAACAAAATACATGTAAGGAAACATGTGCCAAGATTAAGGTAAGTCATTCTTACATTTTGCAAGAATTGTACAAGAATATTTCACCCTTGTGAGAACATTGCCCTTGTATTGATGCCAAAGTCGGTGTCAGCCTCGGTTAACTGCCAGGCAATAGCTTTTTCCTGAATCTGCCCTGGGCTAATTGAACTTGAACACCCAGCATTTCAGAAAATGTCCAAAATGTTGTGTTAATGAATTATGCAGCATGCTCGATGTGCTCCATTTCCATATATGTTGCCCCATTGTTTTTCAGAGAAGAACTTTTGTCCCTTTTTAAAAAAGAATATGATTGTTGACTAATGATCTCCTTCATCAAAGTGTTTTTGCTTTTATTTTTAAATTGCACCCTGAAAACACTCCATATATTAAATGGAACTGAGCATATGTTTTATTGTTCAGTGGCTTATATACATCTGATGCCAATAGTGTCACCAGCATACTGCAGTAGTTGTCAGTATTTTGAAAGGTGTGGTGATTACAAAATTAATCCAAAAGCTAGCTTAAAGTTTTCAAGTGTATGGGAACAAAATGTGAAATATATTTTCTTGAGAAAGCACAATAGTTTTTATTTTATACCTGAATACAGTTATTGCTATTTTGCTTTGCCAAAAATGTGTGTTATTGCATTATTTGTGGTACAAAAAAATTAATGAATCGAAAAAGACAGAGGTCCTCATTACGATGCCGGGCGGACATCATTGCGGTTTGGAACCAAACAACCTTAGGTCGGCAGTTCCGACAGCAGGATTAGGATACAACCGCCCTTAGGGCGGTCGCAAACATCCATTTTTCAATGGAGCTTCTCCTGGGGCGGAAAAGTCCTGTAGCACAAGCTTCCATTGAAAAATGGATGTTTGTAAACATCCCTGCACCATGTGACAGGCACCATGTGCTATCTGCCACATGGTGCAGTGATGTTTAGGAGGGCATCAGAGGTCCAGGGGGCATGGGGTCCCTGCTAGTCCAAAGTCACTTTTCAACAGCCTTACCATGTCTGGAAGGCGGACATGGAAAGGCTGTCGGAAACCGACATCGTAATCCTGACAGCGGAGCCGAGGCTGGCTCTGCCATCATTCGAGGATTCCAATTCTGCTCCTCTTCCGACGGGCTCTATGAGCCCGTCGGAAGAGGAGCGGAATCCTCCCGCGGGATTCCCTCTGACTGCCATCATCATAATACAGCGGTCGGAGGGAAACCCTGGATGTCGGGTGGAAAGCCTCCGACAGACTGCCAGATGGCTTTCCGTCCGACATCCAAATCGGGCCCAGAGTTGTGGAGAAAACCAAATTACAACTCTGACAAAAATAATGTGTAGATGTAAATTGTTAGCAATAAAGAGAAGATTACGTGTTTTGTAATTTGAAAGGCATTTTTAGTTTTAATGAGAAGACACATTTTATTTGAAAAAAACTACAACTTAGAAAAGCGATTTTCAACTCCCATGAAATGTGAAATCTTCAGATTCCACCATGAAAGTATTACATCAGCCATGTCTGGTTATAAAGGGCCCTAAAACCCACAGTTTTCATCTTCTGTTGGAGGTGTCTGAGCATGCATGAGGATCTTTTTAAAGTTCACTGGAAAGTTTCTCCCAGCATGTGGGAGGCATTCCTCCTTTTTATGTGTTTGCAAATTCCATGCCTTGCATCACAGTCATGAACATGAAAAATCAGCACAGGAAGGCTTTTTTAAATAAGACAGGTCTTCTGATATACTCCAGCTAATGTAGTGGTTAGATATTAGGCTAAGGATTTGCAACATGAGACTCCAACATCAGAAACTAAGAGGGTCATTATGATGTCTGGCGGATCGCTGCCGCCCGTATGGCGGTGGCGATCCGCCTGTCATTCCCGTCTGCCCGCAGAACATTTCCCCCCCCGCCATATTACGATGGCGGTGGGGACCCAGGCGGACGGAAAGACCGTCCGCCGCTTTTCTGCCGGTCGACTCATCGACCGGGCGGAAAAGGGCTCTAACATGGTGGCGGTGTCTGCAAAACACAGCCATCCATATTAGGATGCTGGCAGAAAGCAGCCTTTCCATGGCGGTGTTGCTGCCATGGAAAGGCATGTGGTCTTTGCCTTTGGGGGCCCGTAGCGGGCCCCCATATAGTTGGGGGGTGCACATGGGGGGTACCTATGGTACCCCCCTTCATTGGCATGGACAGAGTGGCAGGCACCGCGCGGTGCCTGTCACCTTGTGCATGCCAATACACGAGTCTATTCCCAGCATTGTGGCGGGCGGTGCTGTGAGCACCCCTTGCGGACGGTCCCGCATTCCGTTGCGGTGGCGGGCGGACTTTGTCCGTCCGCCATCGTAATGATGCCCTAAGTGGTTTCACTGACTCTAAATGGAGAGCAGCTAAGAGTTTGGTGGAAAGGACATGTGTTAATTTTCAAAGATGCCTCTCCAAATGCAAACCAGAGAGATGGCAACTTAAAATCCTCCAGTTTCAGTATAAACCTTCAAGTTCAGAGTATCATCCATCATCTGAAATTCGTCTACAGTTCAAGAACTATGAAAATCTGCTAGTGGATTCTATTTGGCATTTAGAGTTTACACCCCAAATTGGAGGAATTTCTAAGTCAGGGCTTGTGTTGGGAGCCTGCCATATTTGAAATTTCTTGTAATAGGGAAAGAGGAAAGGATATTTCGCTAACACAGCAGGACCACTGTGGTGAAACTATCATTATTGGCTAGGTCACAAACTAATGGCAGCCAAGTCAGCATTGTTTTTTGTTTTACTAAAAAATAAAAACATGGCTCTATTCCTGTAAAACAGCAAAGCACAGTCTCTGGCTCACTGGAGATTTCTCTAAGTGCCTGAGGGACAATGTTTTATTATTTCAATTTGCAACTGCCATGCTCAGCAATTCTCCCAACTTCATACTTAGTAATCCCTCTACCTCCAAATTAGGCAGGGGAGCAAAATGTTGGTGGATTGTAGGTGCCCTTTGCCTCTAATATCTAAATGAAGCTTTATGACCTTCACACATACTCAATTTTCCTACATATGCTGTTTAAAAAACATCAATTACAGCATGAGTTTGTAGCATTATTGTTCCATTTGGAAGCTTTAATCAAGGTTTCACTGTAAAAGTTTATTGACTTCTTTCCACACCATAACTCTTGAACCTTATCATTAGAGGGGAATTTCACCTGCACAAATTGACATTCCATGATTAACTATGTATGACACAGTCTTCAACAGTAGAATACTATTAGAGCCCCCAGTGAGTTGTGGTTGAACCATGAAAGGAAATTTCTTAGTGTTTGGGTCCAGACTGTGGAATTCTATTGAACCCTTGCATCAGGGTGCAACTAAGCCACACAACTTCAACATACAACTGCAAACCGAGCTATTTAAGCTTGCTTGCAAATAAACCCCTTGAATACAGGGTTCTTAAATAGAGAAAGTTGTGAGGGGCTCCATCTAATATTTGTAAACTTATGTATGTAATATGTATTTATATAAAGAGAGGAAAAGAAACCACAAGCCTATTATCAGTGTAACACTGAATAAACCTGATAGTAAAATTATTGTTTATATATTATAATAGGAAAGGTAAATAAGAGAAACATTTCACAAGAGTACATTAATTACATCGGTAACATAAAATAAGGACACAAGTATTACCGGATTGGAGTGAAAAGTGTTAAACAAATTGCATTCATTAGGAAAAGCAAATAGTTTTAAAAGTTACAAAAATACAGTGATTGTTAAAAATGAAAATTAAACGTAGGATATCAGTACATTTAAGAGGGAACAAAAGAAATGTATATATATAATAGGAAGCAGAGAACTCTGGGTAGAGCATCCTGCAACACAAGCGACACTCTGCTCACCTCACCTCATATACATATATATATTATATACATATATAATCACCTACCATATTTTTTGAATACCAAAGGGACAAGGCACAGACACCACAGATCTCCAATAACTTTGATTTATTTGTTACACGTCCGATATATATATATATATTCCTTTGAAGATTTCTGCTTATGCTGCCGCTCACTTTAGCAGCGGGTGCCTCGACCCGCGTTACATAAACAAATTTCAACGAAAACGTCAAGCATTCTAGGTTTATAGGATTACAAGTCTTTATTCACTCGAACAACCCATAGTGTAAAAAGAAACTGACAGACGCGTTTCGTCAGTGTCAGTTACCAGTGGTGAACGACCCCCTTATATCTTTACATACCATTGGTTGGCAGTACATGCAATGCACATAAACAATAGACTTACTAGTCACACTTCAAATACAAACTGAAATCGAAGCCATTATAGAAAGTGCATAAAATCATTCCCAAATCAAAAATTTATATTTATAATTACCCAAATAATCAAAATTCATAAAAAGAAAGAACCAACTAACAATTACGTGATTCTGCCGTCTGATGTAATCTACATTTGTAATACCATTTTACAACGAATATATTTCTTAAGTGGTTCACAATGAAGGGAGACCTCTTCTATCCTACAGGATGTCAGCTCACTAATGGCAGTAACTTGTGATGGCAATGGAGGAAAATCTTACAATTTCACATTATTCGCATCCCTGCATATCCAATACCATGGGATATTGCCTCCTACTGTCATCATCATGGCACAGGAGTCCAATCATATACCGCCCTGAATGGGCCTACTACCCAAGTTACAGGGTAGTCACCTTGATGCAAAAATAGCGGACTGCCCTAGCTGAATGACCTTCAAGGTACCTAAAACATATCCTATTAAGGGTCCCTTATTTTATAAGTATTAGTGTTATCCCACCAATTCTGCCCTGAATGGGCCTACGATACCTGCTTTAACAATCCTCACTGGAATATGAGAAACAATTCTGCCCCAAACTGACCTATTACTGATCCTCCCACGATCCTCTCTCAGAAAGGTAACAAAGGGCTGACGTTGCATTACCCCTACTTCATACTTCTCTACAACCCCTCATCAAGTCCTATCCTCCTTCTCTTAGTGTCAAGGGCTCCAGCTCTCATCCTGAACACGGGGGTATCAACCAATATGCACCCACAACTCCTCTACCGTGTTAAGCCCTGCTGGCATCTTGGTCCCCAACATGATTATGTATTAAGACTCCAATTGTCTTAGAGACCTAACTCGATCACCCCCACGTCCCTTGTGTGGTATCTGGTCTAGGCAAAAAAATCTAAGTTTGTCACTTCTGCCGTGATGAAATTTGGCAAAATGCCTCGCCACAGGGTGTTATCCCGATTTGTTAGTGCCCTCATATGTTCCAGTTGCAAAAACAACAGTTGATCGACAGAATGCAGAACAATGTCATACATTCACCCCAGTACAGAGATCTGGGCCTAAATCCATCATTTTTTTGCTCACCATGCCATTCCAGTTTCAACCCAGCCATATGCAAATCAGTCTTGACCCTGTGCCCTATGCGAACAGTCCAGCCCGAACTGCCAGGCCAGGTTCTCCTTGGACTGGAAACAAGCATCATAGGACCGGTTTCGGGGTTTCACCCCTCATCAGCCAGGATAGCTTGACTCTAGTGGCATGGAGAGCACAGGACCCATGTCTGAGCATACCCATCCCACTCGGGGCGACAAATGCAAAAACAACAATTGATGGACAGAATGCAGAACAATGTCATACATTCACCCCAGTACAGAGATCTGGGCCTAAATCCATCGTTTTTTTGCTCACCATGCCATTCCAGTTTGAACCCAGCCATATGCAAATCAGTCTTGACCCTGTGCCCTATGGGAACAGTCCAGCCCGAACTGCCAGGCCAGGTTCTCTCTGGACTGGAAACAAGCATCCTAGGACCGGTTTCAGGGTTTCACCCCTCATCAGCCAGGATAGCTTGACTCCAGTGGCATGGAGAGCACGGGACCCATGTCTGGGCATACCCATCCCACTCGGGGTAACAAATGCAAAAACAACAATTGATGGACAGAATGCAGAACAATGTCATACATTCACCCCAGTACAGAGATCTGGGCCTAAATTCATCGTTTTTTTGCTCACCATGCCATTCCAGTTTGAACCCAGCCATATGCAAATCAGTCTTGACCCTGTACCCTATCGGAACAGTCCAGCCCGAACTGCCAGGCCAGGTTCTCCCTGGACTGGAAACAAGCATCCTAGCACCGGTTTCGGGGTTTCACCCCTCATCAGCCAGGATAGCTTGACTCCAGTGGCATGGAGAGCACGGGACCCACGTCTGGGCATACCCATCCCACTCGGGGTGACAAATGCAAAAACAACAATGTTCCAGGACACGTTTTTTTAGCGGCATGCACTGTGCTGCCCACATATAACTTGCCACAAGGGCAAGCTAGGCAGTATATCACAAAATCTGAATTGCAGTTGAGGAGTTTCTTGAATTTTGATTTTCCTAACTGACCTGGGACTTCGTACTCTTTTACCTTAGTGCTATGTTTACATGCCTTACATTTCATGCATGGAAAGAAACCTTCTACTTTGGTTTACTTCTGTGGTTTGTCCCTGAAATGACTATGCACTAGCATGTCCCTAATAGACCCCTTTTCTGTAAGTAATAGCTGGTCGTTCCGATAAGGCTTTCCCCAGTATTATGTCTGTCTGGAGAATGCCCCAGTGCTTCTCCACTATCCTGCAAATTTGTTTAGTTTTGTTAGAGAAAGTTAAGATCAATCTTACTACACTTTATTTCTCAAATTCCCTTTTGCGTTTTGCAAGTAGTAAGTCTTTTCTTTCTTTTTCGTGAACTCTTAAACTCGCTTTCTTCAGTGTTTTATCGGAATATCCTCTTTCTCTAAATCTGCCAAGGGCTTCCCCCTCTGCTATCAAAAAATTTGTCTCCAGGGTGCAATTGCGTTTTATCCTGAGGAACTCCCCATATGGAATGCTGTTAACTAGGCATCTAGGGTGCTGACTGTGGGCATGCAGCACAGTGTTACCTGCCGTTGGCTTCCTAAACAGCTGAGTGCATAATTTCTTTTTGTCTACAAAGACCATCAGATCTAAAATTGGAACTTCTGTGTTGCTTATGTGGCTGGTGAATCTGAGATTAAAAGTATTTTCATTTAGTGCCCCAATGTATTCCTCCACCTCAGATTTAGCTCCTCGCCACACCAAAAAAGGTCATCAATATATCTCGCCCAAAGTGCAATCTTTTCCACCCATACCTCATGTTGTTCTGCCCAGGCCACGTACTTTTCCCACCAGCCTACAAACAAATTTGCATAGCTGGGGGAGAAGCACGTGCCCATGGCAGTTCCCTGTATTTGAAGGAACAGTTGTTCAAGCAGAAGGAGGCCAGCTCTAGCAACATCTGATTATGTTCCTGGAATTTTAATGGCCTGCTCTTAAGAAAATATTCCAGGGCCGCAAGTCCTTTATTGTGATTAATGCACTTATAAAGGCTGGTGATATCCAATGTCACTAATAGGAATTCCTCCTCCCACTGGATGCCCTCAATCAGCCTAATGAAGTCCGTTGTGTCCTGCACATAAGAGCTTAAGTCTTTAACCACGGGGAAGAGAAAAGAGTCCACATAGATTGAAGCCTTTTCCAGTAGGCTGCCCTTTGAAGAAACGATGAGGCATCCTGCTGGCCTGTCTCTGTCCTTATGTACCTTTGGCAGATAGTAAAAGGTGGGTAAGACCAGATGTTCCACACTGGTAAATCTAAACTAAAATGCCTTTAGTGATCCATTTCCACAAAAGTTGTTCAAATGCCTCAATACTCTCATTGTAGGTTGTCCTGTTTATACGCTGATAGCAGAGAGCGTCTCCCAGTAGCCTTTGTGCTTTCTCGCAATATGCTTGTTTATTAAGTAAAACCACATTCCCACCCTTATCTGAGGGCTTAATCACTATAGACAAATCATTTTGTAGTGAATTAATGGCTTCCCATTGCTTGCTGGTGATGTTCGACATCAACCGAGGGCCACTAGATGGCTTACCACTGGTAATTGACACAGACAAAGGCCAGGAGGCCGAAACGTGTCTGTCAGTTTCTTTTTACACTATGGGTTGTTCATGTGAATAAAGACTTGTAATCCTACAAACCTGGAGTGCTCGACATTTTCGTTGGAATATATATATATATATTTATATATATATATATATATATATATATATATATATATATATATATATATATATATATATTCACTGAAAAAACCATAGGTTTTAGGGACAGTTATAGTTAGTTGGACATTGCACTCGTCCAAAACCCGTGAAATTTCCCCGTTATAGTTAGTTCAGCTAACTATAACTCGCGCCCCCGCAATGCACTGCTGATGACGTCACATATTACATCACTCATGACATGGTCAGTGACATCACTGATGACATCACTGAAGAATGTGCTAGTATTTGTATGAGTAAGTGAGTTGGTGTGTGTATAACTGTATAGGTGAGTAAATGGGTGTGTGATTAATTTTTTGCATGACTGACTAGGTGTGTGAGTACCTCTATGGATGAGTGGCGGTGTGTGAGTGTTTATATAGGTGTATGAGTGCATATGATAGTCCTGTACTCAGTGACCGTAAGTATGAGTGACTGTACGGGTGAGTGAGTAGATGTGTGTGTGTGTAGACCTAAGAATCAGTGAGTGGGTATGTAGTTATTGGTATTGGAGTGTGTATGGTTTTGAGAATGGCAGTCTGTAATTTAGAGTGGGTGTATCAAAAGTTATATTAGGGTGTGAGAAGATGCATGAAATTATCACATGGATGATGTCATCAGTGATGTCATTTGAGATGTCATCAGTCATGTCATCAGTGATGTCACTGACCATGTCATGAGTGATGTAATATGTGACGTCATCAGCAGTGCATTGCGGGGCGCGAGTTATAGTTAGCTGAACTAACTATAACGGGGAATTTCACGGGTTTTGTACGAGTGCAATGTCCAACTAACTATAACTGTCCCTAAAACCTATGGTTTTTTCAGTGAATTTCAAAGGTTTTTTAAATGTAAATTTCTAACTATAACGTGTCTGAAACCTATGGTTTTTTCAGTGAATTTCAAAGGTTTTTAAATGCTAATTTCTAACTATAACGTGCCTGAAACCTATGGTTTTTAAGTGAATTTCAAAGGTTTTTTAAATGCTAATTTCTAACTATAACGTGCCCTGCACCCTACCTTCACCACTGTGCAAACGCGCCCGTGGCGCGTTTTAAGTTGGGGGATTAAGTCCCCTTGTATCATAAGGGTTCCTGGGGTCCAACTAGCCCACCCTGTACCTCCAGTATGCGCCAGGGAGCTGCGTTGCAGAGAGGTGTTCAGAGGCCATGCCCCATTTTATACCTCTCTGCAACGCAGCTCTGTGGCGCTTTCTGGATGTACCTGGTGGTCTAGTTGGCCCCCAGGGACCCTCAGTATTGAAGGGGATTTAATTCCCCATCTTAAAATGCGCCACGGGGCCTGTTTGCACACATGTGACCTGAAGCCCCGCCCCCTCCCTCCACCACTGTGCAAACGCGCCCCGTGGCGCATTTTAAGTTGGGGGATTAAGTACCCTTGAATCCTGAGGGTCCCTGGAGTCCAACTAGCCCACCATGTACCTCCAAAAGCGCCACAGAGCTGCGTTGCAGAGAGGTGTAAAAGGGGCGTGGCCTCTGAACACCTCTCTGCAACGCAGCTCCCTGGCGCATACTGGAGATTCCTGGTGGGCTAGTTGGCCCCAGGGACCCCCAGTATTCAAGGGAGTACTTCCCCTTCTTACAACGCGCCAGGGGCGAGTTTGCATAGTGCTGCAGGGAGGGCGGGGCCTCCGGCAAAATGCCGTTTTTTTTTTTCTTTCTTTTTTTTTTATGGGAGGGGGCTGCATGGCCCCCTTCCCTCATCCACTTTTGTCCCCGGGGACCCCATCCCCCGGGGCCTGAGGCTGTTCTTTTATTTATTTTTATTTTTTTGAAAACGGGAAGGGGGCCACGTGGCTCCCTTCCCTGGGCCTGTATTTGCCCGGGGACCCCATCCCCCGGGGCATGCCCTCTTTTTTCTAAAAATAAATATTTGGAGGAGGGCTGCGTGGCCCCCTCCTCAGGCCATTAAACGCCCGGGGACCCCATCCCCGGGGCCGGCCTATGCGTCCTTTTTTTTTTTTAAATTCCTTTTTTTGGGAGGGGGGCTGCGTGGCCCCCCTCCCGGGCCACTAATGGCCCCGGGGACCCCATCCCCCAGGGCCTGGCCATACGCTGGGGACCGTGGGGGGTCCCCAATCCCCGCACGGTCTTGCCGGCTCCCCGCGTCCTGCGGGAGCCGGCATTGCTTTTCCATAAGGGAGCTGCTGACATGCAGCTCCCCTTATGGAAAAGCAATCTGCTGCTTCATTGAAGCGAGAGCAGGTTTCCCTGCTCTCGCTTCAATGAAGCAAAGCAAGTTTGCAATGGCAGGACGGGAGCCGCGAGGCTCCCGTCCTGCCATTGCAAACAGCAGTGTCCCGGGGGTAGGCTCCCGGGACACTGCAGCAGATGGCCCTGGGGGTGGCGGTCCCCAGGGCCACCACAGGCTCCAGGAGGGGGCCGCGCGGCCACCTCCCCACTTCTACATAGCCCGGGAGGTGGTGGTCCCCGGGGCTTCGAGGGTCCGAAACGGACCCCCACATGTATTTTCTTAGTGCCCCGGGAGGTGGCGGTCCCCGGGCGTGTGGGGGGGCTGGAGCCCCCCCACACAGGTATTTCAAATTTTAAAAGAGAAGCCCCGGGGGTTGGCGGTCCCCGGGGCTGCGGGAGGGCACAGTGCCCTCCTGCACCATTTTTATTAGAAAGCCCCGGTGGGTGGCGGTCCCCGGGGCTTGGGGGGCCTTAGACCGCGCTTCGATTTTTTTTTTTACAGCGGGATCCGCGCACCCTAAGCGCATCCCGCTGATTTAAAAAAAAAAAATGCTTTTTTCTGCCCAGGGGGTCCTTGTGGGACCCCTGAGCAGACCTAGGGGTCAGGGTGTTTCTACCCTGCCCCCTTTGTGCGTTTTGCGCACTTGTTTCTGTCCCTCGGTTCTACCGAGGGACAAAATGGCTGCCAACACTTCCTGATTTGGAGTGTTGACAGCCAATTAGCATGCAGCTCGTGATCGGGAGGGTGCGCGAATCCGACGCGGCCATAGATATATATGTGATTTTCATTTTGATTTTCACAGGAACTACTGAACGGATTTACACCATTTAACAAAAGGGTTCTTTCTGAACCAAGAAGTACCTCTTTGCCAAATTTGGTGTAATTCCGTTCAGCAGTTCGAGCTGTAGCCGTGGCTAAAGTTTCCTATGGGAAAATGAATGGGGAAAACACGTTTTGGGACCCCCTTTTTCTCGGCCCCCGCTTGACGAATCACCTCGAAACTTTCAGGGTAGGAGCGGACCGGAGCGGGCCATACAGTTTGAAAATTTCGCGTTGATTCGTCAACCGACGCAAGAGTTATTTCAAATAGAATGTTGCGGATTTCCTATGGAAAATAGGTCCTAACTATAACTATCTACTGGCGACCGCCAGTAGATAATATATATATATATATATATATATATATATTCACTGAAAAAACCATAGGTTTCAGGTACGTTATAGTTAGTAATTAGCATTTAAAAAACGTTAGTTATTCACTGAAAAAAACACAGGTTTCAGCGACGTTATAGTTAGTCTGACATTTCACTCGTACAAAACCAGAGAATTACGGCCATTATAGTTAGTTGAGCTAACTATAACTCGCGCCCCCACGATGCACTGCTGATGACGTCACATATTACATCACTCATGACATGGTCAGTAACATCATTGATGACATCACTGATGACATCACTAATGACATCTCAAGTGACATCACTGATGACATCATCCACTTAATATCTGATGCACCTCCTCACACCCTAATATCAATTTTCATACACCTACTCTAAAATATAGACTACCATTCTCGAAACCATAGACACACCAGAAAGGTTCTACCCTCCAGAAAGGAGGATAGCCATTGAAGTACCATGCCATCTACTCCTATACTCCTGAGACGCCGGATCAGGATCAAATGATTCACCATGTCAAATGCGGCGCTCAGGTCTAGGAGTAGTATGGCAGCCGTACCTCCTGAGTCAAGAATTTTCTTGCTTTCCTCTACCACTGCTAAGAGTGCCGTTTCAGTACTCTGGCGTGGTCGAAACCCTGTCTGAGAAGAGTGGAGCAAGTTGTGTGTTTCAAGAAATCTGGAGAGGATCTGATTAACATATTTCTCAGCTACCTTACTTATTGCAGGCAGGAGGGATATGGGGCGATAGTTGCCCAGGTCTGCTGGATCCAAATTGGGCTTCTTAAGTAGGGCTTTTACCATGGCTCCTTTCCATTTAATGGGAACTATTCCAGTGGACAGTGAGGCATTGATCAGATTTGTCATATTGGGGGCTATAATAGAGGTGACCTGTTTCAGAATATCGAGTGGGGCTGGATCATTAGGGGAACCGCTCTTTACCGAGGACAACAAGGTGAGAAACGTTTCCCGGGACAGGGGCGTGGCCTCGGACCACCTCTCAGCAATCCCAATGTGTGGGGATTACTGGAGGTACCTGGTGGGCTAGTTGGCCACTAAGGAACCTTAAGGATCTAGGGGATTTAATCCCCCAACCCAGAACGCGCCAGGAGGTGCATTTGCAGAATGGTGCAGGGAGGGGGTGGGGCCTCCGGCGAGATTTTCTTTTTTTATAGTTAGAAGGGGGGCTGTGTGGCCCCCTTCTCTCAATATTTTATGGGCCCTGGGGACCCCATCCCCCAGGGCCTGTGACTTTTTATTTTTTTAAAAACGGGAAGGGGGCCGAGTGGCCTCCCTCCCAAGGCCGATTTCGGCCCTGGCGACCCCATCCCCCGGGGCATGGCCACAATTTTTATTTAAAAAAAATATATATATTTTTAAGGAGAGGGGCTGCGCAGCCCCCTCCTGAGGCCATTATTGGCCCTGGGGACCACATCTCCTGGGACATTGCCTCGTTTAAAAAAAAATGTTTTCAATTATGGGAGGGGGCCACGTGGCCCCCTTCCCTGGGCCACTATTGGCCCTTGGGACCCCATCCCCGGGGACTGGCCAGCTTTGATTTTAAATTTTTCTTATTTTGGAAGGGGACCCCATGACCCCCCTCCTGAAGCCAATTATGGCCCGGGGACCCCACCCCCCGGGGTCTGGTCTTAAGTTGGAGAATGTGGGGGGAGCCCCAATGCCCCAGCGGTCCCAGCCGGCTCCCCGCCTCCTGCGGGAGCCGGCATTGCTTTTGGACAAGGGGAGCTGCTGATGTGCAGCTCCCCGTGTCCAAAAGCAATACTGCTTCTCTTCATGGAAGCGCGAGCAGGTTTCCTGCTCTCGCTTCCCTGAAGTGAAGCATAGTTTGCAATGACAGGGCGGGAGCCGTGCTCCCGCCCTGTCATTGCAAACTGCAATGTCCCGGGGGTGGGCACCCCAGGACATTGCTGGAGCCAGCCCTGGGGGGGTGGTGGTCCACAGGACCATCTAGGGCTCCCCAAGGGGGGCAACGTGACCCCCCTCCAACAAGTTTAAAGCCCCAGGGAGGTGGTGGTCCCTGGGGCCGGAAGTCCGCAATGGACCACCGTACTTCAATAATTACTGCCCTGGGGAGGTGATGGTTCCCAGGGAAGTGTGGGGGGGCTCAAGCCCTCCCACATACAGTTTTGTAAAGTAGCCCCGGGGAGGTGGCGGTCCCCGAGGCTTGGGGGGCCTGCAAGCCCCCCTGCCCATTAATGAAGAAAGCCCCAGGGAGGTGGCAGTCCCCGGGGATTGGGGGGCCTGCGAGGCCCCGCCCATAATTAATGAAAGCCCCAGGGAGATGGTGGTCCCTGGTGTTTGGGGGGCCCGCTAGGCCCCCAACTCATTAATGAGGAAAGCCCCGTGGAGGTGGTGGCCCCCTGGGCTTGGGGGGGCCCACGAAGCCCCCGCCCATTAATGAAGAAATCCCCATGGAGGTGGTGGTCCCTGGGGCTTGGGGGGCCCGTGAGGCCCCAGCCCATTATTGAAGAAAGCCCTGGGGAGGTGGCGGTTCCTGGGACTTGGGGGGCCCGTGAGGCCCCCTGCCTTTAATTAATAAAGCCCTGGGGAGGTGGCGGTCCCCGGGTCTGCGGAGGGGCCGCGGGCCCCCCACACATAATAAATAAAGACCCGGGCAGGTGGCAGTTCCAGGGGCTGCAGTGGCCCATGCGGCCACCGCATATATATCGCACATTGCCCCCAGGACATGGCCCACCTGGGGGCTCAAAGAAGTGCGGGAGCCTGCGCTTCATTTTTTTACATTTTTTCTGCCGGATTCGCTCACCCAGTGCGAATCTGGCCAAAAATATAGAATAAAATGCTTTTTTTGGCCCTGAGGTTCCTTGTGGGACCCCCTGAGCAGGCCTAGGGGGTCAGGGTGTTTCTACCCTGCCACCTTTTCTTGTTTTTTTATCCTTTTTTCACCTTTTTTCTTCTGACTCGGTACTGAGTCACAAGATGGCTGCCAACACTTCCTGGTTTGGAGTGTTGACAGCCAATCAAAATGAAGCCTCGGGGTCAGGAGGGTTGGTGAATCCTCCTCGGTCACCAGATATTGATATTCCTTATTTTTTGAATTTCTCGGGAACTACTGAACGGATTTACACCATTTAAAAAAGAACGCTTTCTGAACCAAGACCTACCTTTTTGCCAAATTTGGTGTAATTCCGTTCAGCAGTTCGGGCTGTAGCTTTGTCTAAAGTTTCCTATGGAAATTAACATGGAGAAAACGCATTTTGGGAACCCCCTTTTTTCTCGGCCCCCGCTCGACAAATCACACCGACACTTTCAAGACAGGAGCTGACCTGAGCGAACCATTAGTTTTGAAAAATTTGCAAAGATTCGTCAAACGGTGCCAAAGATATTGGCAAATCAAAAAACGCTTTTCCTATGGAAACTAGGTCCTAACTATAACTACCTACTGGCGACCACCAGTAGGTAATATGTATATATATGTGGATATATACACAGTTTGTGTAATTAGAGCCCCGTGGTTATGTCACTAGCCCTATTTATTGTGTTCTTCTGTGTGTTTGATCTAACACGCATATTGCAGAGCTATGTTCTGATATTTTATCAGGAGGGCAATATGTTTCAGAGAGCATTGGCGCCATAGTTTTAAATACACATTAGAGTACCTCGGCTTGTCACTATGACATGCTCCCATCTAGGGTAGACGATATATATTTTTTCTGTGCATATATCAGGAGGCTGATCATGTTTGATCTTTGGGGAAAACATGCTTGTTGTGCACTATGCCGTTATTTATATCTATGGTCTTATTGTATTTTGCATTGTATTTATATTATGCGACAAGCATGTCATACCAGTTATTTTTTTGATTTTTAAATGTATATTGGTCAAACACAGGAATATGGCTGTAATCAGCATTTCGTCATAACAGCACAGTCTATTTTCTATGTTCATTCATGCCTTAGAGGGGGAAGGGCTATATAAATTTGAATATTCATGGCGCCAATCAGATTGATAAAGGCTGCTGCGCAGCTGAAACGTGTATCTCTTCTATTGCGGGGTCGAGGGAGACCTGTTTTACAATAAATGAGACCTATTCCTACTGACCTTTGGCCAAGATGTTAGATTTTAAATGGCAACAGGATTATCTCCTTATTACACTTGATGTCACCTCACTGTATACTTCTATCCGTCATAGAGACGGCCTGAGGGCCCTGCAATTCTATCTATCACGTAGAGGTATTGACCATACAAAACACACTGAAATGTTGATTGATATGACAGAATTTTGTTTGAACAATAACATTTTCATGTTTCAGAATTCATTGTTTCAACAACTAAGGGGTGTGGCCATGGGAGCCAGCTTCTCCCCCAGTTACGCATGTCTCCACATGGGCTGGTGGGAGGAGCTGGTTCTCATGAGGGAGCATACTGAATGTATGAAACACAATGTGAAGGTTATGTGGAGATACATAGATGACCTCTTTCTGGTATGGCAGGGCACCCAAATAGAGGCAGAAAACTTTATAGAGAGTCTCAACACTAACCAGCTCAATTTAAACTTTACCGCATCTATCAGTAAGACCACAGTTAACTGTTTAGATGTAGAGGTCTATGTACAGAACGACCAACTTGAGACTAAACTCCACAGGAAACCCACAGCGGGCAATGCAATATTGCATGCCAGCAGTGCACACCCAGGTCATGAGTGATGTAATATGTGACGTCATCAGCAGTGCATTGCAGCGCGAGTTATAGTTAGCTGAACTAACTATAACGGGGGAATTTCACGGGTTTTGTACGAGTGCAATGTCCAACTAACTATAACTGTCCCTAAAACCTATGGTTTTTTCAGTGAATTTGTAAGGATTTTTAAATGCTAATTTCTAACTATAACGTGCCTGAAACCTATGGTTTTTTCAGTGAATTTCAAAGGTTTTTTAAATGCTAATTCCTCACTATAACATGTCTGAAACCTATGGTTTTTTCAGTGAATTTCAAAGGTTTTTTAAATGCTAATTCCTCACTATAACATGTCTGAAACCTATGGTTTTTTTCAGTGAATTTCAATGGTTTTGTAAATGTCAATTTTTAAATGTATTAATTGTTATATTTATTTTTTTGATACTGATTTACTACATTTTTTTAAACTATTTATTTTTACATATTTTATTTTTTAAATTACATTGTAATTACATTATACATTACATTACAAAATATACTTTCACTGAATGAATTACTTTAGTTTAAATACTTTGCAGATAGGCAATAGACTTTTAAGTACAGTAGTTACAGTTGTTGCAATGGGCAACACAATTTCAAACACAATGCAACATTGAGCTCAATGTGAATTTCAAGTTAAATGCAATTAGTTACTTTATGGATTACTTTTCTAACCACAGGACTGGATCCTAGATTCAGTCCTGGGACATCTCCTGTAAACAGTTGAGTAAAAGCGTTTTGGTTACAGTAGTGATTTTTAAGGAATATTATTGTATTTTAAAAGTTGACACTTAGAAACTTTTTCACATAGAATCACCAATGTTATCCTATGGGAGGAAATTTACTTAGCAGGTAAGTAGTGTTATCGTTACTTTTTCTTACTCAGTGTTGGATCCTGGATCCAGCACTGGTGCATCTCCTGTAAACAGTTGAAAGAATGCGTTTAAGTCATACATGCGATTTTTAAGGAATATTTGTAGTTTGTGAAAATCGACACTTTCAAACTTTTCTGCTGAAAACCAGACAATGGATTCCTATGGAAGGAAATATAAGTTACTGGTAAGTACGGTTAGAATTACTTTTCAGGGTGAGTGCTGGGCTAAAAGATGCAGCACTGGGTTCTCTCCTGATAACAGGTGAGTAAATCGGAATTCGTAGTTCGGCTGATTTTAGAGGAATATTATAAAGTTCCAAAACTCCATACTTAGAAGAATTTCCAAGTGAAACCAGTCAATGTTAGCCTATGGAAGGAAATTCAAGTTACTGGTAAGTACGGTTAGAATTACTTTTCAGGATCTGTACTGGGCTCAAAGATGCAGCACTGAGGTCTCTCCTGATAACAGGTGAGTAAATCAGAATTCGTAGTTCTGATGATTTTAGAGGAATATTTGTATGTTTCAAAAATCGACACTTTGAAACTTTTTCAGCAAAAAGCAGGCAATGATATCCTATGGAAGGAAATACAAGTTACTGGTAAGTACGGTTAGAATTACTTTTCAGGATCTGTACTGGGCTCAAAGATGCAGCACTGAGGTCTCTCCTGATAACAGGTGAGTAAATCGGAATTCGTAGTTCAGCTGATTTTAGAGGAATATTATAAAGTTCCAAAACTCCACACTTAGAAGAATTTCCAAGTGAAACCAGTCAATGTTAGCCTATGGAAGGAAATTCAAGTTACTGGTAAGTACGGTTAGAATTACTTTTCAGGATCAGTACTGGGCTCAAAGATGCAGCACTGAGGTCTCTCCTGATAACAGGTGAGTAAATCGGAATTCGTAGTTCGGCTGACTTTAGAGGAATATTTGCACAATGGTGAAGGGAGGGGCGGGGCCTGAGGTGACATCTGTGCAAACGCGCCCCGTGGCGCGTTTTAAGTTGGGGATTAAGTCCCCTTGAATCATGAGGGTCCCTGGGGTCCAACTAGCCCACCCTGTACCTCCAGTATGCGCCAGGGAGGCTGCGTTGCAGAGAGGTGTTCAGAGGCCATGCCCCTTTTGCACCTCTCTGCAACGCAGCTCTGTGGCGCTTTCTGGACGTACCTGGTGGGCTAGTTGGCCCCAGAGACCCTCAGGATTGAAGGGGATTTAATTCCCCATCTTAAAACGCGCCACGGGGCCTGTTTGCACACATGTCACCTGAAGCCCCGCCCCCTCCCTTCACCATTGTGCAAACGCGCCCTGTGGCGCGTTTTAAGTTGGGGGATTAAGTCCCCTTGAATCCTGAGGGTCCCTGGGGTCCAACTAGCCCACCAGGTACCTCCAAAAAGCGCCACAGAGCTGCATTGCAGAGAGGTGTAAAATGGGGCGTGGCCTCTGTACACCTCTGTGCAACGCAGCCCCTGGCGCATACTGGAGGTTCCTGGTGGGCTAGTTGGCCTCAGGGACCCCAGTATTCAAGGGGAATTCGTTCCCCATCTGCAAACGCGCCAGGGGCGCGTTTGCAGAGTGCTCCAAGGAGGGCGTGGCCTCCGGCGCGATGCCGGTATTTAAAAAAAAAAATTTAAGAAGGGGGCTGTGTGGCCCCCTTCTTTTCTAATTTTTGGCCCTGGGGACCCCATCCCCCAGGGCCTGCCCCCTAATATTTTGTTTAAAAAAAAATTTGAAAGGGGGCTGCGTGGCTCCCATCCACAGGCCTTAATCGGCCCCGGGGACCCCATCCCCCGGGGCATGGCCTTCTTTTTTAAAAAAAATGTTATGGAGGTGGGCTGTGTTGCCCCCCTCCTTAGGCCACTTATGGCCCCGGGGACCCCATCCCCCGCGGCCGGCCTTTGTTGTTTTTTTTTTATTAACATTTGGGGAGGGGGCCGCGTGGTCCCCTCCCGGGCCACTACTAGCCCCGGGGACCCCATCCCCCGGGGCTGGCCCTCTCCGTTGGGGACCGTGGGGGGGTCCCCAATTCTCCCACGGTCCCGCCGGCTCCCCGCGTCCCTCGGGAGCCAGCATTGCTTTTCCACATGGGGAGCTGCTAAGATGCAGCTCCCCATGTGGAGAAACAATTGTCTTTGAATTTTGGAAGAGAGAGCAGGTTTCCTGCTCTCTCTTCCAAAATCAAAGCAGTTTGCTATGACAGGACGGGAGCCGCGAGGCTCCCGTCCTGCCATAGCAAACTACAGTGTCCCGGGGGTAGGCACCCCGGGACACTGCAGGAGCTGGCCCTGGGGGGTGGCGGTCCCCAGGGCAATCAAGGGCTCCAGGAGGGGGGCCGCGCGACCCCCCTCCCCACATCTGCAAAGCCCCGGGGAGGTGTTGGTCCCCGGGGCTTCGGGGGTCCAAAACGGACCCCCATTTTAAATTTGTTAGTGCCCCGGGGAGGTGGCGGTCCCCGGGGCATGGGGGGGGCTAGAGCCCCCCCACAGATGTGATTTAAATTTAAAAAAATAAGCCCCGGGGCTGCGGGAGGGCTCAGAGCCCTCCTGCACCATTTATCTTTAAAGCCCCGGGGGGTGGCGGTCCCCGGGGCTTGGGGGGGCCTTAGAGGCCCCCCACATATTATAAATAACCCCCCCGCATGCCCCTGGGACTTGGCCCACCCGGGTGCCAATTAACAACGAAGCGCATCCCGCTGATTTTTTTTTTTAAAAAATGCTTTTTTCTGCCCAGGGGGTCCTTGTGGGACCCCCTGAGCAGACCTAGGGGTCAGGGTGTTTCTACCCTGCCCCCTTTGTGTGTTTTGCGCACTTGTTTCTTTTTTTTTCTCGGCGGGATCCGCACACCCTAAGCGCATCCCGCCGATTTAAAAAAAAAAATGCTTTCTGCCCAGGGGTCCTTGTGGGACCCCTGAGCAGATCTAGGGGTCAGGGTGTTTCTACCCTGCCCCCTTTTGCGCTTTGCGCACTTGTTTCTGTCCCTCGGTTCTACCGAGGGACAAAATGGCTGCCAACACTTCCTGATTTGGAGTGTTGACAGCCAATTAGCATGCAGCTCATGATCGGGAGGGTACGCGGACCCTACTCGGCCATAGATATATATGTGATTTTATTTGTGATTTTCTCAGAAACTACTGAACGGATTTACACCATTTAAGCAAAAGGCACGACACTGAACCAAGGGCTACCTCTTTGCCAAATTTGGTGTAATTCCGTTCAGCAGTTCGGGCTGTAGCTGCGACTAAAGGTTCCAATAGAAAAATGAATGGGGAAAACGCGTTTTGGGACCCCCCTTTTTTCTCGGCCCCCGCTTGACGAATCACCCCGAGACTTTCAGGATAGGAGCGGACCGGAGCGCCCCAACAAGTTGGAAACTTTCGCAAAGATTCGTCAACCGGCACCAACGTTATTTCAAATAGAATGTTGCGGATTTCCAATGGAAAATAGGTCCTAACTATAACTATCTACTGGCGACCGCCAGTAGATAATATATATATATATATATATATATCCAAAGAACTCCGTTACTGAAACTTGTCTTTGTAAGAACGGATACGGACCACAAAATTCGTGCAGCAATTTTTATTGTTGGTGCAGAGTTGTCGCCATGACGCGTTTCAGCCCCTTCACGGGCCTTGATCACATGACACAGTCAAGTTACTACTATTGGCTTAAATAGTGAATAGTGCAAGCGTAATCCATGGAGCATGATCAACATTGAAGAAAGACTATGAAATTAAAACATCACAAGTCTTTCTTAAATAAAAATGTACATTTAGATCGTAAAAACATAAAACCCTAAACAACCGATTTAAAAGACATAATAATGACATAAATTCAAATCAGTTAAAAAGGGATCAAGTCCATAATAATATAAGTAAGACTACGCAGAAAGCTTATATAAAGTGCAATATGTGGTATATGTGCAAGTAAATGTGCAAAAAGTGCAATATTAAAATATGGACCACAAGACCAACAAGATTACGAATGTGCCTAATACAAATATGACACCCAAAATTTTTTTGTATAAGTACATTACTGGATAGTGTCATAATTGATAGATACTGTTAGTAAATGGGTTCCTGGAGCCCCAGTTAACCCGTTCTGAGCAAAGCAACAATAATCGTTTACCACTAGATCCTGTTGTGGATTAACATTAGCAAGAATGTTATCAAAGGTTTGATTAAAATGTCGGTTTGAATACCCGAATTCTATTCTGCTCTGAGCATTATAAACATCATGATATTTGTGAGTATAATCAAAAAAACCCTAAGGATTTGTTATTTAGGAAAATAAGGCGTTGACATGGACCCTACCGACATTTTCTAATCCTCCCACACACAAATAAATAGATAAATACATATATAATAAATATCATATAAGCAAAATAATGCAATCCAAACTAGATAAAATCTGCTTAAATATTCATACATGTAATAAATAAATGTGTTTAAAAGCACCACTAAAATGTCAATAAATAGTCAATAAATACACCTATAAATTCCACCAATAATACACTCACATAAAATATATGAATTTAAGATGTTGCTAACATATACAGAATAAATAAGTCGACAGTTAAGAAAATCTAAAGACATGTAAACAGATCCTCTGTTATTGCTGCTGTCTCCCAATAAAAGAAGGTTTAAGCAAACGTCGTATGAGGCCCCTCAAGTTTGTGAGCACTTTTCGATTGGAATATTATTATATATATATATTCACTCCGTTCTGCTCCTCCAACAGACGTACTCGGAAACAACACGTATGCTTGTGAAATATTTAATTGCAGGAAACAACGCGTTTTGGCTTCCGCCTTGATCACGTTTCAAAGTTGCAACAAACAGTGATTGAATTTAAACTATGCCTAACATAGACATAGGACTAACACCACATAAGTGTGGCACCCTCTAGAAAAATGGCACCCATTTTAGAAGTTCTTAATACACTCGATATATATCCAATTTAAACACTTCTCACATTATTTGATGATTTCAAAAGAGAATTATAACTCCCATTAATATTTCATGTAAAGACATTCAAAATTGATGTTTACAATATTTGTTTCTCAAATAATTATCAGAAAATGTTTGCATGTTTTTTCATCACTATGTTTGCTCCACAATACTCGCAAGTGCGTATTTTACTTAAACCGAGATTCTCAACCCAAGCCTGTTGGCGGATAATGTATCTGTCATTCTACTAACCATAGAGTATCAGCTAATAAAGTTTCTCTGCATTAAATAACTGCTGAAGACATTGTGATATAACACATACAGGCACTTATAATGTATAGTTTTAACAATGATGCCCCTGTGGGCAGATTCACCAATAAGCTTCTACACAGATGTACAGTTGATTACTATACATCTTACTTCAACTCCCCCCAGTGGGCAAATAATCCAAAGACAATATTACTGCTTAAATTGGTTATCCCAATTGGGTAGAACCCATAGCTGGAAAACATGATTAGACACTCCAATCATTGTAGCGCCAAGATCAACAAGATGCCATTCCATACCTAAAAAATCAAAAAGTTAAAATATTAAAAATCACAGAAGGGTCGAACACCGCCTAATATTCATACATATACAGATTTCATTCCATCAAGTGAACTGCTAGTTCCTCGCACGAATTTAAACCATTTGGGGTCAGACAATCAAAATCAATAATATACTTTGACTCTAATTTACGCAGGGATAGTTCCCGATTCCCTCCCCTGACACCCATAACAACCGCATCAATCACCACCATTCTCAGAAGATTTTCATCTTGGAAATGACAATCATAAAAGTGACGTGCTACTGGGTACTGCTTGTTGTTATTCCTAATGGCACGAACATGCTCCAGTACTCTCTTCCTAGCACGATGTATTGTGCTGCCCACGTACCACTTGTTACACAGGCATATCAAAACATATACACAATACATAGAGTTACATGTCAAAGACTTGCGTATTGTAAACTCCCTGTCAGTATTGGGAATAATCAATGTACAGCAGTCAATGCTTTTACGACATGCTTTGCAGGTTTTGCAACATCTGAACCCAGATTTAGTCTTGTTCCTACTCATGTCCTGTTTCATCACATGATTGTGGCTCAAGTCATCCCTCAATGATCGACTTTTTCTGAAGGTGATTTGTGGGTTGCTAGATATATATGGTTTGAGATGTCCATCAGTAAATAGCACATGCCAATGTTTTTTAAAGATATTTCTGATCTCATGGGCTTGTCCCGAAAAGGTGGTCACAAATCTTACTGTCTCCTCATTGGTATCTTGTCTGTTAGGATGAAGCAATTCATTTCTAGTGGTAGTCTCTACCTTATTGCAGGCTTGTCTGATGGTTATAGCTTTGTAACCTCGTTCTTTAAAACGATTACACATAATTTCCTTCTCTGTCTGGTATGCTAGCTCTGTACTGCAGTTCCGTTTAGCCTGTAACAGCTCCCCATAGGGGATGCTGTCAACGAGATTACGGGGATGTGAGCTTCTAGCACTCAATATGCTATTCCCTGATGTCTTTTTACGGAACAGACTTGTTGCCAATGTTTCTCCTTGGATTTCCACTAAAACGTCTAGAAATTCAATAGACGTATTACTTATCTGTTCAGTGAACATAAGATTACACGTGTTCACATTCAATTTGCTCACAAAGTTCTTAGCTGCTTCAGCACTGCCATTCCACACCATAAAAATATCATCGATGTACCGCAGCCACAGGACCACATTGTTCTCAAACTCTTCCATTTGCGTGGACACCTGCTCCTCCCACCAGCCCATGAATAGATTAGCGTAACTGGGGGCGAAGCAGGTGCCCATCACGGTGCCCTGTGACTGCCAGTACACCGAATCATCGAAAATAAAAAAATTGTTGGTAAGACAAAAATAAATCATGTCCACCAACATTTCCGAATGGTGCAGTAAAGAGATGGAACGTGTCTTTAAAAAATGTTTCACAGCCTGTATACCAAGATTATGCTGGATACTCGTGTAGAGACTACACACATCAAGGGTGACCAGAGTATATGTTGCTTCCCAATGAATGCCATCAATGATTGTTAAAAAATGAGTGGTGTCTTTCAGATAAGCGGGAAGAGCTACTACAAATGGCCTCAGATAATGATCAATGAATCGTGAGGTGTTTTCAAGTAGGGATCCCATAGAAGAGACTATGGGTCTCCCTGAAGGGTCCAATGCATTTTTATGTAGTTTTGGTAGAAGGTAGAGAATGGGGGTCCTCGGATGTGCACATTTTAAGTAATTATACTCCTCCCATTTGAGTAAACCCTTCTCTCTCCACTCTATCAACAAATTCCCAAACCTTTTATTGGACTCGCCAATATCAGCAAAAGTGGAGATGTTATAACATGTGGTGTCGTCCAATTGTCTGACTCCCTCAGCTAGATATTTGTCTCTATCTAGCACCACCACATTCCCGCCTTTATCTGATTGGCGTATCACAATTTGGTTGTCATTTTTTAGATTTTCCACTGCCTTTATCTGATCAAAAGAAAGATTTTTCTATTGACCGGAATTTTCTTATGTCTCAATTTCTTTAGATCATTTAAAACTCCTTTTTCAAAGACTTCCACTGCCTCACACACAATATTAGGCAAGAATCTAGACCTGGGCTTAAAATTACTTACTGGATTTACCCCCAAATCCATTTCACAATTGTCTAACATTTCTTCTCTCAATAGATCACCCCCTTCCAAAGAAGATAAAATCTGAAGAGTTTCAATATCATCAATGTTAAGATTACTCATTATATTTGCCTAATATTGTGTGTGATGATTCGGTGTACAGGCAGTCACAGGGCACCGCGATGGGCACCTGCTTCGCCCCCAGTTATGCTAATCTATTCATGGGCTGGTGGGAGGAGCAGGTGTCCACGCAAATGGAAGAGTTTGAGAACAATGTGGTCCTGTGGCTGCGGTACATCGATGATATTTTTATGGTGTGGAATGGCAGTGCTGAAGCAGCTAAGAACTTTGTGAGCAAATTGAATGTGAACACGTGTAATCTTATGTTCACTGAACAGATAAGTAATACGTCTATTGAATTTCTAGACGTTTTAGTGGAAATCCAAGGAGAAACATTGGCAACAAGTCTGTTCCGTAAAAAGACATCAGGGAATAGCATATTGAGTGCTAGAAGCTCACATTCCCGTAATCTCGTTGACAGCATCCCCTATGGGGAGCTGTTACGGGCTAAACGGAACTGCAGTACAGAGCTAGCATACCAGACAGAGAAGGAAATTATGTGTAATCGTTTTAAAGAACGAGGTTACAAAGCTATAACCATCAGACAAGCCTGCAATAAGGTAGAGACTACCACTAGAAATGAATTGCTTCATCCTAACAGACAAGATACCAATGAGGAGACAGTAAGATTTGTGACCACCTTTTCGGGACAAGCCCATGAGATCAGAAATATCTTTAAAAAACATTGGCATGTGCTATCTACTGATGGACATCTCAAACCATATATATTTAGCAACCCACAAATCACCTTCAGAAAAAGTCGATCATTGAGGGATGACTTGAGCCACAATCATGTGAGGAAACAGGACATGAGTAGGAACAAGACTAAATCTGGGTTCAGATGTTGCAAAACCTGCAAAGCATGTCGTAAAAGCATTGACTGCTGTACATTGATTATTCCCAATACTGACAGGGAGTTTACAATACGCAAGTCTTTGACATGTAACTCTATGTATTGTGTATATGTTTTGATATGCCCGTGTAACAAGTGGTACGTGACCAGCACAATACATCGTGCTAGGAAGAGAGTACTGGAGCATGTTCGTGCCATTAGGAATAACAACAAGCAGTACCCAGTAGCACGTCACTTTTATGATTGTCATTTCCAAGATGAAAATCTTCTGAGAATGGTGGTGATTGATGCGGTTGTTATGGGTGTCAGGGGAGGGAATCGGGAACTATCCCTGCGTAAATTAGAGTCAAAGTATATTATTGATTTTGATTGTCTGACCCCAAATGGTTTAAATTTGAGCGAGGAACTAGCAGTTCACTTGATGGAATGAAATCTGTATATGTATGAATATTAGGCGATGTTCGACCCTTCTGTGATTTTAAATATTTTAACTTTTTGATTTTTTAGGTATGGAATGGCATCTTGTTGATCTTGGCGCTACAATGATTGGAGTGTCTAATCATGTTTTCCAGCTATGGGTTCTACCCAATTGGGATAACCGATTTAAGCAGTAATCTTGTCTTTGGATTATTTGCCCACTGGGGCGAGATGAAGTAAGATGTATAGTAATCAACTGTACATCTGTGTAGAAGCTTATTGGTGAATCTGCCCACAGGGGCGTCATTGTTAAAACTATACATTATAAGTGCCTGTATGTGTTATATCACAATGTCTTCAGCAGTTATTTAATGCAGAGAAACTTTATTAGCTGATACTCTATGGTTAGTAGAATGACAGATACATTATCCGCCAATAGGCTTGGGTTGAGAATCTCGGTTTAAGTAAAATACACACTTGCGAGTATTGTGGAGCAAACATAGTGATGAAAAAACATGCAAACATTTTCCGATAATTATTTGAGAAACAAATATTGTAAACATCAATTTTGAATGTCTTTACATGAAATATTAATAGGAGTTATAATTCTCTTTTGAAATCATCAAATAATGTGAGAAGTGTTTAAATTGTATATATATCGAGTGTATTAAGAACTTCCAAAATGGATGCCATTTTTCGAGAGGGTGCTACACTTATGTGGTGTTAGTCCTATGTCTATGTTAGGCATAGTTTAAATTCAATCACTGTTTGTTGCAACTTTGAAACGTGATCAAGGCGGAAGCCGAAACGCGTTGTTTCCTGCAATTAAATATTTCACAAGCATACGTGTTGTGTCCGAGTACGTCTGTTGGAGGAGCAGAACGGAGTGAATATATGTATCGGGCTTCCGGTAGCCCTAACTCGGACCGCCCATGAATTTGCCAGGCAGCTCCTGTAACCGGAGTTGGTGTAAAATATATATATATATATATATATATATATATATATATATATATATATATATATTATCTACTGGCGGTCGCCAGTAGATAGTTATAGTTACAACCTATTATCCATAGGAAATCCGCGACATTCTATTTGAAATAACTCTCTTGCCGGTTGATGTATCTTCGCAAAATTTTCAAACTTTGTGGCCCGCTCCGGTGCGCTCCTACCCTGAAAGTCTCGGGGGGATTCGTCAAGCGGGGGCCGAGAAAAAAGGGGGGTCCCAAAATGCGTTTTCCCCATGCATTTTACCATAGGAAACTTTAGACACGGCTACAGCCCGAACTGCTGAACGGAATTACACCAAATTTGGCAAAGAGGTAGTTCTTGGTTCAGAAAGAACCCTTTTTGTTAAATGGTGTAAATCCGTTCAGTAGTTGCTGAGAAAATGAAAAGTAAAAAGATAGTGATATCTAGGGCCGCGGATCCTCCCGAGCACGAGCTTTATGTTAATTGGCTGTCAACACTCCAAACCAGGAAGTGTTGGCAGCCATTTTGTCCCTCGGTAGAACCGAGGGACAGAAACAAGTGTGCAAAGCGCACAAAGGGGGCAGGGTAGAAACACCCTGACCCCTAGGTCTGCTCAGGGGTCCCACAAGGACCCCTGGGCAAAAAAATGTTTTAAAAATAAAATAAAAATCGGCAGGATGCGCTCAACCCTGCCGAAAAAAAAAATCGAAGCGCGGTCTCCCGCGCTCGATGTTATTGGCCCCGGGTGGGCCAAGTCCCGGGGGCATGCTGGGGGGTTAATTTTATGTGTGGGGGGCCTCTAAGGGCCCCAAGCCCGGGGACCACCACCCCCGGGGCCTTATGTATAATGGTGCGGGAGGGCTCTGAGCCCTCCGCAGCCGAGACCACCACCTCCCGGGGCTTCTTTTTTAAATTAAAAACCTGTGTGGGGGCTCCAGCCCCCACACGCCCGGAGACCACCACCTCCCCGGGGAACTAAGAAAAATTAAAATGGGGGTCCGTTTTGGACCCCCAAGCCCCGGGGACCACCACCTCCCCGGGGCTTTCAAAATGTAGGGAGGGGGGCCGCACGGCCCCCCTCCTGGAGCCCTTGATGGCCCTGGGGACCGCCACCCCCCAGGGCCGGCTCCTTCAGTGTCCCGGGGTGCCTACCCCCGGGACATTGCTGTTTGCAATGACAGGACGGGAGCCTCGCGGCTCCCGTCCTGTCATTGCAAACTTGGTTTGGATATTGGAAGAGAGAGCAGGGAAACCTGCTCTCTCTTCCAATATCCAAAGCCGATTGCTTTTCCACATGGGGAGCAGCATCTTAGCAGCTCCCCATGTGTAAAGCTGGAGAAGTGTGGCTCAATGGTTAGAGAGGCAGACCCTGATGCAGAGATCGGGCCTGGGACCAGGGTTCAATTCGAGCCTCGGTGGGTCTTGGGCTCAATTTCCTCGGACCTGATCATTCTCGCCTCGGTGCCTATTCTAATCATGGGTCCCACTCTGCAACTCTGGGCAATAGCTTGCTTAATCTCCACAACGGCCCCACCAGCGCTGGGATGCCTGGCTTCACCTTGGGGGTGCCCAGGAGTGGACATTTCACAGGGAAAAGCCAGGAAGGGTTCCACAGCGGTATGCGTTCAGCGCCGGGACACCGCTGTTAGGGGTAGCCGTGCGCTTTACAAGTACAAATTTCATTTCATTTCATTTCATTTCATTTCATAAAAGCAATGCCGGCTCCCGTAGGACACGGGGAGCCGGCGGGTTTGGGGACCCCCCCACAGTCCCCAACGAGAGTCCAGGCCCCGGGGGACGGGGTCCCCGGGGCCATAAGTGGCCCGGGAGGGGGCCACGCAGCCCACCTCCCCAAAGTAAAAATTTAAAATTTAAAAAAAAAGTGCAAGGCCGGCCCCGGGGATGGGGTCCCCGGGGCCTTAAATGGCCTGAGGAGGGGGCCACGCAGCCCCCTCCAAATAAAAAAAAGAGGCCATGCCCCGGAGGATGGGGTCCCCGGGGCCAATACAGGCCCAGGAAAGGGGGCCACGCGGCCCCCTTCCCGTTTTTTTTTAAAAATTTTAATTAAAAAAAAAGGGGTAAGGCCCTGGGGGATGGGGTCCCCAGGGCCTAAAAATAGGAAAAAGGAAGGGGGGCCACACAGCCCCCCTTCAGGGAAAAAAACACAAACAAACAAAAAACGATCGGGCCCGTAGGCCCCGCCCCTTCCTTCACCACTCTGCAAACGCGCCCCTGGCGCGTTTGCAGAGGGGAACAATTCCCCTTGAATACTGGGGGTCCCTGGGGCCAACTAGCCCACCAGGAACCTCCAGTATGCGCCAGGGGGCTGCCTTGCAGAGAGGTGTACAGAGGCCACGCCCCTTTTTACACCTCTCTGCAACGCAGCTCTATGGCGCTTTTTGGAGGTATATGGTGGGCTAGATGCACCCCAGGGACCCTCAGGATTCAAGGGGAGTTAATCCCCCGACTTAAAACGCGCCACGGGGCGCGTTTGCACAGTGGTGAAGGGAGGGGGCGGGGCTTCAGGTGACATGTGTGCAAACAGGCCCCGTGGCGCGTTTTAAGATGGGGAATTAAATCCTCTTCAATCCTGAGGGTCCCTGGGGGCCAACTAGCCCAACAGGTACGTCCAGAAAGCGCCACAGAGCTGCGTTGCAGAGAGGTGTAAAAGGGGTGTGGCCTCTGTACATGTCTCTGCAACGCAGCCCCTGGCGCATACTGGAGGTTCCTGGTGGGCTAGTTGGCCCGTAGGGACCCTCAGTGATTCAAGGGGACTTAATCCCCCAACTTAAAACGCGCCACGGGGCGCGTTTGCACAGATGTCACCTCAGGCCCCGCCCCCTCACTTCACCATTGTGCAAATATTCCTCTAAAATCAGCCGAAATACGAATTCTGATTTACTCACCTGTTATCAGGAGAGACCTCAGTGCTGCATCTTTCAGCCCAGTACTGGTCCTGAAAAGTAATTTTAACCGTACTTACCGGTAACTTGAATTTCCTTCATAGGCTAACATTGACTGGTTTCACTTGGAAATTCTTCTAAGTGTGGAGTTTTGGAACTTTAAAATATTCCTCTAAAATCAGCCGAAATACGAATTCCGATTTACTCACCTGTTATCAGGAGAGACCTCAGTGCTGCATCTTTCAGCCCAGTACTGATCCTCAAAAGTAATTTTAACCGTACTTACCAGTAACTTGAATTTCCTTCCATAGGCTAACATTGACTGGTTTCACTTGGAAATTCTTCTAAGTGTGGAGTTTTGGAACTTTAAAATATTCCTCTAAAATCAGCCGAAATACGAATTCCGATTTACTCACCTGTTATCAGGAGAGACCTCAGTGCTGCATCTTTCAGCCCAGTACTGATCCTCAAAAGTAATTTTAACCGTACTTACCAGTAACTTGAATTTCCTTCCATAGGATATCATTGCCTGCTTTTTGCTGAAAAAGTTTCTAAGTGTTGATTTTTGAAACATACAAATATTCCTCTAAAATCAGCCGAAATCCGAATTCTGATTTACTCACCTGTTATCAGGAGAGACCTCAGTGATGCATCTTTCAGCCCAGTACTGGTCCTGAAAAGTAATTTTAACCGTACTTACCAGTAACTTGAATTTCCTTCCATAGGCTAACATTGACTGGTTTCACTTGGAAATTCTTCTAAGTGTGGAGTTTTGGAACTTTAAAATATTCCTCTAAAATCAGCCGAAATACGAATTCCGATTTACTCACCTGTTATCAGGAGAGACCTCAGTGCTGCATCTTTCAGCCCAGTACTGATCCTGAAAAGTAATTTTAACCGTACTTACCAGTAACTTGAATTTCCTTCCATAGGATATCCATTGTCTGGTTTTCAGCAGAAAAGTTTCAAAGTGTCGATTTTCACAAACTACAAATATTCCTAAAAAATCGCCTGTATGACTTAAACGCATTCTTTCAACTGTTTACAGGAGATGCACCAGTGCTGGATCCAGGATCCAACACTGAGTAAGAAAAAGTAACGATAACAGTTTTTAACTTCTAAGTGAATTTCCTTCCATAGGATAACATTGGTGATTCTATGAGAAAAAGTTTCTAAGTGTGAACTTTTAAAGTACAATAATATTCCTTAAAAATCACGACTGTAACCAAAACGCTTTTACTCAACTGTTTACAGGAGATGTCCCAGGACTGAATCTAGGATCCAGTAATGTGGTTAGAAAAGTAATCCATAAAGTAACTAATTGCATTTAACTAGAAATTCACATTGAGCTGAATGTTGCATTGTGTTTGAAAATGTGTTGCCCATTGCAACAACTGTAACTACTGTACTTAAAGGTCTATTGCCTATGTGCAAAGTAATTAAACTAAAGTAATTCATTCTGAGAAAGTATTATTTGTAATGTAATGTATAATGTAATTACAATGTAATTTAAAAAATAAAATATGTAAAAAAAAATTGTTTCTAAAAATTTGGAAATCAGTATGAAAAAAATGTATATAACAATTAATACATTTAAAAATTGTCATTTACAAAACCTTTGAAATTCACTGAAAAAACTGTAGGTTTCAGACATGTTATAGTTACAAATTAGCATTTAAAAAACCTTTGAAATTCACTGAAAAAACCATAGGTTTCAGGGACGTTATAGTTACAAATTAGCATTTAAAAAACCTTTGAAATTCACTGAAAAAACCATAGGTTTTAGGGACAGTTATAGTTAGTTGGACATTGCACTCGTACAAAACCCGTGAAATTCCCCCGTTATAGTTAGTCCAGCTAACTATAACTCGCGCCCCGCAATGCACTGCTGATGACGTCACATATTACATCACTCATGACATGGTCAGTGACATCACTGATGACATCACTGATGACATCTCAAATGACATCACTGATGACATCATCCACGTGATAATCTGATGCACCTCCTCACACCCTTATATAACCTTTGATACACCCACTCTAAATTACAGACTGCCATTCGCAAAACCATAGACACTCCAACACCAATAACTACATACCCACTCACTGATTCTTAGGTCTACGCACACATCCACTCACTCACCCGTACAGTCACTCATACTTACGGTCACTCAGTACAGGACTATCATATGCACTCATACTCCTATATAGACACTCAAACACCGCCACTCATCCATAGAGGTACTCACACACCTAGTCAGTCATGCAAATAATTAAACACACTACCATTTACTCACCTATACAGTTATACACACACCAGCTCACTTACTCATACAAATAGTAGCACATTCTTACGCTCTTATACAATCACTGATACAAGCACACACTCATCCATACATCCACTATCACAATCACTCACTCTCGCTTATAGCTATTTATATACTCCAACACACATATATACTGCCTTTCACATATGTAGTTACTCACACATGTACCACTGGGACATACATTCACTCACTAACACACTCTTACACACACTTACCCACCCATACAGTCTATCACAGTTGCACTCTTGAAACCATCCACCCAGTGAATCACCCACTCACACATCTATGCACAGAGTTGCACACACCCCTCCCACACAAACACTCAGGCACCCATACAGATACTCAGACAAGCATTCAATAACTCATATAGACACTCATGTAGCTATTCACAAACACATGCAGCCACTTACACAGCAACAGACAGACGGATACAGACATTCACCCAGTTTAGTCACTAACCCATGCATTCAGTAAGATACGTTAAATCACTCACTTATAGAGTCAGTCACGCACCTACTAAATCATCCATACAGACACTTACACACCCACTCATTCTTCAATACGTCTTTTCCTATATATATTAAAAATATTTAAACTTTACAGAAACACACAGTCACTGGATGATGTCATCAGTGATGTCATCAGTGATGTCATTTGAGATGTCATCAGTGATGTCATCAGTGATGTCACTGACCATGTCATGAGTGATGTAATATGTGACGTCATCAGCAGTGCATTGCGGGGCGCGAGTTATAGTTAGCTGGACTAACTATAACGGGGGAATTTCACGGGTTTTGTACGAGTGCAATGTCCAACTAACTATAACTGTCCCTAAAACCTATGGTTTTTTCAGTGAATTTCATATAGGTATATATATATAATATGCATATATATATGTATACTATATACGTCCCTGAAACCTATGGTTATTTTCAGTGAATATATATAGCTAGTCAGGGTATATATCTGATCCATAGGATATAATGAGTCATATATATATCTATATCCAAGAAAGAAGTGACTCAAACAGATAAATTCACCAAAGAACAAAAATATATTTCCACTACAACGTTTCAGCTTCCGCCTTCCTCAGGTAGTACAAGATGGTTTGCTCAGTGGCTGCACAGATGACACAGCTGAATTTTCAAAAAGCATCATGAGTGAAGATTCCATTTGGAATGTGGAATCAATGCAGTCCTGAGAACTCTTGAGATATGCAGTAATCAGATTGTATTATCAGTAATGTTCAGTCCATCTGGATGCAGTGATTTTAAACGGTACATCCAGAAGTTTTCTCTGAGTCCAGTAGTTCTTCCTTTGAGACATGTTCCACGGGGAAAATCTTCAAATCTGATAGTAAATGATCCACAAGGTTAAAATGATTGGCTACAGGCTGGTCAATTTTCTTATTAATTATTGTCGATTTGTGGTTCCTGAATCGTGTACGGAGGTCATTCACTGTTTGGCCTACATATTGTTTTTACAGCTTTGCCGTTGGCACTGAATCACATAAATAATGCATGTTGAGCGACATGTAAGATGCTGTCTTATTCCATAGGTCCTTCTCGTAACAGAACTAGTTACTGATGATGTTTGTAAAAGGTATTCACACGTGATGCACCTTTTAGAGTCACAGCAATGAACCCCTGCATTTGTTACAACTTGCTTCAGTTCAGCTCTCACAATAAGAGATCGTAAATTTGGAGCTCTGCGGTAAGCAATGACTGGCGGTTTTGGAAAAACCTTTTGCAATTGTTCACAAGTAGACAGTACGGGAAATGTTTTTGCATTATATTTCTGTAGTTGGGAGCTGATGGATGATAGTCAACCACAAATGGAGTTCTGTCACTTTTGTTTCTGCCGTTGGTATTCCAAATAAGTGCTTCTCTGGGTAACTGCAAAGACTTGTCAATTTGTTGTTGTATGATATGCAGAGGATAGCCTCGCCTTTTAAATAATGTAGCAAGCTCCTGTAGATGGTCTTTACAGGTTTCCTCATTGCTGCAGATGCGTCTTATTCTGAGTGCTTGGCTGTAGATGATGCTCAGTTTAGTGTGGTGTGGGTGACATGAAGTCCAGTTTAGATACAAATGAGCATCTGTAGGCTTGTGGTACAGATCAGTTGTAATTTTTGTTCATGAATGGTGAGTAGCACATCCAGAAAAGGGAGATGATGCTTCTGTTTAGTATTGCTGCTGGTAAATTTGATGGTAGGATGGATATTGTTGATATAAGCTGTAAATTGTTCCAATGCTCTACTTCCTGCATTCCATATTATAAATATATCATCAATGTATCTTAGCCATACCAGTGGTTTGATGCTATAAGTAGCAAGTAGACAGTTCTCTAGTTTGCCCATGAAGATATTTGCATAGGATGGAGCCATCCGAGTGCCCATGGAAGTCCCTTGTATCTGCAGATAGTGTTTACCATTGAATGTAAAATTGTTGGATTTAAGGATAACTCTTGCAAAGTTGGTAAGCACATTTGTTGATGGCTTTTCACAGTTCTTTTATTAAGAGCTTCAGATAATGCCATAAGCCCATCCTCATGTGGTATATTGGTGTATAATGATGTAACATCAAATGTAGCCAGAAGAGTATCATCATCAAATGTGTAGGTTTGGTTTAATTTTTCAATAATCTGAAGGAAGTGACTGGTATCTTTAACAAATGATGGAAGTTCCTGTACAATGGGCTGGAGGTGCAGGTTGACAAATAAAGATAGTCTCTCAGTGGCTGTGTCATTGCCAGAGATGATGGGACGGCCAGGATTGTTCATTTTGTGAATTTTGGGAAGCATATAAAATCTCCCAGGTCTTGGTTTGGGATGAACAAGTATATCTGCTGTTGTTTCATCAATGAGGTTTAAGCTCCTGTACCTTACAACCATGTTCTTAATTTCTTTGTTTAAGTCTTCTGTGGGATCAGTTTCTAAAGGTTTGTAAGTGTTGGTATCCATTAGTTGTCTCATTCCTTCCTGTATATAATCACTTACTTTCAAGGCAACCACTGCACCACCTTTGTCTGCCGGTTTTATAATGACATCCATTCTCTGTTGAAGGAAGTGGAGAGCTTTTCTTTCTTCTCGGGTAATGTTATCAAAAATCCTCTTAGGTGTTGTTTCCTTGATGAGTTTGTTGAAGGATAAAATGTATGTATCAAGAACAGGATTTCTACCACATTGAGGAGTCCATGATTTGGGATGGCGGAACTTCTTAAATGGATCTGGAAGGTAGCTTGGCAGACCAACATTAGAATTATTGTAAAAGTATTCTGCAAGTCTGCATCTTCTCTCGAAGGTTTTTAGGTCTCTCATCATGTTGGCCATATTATGGTCCTTCGGCACAGGACAGAAATAGAGGCCTTTGCTCAAGAGGTTTAATTCACCTGGTGATAGGAGCCCTCCAGTCAAGTCAATAACTGGGTCGGATGTCTGGAAGGGTTGTAACTGGCTGATGCTATGCAGCTTTTTGTCTTATAAATCTTCTATTTTTTTATGCTGTTTACTCACAGGGCTTACACTGACAAGAAAATCTCCAAAAACAGAATGATTTAGGAAGTGGTGAGTTGGAAGAGGAGGTATATGAAATCTTAACATATCTCTTTTTAGTTTTGCAGATTTAATTTCAATAGCATTCCTGGCAGTCATCTTTTTACTACTGCAACCCTCTGTAGTATGTGTGCCACTTCAGAGTCACTTTTTGTGTTCTTTAAAAGTTCCAGTTCTTTTTGTAGCTTGGCTTTAAGCATTTGCATTTTTGAATGGTTACTTTAATAGATGCCAATAGTAGGGCCATTGATGAGTTATGCAGTAAAATATTCCATGTAGCGGACCATTCACAACTAGTTAGTTTAAAGGTGGCTTAGACTTAACCTCCAACCCCATAGAATAGATGTTAAGTTTTTATAGATTTGTAAATGTGCTATTGTAAATTGGCACTTACTGCTTTTCTCCTGGATGAACAGCGCATATCTAGGATGTAGATTTGTTCTTGACATGGTCAACTAATCTACATCCTAGATATGCGCTGTTCATCCAGGAGAAAATCAGTAAGTGCCAATTTACAATAGCACATTTACAAATCTATAAAAAGCTTAACATCTATCCTATGGGGTTGGAGGATAAGTCTAAGCCACCTTTTAAACTAACTAGTTGTGAATGGTCCGCTACATGGAGTATTTACTGCATAACTCATCAGTGGCCTACTATTGGCATCTATTAAAGTAACCATTCAAAAAATGCAAATGCTTAAAGCCAAGCTACAAAAGAACTGGAACTTTAAAGAACACAAAAAGTGACTCTGAAGTGGCACACATACTACAGAGGGTTGCAGTAGTAAAAAGATGACTGCCAGAATGCTATTGAGATTAAATCTGCAAAACTAAAAGAGATATGTTAAGATTTCATATACCTCCTCTTCCAACTCACCACTTCTAAATCACTCTGTTTTTGGAGATTTTCTTGTCAGTGTAAGCCCTGTGAGTAAACAACATAAAAAGAATAGAAGATTTATAAGACAAAAAAGCTGCATAGCATCAGCCAGTTACAACCCTTCCAGACATCCGACCCAGTTATTGACTTGACTGGAGACTATCACCAGGTGAATTAAACCTCTTGAGCAAAGGCCTCTATTTCTGTCCTGTGCCCGAAGGACCATAATATGGCCAACATGATGAGAGACCTAAAACCTTCGAGAGAAGATGCAGACTTGCAGAATACTGTTTACAATAGTTCAATGTTGGTCTGCAAGCTACCTTCAGATCCATTTAGAAGTTCCGCCATCCCAAATCATGGACTCCTCAATGTGGTAGAAATCCTGTTCTTGATACATACATTTATCGCTTCAACAAACTCATCAGGGAATCAACACCTAAGAGGATTTTTGATAACATAACCCGAGAAGAAAGAAAAGCTCTCCACTTCCTTCAGCAGAGAATGGATGTCATTATAAAACCGGCAGACAAAGGTGGTGCAGTGGTTGCCTTGAAAGTAAGTGATTATATTCAGGAAGGAATGAGACGACTAATGGATACCAACGCCTACAGAACCTTTAGAAACTGATCCCACAGGAGACTTAAACAAAGAAATTAGGAACATGGTTGTAGGTACAGAGCTAAACCTCATTGATGAAACAACAGCAGATATGCTTGTTCATCCCAAACCAAGACCTGGGAGATTTTATATGCTTCCCAAAGTTCACAGAATGAACAATCTGGCCGTCCCATCATCTCTGGCAATGACACAGCCACTGAGGACTATCTTTATTTGTCGACCAGCACCTCCAGCCCATTGTACAGGAACTTCCATCATTTGTTAAAGATACCAGTCACTTCCTTCAGATTATTGAAAAATTAAACCAAACCTACACATTTGATGATGATACTCTTCTGGCTACATTTGATGTTACATCATTATACGCCAATATACCACATGAGGATGGGCTTATGGCATTATCTGAAGCTCTTAATAAAGAACTGTGAAAAGTCATCAACAAATGTGCTTACCAACTTTGCAAGAGTTATCCTTAAATCCAGCAATTTTACATTCAATGGTAAACACTATCTGCAGATACAAGGGACTCCATGCACTCGGATGGCTCCATCCTATGCAAAATATCTTCATGGGCAAACTAGAGAACTGTATACTTGCTACTTATAGCATCAAACCACTGGCATGGCTAAGATACATTGATGATATATTTATAATATGGAATGCAGGAAGTAGAGCATTGGAACAATTTACAGCTTATATCAACAATATCCATCCTACCATCAAATTTACCAGCAGCAATACCAATCAGAAGCATCATCTCCCTTTTCTGGATGTGCTACTCATTATTCATGAACAAAACATTACAACTGATCTGTACCACAAGCCTACAGATGCTCATTTGTATCTAAACTGGAATTCATGTCACCCACACCACACTAAACTGAGCATCATCTACAGCCAAGCACTCAGAATAAGACGCATCTGCAGCAATGAGGAAACCTGTAAAGACCATCTACAGGAGCTTGCTACATTATTAAAAGGCAAGGCTATCCTCTGCATATCATACAGCAACAAATTGACAGAGTCTTTGCAGTTGCCAGAAAGCACTTATTTGGAATACCAACGTAGAAACAAAAGTGACAGAACTCCATTTGTGGTTGACTATCATCCATCAGCTCCCAACTACAGAAATATAATGCAAAAACATTTCACTTACTGTCTACGCGTGAAAGATTGCAAAGGTTTTTCCAAAACCGCCAGTCATTGCTTACCGAGAAGCTCCAAATTTACGATCTCTTATTGTGAGAGCTGAACTGAAGCAAGTTGCTAACAAATGCAGGGGTTCATTGCTGTGACTCTAAAGGTGCATCACGTGTGAATACCTTTTACAAACATCATCAGTGACTAGTTCTGTTGCGAAGGACCTATGGAATAAGACGGCATCTTACATGTCGACTCAACATGCATTATTTATGTGATTCAGTGCCAGCGGCAAAGCTGTAAAAACAATATTTAGGCCAAACAGTGAATGACCTCCGTACACGATTCAGGAACCACAAATCGGATAATTAATAAGAAAATTGACCAGCCTATAGCCAATCATTTTAAACTTGTGGATCATTTACTATCAGATTTGAAGATTTTCCCGTGGAACATGTCTCAGGAAGAACTACTGGACTCCAGGAAACTTCTGGATGTACCGTTTAAAATCACTGCATCCAGATGGACTGAACATTACTGATAATACAACCTGATTACTGCATATCTCAAGAGCTCTCAGGACTGCATTGATTCCACATTCCAAATGGAATCTTCACTCATGATGCTTTTTGAAAATTCAGCTGTGTCATCTGTGCAGCCACTGAGCAAACCATCTTGTACTACCTGAGGAAGGCGGAAGCTGAAACGTTGTAGTGAAATATATTTTGTTCTTTGGTGAATCTATCTGTTTGAGTCACTTCTTTCTTGGATATATATATATATATATATATATATATATATATATATATATATATTATCTACTGGCGGTCGCCAGTAGATAGTTATAGTTAGGACCTATTATCCATAGGAAATCCGCGACATTCTATTTGAAATAACGTTGGCGCCGGTTGACGAATCTTGCGAAAGTTTCCAACTTGTTGGGGCGCTCCGCTCCGCTCCTACCCTGAAAGTCTCGGGTTGATTCGTCCAGCGGGGGCCGAGAAAAAGGAGGGTCCCAAAACGCGTTTTCCCCATTCATTTTCCATAGGAACCTTTAGTCGCAGCTACAGCCCGAACTGCTGAACGGAATTACACCAAATTTGGCAAAGAGGTAGCCCTTGGTTCAGACTGGTGCCTTTTGCTTAAATGGTGTAAATCCGTTCAGTAGTTCCTGAGAAAATCAAAGTAAAGTCACATATATATCTATGGCCGAGTAGGGTCCGCGTACCCTCAGCGCACCCTGCGCGCACCGTCCCGATCCACGAGCTGCATGCTAATTGGCTGTCAGCTGGCTGTCAACACTCCAAACCAGGAAGTGTTGGCAGCCATTTTAATCCCTCGGTAGAACCGAGGCACAAAAACAAGTGCGCAAAGCACAAAGGGGGCAGGGTAGAAACACCCTGACCCCCTAGGCCTGCTCAGGGGGTCCCACAAGGACCCCTGGGCAGAAAGCATTTTTTTTTTAAATCGGCAGGATGCGCTCAGGGTGCGCGGATCCCGCAGAGAAAAAAAAGAAACAAGTGCGTAAAGCACAAAGGGGGCAGGGTAGAAACACCCTGACCCCTAGGTCTGCTCAGGGGTCCCACAAAGACCCCCTGGGCAGAAAAAGCATTTTTTTTTTCAAAATCGGTGGGATGCGCTTAGGGTGTGCGAATCCTAGTGATTTAAAAAAAAAACACAAGAAACAAGTGCGCAAAACGCACAAAGGGGGCAGGGTAGAAACACCCTGACCCCTAGGTCTGCTCAGGGGTCCCACAAAGACCCCTGGGCAGAAAAAGCAAAAAAAAAAAAAAAGACTGACATCGTGCCGAGGCCACGCCCCCTCCCTGCAGCAGTCTGCAAACGTGGCCCCTGGCGCGTTTTAAGAAGGGGAAGTAATTCCCCTTGAATACTGGGGGTCCCTGGGGGCCAACTAGCCCACCAGGAACCTCCGGTATGCGCCAGGGGGCTGCGTTGCAGAGAGGTGTACAGAGGCCACGCCCCTTTTTACACCTCTCTGCAACGCAGCTCTGTGGCGCTTTTTGGAGGTACATGGTGGGCTAGTTGGACTCCAGGGACCGTCAGTATTCAAGGGGACTTAATCCCCCAACTTAAAACGCGCCACGGGGCGCGTTTGCACAGTGGTGAAGGGAGGGGGCGGGGCTTCAGGTGACATGTGTGCAAACAGGCCCCGTGGCATGTTTTAAGATGGGGAATTAAATCCCCTTCAATCCTGAGGGTCCCCGGGGGCCAACTAGCCCAACAGATACGTCCAGAAAGCGCCACAGAGCTGCATTGCAGAGAGGTGCAAAAAGGGCGTGGCCTCTGAACACCTCTCTGCAACGCAGCTCACTGGCGCATACTGGAGGTACAGGGTGGGCTAGTTGGACCCCAGGGACCCTCATGATTCAAGGGGACTTAATCCCCCAACTTAAAACGCGCCACAGGGCGCGTTTGCACAGATGTCACCTCAGGCCCCGCCCCCTCCCTTCACCATTGTGCAAATATTCCTCTAAAATCAGCCGAACTACGAATTCCTATTTACTCACCTGTTATCAGGAGAGACCTCAGTGCTGCATCTTTCAGCCCAGTACTGATCCTGAAAAGTAATTTTAACCGTACTTACCAGTAACTTGAATTTCCTTCCATAGGCTAACATTGACTGGTTGCACTTGGAAATTCTTCTAAGTGTGGAGTTTTGGAACTTTAAAATATTCCTCTAAAATCAGCCGAAATACGAATTCCGATTTACTCACCTGTTATCAGGAGAGACCTCAGTGCTGCATCTTTCAGCCCAGTACTGATCCTCAAAAGTAATTTTAACCGTACTTACCGGTAACTTGAATTTCCTTCATAGGCTAACATTGACTGGTTTCACTTGGAAATTCTTCTAAGTGTGGAGTTTTGGAACTTTAAAATATTCATCTAAAATCAGCCGAAATACGAATTCCGATTTACTCACCTGTTATCAGGAGAGACCTCAGTGCTGCATCTTTCAGCCCAGTACTGATCCTGAAAAGTAATTTTAACCATACTTACCAATAACTTGAATTTCCTTCCATAGGATATCATTGTCTGCTTTTTGCTGAAAAAGTTTCTAAGTGTCGATTTTTGAAACATACAAATATTCCTCTAAAATCAGCCGAACTACGAATTCCGATTTACTCACCTGTTATCAGGAGAGACCTCAGTGCTGCATCTTTCAGCCCAGTACTGATCCTGAAAAGTAATTTTAACCGTACTTACCAGTAACTTGAATTTCCTTCCATAGGCTAACATTGACTGGTTTCACTTGGAAATTCTTCTAAGTGTGGAGTTTTGGAACTTTTAAATATTCCTCTAAAATCAGCCGAAATACGAATTCCGATTTACTCACCTGTTATCAAGAGAGACCTCAGTGCTGCATCTTTCAGCCCAGTACTGATCCTCAAAAGTAATTTTAACCGTACTTACCGGTAACTTGAATTTCCTTCATAGGCTAACATTGACTGGTTTCACTTGGAAATTCTTCTAAGTGTGGAGTTTTGGAACTTTAAAATATTCATCTGAAATCAGCCAAAATACGAATTCCGATTTACTCACCTGTTATCAGGAGAGACCTCAGTGCTGTATCTTTCAGCCCAGTACTGGTCCTGAAAAGTAATTTTAACCGTACTTACCGGTAACTTGAATTTCCTTCCATAGGCTAACATTGACTGGTTTCACTTGGAAATTCTTCTAAGTGTGGAGTTTTGGAACTTTAAAATATTCATCTAAAATCAGCCGAAATACGAATTCCGATTTACTCACCTGTTATCAGGAGAGACCTCAGTGCTGTATCTTTCAGCCCAGTACTGGTCCTGAAAAGTAATTTTAACCGTACTTACCGGTAACTTGAATTTCCTTCCTTAGGCTAACATTGACTGGTTTCACTTGGAAATTCTTCTAAGTGTGGAGTTTTGGAACTTTAAAATATTCATCTAAAATCAGCCGAAATACGAATTCCGATTTACTCACCTGTTATCAGGAGAGACCTCAGTGCTGCATCTTTCAGCCCAGTACTGATCCTGAAAAGTAATTTTAACCATACTTACCAATAACTTGAATTTCCTTCCATAGGATATCATTGTCTGCTTTTTGCTGAAAAAGTTTCTAAGTGTCGATTTTTGAAACATACAAATATTCCTCTAAAATCAGCCGAACTACGAATTCCGATTTACTCACCTGTTATCAGGAGAGACCTCAGTGCTGCATCTTTCTGCCCAGTACTGATCCTGAAAAGTAATTTTAACCGTACTTACCAGTAACTTGAATTTCCTTCCATAGGATGTCATTGACTGGTTTCACTTGGAAATTCTTCTAAGTGTGGAGTTTTGGAACTTTATAATATTCCTCTAAAATCAGCCGAAATACGAATTCCGATTTACTCACCTGTTATCAGGAGAGACCTCAGTGCTGCATCTTTCAGCCCAGTACTGATCCTGAAAAGTAATTTTAACCGTACTTACCAGTAACTTGAATTTCCTTCCATAGGATATCATTGCCTGCTTTTTGCTGAAAAAGTTTCTAAGTGTCGATTTTTGAAACATACAAATATTCCTCTAAAATCAGCCAAAATACGAATTCCGATTTACTCACCTGTTATCAGGAGAGACCTCAGTGCTGCATCTTTCAGCCCAGTACTGATCCTGAAAAGTAATTTTAACCGTACTTACCAGTAACTTATATTTCCTTCCATAGGAATCCATTGTCTGGTTTTTCAGCAGAAAAGTTTCAAAGTGTTGATTTTCACAAACTACAAATATTCCTTAAAAATCGCCTGTATGACTTAAACGCATTCTTTCAACTGTTTACAGGAGATGCACCAGTGCTGGATCCAGGATCCACCACTGAGTAAGAAAAAGTAACGATAACACTACTTACCTGCTAAGTGAATTTCCTCCCATAGGATAACATTGGTGATTCTATGTGAAAAAGTTTCTAAGTGTCAACTTTTAAAATACAATAATATTCCTTAAAAATCACTACTGTAACCAAAACGCTTTTACTCAACTGTTTACAGGAGATGTCCCAGGACTGAATCTAGGATCCAGTCCTGTGGTTAGAAAAGTAATCCATAAACTAACTAATTGCATTTAGCTAGAAATTCACATTGAGCTCAATGTTGCATTGTGTTTGAAATTGTGTTGCCCATTGCAACAACTGTAACTACTGTACTTAAAGTCTATTGCCTATTTGCAAAGTATTTAAACTAAAGTAATTCATTCTGAGAAAGTATATTTTGTAATGTAATGTATAATGTAATTACAATGTAATTTAAAAATAAAATATCTAAAAATAAATAGTTTAAAAAAATGTAGTAAATCAGTATAAAAATAAATAAATATAACAATTAATACATTTAAAAATTGTCATTTACAAAACCTTTGAAATTCACTGAAAAAAACCATAGGTTTCAGACATGTTATAGTTAGGAATTAGCATTTAAAAAACCTTTGAAATTCACTGAAAAAACCATAGGTTTCAGGCTTGTTATAGTTAGGAATTAGCATTTTAAAAACCTTTGAAATTCACTGAAAAAACCATAGGTTTCAGGCCTGTTATAGTTAGGGTTTAGCATTTAAAAAACCTTTGAAATTCACTGAAAAAACCATAGGTTTTAGGCAAAGTTATAGTTAGTTGGACATTGCACTCGTACAAAACCCGTGAAATTCCCCGTTATAGTTAGTTCAGCTAACTATAACTCGCGCCCCGCAATGCACTGCTGATGACGTCACATATTACATCACTCATGACATGGTCAGTGACATCACTGATGACATCACTTATGACATCTCAAATGACATCACTGATGACATCATCCATGTGAGAATTTAATGCATCTTCTCACACCCTAATATAACTTTTGATACACCCACTCTAAATTACAGACTGCCATTCTCAAAACCATACACACTCCAATACCAATAAGTACATACCCACTCACTGATTCTTAGGTCTACACACACACATCTACTCACTCACCCGTACAGTCACTCATACTTACAGTCACTCAGTACAGGACTATCATATGCACTCATACACCTATATAAACACTCACACAACGCAACTCATCCATAGAGGTACTCACACACCTAGTCAGTCATGCAAATAATTAATAACACTCCAATTTACTCACCTATACAGTTATACACACCAGCTCACTTACTCATAAAAATACTAGCACATTCTTACGCTCCTATGCAATCACTGATGCAAGCACACACTCATCCATATAGCCACTCTCACAATCACACACTCTCACTTATAGCCATTTATATACTCCAACACACATATATACTGCCTTTCACATATGTAGTTACTCACACATGTACCACTGAGATATACATTCAATCACTAACACACCCATACACACACTCACCCACCCATACAGTCCATCACAGACACACTCTTGAAACCATGCACCCAGTGAATCACCCACTCACACATCTATGCACAGTCACACACACCCCACCCACACAAACACTGAGGCACCCATACAGATACTCAGAGAACCAATCCATAACCCATATAGACACTCATTTAGCTAGTCAGAAACCCATGCAGCTGCTTACACAACAACAGACAGACGGATACAGACATTCACACAGTTTAGTCACTCACCCATGCATCCAGTAAGATACGTTTAATCACTCACTTATAGACTCAGTCACGCACCTACTAAATCATCCGTTCAGACGCTTATACACCCACTCATTCTTCAATACGCCTTTCCCTATATATATTAAACATATTTAAACTTTACAGAAACACACAGTGACTGGATGATGTCATCAGTGATGTCATCAGTGATGTCACTGACCATGTCATGAGTGATGTAATATGTGACGTCATCAGCAGTGCATTGCAGGGCGCGAGTTATAGTTAGCTGAACTAACTATAGCGGGGAATTTCACGGGTTTTGTACGAGTGCAATGTCCAACTAACTATAACTTTGCCTAAAACCTATGGTTTTTCAGTGAATATATATATATATATATATATATATATATATATATATATATATATATATTATATATATATATATATATATATATATATATATTCACTGACAAAACCAAAGGTTGCAGGGAGTTATAGTTAGGAATTAGAATTTAAAAAAACCTTAGAATTTCACTGGAAAAAACAAAGGTTACAGGGACATTATAGTAAGGCTCAGATTTAACTTGTACCAAACCAAAGAAATTCAGCAGTTATAGTTATCTGACTGTCTGGAGTGAATGCATAAGAGCTCAACTGTCAGCCAGTCCAGACATGTATTCTACAGACAGGCAGAGGCACAATTGGTTAAGCAAGAAAATGCCCACTTTCTAAAATGAAATTTAAAAACCAACGTCACCAAAAGATGTATTTTTAAGTTCACAGACCCCAAACTCCAAATCTCTATCTGCTCTTAATGGGAAATTACACTTAAAAGATATTTCACGGCAATCCCCATGTTACCCTATGGGAGAGACAGTCCCTGCAATGATGAAAAATGAAATTTGTAGTATTTCACTATTAGGACATGTAAAACACAACAGTACATGTCCTACCTTTTAAATATACTGCACCCTGCCCATGGTGCTGCCTTAGGCCTACCCTAGGGGTAACTTACATGAGGCTAAAGAAAGGGTTTGGGCCTGGCAAGTTGATGCACTTGCCAGGTCAAAATGGCAGTTTAAAACTGCTCTCACAGACACTGCAGTGCCAGGTCTGAGACATGTTTGCAGGGCCACTCGTGTGGGTGGTACAATCAGTGCTGCAGGCCCACTACTAGCATTTGGTTTACAGGCCCTGGGCACACCTGGTGCACTTTACTAGGGACTAGGGACTTTACTAGTAAATGAAATGTGCCAATCATGGATGAACCAATCACCAAAATCATTTTGACAGAGAACATATGCACTTTGGCACTGGTAGCAGTGGTAAAGTGCCTGGAGTACCTAAGCCGACAAAAACAGGTCAGAAAAATAGGAGGAAGAAGGCAAAACATTTGTGGATAACCCTGCAAAAAGGGCCAGGTCTAACACTACTTCTAACATATATTATGTGTGTGGCTATGTGACTGTGTACCTGTGTGTGAGTGGGTGTCTGAGTGTCTGTGTGAGTGGGTATGTGAATTGGAGTACAGGTGTATAAGTGGGTGTGTGAGCAGCTGTGTGGGTGAGTGAGTGGCAGCATGAGTGTCTGTATTGGTGAGTGAGTCGGTGTGTCAGTGACTGTATGGGTGAGTGAGTGAGTGGCATTTAAGAGGGTGTTTGGTTAAGTGAGTTGGTGTGTGAGTGACTGTATTGGAGAGTGAGTACCTGTGTGAATAGCTGTATGGTTGAGTGAGTGGATGTGGAAGTGCTTGTATGGATGTGTGAATGGATATGTAAGTGGTTGTGTGGGTATGTGAGTGCTTGTATGGGTAAATGAGTGGCTCTGCTAAGAGGCTGTATGGGTGAGTGAGCGGGTGTGTCAGTGGCTGTATGGGTTAGTGAGTGGGTGTTTAGGGTACCTTTATAGATGAGTAAGTGGCTGTGTGAGTACTTGTATGGGCCTTTGAATGGGTGTGTGAGTGGTTGTGTGAGTGGGTGTATGAGAAGTTATATAGGGGTATGAGTGGGTGTATGAGTGTTTCAGTGGATGATGTAATCAGTGATGCCATCAGTGATATCATCAGTGATGTCATTTGAGATGTCATCAGTGATGTCACTGACCATGTCATCAGTGATGTAATATGTGAGGTCATAAGCAGTGAATTTCAGGGCCGTAAGTTATAGTTAGCTCAAGTAACTATAACTGCTGAATTTCTAAGGTATTGCATGAGTGAAATCTGAGCCTAACTATAAGGTCTCTGTAACCTTTGTTTTTTTTAGTGAATTTCTAAGGTTTTTTTTAATTCTATTGCCTAACTATAATGTCTCTGTAACCTTTGTTTTTTTCTGTGAATTTCTATGGTTTTTTAAATTCTGTTTCCTAACTATAATGTCCCTCTAACCTTGTTTTTTTCAGTGAATTTCAAAGTTTTTTCAAATTCTATTTTCTAATCATAACGACTGTAATTTTTGGTCTTTACAGTGAATTTCTAAGGTTTTGGAAATGTTATTTCCTTACTGTCATCTGTAACCTTTTGAAGTGAAAGTTTTAATGCTTGCATAGTTTGGTGAGTGGGCATGTGAGTGTCTTAGTGAATCTGTGAGTGTGTGTGTGAGTGGCTGTATGGGTGAGTGAGTGGCTATGTGAGTGTCTTTATTGAAGAGTGAGTAGCTGTGCCAGTGACTGTATGTGTGAGTGAGTGGCTGTGTGAGTGCCTGTGTGGATACGACAAGAAAGAAATCACTAGTCACAGACACTGCAGATCAAAGTCCACTCCAAAAGATTAGCATTGCATTCACATTTAGTAAGGATTTCAGATTGTTTTTCAATGTGGAATACAAGAGGGAATACACTTAATTTGTATTCGCTAAGCCCAAGAAATTAGAATCATTTGTGCCTTACAGAAGTGGAGTTTCAGTTGGGGCAGCTGCTATATTTGTAACTGCTTCCCATTGATGTTTAATTAGTGTGAAAGGAGTATCAGGACCATAATTAAAGCTTATTTTCTCCAAGAAGCATCCACAGTTTCTCCATAAATGTTTGCGTAAAGCAGTACTTTCTACAACTTAATTAGTAACTGCTACTGTGTTGGGTAAATCCCTAGTCCATACTCTACATTACAGGTGTATTTATGGACCACAAGGTAATGTCTGCAGTGACCTTGGGTGCATGATTTTTTTTTTTAGAAATGTAAAGAAAATTGTGTGACCTTCCTGAAATTTGCAGGATCTGCAGTTTTTTTTATTGTATTTTGTTAATATTCACAAATCCTTCTTGAGTTGTTCAAATATGTATTTTCTGGTACAGCGGGAACTTCGCAAAACCAGCATGATTTTTACAAACACTTAAAATGAAATGTAGACATATTAAAATTTATATTTGAGATAAGTGGTTTGCTAATAATATGTATTAATTTATGTAGGCATAAGTTATTTCATGTTATACGCATGTTTTAATATATATTTCGGTATTCGCGGTGATGTCACAACGTCTTCGCAAATCCCAACAGAGGAAGTACCCTCCCACTTTTCTTTTCTTCTGGGTGTAGCTTTCACACCTCCATTTAGAGCTGCTGCATTCCTATGTTTTTGGGTGTATTTTTCCATCTTAAAAATGGCAGCTTCTACATCTAGTGGTGTCCGAGACTCAGAGGAGCACGGATCAGTTGCAGAGGAAGAAGAGCTTCCAAAAAGAAATTAAGGTATTGCCTGCAAATTTCTTTCCATCCCTTCCGGTAAGAAAAAGGGCCTAGCAAGAGAGGTGCAGTGCAAGATCTGCTCAGAAATACTACATAGAGGTATGGCTAAAAAATACAGTCATGGGACAACGTCGATGCTGAAGTACCATCAAACCATTCATTCAACTTACCTCTGCAGAGCAGAGAAGGAATGTGAGGCAGCAAGAGCACCTGTAGGGGAGCTAGCAGTTGGCGACTGGGACTGAAGTCTTCCCTGCAGTATTACCTGAACTGAATGATATGGGCACCATTTGCAGGAAGTGTAACAAGGTATTATCTGTGGGTGAGCAGCCACTTTCTGCAATTCTGGAAGCCAAAAATGCCACAGATGTTATTTTGTTTGTTTATTTGTTTTCAACGGTTGCACAATTTTGTGCTTTTATTTTTAGTTCTCTTTTTCAGTTGCTGTTTTTAAAAATAGAAAAATACATTCCAAGTTTTTTCACAAATCAGAAACATAAAAAGAAAACTTGTTCTGAAAAAAAGGTTCTTTTTAGAACCGCCTTATCTGGTTTAAGAAATAATAACTATATGTTTTTGGTGGTATGTTATTGTAAACACCTGCCAGTATATGTCTATATATGTTAGTTTAATTGGTGTTTGAGTCATTGTATATCGGTGAGTGAGAGGGTGTGTGAGGGGCTTTATGAGTGGGTGTGTAAGTGGCTGTATGGTTTAGTGAGTGACTGTATGAGTGGTTTTAGGAGTGAGTGAGTGACTATGTGAGTGGCTGTATGTCTACGTGAGTGTGTGCCAGTGACTGTATGGGTGGGTGAATGACTATGTGAGTGGCTGTATGTGTAACTAAGTAGCTGAGAGAGTAGTTTTATGGGTAAGTGGATGTGTGAGTGACTGTATGGGTCTGTGAGTGGGTGTGTCAGTGTGTGCATGGGCGAGTGAGTATGTGATTGGTTGTATGGGTCCGGTAGAGGGCATGTCAGTGTGTATTGGTGAGTGAGAGGGTGCGTGAGTAGCTGTACGGATCAGTGGTTCCATGAATGACTGTATGGGTGAGTGATTTAGTGTGAGTGTCTATATTGGTGAGTGAGTGACTCTTTGAGTGATTTTATAAGTGATTGAGTGATAGTGTGAGTGGATTTATGTTTGAATCAGTGGGTGTGTAAGTGGGTGTATGGGTGGGTGAGTGACTGTGTGAGTACCTGTATGGGTGAGTGAGTGGGTGTTTGAGTGGTTATATGGGTGAGCGAGTGGGTGTATGTGTAGCTGTATGGGTGAGTGAGAGGGTGTATTAGTGGCTGTATGGGTGAGTGGCTGCATGAGTAGCTGTATGAGTGAGTGAGTCAGTGTGTGAGTAGCTGTGTGGCTAAGTGAGTGACTGTGTGAATGGTTGTATGAGTGAGTGAGTGAGAGGCTGTATGGCTACGTGAGTGTTTGTGTCAGTGATTGTCTGATTGAGTGACTGTGTGACTGGCTGTATGTGTGACTGAGTGGCTGAGAGAGTTGTTCAATGGGTGCATGAGTCACTGTATGGGTCAGTCAGTGGGTGTGTCAGTGACTGTAGGGGTGAGTAAGTGGGTGTGAGTGGCTGTATGGGTAAGTGAGTGGGTGTATGAGTGGGTGTTTGGGTGGGTAAGTGACTGTGTGTCAGCATTGCAGTGGCACACGTTCTAGGGCCCACCCCACACATACCCAGACGCTTGTATAAGCCTTTGCGGGAAGTCCCATTTATGCATGGTACTTGCAGTGTTAGGAAAACACAATGTGGCAAAAATCATTTTTCTAGTGCTGCTTAATGGTGGTTACATTGTCCTGCAAAAAGATGTTTAACATATTGCTTGATATTAATTTATCGATTAAAGTCCTGACAATATTCGAGTCTAGTATTGTGTATTCTCTTTCTCTTATAGAGCATTTCTATTGTCGACTACAATTCCCAGATGCCTTGGTCGACGGCCATCTTGGGGGTGTGGTTTAGCCTTTAAGAAGAGCCCCATCCTATGGGCGTTGCTCACTCTTCAAGATTCGTGCTCGGGGCAAGAGCTCAGTTTCTCCGGTCCTCCGTGCGGGCCTGTATTTCTCTCTTTGAAGAGGCAGTGCTTGTCAGGTAAGCCTCTGTTGGCTCCTGCATTGCAGCTGAGGTGCAAGTAATTCCTTTGCTGAAATGCTCCCTTTCCTGATTGAGCGGCATGTGGTGTGGGCCTTTATTCATCCTTCGCCGTAGCTTTTAACATGCCGGGTCCTGCATTCTCGTCCTGATTATCAGAGCAGGCCGTGCTCTGTCTGGTAAGATCGTTCAATTATTTGTTATAAAGTGTTCAATATGAATACGGATAAGCAGAGTGTTCTTTCTTGAACCAGTTATATCGTGAAATATCGGTGTGAATCTTTGTACAGTTTTGGGCGTGGAAGTTTGACATTAAACCACAGTATTGTGATTAACCTTTGTGATTATTGGCATATTGCAGAGATTAATCACCGGATGGTGATTCAGCATTACTTTGGTGTTTTCTTTTGGTATTTTACAGTTTATCACAGGATCGTGATGTACCATAGAATGCAATTTTAGTGCACTAAGGGTGATTTAACTATTTAGTGTATTTCTTGAATGTGCTATATGAAACCGATATTAATGTTAGAGCTCAATGAAACAGTGTGGATTAACTGTATTTACTGAATGAGAAGCACATTGAGAGCATTTTATATCATCACTCTGAAGTGACAGAGATATATAATTGCAAGCTTATTGTTGCTGCTGTTTTCTGTATGTGTGCAATCTTTTGTTTTACAGGCCTCCTTCCCGCTGTTCCCTTCCCAAACCCTTCCCCCCACCTGGCCACTCTAATCATTAGCGCTATTATAGCATACTGAATTAGAGGTGCCTAGAGGTGGGCCTATAGAGCATCGTACAGACCCCCGAGGAAGCTCTGACACTGTGTGAGTACATGTTTGGGTGAGTGAGAGGGTGCATGAGTGGCTGTATGGGTGTGTGAGTCAGTGTGTGAGTGGCTGTATGGCTAAGTGAGTGATTGTGTGAATGGTTGTGTGAGTGAGTAAGTGACTGTGTTAGAGACCATATGTTCAATGGGTACGTGAGTAGCTATATAGGTCTGTCAGTAGGTGAGTCAGTGACTGTATGGGTGAGTGAGTGGGTGTGTGATTGGCTGTATCGGTGAGTGAATAGGTGTGTGAGTGACTGTCTAGTTGAGTGAGTGGGTGGTTGAGTGACTGAATGGGTGGGTGAGTGACTGTGTTAGTGGCTGTATGGCTGAGGGAGTGGGTATACAAGAAGCTTTATTGGATGAGTGAGTGGGTGTGTGAGCGTCTGTATGATTGAGTAAGTAGGTGTGTGAGTGGCTGTATGGCTGAGTGAGTGGGTGTATGTGTGGCTGTATGGGTGAGTGAGTAGATATGTGAGTTGCTGTATGGGTGAGTGAGTGGGTATATGAGTAACTGTATGGGTGAGTGATTAGGTGTATCACTGGTTTCATGGGAGAGTGACTGTGTATGTTAATGAATAAAAGAGTCAGTGACTGGGTGTGAGTGGCTGTATGGGTAAGTGAGAGCTTGTATCAGTGACTTTGTAGGTGGATGAGTGTGTGTGTTAGTAAGGTATGAGTAAGTGAGTGGGTGTATGAGTAGCTGTATGGGTGAGATAGATGTGTTAGAAGCTGTTTTTGTTTCTGAGTCGTTGTCTCACTGGCTACCGGTTGTGAGTGGGTGCGTGAGTAGCTGTGTGTGTATGTGTTTTAAGTAGCTGTATCACTATCGGCCTTCGTGTGTACCTTGACAAAGTTTGTTTGTTGAACTACACAGAAAGAAGTAATAAAGACATTATTTTACTTCAATAGATGATGTCATTCATCAGTTTTAAAACATAAAGGGGCAGACTAACAAGCCCCTTGCGCCACTTTTGCGTCACTTTTACCATGTTAAAAGTGACGCAAAAGTGGCGCAAGGGGCTTGTAAATCTGCCCCAAAGAATCTAAATATAAGTTAGTATTACTTTTTGCACAATTCTTAGTTTTTGCAATGGAAAAGATCATATTTCAATCAAAACAGTAGTCATTCCCTATGCTGTAATAGTATTTCACATCATAGTCATGGAATTACTTTTCCCTTTTTTACTGTTTTCAAATTTTGTACTTGTATATTATAATGGATGTACTGTATAGATATTCATATTCGTTCATTGTGAGGATCACAAACATTGTTAAAAACATACTCTGTTCACAATTCAGCACTTGTTCTTTTCTTTTTCTAAAGTTAATTTTGAGGCTTTCTATACCATTTGTAAATAAAATGGCATCTGATGGCTGTGAGGATCGGTTGCCATAGCACTGCAAAGCAACAACCAGTTGCATGGAAATTTCTCACCATTCCCCCCTGTGAAAAGAAATTGGTGGCAAAATTAATTAAATGGCATTCATACATGAACACCCTCTGCACGAGTATGTTAAAGATGTATTTCTGTGGCACTATAAGTATACTGACACTTCTAAAGGTGTTTAACTGCAATCACTGCTGCAAAACAGAAAGATTATTTTTTTTAATTACTTGATTTTAAAAATTCTAGAAACATACTAGTACACTTTGCTTATGCGATAACATTACAGCATAATTTAGTAAAACATTTTATTTTCCCTTTTTTACTGTTCTCATCTTTCATTCTTCTTCACCATAAACAATGTGCTGTATGAAGATTCATCCTTGAATAGTGGGGAAAGAACAATCATATAGATTGTAGAAAAATAAACATGCACAGTATATCGCTGTAATTAAGTGACACTGCAGTGTCTGTGAGAGCAGTTTTAAACTGCCATTTTGACCTGGCAAGTGCATCAACTTGCCAGGCCCAAACCCTTTCTTTAGCCTCATGTAAGTTACCCCTAGGGTAGGCCTAAGGCAGCACCATGGGCAGGGTGCAGTATATTTAAAAGGTAGGACATGTACTGTTGTGTTTTACATGTCCTAATAGTGAAATACTACAAATTTCATTTTTCATCATTGCAGGGACTGTCTCTCCCATAGGGTAACATGGGGATTGCCGTGAAATATCTTTTAAGTGTAATTTCCCATTAAGAGCAGATAGAGATTTGGAGTTTGGGGTCTGTGAACTTAAAAATACATCTTTTGGTGACGTTGGTTTTTAAATTTCATTTTAGAAAGTGGGCATTTTCTTGCTTAACCAATTGTGCCTCTGCCTGTCTGTAGAATACATGTCTGGGCTGGCTGACAGTTGAGCTCTTAATTCTTAATTGCACTCACTACAATTCATTTATCAGTTGTTTTTCCTACAATTACTTCACTACAAATCTATCTTAAAAATATTTGTTTTATTATTATACCTGGTACAATATTACTAATCAATGTAAAGCACACTAGAATTTTTTTAATCCTTTTGAAAACATCACATCTGGTAGGTTGAATGATGTCTAAAACACTGTTGATCCAGGTGGTCAAAATCCAAAACATTACTTTTTTCCACAAATGGTACATAGAAGTTTTGTTGAAGAAACAAAAGGTGAGAGTTTTGTAGTTTGAAGGCAGGTTTTTGGTTTCAATTTAATGTTCATTTGATTGCATTGTGTCCATCCAATGTCAGTCTTTAATTAGTCAGTGTAGTATCCAGATATTATAGTAACTCCTTTGTGGAAGATAAAAGCACTCTTAAATTTTTGACTACCTTTTAAAGACATCACCCCTGATAGGCTGAATGATGTCTAAAATACTGATGATCCACATAGAACAAACACCATCCATTACTTTTTCACAGAAATACTCCTTAAAACTTTGGTTGAAGAAACAAAAGGTAAGAATGTCATAGTTTAAAAGGCAGTTTTGTTTTGAACTTAAGGTTGGTGTTATTGCATTCCGTCCATCCAGTCTCACTCTTTAAATAGACAGAATAGTGTCCAGATGTTACATTAAGTCCTTCATGAAAGATGATAACCATAGTAAGTTCTTCCAGAAATGTATATTTGTCTAGCTTTGAAGTTTGTAATTTCAGTTTCCAATTTAGATTCATCTGCTCTGCATCTAAGCAGCATTAATATAAGGTATTTTCCACTTCTTTGTAAATGCTATGTAGACATAACATCTGATCTACAATTTGGGTAGTTCATATTTTGATTAAATGTTTTAATCAATCTGTCAAAAGGCACAGGTTTGGAATCTGGTAGTGTTAAGTATGGAAATCTCTCAGAATTTACTTGAGTAGTAGATGTAAAAGAGCAATCTTCACTGTCATGGTCCATTTGTAACTCAGTCTAAATAAGTCATCTATGTTTATTTCTTTTTCTTCTAATACTCCAAGCAGGACAATTATAAATTCCTGTGTAGCTTGTTGAGTGCTCTGAGTAAATAGTACTGATCCAAAACATATATCTACCAGACATGAATGCCTGAAGCATAATGTATTATAGCCCAATCTCTAAGTAAACATTGTTGCAAGCATACAGTGCAGAACTTAATCTCTTCCATGATTTCTGTTCTATTGCATTTATAAGATATGTTAAATGAAACAGTACATTGAGAACAGCTTTGCATAGCAGTTGACACCAGAAGTGTTTGACAACTAGTAACCTGCAATGTCTCCCTCATTCTCCAGTTTTCTCGTTAACATATTCCTTGTTGTCCTTATTTTCCTTCTTTAAAGCAACATCTCTAGAGTCTTTTGTGAGCTTCTGCTTTGAACACATTATCTGTTTTTCATAAATGGGATACTGTCATAAATGAGGAGTGTACACACTTCTTAACCAATTGTAAGCTCTGACATGGTATCTACACTAACTTGGCTGTCATCAAAATCAACCAAAAACAATCCAGACAATGTTCTTACTCAAGACAATACAACATTCAATACCATCTTTAAACAAAGTACTACCAATATTAATAAAAGCTGTGTATACACTTAAACCTTGAGATTTATGGAGAGTTCCAGCGTACGCTAGAGATACTGGGAACTGCTGCCACCGGACATAGTCTTTTACAAGCAAAAAAGGTTCTACACATCGGCCAATCTGTTTTACGTCATCAATCTGATAAAAGTTTATGGCTAAGTATTCAACCTCATCCCTATTTGGAAATCAATAACTTTACCCATGCCACCATTTATCAATCCTTCCTCAACACTTAAATTTCTATGGAAAATCGCTCTACAGCTTTTGCATATGCATACACACTTTTCTAATCTTGCAGTCTTGGATACAGGTTTCTCTAATGAATCCAATTTGCTTGTAACTTTCCACTGAGCAATACTGTTTCTCCCTGGTGTTCTATTTTGCCAATAGCTGTAACTCCCAACATTTCTTCTTTCTCCAGTTTTAGTAATTGTTGATTAAATTTGGATCACTCTTGAAGTGTTAGCATTAAACAGACTAAAGATTTGCCTTCTTCAATTAAATTGAACATTAGCTGTGCTGCTGCGTTCTTAGAAGGGAAACGTTTACTGGTAAGTCAACTTTGTAAGGTATGTTTTCCTTCCTGTGTCAGAACTCCTACTCTAATGTCCTCTAGAATATTTCAGTATTCCATGTCAGATGCTTGATGCATATTCCTCAGTAGTTCCTTGTGTTCAACGTTTAGCTAAATGTTTACATTGCCAATACTTCACAAAGAATTCATAGTTTCATCATGTAGAAAAAGTGTCTTGAAAACAGGCTGTCCTTTGACAGGGGTAAGTTGCAGTAGCTTACCGAAGACAATTAAATGCTTGCCTCCAAAGAGGACATCATACTCCGTTTTTAAAATCAGTTGCATTCTCAAGTGTATGAAGGCAAGCATTAAGTTTGAGACCATGCACACCGCATCAATGATCAAAAGCTTCAGTTTCTTCAGCACTCTTGACACCTCATGTCAAGCTTCACTGGATGGTGGTGAGGAAACTAGTAATATGCTTGGCAGTGTCGCAGAGGCACTGCCAGCATATTCCAGCCTCACACTGCTGCAAAACCGACAGGCATTGGGGATCCCTGGCGGCAGCAATTGTTCTGTGGTGGTCTGACTGCCATAGTCAGAATATGGTGGGTGGACCGGCAGTCTGGTGGTCCAAGGACCGCCACCATGACTACGGAGGTCCAATGGACCCCCGCAGTCGTAAAAAGGCTAATACTGTTTTATGAAGGGCAAGACAGACTCATCATTGTCTGTTCCAAATTTCGGTGCATTTTTTATCCATAACATCATGTGAATATGAGGAGCACTTCGTGCTTGGCACTCTTTTCACCAAAAGAAAATGGTTACTTCACCAAGAGGAGAATTTCTTTTGTTGCAGATGAAAGACATCATAAGTTGAAACCCGTGATTAACATATCTGCAAACATTAGGTGGATACAAGGAGCAAAGGTTTCCAGCTGTCTTCACTTTGATGTCTTTAATGTTAGAGCTTGCTTCTCTCAAAAATTCAAGCAGGTCTACCCAGGCACACTCAGCAGAACTGAGTTTCAGAAACCAAGTAGGTGCACCTAGATTTCTCAACATACATTTCAGTGCTCCATGATGGCGATATCAATACTCATTGGTGCCACATTGTCACGCAATCAAATTAATCAAGTTGTATTCCAAGTTTTTGTCCTTGCCATGGACTTTGTCAATGAATTCCTTTGCAGAAAGATTTTGAAGATTAACTCTTGTCTTCAGTATATGGTTAACAGCCTATGAAAGTCCAGACAAGTCACTCTCAAACAGAAGATGGAATATATAGGGAATACAATGCCAATATCTTGGATCCTTTGAGTATAATCTGGTTGACCTGTATTCAGCTGCTGTGGTCATCAAAACCCCACCTGCTCCAGTGGGAAACAGTTGTGGAAAACAGCGAGCTTCTAAACCTTTCTACCATACACTCATGGAGCTCCTTTTGCTTGCTTCATTTGAAAGACATCAATAATATCACCGATGACTTCTTTTGAATGGAGAGGATAGATGCTGTAGTGTTCGTAAATCTGTTATGATCTGGACCGATCCACCTTTTCAATCTGTGCAGTTGATGGTAATGTTTCATCCTCTACATATGTCTCATCTCAAGCAACATCAACATGTTTATAATAAATATTATTTTCTACCAGGTATAATGTTTCTTTTTTAATTTACTAACATCCACTAACTCTTGCCATATATTTTACTTTTCGTAGGCAAGTGGTTCATGATCATCTCTGTGTACACCAACAGTTTCAATATTCTGTTTAAAATCTAAAGGTAAGTAGATAACAAGGCCTTTCTGAAGGTCAGTTGGTGGCAGCTTCCCTGTCTTAGGTTCCAAATGAACTATAGCCTGAAATGAGTGTACACATTGTATGAGAATTGATTCATAAACATTTAAATCTTACAGTATTTGTGAAATGGATACTAATTCTAACTTGTTATGTACTGCTCTAGCAGGCATTTTACTATCCTCTAACTTATCATAGCAGTACTTACATATTATTTGCAGTGTGGACAAATCAAAACACTCTTCTGCAAATAATTAAGCAGCGAATTCTTACCACTCATCTCTGTTCTCTTCAGTTTTTGAATATACAACAACATTACGAGTTTGACTTTTGAGGCGAGTGCATCCGCAACATATACAAACAAAGTTGGGTTTTTAGTAAGAAACTGTGTTAAACTTCCTAATCTCTTCTGTAAAGTTATCAACACTAATACCTATACCCTGTTCCTCTATACCTGCACATACCAACTCCTTGTATTCTCTACACTCCTCTTCAGGACCAAAGAACCAAACATTTTCTACCTCTGCTACTGTACCATGCAAAAGAGCTCTACAAATTTCTCCTAAACATAAGGCAAGAGTTTTGACATAATACATTCTCCTAACATTCTGAAATGATGATAGGTGCTTTGACACACTTTCCGCACAGACATGGTAGTGAATGTCCCTGTACATTTGCATACTTCCTTACTTTGCATGGATCTAATCCGTGCAACATACTTATTTTTTTCAGATTTTTGCAGGGAAACATGCAAAGAAAAGTTCTCAATATGTCAATTAATTCCTGCCGAACACTGTAAATATTGCTTCAGTTCCATTTGTATACAGGGGCCTGTCTATGCCTTCCCTGTACCTCTTCAGCTATCACTTATTCAAAATTCCTAGGTATCATCCTTCATCTCATAACATCGTCCACTTGTTTTAACTTCATGCACTAATGTGTTCTTTTTCAAGTAGCTTTCTTCATTAAAGAAAGGCTCAGTACTGGAAGTATGCTTCCATTCCCCAATGAAAATGTTGCAAAAGTTGCTTCTATTCACAAGTCTTTTCTTTTTGGCTTCTTTTCCTCATAGACAACACTATTTTATCCAGTATTCTCATTTTGCTCAGAATCAAAATAAATAGCATCTTCTTGAAAACAAACGCCTAGTCAACTACAGATTCAACACGTTTCTTTTGTATGAGTGCTTCTCTTCTCCTTTTATACTGCTTCACAGTACTTATGAGATTGTGAATTACTCTACTACGAAACATTCTGACTCTAATTTCTTTAAACTGCCTCTGGCTTCTTGCTAAACTATCTGCTTTCTTATATACGATTGTTTACTCTTTTTATTTTTTGTCCTCATTATCCTCAGATACACCGTCCACAGCACCTTCATCCGAAAACCTTTCCCTTGTGCCGGGACAGGAGCTTCTGATACAGCCCCACTCGTCCAAAACCTGCCAGTTGCACTTCAATGCATTCTCCCTTGCATTCAAACTCTCCCAGCTGAAAACCAAGAAGAACGAGATGGAGAAGGAGAGGGCAAAAGAGTGGGAGTGGCATGTGCTTATACTGAGGTCTGGTTAGGCGTAATCATTGGACAGTCCCTTCCTATCCTTATCCCTATCCCTACCTCTCCAACCATTCCACAACCAGGAGCCAGAAGGTATATCTCTTCCTTTCTAGGGAGACTGCATCCAACCTAAATGTAAATTCCAAGGACGCCCTCACCTGCATATACGTAGGAGGGTTCAGGCTAGTCCACTTCTTGCACAGTTCTATTCGTGCCAACAACACTGCATAGAAAATTAATTTTTGCTTTTCTTTATCGGATTCACTTACTTCCAGGGCCACACCAAAGAAAACAAGGAGAGGGCTTACCTGAAGCTGTATGCTCAAAATGTCGGCCAAAGCCCTGTTTACATCGCCCCAAAATACCTGAATCCTTGGACACCTCAAGAACATATGCAGGTCATCTGCCATCCTCTGACCGCATTTGGGGCACGCCACCACTCCTCTATTCCCAAATTTTGACAGCTTATGTGGCATCCAGTACACTCTGTAGATAGAAAAGAGATGGTTTCTCCTTAAATAGGCGGGCTTGATCACTTGGTAAAGTATAGAAGAAGATACTTGCCATAACTTCTCCAGCATTGCTTCCGGCAAGCATCTCCCCCCACAGCTCTTGTGGCAACGTGAACTCCACATCCGCTTCTTCCATCATCCGCCAGTAGCTTTGCGATGTTTCCTTCTTCTTGGGTCCGTCAAAAATCAAAGTTTCTTCAAACTCGTTCGATCCACCTATCCTATTATCTGATGACTGGAACCAACTCTAAAAATTTGTAGATATTTAAACCTTGAGACTTGACAATTCGTTTTACGTTGGAGTCCTTCCCATGAAATCAGTTGCTCTCCCTCTAATAGGTCCTCCCATCTCTCAATGCCAGTTTTCCTTAGTGACCCAGCCAATTTATCCTTCGTCCAGTCAGGCGATCCTGGTGAATCCCAGATAGGGGCCAAATTACTGTAGTTCGGCAATTTTAGTCTCCTTCTGATCCTATACCAGGTCTCAGCCATGCCTTGGAGAATCTTTAGCCTACCCTTTTTGAAATATCTTGGATCTGCAAATTTCATCATGACACCCGAACCACCTCCTTCTACTCCTTTTAACAGTCCTGAAAACAACCTCCCAATTTCCGAATATGAAGGTCTGTCCAGAAGCATCCTGCTATTTTTGAGCTGAAAGGCCCATGCATATAATTGCAAATCCGGAAGAACCAACCCCCCTTTTTCTCTCGCCTCTGCAATTTCTTCCAAGAGATAGGCTGTCCTTTTGCTGCCCAGATGAATGAACCAATCTTGCCCTGTAATTTCAAAAGCCATTCTTCTTTGAATGCTAGGGGTATAGCGTTAAAAAGAAAAGTGAACTTCAGGAGTATAATCATTTTCACTAAATTCATTCTTCCAAAAATTGTTAGGGGAAGGTGCGCCCAACCTGCCATTAAATCGCATACCTCTTTTTTCACCCTATTAAAGATTATTTCCGCAAGTTTATTAATATCTTGTGTCACTCTAACTCCCAAATATCTCATCTCTGTTGTGATTCTTTTTGCCCCTCCATCCAAATTCCAAATCATAATCTCCGTCTTCCCCCTATTTATCTCATACCCTGAGACTCTTCCAAAGTCCTCCACAATTCTAACTGCATGCGTCATTGTATTCTGCAACATATATATCAACAAGTCGTCGGCATACAATGCCAGTTTCTTTACCCAACATTTGCATTGAAACGGCACAATCCTCTGCTCTGCCCTCAGTTTTCTCGCCAACGGCTCCATATACAAATTAAACAATAGTGGGGATAAAGGGCACCCTTGTCTTGTCCCTCTCATAATGTTGAACGCTGATGTTAATATTCCATTCACTAGGACTTTTGCCCTTGGTGTCTTATAAAATCACGCTATTGTTCTGCAAAATCTATCCCCGAACTTAGCAGCTTTCAAAACTGATTGCAAAAAAGCCCAGTTCACATGATCAAAAGCTTTGGTCGCATGACTGCTAGGGGAAAATTGTTTACTATAGCCAGATCTATTGCCCCTATAAGGGAGTAGGCAATCTCATGCAGTGCCCTTCCTTGCATAAATCCTTTCTGGTTATCATGAACCAGGTCCCCCATAACCCCATTAAGTCTTTCCGCCCAAATTTTTGAAAAAATCTTATAGTCGCTATTCAAAAGCGACACCAGCCTGTATAAATCACAGCTATTTTTGCTCTTCCCAGGTTTCAAAATTAGGGAAATTGTGGCTTCTGACCATGACTCTGGTTGAGGTGCCCCCTCCATAAAAATCTCATTGAACAGTTTGGTTAGGATCGGAGTCAATGTGTCTGCTAGTGCGCTATACACTTCTAGTGGGAGACTATCCAGACCGGGGGCTTTCCCCCGTTTACTCTTTCTCAATGCCTGTTCCACTTCTCCCATCTGGATTTGAGTGTTTAGAAACAAAGTTCTTTCCTCCTCCAAAGAATCTATTGAACCCCGACTCAACAAATTGTCCCTCTCTTCTTCTGATGTCACCAGATCCTCTTCATACAAATTTCTGAAATAACTAAAAAAGGCCCCCCCTCAATCTCTTTTCTGTTTGTTAGCATCCTCCTGGTGCTCTGACACTTTATCTCCTGTATTAGATTCTTTACCTGATCTTTCTTAGTTTGCCATGCTAGTAGTTTCCCACAATTTTCCCCATACTCTAATTGCGCTAATTTGCTTGTTTCCCATCTCATCAGGGTGAACTAGGTCTGGCATCAAGTCATTCAACCGGGCCGTTAGGATGGCTGAGTAAAGCTTCGCATCTAGGTTTAAAAGGGCGATGGGACGATATGAGGGGCACAGATGGATATTTTTCCCCGGTTTAGGAATAACCGTGATCACTGCTACGGCCATAGAGGGGGTCACCCCTCCTTCTTATGCCATTTTAATAAAAAGACGTGTGAGATGTGGTATGAGGTCTGGCGCAAAGGTCTTATAGAAGTGAGCCGTCAGTCCGTCCGGGCCTGGGGCCTTGTGGAGTTTAAGGGACGTGATGATTGCGCCCACCTCTTCTGGTGTTATGGGAGTCGCAAGTCTATTGTTCCAGTCTTGTGAGACCTGGGGGAACTGTAGTGCCTGGAGGTAACTGTTTTGCATCTCTATGTCCCGTGTTTCCACAGTGTACAGTGTCTTGTAAAAGGATCCAAAAATATCGGCCTTTTCTTTGTCTATGTGGACCAACCTGCCCTCCCCGTCTTGTATGCCGCCAATGTATTCCCTTTCACACTTCTCTTTCAGTTGTCTAGCTAAGTGTTTGCCAATTTTGTTTCCCTGGGAATAGGAGAGTTGGCGTAGTTTCAATAGTGTGTATTCTGCCCGGTTGTTATAGATTGCCTTGAGTTTTCCCCGTAGTGCATTAAGGGTGCGTAGGGAACCTCTAGTGGGTTTGTTCTTATGGTCTTTTTCCGCTATTTCTAGTTCTGCCTCTAGGCCTTCTCTCTCCGTAGCCCTCTGTTTGTTTAGGGTAGAGTTAAGTTCTATGCACTTCCCCCGTATGACTGCTTTGAAGGCGTCCCAGTTATTGAACACCGATGTATCCTCCGGCATGTTTAAATTAAAAAAATCTGTAATCGCTTCTCTCAGCTCAGTTCGTAGCACCTTGTCTCTCGTGAGTGAGATTGGAAAATACCACTTGGGTGGTGCAGACGTGACTCCACTCCAGCTCAGACAGATCAAGATGGGGCAATGATCTGAAATGGAGAAAGGGAAGATCTTGGCAGTCTGAAGGGTGCCTAGCAAGTTCTGGCTGAGAAAAATGTAGTCAAGTCGGGAGTATGTACGGTGTACGTAAGAGTAAAATGTGTAGTCTCTAGTCTGGGGATATAATGTGCGCCAGACGTCTCTGAGGCCTAAGTCGTGTATTTTCTGCTTAATTAATATCTGTGGAGAAGGAGCTAGTGCCTGTTCTTTGAGATTGGGTGCTATCTAGATCAGCTTGCCAAGTGAGATTAAACTCACCAAGGAGGATTGTGGGCCCCTCTGCAAAACCACTTATTTTATCTAGTAATGTAGCTAGAAAGGCCGCCTAGCCCACATTGGGTGCATATGACGCAATAAAGGTGCATATTCTACCCTTCAGAGTACCCTTGACCATAATCATCCTACCCTCTTTGTCTGCCTGAATGGCTGTTGGCTGAAACTTCGTTGAGCTGTGGAAGAGGAGTGCGACACCACGGTGTTTAGTGAGTGCTGAGAATCTATATATAAGAGGATATTGTTTGTGTCTAAGCCTCGAGTCTTCAGCCCTTTGAAGGTGTGTCTCCTGGAGAGCCACTATGTCAAAGTGATGGTCTGTAAGATATTTCCAGACTTTTTGTCGCTTTTGGGGCGAATTAAGACCCCTAACGTTCCACGATCCTATAGAGAGTACCATCTGTCCATTGTGGTCTCTTCCCTCTCTCTCCTGTCCCCCTGTGCCATATATGTGATCCCGGCCCCAGTATCCGGTGTCAGCGATCTACCTAATCGTGCCTGTCTTGATGAGTGTGCCCTAACTAGAACATGCCTTCGATAATTACCTAGGCGGAGCCGCCACCATTCCCAAAACCCTCCCCCTCCCAACAAACAGAAGAAAACAAGCCCTAACATTACCAACAACAACGTGTGTCGGATCGATGATGAGTCTCCGACTGTGGGTGTATTCACCCTTCTGGGCGTGTTGGTGGATGGCACAACCGGAGTCCCCATCCGCGCCATCTCGAGTGTTCGAAAGAAAAAATGACCGCCTATATAGTTAGGCTGCCAATGCGGAGCAGGTCCAGTCTGTCCGAATCCCCGGGCAATCAGCTGTTCTTAGTCCGCGGATGATCCCCGACCATGCATAACTATCCTTCATTGGAGATAGCGTGGTTTCTTGATCTCTGTGAGTCCAGATAGTAAAGTTCCTCAATCCGGTTGTCATTTGTGACCCCCCGTGGGCTTGTAGACCACTGCGATGCATTCTTGCTGCCTCGGTCCGTCCCCTTGGACTGTCCCTGTGTGGCCTCGGGTTCAGCTGGAGGGAGGCCCAGTAATTTCAACCCTTCCTTTAGCTCGGTAACATGTTGCTGCTTATTTTTATGTTCGAAACTCAAGCCAAATGGGTATGTCCATCGATATCTGACATGGTCCTCGCGTAGTTTCGATGTGAGGGATCTGAACTGCTATCGTCTCGCCAGGGTTGCGGGCACCAGATCCTGATATACGCTGCACGTGTGCCCTTGGAATGAGATGTCGCTTTTTTCCGGGCTGCCTGTAGGACCGCTTCTTTCACCTTATAGGAGTGGAACTTGGTGAGTATATCTCGTGTCCGTCTCCGTTCTCCAGTTGGTGGTCCCCCTACACGATGCGCCCGTTCCAGCTTAATCTTGAGTGTTTGTGGGCTTACGATCTCTGCAAACAGACCCTCGAGGAAGGCTTCAAGATCCGACCCTTCCGCTCCCTCCTCCAGGTCTCGGATCCGTATGTTATCCCTCCGAGCCCTGTTTTCTAGGACTTCATATTTTAATTGGGTGAGGTGTAGTTGGTCTTGAAGGTCTCGTAGTTTATCTTGCGCTTCTGAGGTTCTCTTTTCCACCTCCTGGGCCTGTGTTTCCAAGTCTACTACTCTCATGCCTATCGAATAAACATCTTGTTGGAGTGTGGCCAGTCGGCCGTTTAAGTCAGTTTTCAATTGAGCTTTCACCCACTCCTCGGGGTACAAACGCCCTGCACAGCTTCGCACCTGTATCATCGGATATAGTGGCAAAACACATTCTGGAGGCTAAGTCAGGTTCCCCAGAGGACCCCTGCCCACCTGAGCTTCTGAAAGAAGTCTCTGATTTGGTAAGCCCGGTGTTAACAGACATCTTTAACTCCATGTTCTCCTCCGGCAACTTCCCAGCCATTTGGAAGGATACGTCTATCCTTTGGATGCAGCCGATCCCAACAACTATCGCCCCATAGCCCGCTTACCGCTGCCCGTGAAGATAATTGATAAAATCATGAATATCCAACTTTCCCAGTTCATTGGTGAACATGACCTGTTGGACCATTCCCAGTTCGGTTTCCGTCGGGAACACAGTACCGAAACGGCACTTATTAAACCCACGGAGGAAATAAGAGCGGTGATGGATGGAGGAGGGTCAGCGGCCCTGATACTCCTCGATCTATCAGCCGCATTCGACACGGTTGATTATTTCCTCCTACAACAGCGGCTGAAGATGCTGGGAGTCGGGGGTTCAGCAATGGCACTGGTGTCCTCCTTCCTCAAGGACAGAAGACTGGCAGTGTCGGTCGATAGATGGATACCAGTCCGAGCCATACTCCCTCCCTTGTGGAGTGCCACAGGGCTCCTCCTTGAGCCCAACCCTTTTCAAGATATACGTCTCTGAACTGGCCCCACTTATCCGGACTTTTGGCTTCAGCCTTACTTCCTATGCGGATGATTCCCAGATTGTAGTAGCAGCATACAAAAATCAGACCTCCCCTGCTCTGCAATTTAAGAACTGCATGGGTGCCATTACTAACTGGATGAGCACACACTGCCTTAAACTTAATTCTGGAAAAACTGAAATCTTGACCTTTGGAAACCTGCAACCTAGTTGGGGCAGTGTGTGGTGGCCCGCTGACATGGGAGATCCACCGGAACCAGCAACCAAAGCTAAGAACCTGGGAGTATGGGTGGATAGTAAACTCTCTTTTGTTCAACACACTAATGCTGTGGTCTCCTCTGTCCACTTCCTCATCAAGAAAATCAGGAAGATTCTCCCTTATCTTCCAGAGGACACGAAAAGAACCGTAGTCACCTCATTAATCCAGTCTAAATTGGATTATTGTAATGGGCTATTCATAAACATCCAGAAGCATTGCCTGAAAAGACTACAGAGCGTGCAAAACTCAGCCGCCCGACTTCTGTCAAATACCCCTTGGTTCAAATCGGTATCCGGAGAGATCCGTAATTTGCATCGGCTCCCTGTAGCGCAGCGAATAAAATTCAAGGCTCTTAGCCTGGCGTTCAGGGCCCTGAATTATACAGGGCCAGCCTTTTTGCAAAATCTCCTTGTTTGGTATGAACCAACCAGACACCTTCGTTCATCAGGTGCTAAACTCTTGAGAGTGCCCAGAATTCGTACCTTACTCTGGGGTGGTCGCAGCTTTCATTACTCTGGAATTCCCTACCGACTGACTTGAGAAATGCGCGATCTCTCGTCTCTTTCAGAAAAGAGCTAAAAACTTGGCTCTTCCGCAACTAGAGACTCACCAGTGGCTCACCTTGTCCGTAGCGCCAAGACACCTCCGGGTATTTGCGCGTTTTACAAATCTCAATAACATAACATCAATGGAGGCTTCAATGTCCTGACTGAGGTCCGCCCGGAGTTCCGTTTTAAAATCTCGGAGAGATGCCAGCAGGTCATCTTTCGTGAGGGCCATGGCTTCTGTAGGGTAGTCACGCTCTAACTGCAGTCGTTTGTCCGCTGGTGGAAAGAAGTTGGAGACTTTATTGGAGACTTTGTTCGGTGCCTTCTTCGGCGGCATAGAGACCGGCCTCGCGGCACCCCCCGCTACTGTAGGAGGTGCGGTAGTCACCCCGACTATCTATCGCTTCCTTTTGCTCCCCTCGCACAGTGCTGGTAGTAATCAGCGGCAGCAATGGTTCTCCCAATCAGCAGTTTGCCGGTCTCAGGGGGTGATGCCACTGGTCTTCCAGAGATCCGACCTCGCCGCAGGTGTTCCACTTCAGGGCGTTATCCCCTCGTCACCTTTCTACCGGGAGGTGAAGCAGTTAGTCCACCTCCCTTCTTCTCGACAGCCCGGGGTCTGCTGATGCTATGGGCTCTCACATCGTGTATTGCGGATTTCTGGCTGCGAAGCCAGGCCTCACATCTGCCGCCCTCTTAAAGTTATGCATAGAGTCCTCAGCGGTCCAGATGGGCAGAATGTTCCCCCGATCTGTGCTTGCCGGCCAGGGTGCCTCGCAGTCCCTCCGCCTTGTGAGTGAGTGCTGTTATCGCAATATCGTCCCCAGCTCACTTAAAACGCTTGGATTCCTCCCTAGTGCGATGCGTGGCAGCAAGTGCGCCTGTCTTCTGCCATACCACTGCGTGGCAATCACTGTGGTGAGTTCTTACTTTGCGGGGGACATGACTCCTGCGGTGAGGCCCTTCCCCGCATCGGCTGCCATCTTTAGGTCAGGCATGGGGCTCGTGAAGGGGTTCAGGCGTTCAAGTTGTCCGTTTAACGTTACTGGCTGGTCGAGTCCTAACACTGCCGCACTGCCCCGCTTGCACTCTCCCCCGCCGCAATGTCGCTTTCCGCTCACCCAGTGAGTCTATTTCCTCCGCTGGTACGACGTGTGGCGGCAGGGGCACCTGCGCCGTGAGCTCCGCAGGTTCTGTCTTACAGCTTCTAGAGGCTTGCGCTCTCAGTATCCCTCTGTAAGTACCTCCGGTGGAGGGGAAAGGGATCTTGTGTTAAGGGAGGCCTCTCGCTCACCATGTCCTCAGTCCGTGGCCTCCACAGCTCAGAGAATCGGCGGCCGCCATCTTGAGGAGTTCCGCTGCCAGCACCGCGCGACTCCAAAGTAGCTCAAAATTGGGTTCCTCATCAGCAATCAGGGTCTCCCCGTTGGCACTGGTCGCCGAGTTGTATTTTGGTCGACTTGGCGGCAGTTGTGGCGATGCCCATCGGCCCTTATACACTCGAGATTCGAGCGCGGATCGGGAGCCGAGACGAATTACGTCCGCTCGGCCATCTTGCCCGGCCATGCCCCTCCACAGATGCTTTTCATGTGACGCCTTATTGGGGAATATTTGCTGTGCAGATTGAGCTAAGTATATGGAATGTGATGACCACTACCTCAATCAGCGTGACTCTACTTTGAATTTAGAAACTTGAAAATTTGAACATTTTGAAGCTTTGTATTATGGTTGCAGAATGAAATTTTCAACACAAATGGGGCCGCTCCCAGTACAGTGACCTAAGGTACTCTACAACTAAACTGTGAGTGTTGGCATCTCACCAAAAGTGAAGGACTGTCCTCACACACCACCAGGTGTCATGCTTCATCATCGGCAGTCCTCGCCCTCTAGAAACTTGGTTTGGTAGAGGGTGAGCCTTCACCTGACGACAGGGAGGCACTTCTAAATTAAGTGGGGGCCCGTGATAAATGAGTGAAATTTAAAAACCATTACAGTGACCAAATTAAATTTTTAATGAAAGAGGTAGCTATATGGTATTAAAAAAGTGGACGGTGAGATTGGGGAAATTATTGTCCCCTCACCGTAGTGAAGCATGACACCTGGTGGTGTGTGAGGACAGTCCTTCACTTTTGGTGGGATGCCAACACTCACAGTTTAGTTGTAGAGTACCTTATGTCACTGTACTGGGAGCGGCCCCATTTGTGTTGAACATTTCGTGTTGGAGGCTGGCCTGCTCTTAGTGCCCCGCGCCTCTAGTTCCCTCCCCCAGGATTCCCCTGGGGTTAGTGTGGTTTCATGCCCAATGAAATTCACATGCATACTGGGCACATAGTGATTAATAAGATTGTATACACAATGTTTGATAAATAGCCATGAGTTCGCCCCATCTAGATATGTGTACTATATTATGATATGTACCATTCCAAAATGGCTGATATGTGTTTCCTGCTTTACTATGCTTTCTTTGCGACACCAGCCATCTTTTATGCTCAACCATTTGTATATTTACTGGTGTTGGTAATGCATCACTTGGCCCATGATCAAGGTGTGCAGGACACTGAAATTAGTTGCTTTTTGTGTGGGAAACTTTCTGCATCAATAAAGCCATGAAATTGGAGTAATCATGCTGGATATTCTTATTGCACTGGAGTGCGTGTTTCCGTCTCGCTGGTTGGTGCTTTCCAGGAGTTTGCATGGGCGCCTCACCTAATCCTGCACCGGAGCCGCAGGGTCCCTGCTGGGAGGACCTGGAACTGTTTTTAAACATAGAATTAGCACAGTGCCATTCAAATCAAGCTAGTAGGTTTGAGAGATTGGTCAATCAGGCTGATAACAATGAGACAAACTTAGATAGCCAAAATAAGAATAGTATTATCATAGCTGAGAGCATACTGAAATTTCCGAAGTATATTTTTTATGATTCATACTTCTCCAACGAGTATCTCATGAGCTACTGGTAACTCTCCAGCTGCCTCTAAGTAGGTCTCCATTGTGCCGCTCAGCCTAATAAAGTAAAAGCTTTTGCTTGGTTGAAGTAATATAAGTAACCAAAATTGAACAATGTGCATTTGAGACAAAAATGTGTGTATTTCCAAAACTCATAACCTGATTTTGGGGGAAAAGTGCTTGTTTTTCTAAAACATATTTAATGCTGATATGTGAATGATAAATCATGCAGGGTGGAAAAGACTTATTACTAATACAATAACCTAGGTGCCAAGGGCATTACAGCTATCGCGTGTATGAATTGCCCTTGCAGAGGCATTCCAAATTGATAAAGCTTTTTTTATTTTCATTACTGCTGGCAGTCACTGCTGATAATCTTGCATGGGGTGGTCACTAATGTAATCGTGTCCGATGTGTTCACTATTACACTACTAATGATCCTCGTGGCTCGGGATGATTTTGATTTAATGTAAGAAAAGAAGAAGTAAAACATAAAAAAGAATAGCATAAAAAAAACAAAAAGAAAAGGTTAGAGACTTCTGGTATGAATTATCTGATAGAGAGGGAGAACAAAGCTGCAAAGGGAGTAAGAAAATACACTTGATTTTTTAAAATAAGTATTTTCAATTTTTTTCTGAAGAAACAAAGGGAGACTATGGTCCAAATAGAGGAAGAACTAAGGGCCTGATATACAAAGGCTTTTTTGCATTTGCAAAAGGTACAAATCTCTAAATTGGGTTGTTTGCAAATGCAAAAGTGCCTTTTGGTATGTATGAAAGCCATTTGCTTTGCTTTTTACAGTGAACAAATGATTTCTGAATCGTTATTTTGTGGCTCCAAATACAGAATTGCTATTATGGATTTCCCAATAGCAATTCAGAATGTATGTTTGAAACGTTGGCTAGGAGGATGAGGAATTTGGCTGGTACAAAAAGAAGGAGACAGGAGAGGATTTTAAGGGTTAGTATAACCCTTTTTGAACAGACAGTGGAGGTGGTCTATGATAAATATAGATTTAGTAGACAGGTAATTTTTGATCTAATTGATGATTTAAAACTGCGCCCAGAAAGACCCCCATGGATAAGTAATGCAATTCGACTGCATATCCAAGTTCTCTGTTCCCTACACTTGTTGGCTTCTGGTAGCTGGAGTTGCTGGGGGAGTTTCTCAAAAAGCCTTATCTCGTTTTTTTCATAGATTTTTTTAGATGTTATGTACTCAAAGATGAATCAGTTTTGTTTCCAAACTCACAAGAGACTAAACTTTTGCTTCATCTTATTGAACAGTTCTCCCCATGTTATACATTGTTTTGATGGATTTCATATTGCAATATGCCCACAATCTTCAAATCAGTTTTTATAGTGAAATCATAAAAATACCTACTCTCTCAATTCACAGGTTCTATGTGATACCCACTGTGTTATTACAGATCATGTAGCCTGTTTTCCAGGCTGCACAAACAACTTACATGTTACGACATAGTGGGAATTATAATGGTCTTTCTGGAGGTGACTTTGGAGTTGGATATTTGCTTGGTAAGTGTGCTTAATACTTACCACAGACATGTAAAGACATTACAAATATTGCTTTAGTTAAGGGTTGATTTTTATATTGTAGGTGGCAGAGGTGATAGTGCTTATGCTTTACGGCCATGCATATTAACCCCATGACCCCAAATCTAAATCCTAGAACTCAAAGTGAGCATAGATACAATTGGGTGCACAAGTGCACACTTTCAAGTGATTGAACAAACCTCTGCAATCCTGAAAGGAAGATTCCGGTATATACATAAAAGTGGTGGAGCACTACAGTTTAGTCCAGATTTATGTTGTTAAATAATATCCACCTGTGGTGTGCTGCATAATCTAGCAGTAAGGAGGGGTGTCCCCAAGGTACCAAATGAGTCTGATTCTGATTCTTAGAATGAAGATCCACTGCCACCTACAGCTGCGGGCACTAAGATAGGTGTATGGGACGTATCCCCACTGTGTTATTGGTTACGATGCACAGTTGTTTCTATGTGCTCACTTTGCTCTTTATTTAGAATTGTCTGGAACTTTTGTTACCACTCTAATCTATTGGTGGCACTTTTTAAAACAATAACAGTATCTGACTACAGGGGACATAAGACCACAAGATTGTGTGCAAGCTATAGCATGTGAAATGCAACGTATGAAGCACATGGAACATTTTCCGTGTGGGTAAGCTCAGTGAGCTTGACACCAATTATACACTAAGATGCATGGTGTGACACTAGAACAGTTAATGGTCACCAATAACATTAAAAATGTGCCTTTGGCAGCTGATAATGTCTACTCCTTGTTTTTCCTCTCCACATTGTGGTTCCTACACAATGTGAATGCTGTGTAGTAAAAGTAAATGAGTTTTGCCTTTTTCTTTTCCACGAACAGCAATCCTACAATATGGTGAATGAATCTGCTCTCCTTGCATACAATTTTAGTATTGCATGCCCCACAAACATGGAACTAGGTGTAAATGTATATAACTCAGCAGCAACCAATACCATTACGTTCTGAAGAAAGCCCTGATCCAAAAATGCCATCAAATAGGGTCTGAAAGATGTTGACGGTCATTCAAGGGTCATAGGACCATTACATCCTAAGAACCTTCATTAAGATGATTTTTAACCCATACCCACCCAGACCGCCAATAACGGAATACCTAGGTCTATCTGAGATATTTTTATTATATTTAGTCTCTCCGGTAGAAACAATATCAAAAGAGCTCCCTGGAATATGGTTGAGCCCATCCTGGCTTATAGGGGCGAGGGTAGACCCAATGATGAAGCATGGCACTACTGGAATGGTTTAGGGTCATAATAAAAAAAGAAAGAGATTTTTTTTTTATTGAAAACTGACCCAGTATCCCGCAGTGATAGGGGTTACTCTTGACAGGCAAGGGATATCCCAAGTTGTGTTTGTGCACATCAGCCATTTATGCCATGTTTCAAATTATGGCTACTAACTGTATATTGATAGCTTTGATTTTTTTGCTTTGTAGGTGCTGCACTCTCAACAATGAGGCCTCTGAGCCATCAAACATCACTGATGTTTGACCACCATCAGAATTTGCTATGCATCTAGAATTTATTGGTCTCGAAGTGCTGCCACTATGGTGGTTAAGGTATGTGTATTTGCCTCCCAACAGCTTGTGGTGTGTCTCTAGCTGTTCCTGGCATCTCTGAGACATCATGGCAATCAGGCAGTGGTGAAATTGTTGCTGTGCGGTGACATGGCACAGGTTGTGTTCATGGACCTGTGAGATCAGTGGCTTCCTCGTGTCAGAGAACAGTCTTGAGGTGCCTCTTGTTCTCACTCTTCCTCTCTATGTGATGGAACATATGATATGTATATATACATTACTATGCTGAACCTTAAAGTGATTTTTTAAATAAATATCATATTATTTTTAGTAAAAACATTTTGGAATTATTACCTAAAAAAGTTGTAATTTCTTATACATGTGGAAAGAATATATTTCACAAATATAAACAAACATTTAGTGGGATTAGTCAACTAAAATGTATGAAGTACATCTCCAATAATGCATCAGTAAGTTACAAGTAAGTGTTGATATGGAGTAGTTTAGTAAATCATATTGGTAAAATTTGGAAAGCCTAAGATCAGTACACACCTTGTGCTTAGCATTACAGGTTAGGTTTGATTCTAGCTAAAAGACAAATAATTATACATTGGGGGCAATTGAGAAGACATGTTTTTGATCTATGGATCAAAGAGCTTGGTGTCCTCAGAATACAGACATTCATGACTGAAGAAACAAGAATATAATTTATGCAAAGAGACTCTCAAATGCAAAGCACTTGAACAGCTGAAATGAAGTAAATAATAATAATATGTCCTTACAATTACACCGAAGAAACAAATAACGATGTTGGTGAATATAACAAAGAAAAGTTAAGATGCCATGGAATTTTGGGCCCCATGGAGGCTGCATGTATCAAAATATTTTAAAACTGGTTACTGTTGAAAATATATTTTTTTTTAAAAGAAAGGCATTTATGTTGTCCAGACAGAGAGATTGTAAATTTTTAAGGCCAGGTTCCCAAAGAAAATATTTATTCTCTTTACTGAGTCCAAGCTTGTACTGGGCTTTCTTGGCAATATTGCATGCACACAAAGGAAAGACTGCCGCAGCTGCATGGATATCTGGATCCATGGTACTGATTTTTGGTCATGGGCTACCACGGATCATGTATGTGTGCTATGGCGAAGGTCTGTCTCATAGTAATGCAATTTTGTTAGACTGGAAGGGGCACACCAAGTACTACCCTCTTAATGGTACACTGCTACTGCCCATACCAGGAGTTAAATGACGTGAGCACAGAGGCAGCAACATATCCATTTTGTGTTTAGTAGTGTTCAATAGTATGAAGCGGCCTTTTTACCTGTGTCATGGGAGTGATCCCTAGGTACCCACTCATGTAAATTGACACTACTATGTACTCAACTCATCTTTTACCTACATGTTGATTGTGTTTAGTGTCGAGGAGCACCTAATATTCACATTTGCATTTGCATGCTGGGACATAACATAGAGGCCTTTGGATTCCATTTTGGAAGCCCATGGCCTAGAAAGGCTACTGCAGGGGTGGATTGAAACCCACAGATAGGAGATGTGGATTGCTGACCTTCCTGAGGGCTGGGGTGGGAATACATTGGTGAGGCTGCTGTTGTTTTTATCCACGTCGCTCTTGCCTTATCTAGTTTTAAACTTTTTGCACTTTCCTACCTGCTGTGCGTGTATTGCCCCGTTCCACCACGGCTGTGTGCCGTTTGCGTGGAGGGCGTTTCTTCCATTTCCTGACCTACCCCTGCTGGTGACATACTTCCGGGTGCTGGAGGGGGCGGTCTAGTCTCGCTCCCCCATATAACCCGATGTGCCAGCGGACGCGCAGCGGATGTTGGTGAGGCTGCTGTTGCTTTTATCCACGTCGCTCTTGCGCTCTCTAGTTTTAAACTTTCATTGCACTTTCCTACCTGTTGTGCGTGTATTGCCCCGTTCCACAGCGGCTGTGTGCCGTTTGCGTGGAGGGCGTTTCTTCCATTTCCTGACCTACCCCTGCTGGTGACATACTTCCGGGTGCTGGAGGGGGCGGTCTAGTCTCGCTCCCCCATATAACCCGATGTGCCAGCGGACGCGAAGCGGATGTTGGTGAGGTTGCTATTGTTTTTATCCACGTCGCTCTTGCCTTATCTAGTTTTAAACTTTTATTGCACTTTCCTACCTGCTGTGCGTGTATTGCCCCGTTCCACCGTGGCTGTGTGCTGTTTGCATGGAGGGCGTTTCTTCCATTTCCTGACCTACCTTTGCTGGTGACATACTTCTGGGTGCTGGAGGTGGCGGTCTATTCTCGCCGCTCGCTCCCCCATATAACCTGATGTGCCAGCGGACGCGCAGCGGATGTTGGGAGGCTGCTGTTGTTTTTATCCACGTCGCTCTTGCCTTATCTAGTTTTAAACTTTTATTGCACTTTCCTACCTGCTGTGCGTGTATTGCCCCGTTCCACCGCGGCTGTGTGCCGTTTGCGTGGAGGGCGTTTCTTCCATTTCCTGACCTACCCCTGCTGGTGACATACTTCCGGGTGCTGGAGGGGGCGGTCTAGTCTCGCCGCTCGCTCCCCCATATAACCCGATGTGCCAGCAGACGTGCCGTTGGCGCGCCGAAGGCGTGCCTAAGGCAAGCCCGTCTACGCCTGGAAGACGCCAGACATGCTGCTGGTTCGTCCGGGAACAAGCAGTCCTATTCTCGTTGGGACTTACTGTCTATCAGGAAGAGGGCCAGTTCATGCGACAACCCTCCAAGTAACTTGCTTGAGGGCCCGTTCTGTTGCAGAAGCTGTGGTTTTATTTCCTGGGTGATCACATCCCCTTCAACCTCTCCATCTCCTCCCAGGCACGCCATTAAACTCCTCAGCTTAAACTGTCGCTCCTTAGCAAAGCACTTTGCCGAGGTCTATGACCTGCCCGGAAAACTTGCTGCTTGCTGCCACTGTGGTCCAGAGGGGGAGGGGGACAGGAATCCAGGTCCCAGGCTCCCTTGCGGCTGTCTCCGCCGCTGACGCCCGCATTACGCGCCCGGAGGCGCTTTAAAAACTCTGCAGGGCTCCCACAGCGTGGGAAGCCTGGAAAACTTGCTGCTCGCTGCCACTGTGGTCCAGAGGGGGAGCGGGACAGGACTCCAGGTCCCAGGCTCCCTTGCGGCTGTCACCGCTGCCGACGCCCGTATTACGCACCCGGAGGCGCTTTAAAAACTCTGCAGGGCTCCCGCAGCGCGGGACGCGCGCGGGCCAAGGGCGGGCCCGTCTGAGACCGTCAGCGACCGGAGGAGGCCAGGCTGGGCCAGACCCCCTGGTTGTTTTATTCCGGATCCGTCTAATTGTATATTGGTAAATTGGAAATTGGGCAGAAACCAGTCAACAAATCAAGGTACTTTTTAATTACCCCATTTGCCCTGACTATCCCAGTATTTTATTGTGACCTTATACAGGGACACTGGGGCCTTGGTATTCAGTGTCCGCAAATGGGCAAAAGGAAAACACCAGCTTCACATGGGGGGACCTCGGGGGTTTGTATGGCTGGCAAAATTGATTCTTTTTTTACTAAAGCTGCATACGCGATCACAAAGGAGATAGCCCTGACTGAGCGAAGGCTATCATTAGAGGCTGGAAAATGTTCTCAGAACCACGCTGCTAGTGAGGAGGGGGCACAAGGAAAATCAGGAGTTGTTGTTGGTTCTTTAGAAGGCTCATTAATCGCAATTGCCTCTGCGCCTTCAAGTGAAATACTCTCCCCTGATGAACCTGACATGTCATCTAACACTTTAGTTGATAAAATAACAGAAGGAAACGATGTGGCCTCAGACTTACCACCGTCCAAGAGAAAACGAACTGCTTGTAATAAGTCTTCTAGGAAATCCCCACGGACTCAAACACGGACACAATCGTCTTTACAATCTGGTTTGAATCTAGAGCAGCTATTGGACACTTTATATGTAAAGCTGGAGTCAATGACAAAGGCTCTTGTAGCACCATTAACGCTAAAAGTGGAAAAAGTTGAGAAACTAGTCCGTGACTTGATTACCAATTGTAATAAATGTGCTACGACGCTTGTGCCAAATCCAACGGGGGTAGGGGCGGCAATTCCATTTCGGAATATGAATCAGATTCAACCTGGCCCATCTGGCCCATGTTTAAATGTTCTAGGGACTGAGAGAACACCTACTGGATCTAGTCAGTCAAATATAACCGAGGCAATAGGTTCTGTTGCCCAGAATTCAGAAGTATCCCAGGCGAGTAGACCTCTGAACTCTGAGAGGGACCTTCTACCTACACATATCCAACCTAATCATGTTATACCTACAGTCATGAATCAAAGTATACTTGATTTGCCCCCTGCATCTGCCCCCTTAGTAGCCGTCTTACTGGAGGTCCCTTCTCTCTCTCAAGAAACTAGGGAAACCACCCAGGACCAAATACATAAAGTGACTCATTGGTGTACTAAAAACGTTATAAATGGCCTGAGTATTTCATCTGATTATTATGGCCAGAAGAGTGGGGTGGATAGGTCATCAAACAAAAAAGATTGGTGTAGAAGACTGCATAGTTGTCAACTTTAAGGACTCGGAGAAAACCAAGATGCTAATAGGCTGCGCATACCAGAGTAGTTCAAATTCCTTAATTAGAGTAGTCTCGCTACAACATTTTTACCCCCCTAGCCAGCGCAGATGCCTTACGCAATGGCAGATACCCCGAAAACCAGGTAGGCCTGTCAATAAAACTAATATAGATAACAACTTACCAATGAGTAACCAGTTCCAATCCCTAGGTAGTCTCCAGAATCTGGATGAAAATGATTGACTAGAGTTAGAAGATAAAACATATCAAGGCACATCTCCAGTTAACATGACCCAAAACACACATATATTATTAGTCCAGGATCATGTTGAAATAACTACTACAACCCCAGGAATTTCCCCTATTTTAACTCCCACTATGGCCACTCGTGAAAAGGTCCTCTCATGGAACATAGCGGGAATAAGGTCTAAAAGAGGAAATTCACTTTGGGAAAACTTTCGCTCTATGTATCATATTATTGCCCTCCAGGAAACTTGGGAAGCAAATGATTGTTTTTATTTAGATGGTTTCATTTCATTTCATAAAAATGCTATTCCATCGATTATGGGTAGAGCTAGAGGGGGTTTACTCCTAATGTTTTCACTGACGCTCTCTTGTAGGACACGTGTGGTTGACTGCAAATCTCAAAATGTTTTGGCAGTAGAACTGTCTTTTAAGAATCGTGCTACTGTGCTAGTGATACATTTTTATAATTCCTTTCCAGAGGGCATGAGTTGGAACATCTGCAAGATCTAAAAGAGTTTTTGGAATGTTATGAGGAGACCAAACAATTTTATTATGAAGTAATAATCCTAAGGGATTTTAATATCCATCAATGTTACTTAAATTGTTTTATAAACCATGACCAGGGGAGTTTTCTTCCTCATTTAGTCATTTTGAGCATACACCTTCAGGTATTTTGCTTGAAGGCATTCTTTCAAATCAAAATTTATGTTGCCTTCAGCAAACAGACAGTTTGGCGTCAGTACCCACTTATGTAGGGAATGGAAGGCCAAGCACCATTGATTCTATTCTACTGTCTGCTCCACTAGTTTTGTTTACTGAGGATCTAATTGTTACCTGGTCAGGTTTTAGCGACCATAACCCCCATACTGTTGCCATATCACTTTTTGTTATTGAAACGGGAGAACCTACCACTTGTCTGACAAATAAAGATATTACCACCAAAGATCAGGCCCGCAGGCTAAAGTGGGAAACGATAGTCCCAGATAACTTTTTGAATAATTTGTACTCAGTCTGTGCCCCTGAAATTGAGTCTTGTTTAGACCCCGATATACAGGGCAGCTCTATCTTAGCAGCTTTCGGGAAACTAACAAAACAAATACAATCTGACCTCACGGTTATGGGTGGGATCAGACGCCCGAAGGTTGTAAGGTGGTTTAATGGAGCATGTTCAGCGACCCATACGGAGCTTGTACAGGCCCTAAAATCTATCCCTAGAGACAAAGTAGAAATTAGGGACAAAATAAAGGCCTATAAGCTAGCAGTTTAGAATAGGAAGAAGGAGCTAAGGGAGCAGGCATGGGATGCCCTACAACAGGCTAGTGTACTGAAAGATAGTTCAAATTTTTGGTTGGTAGTTAATAGTCCTTTCCTTTCCGAAACTCCTAATTCTAACACTGATTGTTTAATCCCAGCGGATAATGGGTATCGCATTGTGGGAATATTTTCAGTGATGTAAATTTGGGTGAATCTAAGGAGTATAGAGAAGGTGGGCAAACTAGTACGCCACTCCATTTTAGTGTAGAGGAGGTCCATAAAGCAATCGCATCCACTTCTGGTGGAAAGGCCCCGGGCCCCGACGGGGTCCCGGCTGATTTATATAAAGCTGATCCAAATGTCTGGGCTAGTATTTTGGCAAATGTTTTTAATGCTGCGTGCCTACACGGATACCCAGTATCCTGGGGGAAGGCAGTCATTGTTCCCATTTTTAAAAAGGGAGCGAGGTATGAGCCTACATGCTATAGGCCGATTTCACTTTTACATTCGGCAGCCAAAATAATGGGTAAAGTTGTACTCAACCGTCTAACGTCATGGCTGGACCACCGAAATGTTATTTCCAACCTTCAATATGGTTTTAGGTCAGGTAAAGGGACCTTGGACCAATGTTTAAATTTACACTTAGTGGTAGGGAAGTATACCATTGCTAAAAAGGGTATAATACATTTGGCATTTATGGACCTGACACAAGCATTCGACTGTGTTAACAGATCAGAGTTGTGGTTAATCCTAAGTGATTCGGGTCTTGAACCAGAGCTTGTGGCTTTATTACACGCTATTCATAAGAATAATACAGCTGCTGTCAGATACAACAGTAATGGAAATCTGACAACCCCCTGGGACGTCAAGAGAGGGGTACGTCAAGGTTGTATCTTGGCCCCCTCTTATTCACACTATATATAAATAAGTTGGGGGATTTTTTAACAGCCAGCTGTAAAGATATTCCCAGGTTTGACGAAAAGATGATCCCCGCACTTTTATACGCGGATGACACAGTCATATTAGCTAGAACTGCAGTGGGCCTTCAATCACTTTTAGATGCTTTTATAGTTTTTATGGACTCCTTAGATCTTTCAACAAATTTTAAGAAATCGCACACTATGTCCATTGGTCCTGGAAAGTCCCAACAAAAGACTAAATTTTATTGTAAAGGGGCTGAGTTAACAAAGGTTCCAACTTTCCCTTATTTGGGGGTACTCTTTGATGAGCGCGTGTCATGGTGCCCACAAATTATGCAAAAAAAGAATATTCTCGTTAGAGCGACGGGGCAAAACTAAATTTTGCTAAGAGATTAGGGTCTAAACCCATTCTGGCCCTGATGAAGATATAAAAAGAAAAATGTATCCCCATGGTAACCTACGGCAGTGATATTTGGGGATATAAGGAAGGAAAGGACATTCAGCATGACGAAGACAAGTTCTTACGTAAGATTTTGGCTGTCCCGCATTCCACCCCTGCATACATACTACATGAAGAATTAGGGGTGGGATACATATCAGACCAGATAGCAGCAGCTCCCTTAGTGCGCTGGTTGAGAGTTTGGGCAAGCCCTATCATAAATTTAAACCAAATAATAATTACTGACTGTCTAGCGCTAGACAGAGCTGAACATATCCCCTGGCTAAAGTACTTAAGGGAACTGACAAAATGGTTAGGTTGCCCTGACTTATTCATAAGCCCCAAACCCCTGGACAAATTTGAAATCCGAAAAATTAAACAGCAGTTCATGATTAAGCGCCAGGGACTAAGGGAAGAAAAGGAGCTGCTAAAACCAACGGTGAGAGGTTATGTTACATTATCTATGCATAACCAAGTCCAACCTTACCTATTAATCGTTCGCAACCCCTTCCATCGTTTTGTATTGACGAGATTTCGTCTGCTAATGGTTCCTTAGCTTTTGTCGGTTCTCCAAGGCTTTTCAAAACCTGGCACTTTAAAACCTTGTCCTTGTGACAATTTCTCTGAACAGGATACCCTTCATTTTATTTTATTTTGCGATTATTATGTTTCATTACGTAAGAAATTTATATTACCATTACTCAGAGATTGTAATTTTTCTCAAGTCAGGCCTGCCTTATTGTACCTTCAAGTGTTATCTTCCCCCATGGTCTGTTTTGGGGTTGCAAGTTTTTTAACAGGAGCCATTAGGTGCAGAAAAAAACTGTTTTTTAATTGTCATTATGTTTTTACATGTTTTTATCCTTAGGCCCACTATGTGTCATAAACGGGGATTATTGTATTTGATCGAGTTTACACGTTTGCACCTTGCACTTTATACAACGTCTCTGTACTGTATGTATTTTTGGTCTCGGTCTTCTGGTTGATATCAGGAAAGTTATAAACGGGGACTACTGTATTTGATTGAGTTTGCTCTTTTGCACCTTGCACTTTATACAACGTTTCTGTACTGTATGCACTTTAGGTCTCGGTCTTCTGGTTGATATCAGGAATGTCATAAACGGGGACTATTGTATTTGATTGAGTTTGCTCATTTGCACCCTGTACTTTATACAATGTTTTTGTACTGTATGTTTTTTAGGTCTTGGTCGCCTGGATGATATCAGGAATGCTTTTTTAAACTTTGGGCTTTTTAAAAAAAATGTGTTAATGAAATGTACCGATGTATGATATGTTCACTTTTATGGCATTAAGTTGTCGAATAAAGCATTCTTGACACACTGACACTGACCTGCTGCAGGACGAGTCACCTGACATTCTAATCCTGTCAGAGACCTGGCTCTCAGCTGACACGGTGGCTGAGCCCGGGCTGGCTTTACCCCGGGGTTTCAGCATTGCGACTCTCAATAGAGAGACGAGAGGTGGAGGCATTGCAGTTATTTTTAAATCCAGCTACACCTGAACCTTCACAAAAGAGGTCCTGGTGGGCTCTGAGTGTGCGCGCTTTAGGATCATCCTCAATGCCACCTTTACAATGTCTGGGCTACTGGTCTATCGACCGCCGGGGCCCTCAAAAGAGTTCAGGGCTGCTCCGATTAAGGCAGTAAGTACTTTGGCTATCAGATCTGCCAACTTCAGCATTATTGGTGATCTGAACCTGCACCTGGATAACAAACTTGACTCTGAATTGGGTAACTTTTTAGCAGACCTTGCTGCCCTCCAGCTGACTCAACTTGTCCCAGGCTGTACTCACTCTGCTGGGCACCTGCTTGACCCGGTCTTCTCTAATCTCTCTGACCTCACAGTCAACCCTTCCATCCCAATGAGCTGGTCCGACCACTATCTCGTACCTATGATACTCTTGGGGGTAGAGCCCTTCCAAGGGGTGGTTCGGAAGTCAGTCCTAAAACGCCCCTGGCACAAACTGGACATCGATCAATTCCATGCCCTCCTCCTTACGCATACCCCTAGCTTGCCAGATGACCCAGATTCGGCTGATAAAACCCTGTCCAATTGGATTCGGCAGCCTCTCAATACACTCATTCCTGTAAAGTGGTCACAGAGTCGTAACAGCAAATCCAGCCCATGGTACAACAGTAAGCTAGCCACTATTCGGAAACCTTGCAAAAGGTTGGAGCGGGCATGGAGACGGGATTATGACCCTGTTTTAAAGGGGCACTACCAGGCAGCTATCAAGAATTATCATAGGGCCATCCAGAAGGAAAGGGCGGCCTACTTTGCCGACGAAATCAGAAATAGCAGCAATCCTGCTAACAGCGTCTTCTCTATACTTAAAGATCTTAAATCTGCAGGGTCTTCTAAAGCTCCTCTGATTTCGTCTGACCAGCAGTGCGAGGACCTTGCCACCTTCTTTATTAAGAAGGTTGAGAACATCTATAGGACCTTCCCCCACACTGCGGTCAGACCCCTCACCCTGACATGCATTTCCTGCACAGTACAGCGCGATCAGCTGACACAGCCACACTACTTAAGTGGCATGTGTGAGCGGACGTGCAGAAGCCGGTAAGCAGCATAGCGAGACTTTGCTCTTACTTTATCTGAATTCCGTTTTGAAATTCTGTTTTTAAATTGTGGTCCCTCACTTTTAAAATTGTTCACTTTAGCCTGGTGATTGCGCATTTTATTCCTACCGCTTTTTGCCTGCAGCTGTGTATTCCTGATACTGGTCCCCGGTCCGCCCCGGCTTGTGCCGATTGTGCAGAGGGACGTGACCCCTCCCCCTGACAAGCATTTCCGGCACAGTACAGCGTGATCAGCTGAGACAGCCACACTACTTAGGTGGCATGCGTGAGCGGACACGCGCAGCGGGCGTGCCGAAGGCAAGCCCGTCTGCGCCCGTCCGCGTCCTTAACGCGTCCAGGGCCAGAAATGCTGCCTTTTCTCCCTCAGGTCAATACCTTAATAGGGAATCCATTTTAGCCCTAAATAGAAGCCACCCCAACTGTAAAAATGTACTGGATGTTGCAAACTGGAATGGGCCAATCTGTTGCTATAATTGCAAATATGCTCTCCATCCCATACAGGATATTAAAGACATAAAGTGTTCCGCTAAAACCTGCTTATGCAGTGGGCTAATAAATGCTCGATCTCTGTGTAAACATGCCCAACATATCTATGACCTAATAATCAATGACACTCTTGATTGCCAGTTCATAACTGAAACGTGGTTGAAGGCCTGGTGTAATCCAGATATAGTGAATGCCCTCCCCCCTGGTTATCTAATTCAAAGACTGGACAGACCAGAACAACCATCAATCAATCAATCATGTCACTTATAAAGCGCACTACATACCCGCGAGGGTCTCAAGGCGCTGGGGGAAGAGGGGGGTGGTGCTGCTACTGATCAAAGAGCCAGGTCTTGAGGAGTCTTCTGAAGGCCAGTAGGTCTTGGGTCTGTCGGAGGTTGGTGGGGAGGGTGTTCCAGGTCTTGGCGGCGAGGTGGGAGAAGGATCTGCCGCCGGTGGTCGTTTTCCGGATGCGGGGGACTGTGGCGAGGGCGAGGCTGGTCGAGCGGAGCTGGCGGGTGGGGGTGTAGAAGCTGAGTCGTCTGTTGAGGTAGGCTGGTCCGGAGTTGTTGAGTGCTTTGTGTGCGTGGGTGAGGAGCTTGAAGGTTATCCTCTTGTTGACAGGGAGCCAGTGCAGGTCTCTCAGGTGGGGTGTGATGTGGCTGCGTCGGGGGATGTCGAGGATAAGACGTGCAGAGGCGTTCTGGATGCGTTGCAGCCGTCTCAGGAGCTTAGCCGTCGTTCCTGCGTAGAGGGCGTTTCCGTAGTCCAGCCTGCTGGTGACGAGGGCCTGGGTGACTGTTTTCTTGTTTCGGTGGGGATCCACTTGAAGATCCTGCGGAGCATTCGGAGGATGTTGAAGCAGGATGAGGAAACGGCGTTGACCTGCTTAGTCATGGAGAGGGTGGGGTCGAGGATGACCCCTAGGTTGCGTACGTGGTCGGTGGGTGGCGGGGCTGTTCCCAGTGATGTTGGCCACCAGGAGTCGTCCCAGGCTGAAGGGTTGGAACCAAGGATGAGGACCTCCGTCTTGTCCGAGTTCAGCTTCAGGCGGCTGGTCCTCATCCATTCGGCGACGGCCTTCATTCCTTCGTGGAGGTGGGCTTTGGCGGTGTGAGGGTCTTTGGTGAGGGAGAGGATCAGCTGGGTGTCGTCGGCGTAGGAGATGATGTTGAGGTTGTGCTGTCGGGCGACGTGGGCGAGGGTGCCATGTAGATGTTGAACAGCGTTGGGCTGAGGGAGGAGCCTTGGGGTACGCCGCAGATGATCTTGGTGGCCTTGGATCGGAAGGGGGCGAGGCGGACGCTTTGTGTTCTGCCGGAAAGGAAGGATGTGGTCCAGTCCAGGGCCTTCTCTTGGATCCCGGAGTCGTGAATGCGTGTTCGTAGTGTGTGGTGGCAGACCGTGACGAAGGCGGCTGATAGGTCCAGGAGGATGAGGGCTGCTGTTTCTCCGTTGTCTAGGGTCCTGATGTCATCGGTGGCGGCGATGAGGGCGGTTTCGGTGCTGTGGTTGCTGCGGAAGCCGGACTGGGAAGGGTCCAGGATGTTGTTCTCCTCGAGGTAGCGGGTCAGTTGTTTGTTGACGATTTTCTCGGTGACCTTCGCGGGGAACGGGAGCAGAGAGATGGGTCGGAAGTTCTTGAGGTCCTTGGGGTCTGCCTTGGGTTTCTTGAGTAAGGCGGTGATCTCGGCGTGCTTCCAGCTTTCCGGGAAGGTTGCTGTCTCGAAGGAGATGTTGATTATTTTCCGGAGATGGGGCGCGATGGCTGTACTGGCTTTGTTGAAGATGTGGTGAGGGCACGGGTCTAGCGGTGAACCGGAGTGGATGGTGTTCATGATCTCGCTGGTGTCCTCGTCGTTGATGTTGGTCCAGGAGAGCAGGCGGTTGGTGGTTGTGGGGGCAGTGGTCTCGGTGGTTGCCGGGGCGGTCGTGGTGTTGAAGCTGTCGTGGATGTCGGCGATTTTGCGGTGGAAGAAGGTGGCCAGTGAGTCGCACAGGTCTCGCGACGGCTGGATGTCGTTGGTGTTGGAGCTGGGGTTGGAGAGTAACTTCACGATGTTGAAGAGCTCTTTGCTGTTGTGTGCGTTGTTGTCTAGGCGGTCTTTGAGTGAGGCCCTTTTGGCAGATCTGATGAGGTGATGGTGACTGCGGGTGGCGCTCTTGTGGGCAGCGTAGCTGTCCGCTGTCCGTTCGTGGAGCCAGATCTTCTCCAGTTTTCGGCATGTTCGTTTGGAGGCCTGGAGGTCTTCGGTGAACCAGGTGGCTTTCTTGCTGGTGTGGCTGTTGGGCGGATTCTTGAGCGGGGCGAGGGTGTTGGCGCAGTCGTCGATCCACTGTCTGAGGTTGCGGGCGGCGGTGTCGGGGTCGGAGGGTTCGGCGGGTGGGCTCAGGGCGAGGTTGTGGTTAGCTGGTCTTCTGTGACTCTGCTCCAGCAGCGGCGAGGCATTTGTTCGGTGCGGTGGTGCGTGGTGGGCTTCCTGTAGGTGAAGTGGATGCAGTGGTGGTCAGTCCAGTGGGGTTCGGAGGTGTGGTTGAAGGAGACGTGTGGGCTTGCGGAAAAGATGGAGTCTAGCGTGTGGCCGGCGGCGTGGGTGGGTGTAGTCACGAGCTGTCTGAGTCCGAGGGTGGCGAGGTTGTCGATCAGGGTGGTGGAGTTGGTGTCCTTGTTGTTCTCGAGGTGGAAGTTCAGGTCCCCGAGGAGGATGTAGTCCGTGGAGGCGATGGCGTGTGTGCTGACGAAGTCAGCGATGGAATCGCTGAACTGTGGTCGGGGTCCGGGGGTCTGTAGATGAGGGTTCCTCTGAGGGTGGTGTTGGGATCAGTGTGGATCTGGAAGTGCATGTGTTCGGCGGTGCTGAGGGTGTCGTCGGTGTTGGTTGAGACTCTGAGGGTGTTCCTGTGGACGATGGCGATGCCTCCTCCGACTCCGTTGGTGCGGTCCCTGCGGGGGGGAGGCCCCACAACAGGGGGGAGGCCTAGCAATTATCCATCGTAGCTCCCTGAGATGCTCCACTTCTCAACTATTAGATATAAAAGGCGCAGAGGGTATTAGTTTCTGCCTTCAACTAGATGGCTCCTTTGCGTTTGCTGGAGCATTACTTTACCGTCCACCGGGGCCCCACAAGGCATTTTTAGAAAACATCGGAGACATAGTGAGTGCACTTACCCTTAGATTCTCCAATTTTACTCTGTTAGGTGACATCAATATTCATCTGGATTCATATAATGACCCAGGGGCAACTTGTTTTAAGGAAATCATGGACACTCTCGGCTTAGAGCAGCGGATTTTTTCCGCCACGCATAACGCAGGCCACACCTTAGATTGTATTTGCTCCAATCTCAAATCCCTCAAAGTTAAGCCTCTAGTGGATCTAACTTGGACTGATCATAAGCTGATTCCTTTTGAAATTGTAGCTGTGAGTGAGCATAGTACCAAGGTGCACATCACACTCCCTCAACTAGACAAGCCTAGGTGGAAAGAGATGATAGCTCACCCTGATCTCCTCCCAGTCGCACAATCATGTACACCGAGCCTCTCAGGAGATCCAACAATAGATAACCAGCTTTTCACGGAGTGGATTTATACTCTCAGAGATCGCTTTGTACCCTCTGGCTCTCATAACAGCCGCCCAAAGAAGAAGCTCTCTGCCCCATGGTATTCGCAAACTCTGAAAGAGCTACAAATTTAGTGTAGAACCCTTGAGCGCAAATGGCGTCATAACTACGAGCTGGCCGAACTAAACAAATTCAAAGTAGCCCTCAAAAACTATCATACTCAAATCAAATTAGCCAAAAAAACATACTATACAGAATTAATCAAAACAACTAACGCTAACCAGAAAACCATCTTTAAGATTGTTAACACTTTTATCAACCCTAAAGCTGTACAACAAGAAATCCCCCTTTCACAGTCCTTATGTAACAACATAGCTGACTACTTTGAACAAAAAGTCCTGACATTACAAAAGGATTTTTTACCTTATATCTCTGTTTCCACCAATAACGACGCTGCTTTAGGTAAAGAGAGGGCGACTCTACAAGTTTTTAAACCAATCACTTTTGAAGAATCGCGTCAGGCGATCCTCACTGCTAAATCAGGATCTCCTTTTGATCCCTGCCCCCCCTGGTTCTACATTCCATAATTGATACTGTAAATCCCATTATAAACAAAATAATAAACACGTCCCTATCAACTGCCAAGATCCCCGCAGAATGGAAGATTGCAGCGGTAAAACCGCTACAAAAGAAACAACTTGCGGACCCTGCTACTCTCTCCAATTTTCGACCAATCTCACTTTTACCTTGACTCAGCAAGATTACAGAAAAACTTGTTAATCGCCAACTTACTATGTTCCTGGAAGAAGCAGACCTACTCCACCCCAATCAATCTGGTTTTAGACCATGACACTCTACTGAGTCAGCCCTACTGTTTACGGCAGATTCCCTTAGAGCATCTCTGGACCAAGGAAAAAACGCTGTCCTGGTCCTATTGGACCTGTCGGCAGCGTTTGACACGGTCTCACATGTCATTCTTCTAGACCGTCTCGTTTCCTTTGGCATCTCCCACACAGTTCTGGCTTGGCTAAAGAATTTCTTGCAGAATCGAAGACAAGTTATCACACTGGGTCAATATAAATCAGGAGAAAAACCACTGCTCTCCGGAGTCCCTCAGGGATCCAGTCTTAGCCCTACACTTTTTAATGCCTACATGGCACCATTAATTAGGCTGATATCGTCATTTAACATAGAGACCATTTCATATGTTGACGACACACAGTTAATTCTAGTTCTGGATAAAAACTCTGCACAGGCGGAAGAAAATCTACGCCTATGTCTCACTGCGACCTTCAACTGGATGAAAAACAACCATCTGAAGTGTAATACTGAAAAAGAGAAATACTATCACTAGGGAAAGGGTATACTTTCTCTCCTAAGATCTGGTGGCCAGTTGATGCCACCCCCCGCCCAACACGGTAAATGTTGTTAGGAACCTAGGAATCAAATTTGATGCTACCCTTTCCTTTAAACAACAATCACTGGCAGTTGCTAGTACCTGTTTCCACATCATAAAAACACTCAGAAAATTATTTGACCTGCTTCCCATCTCCGCCAGACAGACTGTCGCAGTGGCCCTAGTCACGTCCAGACTGGACTACTGCAACAGCCTTTATGCAGGCACAAATAAGTCAGTTCTTCACAAGCTTCAGATGGTTCAACATGCAGCAGCACGTTTAGTGCTGAAATGGCCTAGGAGGTCGTCGGCATCGGCAGCTTTGGAAACACTCCATTGGCTGCCAATTCACAAAAGAGCCTTATTTAAGATCCTGACAATTACTTTCAGGATGTTCCACTCCACAGGCCCTCATTATCTCCAAACCAAATTCATGCGCTATATACCCTCACGAAGTCTTAGGTCGTCCAACGCCAACTTGCTGAGGGTCCCTGCTTTTAGACTTGTGTCAAAGGGAGGGAAATCGCTTGCAGTAATTGGTGCTAAGGCTTGGAACAAACTTCCCAATAAGCTCCGCCAGATCCAATCTGAGACCCTCTTCAGAAGGGCCCTAAAAACTTGGATTTTCACAACATCGGATGCTGTATGCAGAAATTTAATTTAATCACTTTTCCTTCGCGTACACCAGTCGTCTAGCATGTGTTCATCAGCCGCGTTGCTTTTCGCTTAGCGCCATGATGCTCTTCGGAGTGATAGTAGCGCTTTATAAATGCATAATTACATTACATTACAGATCTGGCCCTGTTCACAGGCCTCTCGTCACCCCCACACTCTCTGTCTTTCCATCGATCTCTCAAGATGAGTTGCGTACGCTATGCAGGAAAGTCAAGTCTGGTTCCCCTGCAGACCCTCTTAAGACTGAGCAGTTCCTTAAATCTCTGCCTCTGCTCCTTCCACCTCTTTGTCAGCTGATTAATAAGTCCCTGTCCTTGGCGGTTGTCCCCAGGGCTTGGAAACAAGCCACAGTGGTTCCTCTATTAAAGAAACCCACATTGGACACTGCTAAACCAGAGAGCTTTGGCCCTATTTCTCTCCTGCCGTGGGTGTCCAAGATTGCCGAGGCCCACATTAATTCCATTCTGACAGGATTCCTGGAAAATAACAACACGCTTGACTCTTCTCAGAATGGCTTCCGCCCGGGTCACAGCACGGAGACTGCTCTCCTTGCTATAACCGAACATCTGAGGGAGGCTTTAAATGCTGGTCGTACTTCGGCGTTGATACTTTTAGATCTCAGAGCCGCGTTCGACGCGGTATCCCACCAGATTCTGTTGCAACATCTGGAGGAGGCCGGCATTGAGGGCCCGGCCCTAGGCTGGTTGGCTTCTTATCTCTCTGAGAGAACCTTTCAGGTGTCTGCCCCCCCTTCAGCTCCCTGACACATACTATCAAACAAGGGGCTCCACAGGGCTCAGCATTGAGCCCAACTCTATTCAATCTATATGTTCAACCTCTAGCAGCGGTTGCTAGGAGTAGAGGACTAACGGCGGTATCAAATGCTGATGATACCCAGCTGGTAGTAGCACTCTCTGATGACTCCACACAGGATGCACTTAAGTTCAGGAGTGATCTCACTGCCATTGCAGAGTGGCTGACTGCCAACTGCCTCCAGCTAAATGCTAGCAAATCCAAGATTCTGCTAGTAGGGAGTAACACTGAGCTGTGGAGTGAGAGCTGGTGGCCTGTGACGTTGGGCTGTGCACCCGTCCCTCAACAGGTGGTCAAAAACCTGGGAGTATGGGTTAATTCAGCCCTTAACTTCCAGGTCCAAACAAAAAAAGTAGCTGGGACCTGCTTTGGACTCCTGCGAAGGCTCAAACCGTTTCTGGTTTTTTTTTATCCCACAGTCCGTCAAATCATCATCCAGGCTTCCATTCTATCTAGGCTGGATTAGGCCAGTTCACTCTACCTGGGGGCTAATAAGGCTGAAATTCTACGTTTACAAAGGGCTCAAAATGCGGCTGCCAGAACCCTACTTGGCCTCCCAAGAACCTGCCCTATGACCCACGCCATCCGCAGACTACATTGGCTGCCGGTGGCGAAACTCATTGAGTTCAAGTCCCTCTGCATTGCCCATAAAATCTTGAATCTCTCTTCCCTGGGCATCCTGGCGAACCTGCTCTCATCTTATACACCTACTCGCCAACTACGATCTATGGGCCAGCATCTGGCGGTTGTCCCTCAGGTCAGGAAAGAGCGAACTGGAGGACGCTCCTTCCGCGTCCTGGCTGCAAAACTCTGGAACTCTCTCCCGGTGCACACCCGTAGCATTAACAACTACATGGCTTTTCGCAAAGCCATTAAAACACATCTTTTCCCTATGCTATAGGCCATGCCATCCTTCAGTATCCCTCCAATTTCTGCTAAAGTTAGCGCTGGGACGCCCCTTTGCTGGGGCAGCTGTGCGCTTTATAAAACCTGTAACATAACATAACATACTGGAGCAAGGGGAGCAGTGCATCCTCTGGCAACATCTAAGGTCTCTTTGATTCCAGGAATAGTTACTGTTCACTGGGGTCATTGTCAGGGAGATGATGGGTCTGATAAGGTTGCCACTTCAAGACAAGGGAATTTAGGAAAGAGGGGAAGGCTTAGGCCATTGTACATTTATGAGGCATTTTTCAGTGGAGGCTGACAGACAGGTGTTATCCCTGGTGACTCCCTTTGCCTGTGTTGTTGGTCAATCAAAATTAGAGCTACAAGTGGTTTAACAGCACTGTTCTACAGCCAGTTTCAACTGGAGAGAACCTTCTGCCTTCCTGCCAAGACCAGCAGATCCTGTGAGGAGAATAGTGCCTGGAGCGATTGAGACCCGACAGGCCTCTTGCAGAGGAGATCCAAGTGAGCAAAGTGTTAGACATCCAGTTCAGTCTGGACCATTGCAAGAGTGTGGGCCATCCACCCACTCTTGTAGAAGCTAGAGCCACTAGCCTTGTCAGAGCTAAGATTAGTGACCCCAGTATGCCAGGTGAGCCACCTTGACGCTAGGGTTGTCACCCGTATGTACGCTGAAGATGGCAACTTCCTGTGTGTCAGAAATGGGGTCTCTGTGAAGATAAGGCCATTGCCAGTGTGTGTGCCAAATTTGGTGACCCCAATGTGACCAGGAGGGCCACCATGAAGCTAGGGCGGTCGCCCGTTTGCGCGCTGAAGTCAGTGACCCGTTGTGTCAGGAAGGGGCCACTATGAAGATATGGCCATCACCCATTTTTCAGCCAAAGTTGCCATGGGTTCAGGTAAGACTGATTACGGCTGTTGGGCCTACTGTGGACTTGCACAAACTTTGCACTCAGTACTGCTAACATTGACTTTTATTTCCAAACTTTGACGTTATTGCATGGTGTGTAGCGTGGGCCGCATCTGGAAGTCACCTCCATTATTGACTAGAGGATAACCACTAGAAGGGTAAGAGGGACTCAGGGATTCCACTCAGGATAATTCTAGAGCACTGACCTTTAGAGACTATGGGGATTATTTGGTGCCTTGTTTTTATGCTTTATGTACTTACATTAAAATACTTTTTTTTTCCTAAAAGCAAGTATAGGACTAGACAATCAACGTATTGCCTTTACTGTTTGTACTTTCAATCTTGCCCCTAAGTATGCCTTACACCTGCCTCCCCCTTGATAAGCTTTGGACTGCTCGACCCACGCTACCACTGAGAATCGCTAAACGGGGCAGTACTTGGCCCAGTTACTCAGGACCCATTTTAGGTTGGGCCTCGGGATGTAAGGAGTAAAAGGCCTCAACCGCTATGGTTGGGCCTAGCAACTCCCACTTGCCCCATGGGCCTCTGAAAGGGGTTCTGGCAATGCAACCAGTGGATTTGGTGATTTTGATAATTTTCGATTTGCAGTCAAAATTCCTGATTCACGAAGGTAATTTTACACTTTTGTGTAAGTTTACAATTTTTTCGGTATTCACGAACTACGATTTAATATCAAGTATACGATTGTGGAGATTCTGCAGTTAGGGTGGAAAATTCCACATATAAAAAGAAAACCTGTCCTATCTTTTTATGTGTGGTTTTCTCCACCCCAACAGCAGAGTCTCCACAGTCGTAAATTTACTATTAAATCATAGTTTGTGAATACTGAAAAAATTGTAAACATACACAAAAGTGTAAGTTTACCTTCGTGAATAAGGCCCAAGAATTTAGGGCCTCAGTATGATGGCGGTGGGACTGCCACTGTCACCCCGTCGGTGGTGGTACCATCGCCATTGGACCCAAATTGACAGCCCGCAACATTAAAATGGCGGGCGGATGGTAGGCAGTCGGAGAGACTGACAGCCAAGGATCCGGCGGGGTTCGTCGGAGGGACTTGTATCTCGCCATAGGGTTTACAATGTGGTTAACCCGCCATGAAAAGGCAAGCAGAAAGGGACTTTGGGTGGCCATAGCAGGCCCCCTTTTCATCCCTGGCCCTCCGACATGGGCTCTGGGGGGCACCTATAGTGACCCCTACATATCTCTGCACTATGTGGCAGGCATAGTGCAGGGATATGTACAGTATATCCTCTGTACTGCGGCATGTGCTGCAGCCCTCAGCACATGCAGCAATACAAAAGCTACATATTGCAACCGCCTTGAAGGCGGTCGCATCCTATTTCCTATTGGGGGGGCTGCCAAAAGCCAGTCGGGAGGTCCCATTTCCGAAAGGATGGCGGTCGGACAAACGTCCAACCACCATCGCAATGAGGCCCTTCGTTCCCTCCAGCTGAGATTGCACTGGGATATTTGAGGAATGATAAGTAATGAATTGTGGTCAGTTATAAATTTGGCTAGTTTTATGGGACATGTTGTTATCCATGCCTGGCTATCAGCCAATATTTTAGCAACATAACCAATATTTTCTCTGGAGAAGATTTTCATGTAAAGTTGAGTGCTATTGTTATGTGTACAATAGATATAATGTGCTTTCATTTCCAAATTCTCCCATTTGCTCTTCAAAAAGATTAGAAAAAGATGGTACTAACATACTACACTGAGGGACATCCTGTCGAAGGGGAAACAAGTCAGACAGGCAGCCTTCTGTTTTGACCTGCCCAAATCTATATGAGAGGTTGAACATGAAAATATTCAGTTTATTATCCTGCAAAGCCATATCTTGTTTCAGCATTTTTAGAATGGTTTCATGATTGATCTGTAAAAAGCTGTTAAGAGATTTATGAGAATAAGGAGGTAAACATCATTGTTATCTAATGGGTGTAAGGTGTTATCAATAATTTTCAGGGTAGAAGATTCAGTTCATTATGTCCTGAAGCCAAACTGGAAGTCAGCTAGAATGGTATTGTTGTTTATTAACTATTTAAGTTTGTTTAATAATTTTTGTTAAGAAAGGAACTCCTGATACTGGCTGATATTCGAAGAGATTTCCAGTGATTGTCGAGTTTTTTTGAGGGGAGGAGATTTCTGTTCAATTATCAATGAGTCAATATAGATTCCTTGGTTAAGAGAAAGGCCAATTAATTTAGACTAGTAAGGAGCAAGGTGAGCGCATAAGTCTTTGACAAAAGAAGCAAGTTATTGAAATGAGGGCTTGAGATTAGCAATTGTATTTCAGCCTGAGAAAGGTTTTTACAATGTGACCAGTTATTGAATGATTTCTTGCACAGGTATGTGAAAAGATTGATATTAGCGGAGCAATGATCAAGTACAGTGTAAAACTTCCTCTCCTTAATAAATAAATCAATTAAGACAAGAAGAAAGCAAGTTCTCCAGCAGTTCATCTTAAACCACATGCACTGTCATGTGACAAAGCCCGTATGGTAATATACCAGAAATATTCATATGTAACTGTAGTTTCCAATACAAAATTCTTACTTTTTGTGTTAGCCTTATAAGCTGAACCAATAGATGTTTTCTATCACCACAAAAGATGAAAACAAAACGCAAAAAAAGCATTTGTGTAGTGTGACAACTGATTTCATTCCAACCAAACAACCACCCAACACTACTCAGCTGTTATTGATATAGCCTGCAAAGTATTACCATACAGGCTGTAAGGCAGAGGGCATGAAGGTGGAGCTGAGGGTTGTTTTTGGAAGTGGTCACCTTAGCAAGTAGCACAACCTTCTATCCTCTCAGTGCTCTGTGGAATCACCAGCCAATCTAGTTTTAGATAGACAGATCTACCAGCCTTTTGCTCCCCGCTGAATGATCCACACCAAATATTCACTGTTATGCTGTATGCACAACTTTCACTACTCTTGCAAAATACATTTCCTCCTTGTAGTTTTCCACCCATTGTTTTTAAGCACATCTGCTCCATGTTTACTTGGGTACAAAGTGTGAGACGCAACAGAGATTCATTTTCTATCAAATGAGCATAACTGTGATATTAATTTAAGTCTTTAAGTCAGTGCCTCTTGGATTACATATTTAAACACCACGAATGTGCCAATAATTGGTCATCCCTATGTGCTCTTTGTGAGAAAGTGGCCATTAGTTGATGTGGATGGTAGTGTTCTTCAAGTAATAAAGGCACTGTCCTTCACTAAGTCCATTTAGATCTTAATAATTTAAACCTGTGCTCAGCCCTCGGTAGCTGTAGCACAGAATAGACAAGCGTAACTTAGGAAAAATGTGTAAAGCATTTATCATTGCCAAAACAGTTAAAAATCAGAAAACACAATAATTGTCCCACTCAAATTTATCAAAATAGAAAATATTTTAATGAACAATTGGGCACCGAAATGACAAATATCAGATGTAAGGAACGAGAGATAGGATTTTTCAAGATTTTAGATGTTTCTAGAACCAAAAAGAGCAAAGCATCAACCATGGGTATCTGGTCACGCTAGACTGGGTCAAAAGTTAAGGCCCACTACAATGGAGCACAGTTTCACATAGAGGGACCAGACTCATCCCAGTGGAAAGTTTACCTGCTAACTTAGGGCCCGATTACAATGTTGGAGGTTTCATCGGGATCCCACTGTTGTAGCCGGACAGAGTACTCCGCTAAGCAGGTGGCCTCCCTGCCTTCCGCATTTAGACTTCCCGCATGGCTGGTGGTTTCAATTCAGTGGAGTTATGACAGCAGTATATGTCACCGTGAGCCAGAATGCAATGCTAGCCAGACTGCTGACTGCTGGACACACCCATAATGCGATTCCAGCCAGTTGGCTGTATGTGTACATTGTTGCAGGAGCTGTGGAATACATAGCGACCACGAACAAAAGGTATTGAAGCACTTAACATGTGTACCAGTGCCAGTACACATGGGCACAATCACCCTTGGTAAATTTTTTGGGCATATTTACTGCCTTTCCGCATGATAAAATTCCCACCAGAGAAAGGCCAGCAGAAAGGCAGTTCGTAAAATGGCAGGTGGTAAAAAGGCCTGCAACGCCTTCATGGGCCGCCTCTGCTACTGCGGCTGTGGTAGCAGAAATGTTGGTGGTGGTGGTGGTCTTCCTGTTGTGTTTCAAATCGGGCGGTCAGACCGTCAGGGAAGCGGGCGGTGGGACCACTGAAAAGCGGCGGCGGTTCCATTACTGCCGTCATTGTAATAGGCCCCTTGGTCCTTTTTCTCTAAAAAGTTCTCATTCATAAGTTTGTCAGTGGCTCGGGGTGCCAGCTGGATTCAAAGAAGGGCTCATTGACGGGGGCCAGCTGAAGTGCACTATTTTGGTGGGAGCCTAAGCTTTTGAGGGAAATGTGGTATCTGGTTTCCATTGCAATGCATCTTTCCTGCTTCCTTTCCCTTGCTGCTCAGCCAGTGAGGATGTGCTGTGGAATGTTGGTGTGCATGGTGAGGTAATGGAATGTTGGAATGCCTGGTTGTGGAGTGTCAGTTGAGAGTATGGGCAGAGCAGCAAGGAAGCTGCTCCTGGTGGGGCTCACCTTATGATCTATAACTATCCTCAATACCACCTAAGAACTGCATCAATAAACCTTCATCATTATTCTACATCTCGGCTACTGGACTAATTTACCTTCATTACATTTGGCGACGATCTGGAAAGAATCTACGAGTACCATCCTATGGATTACAAATTTTATATTCTGAAGAAACTATAAAGTAAAGAACCTCTTGAAACTACTAGCTACGGACTTAAAGCATACTTGCACCCCTGAGCCCCACCAGTGACCTCCCATCGGTCGCCCCAACCTTAATGTGCCAGTTCCTGCTCTTCTAGGTCAGCTGTGTGCTTTCAGTTTATTGCTTGCCTGCCTTTAGTCAGTCTGACGTGCCACTGCTTTGAAGAGGCACACCAGTCTTTCCGACTCTGTTTTCCAGTCTCTATTCACCGGCTCTCCAGAGTTATCAAGATCAACAAACCCTGTGTTAAAGTACTTTTATTTAAAATGGTGATGACTCATGCCGGTGTTCTGTACCTATGCCGTGAGTACTTTCTCTACATTTGTGTTTTGCCCCTGTGGGTATTTTCTAGTTTTGATGTGCCACTGCCTCTGTCTCTGCCATGGCAGTTGAACCGCTGTTTTACATTTCAAATCTGCCTCGAGCTGACATGCAGAGCGCGTGCAGCCTTACCTGCATGGTAGAATTCTGCGATGTCTCCATCGTTCCCTGCACGTTCCTTCTTCTTCGATGCCTATTGCTGCTTCCAGACGACTACATGCCTAGACGTGCCGTGAGCTATCTGGCTCAGCGTCACAAACGTGCCGCCATCTTGCCTTTGGAGGCACCACCTTTGCTCTGGAGCTGCGCTGTTCCTGTTTTCTAGTGTCCTCTGCCAACCACGTTTTTGTGCCTCAATAAAGTTATCGTGAGGCTGAAGAAGTTTCCCACACGGTCTCCCTTTTGTGCCTCCAGCTGTATCAGCGTTCTTCTCTCGATGCATGTGTTTTTGATTTCAAGGACATCTGATCAGTGCAGTGGATACTCATGCTTCACTGCAGGTACTGTTTTCATTTTGATAAACCTTCTGCCCCTCCTGCAATGGTCTGTGATTCAAGCCTTCTATGCCAAACTATCTTGGAAATGTTAGGCATCACGAGGATCTGCTTTTTCCCTATGGACAGTCAGGCATAACGTGGTGTGTGTTTGCTGTCAAAGGAACTTTACATAATGAACTCCTGCCTTTTTTCAACGTATCCAATTGGCGCAGTTGAATTACTTGACTTTCATTTCTTTACGGTGACATCATCTTATCTTCATAGTTTATCTAACTTTACATGAAGCTTGCAATGTATTTTACATGTTAAGCACATTTCTAACCTGTGCTTGGTGCGTTTATGTATTTTGTGGTGACATGATGAATATGCATATTGCTAGTTCGTTGTTACTTATTCACTTACTGCTGTTGATTTTCTTCTTTCTTGTTTCTCATAGCCTTTCTTACTTTCTTCGTGATGGTGCATATTGAGTTTCTTCTTAGGTTTGTCTGCCCAAATTACTTTTCTTCATTTTCATAACGCTTAGCCATTATGCGACTTTCTACCTTTTGAGCAAATTTTATTGCGTGGATTTGTCACCTGCTGCATGATCATTATTTAATTTTCAGTAATTTATTTACAAAGTTCCGTTTTGGAATTCTTCTCTGTTTGAGGTATGATTTATTATAGCTTTTTAGCTATGTGACTTTCCATGTCACCTACATTTTCTTGCATGATATTTTACATTACAGTACTTTGTTTACAAGTTTAGTTAAGGGAACTTTTCCTGATTGAGGTATGCTTAATAATAGCCTTTGGCTATGTGACTTTCCACCTGTGCAATTCTTGTGTGTGGACTCGTCACTTGAGTTTTCCCTGCATGATTCCTTATTTTTACAGTACTTTACTTACAAGTTTCCGCAGGAAATTTCCTCTAGTTGAAGTATGCATTGTTATTGCTTTCTAGCTATGTGACCTTCCACCCCTGTGCAATTTAATGTGTGTGGATTCGTCACCTACATTTTCATTTTATTTTCTCTACAGTATTTGGTTTACAAAGTTCCTGTGCTTGGGATCTTCTGCTGTGATTTTTATTTATTTCTGTAAGATTCTATTCTACCTTTGCGCAAAAGCATTGTGCTTGGATAGTCTGGCATTTGAGGTTTTCCCTCAAATTTAATTCTTGTAGGTACTTCTAGCGGGTGTATCTATCACCTTTCTTTATGTGTGCGTGTATGAGTTTCCTGCTTGGTTTCTTTTGTTGGGAGTACCGTTTGTCTTTCCTGGTTGTTCTTTACTTTTCATTTTGGCGTTCGCTGTTTATCATCTACATGCTTGTCTGCCCAACTGGTGTGTACTGGTGTACTCTGGACGTCTTGTCCTGTGTTCGTATTTCTGCTTGTGTTTGTATTGCTGCGCGTATGGTGAGAATTATGCTTTATTCTCATTTTTTCTTTAAGTGATTTATGCAAATATCTTGTTCTCCTTCAGCCTTTAATATGAACATTTTTATCTGTTATAAACCAGGGTTTGTATCTTGCATTTTCTTGTTATGTTTTGCGCCGAAAAAGGGGAAGATGTGTGTCATGTCATTATTCACTATTTACTTATCTTTGAATTGTCTTCTCCTTCCTTATTATAGTGTTTCATTTGAATTTCATCTTATGTATTTATTTATTGCTTTCCCATGAAATGCTTTGTGCTGTCTAAGTTTACATTACGTTGTTGGCAGCTTGTTCACATCTATGTTACTTATGATATTGCCATGCTTTCTTCTGGTATTATCACTTTGTTGCTGATTTGTAAAGGGGGAAGATGTGTGGTATCTGGTTTCCAGTGCAATGCATCTTTCCTGCTTCCTTTCCCTTGCTGCTCAGCCAGTGAGGATGTGCTGTGGAATGTTGGAGTGCATGGTGAGGTAATGGAATGTTGGGATGCCTGGTTGTGGAGTGTCAGTTGAGAGTATGGGCTGAGCAGCAAGGAAGCTGCTCCTGGTGGGGCTCACCTTATGATCTATATCTATCCTCAATACCACCTAAGAACTGCATCAATAAACCTTCATCGTTATTCTACATCTCGGCTACTGGACTAATTTACCTTCATTACAGGAAGTTCAGGGTCTCGACGTTGAAGGCGGGAAAACTCCAAGCTGGCGATGTCCGGAGCCAGAGCCCAGAAAGGCATTGTCATTTTTGGGTTGCTGCTTGGTGCTGGTCCTGATGAAGTCCACTATGTTTGAACTTTAAACGATTTCTCGAAGTCAGGAACTTTTCACCAGGACAAACCCACAAGTTGAGTCTAACTGACAGTGTGACGTAGGTGGCTGCAGCTCAGTGGCGGTCCGTTGGTAGCCTCTGGTTCTTTTGTAGACATTCTTTTAAACAATTTTAAGTATCCAGTCTTTCAGCTTATGATGGGGAGAGAGTACACTCTAACACTAGCCAATGTTATGCTATTTGCATTTATATAGCGCAAACAAATCATCCCCAAAAGGGTCTCTCTGCGCTATTAACAGGTAGAAGAGATCAAAAGAGTCCGAAGAGCCAGGTTTTGAGAAACGTTTTGAATAGGTCTAGGTCAGACAAGGACATATATAGAAGGGTAGTCTGTTCCAATGTTTGGGAGCCAGGTATGAAAATTATCTACCCCTATATCTGGCCGTACATATGCGGCAACGGCTTGCCCACTGGATTTAAGGTAGCGCATTGGCACGTAAGGCTGCAGCTTGTTTCGCAGATAGAGGGGGCCATTTCCAGATAAGGACTTGTGGACTAGGCAGAGGAGTTTAAAGAGGAAATGCTTTTTTATTGGCAGCCAATGAAGAAATTATAGAGTAGGCTCAGAGGGGGAGAAGGGTGGCAGGTTACATACCAGGCGGGCAGCTTTGTTTTATACTACCTGAAGTTTAGCTAGGAGAGCTTCATTTGCTGCTACCATGAGGGCTTTACCATAATCCAGGTGACATACAATAAGTGCTTGAGTGAGGGACTTTCTGATCTGAAGGGGCAGCCACTGGAAAGTTTTCGTAAATAGGCGCATAATCCTGAAACAGGTACCGTAGACTGAGTTTACCTGTTCTTTCAAAGAAAGTTTATCATCTCTCCTGATGCCACATTTCTTAATACCTTTTTAGGTGTGGGGGCCGACCCCAGTTCTGGGGCCACCAGTCTTTGGACCAAAGGACGTGGTCCTTGCTGAAAAGCAGGATTTCAGTCTTTCCACTGTTCAATTAAAGGCAGTAGGACAATATCCAGAGGGCGTATTTTTCATGCATTCACTGAATCTGATTTTAGTGGATTCAGGATTAGGTCCCATGGAGGTGATAAGTTGCGTGTCACCTGCATATGATATAACTTCAAACCTGCATGATTTAATCACTTGACTCAGGGGGGCATGTATATATTAAAAAGGGTGGGGCTTAAGGATGAATCCTCCGGCACCCCCTTGTCAAGGGCCATGGTTCGAGAGTTAAAGAGCTTTAGCTGCACCGTTTAGGTCCATTCCCTCAGGGCTTTTCCACCAACACTAATCTCTACAAGTCTTTGGATCAGGATAGAGTGTGAGATGGTGTCAAATGCAGTGGATAGGTTGATAATACTAATATGGAAGGGTGACTTTCATCCAGGGAGAATCTGATGATATCTTGAACAGCCACCAGCGCCTTTTCTGTGCTATATGAATCATGAAAACCTGACTGGGAGGGGTCTAGCAGGGAGTGGCTTTCTAGGAAAGACGTGAGCTGTTTGTTAACCAGTGTCTCCATTATTTTGCAGACAAAAGGGAGCGATATTGGTCTAGAGTTAGCAAGCTCTAGTGGGTCTGCTATGGGTTTCTTTAAAATAGGTCTGACCTGGGCTGCTTTCCATTTTTTAGGAAGAGTTTCGGTGCTCAGAGACTGATTATACAGACCCATGACCCTGGGGAGAAGTGCTGGGTCCAGGATCTCCTTGATGTAGGGAGGAAGGGGATCCTCTGATGAGCCTGATTCGGTCTTATTCATCAATACCAAGGCTTGCCCGGGGGTCACCGGTGTTCAGGACCAAGTCCTAACCTCCAAAATATTGCCCAAAGAGACCAGGACCTTTTGGGTACCACTTGGAAGTTAGGACTTAATCTTTCAAAAACCAGCAGCAGGCCCATGGAAAATCCAGTTGGAACTGGTCAGCTCGGCTCAGGAGAGATTTGGGTTTCTTGCAGCTTTAGTATTCCTTGAGCTGAACAGGAGGCTAGCTAGCTAGCCCGGGGAGTTCACTCTTCTGTCCTGAATACAAGTGGGTAGCAGGTCCAGCTGTTGAGGTTTCTCTCCACAGGCTCAACAGCAGGTACAATCCTTCTTCTGTCTTCCACAAGTCCAGAGGTGTTCTGAAGAGGGTACTGACATGTAGAAATAAAAACCTTCTTAGGGGTTCACTGATACATCTGGTCCTTAAGACCAACAAAGAAGAGATTGGCACAGAAGCTGTAATATCAAAAAACATGTTTTATTAACCTCAGATGAGGGAGATTGCATCTTACGGTACCCGCAGGCCACTGTAGGAGGCATTCTAATGAGTGCAGAGAACAGGGTCCTTATATATGCATTTGTTATATAGTCAGCATAAAATCAAGGGGAGGTCCTAGCACATACAAGCATGCTTATTGACTAATATGGGTATACAAAATTTGCTTGCTCCACAAAGTGGGAGGGGAGACTAAACTGCTTACATCAGTAAGAATAGCCTGACAGTTCTATACTAGGAGCAGGTGCATTCTACCAGCTAGGCCTTTCTGAGCATGTGCAAGACTCTGGAAGAGGGAGAAAGCACATGGCGAGCACATGGCTAACTAAAATGGCTGCCAAGTACAAAATGGCTTTCAGCTCATGCTAACAGCGATTCCTGCAATCTTTAACAGATGATCCTTTTAGCATGAGCTAAAGACATTCCCATGATCTAGTAGAGACATAGAAAATATTTTGCACATTTTCTTCTCATAAATTCATCAATATCCTATGCTAGGTGGGCATTTACATTCTAAACATTTCATTAAGCAGGTATATACAAGGTATAAGCAGGAGTACAAAGTGAACAGAGCATTGGGTCATACAGGTAGCAAGAGAGAATAATGACTATTATCTCAAACAGAAATCTCAATATTTTCCAACCCTAAGCAGAAAGCAAATACCAAAACCATCTAGTCTAATTTTAAGTTTCAGGGCTCTGATGTATTTCAGTGACTATTTATTTCAATTTCAGAATAGCCAACAGCACATACCTAATAAAAACATTTTCAATAGACTTTCTCAGTATTTTTTATGAGGGCTAAATTATCAATTAATATACTTAAGGAAAGAGTAAAGTAACATGCTCAGATGAACTTTTCTCGTGCAGAATAAACATTACTCTTAAAAAATATTAAAGCAATCAGACATATTATTACAAAAACAATCCTGGCTCCGGGGGACCAGGAGGACCACACAGGGCCATAGGAATTTGGACAAGGAGCCGCAAAGGGCTGCTCCTCCTCAAAAATGGGACGACCAAAGGGGTACATTACTAACAAAAAAGAGTCCTTGGGAATTTGTAGAACCAACCAGCCAGAGGGGAGTCTTCTCCTGTGTCCGTTTTGAGCCTCACAGGCAGGCTCTTGTTGTTCCCACGGTGGAGCTGCACAACTCGCAACTCAAGAATCACGGAGAAGGAAAAGTCTTTCTTTCAGGATAGGGCATTCACCCCCCCCCAGGGCAAATACCCTCAATGATCCTGTCCAGTGTCTCAGGCAGTGCATCAGTTTTCTTCACTTTAATCTAACAGGCACCAAGGGCATAGCACCTGTACCCTAAACTCAAGTCCTTCCCTAACTCCTATATTGCACCTCTGGCGCACTGCTCTTTTGTTAGGGCCACAAATTGTAGCCAATATGCTCAGGCATCCCTTGATCAACAAACAAAGGCGTAGACTTGCATTCACTTGGGACCAGGACTCAAAGGCCTGAAGCAACCCTTGTTTCAAAGGGGTCACCTCAAGCAAAAGCCTTCTTGCCGTCCTTGTCGCTCTGTGACTCTCTCAGCTGGGCATCAAAAACTGGATCCACACAAAGATTTCTCCATCCTGATTTGTAACCCCGTCTTTCGCCCAAGACAGTGGCAGGGGTACACACTTCACGTCCCAGTGCTTCCGCCTTCACTGAGGTCCTAGTTGCCAGCAACGCCTATGCTGGTTCCTTTTGTTTTGACTGTAGGCTGGACTGGTGCTGACTCCCAGGCTGGATCTGATGTCCGGGCCCCTCTGGCAATGGTTGTAAGGCAGCAAATATCTATTGGTGGACAGAACAAGAGGTCTTTAGACAAGGCACAGAAATAATCGAACAACAGAGAGGATAGTCTCAGGATACTTCCTTAGTCTCGGAGCACCCCATACATTAGCAAGGCACCCAAGAACCACTTCATCTATCTGAGAGTAGAAAACCCTGGACCTATTGGCAAGTATAAAAGGAACGTTTTGGTGAACTGACAAGAGTAATACATCACCCAATCCCAAACAGCCAAGGAAGTCTGTGTTCATTTACTAAATTCTGAGGAAAAGAGAAAAACAATACAGACATACTCCAAATACTTACATTGGTGTATTCCTATATAACTAATCTGAAGAACCTTCAAGAAAAAGGAAATGTTCTACACTTTTACTCATAGATTTTACATTACTTGTACAGGACTGCAGACACTTGTAAAATAATTTCTCTTACATGTTATGCTTAGGACCATGCTCTCATGTTATAGGTGCAGCAGGAAAATCTAAAACTGCTAATTTAACAGGGATTCTTATTGCAAAAAGAACTAAACTTCAACATAGTGGGTACATTTTCTCCAGCAGAACATGTTATGACAAACAAACTCCTATAAAACAATATTTTCCTTCAAAATGTTTGCTAAGGATCACATGAGCGTCTTTCCTGCATTGTACTTTTCACGATCTGGACTATGCAACATCATTTTCAAAAGGAAAAAAACCCTATCTCCAGCTCTAATAAGGGCTGTCAGCTTATTGACAGAGACTAGCTAATAAAAGACTAGCAATGCCCTTGCAAAACTGTATAGAACATGAGAATAACATAAACAATAATAGTGTTGCCACCTGAGATTTTTGAACAGAAACCCCCACTATACAGTTCCCCTTAAAGATCAAATAAGGGAACATCAATATGTTCTACTCATTCTTTCATACACGATGGGCAGTAACATAGCTTATATGTTTCATCATTTTATTAATTCTAACAATTTTAAAACAGTATTACAGAATAGCCAATAACTGTCATATGGCCATTTCCTAGACAGCTTAGACAGACTCAAGAAAGAGTGAGAAAAAGAAGAGAGAAAACATAATTTTGCCTACCCTTAATTTGTAGAGGAGCTAGCCTCCTTCCCCCATTTTGACAGTAGGAAAACCTGAAACAGGTTTTACTTCTGTCAACACTTTCAACCCCTATTTGTAGCAACTGGGCACAAACAAACCAATGTATCAATTTCTTGAGCAATTGTACTAGATTAACATGAGGGCGCATGAATGCAAACTAAAATCCATTTCCTCCTTATCGTAGCCCCTACACAGTATTCTTTAAACTAAAACCATTATTTTTATATACATGGCAGATCAATGCTCAACTGAAGGCTGTTTTCCTTCGTTTCATATGACTGCGCAAAACGTGTGTTTGCCAAAAATAGGAAGCAAAGCTTCTCTTTCTCTCTTTGCGCTATCATCTCGTCTTTCAAAAACTTTCGAAGGTCGAAGTGTCCCAGCAAACATTACCCTTCACCCTGCTAAGTTGCTAAATGCAGAACTCCGACCTTTGACCCGTTCAGCAGCTGGTCATTTTTGTGTGCAAGGCTTGCCATGCGGTTTTCGAAATGCAAAGCAACTCTGGAGAATCACAGCTCAAAGGCAGTCCTGTCCGGTGTGTTTGCCAGCAATTTAAAGGTAGGATAATAACGTCTGCTGGTTTCTGTATACTTATTTTCATTTGTGTATAGTGTGTGGTGTGCAGTCTAGTAATACAGAGATCAGCTGTTTGTTTTATACTTGCATATACTTTATTGAAGCCTGAGAGCAGGTTAAAAACTGCCTTGAGTGGTAGAACTGCTTGTAAAATTGTGAATTTAGCTAAATTTCGACTTTGGTGGTAGGGGCACTTAAAAATGAATATCCTACAATATTTTTGCATAATAGGAACCCCCAGAGTGTTCTCTAGATAGCCCAGGAATGGGAAATCAGAAATGTATAAGGTATATCCTTAAAAAATGAGTTTTGTACGGCTGGGTAAAGTGACAGTTCACATTTAAGGCTCCTGCTAATGCGGTACAGCACTGCTTAAATCCAACTTTGATGCTAGGAATTCACAGTATGATGAGTAGGCTTTATAAAGATGAAAAAACGAATTTAAAGCATTTATTTTTAATAATATATATTTTTTTTCATATAATTAATTTTTTTTTTTTTTTAATCAAACCAACCATTTTGATGATTCCACATTTGAAAAGCAAGCTTCATTCGTAGCCTATCATATTTAAACACATTCATTCATAACCCTAAGCACAGAAGCCTTACTTGAAACAGGAAAAGTCTGCGCCACTTTTTAAAGGACAGTTATTATTTAACATCAGAACCACAGAGGTACTTATGAAAAAAGGCATTAAGAAAGGAAATCCCTACTTTCAATTTTGTTCTCTGTTATCCAAAATAATGAAACTGGTTTTTTGAAACTTTTAAAATAATGCAGGCCGAAGACTCGGAACGAAATGGCCGCTTGAGCGCTCGGCTCCGTGAACCCTATCCCTCCTCCGTCAATCCTGAATAAAGATCCGGCTTCCCGAGGTGGGGATCGTGCCTGCATACCAGCGGAGGCTCCGGGGCCAACACCCGCCGCTCTAAATCATCCAGGGCCGGAGTTCTGGGTCCCGGAAGACGAGGGCCTATCCGCAACTTGAAGCCGGGGCTAAATTTGAAGGTCCGGCCGCCGGGAGAAGACGGGGCGCGGCCTGTAGCCCCAGTGGATCCTGCGCAAAAGTTACCCTGCGGGCGGTGGCTGCGATACATCGAGCTGGCAATACGGCCCTCCCGGTCGCGGACCAGAAGCAATCGACGCCGCTCCAGACACCGAGGCACCGACGTGTGGCGGCTGACCGGTGGGGCTGTGTAACGGTCCGGAGACCCTAAGTCAGGGGGGAAGACCGAGAGGGGCCCAAGGAGTGGTGGGTCCCGGACTCCCACACACCAAACCCCCCCCCCCCCAGCAGTCTGAAACCGGAACACCGATCCATGCAGGGATCCGGCTGGGGGGTAAAGCGGAGGCGCCTTCCACTATTCCATACGGAGGCCAGGTGATAAGCGACAGGGAGGAGAGGCACCAAGCGTCCACAAGCTTGCCTACACGGTGGCCGGGGCCGACGCTGGGATAAAGCGGTGTAGCGGAGGATGCCTGGCCACACCCAAATGATCTAACCCCCACGAGCCGCAGGGCCAGCCGGGAACGGGGTAGCAGTGCCTTGCAGCCCCGCTGACTATCGCCTAAGGATTGGCAGACGACGGACTGGGGCCGCACACCATAACACCGGACATAGAACCAAGCGGTGCAGCGGAGGGCTGACCACGAGCCACAATGGCAGCGGAGAAGAGCAAAGTCACAGGTACAAGGGGTTCGAAACTGGTGCAAACTAACAAGCTGGACCGCTATACCCTCCCAAAAGATATGCTACAGAGCCGACAGTCTGGCGGTGGCGCTACCGGAGAACTCGGAGATGGGGACCGGGAACTGTCCCTAAAAGACGTCATGAAAGCAATCACTACGGGCCAGGCTGCACTGGAACACAAAATGGACACCATCGCCATCGAGGTCAACCTGATCCGGGCTGATCTCACTAAACTTAACGAAAAGGTTAAACAGGTTGAGCTCACCACTTCCAGTCTGGTAGACGATGTGGCCCTGCTCCAGGGTGAAATGCAAGACATGCAAGCATTCCGGAAAACCACAGAACTTAAGCTTGATGACTATGAAGGGCGCCTACGCCGCAATAACCTGCGCATTTTGGGAGTACCTGAAAAGCGGAGGGACAGACTCCAGACCTTTTCGTGGAAGACCTTGTGTTGCAACACCTAAAACCTAAGGGCCTGAGTAAGTTTTTGTCATTGAGAGGGCACATAGAATCCCAGGGGTCGTCCCAGGCCGGGAGCCCCCACGCCCAATGCTGGCTAGAGTGCTAAACTTCCGGGACAGAGACGTGATCCTTCAAAATGCCAGAACGGGGACAGGCCTCCGCTTTGAGAACGCCAACATTTCCTTTTCCCGGACTTCACGCAACGAGTGCAGCGTCAACGAAAGTCCTTCACCATAGTGAAGCAGAAACTTAGGGAAAGGGGACTGAAATACTCTATGCTATTCCCAGCGCGCCTTCGAGTAGAAGCCGGAGGGAAAATCTGGTTCTTCGAACAGCCCGAGGAAGCGGCGGACTGGCTGGAACATCAGACGGAGCGGGCCTTGCGAGATCGAACGGCTGGGGGAGAAGATGCCTCTCAGGCACACATCTGACAATGACGTCATGAACAGGAATCCCCTCTAGCGAGGTCTGGCCATCGAGTTTGGCTGGGACAGGTAACAGGCGGTGTGGCGGCTGGATCCCGGGGAGAAGCCTCCCCTCTAGTTGACAATTCTTCGGAACCTTTGGGGTGTATCCCACGTAGGGAACTTGTCAACGTATAATAGTCCCGGGGGGATGGGAAGCGGGCTGTCACGCCCTCACATTATCTTCTATTAGTTCTTTATTGGGGCGACAGGCACTCTGCAAGTTTCTCATGGGCAGTTCTGAGCCCAGAGTGCAGGGCAGCGGGGTGGGGGATGTTGGGGGAAGGGGGGTTGGAGGGTTGGGGGGTTATGTTTATGTAGTAGTATTGTTTTTACATCGGTATCACATGCCACAAAGATGACGGAGCCATCTGCCAATAGTAACCTAAACCACGAGCATCATGGGGGATAAAAATGTTAAAATATTGAGCTGGAATGTTAACGGACTTGGGGACAAGATTAAACGCAGCGTGGTACTCCAATACATAAAACGTCGGGGTCCAGACATCGTACTCCTACAAGAGACTCACCTGGTCGGGAATCTCTGTAGAGCTATGCACAGGGGAGGGTACACAATGGTCACACACGCGGGATTCACCTCGGGCTCCAGAGGGGTGGGCATCATGGTTAAAAACACTTCCCCTGACGGTGGAATCCGTGTGGACGGATGGGAGGGGTAGATATGCTGGGATCTCTGGCACATGGGAGGGCCGCTCCATTACATTAATGTCGGTCTATGTGCCCCCGGGGGTGCAGGGCTCCACCTTCGCCGACCTGGGCTCCGTCCTACTTACGGTACCAGATGGCCTCCTGGTCCTCGGAGGAGATTTTAATGCAGTAGTTTCAGGCACACTGGACAGATACCCCCCAGGGAGATAGGACCATCTGCACGCTGGCTGCCCGAATTTCTCGACACTATGGGGTTGGTAGACGGTTGGCGCACACACCACCCAGACCAGATACAGCACACCTTTCACTCGGGCGCCCATCATAGCCTATCTCGTTTGGATTACTGCCTGGTCCCCGCAGCACAGGTCACGCACATACACGAAATCAGACACTTAGCGAGGGGCATCTCGGATCACTCTCCGATATGGGTCCACATAGTACTCAATCAAGTAGCAGTGGGTAGACTGGCTCCAATTAATCCCTGGTACCTTCGAGACCCGAAACTCCGTGGAGACCTCCACAAGGCCATGGACGACTACTTCTCCGAGAATGTAGGGTCAGTATCTTCATCCCAGTCCCTGTGGGAAGCGTTCAAGGCTGTGATTCGGGGACAGGCTCTGTCCTTGATCGCCGGGGCGAAGAAAGATAAACAAAAAGAAGTCCTCGCTATAGAGGCAGACATCTACAGGCTGGAAGGCGACCTAGAATCGGGCGTGACACCGGAGAAACTCCATTCCCTCAGCCTGAAACAACACGAATACAAAGCCCTAGTTACAGACACGGCCAAACTACTAGGTAGGGAGCGACAAGGTAGGATCTACGAACAGGGTGACAAAGCAGGAAGCTATTAGCATGGCTAGACAAAAAAGAATGGGCGAGTAGATTGGTCCCGGAGCTTAAGGGCGAGAGAGACGTCTCCATTACTGAACCTCAAGAAATAGTGGACAGATTCGCCGCCCACCTACACAATATATATACGACAGTGACCCCACACACAGAGGAAGACTCACAGGACCTCCTTCGCGATATCAGGCTCCCCTGCCTCTCCTCAGCAGAGCGCGACTTTATGGATAGTGACTTAACCACAGATGAAATCGCGCAAGCAATTCGTGGATTGAAACCAGGCAAGGCCCTGGGACCCAACGGTATCCCCATCGAACTATATAAACTGCGGTCCGACAAACTTGCACCATACCTAAAAGCGATGTTTGAGGAATCTAGAGATTGTGGGGTGCTGCCACGGGAGCAGAGAATAGCCACTATCGTTACGATACATAAGGAGGGAGGCCCAGGACGGACTGCTCCTCCTATAGGCCGATCTCCCTCCTCAATGCCGAACCCAAAATCCTGGCAAAGCTCCTGGCGATTCGCCTGCTAAAAGTAATAAGCACCCTGGTGCACCCAGACCAATCAGGCTTCATGCCCCACAGAAACACGGCCCTAAATATTCGCAGGATTAACGGAGTGCTGGGGAGAGCATCCACCATTCGGGAGGCGGCGGTGATAGTGTCATTGGACGCAACCATGGCGTTTGACACGGTCGAATGGTCCTACCTCTGGGCAGTTCTGGCAAAACTGGGCTTTGGCCCAAAATACATACAGTGGGCTTGTCTCCTGTATCAGGATCCACTGGCACAGGTAGTAGTCAACAATAAACTGTCGGCCACGTTCCCGCTCAGTCGTGGTACCCGTCAGGGATGCCCACTCTCGCCGCTGCTCTTTGCCCTCGTTCTGGAACCACTGGCTGCATGGATCCGATGGGACCCCAGGATACGGGGGCTGGGGTGGGCCCCCGAGCGGGAGGACCGGATTTCACTCTATGCAGACGACATTTTACTCTATCTGGCCTCCCGAGAAATCCCTAATAGTAGTGTTAGATATCCTGGCAGTATTCGGGAGATTTTCTGGATTCACCATTAATTGGGGCAAATCCGTACTACTCATCATTCAGGGGAGCCCCCATCCTCCCGAGAGACTGCCCGCTTCGAATTACAACTGAGGGCTTTACATACCTGGGTGTTTTCATCTCTCTGGATCCCGTGGCCCGATATGCCCACAATCTTCTTCCACCTCTGCGTAAACTCAAAAAGACATCGCCAATTGGAAAGCACTCCCCCTCTCCCTACTGGGCAGAGCGACCCTGTTTAAGATGATGTCCCTGCCCAGATTCCTATATGTATTACAAAATGCCCTGGACCCGGTACCGGCGCACTTCTTCAGGGAAGTAGAGGGTCTTCAGAGAGAGCTGCTCTGGGACGGCAGATCGCGTATCGCCCTAAATAAGTTGACCCTAAACTGAGTACGATGGTGGCATAGGCCTCCCGGACATTAAAAAATACTATTGGGCAGCACACCTTGCTGCCATCAATCATGGTACATATGGGAGGGGTGACGATCCGGGCTATGGCATGGACAAATGGCTCCTCTCCGGAGGCAACTACAACAGGGCACTCTACGCGCGGCCCAAGAGATACCATCTAACAGGTCCAACAAACCACTCGGTCCGCATCTGGCATGAAGCAACCAACTCCCTGGGGTGGGGACGAAAACTGACGTTGGCAACCCCACTGTGGGATTCTGAATTATTGGGTAACTTATGGAGGTCGAAGGGCTTCGACAAATGGGACCTCATCGGCATAACACAAGTCAAAGACGTTTGGGAAGAGGGGAGAGTTAAGTCCTTCACCACACTGCAGACTGAATATAACCTAGCCGACACTGAATATTTCAGATATGCTCAAATCCAACATGCGATCCAATCGCATCTGCCCAAAGGGTACCCCCGGGAAGCCTCGCCCCTAGAGGACAGAATCTTGGACGGACACCTACCAGACAAGACGATCTCCTTAATATATAAAAAGCTGATAAATAACACGACAGACCCACTCCAGACATTAAGGGAACGATGGATGGGGGACGGGATCGAGATGGACGATGAGGACTGGCGGGAGGCGGTGGCCTCCCTAGGGTGGTCGCCATACCGGCACGCCTGAGACTAGTTCAGCTAAAGATACTCCATCGGGTATACATCACCGGGCCACGCTTGATCCGGATGGGGGAACAGATAGTGGGGAGTGCAGGAGAAGATGTGGACACCTGGGAACCTTCCTGCACATCATATGGGAATGTGAACACGTTAGTTCCTTCTGGCGCGGGGTACATAAGGTAATGTGGGAAGTGTTACACGTCCGCCTCTCGCTGGAGGCGAGACGCTGCCTTCTAAACATATGGGAGCCCACAGACCTGAGCACGCATCAGATACAATGGGCCAGCCTGGGGTTCATGATAGCCAAGAGAAACATTGCACAACTATGGGCGCTGCTAAACCACCGACTCTGGAAGCCTGGGAGAGGGACCTAGATTGGTGTATGTTTAGGGAGAAGACAGTGTATACCACCAGGGGATGCCCCAAAAAGTGGGTCCGAATCTGGAATCCATGGAACGACTTTCGAGGAGGAATATGTATGCCACCTGTTATAGCTGACTCAGATGTCCCCTCCTGATCCGAGCCACTCCCCTCTGATGTAGATATGTAATCCTTTTATTTATTAATTGGCAGTGATTTCTGTATTGTATATATGAACCGATGTATGTTGTAATAAAAAGATTTATAAAAAAAAAAAAAAAATGCAGGCCTTCATACCAGTTTTACACTGACTTAAAATTTCGCTGACTCAGCATTCCTGTCTGTGGCCGTGATCAGGAATAGCCATATGCTATTTATGCAGCTGTTGTTTGTCAGCAGGCGTCGAATTTTCACGCCTTTCTCCAGGAAAAAACCCCTTTATTATTTGAAATACCCTGACAGAGTTAAATCCCCATTTGCTGTGTCAAACAGTTTCTTTTCAGTTAGTCAGTTTAAACACAGCTGTTGGAAAGCTTTTTTCTCGGGTGCTGAAAGAAAAGCATGTCACAGTCTATTTAAAAACTGAGGCATTTCAATGCAGTCAAATCTATCTTTCTATAATGTGTATTTAGTTCAGCAACGACCAAATTCACTCAAATGATGTGCATGCCTTTTAATGTCTAATACAATGTATTTAAGGAAAATGCTGTAACGTGTATTTTAGTCTATTGATTACAAAACACACAATTTCGTTTTTCTTCCTCTGTATGAGGCCTATTTTAATCCTATTGAATACGAATTCTAATTTTATCTTTAGCATTGTGGCAATTTGCACACATGTATAGTATCTTACTCTGTCAATTTAATAGTAACATGCAGCTGTTTAGCATATGTTATATAATTCATTTCTGGATTTTTATTTAATATGTAAGTAACTAAATGACATTTTGCATAACAGAATGATGACAGCAAAAAAACATAAACAAACTCATTGAGCTCATTCAGACATTTACAGAAGGGGGTCATATACTCAGAGCACACAATACAGCGCGCTTAAAGCTAGCCATTCTTACACAAAGAGTACTCACACAAATATTACCAATGTCAAACCACAAACCCACATAGACATGTAAACACACATTTTAACCCACAAATCAATACTTAGGACTTTAAGACAGCTTACAAACTGTACGCAAGACCAACCTATTTGTAAATACTAATTGTAAGTCATATTTACAAGAAGAGCTCTCAAAAGTAGCCCAAAAACTGTTCCATGGTCAAGAAGCCAAAATACACCAAATTCGCCAGTTTTGGCTGGTAGAACACTCAAAAAGCGCTCTGCATATCACCACTTATGAATGTTACTAAGTGCGCAGATCCGGATCCGTTTTATGTACATATTTAGTTCCATGGGGTACTTAGTCACCAAGGAAGAAATATCTTTTACTATACCTAAACCTATTTAGGTATCCCCTCTGAGGGGAGTCAGCTGAGTACTTCCTAAATCCATATCGGTACTCTCCAAGACAGCAACACTTTCTACGAAGTGTGCTAGAAGCAGGCATGTCAAGAATATTATAGCATATATAATATTATACTCCAAGTGACACTTAACACAATGTGTGCCGTTCAAGTTTTCAAAGTTAGAGAAAAATCTCCTCATTACCTGCCTTCTTTTGCTGCAGCAAAACAAACAAACGAACCAAAATCTTGGCCAAGTCATTCCAAACAAAAGTGTTGCTTCAGCAACCTTACCAAAGTCTCCAGCTTCCAACTGCCAAGTTCTGAGTGACCTAACGGTTGTTTTAAAATACTCACGCCAAAGAAGTTCTCAGTCGGGAGCGGCAAACACTTGGAGGATCAGATCAGGAAGACCAGAAATATACTGGGCTGGAAGACAAACAATCTCCGTGCGCAGGGTACCTCCTCAGTAGATTCCTGTCCTGTACTCCTCAGTAGATTCCTGTCTCCCTTCAAGACCACTCCCTTGGATAGCCGCTGCACCGATGAGGTCCACTTTCGGGCGCCATTTGTAGAAATAAAAACCTTCTTAGGGGTTCACTGATACATCTGGTCCTAAGACCAACAAAGAAGAGATTGGCACAGAAGCTGTAATATCAAAAAACATGTTTTATTAACCTCAGATGAGGGAGATTGCATCTTACGGTACCACGCAGGCCACTGTAGGAGGCATTCTAATGAGTGCAGAGAACAGGGTCCTTATATATGCATTTGTTATATAGTCAGCATAAAATCAAGGGAGGTCCTAGCACATACAAGCATGCTTATTGACTAATATGGGTATACAAAATTTGCTTGCTCCACAAAGTGGGAGGAGACTAAACTGCTTACATCAGTAAGAATAGCCTGACAGTTCTATACTAGGAGCAGGTGCATTCTACCAGCTAGGCCTTTCTGAGCATGTGCAAGACTCTGGAAGAGGAGAAAGCACATGGCGAGCACATGGCTAACTAAAATGGCTGCCAAGTACAAAATGGCTTTCAGCTCATGCTAACAGCGATTCCTGCAATCTTTAACAGACAGTCTCACATTTATGCTCAGTGCCTGACAATGAGTGGGAGGAAACTCCTGGCCACTTCCTAACCAATGTGGTAATAGTTTCCATGGGTGCCCCTATGACTCTTGCAGCACTTCCTGTGTGTTTTACCATAACCTATCGCACAATGGACCTCTCTACCTAAACCAATATGTTAGAATCTTTCTTCCTTTGAGCAGAGATCGGGGTACACCCTTGAGGTGTGTCTAGGGAAATGAGAAAACTTCTCCTACAGACAACTTCTGAAGCAGGTTGTCCCTCCCACTGGGATTGGTGCCACTCTGGCTACTTGGACAATGATAGGAGCCGGCCTAGCTGTGAGTTAAATCTACCTGTGACAGAGGATGCCCCTTTGAAGCTTGTGAAGTTGGTGGGCACATCTGCCCAAGCCATCCTGTCAGGAAGAGTCACATCTCCTAGCCAAGGCCCATTTGCTCCCTTTTCTGGGAGCCACTCGCACCTCCTTGCAAAGAAACACCATGCTCCCTGGTGGCATTTGGGGATTAACTCTTAAAAGGCTACAAGAGGCTTTAGGCAGAAACATGCCAACTTTCTAAAAATGGCATTTTCAAGATAGTATTTTAAAATCTGACTTGACCATTCGATCGGATGTCAAATTACCAGTGAGTCCTTGAATCACTTTTCTAGGTAGACCCAAACTGAAGTTATGCACCAGAAGGTGTTATAATCTAACCCAGTGCTTTTCTATGCAAGAGCATGCCTTGTCACAATGAAAAAACAACTTTGGGGATTTTTCACTGCCAGGACATGTAAAATATAAGTACACATGTCCTACTTTTTTAAATACCATGCACCCTGGCCCATGAGCATTTAGGGTCTACCTTAGAGGTAACGTTTAGGCCTGACAAATTGTTTATTTTGCTGGGTCAAATTTGCAGTTTTAAAACTGCACACTGCAGGAGCAGGACAAAAGGCATGTTTTGCCTTGTCATTTTAGTGGTTGCACAATAGGACCTGCAGTCCACAAGTGGCATTTAAGTTGAAGGGTCAGGGTGCACAGAGTAATATACACTACGGACTCATAGGTAAGTTAAATATGCCAATCAGGGTTTAGCCATTTCTATGTCCTTTATGGGCCAGAGCACATAAACTGGGCATGGTATCGCAGTGACCCAGTATTTAGAGTCCATACATCAGCAGTGAAATCCAACAAAAAGTAGAGGGATGACCACACAAAAAGGTAATTTTCTTTCTTTAACATTCATTAAACTTTCTCAAAGATATAATTTTAGCTGTTGCCTTGCATTATATACAGACGCATAATTGATCTAATCTCTGTTAGCGCCGCCAAGAAAACAAATTGTCTTGCAGAAGCACACAAAGTTATTCACTTCCATTGAGTGAACAAACAATAAATAAACCACTATAAATTGTTTGAAATCATAGTTGATTTAGAGGTCACTGCCTGTCCATTGAACAAACACCATCATAGAGGCTAAAATCCTTTCCTTTAGAAGGAGAATATACATTTCACCTTTTGGGTTTTAACTTACACAATGTATACACACAAAACTCACAATTTTAGTTTTACTTAATTTTGACTGGGGTGCATTCACAGAGGAGATTCTGTTAAGGTATCCAGATCCTATGGCAGTAGAACTAACGCTAAAGAGACTTCACTTCCCTAAACTCTTCCCCCTCTTTATGTTTGTTAACATCTGTACATGGCACCACCACCACTTCCTAGCCTCATCGATATTTTAGTTATTAAAATGCATACATTTATACATTCTTGTAGTGGCAAAGGAGTGGTTAGAGAAATTCCATGGACATTCGCTCAAAAGATTGCAATTCAAAAACATTTGGTATGTTGTTGTTTATTGATGTTAGGTTAGGCTACCTTTCATATGTATATATCTCTCTTACAACCGGTGTAGTCTCACAGCACTCTTTCCAAGTCCAGTTAGTTGTCAGCCAAAGCCTCCCAATCTTTTCTGAGTGGGTAAAGCCTTCGCCTTCAAATACTTTATTTCGGCATACATGCCTTAAAAGTTGTCGCATACATGGTACTTAAAAAAGAGTCCATCAGAATAATACATTCTCCTAATAAATATTAAAAAATCACAACTTTAGCTTTACATAAATACCATAAAAATTAAAATTAGATCATCACATCTTAAAAAGATTAAAATTCATTACAACATAGAAAGTGCATGTATACAAGAAGATAATACAATCATGTTGTCAATACTCAAATTTAGTCAATGCTACCTATTGCTCGATGGAGGGCTCTCTTTTGCATCATAGTTCTGTTACTTATAATTGGTGAAAAATTGTTACAGAAACACATTGAGGCAGAATAAGCTTTATAAACAAGGAGAACCAGCCACCTTCATAATCTTCCTTCCTGGTTCTTTTTCCTGATGCCCCACATGTGGCCCAGAAACTTGGCAACTGCACAGACAAAAAGTGGTCTGGTATCTGATTTAAGAATTCGCATGGTGTCCTGAAACTTATGTGTACCTATTTGTTTACAGATTGATTTTATCCATTTTGATCTGGGACGTGCATAGGGTGGACAGGCGAACATAACATGGGCCACAGATTCCGTGAGTGCCTTGCAGCAGGGGCAAGTACTTGGTGTTTGCATTTTACTATGCCATTTAGCAAGAAGGTCATTCAAGGGGAGAGTTCCAAACCTAAACTGTATGTACACCTTTCTATCGTGAGGAATTTAAATTTGATCAAGATGAGGCTCCAGGGAGCTAAGCTGTTTATGGAGCATGAATTCTGTTGTTAGTTTCCCCTAATCGGTCCTGCGGCAGTCTACTTGTGTAACCCAATCCCACTGTATTTGCTAGAGTAGGGATAAATTGGAGCTTTCCTTGGCTTCCCGAAGTCCTATATCCGAAAGAAGCCTCCTTATATTGCTTAACCACCCAATCTTATTGCAGTTATCTAGGCGGATTACTTCTGCCATGGCTTCGACATATGGCGCGAGTTCCGGAGTCCTTCTGGTTCTGGCCCAGAATAACAGTGGGCGGAGCTTGGCTATTTCAGTGATGGATCGTCATCCCATATCTAACATTAGGGGATGAAGTGTAGTGCTCTGGGGCAACATCACTAGATTTCATTTAAATTTGTGCTCTGATCTAGTAAGCTCCTCTATTTTGTCGAAGCCCCACAATTCTGACCCATACAAGGCAGAACTAACTGCTTTTGCCTCATAGACTTGCAATACGGCGGCAACCGGTCTACTGAAGGAAGAGCGGTGTTCTTTCCCAAGGCCACAGTTATTTGCTTGTGTTTAAGTACCATCTTTGTCAAGTGGGGTTTTCAGCACATTTTCTCAGATAATTTAACTCCTAAATAGTCAAATGTGTTTACTCCTTCCAGTGGTACCCCTCCTTGATTAGTCCTACCCCTATACGATTTGTGGGGGTGTAGGGTCATAAATTTAGTTTTTGACATATTTATCTCAAGGCCCCGGATGTCATAGAAGTGTTTAAATCGGTTTAGGAGTAATTGTAACCCCCAGGATTTTTGCCACCAACAGGGTATGATTTACGATTAGTAGAGTCACTATCTTTTCCCCGCCTAAGGATGGAGCATTGGCGGGCTCTCGAGATAAAAATCGTACAACGTCGCTCATGTATAGAAGAATGTGGGTGCCAGAACACATACTGCGAATTGACCCTGCAGGCCCCACCTCACCCAAGCAAAATTATCTTCATGAAGTCGTGCGACCAAGTTGAGCAGTTCAGTTGGGACTCCCATGGCTTTAAGAACTTGCCACAGCTTCTGTCTGGGTACTAGGTCGAAAGCTGTCTTTATGTCAATAAAGGCCATATACAGGCTGCACTGGCCAATGACCACAGTTTTCCAATATAAGAGGAGGAGGTGAAAGACCTGGTCTATTGTCCCCGTCTTTTCTCTGAAGCCTGCTTGATATGATGATAAGATGATGTTTTCATCAGCCCATGCCTGGATCTTTTGAGGAGAGCTCGGCTAAATACTTTTTGTAGCGCGTCTATTAGGCTAATAGGCCTATAGTTGCAGCGTTGTTCCCTATCCCCTTTTTTACATAAGGGGACCACCATCGCCCCCCTGCCAGGACCCTGGGACCGGAGCACCTCTAGCTATGGCATTTGAGAGCAATAAGATGTAACGGGACCAGCTAGGGATGTCAGATAGAAAGAGGTCCCCTGGTATACCATTGGGCCCTGGGGCTTTTGCCCGGACAATACATCCAATTGCGCCTTGAGTGGGTAAAGCATATGCATGCCTTTTCTAATGAAGTGTAAGCCAGAACTTCCATGAATGGTTTGAAAAGTGTAAGGTGAAAGTGTAGAGTAAATGGGAGGAGGATGATGCTGTGGTTGTATTCCAGGAATGCTCAAAGAAGTGGTGGGGGTGGACACTGTGCTTAGGCGTGCTTGTGTCTAGAATAGAGTGAAGAGTACAGAACAATGTTATATATTGCTTATCTACCTATCACCTAAATGTTACTGTCACAGCAATTACAGTTACAGATTTCATTAGGTCCCTCAGAAAGGGTCTGGCTGATTCATGGTTTAAAAGGTTAAAGAAATAACAAATACCCTTATGGTCCGACATAAATTGCAGACTCCCATAGTGGAGGAGAATTTTTTCCATAGGGGACAAGATGGTTAGGTGGCAGTATGCTTAGCCAGCTCTATAGAGTCTAATGAAGGGGTGATTGAGTAAATGCACACTAGAACCTTTGGGGCTTATTTACAAGCCCCTTGCGCTGCCAGTGTGTCACTTTTTATATGGGCAAAAGCAACATACCGTTGGCACAAGGGGCTTGTAAATAAGCCCCTTGTTTCTAAAGTAATGGGTCAACATGTTTGGATGTTGGAAAATGGATTACATAAAATCATGATGGTTTTTCTAAGAAGCACTGAAAATAACTGTATTGTCATTGATTAAAATGAAGAATATATATTATATATTTGTCTATTTGTTTTGACGTGTTATAGTGAACTGTGTGTAAACATTTGGTGAATTCATAGTGCAAAATGATGATTTCAGTAAAGGTGTAATTAGAAGAAAGCAAAACTAAAGGGGAAAGTACTGGTTCAAGGAGGGTTGTTGTCACTACCTGAGGTTTTGCATTCATACCTCTTTTTAGTAGGGAAGGAGAGTCTAAACACTTTCTTTTCAAGGGTTCTCTGAAGAACATATGCTTGGTTTGGATCTTAAGGAGGGGTAGAGAGCATTTTACTGTCTTGGGCCTTGCATGCCCACTAATGTTCCTCAGTGTTTCATAAATTTGAACAACCATTGATGAATTACGTTGGTAGCTGATGAGTTTCTGCAGGTATTAGATACTTTTCCCATATGCCTTTGATGAGGGCACAAAGAAACTTTGACAGGTGGCCAGTGAAGGGCTTTTTATGGTCCCATTCACAAATATCAAGTCACATTCTGGCTGTCTTCATTTGTAACCTGGTGATGAGTGCTTTAGGAGGCTAGTGAAGATGGCATTACAGTAGTCTAAGTGAGACATTGCAGGGGCTCTTGTCACTTCCACCTGGTGGTTAGTTTGCAGTAGTGGAAAGATTTTAAGGAGTAGGAAAAGCTGATGGCTTATCTCTTTCATTAATGCTTTGATTTGTGAATCAAAAGCCAGCTCTGATTTAAAAAAGCTATGCTCTGGTTCCTGGCTTCAAGAGCTGTGGACAGATGGTTTACATTGCCTGGGACCATGTAAAAGGGCATCAAGACAGATTATCTTTCTTTTATTATTATGGTTTCCATATTGGTTCCATTCGTACATAGGAAGTTCTCCTTCTAGCAGATGATGGGGTCTAGGAATGTGGTGATGTTGATAGTGTTGTTTAAGTTCTTATATAACCAGTATTTGAATTGACTGTCATCTGCATATTTTTGCATATTTTTTAAACTTTACTTCATACGGCTTGAGATGATGTTTCATGTGATGTACATAGCTATGGAACAGGAGAGAGGATAGCGATGATACCTGGGGATAAAACAGCATACCACATGTGTGAATGATTCAGCTATTGTGATCCAGATGTTTCGACTGTGATTGGAGATGAAGGAATAAACCAATAATAAAGCACGGTCACCTGTTCTTGCCCATTTACTAATCTGCGCAGAATTGTCCATTTGCTAGTCTGTGCAGAAGTGTTGTGTTGTCAGCAGTTTCATAAGCAAGAGAAATAACTAGGAGTATGAAGTTTGTTATCTTAGCTTCAAAAGACTCCTGCCTTATATCTACTAAAGTCAGTATGTTGGCTGTTCTTGAGACAGTTCCCCAGGGTCTTGGAGCTGTCTAATCCCTTGCTCTTCCAGGATTATGCTGATGAAAGGGAGGTTGGAGATGGGTCTGTGCCAGAATCATAGGGGTTGATTTGGCTTCTTCAGTAGTGGAATGATGGCACCCTTTAGGCAGTTGGGAGCAACTTCATAACTCAGGCAGGCATTAATAAGGGAGGCTGTGCAAAGGAAGGGTAAGAACTGTTCAAGGCACGCAGCTTAGCACAAGTTTGTTTTTTAATCATACTCCTTTATTTTAGCAGCCATGCTTAGTACCTTCTCAGTCTTGAGAGTTTTGAAGCAGGTAGAGGCAATTAGTATCAGAAGCAGTGGCACTGGACTGCTGGAGATAGAGAAAAACATTTTGGAAATATTGAATTTGAAAAACTCAAGTGATCATTTACAGTCTTGTTGAGATGTGCAATAAATTAGTTTTTAGGGTGTTTGGTAACCTGTGCTAGATTTTGAAGAACTACTTAGTTTTGTTTGGAGGACCTTTGATATGTTTTGCAAGATATGCCACAGATTATTGTGGAAAACAGATCACTAAAATAATATCAATCACAAAAATATTGCCACCCTATTCTTAACAAAAATAATACAAATATCGATGACAAAAACGCCACCGTCAAAAATATCTATTTTTCACAATATCCAGCACACAATCCAACAAATACACATAATTGAAACTAATTGTCATCTACCACAAAAGGAAATAACGGGGAAAAAAAATCAAAGAACACACAAAGAAGCCAAAAAATGTACTATGAAAGAAACAAACCAATAAAAATACAAACATAATTAACTCAACACTATGGGCCTGATTACAACTTTGGTGGTCTAACCGCCCGTCTGCCATGGTGGCAGTCCCAAGGCCATCGCCAAGCCACCGGTATCCCGTACGCCATATTTTGATGCTTCCTATGTGCTGGCAGTGTGATGGCGGCGGTCACCCGATGGAGGGAGACTTGCATGCTGTAGCCCATTTTCTTCCCCACAATGTCAAGGCATATGCATGTATATATGTATTTTAATGTGCATAGGTAGAAAATACATACATATGCATTGGACATATGGAAACATTGCTTGTGTGAGCAATATCCAGCAGCACGGGTATACAGGCATTGGAAGAGTGCAGGAATGTATGAGTGGCTTACCTCTGCCTATGACACAGTGCTGGGGATTTCCCGCGTGGACAAGCGTCAGCTGTAAAGGGGGACATGGGAGTTGGGCTCCGTGATGGGAAGAGGAGTGAAAACGGGACTTAAGGTGAGTTTTGGCCTTATTACCTGTGTTCACGCAGGGTCGAGTGTGGAGGTCTTCCCACTACAGTCAGCCTGGCGGTAAGGCACATTGTAATCTGCACAGCCGGTACAGCCTGTTACTACATCACGTTGGGTGAGAAATCCTGGTGGTGGTGGCGGGAACCAAGCAGTGGGACTGCCAACATGGAAATGCTGCTGGCAGACCACCAAGGCTGTGGGTGGGGACTCCACTGTGATGGCAATACCGAGACGGCCAAAGTCGTAATCAGGCCGTATAACACTATACCAGGAGCACAACAATTCACTATTTCATATTGACAAGTTTAAAATTAAATGAAGTACAATATAACCTAACATAATTTTAAAAGGCAAATCTAAAAATACATTACTAAATTCTCTCTTTTCTTTTATATATTAGTCCTTAGTTTCTGAAGAAATACTTCATCAAAAATGAAGCACTTCATAACGAAAATCCAAACTTCACACTTGTACACCCAGGCAAAGGCACTTTCAAAGTAAGTATAATAAAGACAGCTATAAAAATAAAACAACCCCTATAGGTTAAACTTAAAATTAAACCCCACCATCCCTCAGAAGTACCCAAACCTACATTGTTAACATGCACCTAAAACAAAAAAAATTTCACCAACAGAAATGGAGCGCCCACCTTACCCAAATCTCGATGACATCAAACAGAAACAGAAGAAAATCAAGTGCAACATAAAGCAAAAGCACATATTTAAGTATAAAATATGAAACATGTAAAATCATATTTAAATTATGTTGGCAAACTCAGCAAAGGTTTTTAGCATAAAATTGAATTTTATATTTATACTACTTTCAAAAGAATTGCAGATAGAGCAGCAAATATCACATCACAGGCAAACAATTGCTTTTGCACATGGTGTGAACATTCAGTCCGGAAAGGGCAAGCACCAAGAAAGTGAACTGGGAATGTACTAAATATTTTGTAAATGCTTGTTATGGTAGGGCAAAATGAAAACTTATATTGCAATTAACGTCAGGGAACACAACCACCGCCCAAATGTAACAGAGATAGAAGTAAGGCACGCACCTCAATATGTAAAAGAGGCAAGCACTAGTCCTCAAGAGCCCACTATTAAAATTCTAAAAGATATAGGGGCCTATTTATGAGAGCCCTGCATCACTGTTATACCATGTAAAGTGATGTATGTGTGACGCAGGGCTATTAATTAAGATGTAAGAAGCCACGCAAGCTACCCTGCTTGGCTTTGTGTGGCCTCATAAATCATGAGTAAGGCGACGCAGCACAAATTGTTGCGTCACATTACTCTGCACCCAGGAGGCGTTCCATGGGCAGTGCGGTGGGTTTTCACATGCAACACCCAGGGAATTACATGCTGCCCCAGATTTACAAAGTGATGTAAACTCGGGGAAGCAAAAAAATGTGTATGCCTCCCGAAGTGAAGTGAAACAAGGAGAAATATGTTTATTTCGCCTCGTTTTTCCTCTTTCCATTCTGCAGCACACATGGGAAGAGGTAAAGATCTCTTTGGATTGTTTTAGTGCAGGAAGGTGCCCCTTCCTGCACAAAACAATCCTGCCTGCAATGGGGGCACCATTGCAGCATGGTGCAAGGGTGCCTACATTGGTGCTGCCAAAATTGCACCAATACAGGAAGAAAAGAACAGCCCTTTTACTTTGATGTAGGGCATTGCAGCAAATGCAATAAATGAGGCCCTTATTCCTAAAGCACATAGGGGCATATTATCAACGGCCAGCGATAATTATCGCTGGCCGTTCTCAGCGTGAGAATTGTTATCGCTGGCTACCGCAGATAATTATCGCCATGCTAGCGCTGTATTAACAACGCATAGCGCAATGGCGATAATTATTCCTGCGATAAGCTTGTTTTCCATGGAACATCGCTGGTTTTCCAGCGATGTTCCATGGAAAGCGGCGATAACCTTGCTGATACGACCCTGTGGTCGTATCAGCATAATCCACCTCCAATACAAAGTATAGGTAAGTCAGCATTTTTGCAGGCGTTAGTTTTAGCGAAAACCGCGGTTTTCGTCAAAAGCTGACGTCTGCAAAAATGCCTGGGCCTCCTTGTAAATATCGCGATGTGCACATCAGCGATATTTATAAGGATGTTCTGCCCAGTGACGCCCACTTTGCATCTCATTAGAGATGCAGAGGGAGGCGTCGGGTAAAAGGGTGCTAACATGCGCTAATGCATGTTATCACCCTCTTGTTAATAGGGCGAAAACATTATCTCCGCTTTTTTGGCTTTTAAAGCCAAAAAAGCGGAGATAAGGCCCTTGATAATATGCCCCATTACGGGTTAGCTACCAGTAATTCACACCTCAAAACGACTAATAACACAAGTCATCATGCTGCTGCCTCTAAAGATATAGAGAGGGATACAGACTTCTGAACACCTAACCACTACTCATATCAAAAACCTTTCTTCCTACATGACAACCACAATAGCGACCGAAGAATAATTATATTTACAACTAAAAATAATGTCCTAAGACTAAGCCAATGTGAAACATGGATGATGGATGGAACTTGATGATGGATGGAACTTCAAAAATGTGCCTCCTACTGTTCACACAGCTGTATACTATACATGGTAAATAATGTTGGTTTCAAGGATACCAATAAAATTTTATTTTGGAAAATGCATTAAAAATAGCTGCAAATTTTGCATTCAAACTTCCTAGCCTGAAAAACCGTAACATACCCAGCCTTACAATATATGCATGACAAATAGTATACAAACATAACGGATCACAGACACAACAGGAATATCGTTGTCAAAAATATTGGAAAAAGATATTATTTACCATAACATTGTGATCCTATACTTATAATGGTGAGTACAAATATATTGGAAAAAATATCGTTGATGCTGATATCATCCAAATAGGGTGATATTTTCCATTTCTAAAACAAACAGTACAGCAGTAGAGAAAATGTTGTACTTTGGAGGGTAAGATTTACTGTTCCCACTCCAGTCTGTGTAACAGTAGGGAAAGTGTTGGACATCGGAGGGGTGAAATTTACTATTCCACGCCAAACCGCACAACAGTAGGGAAAGTGTTGAACATTGGAGGGGTAAAATTGACTATTCCCAATCCAGTCTAAAACAGTAGGGAAAGCGTTGGACTTCGGAGAGGTGAAATTTACTATTTCCACTCCAGTCGGTGCCTCATTAGGAAAGTGTTAGACTCAGGCACTGCCATGGGGATTACGATCCTCTTTCTGCCAGCCATTTCTGAAATGAAATAATTGAAAACTTTTAAATGATTAATTAACAATTAATAATTGATTGTTAAATAATTATTTCTTAATATACTTCACACCCCATCCCCACAAACCCATTAAACCCCTATGACACTGTAGATTACTATAAAAATATAAATAAAACATTCTAAATCACTTAAAATTACAAGCTATATCTAAAAAATAAATAAACTTTATGTAAACAATATTAACACATAAAAGTAATATATCAACCAAAACACATTCAGATAATTAAAAGACTATGGGGCCTATTACAATGTCGGGCAGGCTTACATCTGCCCGACACCGTCTCGGAAATGGGACCGACCGCCTCATCATGATGCGACCGAACAATGTTCAGTCGCATACTCCCATTCCTCTATGGGAGCTCGTGTTACACCTGTAAATTGGCTGTAACACAAGTTCTCATAGACGAATGGGAGCCTGTGTTCATCTCTGCACCGTGTGGCAGGCACTCTAGGGTGCCTGCCACACGGTGCAGGATGAACTGAGGTGCACCCGTAGGTGCCCCTCAGCCCCCAACTGTAGGCCACAGTGGCAAGGGGCCTTAGCAGGGGTCCCACATACTCGCTCTACGATAGGCTTTCCATGTTGGAAAGCCCAACATAGGAAAGCCTGCCTAAGACCGAGTATCATGATCCCAAGGGCAGAAAGGCCACCCTATGGGATTACAGGCCGGCCTCCGACTGGCCGACGTGCTCCTTGGGCCCGTCGTAAGCCAGCCAGAATGACCGGGCAGTTTAATTTCCGACCGCCAGCTTTGTAATGCGGCGGACGGAAATTAAATCAGATGCGGCTCGCAAAGACTCCAACCGACGGTCGGAGCATTTCCGGGCCACATCATAATCGGCCCCATAATATTTTACCACTATATTATTGAAAAGATATTAAAAACATTGATATTACTAAAAAGGATATTATTTTCCTAAAATTTTTATTCTTGACAACAATATTTGTGCATCACAACATTTTTGTATCACAATATTTATTTTCTGATATTTCTGCATTCCCATATATTTTATCCGATATTTTGTCCAAATTCCCACATAACATTACAACTTTACAAACATATTACAACATATAACTATATATACATAACAATGGAGCACAAACTACCACTAAACAATGTAACCAAATAAAACTAACACCATTAGCCACCCTGACTACACTTTCCTACAACCTCTATCTCTAAAACCCTAAATAAAAGTTAAAAAGCTCTTACCTTATCTATTAAACAGTTAAAAGGAACAATGACTGGTACAAACTAAATCCTCCCTCAAAATGACACCAATGGAGTACAAAATATTGGTAGAGGTACTAAAATGGCCTCTAAATGAACATTTTTAAAAAGCTTATCTTCCTAAAAAAGTTAATTAAAATGTATCAAAAACTCATCAAATACTGTTAAAAAAGGCATGTAAAAATGTACTAAAAGGTTAGAAAATGTTAACAAAAGCTGGAATAAATATATAAATATATATATATATATATATATATATACATATATATATACACATATATATATACACATATATATATACACACATATATATATATATTCCACTTCTTAATCCAAATAAGACCAGCACTCTCTGGGGGTTAAATCCTTGTCCGGATTTTATTTGTACTGCTACATCGAATGCATTTCGGCGGATCGTCTTTATCAGTGTCGGTGACCGCTGCATTACATGCCTCTTTTATTCACTACCAATGCATTTGTTCTAATTAGTACTGGTGCAGTGCTAACAGCACGCCATCTTGTTGTGGTGATTTATCTGAAACGCAAATACAATTGCTCATCCTATTTCATTGCTCATTTCATTTAAATGGGAACAGTATTGAAATTAACACAATTCTCAAAATTCCAGTTACAAATAAAATTAATTACTGCATAATTTCAGCAATTCATTAGAACAGTAAAACACAATGCACATGTTTCGGCCATCTTATAATGGTGTACTCATTTGCGTATCATTGTTTTCCATGTTATTGTCCCCACTCAATTTCCTGTTACTACATCACGTTGGGTGAGAAATCCTGGTGGTGGTGGCGGGAACCAAGCAGTGGGACTGCCAACATGGAAATGCTGCTGGCAGACCACCAAGGCTGTGGGTGGGGACTCCACTGTGATGGCAATACCGAGACGGCCAAAGTCGTAATCAGGCCGTATAACACTATACCAGGAGCACAACAATTCACTATTTCATATTGACAAGTTTAAAATTAAATGAAGTACAATATAACCTAACATAATTTTAAAAGGCAAATCTAAAAATACATTACTAAATTCTCTCTTTTCTTTTATATATTAGTCCTTAGTTTCTGAAGAAATACTTCATCAAAAATGAAGCACTTCATAACGAAAAATCCAAACTTCACACTTGTACACCCAGGCAAAGGCACTTTCAAAGTAAGTATAATAAAGACAGCTATAAAAATAAAACAACCCCTATAGGTTAAACTTAAAATTAAACCCCACCATCCCTCAGAAGTACCCAAACCTACATTGTTAACATGCACCTAAAACAAAAAAAATTTCACCAACAGAAATGGAGCGCCCACCTTACCCAAATCTCGATGACATCAAACAGAAACAGAAGAAAATCAAGTGCAACATAAAGCAAAAGCACATATTTAAGTATAAAATATGAAACATGTAAAATCATATTTAAATTATGTTGGCAAACTCAGCAAAGGTTTTTAGCATAAAATTGAATTTTATATTTATACTACTTTCAAAAAGAATTGCAGATAGAGCAGCAAATATCACATCACAGGCAAACAATTGCTTTTGCACATGGTGTGAACATTCAGTCCGGAAAGGGCAAGCACCAAGAAAGTGAACTGGGAATGTACTAAATATTTTGTAAATGCTTGTTATGGTAGGGCAAAATGAAAACTTATATTGCAATTAACGTCAGGGAACACAACCACCGCCCAAATGTAACAGAGATAGAAGTAAGGCACGCACCTCAATATGTAAAAGAGGCAAGCACTAGTCCTCAAGAGCCCACTATTAAAATTCTAAAAGATATAGGGGCCTATTTATGAGAGCCCTGCATCACTGTTATACCATGTAAAGTGATGTATGTGTGACGCAGGGCTATTAATTAAGATGTAAGAAGCCACGCAAAGCTACCCTGCTTGGCTTTGTGTGGCCTCATAAATCATGAGTAAGGCGACGCAGCACAAATTGTTGCGTCACATTACTCTGCACCCAGGAGGCGTTCCATGGGCATTGCGGTGGGTTTTCACATGCAACACCCAGGGAATTACATGCTGCCCCAGATTTACAAAGTGATGTAAACTCGGGGAAGCAAAAAAATGTGTATGCCTCCCGAAGTGAAGTGAAACAAGGAGAAATATGTTTATTTCGCCTCGTTTTTCCTCTTTCCATTCTGCAGCACACATGGGAAGAGGTAAAGATCTCTTTGGATTGTTTTAGTGCAGGAAGGTGCCCCTTCCTGCACAAAACAATCCTGCCTGCAATGGGGGCACCATTGCAGCATGGTGCAAGGGTGCCTACATTGGTGCTAGGCTGCCAAAACTGCCAAAATTGCACCAATACAGGAAGAAAGAACAGCCCTTTTACTTTGATGTAGGGCATTGCAGCAAATGCAATAAATGAGGCCCTTATTCCCTAAAGCACATAGGGGCATATTATCAACGGCCAGCGATAATTATCGCTGGCCGTTCTCAGCGTGAGAATTGTTATCGCCGGCTACCGCAGATAATTATCGCCATGCTAGCGCTGTATTAACAACGCATAGCGCAATGGCGATAATTATTCCTGCGATAGCTTGTTTTCCATGGAACATCGCTGGTTTTCCAGCGATGTTCCATGGAAAACAGCGATAATTCTGTTGATACGACCCTGTGGTCGTATCAGCATAATCCACCTCCAATACAAAGTATAGGTAAGTCAGCATTTGCAGACGCATGGTTTTAGCGAAAACCGCGGTTTTCGCCAAAACTAACGTCTGCAAAATGCCTGGGCTCCTTGTAAATATCGCGATGTGCACATCAGCGATATTTATAAGGATGTTCTGCCCAGTGACGCCACTTTGCATCTCATTAGAGATGCAGAGGGAGGCTGTCGGGTAAAGGGTGCTAACATGCGCTAATGCATGTTATCACCCTCTTGTTAATAGGGCGAAAACATTATCTCCGCTTTTTTGGCTTTTAAAGCCAAAAAAGCGGAGATAAGGCCCTTGATAATATGCCCCATTACGGGTTAGCTACCAGTAATTCACACCTCAAAACGACTAATAACACAAGTCATCATGCTGCTGCCTCTAAAAGATATAGAGAGGGATACAGACTTCTGAACACCTAACCACTACTCATATCAAAAAACCTTTCTTCCTACATGACAACCACAATAGCGACCGAAGAATAATTATATTTACAACTAAAAATAATGTCCTAAGACTAAGCCAATGTGAAACATGGATGATGGATGGAACTTGATGATGGATGGAACTTCAAAAATGTGCCTCCTACTGTTCACACAGCTGTATACTATACATGGTAAATAATGTTGGTTTCAAGGATACCAATAAAATTTTATTTTTGGAAAATGCATTAAAAATAGCTGCAAATTTTGCATTCAAACTTCCTAGCCTGAAAAACCGTAACATACCCAGCCTTACAATATATGCATGACAAATAGTATACAAACATAACGGATCACAGACACAACAGGAATATCGTTGTCAAAAATATTGGAAAAAAGATATTATTTACCATAACATTGTGATCCTATACTTATAATGGTGAGTACAAATATATTGGAAAAATATCGTTGATGCTGATATCATCCAAATAGGGTGATATTTTCCATTTCTAAAACAAACAGTACAGCAGTAGAGAAAATGTTGTACTTTGGAGGGTAAGATTTACTGTTCCCACTCCAGTCTGTGTAACAGTAGGGAAAGTGTTGGACATCGGAGGGGTGAAATTTACTATTCCACGCCAAACCGCACAACAGTAGGGAAAGTGTTGAACATTGGAGGGGTAAAATTGACTATTCCCAATCCAGTCTAAAACAGTAGGGAAAGCGTTGGACTTCGGAGAGGTGAAATTTACTATTTCCACTCCAGTCGGTGCCTCATTAGGGAAAGTGTTAGACTCAGGCACTGCCATGGGGATTACGATCCTCTTTTCTGCCAGCCATTTCTGAAATGAAATAATTGAAAACTTTTAAATGATTAATTAACAATTAATAATTGATTGTTAAATAATTATTTCTTAATATACTTCACACCCCATCCCCACAAACCCATTAAACCCCTATGACACTGTAGATTACTATAAAAATATAAATAAAACATTCTAAATCACTTAAAATTACAAGCTATATCTAAAAAATAAATAAACTTTATGTAAACAATATTAACACATAAAAGTAATATATCAACCAAAACACATTCAGATAATTAAAAGACTATGGGGCCTATTACAATGTCGGGCAGGCTTACATCTGCCCGACACCGTCTCGGAAATGGGACCGACCGCCTCATCATGATGCGACCGAACAATGTTCAGTCGCATACTCCCATTCCTCTATGGGAGCTCGTGTTACACCTGTAAATTGGCTGTAACACAAGTTCTCATAGACGAATGGGAGCCTGTGTTCATCCCTGCACCGTGTGGCAGGCACCCTAGGGTGCCTGCCACACGGTGCAGGGATGAACAGGGGTGCACCGTAGGTGCCCCCTCAGCCCCCAACTGTAGGCCACAGTGGCAAGGGGGCCTTAGCAGGGGTCCCACATACTCGCTCTACGATAGGCTTTCCATGTTGGAAAGCCCAACATGGAAAGCCTGCCTAAGACCGAGTATCATGATCCCAAGGGCAGAAAGGCCACCCTATGGGATTACAGGCCGGCCTCCGACTGGCCGACGTGCTCCTTGGGCCCGTCGTAAGCCAGCCAGAATGACCGGGCAGTTTAATTTCCGACCGCCAGCTTTGTAATGCGGCGGACGGAAATTAAACCGAGATGCGGCCCGCAAAGACTCCAACCGACGGTCGGAGCATTTCCGGGCCACATCATAATCGGCCCCATAATATTTTACCACTATATTATTGAAAAAGATATTAAAAACATTGATATTACTAAAAAGGATATTATTTTCCTAAAAACTTTATTCTTGACAACAATATTTGTGCATCACAACATTTTTGTATCACAATATTTATTTTCTGATATTTCTGCATTCCCATATATTTTATCCGATATTTTGTCCAAATTCCCACATAACATTACAACTTTACAAACATATTACAACATATAACTATATATACATAACAATGGAGCACAAACTACCACTAAACAATGTAACCAAATAAAACTAACACCATTACCCACCCTGACTACACTTTCCTACAACCTCTATCTCTAAAACCCTAAATAAAAGTTAAAAAGCTCTTACCTTATCTATTAAACAGTTAAAAGGAACAATGACTGGTACAAACTAAATCCTCCTCAAAATGACACCAATGGAGTACAAAATATTGGTAGAGGTACTAAAATGGCCTCTAAATGAACATTTTTAAAAAGCTTATCTTCCTAAAAAAGTTAATTAAAATGTATCAAAACTCATCAAATACTGTTAAAAAAGGCATGTAAAAATGTACTAAAAGGTTAGAAAATGTTAACAAAAGCTGGAATAAATATATAAATATATATATATATATATATATATATATATATATATATATATATATATACATATATATATACACATATATATATACACATATATATATACACACATATATATATATATTCCCACTTCTTAATCCAAATAAGACCAGCACTCTCTGGGGGTTAAATCCTTGTCCGGATTTTATTTGTACTGCTACATCGAATGCATTTCGGCGGATCGTCTTTATCAGTGTCGTGTGACCGCTGCATTACATGCCTCTTTTATTCACTACCAATGCATTTGTTCTAATGAGTACTGGTGCAGTGCTAACAGCACGCCATCTTGTTGTGGTGATTTATCTGAAACGCAAATACAATTGCTCATCCTATTTCATTGCTCATTTCATTTAAATGGGAACAGTATTGAAATTAACACAATTCTCAAAATTCCAGTTACAAATAAAATTAATTACTGCATAATTTCAGCAATTCATTAAAACAGTAAAACACAATGCACATGTTTCGGCCATCTTATAATGGTGTACTCATTTGCGTATCATTGTTTTCCATGTTATTGTCCCCACTCAATTTCCTCAAATTATGAAACACCACTATTTAGCAGGTGGGATACTCAAAATTGCAATTTATATGTCATGATAATTCACGGCTCCTAACTTGGCAATAATTTGTCAGGGGCATCCAAATGATTATAATTTAGTGTATCGCCTATGCCATTTTCTATTTCAGTATTATGGAATTATTCCAAAATGAACCATAAGCATAATTATGACCTGGATGGGCAACAGTAATCCATTCACTCAAAATATACCACTAATTAGTCCCCTCCCACCTTAATAAAATCGTATTTCAGTTCCTCATCCCACTACTTCTATATCCTCATATTCAAATTATTTTGTTAGCTAACTGCTCTTCCTAACTCATCTTTAAAGGTGCACCCCTAACTCTTCCCCACTATGCAACCCCATAGGTGATTTCGTTAACATACCAATTATGTGCCTAGATTCTAATCTGCGCTATTTCTTCTCTTGGTCACCTCCTTTTATGTCTCGCGGCACATGATCCACGCAAACATATCTCAGCAGGTTCCTATTGCTTTGGTGGTGGGTCTCAAAATGTCTTGCGACTGGATAAATGGGATCTCTTTTACTAATCGCTCTCTGATGCTCAAGAATGTGCATCTTCACAGGATGGATCGTACTTTCCATGTACCTCAGGTTACATGGGCAAATTAAACAGTACACTGTGAAGGGTGTGTTACAGTTCATGAATTTTGTTATACGAACCGGGTCCCGTAGACCTCGAATTTCATAAGAATTGACGTTCTTACTGTGGGCACAGGCCTTGCATTTACCACACGGGTAAAAACCCAGTAATCTCTGTAGGCTCGTCTGTAATCTAGTTGGGGATAAATAACTCTCCACTAGTTGGTCTTTTATAGATCTTGTCTTCCTGAAGGTCAGTGATGGATGAAATGGTAGGTCACATCCTATCACTATATCGGACTTGAGTATTTGCCAATTTCTCTGTAGGATATTTCTCACTTGCCTGGCTGCACTCGAAAAGCTTGTGATCAGTAGAAAAGTTTCCTTCGCATTGATCTTCTTGACCTTGGCCTCTTCTTTCAAAAGGTCTGCTCTATTCTTACTAGATACCTTAACCATGGCTTTTTTCAATGCGCCTTTTTGATACCCCCTCACTTTGAACCTTTGTATACTTTCCTGCGCCCCTTTCTGAAAGTCTTCCTCCCTTGAACTGTTCCTTCTTATCCTCAAAGGTTCTACATATGGGATACTGTTAATCAGATTACATGGGTGACTGCTTCTGGCATGCAGGACAGAATTACCTGCTGTTGATTTCCTGTATAGTGCTGTATTGATCTTATCATCTCTCACAAACACCCTTAGATCTAAAAAGTTGACCTCAGAGGCGCTGATCTCGCTGGTGGATCTTAAATTCAAATCATTACAGTTTAGAAGTGTTATATACTCTCTTACTAACTCCTCTGTACCCCGCCAGATTATAAAGAGGTCATTGATGTACCTCCTCCAACTCGCAATCTGCTCAACCTATTTATCATGGGTGTCCGACCATGCCACCCGCTTTACCCAGCAGCCCACGAACAAGTTTCCGTAGCTGGGGTCAAAGCAGGTTCCCATGGCCATCCCCTTAATTTGTGTGTACATTTGGTCCTGAAAGATGAAAATAGTATTATGCAGACAAAAGTCCACAAACTACAGCAACATTTCACTATGCTCCATGTATTTTAGTGGCCGATTCTTCAAAAAGAATCTTATAGATTCCAAATACATTCTCATGTGCTATACTGGCGTATAGATTGGCCACATCAAGTGCTACCAGAAGGAAATCTTGCTCCCATACAATCCCCTCAATATGTTTCAAAAAGTCCTTTGTGTCTCTGGTGTATGACGTTAACTCTTACACGAATGGGAACAAAAAATAGTCCACATATCTTGACATGTTCTCCATCAAACTTCCAATAGATGAAATGATTGGTCATCCAGGTGGGTTCATTTTGTCTTTATGCACCTTCGGCAAATGGTAAAACATGCAGAGATGTTAAGAATTTGTATTCCTCTGGCGACAGCATTCCTTTTTTATGCCACTTCAGAATTAGATCCTCATACGCCCCTATACTGTTCATGTATTCCGCATTGGTGATAGGGGCATAATTTTCTCGATTATTAAGTTGCTTGTATTCTTCTTTACAGTAATTCTCCTTAGGTTGCAGCACCACATTTCCACCCTTATCTGAGGGTTTCACCACAATCGATTTATCCTTTTCAAGATTCTTTAGTGCCTGTCTTTGTGCATTCGAGATATTCTTCACATTCTTTGTCTTATCGCTCATCTCACGCAATGCTAGAAAGTCTTGATACACTCTTTCTGCAAAAATGTCTATTGCATCTGTAGATGTCTGTGGATAGAACTTAGAGACTGGTCTAAAAGGACTCTGTGGTCCTATTTGTATAATTCCCAAGTTGTCAATTTGGTCCATGTGGTCCAATCGAGCACTTGCATGTTGTGGTTCCTCATTTTCGAGCTCTTCCAGAATGGCCCAGGTGTCCAGATCATTTCCTGTCAGGATATCTAGTCCCATCTGTTCCACCCTCTGTGTTTCTATTTTCCATGCTTCTCCTTTAACTTTGAAATACTTATACAGTTTTATTTTTCTAATGTATTTAAACATATCAATCCTTGTCACTTCCTTTATTGTCTGTACTTTGCATTCCATTTGTTGCAGGTGTTCCTGGTTGTATTTTCCTTTCTTTCGTTTCCTCTCGCCCCTTCTCGTTGTTCTGGGGCTCGTGGTTCTGGTGGTCTCCCTTTTCCCCCTCTCAACTATATATAAAGCATAAATTAAATAGTACTATAAAAATATAACTTTATTTTAAATAGTACTTAAAAATGCATGATACAAATGTATAGTGCCATGTATAAAATTATATGTATAAACATAATTATAAACCAGTTTTGTATAAAAGTTTGAAAATATACGTTTTAAAACTCTGTCACAACTGTGACACTGTAGCAAAAGAGTTAATACAAAAGTGTTGTATCACTGTAACATTTAAAATGAAAGTTTTTTTTTCTGTGAGGAAAAAACATATATATGAAAACTAAAACTAAAAATGGACAATAAATAAAATACACAAACAAAACTTACACAAAAACCTTGACATGTATTGGTTAATATTTAACAAAACTGTACATTATACAAAAGTACAAACTATTCTGGGGAAGGTTTTTGACACTAAAAGGATAATATTTTCTATTCCCACTCCAACGTAAACCATGTTGAGGACAGTGTTGGACACTAAAGTGGTTATATTCACTATTCACACTCCAACATAAGCCATTTTGGGGAAGGTGTTAAACACTAAAATGGAAAGATTTACTATCAGCACTTTAATTCCAACAATTTTGCGAAAATGTTGGTCACGAAAGGGGCTAGCTTTACTGTTCCCACTCCAATCTAAACCATTTTAGGGAAAGTGTTGGACAGTAACAGAGTTAAATTTAAATTCCCACTTCAATCTTACCCATATTGGGGAAGGAGTTCAACACTAAAGGGTTTAGATTTATTATACCCACTTCAATCTGAACCACTTGGAGGAAAGTGTTGGACAGTAAAGGGATAAGATTCAGTAGTCCCATTCTAATCTGAACAAGACACCAAAGAGGTTAGATTTACTATTCCCACTCTAACATACACCATTTTGGGGAAGGTGTTGGACACAAAGGGGCCGATTCCAATTTCGGCCGGAAGGGCACCGAACGATGGTCAGAGCCCTTCCAACCGAATCGGAACGTGCCGGCTGGATTCCTTTCCGACCGAGCCATTCCGATGGGCTCGGTCGGAAAGGAATCCGACTGGGATTTCCGGATGGCTTACGACGGGCTCGGGAAAAGCTTCCCGACCGAATCGGTTGGGAAATGGTGTCCGACCCACTCGGATCGGGAAAGTCCGACCGGCGGAGTAGGATGCATCCGGATGCTTCCAGATACGATTTGGTTGAACTCCCATTGACTTCAATGGGAACATTTGTTCCTAACCGCATCAGAGTTAGGCCCTCAGTCGGGAAGACACGTTCCCGATCCGATTTGGAAGGAGCAAATGCCGTTAGGAGGCCTTCCTAACCGCATCAGAATCAGGCCCTCGGTCGGGAAGCTTTTCCAACCCGCATCAGAATCGGCCCCTGTGTAGCAGGAAAAATTGACAGAGATCAGTGATTTGCAAATACATCTCAAAGATTAACCGAAGTTGTAGTCTTGTTTGTCCACTAGCATGACAGACTTATGCAGCATTAAAGGAATTATATAAATAGACCCAATAATAATTAGTTCAGAAACAACATAACACAAAAAATATTTGCATCAGGTATACAGTATGTTTTTGGATCCAATGTGGAAATCTCTGATAAATAATTGCAAATAATGTCGAAATGGATTGAAAATGATTTCTGACCATCATGCCCATTATTACTTTCTGCCACAGTTTTGTACCTGCAATTACCACCAAGTAAATCTAGGGAAGATTGCCCGTGAAAACACAGAAGTGAACAAAATTTGTGCTCAAGAGTTACTGTGATGTTTCATTCACTTAACAGTAAATAATGGGATTAAATTACTCTGTTTTGCTGGTTATGATCTGTGTTACTGTAAAGTGACATCATTTTTCTGGCAACGACTGTTCCCTGGCACAGCCGGCAGTCCACCGCCCCAGCGACTTTAACAGGCGTAATACGGTGGAAGGCGACAGCCAGCTCGAGTATGGCTGTCGCACCATGGTACCCCCCTGCAGTTCCATGCACCAAGTGGCAGGCACCGCGTGGTGCCTGCCACGTGGTGTAGGGAAATGCTGTGCATGCTCTTTTGACATTGCGGATGGTGCTGCAGCCAGCAGCACCGTCCGCAATGTTAAAAGGTCAGGATGCACCCGCCAGTATGGCGGGAGCATCCTAATTGCACTGGTGGGACCACCGCGCGTCTGGCTGGTGGTGCCAAAACTGCTATGATGGCGGGCCGACTGATGTCCACCTGCCATCATAATGAGCCCCTTAATTATCATAAATTAATGATTTTTTTAAATGTATTAATATTTATTTAATTTAGGTTTTATAGTGTTAATTGTAGGAAGTAATTTATAATTAAGTAGTTATTCATTGGTGTTTAATTATTATTAATTAATTGGTAATTAATTATGTAAATTGTGTCATTTTTTTAGGAGCGGGTTGGGGGTTTATAGGGGTAAATGGTGGGAAGTAATTTATTTTTAATTAATTAACAATTATTTGTTAATTAATGCTAAATAATTAATTAAAATTTAAATATGGCAATTGTGTAATTAATTGTAGATGTGAGTTGTGGGGTTTTTTGTTGGTAAAGGGTGGGAAGTAATGTATTTTTAATTAATTATTAAGTAGTTAATTGATATTAATTTATTATTTTAAAATTAGTTAAGGACATTGTGTAATGATTTTTAGGTGTGGGTTGTGGGGTTTATAAGGGTAGAGGGTGGAAAGTAATTTATGTTTATTTAATTAATAATTAGTTGATCATTAATATTAATTCATCAATTGATAATTAATTAGGGTAATTGTTTATTTTTTTTGTGTGTGAGTTTTGGTTTTATAGGGGTGACGTTTGGGGAGAAAAATACATTTTTCTCTCTTTTAATTTGTTTTTTAATTAATAATATTTCTTTAATTGATAGTTAATTATGGAGGTACATTTTTTTTTAATTTAGATGTGTGTTGTGAATTGTGCGGTGTTATAGGGTAGGAAATAAAAAAGATTACATTTATGTAATAATTAATGTTTTTATTTATAAATAAATCCTAATAAAAAATAGTTATGTGTTTGTAAATTATTTGTAAATGTATTTAATATAATATTTCTAGGTATGTGTCGTATCTATTTTACATTATCATATGTTCTATTTTTAGATTTTTTAAATATTTTTAAATATTTTTCATTTTATTTATTTTTTAAATTTTGAGTTGGTGAAATTTTGTTTGCTTTTAATTTTGAACTGACTGGAGTGGGAATATTAATTTTTACCCCTCTGCTATCTAACACTTTCCCTTTTATTGCACTAACTGGAGTGGGAATAGTATTTTTTACCCCTCCACTATCCAACACTTTTCCTAGTGTTGCACTAACTGGAGTGAGAATAGTATTTTCTACTCCTCCACTATCCAACACTTTCCCTAATGTTGCACTCACTGGAGTGGAAATAGTAATTTTTACCCCTCTGCTATCCAACACTTTCCCTACTGTTGCACTCACTGGAGTGGGAATAGTCATTTTGATTCCTCTGCTATCCAAAGTTTTCCCTACTGTTGCACTAAGTGGAGTGGGAATAGTAATTTTTACCCCTCCGCTATCCAACACTTTCTCTACTGTGGCATTCATCAGAGTGGGAATTGTCATTTTTACCCCTCTGCTATGCAACACTTTCCCTACTGTTGCACTCACTGGCGTGGGAATAGTATTTTGTACTCCTCCGCTATCCAACACTTTCCCTACTGTTGCACTCGCTGGAGTGGGAATAGTCATTTTTACCCGTCCGCTATCCAACACTTTCCCTACTGTTGCACGCACTGGAGTGGGAATAGACATTTTTACCCCTCCGCTATCCAACACTTTCCCTACTGTTGTACTCACTGCATTGGGAATAGTCATTTTTACCCCTCCGCTACCCAACACTTTCCCTACTGTTGCACTCACTGGAGTGGGAATAGTATTTTGTACCCCTCCGCTGGCCAACACTTTCCCTACTGTTGCACTCACTGGAGTGGGAATAGTACATTTTTCACCCTCCGCTATCCAACACTTTCCCTACTGTTGCACTCACTGGAGTGGGAATAGTCATTTTTATTCCCCTGCTATCCAACACTTTCCCTACTGTTGTATTAACTGGAGTGGGAATAGTAATTTTTACACCTCTGCTATCCAACACTTTCCCTACTCTGGCACTCACTGGAGTGGGAATTGTAATTTTTTACCCCTCCGCTATCCAACACTTTCCCTACTGTTGCACTCACTGGAGTGGGAATAGTACTTTTTACCCCTAAGCTATCCAACACTTTCCCTACTGTTGCACTCACTGGAGTGGGAATAGTCATTTTTATTCCTCCGCTATCCAACACTTTTCCTACTGTTGCACTCACTGGAGTGGGAATAGTAATTTTTACACCTCCGCTATCCAAGACTTTCCCTACTGTTGCACTCACTGGAGTGGGAATAGTAATTTTTACTCCTCCGCTATCCAACACTTTCCCTACTGTTGCACTCACTGGAGTAGAAATAGTATTTTTTACCCCTCCGCTATCCAACACTTTCCCTAGTGTTGCACTAACTAGAGTGGGAATAGTATTTTCTACTCCTCCACTATCCAACACTTTCCCTATTGATGCACTCACTGGAGTGGAAAAAGTAATTTTTACCCCTCAGCTATCCAACACTTTCCCTACTGTTGCACTGACTGGAGTGGGAATAGTCATTTTGATTCCTCCGCTATCCAACACTTTCCCTACTGTAGCTCTAACTGGAGTGGGGATAGTAATTTTTACCCCTCCGCTATCCAAAACTTTCTCTACTATTGCATTCACTGGAGTGGGAATAGTCATTTTTACCCCTCTGCTGTCCAACACTTTCCCTACTGTTGCACTCACTGGAGTGGGAATAGTAATTTTTACCCCTCTGCTATCCAACACTTTCCTTAGTGTTGCACTCACTGGAGTGGGAATAATCATTTGTATTCCTTCGCAATCCAAGACTTTGCCTACTGTTGCACTAACTGGAGTGGGAATAGTAATTTTTTCTCGTTCGCTATCCAACAACTTTCCCTACTGTTGCACTCACTGGAGTGGGAATAGTCATTTTTACCCCTCCGCTATTCAACACTTTCCCTACTGTTGCACTCACTGGAGTGGGAATAGTCATTTTTACCCCTCCGCTATCCAACACTTTCCCTACTGTTGCACTCACTGGAGTGGGAATAGTCATTTTTATTCCTCCGCTATCCAACACTTTCCCTACTGTTGCACTAACTGGAGTGGGAATAGTAATTTTTACACCTCCGCTATCCAACACTTTCCCTACTGTTGCACTCACTGGAGTGGGAATTGTAATTTTTTACCCCTCCGCTATCCAACACTTTCCCTACTGTTGCACTCACTGGAGTGGAAATAGTATTTTTTATCCCTCTGCTATCCAACACTTTCCCTACTGTTGCACTCACTGGAGTGGGAATAGTCATTTTTATTCCTCCACTATCCAACACGTTTCCTACTGTTGCACTCACTGGAGTGAGAATAGTAATTTTTACACCTCCGCTATCCAACACTTTCCCTACTGTTGCACTCACTGGAGTGGGAATAGTAATTTTTACCCCTCCGCTATCCAACACTTTCCCTACTGTTGCACTCACTGGAGTGGGAATAGTATCTTTACCCCTCCGCTATCCAACACTTTCCCTAGTGTTGCAATAACTAGAGTGGGAATAGTATTTTCTACTCCTCCATTATCCAACACTTTCCCTATTGATGCACTCACTGGAGTGGAAATAGTAATTTTTACCCCTCTGCTATCCAACCCTTTCCCTACTGTTGCACTCACTGGAGTGGTAATAGTCATTTTGATTCCTCTGCTATCCAACACTTTCCTTAGTGTTGCACTCACTGGAGTGGGAATAATCATTTTTATTCCTTCACTATCCAACACTTTCCCTACTGTTGCACTAACTGGAGTGGGAATAGTAACTTTTTCCCCTTCGCTATCCAACACTTTCCCTACTGTTGCACTCACTGGAGTGGGAATAGTAATTTTTACCCCTCCGCTATTCAACACTTTCCCTACTGTTGCACTCACTGGAGTGGGAATAGTCATTTTTACCCCTCCGCAACCCAACACTTTCCCTACTGTTGCACTCACTGGAGTGGGAATAGTATTTTGTACTCCTCCGCTATCCAACACTTTCCCTACTGTTGCACTCACTGGAGTGGGAATAGTAATTTTTACCCCTCCGCTATCCAACACTTTCCCTACTGTTGCTGTCACTGGAGTGGGAATAGTCATTTTTATTCCTCCGCTATCCAACACTTTCCCTACTGTTGCACTAACTGGAGTGGGAATAGTAACTTTTTCCCCTTCGTTATCCAACACCTTCCCTACTGTTGCACTCACTGGAGTGGGAACAGTAATTTTTACCCCTCCGCTACCCAACACTTTCCCTACTGTTGCACTCACTGGAGTGGGAATAGTCATTTTTACCCCTCCACTACCCAACACTTTCCCTACTGTTGCACTCACAGGAGTGGGAATAGTATTTTGTACTCCTCCGCTATCCAACACTTTCCCTATTGATGCACTCACTGGAGTGGAAATAGTAATTTTTACCCCTCTGCTATCCAACCCTTTCCCTACTGTTGCACTCACTGGAGTGGGAATAGTAATTTTTACCCCTCCGCTACCCAACATTTTCCCTACTGTTGCACTCAATGGAGTGGGAATAGTCATTTTTACCCCTCCGCTACCCAACACTTTCCCTACTGTTACACTCACTGGAGTGGTAATAGTCATTTTGATTCCTCTGCTATCCAACACTTTCCTTAGTGTTGCACTCACTGGAGTGGGAATAATCATTTTTATTCCTTCACTATCCAACACTTTCCCTACTGTTGTACTAACTGGAGTAGGAATAGTAACTTTTTCCCTTCGCTATCCAACACTTTACCTACTGTTGCACTCACTGGAGTGGGAATAGTAATTTTTACCCCTCCGCTATTCAACACTTTCCCTACTGTTGCACTCACTGGAGTGGGAATAGTCATTTTTACCCCTCCGCTACCCAACACTTTCCCTACTGTTGCACTCACTGGCGTGGGAATAGTACTTTTTACCCCTCCGCTATCCAACACTTTCCCTACTGTTGCTGTCACTGGAGTGGGAATAGTCATTTTTATTCCTCCGCTATCCAACACTTTCCCTACTGTTGCACTCACTGGAATGGGAATATTCATTTGTATTCCTTCGCTATCCAAGACTTTCCCTACTGTTGCACTTACTGGAGTGGGAATAGTAATTTTTACCCCTCTGCTATCCAACACTTTCCCTACTGTTGCACTCGCTGGAGTGGGAATAGTCATTTTTACCCGTCCGCTATCCAACACTTTCCCTACTGTTGCACGCACTGGAGTGGGAATAGACATTTTTACTCCTCCGCTATCCAACACTTTCCCTACTGTTGTACTCACTGCATTGGGAATAGTCATTTTACCCTCCGCTACCCAACACTTTCCTTACTGTTGCACTCACTGGAGTGGGAATAGTATTTTGTACCCCTCCGCTGGCCAACACTTTCCCTACTGTTGCACTCACTGGAGTGGGAATAGTAAATTTTTTACCCTCCGCTATCCAACACTTTCCCTACTGTTGCACTCACTGGAGTGAGAATAGTCATTTTTATTCCTCCGCTATCCAACACTTTCCCTACTGTTGCATTAACTGGAGTGGGAATAGTAATTTTTACACCTCCGCTATCCAACACTTTCCCTACTCTGGCACTCACTGGAGTGGGAATTGTAATTTTTTACCCCTCCGCTATCCAACACTTTCCCTACTGTTGCACTCACTGGAGTGGGAATAGTATTTTTTACCCCTAAGCTATCCAACACTTTCCCTACAGTTGCACTCACTGGAGTGGGAATAGTCATTTTTATTCCTCCGCTATCCAACACTTTTCCTACTGTTGCACTCACTGGAGTGGAAATAGTATTTTTTACCCCTCCGCTATCCAACACTTTCCCTAGTGTTGCACTAACTAGAGTGGGAATAGTATTTTCTACTCCTCCACTATCCAACACTTTCCCTATTGATGCACTCACTGGAGTGGAAATAGTAATTTTTACCTCTCTGCTATCCAACACTTTCCCTACTGTTGCACTCACTGGTGTGGGAATAGTCATTTTTATTCCTCCGCTATCCAACACTTTCCCTACTGTTGCACTAACTGGAGTAGGAATAGTAACTTTTTCCCCTTCGCTATCCAACACCTTCCCTACTGTTGCACTGACTGCATTGGGAATAGTCATTTTTACCCCTCCGCTACCAATACTTCCCCTACTGTTGCACTCACTGGAGTGGGAATAGTCATTTTTACCCCTCCGCTACCCAACACTTTCCCTACTGTTGCACTCACTGGAGTGGGAATAGTATTTTGTACTCCTCCGCTATCCAACACTTTCCCTATTGATGCACTCACTGGAGTGGAAATAGTAATTTTTACCCCTCTACTATCCAACCCTTTCCCTACTGTTACACTCACTGGAGTGGTAATAGTCATTTTGATTCCTCTGCTATCCAACACTTTCCTTACTGTTGCACTCACTGGAGTGGGAATAATCATTTTTATTCCTTCACTATCCAACACTTTCCCTACTGTTGTACTAACTGGAGTGGGAATAGTAACTTTTTCCCCTTCGCTATCCACCACTTTCCCTACTGTTGCACTCACTGGAGTGGGAATAGTAATTTTTACCCCTCCGCTATTCAACACTTTCCCTACTGTTGCACTCACTGGAGTGGGAATAGTCATTTTTACCCCTCCGCTACCCAACACTTTCCCTACTGTTGCACTCACTGGCGTGGGAATAGTACTTTTTACCCCTCCGCTATCCAACACTTTCCCTACTGTTGCTGTCACTGGAGTGGGAATAGTCATTTTTATTCCTCCGCTATCCAACACTTTCCCTACTGTTGCACTCACTGGAATGGGAATATTCATTTGTATTCCTTCGCTATCCAAGACTTTCCCTACTGTTGCACTTACTGGAGTGGGAATAGTAATTTTTACCCCTCTGCTATCCAACACTTTCCCTACTGTTGCACTCGCTGGAGTGGGAATAGTAATTTTTACCCCTCCGCTATCCAACACTTTCCCTACTGTTGCACTCACTGGAGTGGGAATAGTATTTTTTACCCCTCTGCTATCCAACACTTTCCCTACTGTTGCACTCACTGGAGTGGGAATAGTAATTTTTCCCTCTGCTATCCAACACTTTACCTACTGTTGCACTCACTGAAGTGGAACATTTAAGTTTAAAGACTTTTAAATAGTCTAATGTTTTAATTTATCATATAATGTTTTTTTTTATTAGATTTTATGTTATTGGTGTATGTGTGTATATATATATATATATATATATATATATATATATATATATATTTATTAGTAAATTTTTATATATACATTTATAAAATAAATTAAAATGAATAGCTTATTAATCGAACAATTCCTTAGTGCACTTCACACTAAACAAGCCACGGACTCCACAAATTGTGGTGCTCAGATTTCGAGTTTATTTTCTTCACCCAGCATCTTGTCCATTACGCGTTTCGACTACTAGCTGTAACCTTGATCACATGATCACGCTACCCAATAGTGCAGTATTTAAAGTGACGACATCACCCATATCACTTGACCTCCATAGTAAGTGAAATAAAGAAAACAGTTTCACTATCATATTGCTATGGGATTAAAGCTGGAAACACAGCTGACATGCCCGCAATTACGTGAATGTACACAGGATGTGTCTTGTCCAGTTGGAACATCATATAGCAGTGCAAATATAGAATATAATTTCAGGTAATAAACATCAACCTTTCAATTGTAAGATAAGTGTACTATCATTTGGCAATGGCAAATAATCGGTACTAGTAGCAGACAACAATAAACAATTTTTCAAAAATATTTTAAAAAAAATAAAAATGTCAAGACATTCAACATACCGAGATATTTAAAAATATTAAAAACATTCAAGAATATTAAAATTATTGCACAAATGCATTGGAAGCCTTCTACAATTAACCATACTGCCCATCAATGATATGTCGAATACAAAATCTTCAATGCATAAAATGACTGTGCAAAGTTGCAATTGAAGTCTCATACCATAAAGTGCATGAAAATGACTGTGCAAAATCGTGTTTCAAGTATAATACCCAATGTGTACCTATGTTGTTGCACATTAAACATACCTTCAAAAGAGGCCTCTCTCATAAACCTCAACGTTACTTGTTGTTGCCCTATCAACCCTTTGGCACGCTGCCCTATAAGGACAGTATACATGCAATTGTACGCATACTCCATAGCTGAACTGCTGAGTCCTTAATTGAAGATATTAGTATTCTCTTATACAAAGTGCAGTGCTATTCTCTAATTGAAAGTGCAATCGTGAAAAGTGCATATGTGCTAGTAAAGTGTCATGGATATTAAAGTGCTGTTTAAAACAATCTCATTAAATTTGATCAATCAAAATTTCTGAGTGATGCCAACTTATATACATATATACAATGAACAAAAACAGCTGAGGAATGACTATATTAATTAGCGATGCAGGACCGATTATGGTGAGAAAAACACTTATGATGTTGATATCGAGCCCTTAATCGCTCTACATTCAGTAATTCTTACTGAAGTGTATTGAGGGTGTTATGAAAAATGGGAACAGTCCTTTTTCTTTACAGATAGTTATGGAGATCATCCCCGATATTCAAACCCATCGGGGTCTTAGTATCAAGCTCCAGAATGTATTTTGATTCAAGTTGTCTAAGTGTCTTTTCACGGTTCCCTCCTCTTTTGTTTGCCTGTACAGCATCTATGACAAAATACCTAATGCAATTCAAGTTGTTCTCATGTACAGATTTCAGATTGCCTAGCTACCGGATATGCTGGGTCAGAATTAACGATAGCTCGCAGGTGCTGTAAGATTCTAACATGCACCTGTAGTTTTGTACTACCCACGTAACGTAGGCCACAACTGCATTGCAGGACATACACTGCATACTCTGTTCTGCACGTGTAATGTCCTTTGAGGTCAATAGATCTTGTAGCGAATGCTGTACAGTATGAGGAGGTATTGACTCCAAATTCGCATGCACGACATGTGCTACATTTTAAAAAACACTTTTAGTTGTTAACCAACTAGATTTGTTGTCCACTTCTGGGCTGATTTATACCAATTCATTCCGCATAGATGGTGCTCTGAGGAATGTAAACACGGGTCTGTCAGGAAGTGTTTGCTTTAACGTGGCATCGGTGAGGACTATGGGCCATTGTTGATTTACTATGGCTCTGATATTGTTGACCTGCTTACTATAAGTTGTAATCAGCCTAACCACAGTCTCCTTATTGTCTTCTCGTGTGACTGGGGCAGTAGTTTCAACCGTAACCTCTGCAGCTTTGGAATGAAGTAAACATGCTCTTTCCTTACTGTTAGCTCTATTGATTGCCTTTTCCAAAGTTGAAGGTTTATAACCCCTTTGCTGGAACCTGAGTCTAGCTTCCTGTTGGTGTTTTATATAACTCGCTCTCAAAGCTGCAGGCCCTAGATATTCTCAAGAATTCCCCGTAGGGGATACTACTTATAAGGTGCTTGGGGTGGAAGCTGCTCGCATGCAACACAGAATTGCCTGCCGTTGGTTTCCGGTAAAGACATGTCTTAATATTTCCATTGTGTATATATACCTTTACATCAAGAAAATTAGTGGTTACAGTATCTATGTGAGCTGTGAATTCCAAATTCAGTTTGTTGGAGTTGATCTTATTCACAAATGATTCAGCCTGTGATTTGGTGCCACGCCAAATCACGAACACGTTGTCAATAAAACGCCACCACTGAACTACATGGGTAAGCCACTCCTCGCGATGCTCCACCAGGAGGACCCACTCCTCCCACCAGCCAACATGTAAACATGCATAACTGGGGGAGAAGCAGGCCACCATGGCCACATCTCTGAGCTGTTGAAACAGTACACTATCAAATGTAAAGATATTATTATACAAGCACCAATGTATCATCTTTAAAATCATTTTTTGTTCTGTTTTGTGCATTTCCAGCCTCCGTCTACCCAAATAGTACTCAACAGCTTTAAGACCGTCAGTATGCTCAATACTGGTGTACAATGTTGTAATGTCCATGGATAAAAACAGAAATTCATCAGACCATGTTTGAGACGCCAACTTATTGAGAAAGTCAGTAGTATCGCGAATATAACTCGGTAGTTTAACAACAAAGTCCTGCAAGTAATAATCCACATATCTCGACGTATTCTCGAATAGACTCTTCCTGGCTGCGATAATAGGATGCCCCAGGATTGGTTCAGTGTTCTTATGGACTTTAGGGGTAAAAAACAAAGTCGGTATAATGGGAAACTCATTGTTCAAAAATTGAAATTCGTCCTTTGTTAATAGTCCTTCTCTCTTCCAGCCATTCAATTCATCTTTGAAGTCTTTACGGACTTTCTTAAAGAGAGTCATACCGGTTTTTCTATAACACAAAGCATCATCTAGATGTTTGTAGGCCTCAATTTTGTAGTCTTCTTTGCGCCACAACACTACATTGCCCCCTTTATCTGATTTGTTGATGACCACTGAGGCATTCTTTTTCAATTTATTCATTAAGTCAAAATACTGCCTGGTCCGCTGGTTGTATTTGCCAGGTAGTGACTGTGTGCTCCGATTGAGCTTTTTGATTTCATCAATAACACATTCATGAAATATATCCACTGCGTACTCTCGGCATCATAGGAACAAATGTAGATTGTGGCTTAAAAGGACTACGCTTCACTCTTGCCATTTCAATGCCTTCAATTTCACAAATTGATTGAGTGCTGCTGGGAGCACCACTATTGCCTTTGTTTTCCTCAGACAGTTCGTGTAGGGTGTGTAACTGCGAAACATCTGAGGCTGAATAATATATATATTACATTTTATATACATATGTTTAAATTTTTTTAATTACATTTATTTGTTATATTTGTTAAAATGTATATTAAATCTAATTTATTTTTTAAAGTTAATTTTATTATTTAATATATTTAATATTATTTTGTATATATATATTAAAACCGATATTTTGGTACAACTATATTTTTACATCAATATTTTTTATCTCGATATTTTTGTACTTACCATTATAAATATAGGATGTCAATATTTTTGCCATCGATATTTATAACTCAATATTTGTGTATGGGGATATTTTGGGGGTCGATATTCTATCAGTGAACCTATCTTCTTTATACTTTTGAGCAGGGCATTCTTTAATCACTTATGGTATAGTGGAAATAGATCTACAACCAATTAAAAAATGCAAGAAAATGCATTATTCCTCAGTACAGATCTGGGAATTGACTCTGATACTTTGAATGCTGGACACTTGAACCACTTATGATCTTGTACAGCAAATGCATACGCATCACAAAAAGTAGCATGGTACATGAAATTCTGCAACTATATGCCATTTAATTCTTTTAATGAGCTGGTCAGCGTGGAGTTTAACGTTTATAGCGGGAAAGTAGTATTCAGTGGCATATTTACAATAGAAGTGGCGGAGCACGGCGTTAGCCTCTATGGCTTAACGCCGTGCTCCACCATTTCTGAAATGCAGGGCAGCACCATATTTCCAACAATATGGTGCAGCCCTGCGTTTCCCCATGTGCTGGCACTAAATTTTGCTGCCTAGCGCCAATGCAGACACCCTTGCACCAGAGTGCAAGGGTGTCTGCGTTGCAGGGGAAGATTGTTTATGTGTAGGAAGGTGTCACTTCCTGCACATAAAAAATCTTTAAATTAAGTTTTGTAACTTCTATGTGTGCTGCCTAATGCAGCACACATAGAAGCTGCAAAACGTCATTTTTTTAATGATTGTGTATGTGCAGGAAGGGACACCTTCCTGCACATAAACAATAAAAGGCGTTTTGCTGTTTCCATGTGTGCTGCACAACGCAGCACATGTGGAAACAGCAAAAACAAGAAGAAATAAAAAATGTCTCCTCGTTGCGCCAGGGTAAGACCAGGTTTTCCCTGGTCTTAATTTTGGCCCTGCTTCATATTTATGTCACCCTTGTAAATATGGGGCAGCATCAAAATCAATGGGTGTTGCGGTGGAAGTACTTTTGTTTTAAACACTATTAAAGAGCAAAGGCTGGGTTACTATTTTGACTGGCAATGTGGATTTCATTTTTTTCTAAGCTGAAGTCCTACTTTTCCAGACAGTGCTCTACTGGATACAACATTTATAATCCTGACATTGTGGAATGTCCTGGACATAAAAACACTCCATTCTCAAGAAACTTAAATTGTATTTTTATATCAGGCACCCTTGATCATGTTGTGGGACTGATCAGCATATTATGTATGTCACAAAACTTTAACACAGGAAGATGTGTATTGGGATTGCGAGTTATAGTTACCTTTATATTAGGAAAGGCTCATGGGTTTAAAGGACTGGAAGAAGTCGATTAGGTTGGACAAGCTCAAATGCTGTCTCAAATGAGATGCAACTTAGCTTTCTGAAACTGCTAAAGGTAATCTTTTGGTTTGGTGATTAATATATTATTTATTACTAGCTGTAGTGCTTGGTCTAAAAGAGTAATTTGCGTCTATACCAAAAATCTTATTACAGTGGTTTTCTCTAGGACAATATTTCTAAGATTCCTTTGTGCTATTATCATAAATTCAGTGGATGAGTTTAGCTTATCTTGGAGGTTGACCTCTGAGCTCCCTCACCTTATCCCTCACTTTTTGCAAGACCTATGTGTTTCACAAAGTCAAGCTGATATAGATAAAGGTTGTAGCTCAAATAGAGGCAGTATAAAATTAAATTGCATATTTCAAGACATATAAGATTGAAAGTTACTCCTTCCTTGGAACGGTACCTTTGTTTTCTTAATATATTTTATTTTTAAACACAATGCCAGTTATACTTCTGACACTGCACCACAAAATACACTGATGGCAAAACCAAGGTTGATCTTGATTTGAGCGCATATAAACTGGCTGTATTTATCTTCCAGTTTGATAATGCTTTGCAGTAAATTATTTAAAAACAGGAATTCAGGATAATATTTCCAATCATATTTACCCAAGGCAGTGAAATACATTTGTAAAAGGAGCCCCATCACTTTCCTTCTCATGCCAGTGTTTGTATCTCCAACCACCAGCCACTAGAATGCAGGCAATACATTTCCAGTGTCTGGGAACCTGTCCTTGCCCTCCAGCTTGTGTTAATACACTTCCAACCCTTGAGCAGATCAACTGATCAAGCTGGAGTGGTAGTCTAGCATTACCTTAGCAGCTAACAGTTAAACCTTTCGCTGCTACACCTTTGCCCCCCACCCCCTGTGCTAAGCCTTTTTTTTTGGCTATTTGGGATAGTTCGTGCTTAGGACTCCATAACGTTTTGGCCAAATTTGTGTCCTTTTTTTTCAACTTCTGGGGATTTTATAGGTACCCGGAAAAAAGTGCTCTGGATAAAAGTGTCTGTTTTTTTCATAAAAATCTTCCCAGCTTTCAGGACCATGCAGAGCTGAATCAAAAAAGCAATGTTTTAACCACAGTTTTGGCATTTTTCTAATGATCCAGGCACGCTATATATTATTGAAAAGCAGACAAAATTCCAAATTCAGCAAAAGGGCATATGTGTAGATCCCTCAAGGTTTTCTCAATTAAACTAACTGTTGAAATAAATATTGAAAATGAGTAGGAAAAAACAGACAAGTGGCATTGTAACTTTTTGTCATGATGGGCAGTTTACAAAAGCAATGTACCATTATGTTTTCTAGACCCTTTTAGTTGTGGGCATACATAGGCCTGGAACCTTCCTCAGCACATGAGGGCTGGTGTGGAAGAAGGCACCAAAGGAGTAAAAATGGCCCTCTCCTTCCCTTTCATCCTCTGCATGCCTCTACTCTATGAGGACAACCCACTGTCACATGGATGTTTGCTTTACTCCTTACTATCCTATTACTGCAGATTTCCCACAAATCATTTACAAGATCCCGACCTCTCTTCCCTCCGAAAAACGTACTCCTCCAATCCAAAAATACTTAATTTTCCCTAGCTCTTCTGTTAATTCCACCAACCATATACATGAGCTCACATATCTTCCTGCCCCACTAATGTTTAAACATAACTCCTAATTATTTAATCCACCACAAAGAAACTTGAGCGAATGCATTGAATGGTTTGCTTGGGCACACAACAACAATCCCAGTAGAGAACAATAACTTTTAATACTGGATTGACTAATAACCTTAGGTTTCTAAGGAGTGTGATGCCTGGCATAAAGCACTTCAACACCTCGTCAGGCGTAATACGCACAATTTAAATATAATTACAATATGTGAGTTCTGGAAGCTTGCAGTACAAAAACCTCTTGTGTTTGATTTAACAGACTATAATGTTGCTCGGCGTGTAAGATTCTAGTCCACATATAGGGGTACCCATAACAACTGACTAGTTCATTAGTGACATTTTCGTTATGGTAGGGGCGCAGGAATGTTTCTAAGTTCATTCTTAAATTTCGATCACTTTGAATACTAGCTCATCTTTTGCAGTGTAGCTTCCTCTTATAATTTTGCTGCCAAGATCGATCTGGGGAAAGGGGAAGTGTAATATATAGGATGTATATAATACTTAAACAAGCCTTTCAGTCCTCACCAGCTATTGGTCTGTTATCATTCACATTTTACTTCCACCCTAGAGTATATAGAATGGGGCGTTGCCCAGTTGTCCATGTTCAACAAAGGAGTGCTGTTTCTGGTACAAACATTCATGTTAAAGAGGCAGAATCCCATGAAAACTGCTCCTTAAATCAGTGGGAAAATCTTCATTAGTGTGCATGTTTGCTGATTTTTAATCTTGAAGTAAGTCCAGTTACATATACATCTGTGTTCAATATTGTTCATTTTTGATACCGACCAAATAATATAAAGCTGTTTTGAATTGCACTCGTATTAGGCATCTACTTACTTACTTAATATAATATTGTGTGACTTTTGCCTTTTGTCCTGAATTTTTTCCAGAATTCTGACCCTTTTGTCCTGTATGTTTACACCCACTGTCCAGAATTTGCCTCCATGGCAGGTAATCACCATAATAGGGACAGCATAATAGTGACAAATCTTCATATTATTGAGAGAAAAGGGTAATATCAAGAGGTTCATTACATAGTTATTTTGAGTAATTAGTGAGTTTCTATTCAGAATGATTCACAGTTAATATGCATGTGCTCGTAGAAGCACGTCCAATTGGAGACCACTTCATTTCTGGCGTGTAATGCAGTGGTCATAGGATACAGGGGATGAGGGGATGTTCTTGTCCTTTCATTGTCAGATGTTCATGCTGTATTCCAGGGGAAACGGGAAATGTAGTTCCATATAAAGTGAAGTCTCAATTGTGTTTATAATCAGCATCCACCGTTCTGTTGTTATGTTATTGTTGCTGATATCAGTGTGACCCTATAGAATTAAGGTAATGCAGTAACTAAAAAGCAATCTTAGATCATTTGTATCCTGCATTGTGAGGTATGTTAATACATTGTGTGTGTAATTAATTCACAGGTAGCCTATGTAGATTAGTTGGGGGGGACCGTATAACAATAGCGATGATGGGACTTTTAATTTTCAACAGCTGATCTAGGTGGCTATAGTGGAAGGGTGAATGATCGAATTCGCAGTCACTCCAAGTGATTTTAGACTTATTTTATTTATACTTTTTGTTATTGTGATCTTGTCATACGTTCAATAAGGGACACCTGTATGTGTTTGTGTGTTTGTATGCCCCTGACATTCTGTGTCTGGAATAATTTATCAGACTTTGGGCCTCAATACGATGTTGGCGGACCACCACAGACAGACCGTCGGTGGCGGTCCACCCAACATCTAGGACAGTGGTCCAACCCCTGGATTATGATGCCGAAAGTGGGATCCACACCGACCCCAACACCACCCTCAGAGGAACCCTCGTCTACAGACCCCCCGGACTCCAGCCACAGTTCAGCGACTCCATCACCGACATTGTCAGCACGCACGCTCTTGCTTCTACAGACTACATCCTCCTCAGAGACCTGAACTTCCACCTCGAGAACGCAGACAACAGCAACTCCATCGCCCTGCTAGAAACCCTCGCCAACCTCGGACTCAAACAGCTCGTCATGACCCCCACCCACTTAGCCGGACACACACTCGACCCCATCTTCTCCGCCAGCAACCACGTCACCTTCAGCCACACCACCGAACTCCACTGGACCGACCACCATTGCGTCCACTTCACCTTCAAGAAACCCACCACGCACCACCACCCGCAACAGATCCCCTACCGCAGCTGGAACAAGGTCACCGAAGACCAGCTCATCACCACCCTTGCCCGGGACCCACCAACCGACACCACCGACACCAACACAGCCGCCCGCAACCTTAGACAATGGATCGACGACTGGGCCAACACTCTCGCCCCGATCAAAAAACCCTCCAACAGGCGCACCAACAGAAAGGCCAGCTGGTTCACCACCGACTTCCAGGAATTCAAGCGGGCTCGCCGAAGACTCGAGAAAAGGTGGCGCCAAGAACAGACACCGGACAACCACGCAGCCCTCAAGAACGCCAGCCGCAAGCACCACCAACTCATTAGAGCCACCAAAAGGACCTCCTTCAAGGAATGCATTGACAACAACGCACACAACAGCAAAGAGCTCTTCAACATCATGAAGGAACTCTCCAACCCCAGCTCCAGCTCCAACGACATCCCACTATCGCAAGACTTCTCCGACTCCCTAGCCACCTTCTTTCACCACAAGATCGCAGACATCCACGACAGCTTTAACACCCAGACCCTCCCGTCAGCCACCGCCACCGCAGACCCACCACCCCCCTACCTCACCAACCCCCTGGTCTCCTGGACCCATGTCAACGACGACGATACCATCAAAACCATGAACACCATCCACTCTGGTTCACCTTCCGACCCCTGCCCTCACCACGTCTTCAACAAAGCAAATCGCATCATCGCACCCCAACTCCGGAAGATCATCAATAGCTCCTTCGAGAGCGCCACCTTCCCGGAAAGCTGGAAGCACGCCAACATCAACGCCCTTCTCAAGAAACCCACAGCAGACCCAAAGGACCTCAAGAACTTCCGGCCCATCTCCCTGCTCCCGTTCCTGGCGAAAGTCATCGAGAAGATCGTCAACAGGCAACCGACCCACTACCTCGAGGAGAACAACATCCTGGACCCATCCCAATCCGGATTCCGCAGCAACCACAGCACCGAGACCGCCCTCATCACTGCCACCGATGACATCAGGACCCTATTGGACAACGGCGAAACCGTGGCCCTCATCCTCCTGGATCTCTCGGCCGCCTTCGACACCGTCTGCCACCACACCCTACGCACACGCCTCCACGGTGCAGGGATCCACGACAAAGCCCTGGACTGGATCACCTCCTTCCTCACTGACAGAACCCAGAGGGTCCGCCTCCCCTCATTCCGATCTGAAGCCACCAAGATCTCCTGCGGCGTGCTCCAAGGATCATCCCTCAGCCCAACCCTTTTCAACGTCTACATGGCACCGCTCGCCAACATCGTCCGCTCACACAACCTCAATATCATCTCCTACACCGACGACACACAGCTGATCCTCTCACTCACCAAGGACTCCGCCACCGCCAAAACCAACTTCCACGAAGGAATGAAGGCCGTCGCCGACTGGATGAAGAACAGTCGATTGAAGCTTAACTCAGAGAAGACAGATGTCCTCATCCTCGGCTGCACCCCCTCCACCTGGGATGACTCTTGGTGGCCGGCCGCTCTGGGAACCGCACCTCAGCCCACCGACCACGCATGCAACCTGGGGTTCATCTTGGACTCATCGCTCTCTATGACCCAGCAAGTCAACGCCATCTCCTCCTCCTGCTTCAACACCCTCCGCCTGCTTCGCAAGATCTACAGATGGATCCCCACCGAAACCAGAAGGACGGTCTCCCAGGCCCTCGTCAGCAGCAGACTGGACTACGGCAACGCCTCTACGCAGGAACCACGGCCAAACTCCAGAAAAGACTACAACGCATACAGAACGCCTCCGCACGCCTCATCCTCGACATCCCCCGCCACACTCACATCACAGCCCACCTGAGAAACCTGCACAGGCTCCCAGTCAACAAGAGGATCACCTTCAAGCTCCTCACCCACGCTCACAAAGCCCTCCACAACGCCGGTCCAGCATACCTCAACAAACGGCTCACCTTCTACACCCCGAACCGCCAGCTTCGCTCCACTGACCTCGCCCTCGCCACCGTTCCGCGCATCCACAGGACAACCACCGGCGGCAGATCTTTTTCCTACCTTGCCGCCAAGACATGGAACACCCTCCCGACCCATCTGCGACAGACCCAGGACCTGCTGACCTTCAGGAGACTTCTCAAGACCTGGCTGTTCGAGCAGTAGCTGCACCCCTCCCCCCCCAGCGCCTTGAGACCCTCACGGGTGATTAGTGCGCTCTACAAATGAGTGATTGATTGATTGGGCAAGGGAGAGACTGCCGCCTCTGACAGGCTCATGGAGCCTGTCAGGGCAGCGGTTGGAGCCTAAACCCTACAATGGAGGTGGTGCCCGCGGAGGCACCGTCATAGGGATTAGGATGTTAGTTTCCCACAGCCTTTTCATGGTGGTCTCACCGCCATGAAAAGGCGGTCTGAAAGTGACTTTGGGGGCCCCAAGCAGGGCCCCATGAGCTGTGGGCCTCCGCTATGTACCCTGGGGGGGCACATGTGGTGCCCCACCAAACATCCATGCATCGCACCCACATGGAGCCTGGCATATGGTGCATGGATGTTTAAAAACATCCCTTTTTCTATTGCGGCTTGTGCTGTGGCCCCTTTCCAAGCCGCAATAGAAAAAGGGATGTTTCTGACCGCCTACACAGCAGTTGCATCCTAATCTGGTGGGTGGGATCTCCGACTACTTGTCGAGCGGTCCCACTCCAGCTGCAATGGCGGTCGGACACTCGTCCAACCGCCATCATAATAAGTTCCTTCCTGTGGTCAAGAGTCTTTATGTCTAATCGCATGCGTGATTTGGTTTCTTCTTTTATTATGCGTGGGATGAGGTAGATTTTCCCTATGAAGAAGAGAATGTTCATGTGTGGGCCTGGAGGTCAGGATAGTAATGGGGCCTTACGGGGTCCCCTGGTGCCCCTGTGCATGGGGGTACACACAGGGGGGCACATGGTGTGCCCCCCTGAGTGCATGCACGCCAATCCCTGCACGGTATGGACTGCAAAGTCCATGCAGTGCAGAAACTTGCTTTGGCGCTCCCTCACATATGAGCCTTTAAACTGCACCACCGCAGATTCCATCGCACAGTCCATTAGCTAGACCACGAAATGACTCGTAATGTGGCGGGTAGGCTGCGGTCGAGTTTGGTGGACTTGGAGCGGGGAACTGGTGTGCCGGCTCGCTCCAAGACAGCCAAACTCATAATCAGGCCCTAAATCATTTAAAAAGCCTTCTGCAGTAAAAAAAAGCAAAACAACAAATGGTTGATGATTAAGTTGAGAATTGAGATATAGAATGAACACTCATGCATTGCATTACAATCAGTCTGGAGGTGGTAGAATGATACACCAAACAGCCAATAGCCACAGGTGAGAGGCAATCTTCTGGGAGCAGACAAATCCCAATCTAGGTCTAGAACAAATTTTTATAATTTGGTGACAATAGGTCTTGCAGACACATGTGCTGTCAAGCCAGCTCTAAAAGACTTTGACCATTATTGGGATGGCCTCTTAAGGGTGTAATTCTGATATGGCATAACCCTTGCTATATGACATGAGGCATTGATATCATGTCCACTCTTTTAGAAAAACAAGATTGTTGCTACACAATCGAAAGTTCTATCACTTTATGTTGTATTTTCAAATTTGGATAATACTGGCATTCTACTGTAACAATTCAGAACCTTACTTCAGAAGTCTAAGATTGGTCTTCTGGTTCTGACATCCATATTAAGAGAACAGTAAAATTAATGTTTTACGATCAACAGTTCCACATTTCTAGTCGTCATAAAATATGAAGTGACAATTGCTTACTGTGTCAATCTTGTTTACGTAATTCCATCAGAGTTTATTTGCGTGTGTTTCCTGAAGCAGGACACTGCTATTTCTCAGATATTGTATGAGCAGCATGGAGCCATGATGTCCAGCAAGAAGAGTCGGGAAGGCAAACCAAAGAGAATCCCACTCCGACTGCTCTCTCTCTCTCTGTTGATTTATAGGACACTATGCAACACATGCAAAGAGTTTGAGGTGAAAGGGGGAGGGGAGTGAGAAAGAGACGCAGATAGTAATCATCGGCTTCTCTGGACAGGCTTGTAGGCTGCAGACACAGATTGGTTGATGGAGTTTGCATAAATGAAGCACGGAAATAAAATATGAGACACCAGACAAAGGTACAAGGGTAAGAATACACGAAACAATCACAGGGGTTTAGCTTGCCAAATTACATGGAGGACAGTGCTGTGTTGACCCCCACATGGAACTCGATACAGACGTTGAACCCAAGGATGCCACAGAATCCCAGATTCTGTAGAATGGTAAGAAAAGGAAACACAAAGCAAAATCTGCCTACCCCACTAACACGAGATAAGAGAGCGGAAAAACAAGAAGGATGCAAGATACGGAATAGAATATGGTACAATATAAGGAATTGTGGTGCCGAACTATATGAAGGAGAAGCCGTGTAACTGCTCTGAACAGTTGCCAGGCACTTAGTACATGCGGCAGCAGACCTTAAGTATGTCTCTTGACCTATAAGGCCCTGAAAGTGGCGAGTTTAAGTAAAAGTGGCTACACACTCATAGGTTAGCAGCCTAATTCTCATTCCGGGTTTCATAAACCTGTTCTCCACCGCCTCCAACCTACTTTAAGGAATCTCTTCCTGATCCATGAGACTTGTGGAGTACACGATTTCCTTTTTTTCCTTGTCTTTGAACCTTTCCATACAAGGTATCTCAGCACTTTTCCCTGAATTTCAGATATTTCTACAGGCAGCAATATATCCTAAAATTGGACATGAACCAGATTTCTCATGGTGCATTAATAATAATGCTGAGGCACCCCACAAGAGGTTGTGGGATACGGTGTCGAAGGCTGTGCTAAGGTCGAGCATCAGCAGTGCTGTAGTGTCACCCCTGTCAAGAATTTGGCGGATGGACTCAGAGGCCAGCAGTAAGGCAGACTCTGTACTATGAGCGGGGAGGAAGTGTGACTGAGTTCTGCGAAGAAGGTCCTTCACCTGAATAAAGGTCAAGAGCTGCTGGTTCACATATTTCTCAGCGACCTCAGAAAAAAACAGAAGCAATGAAATAGGCCTAGAATTTTCAGGCTTAGTTGGGTCTAAAAGAAGTTTTTGTGTGTTTCCAGGCACTGTGGAACCTGCCCACTCAAAGAAGCTATTAAGTAGATCACAGAGCACGGGTAGTACTACTGCCATTCCTCGTTCTAGGACGGCGGGAGATGCGGGGTCAAAAGGGGAGCCCGACTTAACTAATGCCAACAGAGGGGACAGTTCCTCAGGTTCAATGGGTTTAAAACATTATAGCCTTGAGTTATCAGCAGGAGGCTTGAACCACAGATTAAGGCATGGGGCACCCCTACAAGCCTCAGAAGTCCCTACAAGCCTCGGAAAAGGAGGAGTCGATAGATGCCATTTTATTAAAGAAGAACTGAGCAAGAGCATTGCAGTGTTCTTCCAAAGACGGGGTGGATGCTGAAACTCGATCCAGTGAAGATAAAGACTTCACAATCAAGAACATTTCTCGATCAGAGTTCGGGGCTGTTTCTCACTAAGGGGCCGATTCCGATTCGGGCCGGAAATCTCTCCGACCGAGCCGGACCCGGAGAGATTTCCGACCGAATCGGACTCTGGCAGTCCGACCGAACGAGTACGATGCGCCCGCATGCCATCGGACTCGAGTCGGTCGGACTTCCATTGAAGTCAATGGGAGCCTGTCGTACAATGCGTACGCAGGCTCCCATTGACTCAATGGGTGCGAGGCGGACAAGGGTGCCCCCTACAGCATGTACGCGGCGAAGCGATTCGCGCCGTACACGCACAGGTAGGGGGGACCCATGGGTCCCCCCTGTGTGCGACGCGCGCGCCTACGCGTACAGGGGTGTCCGACGCGGACCCCCAAAGTCCGGCTCCGACAGCTTCTTCGAGCCGGACGGCGCGAGTCGATCGGACTGCTCGCGGCGCGCATCGTACTTGCCCGGCCGGGAAACGTCTCCATAGCGCGGTGCGAGTCGTGTCCATGCGAGTCGGTCGGAGCGTGTTGAAGCCGCGTTCAAGTCGGTCGGAGTTTTCGCGGCTGCCTGCATCGTACTCGCTCGGCCGCACCCGCGTACGATTCGGTCGGGAAACAGGGCTTCGAATCGGATCCGGTAAATCCGAATCCGATTCGGAGCCCTACCGGCCGAGATCGGAATCGGCCCCTAAGCTGGAATAAAGTTGATCATTGCCTGTTTAGTGAACAGACTTTCTTCCCAATTCCCAAAGATTTTGCAAAGAGTACCTGGGACTTACTCTTGTCGTACAGCTGGCTTACATCAGAATTCCAGGAGTAAGTCAGGTGTACTACTGGAATTCAAGAGTTAGCTAGGAGCACTATATACTCACTCACAGCAAAATGATTGGGAATTGGCAGACCAGCTTTTTTGGTTTCCATCCAGAATAAGGATGATTTTCAAATGAGGTTTCTCTCTTTATGATTCACGTCTAAACCTGATCATCACTTACTCCATCACTAGCCCTAGTACCATGGACATGCAAACTGATTTTACTTAATTTTGGATTTTGATCAACAGCCTCCACCATCCCTGAGTCTTCTGAAAGACCGATTACCAGCTCCTACTCAAGCACTCAAAATGTATTGGATGTTTCTGACCATGCACTGGGGTGTGTGACCTGCACTTAGTGTACATGTAAACATTCAGCATTTATCACACATTTTTTGCAATTAAATACATGTACCCTATAGATAATTTCCAAAAATATAATTTTTGGAAATTTGTGAAATTTGGAAATTTGCAAAAATGACTCCGTCTTGGGTGTGCAGTGCTCTATGATAATGCAAAGTATTGGAATATAACACATTCTGTACAATAATGAGGTCTAACATTACTCCCTCATGATACAATATCAAATGTCTACATCAGACATGCTTAATAGAGCCAGGCATCTTACTTTTATGTTTAAATAATCTGTAAATGTCTTTAATGATGGATCCTATTGGGAGGTGAATTAATATGTGACAAAATGGAATGAACAATCACAGTAGCCACATTCTGAAGACTTAACTACTGCTCAAGTATCAAAATATTCACACATGGTTCTAGTGCCCGACACTGAAAATGATGCCAGGCTTTGGCACTGCCTTCCAGGAGCCATGCCATACACTGATACATCATTTTAATGCAATGCCTTGGGCATGCTATTATTAACAGGTGAGACTCAATTGAGTCACTGTGACACCAGAAAGAAACTTCAATCGCTCTCAGATTTCCAGGGTCTTTTCTTTCATTACCCTGTTTTGACAGTTGCACTGAGATGTCGGATTGGCCTACCTTATAGCAAAGGTGCTTTTGTTTGACATAACTAATTCTAAGTATTGTTTTACTGGTATACTCTCTACACACATATTCTCTCTGCCTCTTCTGCACCTCACTTTTTTATGTCTGCCCAGCTTCCTTTAGCGGTCTCTTTTTCTCTGTCTCTTTGTAGGACCCGATGTACTATAACACTGATGACAACATTTGAGACCAGTATTTTTGGAACCAGAGTTGAATTTTCCAAACTGACCTATGTATCAAAAAGTCGGTTTACAAAATTCTGAATTAGAGTGAGTCACACTCAGACCCACCTCATTAGCATTCATAAGGTAGTCTGCATTTTGCAACTCACTTTGATTTGTCATAGCCACTGGGATGGTGGGCTGCAAGGGTCAGAAGACCACCATGTCTGTGATTGTGCTTTAAAAGTTTTTTAAGAAATGTACCCTGTTTTCCTTAAAAGAAACAGCACTTTGTTTAAAAAATATATTTTTTTCTTTAAAAAAAAGGTTTCATTGAGAGTTGGAAGTGGTCCCATGAATTCTGACTGTTTGTGACCTTGAAAACATTTAGTATATCTGGCCAATAGTTTCTATCCCAAGAAAAATGCACCAAAGCTGTTTAGTGGTGAACATGCTCCTTTGGAAGTGCAAGACAGTTATAGGCTGGCAGAGATCAGGACTATATCGACATGTGCAACCTGATGAATAGTCAGGATGCCAACATGTCCCCTCACAAATTCTGGTAGGGCCTCACAGGCACAAGCATATATTTTCATGAGTAGAGAAGCAAACCATAAGTGGGTATTATCTGCCTTCCATTAAAATGGTTTAGAGTGCTTTTTATTATTTACTTTTACTTTTGCTGTTATTAGTCATTATAACTGAGGGAGCTTGTTTCCCACCATGCTGGCTCTACACTAAGGGGTAGATTGCAATGTCATTGTGAAAGGCTCCGAATGGCATCCGATTCGGTCGAATCTGATCCGGAAGCCTTGTTTCCGACCGACTTGGACACATTTCCGGACAACCGATTATGATGTCCGGAAACCGTTCGAACTGTCCGATTCGGTTCCAAACGGCATTCAGAGTAACGGAGTCGGTCGGAGCCGACTCGTACAGGTCTATGGGCCACGTTTCCAAATGAGCGATTAGGATGTTGGATTCAGACAGCCTTTCCGAATCGGTAGTTCCGACATGGATCGGCTGTCCGAATCTGAATTTGGGGGCCCGTATCAGGCCCCCCTTCATCCGGGGCCCTCCGAATCGGGCCTGTGGGGTACCCATTGGTCCCCCCTTTCCATGCATGCCCAGTGTGGCAGGCACCATGGGGTGCCTGCCACAGGGTGCAAGGATTTCCACACCCACCCTTTTTTTCAATGGGAGCCTGTGTTCTCGTTCGGAACACAGGCTCCCATTGAAGTCAAAGGGAGTCCGAGCGAACGGTGTTCGGACACATCAAAATCAGTCGGTCCCCATAGCCAAGTCATTCAGAAAGCATTCCGAAACCAATTCGGTCGAACTGCTTTCCCAACGACATTGTAATCAGCCCCCAAGCTGCTGTAAAGAGTTCTCCTGTGTCCTCTTTTCTTCCAATTCATCCCATACCACCCAATCCCATACCATCTGATCTAGAGGACTGCAGGATCCTTTGCATCATGATTGGAATAAGGCTCTGATTGGACATTCTCTGTTCGTTCTTAGAAACTGACAAGCCCAGTTGTTTGTTTGCGGCTCAGGAGGTGGAGACACTTGACATGGGATCAGTGAATAAGTCTGTACACTGCGGCATACTTTTGGGAATGAAGATCTTCCATCATGCGAATGTATCCTTCTTCATCTATTTCTGTTCTGATAATAATCATGGCCCCTCATGTCATTTTGAGATGCCCCGTTCTTTCCCAATTTGTATGGCTTTTTTTGTTTTAGTTTTTTGGACTACTTTAAGTGATAGGTCTGTGAACATTACCCATGGGCTTTAATGTGGAACAGATCAATGTGGCTTCCAGATTATGAGTTCCAAATCCCTCACTTTTCTGGTCATTATTGAGGCACTTTTTATCAAAGCCCCTTGATTAGGTGTGATTGCCCAGGGTCTGCTTTGTGTTTTTACTAAGGCATTCATTGACAGTTATTGAGAGACAGTGGACAATTACTTGTGGTGAAGGGCAGTTCACCACAAGTAATAGTGGCACTATTCTTGTTAGTTCCAGTAATGGTTTCAGTAATTTAAACCTGAGCTCAACCGGTGGTAGCTATGGCACAAAGCAGAGAGGCTTAACTTAATAAAATGTGTAAAGCATTTAGAAGTACAAAAACAGATGAAAAGTCAAAAACACCACAATAAAAATCCTACTCCAAATTATAAAGATAAAGAATATTTGAATTAACAAAATGACACCAAAATGACAAAAACTCAAAGGGGAACTGTAGATATGAATTGTCACAGTTTTAAATAAAAATAGCACCAAATCAATCAATCAATCAATCAATCAATCAATCAGGGATTCTTTTAAGCGTGCTACTCACCCATGAGGGTCTCAAGGCACTGGGGGGGGGAGCAGCTCCGGTCAGTGGAAGAGCCAGGTCTTGAGGGTCTTCCTGAAGATGTGCAGGGGGGGGCACGTCTGATGTCGTTCGGGAGCTCGTTCCAGGTCTTGGCCGCGATGTTGGAGAAGGTTCTGCTACCCTTTCTTGCTCTACAGATGCGCAGGGGTTCAGCGAGGGCGAGGTCGGCTGATCGGAGGTTCCTCTTGGCGAAAAGCACCGGCTATGTGCAACTCTCGTGCTAGACTGGAACAAGGGTAAGGTTTAAGGCCAACAGTGATGTAGCGTAGGTTGGCACAGAGCCAGGTTCATCCTGGTCAAAGTTAAACATCTGACTTAGGGTCTGATTACGAGTTTGGCAGTCCATCGGACTGCAAAACTTGCGGTGGTGTGGTGGGAAACGCCGCACTGGTGGTCCGACCTCGGCATTACAAGTGCGACAATCCCACCACTACAGGACCACCGCATCCACCGCACATTTGTGATGCCTTCGGCGGTGGCACAGTGGTCTGACCCAGCAATCTGCTGGCGGTGCCGCTGCAGAACCGCCAAAGCATAGTTTTCATGGCGGTGAGCCTGCCATGAAAACTATGGCAGTGAGGAAGCTAAGGGGGCCCTACAGGGCCCCCTGTTGCATCTGTGCCAGTGAATGCATGCAGGGGGGCACATGGTGTTCCCCCTTGTCTGCATGCACCCCCAGTTCCTGCACTGCATGAACTTTACAGTTCATGCTGTGCATGAACGTGCTTTGGCGCTCCCATTGCGGTGCCTTTCTAACAGGCACCGCCATGGGACATGTCGAAGCACCACCGCCAGACCACAAATTAACTTGTAATCTGGCAGGCAGTGTGCGGATGAGTTTGGAAGTGTGGTAGCGGGGCAAGCTCCCACACTGCCAAACTCGTAATCAGGCCCTTAGTCTCTGAAATGGAAGTCAAAAACTTTCAGTGCATCAAGGTAGCAGGCTGTGGCCAAGAGGTGTTCCGGGAGGTTATATATCTGGTGGACAAAGTCCTGGTGAGGCAGTTGAATTTTGGTGGGAAAGCTCAGAGCAAGAGAAATCCAAAATTTGCACCCAAGGAAGGTCCCTCACTGGCCACAAACGTTTGGTGCCTTTGCCTGGTGAAGATTTCTACCTTCAGACTTAGGGCCTGATTTTAATCTTGGCATAGAGAGGGAACTTTGTTACTATGGCAATGGGGTTCACACACTTCCAAAACTATCGTCTGCCAAGATTATGATCGACCCACCTCATTTTGATTTGGGCAGAGCACAGTTTGATGACAGCAGCGACTACTCTGTGTCTGCTGTGGTTAAACTTCTCAGATAACCCAATGGAGCAGATTGAGGGCCGTTGGAGTTTTGGCTATATGTCTGCCAACTTAATTTAGATGGGTGGACAAATAGCACTACTTCAATGCCCATCACTGCCAGGGAAAACTGGCAGTAAGTGGCACTGAAAAGTGCTCAATGCCCGCTTGCTATGGGAGGAAACTCCCATGGCAAAAAGTCATTGATTTTTTATTTTCAAAAAGAAAATCCCACTATGGATTGCAAAAAAAATGTTGATGTTTTCAGACGGCTGGATTATGCTTGATGGATACATCAGGCAAAGTTGCACTGCATTGACATGAACCACCTTAATGGGCCTCTGAACATGAATCATGGGCTTTAATGTAGATCTGATCAATGTAGCTTCCAGATCATGACTTTGAAATCCCAAATGGTCTGGTCATTAGTGAGGCCCTTTCTAATAAAGTCACTTGATTAGGTGTGATGACACAGTGTCTCCCTCTTTTTTTGCTAAGGCCTCCATTAACGGTAATTCAATTTATGAGTCAGAATACCTTTTCTGCAATGTCCAGCAGAAATGAATTTGGTGCTGCAGAAAAGCTTAGAGTGGGAGAAACCTGAATTTTTGGCCTAGCAGGAGCGCACCTTCTTCAAGCGGACTTGGCTGATTTGTTCTGGTCTTCTGTCGGTTTGCTAGGAAAAAAGTCTTGAAAAAGTTGAAAGTTGAAACTGGTCACCTGGGCTCCTTCTGGAATGTGGGTTTCTTGCAGCTTTTGTGTCCCCGTAGCTTAACAGGAGGTCAGCCTGCTGACCCATGCAGTCTACTTCTTAGTCCTGGGTACAAGTTGGACCTGGACCAGACTTTAGGGTTGCATCAGAGGTCACAACAGCAGGTGTCTTCCACAGCTCCAGTAGTGTAATGAAGAGGGTGCCCAGACCTGCCACATTAATGCCTGGCACTAGGATGTGGGTGCGGGTGTGGGTGACTCCTGGCCCCTTCCGAACCAATAGGGAAAAACTTCCCAGAGGTAACCCGACCCACTTTTTCAGGAGTTCCTGAGTGCCCTACTTCAAACAATCCCACAGTGCATGCACCTCTCTGTCTAAATCCAACATGGTAGAACCTTTCCTCCCTTGTGCAGAGTTTCTGTGCCCACCAGTGGAGAGGTGTGGTGCAGCGGCCAGGGCAGCTGATATCGGAGCACAGGGTTCACGGTTCGATCCCCGGCTCCGGCGGCAGCTCAGCTCAGCACCATGTGACTCTGGGCAATAGCTCACTTAATTTCCACTACGGCCCCCAGCGCCTTGAGACCCGTAAGGGTGAGTAGCTGCGCTATATAAAAACGGACTTACTTACTTACTTACTTACACCCTAGAGGTATGACCAGGGAAATGAGCAAACCCTCCCACTGGTCACTCAAAACCAGTTCCAAGGGCAGATTCTCTCCCACTGGGATTAGTGCCTGGCTAGCTACACAAAAGGGAGGCAGGCCAAGGTGTGAGTTACGTTTGCCAGAGGCAGGGTGGGAATCCCTTGAAAATATTCAAGGGGTTTGGCACAGTTCCCAGGTCATCCTGTCAGGGAAAGGTCAACTTCTCCCCACACACAAGGCATTTTTCTCAGCTATGGAAGCCAATTCACACCTAATCAAGGAGATATTCAGCTCTTGGGTGACAGTTGGAAGCTCAGACAAATGGGCTTCTACAGGCTTTGGCTAGGTTAAAGGCAACTTTACACATTTACCTTTACCAATTAATTGGATTTGTAGTAAATATTTTATGGATCAATTCTTTGTATTATGGCCATAGCAGTTCAATGAAAAACACTGCCACTCGCCTAAAGCCCAAGGGGCCGGAAGCATTTAGTAAGCAGTTGAATCCTATTTAACACAGCTTTCCAACTACAACCCTGGGGCTGGCAGCATTGCTTAGGCATTTTAGGTGAAACATAAACAACCCAAACCAACATCCCTCCTCCCACATCTCCTTCTGTGGAAGTAACTAAGTGGTCAATAGTTGGTGCAAATCAGAATCAGTAAGATAGAGTAAAGTGTAAAAAGTGTTCTTTAATGTCAGGTTAGGGATGAGCTATCTGTGGAGGTAGCTTCATGGAGCAGATGTAACCTCTTTAGATAGGCCAGGCATGGCAGCTCTCGGAACTCAGAAGAGAGAATGTGAATGAAAGATACCCACAAATCAGAGTAGGAGTTGCGTTTTGAGTCAACCGAAAGAGACTGTATCTCCATTCTTAGGATAAACCACAGTTTGAGGAGACAATAGGTGTAATCGAGAGTCCTGTGAGTACCCCACTGGGTGAGAATCACCTGAAAGGCTGCCCCTAGAGCTAAGGCCATTTACCTCCTGTGCATGGAGCGGAAAGGTCAAGGGGCTTGGAATCCCAAGTATGGTGTAGGCAGGAAACCTAGGGATTGAGGTGTTAAAGGCGTGGTCAATGTCAGTAAGGATTTGGTCCCAGAAACAAGTTAATTTCAGGCAGTGCCACAGAAGGTGGATTAATGTTCCAGTGTCTCCACACTCTAGCCAGCACTCCTTTGAGCATCCCATGTTCCAGGCCTGGAATCTCACAGGAGTCAAGTACCAGTATGATACTATTTTATATGCAGTTTCGGTGCTTGCCATGTTATGTGCTTTGTGTCGGGTCCTATAGTAGATGTATTCCCACTCTTTGGAGGAAAGGGCTCTGCCCAGCTCAGCATCCCATCTCAGTTGCCCCTTAGATTTAGTTGGTGAAGACCCTTTACCCAGCAAGGCATACAGTTCCGTATTAAGGCGTTTATTGTCTGTCTTAAGAAATACCCATTTTTCGAAGGAGGTCCGAGGCTTCCAGCTTGTTCCTTAATGTCAGGTTGCAGCACCCAATTTTGTATTTGGAGGTATTGTATACGATCTGTTTTCTCCAGGGCTTAATCAGATTTCAGATGTTCAAAGGGAATAATCCCTCGGGTATCAAAGAGGCATACAATTCATTAACAACTGCCTTCCAGCCAATGCCGGAAGCCTTCTTTTTGTATCCCGGGAGTAAAGTGTGGGTTGGCCAGAAATTGATTCATTGAGGAGGAGAAGGTAGTAAAGCCTGCCCAAATCTCTACAGCATCCCAGACTTTGAATTTGGAGCTAGTGACTGGCGAGGAATAGAGGCTCCAGGCCCTGTGTTTACGGGGAGGCCAGGCTTCCTTCCATATGCTGGAGCCCACTACAGCGTGGTCCATAAAGGACCAGTGTTTTTCAGAGAAAGGTGGGTTCCACTCTACCAGAAACTGGAGCTGGCAGGACTAGTAGTAGCGCAATAGCATGTGTACTGCCATACCTCCTTCCTGTGTTGGTTTTATCTGGTACTAGTTGGAAATTACTTTATTTAATTTTAATATTAACTCCCAAAGCTTTCCTATGAAGAAGCTAACCCTTTTATAGTGAAAATTGCTTTTTAGGCCCTTTTCACTACAAGGACATGTTTTACAATAAACTTTGACATGTGCTACATTTTTAAATCATGCATGTTATGGGCACTATAGGATTACTTATGGGTGACATATTCATATTTCAAACATGGGTTTAGGCCTGTCTAACAGGGAATATTTGTCATATAAAATTTTCAGTTTAAACCTACACAGCCAGTTTACTGGTGGCAGTCCTGCAGCCATGATTTGCATTGTTACTTTTGTGGGAGCACAATAAGTGCTGCAGTCAACTAGAGATAGTTAACTTACAGACTCTGGGTACACTTTGTACCATATACAAGGGTCTTATAGGTAATTTAAATGTGCCTATTAGCTGTATACAATTTCAGCATGTTTTAGAGCCTGAGCATAAACATCGGGCACTGGACAGCAGTGTCCCTGTGTGCAAAGACCAAAAACTAGCACATAAAATCTAGCAAAAAAATATGGGAGTGACCAAGCAAAATGGGGAATTTTCCTACAGTGATATAACTGACTTCTATGAATTCCTGTTTTCTGCTGTTGATAAGTTCTGATTCAAGACTTTATGTGACTTTTTGTTCCCCTTGTACACTAGTGCCCTGTTACTAAGGGGCCGATTCCGATTCGGGCCGGAAGCGCACCTAACAGTATTCGTCCGGAAAAAATACCAGCCGAACGCGTGTTTCCCGACCGACTCGAACACTCTACTGAACGAACAAGTACGATGCGCATAACAGCCCAGATTCCGACCCATCCGTACTTACCCAATCCAGCTCCTTTTCTCCGCCCGAGCCGGATCCGTAATCGCCGAAACGAGTCGCACGGAACCAAATACACAGCACCTTCCGGCCGGACTAGTACGATGCGTCTTCCGTACGCGCCGAACCCGTCGCTACGTCCGGCACGTTTCAGCATCCGGGAGAGCCGCACATAAGCTCCGTCTCGCGTCACTAAACGATTCACGGCTACGAGACGAACAAGCCAGGGACGAGTACGAGTCGAAGACACGCGAAACCCGAACGAGACGAACCAACCATGAATCCCATCGCGCAGGTCCTACAAATACTCTACATCTATTACCGGGACCGATTCGGACGCGTACGGCGCAGACGGTAAGTCAAACACCAACAATACAAACTAACTACACGTACCTAAAATATGTCACACACACATAGGGATGCACAAATGACGTACACTAGCAACTGCACAATCATAGGGGTGGGATGGGCATCACCAATGCCATACACACCCATAGGGGCCTGGATTCCTGCCACCACCACACGCCCTACTCATGGGGGCTGGATGCCTATCACTACCACCACCCCTACTCAGGGGGCTGGATGCCTATCACTACCACCACCCCTACTCAGGGGGGCTGGATGCCTATCACTACCACCACCCCTACTCATGGGGGCTGGATGTCTATCACTACTACCATCCCCACTCATGGGGGCTGGATGCCTATCACTACTACCACCCCTACTCAGGGGGCTGGATGCCTATCACTACCACCCCGCCCCTACTCATGGGGGGCTGGATGCCTATCACTACCACCACCCTTACTCAGGGGGCTGGATGCCTATCACTACCACCACCCCTACTCAGGGGGAGCTGGATGCCTATCACTACCACCACCCCTACTCGGGGGGCTGGATGCCTATCACTACCACCCCCTACTCATGGGGGCTGGATGCCTATCACTACCACCACCCCTACTCATGGGGGCTGGATGCCTATCACTACCACCACCCCTACTCAGGGGGGCTGGATGCTCTATCACTACCACCCCCTACTCATGGGGGCTGGATGCCTATCACTACCACCACCCCTACTCAGGGGGCTGGATGCCTATCACTACCACCCCCCTACTCATGGGGGCTGGATGCCTATCACTACCACCACCCCCACTCAGGGGGCTGGATGCCTATCACTACCACCACCCCTACTCAGGGGGCTGGATGCCTATCACTACCACCACCCCTACTCATGGGGGGCTGGATGTCTATCACTACTACCATCCCCACTCATGGGGGCTGGAGGCTCTATCACTACCACCACCCCTACTCAGGGGGCTGGATGCCTATCACTACCACCACCCCTACTCATGGGGGCTGGATGTCTAACACTACTACCATCCCCACTCATGGGGGCTGGATGCCTATCACTACTACCACCCCTACTCAGGGGGCTGGATGCCTATCACTACCACCCCCTACTCATGGGGGCTGGATGCCTATCACTACCACCACCCCTACTCAGGGGGCTGGATGCCTATCACTACCACCACCCCTACTCAGGGGGCTGGATGCCTATCACTACCACCACCCCTACTCATGGGGGCTGGATGTCTATCACTACTACCATCCCAACTCATGGGGGCTGGATGCCTATCACTACTACCACCCCTACTCAGGGGGGCTGGATGCCTATCACTACCACCACCCCTACTCATGGGGGCTGGATGCCTATCACTACCACCACCCCTACTCAGGGGGGCTGGATGCCTATCACTACCACCACCCCTACTCAGGGGGCTGGATGCCTATCACTACCACCCCCTACTCATGGGGGCTGGATGCCTATCACTACCACCACCCCTACTCATGGGGGCTGGATGCCTATCACTACCACCACCCCTACTCAGGGGGGCTGGATGCCTATCACCACTACCATCCCCACTCATGGGGGCTGGATGCCTATCACTACTACCACCCCTACTCAGGGGGCTGGATGCCTATCACTACCACCCCCTACTCATGGGGGGCTGGATGCCTATCACTACCACCACCCCTACTCAGGGGGCTGGATGCCTATCACTACCACCACCCCTACTCAGGGGGCTGGATGCCTATCACTACCACCACCCCTACTCATGGGGGGCTGGATGTCTATCACTACTACCATCCCCACTCATGGGGGCTGGATGCCTATCACTACCACCACCCCTACTCAGGGGGCTGGATGCCTATCACTACCACCACCCCCACTCAGGGGGCTGGATGCCTATCACTACCACCCCCTACTCATGGGGGCTGGATGTCTATCACTACTACCATCCCCACTCATGGGGGCTGGATGCCTATCACTACCACCACCCCTACTCAGGGGGCTGGATGCCTATCACTACCACTACCCCTACTCAGGGGGGCTGGATGCCTATCACTACCACCCCCTACTCATGGGGGGCTGGATGCCTATCACTACCACCATCCCTACTCATGGGGGCTGGATGCCTATCACTACCACCACCCCTACTCAGGGGGCTGGATGCCTACCACTACCACCACCCCTACTCATGGGGGGCTGGATGCCTATCACTACCACCACCCCTACTCATGGGGGGCTGGATGCCTATCACTACCACCACCCCTACTCAGGGGGGCTGGATGCCTATCACCACTACCATCCCCACTCATGGGGAGCTGGATGCCTATCACTACCACCACCCCTACTCTGGGGGCTGGATGCCTATCACTACCACCACCCCTACTCAGGGGGGCTGGATGCCTATCACTACTACCATCCCCACTCATGGGGGCTGGATGCCTATCACTACCACCACCCCTACTCATGGGGGGCTGGATGTCTATCACTACTACCATCCCCACTCATGGGGGCTGGATGCCTATCACTACCACCACCCTCACTCATGGGGGGCTGGATGCCTACCACTACCACCACCCCTACTCATAGGATGGGTAATGCATGACACAACCAGCATACTCCCACATAAGGAATTACAGAAAATTACATCCACCCAAACAACATGACAAGCGTGTGTAGTCCATGTCAAATGCCTACAACACTAAACATGACAATGAACATACAATGTGACCCACTAACACATGTGTCACACATAAAAGTGTGTGGCCTCCACAATACAAGCCGACCATGGCCACTGTGGCAATGGGGCCTAAAGCCCCATCACCACAGTCACCAAAAGGTAAGTGTGGGGTCCAAGGCTGATGGACCTTTTGGTCAGTGTGGCAATGGGGCCTAAAGCCCCATCACCACAGTCACCAAAAGGTAAGTGTGGGGTCCATAGGCTGATGGACCTTTTGATCAGTGTGGCAATGGTGCCTAAAGCCCCATCACCACGGTGATCATAAGGTAAGTGTAGGCATGGTAAAAGCTGCCAAAGACAAACTGAATGGATGAATCCTGGTCACACAACAACTAAAACATCTGTGGCATAGTACTGCTTGTGTCCCATTGCAACATATATTGGGGAGGCTAACAGTGCAGTGTCACAGAAACATCGCTTTAGTCCATGTGCATACAAACATCACACATGGGGGACCACATTGCCAACAATCAGCCGATTCCACAAGGACAGAAGTGACCATCATGATGCTGACCCACATATCTGCACCTATGGGCACACAAATGTATATAATCTGTGGAGACTGTGGATGTCAGGTGAACAAATACCATACCATGGCAGCAATGGGACATACAAACCATGATCATTGTGCTGACTGATGACCCAGGAGTACCAGGGAGAGCAGGGGAAAATCACCAAACAACATACAGCCAATGGCACACTACAGAAATGCCAATGCAGTGATGCAAATGCACTAACACAAACAGGCAGACTCACACTTCCTATCAAAGACAACAGGTGATGGGGGTGTGTGCCAGTGTCCCCAGGCAACCACACAACACATGAGGAGGCCTGAATCCCAATTACACAGATGTGTATACAGTGCCACACACAAGTAACTCATGGATTGGATTCCCCAATGTGGGAAATCTGGCATTGTCAGATGAGAGGGAGCCCAAATTACACATGTCACACAAGCTTGTAGGAACAGCAACTAACACAGCAAGAGACACACCCACCACAGCACTACCCCCAGGGACCCCACATTGTGCAGACACTAGCCTGCATGACAATTCCAGTGTGATGACAAAGGTAGATGTTGATCACACTGTGAACCACAGCCATGTGTCCTCAGCTACAAACTACCATCACACCTACACAAGCTCCAATCAATCAGCAGGGCCTGGCAGAATAGGCCAATATGGAGGTAGTGGTCTAGCCGTGCAACAACTCACATTTGCACACTCAACACCACACACCCTCATCTGCAACAATGTGCAGCAGTGAAGCTCACATGGACTGGTGACATTGCACATGCACCCATGACAATCCCAGGGGTGGTAGGGGGAACTAAGGTGCAGAAACCCATCACACATGCCCACTCAACATGACTCGTCTATGTATGACACACTGCACAGTACGCCGTACATGCGCATGATGTGAAATCCACCACAAACAATGGGATCCTGGCCATAGTCACACACCAACGAAGAAGCCAAGGTGACACACAAAGAACACACGTACACAACTTCCAACATTGCAGCTCTGACCCTGAGGAGTGGCAGCAGTCACACACACAACGCGTCACAATCACTGAAAGCTAACACAAACTCTAAATCACATTACTTGTGTAAACAACAAGGGCCAAGGGGAATCCTGAATGTGTCCCATCTGCGTTTGCCCACATCCCCAGCCCTGACAACAAAGACAACCTGGGATGACAACCTCATGAACAGCAGTTTGCCATGCAACCACATCACGGAGAAACCAGGTCCAAGATGCTGGATGAACACATACCAACTCTGCAACCATCAGAAACAGGAACATCCCTAGGGACACAGCCTGTGTAGGAAAAGGGAAGGGAACATGCACAGACATGCTCACACAACACACAACACGTGCACACGCAATGTCACCAGATTACACACAGCCATGAGGGCACTCCACTCCTGTGGAAGCTCCGCTGTGCCAAACCTTGTCTGTGCACGACTCAAACATATCAGCAGGACACTCCGTCAGTGAGTCAACAACTACAACACACAGAAGCCTCTGCTCACATCAGCCTGGGTACGGGAGTGTCACGTCAGTCATCTGCATACACCCAAAACACGTGGCAATCCAGTTGTACTGTATACACAGATGAGTCCTCCAAAATTGATGTGCAAAACTGCATGTCCAGTGGAGACGGGCACACAGTCAGGGTACTAGGAACATTGGACAGTGGTAAGCCCAACAGATGTGCAACAGTGTAGGACAAAGATGGTAATATACAAATGCTAAACGTACATCCCTGTGTCAAATGCTGAACATTACACCCTCAGACTGCAGCAAGGGATGCTATAGATCCAGACTAGATTAGGACACATATCCCATGGGCCACATGGAGCCCATCACAGCAAAACTTCATTTACCTGATCTGAACACAATTACAACAGCAAATGCATGATACTACACATCTACATAATGTACCACCAAAGATTAATCACAAGTAAACAAAAAGAGGCTTTATTCAGCAAGTGTGCAACTCAAATCAAAAGTCCAAAATTAACAACGGCCAATGTCCAGTCCAAATACACAGTCCCAACAGGGTGATGTGTGACTACTTGTCACAACTTGCTTGCCTGCACAGGTACCAACAGGGGACATCCCCCTTGGAGGGGCATACGAGGGGCAGGCCAGGCACCGCAGGGACAGGATCAGGGGATGCCAGAAGGAGGCAGGGAAGGTGAGGTGGGTGCAGGAGTGTCACCGGCAACTGCAGTGGAGGTGTCTGACTCAGGGGGCCGGCACCACCGCAGGGCTCAAGTCCAATGGTGTTGGTGCTGCAACCACTGCAGTGGGCTGGGCAGATGGAGTGGGCTGGGTCCCCAATGCAGTGCCCGAGTCAGATGGGGTTGTTGTGGACTCCACCGCAGTGCATGACTCCAAGGGAGTGGAAGGGGGGCAGAAGAGCTGGGCAGGACAGAGGGGGGGGACACGTTCTCCACACCAGTGGCACATACAGGCAGAGTGTCTGGTTTGGGGGTGGAAGAGCAAGTGGCAGGGGGGAGGCCTGAGCACTTTGGGGATGCGGTATCGGTGTGTGGGGGAACCTGGGGCAGGGTGTGGCGGTGGAACCTGTGGAGTGGTGGCCTGGGGGATGGAGGTGAGAGACTATGTGGGTGACTTGCAGGGCGGTGGCGGGGTCTTGCTCTTCCGGGGGACTTGCGGGTGGGGGGCTCACTCTGCCTGCGCCTGGGGAGGGTGTCCGGGGGCGATGGGCACTCTCCTCTCTGTGTGTGGACTTCCTCTTCCCCCGGTATGCTGGATCAGCGGGATTGGAGGGGAAGAGGCCGAGGTCAGAGAGGAAGAGCTGCTGTGTATGTGGGGTTGCAGGTGAGGCAAGGGAAGGGGTCTTGGAGGGAGAGGATCTTGAGGATTGCGGAGTGACTGTGGTTGCCTGTGTGTGTGTCAGTTCCCCATCCCCTGTGTGTGTGGAATCAGTCCCCTGAGGATGCTTGTGTGCACGTCTTGCCTTGGTTTTGGGTGGGTGTGTGCTGCTCGTGTCTGTGTGTTGGTGTGATTGTGCAGGTGTGCATGTGCTTTGGACAGGTAGGGTGGTTGGAAGTGTGGATGGGGCAGAGGTGGGAGGGGTGAGGGACTGTTGGAGGAGGGACACTGCTGCCGTCAGGGAGGAGTCCATGGACCTATTGCTCCTCTGTAGGGCAGACATACCCGTTGAGATGCCCTCCATGAACGACACCAGCTGTGTCAACAGTGTGGTGTGTGCATGGAGGACAGTCAGCATTGCTGTCTGCCCTACATGGAGCTGCCGAAGGAGGTACACAGACTCCTCACTCAAGGCAGCAGGGGACACAGGGGACACAGGGGGTGCGGTGCCTGGCTTGAAGGAGACACGCTCCCGAGCACGGGAGCCTCCACGGACCTCAGGAATGGGAGCCAATGGGAGGGCGGTGGTGGTGGTGGGATCAAACAGAGTAGCTGGGGTGTGGTGGCTGCTGACACCCGCATCCACAAGGGAGTCATCCTCCAAGCTGCTGTGGTCCTCAGCTGAGGTGGATGGTGCTGAGGACTCCTCGGTGTGGCTCCCTCACCCTCCGTGCCACTGGGTCCCTCTGACCACTGCGTCGGACGCTGACCCAGTCTGGCTCCGCTGCTCCTCCTGGTCCGTGGAGCTGTCCCCTCCTGTGGCTGTGGATGTATCTGCAAACAATTAGGGAAACAGACAAACATCAGTCACCTGCACTGACCGCACACACCACAGTAAGTACAGCACATCACAGAGCAAGCCCTGGCATCACTAGTAGAACATTGCCAAAAGTCATCACACAGATTAGGAGAAGCCAATTGTCAGTCTGATGGTCAGCCATGGAACAGACACCCCTCCTGCCCTTGCACCCATCTGTCTGGTGCCTGTCTGATGTTAAGACCCCAGTGTGGACACATGCACCACCTACACAGTAGTTGGACATTGCTGAGAACACGGTGAAGTATGTGAACATGCCCACCTCACATCACTTGCCACTGAGTCAGTGCAGGTGTCTGGATAAATGGACGGCCTGAGCCTAAAAAGAAATGCATGTGATGCATACCAGCACCAGACCCCATGAAGCACCCATGTCCGGATAGTCAATGCCACAATGGGGTGCCTGTTGCACATGTCACCACCCTGCAGGATTACCCTTAGGAAGTTTAATGCCATGACACAGGCATGCCTGCAAAGTCATACATCACTGTCTCAAGTCACATGGCCATGTTAGCCAGCAAACAACAGTCTGCACTGTGTCACTATCCTAGGACATGGGGAAGGCAAGTAATGTAACTGACAAGTGCACATGTTCATCCCCCACTAACCACATCCTCTGAACCAGTATTTGTACACTGCACACCATTTGGACAAATGGGAGACATGAAACACTACTCCCTGAACCAGAGCACCTCACAGTGTGCTGTGAATGATGAACAGCTGCCTGAAAGTCACAGTCTCATACACCTGTCTGCACAGTCAAGTGATCAAACACCTATGAGTCACAGAAGTCTTGTCTCACATGGTCCAATAGCAGATGGCATGCTGACCCCTAACCGAAGGACATCACAGGAGTCACGACAACGTAGTCACAGCACAACGACACAGAGGCAGACACCTGAGGCAACATTTCACTGAGCACAGCATGTCAGATGATACACGGGAGTGGGAGTACAGAGTGTATCGTATGCCCTGTAGTAGGCATGACTGTCCGGCTCCACCTGCAAGAGGGATGAGCCCTGGTCAGTGGGCAGGTGGCTAAGCATGTGTGACACACTTGACATACATACTCCTGAGGCCCAGACAATTTACCCACCCGCAGAATGGGGGTGTGGCAAATACCCCAGGGACATGTGGTGAATTAGATGTGCAAGTGGATCACATATCAAAGTTACACCCAGACTACATAGCACGACTCAGGCATTGTGTGAGCAACTGACCCACCTATGAAGGCAAACACAATGTCACGGGAACAAAATCTGTCACCACCTTGAGCAAAGCAAAATGCTAGGACCCTGTACCCAAGTGACACAATTATCCTGAGCGTAAGGAGCACACTGGCGCATCAGATGGGTAGTGGCCAGGTTACAATAGAGGGACATGGGTACTGGACAACAAGACTGATGTACTGGGGAAGTTTAACCAGGCCAGAGGAGGGCACATAGCATGTTAGACAGAGTTCACAGTGCAGTCTTAGACTCACCCCCTCCTTGCTGCTGTCTGCCTTTCAGCTGCCCATCCAGCTCTGGGAACACCACCGGCAGGATCTGGAGCATGTGGCGGGTCAGGGTCCGGTGTCCGCCCCTCCTGCGAGGAGGCGACAGCTTCAGCTGGACCCTTGCGATCCTCCGGGTCCAGCCACGAAGGTCCTGCCACCTCTTCTGGCAGTTGCGGATCCGGCGCTTGTAGACCCCCACGGATCGGACTGCCCGGACGATGTCCAGCCAGATGTCCTGCTTCCGATGGGCATCAACCTGTGAGGATGAGAAAGTGAAAAGGCCATTACTACACATGCAACATATCAGTGCATCACACAGTTGGAAATACATGTCTCAATCACAGGGGCATATGATGTACACAGGCAGTGCAACGAGGGCTATGGACAGTTTGCCAGCAGTTACTACATGGTATCATTGCATGGGTAGTGAACCTTGTTTGAATGCACTGTTACTCCACTGTACCTGTTCAGTGCAAGTGACTACACACTTTGGGGGTGCGAACTACTCAGTGGGCATGCTAGCCAGTGGTGTGCACACTGTAAATCCTGCTAGTCAGGCAACATGCACAATTAGTGAGGCAGTGGACAGCACACTCACCTGCTCCCCTGGTGTCCCATACAGCTTGCTGTACTGTGGAAGGAGGCTGTCCAGCAGGGCCTGGTTCTCCTCATGGGTGAAGGCTGGGGCTCTCTCCACAGTACGTGCCATTGCAGCAGCCAGAGGATGCAGAGACAGCAGCAGTGTAGTGGCAGATGTCGTCCTGGAGCATGTAGTGCAGGCAAGTGAGCTCTCAGGGGAACAGCCAGCATTATATGTGTGTTGCAGAGTCAGATACTGGCCCATGTGTCCAAAGTGTTAGGTCCAAGTCGGTAGCATCTTCTGAATCTGGCCAATCCATGGAATAGCAGCTCCAATACACGCCCACAGCATCCTTCAAAAATTCAACTTCATGACACCCATGAATTTGCAACATTGTTGTGGCTGGCCAACTGAATTCACTGCATCAGACTCGTTGTAAATTCAAAAACCGCATCCGTTGCCATGCCAGGCCCCAGCCAATGCGTGCACACCGATCGGACCATTGCTGTACAACGCGTACCCGCGATATAGCGCGTACCTGCTCACATGCAATGCAATGGTCCGAGCGGGCACACCGATCGGACCATTGCTGTACAACGCATACCAGCGATACAACGCGTCACCGGCCACATGCAATGCAATGGTCCGAGCGGGCACACCGATCGGACCATTGCTGTACAACGCGTGCACTCCGCCTCACATTCAATGCAATGGTCTGAGCGGGCACACCGATCGGACCATTGCTGTACAACGCGTACCCGCTCACATTCTATGCAATGGTCCGAGCGGGCACACCGATCGGACCATTGCTGTACAATGCGTACCCGCTCACATTCAATGCAATGGTCTGAGCGGGCACACCGATCGGACCATTGCTGTACAACGCGTACCCGCTCACATTCTATGCAATGGTCCGAGCGGGCACACCGATCGGACCATTGCTGTACAATGCGTACCCGCTCACATTCAATGCAATGGTCTGAGAGGGCACACCGATCGGACCATTGCTGTACAACGCGTACCTGTACAGGTCACACGCATGTGTCACCATGCTGGTCAATGGTGAACCTGTGCCAGCCACATATACTTTCCAGGGACTCTGGGGCACACCTCCTACACCACACCCAGTCCACACTGTATCTAAGGCATGTGTGGCAGCATGACCTTATCTGTGTATGGGTGTGTACATGTTGTTTTTGGGCTGGCACTTGGGGGCAGACACACCCAGGCTGTGCACATGTTAATGGGGACAGGGTCCTTTGTGTGTCGTGCACATGACCACTGGGATGTGCAACTGTTCATTTTTGGAGCATGTTGCATGGTCACATTTCCAGGTTGTGTATATGTATGACATGTCACATACCCCAAGGCTCATGTGGGAAAGCATGTACATCACAGGGTGGCCCATTGCCACAATAGTCATGTCCCTCCACAGTCTGTGTGCATGTTGTGTTTCACATGTCTGACTCCATGTGCACAATGGGAGACAGTCTCCACATCCACGTTGTTTGTGCATGGACTTAGATGTTGTGTGTGTGTGTCACTGACGTCCATGTCTGTCCTGCAGAGGCTACAGGGGGCACTACCTGTGGGAGTCATGTTTGATTTTTCTGACGTGTACATGATACGCCATGTCATGCCAGTGTCACTGTGGTATGTATGTGGAATGTGAGTGCAGTAAATGGGTACTGTGACACAGCCAAATGGTTTCACATAGCACACCCTGGGACCTGTTGTCCACACATGTTGAACAGAGATGTTACATGATGTCCATGTGGGTGCCATATGTGTCCAAACAGAACGAGACACACATCAAGTACTAGTGTTTGCTGATGATGTAGCATGTGAACTACAGTATGGTGAATGGCACATATGTGGGGTGACTGACAATCTTGACTTCTTCACCTCTGCACTGCAGGGCTCCTGCTGTCCATCGACCATTCCCAGACCTGGCAACGATGGTGGAACGTGACAGCATCCGACGGTACCGCTTCACCAGGCAGCTGATTGAGGATTTGGCAGTGCGGTTGGACCCACATTTGCAGCCTGGCCGGCCGTATCCGACATCGCTGACCCCCAAGGTGAAGGTGATGGCAGCCCTACACTTCTTTGCCACCGGTACCTTTCAACACACTGTGGCATCTACTGGTGGTATGTCACAGACTATGTTCAGCCGTGTGCTACGCGATGTTTTGGTGGCGATGTTGAGATGCCTTAACCAGTACATCTATTTCCCACAACGTCACCGACTCACTGACGTCAAGAGTGACTTCTATGCCCTGGGGAGGATGCCACATGTCATTGGCTCCATTGATGGGACACATGTGGCTTTGGTACCACCACAGGCACATGAGCAGGCATACAGGAACAGGAAACATTACCATTCTGTCAATGCTCTGGTGGTATGTCTTGCAAACATGACCATCACACATGTTTGTGCCTGTTTCCCCGGTTCTGCACACGATGCCTACATGATGAGGAGTAGTCGCATCCCGAGGATGATGTCACAGATGCCGAACCAGCGTGCTTGGCTTGTCGGTGTGTACTGACTTTGTACCATTGTGTGTGTTGTGCTATGTTGCTTTCCGCACACTTTTCAATGTTGGCTAATGTGCAATTGTCTGTCTGTAGGTGACTCGGGATACCCCAACATGCTGTGGTTGCTAACACCCCTCAGGAACCCTGTGACACCAGCCCAGATGCACTACAATGAGGCACATGGTCGGACCAGGAGGGTGATTGAGCGGACCTTTGGTCTCCTGAAGAGCCGCTTCCGCTGCCTGGACAAGACAGGAGGCGCCCTCCCATATGCCCCAGCAAAGGTGTGCAAGATTATCATCGTCTGCTGCATGCTCCACAACCTGGCAGTGCGGAAGGAGTTGCCTCTCATCCTGGATGACGATGACCAACATCCGCCACCTGTGGAGGATCCAGGCCTGGGCCACGATGCCAGTGATGATGATGATGATGGTGATGGTGATGTCCGCACACAGCTCATCACCAACTTCTTCAGCTGAATGTGAGTATCCAGAGTGTTGTACTATCAATGAATTTGATTTGCATGATATGTGTGTGTGGTGCTCTGGTGCTGTTTGAGTGTGGCCATGTGCAACTTGACTGGATGCGTGCGGAGATGTGTCCTTGCAGGTGGTCTGTACTTGCCAACAGTGTAGACATGCTAACTTGCTTTTGTGTATTTAACTTGTGACAGGTATTAGACATGAGTATTGCCGTTCTGTGCTGTTCTTCTGTGCTTTTGAGTGTGTGTCATGTCTGTCCTTCACAGGGTGCTGCTGGAGTTGTTAGAACAACTTGGATCCCCCGAATCAATGATTCAACTTCCAAGGTGGCAGCAGTTGTTCCCCTACAGGTGATGTGCCACACACCCCTGGACTTTCTATCTTCTGCATTGTTTGACTTTGTGGCCACAGCCAGGTGGGATTAGCTTGCATTTGTAGTGGAAACAACATGTAGCAAATGTGTAATAAACCTGTTCTACATTTTGGGGTGTGCGTTGTCCGTAGTCACACATCTGAGTGACATTTGCTTACTGCACCTGTGTTGTAGTTGACACAGACTGTGAATATGTGTGGTGTCTGTGCATTGCACTGTATTTCCAGGCAACATCAGTGTAGGGGATGAGTCATACGGCCCTGGTGTGTATGTGTTGTGTGGCCCTAGTGGTGTGTCTCCCTCATATGTGTCACGTCGCCATGACTGCCATGACGGTGTTGGACTTGCTATAGCAGTCAGCATGCACAGTGTCATATTTCTGATCACCATCTCCATGACAGAGACCACGTTGGAATCACAACAGAGGCAGATATGGTTTTTTGGTGAGTTTATTTACAAAAGGTGTGGGGATGGTGCACAGGATGGTGGGTGCTGTACATAGAAATTGGAATCCAAAGTTCCCATGTGAATTGGAAGTCCTGGTAGATGAAATGTCCAGGGTATAGTCCACAGTCATCTGATGAATTTGTACAACTAGAGCTCCCCATGTCATGTGGGCGAGTTGGGTTGCCATCGACAGGGCGTGCAGTTTGCACACAGAGGAAAAGTTCCAGAACAGGTGTTGGCTTCCTGGGGGATGTAGCTGGCCATCGGCCTCTCAGTTTGGCCTCCTCGGACGGCCCCTCTTCTTGGGGGGGACCCTCAGGTGCAGGCTGCCGCGGTGCAGGGTACTCTCCGCCAGAGTCCTCCTCCTCCCTGTGGCTGTTGCGGATGTAGTGGCAACAGATGTTGTGGGCGCACAGGGAGGTGAGGCCATGTTGGTGCTGATCTGGCGGAGGCATGTCAGTATGTCCCTATGCACCGCTGTGAGTTCTTGCAATGTGTCCCACTTGGACTCCATGCGAGACATGTGTGTCTCGACACGGGACATGTGGGAGTCCAAGCGGGCATGATGGGCAGCCTGCTGCTGTTGTATGTCCTTGAGGATCCCCACTACCTGGGTGACCTCTCCGGTGCTGGTCTGGTACGCATCTGCAATGCGTGCCAGTTGTGGGTCATCACGCAGTCCTGACCCCTCTGCAAATAGCGACCTGTGTCTACCACCCCTCCCACCACCCCTGGCAACATGTGCAGGGCCTGCGGTGCCACGCACAGGTGACCGTGTGCCCACTTGGGTGTTGTTAGTGGGCTCGATGGCAGCGGCTCCAGTTTGGTCCTGGGTCCCTGCGCTGTTGTCACCTGTGGTCCTTGGTGTGTCCGTGTTGGCAGAGGTGGCCTGTGTGTTGGCAGTTGTTGGAGGGGTGGGTGCAGGGGTGCAGATGTTGGTCCTGCTGGTGCTGCATGATGACTGGCACCGGAGGGTCCAGCTTGTTGTTCGCCATCCGAGGAGTGCAGAGGCTGATCCACACCAGTGAGCTCTGTGTCCCCCGGAGCCTGGGACAGGGACTCCTCCTCATCTGCTGCTGAGTCCCCATCTTCACCTGTTTTGGGGAGAGACACAGATTGTATGGTATGTTTCTACAGGCATCAATTGTTAAAACACCGGACAGTTGTGACTGTACCTCTGGATGCGGCCCTGGACATTGCATTCTACTCAGTTATGACAGTCAGAGAGTGATATTGGTGTAGCACATTGTCCTGCCAACCTGTGGCATGTCAATGTGAATGTTGAGGTGTGTGCCTGACCAGCATTGGTGGTATTTGGTTGCCATCCGGGCCGACTTCTCCCCCAGCCCAAATATCCCACCATGGAACATGCTTCCATTGCAGGGAGTGCAAGTTGTCTTTCAGGATGTCAGTCAGTGGTGTCCTGCTGTTTGTTGTTGCACAGTTGCCTGCAGGGCCTTGTGCTCCCCCAGCAGTACCCAGTGTCAGCCATCTTGTGAGTCCTTTTCCACTCCCTGTGATGTGGGCATGGTTCAGGGTGGTGTTGATGGGCCAATTGTGAGGCTGAGCAACATCTGTGACTGTCACTCCCATCATGCTATTGCCTCCACCCCCTTCCCAGCATGCCCATCCTTCCTTCCTTTTGAGTGGACTTCAGTGTGTGTGAGTGTGAGAGCAATGGCAAGATGGCTGACAATGTGGTCGTGTTGTTTGTTGGTGCACAGTTGCCTGCAGGGCCTTGTGTTCCCCCCAGCAGTACCCTGTGTCAGCCATCTTGTGAGTCCTTTTCCACTCCCTGTGATGTGAGCATGGTTCAGGGTGGAGTTGATGGGCCAATTGTGAGGCTGAGCAATATCTGTGACTACCACTCCCATCATGCTATTGCCTCCACCCCCCTTCCCAACATGCCCATCCTTCCTTCCTTTTGACTCTGCTTCCCTGTGGGGTGGGGTGCCTGTGCTGACAGGTTGGCTGAGAGTGTTCTCCTTGCGGTTGTTTGGCTACCAGTCCCAAGAGTGGGCCTGTGCTTCACACAGTATGAGCCCGGCTGGTTGGTCTTTGTGGGATCTTGAGTTAGAATGTGAGGCATTGCATTCTCCCAGGTGGGTTCTGTGGAGTTAGTGTTGGGGTGTGTGTGAGGGGAGGTGCTTGTAACTATGGTCAGTGCTGTGAGTCCTCCTTCCCACCCAGCCAGATGTCCCACCATGGAACATGCTTCCATTGCAGGGAGTGCAAGTTGTCTTTCAGGATGTCAGTCAGTGGTGTCCTGCTGTTGGTTGTTGCATAGTTGCCTGCAGGGCCTTTTGCTCCCCCCAGCAGTACCCAGTGTCAGCCATCTTGTGAGTCCTTTTCCACTCCCTGTGATGTGGGCATGGTTCAGGGTGGTGTTGATGGGCCAATTGTGAGGCTGAGCAACATCTGTGACTGTTACTCCCATCATGCTATTGCCTCCACCCCCCCTTCCCAGCATGCCCATCCTTCCTTCCTTTTGAGTGGACTTCAGTGTGTGTGAGTGTGAGAGCAATGGCAAGATGGCTGACAATGTGGTCGTGTTGTTTGTTGGTGCACAGTTGCCTGCAGGGCCTTGTGTTCCCCCCAGAAGTACCCTGTGTCAGCCATCTTGTGAGTCCTTTTCCACTCCCTGAGATGTGAGCATGGTTCAGGGTGGTGTTGATGGGCCAATTGTGAGGCTGAGCAATATCTGTGACTACCACTCCCATCATGCTATTGCCTCCACCCCCTTCCCAGCATGCCCATCCTTCCTTCCTTTTGACTCTGCTTCCCTGTGGGGTGGGGTGCCTGTGCTGACAGGTTGGCTGAGAGTGTTCTCCTTGCGGTTGTTTGGCTACCAGTCCCAAGAGTGTCCCTGTGCTTCACACAGTATGAGCCTGGCTGGTTGGTCTTTGTGGGATCTTGAGTTAGAATGTGAGGCATTGCATTCTCCCAGGTGGGTTCTGTGGAGTTAGTGTTGGGGTGTGTGTGAGGGGAGGTGCTTGTAACTATGGTCAGTGCTGTGAGTCCTCCTTCCCACCCAGCCAGATATCCCACCATGGAACATGCTTCCATTGCAGGGAGTGCAAGTTGTCTTTCAGGATGTCAGTCAGTGGTGTCCTGCTGTTGGTTGTTGCACAGTTGTTGCATGCAGGGCCTTGTGCTCCCCCCAGCAGTACCCAGTGTCAGCCATCTTGTGAGTCCTTTTCCACTCCCTGTGATGTAAGCATGGTTCAGGGTGGTGTTGATGGGCCAATTGTGAGGCTGAGCAATATCTATGACTCCAACTCCCATGATGCTATTGTCTACACTGACTTTACCAGCATACACAGAATTCCTTCCTTTCAGTGATCTTCCCTGTGAGGTGGTGTTCTAGTGTTGTCAATATATCTGGGAGTGTTTGTTGGTTCTATTTGTGCCACTGCCTTGCTGTATTTGTTGTTAGGTTTGTAGATGTCATGACACAGTTAAATGTCACTATGAGATGGCAGGTATTGTGTTTGTCTGACTGGCATTCACATCTTGGGATGAGTATGTTTTGTTTGCTGTGTATTTGGTAAGGGTGCATGGTTTGCCTGTCCCTTTGAGGGTGCTGTGTGTGTATTGTCACACCATATTGTGTATATAAGTTGTGTACTCACCAGGCTCTGGGATGTCTGTTAGTCCATATACGCTCACTGGTGGTAGGATGGCCCGCACCTTCTCCTCCCAGGGCCTGAGGTATATTGGTTTTGCAGGAGGGCCACTGCCGGTGCGCTGGCTGATGATGTAGTCCTTTTTGAGTAGGTCCCGGACCCTCCTGCGCACATCATACCACCTGTTCTGGATGTCTTCCTTTGTGCGCAAACATGGTGATTGTGCATTCACCCTGTCGACAATCCTCGCCCACATCTTGGTTTTCTGCGACATGGGGGTCTGTTGTACCAATGTACCAAACAACTGTGGCTCTACCCTGAGTATCTCGTCTACCAGGACTTCCAATTCACAATCTAGGAACTTGTGGTTCTTCTTTGGGGGCATGGTGATGGGTGGTGGTGGTGATTGATGTGTGTGTGTGTGTGTGCAAGTGGGGGGTGTGAGTGTAGGTTTAGCTGGGTGTGTGTGAGGGTGCTATTTGTAAGTGTGGTAATGGTGTGTGGCTTGTCTGATGTATGAGCTGTGAGTGTGTCTGTGGTTGCTGTGTGATGGTGTTGTTTGCTGGCAGGTCTGTGGAATTTGCAAAGGCTCATGGTAGGGATTTGTGGCCTTTATGTAGGTGGGGTTGGGGGTGTGTCCTTGTTCCATTTTTTCCCCCACCCCCAGTAATTATTGGGTTTGTGGTAGCTTGTTTGGCCATTTTTTTAAACTTTTTTCCCTTGGTGCTTTGAGTGCATGTAGGAGTCGTTCTTGTGTCCGAGTCGGACGCTGCTGTTGTCTGGTGCGATGTTGTCCGACTCGTTCCCGCTGTGTTTCAGGTTGGTTTCATGTGCGGCGTACGAGTCGGTCGCGGAGTATTGGGTTGATTCGGCTGGGTTTTGTGTGTGTGTGGTCGTACTGCTTGTGCTCCGTGCGAGTCGGTCGTGTTTCGCACGCATAGCATCGTACTACGCGGGTCAGAGTTCGCGGGTACATTTCGTTCGGTCGCTATCCGGGTGCGTGTCGGTCGGTTAGTTTCGAGTGTTTTTCCGGCCGGATGGTTTGTTTCCGTCCGGCTCGGTCGGTCGTTTTGTATTCCGTACGAGTCGGTCGGGTTTCACATGCATTTCATCGTACTACCCGGGTCGGACGGCGCCGGTTCGTGTCGGTCGGAATAAATTCCCGCACCGAGTTGGTCGGTACGTTTTCCGGCCCGAATCGGAATCGATCCCTAAGTATGTAAATTATTGAAATCCTTGCATTTTATTTCTGTATTCAGGTTAAGTCTACTGTCTGGTGGTGAAGATCCAGCCATCACATGGATGTAGACTAATTATTTCCTTGTCAGGCGCATTATAATATTGCAGAAACTTTCCACACATGTTTGGCATTTGCTGCCATCTACATAAATAGGTGCCCCATAATGTCTACAGTGTTGTCTTACCTCTCCTTTTGCCAAATTTAGTGAAACATAATTCTGAAATGATCCACTGTTAAGTGTGAATTGTAGGGAATGCTTGACCTCATCAAATGCACAGTTAGCAGGTCTTCCTCTTCCTACTTTTGCTGGTGGACACTGTGCCTAGATACTCATTGATGACTAAATCATTTTGGCATTTGTGAGAAGCAGAGGGAAATGTATATGCTGCTTTCTTAATCTTTGACTATCCTCACATATATCTGAAGTTATAGATCCTTATAGCTTTTCATTTGTCAAAGGATGAGGTTTGCAGTACACTTCAAAACTTGGTATTGCTTAATGCAATTCTCACCTACCCGGTCTTGCTTTTTACACCTTGCTGTCTGTCTAAAAGACATGAAGTGTCAGGAGTCTGAACTAGAAGACTGCAGATTTCTAACTTCAAGACCCTATTCCTCCTCTCACTACACAATACAAATCATCAGGCAAAATATGTTAGGAAGAATGCTTTTTTACTCTAGCACACCTTGTCCTAAAGTCTCTTCACCAAATTTAATAAGATTTCCAACAATGAAGTGAAAAAGGGCCCAGGACTATTTAGAAACAGTACATTATGCACAATCAACTGGGGTAAATCTGGCCCCTTCTTTTTTGATTAACACACATTTAAGTTAGCAATAAAATTGGTGTACATTTCATACCACTAATTTTCATATTTTGCAATGCACTCCTGAATTGTTCAGAATGTGTTAGATTGCTAGACACACTGAAGCATATGAAGACAAGCTCAAATTTGCCAGTTGTCAAAGAGAATGTCAGATCCTTGCATCAGCTATATACTCTTGCCAACCTAAACATTCTATTGAATTGAAAATAGTGACCCCTTCGATATACAACAGTTTACTACGCTTTTATTTTCAGTTGACAACACATGTGTACAATTTATGAATAATGGCTAGTGTAAGAAATGTGACTATAAGTTGAGAGGGGTGGAAGCCCCACTCAATTGACAAACACAGTCTTTGTCAGTATGAACCACAAAAGTCACACAATAAACCTGTGATTAGCCCTCTGGTAGCTTGGAACAAAAGCAGCTAAGCTTAACTTAGAGGCAATGTGTAAAGTATTTGAGCAGTACAATTTACAAAGCACCTAGGCCAAAAAGTACAGCATTTCCAAATCCATCCTTGGTATGTGTTAGTGCACCTCTGAATAGTACCAACTGCTCAAGGCACCACTGTCAAAGCAGATATAATCAGAAATCCCAATCAGGAGGCACTCATTTCAAAGTCAAACATCAACCAACTCCATCAGGTCCAAAATAACACATTGATATATGTACTGAACAAACTTAAAAGTACCTCACAAAATCTGTCCTCAGAAAACTAAAATACTTTCCTTGTGCAACAAAACAAAACCACTGGTAAAATCTTTTTAAAAAGATTTTGTGAAGATTCGTCTAACAACACCAAAGATATAGGCAAGTCAAAAAACGCTCTTCCTATGGAAACATGGTCCTAACCATAACTACCTACTGGTTACCGCCAGTAGGTAATAAGCATATAAATCAATATATATATATATATATATATATATATTTTTTTTTTTCCCCAGACGGGGAAGGAAAAGGAAAGGCTACCTCACCAGTAGGACGGGTTACGAGGAGCAAACGAGGGGGGAAGTGGAAGTAAAACGAACACTAGAACAAAAAAAGACAGTGGTAAATCTATCGAGCAGACAATTATTGACTGAGGAAATAAAAGTGTTAGAATTGGGCCTCACCTTCTGTCCAACGACGCAATTTGATTATGCTAGTGCACGTATAGATCTATACAGATATATACGAAAACTTAAATTAATGAAGATACATATGCTACACCCTAAGCAACAAAGAGGAGTCAGTGCTAGTTTTTCTGATGAAGAAAATCCTTTAACAGGGATGGAATATGACACTCTACGAATTTTGAGGGAATTGGAAACGGAAAATGAAAGTGGCCAGGATGATACAATGGGCACTGTAGAATTTTTAGAGGAAATGGGAATCACGCAAGTTGGAGCTATAAGTACCCTCAGAAAGAAATCACGTTACATCCCACAGACACCGCACGATGCAATAGACACTTTCCAAGACTTGGTAATAGAGGACCTAAGGAAATTACAGGCAAGGGGTCCTAACCTTAAGAAAGATAACTTAACATCAGCACTGCGGAAAGCAATAAAGAATTTGAGTGATGATGACAACATAATAATCAAGGCATCGGATAAAGGAGGAAATGTCGTGGTAATGGACAAGATAACTTATCTAAAGGAAGCTAGGAGACAACTCTCGTATGAGGACTGTTACAGATTGACAACGAGATTGGAATATGAAAAAAGTATATGGGACTTCCATGAATTGGTGAATAAATGGAGGGCGAAAGGGATACTGGGAGAAGCGGACTATAAATTTGTATATTGTGATACACCGGAATTACCAACATTTTACCATCTTCCGAAAGTTCACAAGAGTATAACCAGCCCCCCTGGAAGACCTATAGTATCCTCCAAAAATAGCCTGTTAGAAAATGCCTCTATTTACATTGATTGCTTTTTGAAACCGTTGGTAATGGATTTAAGCTCATACGTGAAGGATACGAAGGATTTTTTACGAATCATTGCCAACATAGAATGGGAACCAGACATGCTGTTGGTAACATTGGATATAACCAGCCTCTATACTAGTATTGAACATCATAAGGGACTGGAAGCAATACAATTCTTTCTGAAAAAGAGAAATTTAAAATATTGTGAGCATAATGTGATGTTGATGGAACTAATAACATACTGTTTGCGGAATAACATCTTTATATTTGCGGGAGAATTGTACCACCAACAGCAGGGGACGGCGATGGGCACGTGCTTCGCCCCAGCTATGCGAACTTGTTCGTAGGCTGGTGGGAGAAGCACGTGGCCTGGGCAGGAGACAATGAAGTATGGCTCGAGAAAGTCGTTCTATGGTCGCGTTATATAGATGACCTCTTCATTATATGGAGAGGGTCACTAGAAGAGGCAATGGAATATGTGACAGCATTAAATAATAACAATTTTAATCTGAAAATCACAGAGTGCATGAGTAGAACAAATGTGCCATATTTGGACCTAATGGTATATATAAAGGACAACAAGATTGAGACAACTCTTTATAGAAAACCCACAGCTGGGAACAGCACATTGCACGCAGACAGTTTCCATCCAAAAAGTGTTATAAGTGGGGTTCCCTATGGAGAACTAGTGAGGTTAAAACGTAATTGCTCATTAGATGAGGATTTTCTAAAAGAAAGCAAATATGCACTGTACAGGTTTGAGAACCGAGGATATAGAAAGGAGACCCTGGTGAATGCTACAAGGAAAATAGAAAATGTAGAAAGAAAAGATCTCCTACTTGTAACTGGGGGGGGACAAGGCTCCACATCAGAATCTAAAGGACCGGTCAGAATGATAACAGAATATACGACCGGTTCCACTGAAATATTTCAGATTTTTAGAAAGAATTGGAGGATTTTAAAAGCTGACAACATTATCGGACCAATAATTCCACACAGTCCCATGATTACATACAGAAGGGGCCCGGCACTAAAAGATCAGCTAGTTAGAAGCCACTTCACTAAGGGACCTAAAAAGAAGGACCAGGTAACAGGATTCTATCCCTGCATGAAATGCAAAGCATGCAGAAATAGTCAAAAAGTAAAAGAATTCAGGGTACCGGGAAGAATAACAAAGCGTAAGATTGGAAAACTTATGAACTGTAATTCTGATTACACGGTGTATTGTTTAATATGTCCGTGTGATAAGAATTACGTTGGAAGCACGATCCACCCAACTAAGAAAAGGATTTTAGAGCACATGCGTGCAATAAGGAACCATGATGCGACGTACCCGGTAGCGCGCCATTTTGAGGAAAAACACAATTCTAATGCTAATTTGTTAAAGTTTTTCTGCCTGGATCAGGTCCCCAAGGGAGAGAGGGGAGGAGATAGAACTAGAAAGCTGAGGAAGTTGGAATCTCGCTATATTGTTGAGCTGCAGACTAAGACCCCACGTGGCCTGAATAACGAAGAGGAGCTTTGGGTTCATATTGATTAAATAGTGTTAAGGAACACTGGAAGTAAATTAAATGGGGAAGTGATCTTCCCCAGATGAGATAAAGTCCTAGTTTGCTTTTGGTTCCTGTCAAAGGAATGAGTTTGAGAGATATAGGCAGGCCTATAAATATTAGACATAATCAGTACTAATTCGGGGGAATAATGAATTAATTAATTAAAAACTTAGAGGGAATGCCCATTCAGGGCAGGATAATGTCCTTGTCGAAAGCCCATTGAGGGCATAATTGAAGAATTGTAGAAAGAAGATATACAAATGACAAGTAGCATATGGTTGATAGGATTGTATTTCACTGATTCTAAATACATAACTGTTAGATGAATTTGTGATAACAGTGGTGTCTAACAGCAGAAATAGAAGGAGAATGAATCAAATTGAACCTTCTAAAATGGCCGCCGAATTGGCACAGGTAAATGCTTTGCCTGCCGTTTTCTATTTTATTTTGAGGATTGTAATGAACTGTGTTGTCCTCTGTTTATGTTGATTGTTGATTTGATTTAACTTTAAATATGGCGCTGTTTCTTAAATCGAGTGACATTGAGGAAGGCGTGCAGCCGAAACGCGTCTGTCCGATAGAATTCGTGTAGCTAAATAACATTTATTAATTCACTTCTCCAGTGTGCGCCTCGATCTGTGACCGCAGAGGGAAGGTCACCTTTGGGATATATATATATATATATATATATATATATATATATATATATATATATATATATATATATATATATATATATATATATATTTGAAAAGGTTTGCCATCTTGTGAGATGCACTCCCAGGAAGTAAGCAGACACAGGAACTGGGATATTTAAAACACACTGACCAGCAGTTTAATGCGACGCGTTTCAGGCTTACGCCCTTCTTCAAAGCCAACTGCTCTCCAGGACGGCCAAACATTTCTGCCAGCATTTTCCCTCCATTTATTCAAGACACGCCCCAAGTGGGCTTCAAGTCACGCCCCAAGTGGGCCGGCAAATCACATTGCCTGCAAAGCATGATGGGGCTGGTAGTTCCTTACCCATGTGGGTCTGTTTGTAGCCATCACAGGTTTTCAAAGTTCTTTAAATGGTGCTTTAAAACAAAGAAACACAGCTCTCTTTACAGGCCGCTCCTCCTGTTCCACCCGCAGTCAATATAAAACAGCAGGCGGCCCCGCTTGGGATCTTGCGGTGGTGCTTCTCTCGACTTAGGCGGGCCGAATTATTTATTTGAAAAGGTTTGCCATCTTGTGAGATGCACTCCCAGGAAGTAAGCAGACACAGGAACTGGGATATTTAAAACACACTGACCAGCAGTTTAATGCGACGCGTTTCAGGCTTACGCCCTTCTTCAAAGCCAACTGCTCTCCAGGACGGCCAAATATTTCTGCCAGCATTTTCCCTCCATTTATTCAAGACACGCCCCAAGTGGGCTTCAAGTCACGCCCCAAGTGGGCCGGCAAATCACATTGCCTGCAAAGCATGATGGGGCTGGTAGTTTCTTACCCATGTGGGTCTGTTTGTAGCCATCACTGGTTTTCAAAGTTCTTTAAATGGTGCTTTAAAACAAAGAAACACAGCTCTCTTTACAGGCCGCTCCTCCTGTTCCACCCGCAGTCACTATAAAACAGCAGGCGGCCCCGCTTGGGATCTTGCGGTGGTGCTTCTCTCGACCTAGGCGGGCCGAATTATTTATTTGAAAAGGTTTGCCATCTTGTGAGATGCACTCCCAGGAAGTAAGCCGACACAGGAACTGGGATATTTAAAACACACTGACCAGCAGTTTAATGCGACGCGTTTCAGGCTTACGCCCTTCTTCAAAGCCAACTGCTCTCCAGGACGGCCAAACATTTCTGCCAGCATTTTCCCTCCATTTATTCAAGACACGCCCCAAGTGGGCTTCAAGTCACGCCCAAGTGGGCCGGCAAATCACATTGCCTGCAAAGCATGATGGGGCTGGTAGTTCCTTACCCATGTGGGTCTGTTTGTAGCCATCACTGGTTTTCAAAGTTCTTTAAATGGTGCTTTAAAACAAAGAAACACAGCTCTCTTTACAGGCCGCTCCTCCTGTTCCACCCGCAGTCACTATAAAACAGCAGGCGGCCCCGCTTGGGATCTTGCGGTGGTGCTTCTCTCGACCTAGGCGGGCTGAATTATTTATTTGAAAAGGTTTGCCATCTTGTGAGATGCACTCCCAGGAAGTAAGCAGACACAGGAACTGGGATATTTAAAACACACTGACCAGCAGTTTAATGCGACGCGTTTCAGGCTTACGCCCTTCTTCAAAGCCAACTGCTCTCCAGGACGGCCAAACATTTCTGCCAGCATTTTCCCTCCATTTATTCAAGACACGCCCCAAGTGGGCTTCAAGTCACGCCCCAAGTGGGCCGGCAAATCACATTGCCTGCAAAGCATGATGGGGCTGGTAGTTCCTACCCATGTGGGTCTGGTTGTAGCCATCACTGGTTTTCAAAGTTCTTTAAATGGTGCTTTAAAACAAAGAAACACAGCTCTCTTTACAGGCCACTCCTCCTGTTCCACCCGCAGTCAATATAAAACAGCAGGGACTTGTTTTCCAGCAGGGATAATTCGCAAGACATCCTCCCAAGGTGAATTCTGGGAGTTGGAGGCAGCAGTGGCTACCTACAATCAGCGAACATGTGACCAGTGGTGAACAGAGCTTGCACCAATGAGAGTGCGAGGGGACTCTTTTAAACGTGGAGGTGTTAACATCCGGACATTAGCGGCATCTGAGGAAGGCTTGATGAAGCCGAAATGCATTATGCCCACAAGATCCTATTAAAGTGCTTCCAGAGGACATTTCTCCGTGTGGCCTCTCCTTTCTTTGGTTAGAAGGGTTGGTGCGATATTTTTCACGCTATCCAGAGGCGTGTCAAGAGGCCCCGTTCCGACAAGCAGGCTGGAGCCATACTGGAAACTGCTCCTGCAGTGTTTTTTTTGTCTCCAAGGTATTGGAAGAGCTCCAGCCCGCCCCAACAAGCAGGTTGAAGTGAAGGCTGCTGCCAGGTGCAGATCGGCATTGTCCGAGGAAGTTGGGTTTACTTATCCCCAGCTCACAGTCCTAGCGATTCCTGCTCTAGGGGCTGGAACGTAAGCGGGGACTCGAGGAAGCGCTGAGGACTCTTACCTGACCGGAACGCTTTATCAGACACACCACGTCCAGTCCCAAACAGCATCAGTCCATTGGGACTTGTTTTCCAGCAGGGATAATTCGCAAGACATCCTCCCAAGGTGAATTCTGGGAGTTGGAGGCAGCAGTGGCTACCTACAATCAGCGAACATGTGACCAGTGGTGAACAGAGCTTGCACCAATGAGAGTGCGAGGGGACTATTTTAAACGTGGAGGTGTTAACATCCGGACATTAGCGGCATCTGAGGAAGGCTTGATGAAGCCGAAATGCATTATGCCCACAAGATCCTATTAAAGTGCTTCCAGAGGACATTTCTCCATGTGGCCTCTCCTTTCTTTGGTTAGAAGGGCTGGTGCGATATTTTTCACGCTATCCAGAGGCGTGTCAAGAGGCCCCGTTCCGACAAGCAGGCTGGAGCCATACTGGAAACTGCTCCTGCAGTGTTTTTTTGTCTCCAAGGTATTGGAAGAGCTCCAGCCCGCCCCAACAAGCAGGCGAAGTGAAGGCTGCTGCCAGGTGCAGATCGGCATTGTCCGAGGAAGTTGGGTTTACTTATCCCCAGCTCACAGTCCTAGCGATTCCTGCTCTAGGGGCTGGAACGTAAGCGGGGACTCGAGGAAGCGCTGAGGACTCTTACCTGACCGGAACGCTTTATCAGACACACCACGTCCAGTCCCAAACAGCATCAGTCCATTGGGACTTGTTTTCCAGCAGGGATAATTCGCAAGACATCCTCCCAAGGTGAATTCTGGGAGTTGGAGGCAGCAGTGGCTACCTACAATCAGCGAACATGTGACCAGTGGTGAACAGAGCTTGCACCAATGAGAGTGCGAGGGGACTATTTTAAACGTGGAGGTGTTAACATCCGGACATTAGCGGCATCTGAGGAAGGCTTGATGAAGCCGAAATGCATTATGCCCACAAGATCCTATTAAAGTGCTTCCAGAGGACATTTCTCCGTGTGGCCTCTCCTTTCTTTGGTTAGAAGGGTTGGTGCGATATATATATATATATATGTATATCAACAATTGCCTGAAAGCTTGAAAAGGCACACTCAACGCTCCGACCATCCAACCCCTCCTGCTGACTCCACTTGGCACACTGATGTGTCTCTCTGATGCCTGATGCGTTTCAAGGCTAGGACGCCTCTTTCTCATAGGCTGGCTTGTAAAACAAATGTGGCAGATAGCGCTCCTTTTATTTGTATTTCCGCATGCTTTATTGGTTAATGGCCCCCAGTGGGCACTGCCCAGTGCGTTTTACAGTCCACATGCATGCTGGGACATGTGGTCCCTTTTCTCGAGCAAATTATTACCATAAGTTGGTTTCTGCTACACTTTGTATATTAAAAGCAAGTTTCAAGTCCTTTAGTAGGATACGATGTGCCGCATTGAGTCCAATTAAAGCTAGGAACATCGTGCTGACCAGTACGGACTCAGTTCCTACCGCAGCACCTCCTTTCATCACGGAGGTGGTGCTCCTTTCCACGGCAGGGCCGCCGTGTCTTTAGATACATCAACAATTGCCCGAAAGGTTGAAAAGGCACACTCAACGCTCCGACCATTCAGCCTCTCCTGCTGACTCCACTTGGCACACCGATGTGTCTCTCTGATGCCTGATGCATTTCAAGGCTAGTACGCCTCTTACTCATAGGCTGGCTTGTAAAAGAAATGTGGCAGATAGAGCTCCTTTTATTTGTATTTCCGCATGCTTTATTGGTTAATGGCCCCCAGTGGGCCCCGCCCAGTGCGTTTTACAGTCCACATTCATGCTGGGACATGTGGTCCCTTTTCTTGAGCAAATTATTACCATAAGTTGGTTTCTGATATACTTTGTATATTAAAAGCAAGTTTCAAGTCCTTTAGTAGGGTATGATGTGCCGCATTGAGTCCAATTAAAGCTCGGAACGTCGTGCTGACCGGTACGGACTCAGTTCCTACAGCAGCCCCTCCTTTCATCACGGAGGTGGTGCTCCTTTCCACGGCAGGGCCGCCGTGTCTTTAGATACATCAACAATTGCCCGAAAGCTTGAAAAGGCACACTCAACGCTCAGACCATCTGGCCTCTCCTGCTGACTCCACTTGGCACACCAATGTGTCTCTCTGATGCCTGACGCGTTTCAAGGCTAGGACGCCTCTTACTCATAGGATGGCTTGTAAAACAAATGTGCAGATAGAGCTCCTTTTATTTGTATTTCCGCATGCTTTATTGGTTAATGGCACCCAGTGTGCCCCGCCCAGAGCGTTTTACAGTCCACATGCATGCTGGGACATGTGGTCCCTTTTCTCGAGAAAATTATTCCCATAAGTTGGTTTCTGCTACACTTTGTATATTAAAAGCAAGTTTCAAGTCATTTAGTAGGATACGATGTGCCGCATTGAGTCCAATTAAAGCTAGGAACGTCGTGCTGACCGGTACGGACTCAGTTCCTACTGCAGCCCCTCCTTTCATCACGGAGGTGGTGCTCCTTTCCAAGGCAGGGCCGCCGTGTCTTTAGATACATCAACAATTGCCCGAAAGCTTGAAAAGGCACACTCAACGCTCCGACCATCCGGCCTCTCCTGCTGACTCCACTTGGCACACCGATGTGTCTCTCTGATGCCTGATGCGTTTCAAGGCTAGGACGCCTCTTACTCATAGGCTGGCTTGTAAAACATATGTGGCAGATAGAGCTCCTTTTATTTGTATTTCCGCTTCCTTTATTGGTTAATGGCCCCCAGTGGGCCCCGCCCTGTTGGTTTTACAGTCCACATGCATGCTGGGACATGTGGTCCCTTTTCTCGAGCAAATTATTACCATAAGTTGGTTTCTGCTACACTTTGTATATTGAAAGCAAGTTTCAAGTCCTTTAGTAGGATACGATGTGCCGCATTGAGTCCAATTAAAGCTAGGAACGTCGTGCTGACCGGTATAGACTCAGTTCCTACCGCAGCCCCTCCTTTCATCAAGGAGGTGGTGCTTTTTTCCACGGCAGGGCCACCGTGTCTTTAGATACATCAACAATTGCCCGATAGCTTGAAAAGGCACACTCAACGCTCCGACCATCCGGCCTCTCCTGCTGACTCCACTTGGCACACCAATGTGTCTCTCTGATGCCTGATGAGTTCAAGGCTAGGACGCCTCTTACTCATAGGCGCTTGTAAAACAAATGTGGCAGATAGAGCTCCTTTTATTTGTATTTCCGCATGCTTTATTGGTTAATGGCCCCCAGTGGGCCCCGCCCAGTGCGTTTTACAGTCCACATGCATGCTGGGACATGTGGTCCCTTTTCTTGAGCAAATTATTACCATAAGTTGGTTTCTGCTACACTTTGTATGTTAAAAGCAAGTTTCAAGTCCTTTAGTAGGATATGATGTGCCGCATTGAGTCCAATAAAAGCTAGGAACGTCGTGCTGACCGGTACGGACTCAGTTCCTACCGCAGCCCCTCCTTTCATCACGGAGGTGGTGCTCCTTTCCACGGCAGGGCCGCTGTGTCTAAATATTTCACAAGCATACGTGTTGTGTCCGAGTACGTCTGTTGGAGGAGCAGAACGGAGTGAATATATGTATCGGGCTTCCGGTAGCCCTAACTCGGACTGCCCGTGAATTTGCCAGGCAGATCCCGTAACCGGAGTTGGTGTAAAATATATATATATATATATATATATATATATATATATATATATATATATATTCACTGAAAAAACCATAGGTTTTAGGGACAGTTATAGTTACTTGGACATTGCACTCGTAAAAAACCCGTGAAATTCCCCCGTTATAGTTAGTTCAGCTAACTATAACTTGCGCCCACAATGCACTGCTGATGACGTCACATATTACATCACTCATGACATGGTCAGTGACATCACTGATGACATCACTGATGACATCACTGATGACATCTCAAATGACATCACTGATGACATCATCCAGTGACTGTGTGTTTCTGTAAAGTTTAAATATTTTTAATATATATAGGGAAAGGCGTATTAAAGAATGAGTGGGTGTATAAGTGTGTGTATGGATGATTTAGTAGGTGCGTGACTAATTCTATAAGTGAGTGATTAAACGTATCTTACTGAATGCATGGGTTAGTGACTAAACTGGGTGAATGTCTGTATCTGTCTGTTGCTGTGTAAGTGGCTGCATGGGTTTGTGAATAGCTACATGAGTGTCTATAAGAGTTATTGATTTGTTGTCTGAGTATCTGTATGGGTGCCTGAGTGTTTGTGTGGATGGGGTGTGTGCGACTGTGCATAGATGTGTGAGTGGGTGATTCACTGGGTGGATGGTTTCAAGAGTGCATCTGTGATAGACTGTATGGGTGGGTAAGTGTGTGTAACAGTGTGTTAGTGAGTGAATGTATGTCCCAGTGGTACATGTGTGAGTAACTACATATGTGAAAGGCAGTATATATGTGTGTTAGAGTATTTAAATGGCTATAAGTGAGAGTGTGTTATTGTGAGAGTGGCTGTATGGATGAGTGTGTGCTTGTATCAGTGATTGTATAAGAGCGTAACAATGTGCTAGTATTTGTATGATTAAGTGAGCTGGTGTGTGTATAACTGTATAGGTGAGTAAATGGCAGTGTGTTTAATTATTTGCATGACTGACTAGGTGTGTGAGTACCTCTATGGATGAGTGGCGGTGTTTGAGTGTCTATATAGGAGTAAGAGTGCATATGATAGTCCTGTACTGAGTGACCATAAGTATGAGTGACTGTACGGGTGAGTGAGTGGATGTGTGTGTGTAGACCTAAGAATCAGTGAGTGGGTATGTAGTTATTGGTGTTGGAGTGTCTATGGTTTTGCGAATGGCAGTCTGTAATTTAGAGTGGGTGTATCAAAGGTTATATTAGGGTGGGAGGAGGTGCATCAGATTATCACGTGGATGATGTCATCAGTGATGTCATTTGAGATGTCATCAGTGATGTCATCAGTGATGTCACTGACCATATCATGAGTGATGTAATATGTGACGTCATCAGCAGTGCATTGCGGGGGCTGAACTAACTATAACGCGGGAATTTCACGGGTTTTTTACGAGTGCAATGTCCAAGTAACTATAACTGTCCCTAAAACCTATGGTTTTTTCAGTGAATTTCAAAGGTTTTTTAAATGCTAATTTGTAACTATAACGTGTCTGAAACCTATGGTTTTTTCAGTGAATTTCAAAGGTTTTTAAAATGCTAATTTCTAACTATAACGTGCCTGAAACCTACGGTTTTTTCAGTGAATTTCAAAGGTTTTGTAAATGACAATTTTTAAATGTATTAATTGTTATATTAATTTTTTTCATACTGATTTACTACATTTTTAGAAACAATTTTTTTACATATTTTATTTTTTAAATTACATTGTAATTACATTATACATTACATTACAAAAATACTTTCTCAGAATGAATTACTTTAGTTTAAATACTTTGCACATAGGCAATAGACTTTTAAGTACAGTAGTTACAGTTGTTGCAATGGGCAACACATTTTCAAACACAATGCAACATTCCGCTCAATGTGAATTTCTAGTTAAATGCAATTAGTTACTTTATGGATTACTTTTCTAACCACAGGACTGGATCCTAGATTCAGTCCTGGGACATCTCCTGTAAACAGTTGAGTAAAAGCGTTTTGGTTACAGTACTGATTTTTAAGGAATATTATTGTATTTTAAAAGTTGACACTTAGAAACTTTTTCTCATATAGTCACCAATGTTATCCTATGGAAGGAAATTCACTTAGCAGGTAAAAACTGTTATCGTTACTTTTTCTTACTCAGTGTTGGATCCTGGATCCAGCACTGGTGCATCTCCTGTAAACAGTTGAAAGAATGCGTTTAAGTCATACAGGTGATTTTTAAGGAATATTTGTAGTTTGTAAAAATCAACACTTTGAAACTTTTTTGCTGAAAACCAGACAATGGATTCCTATGGAAGAAAATATAAGTTACTGGTAAGTACGGTTAAAATTACTTTTCAGGGTCAGTGCTGGGCTAAAAGATGCAGCACTGGGTTCTCTCCTGATAACAGGTGAGTAAATCGGAATTCGTATTTTGGCTGATTTTAGAGGAATATTTTAAAGTTCCAAAACACCACACTTAGAAGAATTTCCAAGTGAAACCAGTCAATGTTAGCCTATGGAAGGAAATTCAAGTTACTGGTAAGTACGGTTAGAATTACTTTTCAGGGTCAGTGCTGGGCTAAAAGGTGCAGCACTGGGTTTTCTCCTGATAACAGGTGAGTAAGTCGGAATTCGGATTTCGGCTGATTTTAGAGGAATATTTGTATGTTTCAAAAATCAACACTTAGAAACTTTTTCAGCAAAAAGCAGGCAATGATATCCTATGGAAGGAAATTCAAGTTACTGGTAAGTACGGTTAAAATTACTTTTCAGGATTAGTACTGGGCTGAAAGATGCAGCACTGAGGTCTGTCCTGATAACAGGTGAGTAAATCAGAATTCGTATTTCGGCTGATTTTAGAGGAATATTTGTATGTTTCAAAAATCAACACTTAGAAACTTTTTCAGCAAAAAGCAGGCAATGATATCCTATGCAAGGAAATTCAAGTTACTAGTAAGTACGGTTAAAATTACTTTTCAGGACCAGTACTGGGCTGAAAGATACAGCACTGAGGTCTCTCCTTATAACAGGTGAGTAAATCGGAATTCGTATTTCGGCTGATTTTAGAGGAATATTTGTATGTTTCAAAAATCAACACTTAGAAACTTTTTCAGCAAAAAGCAGGCAATGATATCCTATGGAAGGAAATTCAAGTTAGTGGTAAGTACGGTTAAAATTACTTTTCAGGACCAGTACTGGGCTGAAAGATGCAGCACTGAGGTCTCTCCTTATAACAGGTGAGTAAATCGGAATTCGTATTTCGGATGATTTTAGAAGAATATTTGCACAATGGTGAAGGAAGGGGCGGGGCCTGAGGTGACATCTGTGCAAACGCGCCCCGTGGCGCGTTTTAAGTTGGGGGATTAAGTCCCCTTGAATCCTGAGGGTCCCTAGGGGCCAACTAGCCCACCAGGAACCTCCAATATGCGCCAGGGGCTGCGATGCAGAGACGTGTAGAGAGGCCACACTCCTTTTACACCTCTCTGCAACGCAGCTCTGTGGCGCTTTCTGGATGTACCTGTTGGGCTAGTTGGCCCTCAGGACCCTCAGGATTGAAGGGATTTAATTCCCCATCTTAAAACGCGCCACGGGGCCTGTTTGCACACATGTCACCTGAAGCCCCGCCCTCCCTTCACCACTGTGCAAACACGCCCTGTGGCGCGTTTTAAGTTGGGGGATTAAGTCCCCTTGAATCCTGAGGGTCCCCGGAGTCCAACTAGCCCACCATATACCTCCAAAGCGCCACAGAGCTGCGTTGCAGAGAGGTGTAAAAGGGCGTGGCCTCTGTACACCTCTCTGCAAGGCAGCCCCTGGCGCATACTGGAGGTTCCTGGTGGGCTAGTTGGCCCCCAGGGACCCCCAGTATTCAAGGGGAATTGTTCTCCCTCTGCAAACGCGCCAGGGGCGCGTTTGCAGAGTGGTGAAGGAAGGGGGCAAGGCCTGCGGGCCCGATCGTTTTTTTTTTTTTTTTTTTTGTCGCCTGAAGGGGGGCTGTGTGGCCCCTCTTCCTTTTTCCTGTTTTTGGGCCCTGGGGACCCCATCCCCCAGGGCCTTACCCCTTTTTTTGTAATTAAATTTTTTTTTTTTAAACGGGAAGGGGTCGCGTGGCCCCCTTCCCTGGGCCTGTATTGGCCCTGGGGACCCCATCCCCGGGGCATGGCCTCTATTTTTAATTTTATTCTTTGGAGGGGGCTGTGTGGCCCCCTCCTCTGACCATTTAAGGCCCCGGGGACCCCATCCCCGGGGCCGGCCATACCCTTTTTTAATTTTTTTAAACTTTGGGAGAGGGGCTGCGTGGCCCCCTCCCGGGCCACTACTTGCCCCGGGGACCCCATCCCCCGGGGCTGGCCTCTCCGTTGGGGACTGTGGGGGTCCCCAATCCCCCACAGTCCCGCCGGCTCCCCGCGTCCCTTGGGAGCCGGCATTGCTTTCCACATGGGGAGCTGCTAAGATGCAGCTCCCCATGTGGAAAGCAATGTGCTTTGGATATTGGAAGAGAGAGCAGGTTTCCCTGCTCTCTCTTCCAATATCCAAAGCAGTTTGCTATGGCAGGACGGAGCCGCGAGGCTCCCGTCCTGCCATAGCAAACTACAGTGTCCCGGGGGTAGGCACCCGGGACACTGCAGGAGCCGGCCCTGGGGGTGGCGGTCCCCAGGGCCATCAAGGGCTCCAGGAGGGGGCCGCGCGCCCCCTCCCTTAAACTGCACAGCCCCGGGAGGTGGTGGTCCCCGGGGCTCTGGGGGTCCGTAATGGACCCCCACATTTATTTTATAAGTGCCCCGGGGAGGTGGTGGTCCCCGGGCGTGTGGGGGCTGGAGCCCCCACACCTTATTTAAATTAAAAAAGAAGCCCCGGGGTGGCGGTCCCGGGGCTTCGGGAGGGCAGAAGAGCCCTCCCGCACCATTTTTCAATAAAGCCCCGGGGGTGGCGGTCCCCGGGCTTGGAGGCCCTTGAGGCCCCCAAACATAAAATTAACCCCTCACCATGCCCCCAGGACTTGGGCCACCCGGGGGCAAAATAATCTCCCGCGCTTCGATACTTTTTTTTTTCGGCTGGGTTCGCGCACCGTGAGCGCATCCTGCCGATTTTTAAAAAATTTTTTTTTAATTTTTTTTGCCCAGGGGGTCCTTGTGGGACCCCCTGAGCAAACCTAGGGGTCAGGGTGTTTCTACCCTGCTCCCTTTGTGCGCTTTGCGCACTTGTTTCTGTCCCTCGGTTCTACCGAGGGACAAAATGGCTGCCAACATTTCCTGAATTGGAATGTTGACAGCCAGCTGACAGCCAATTAACATGCAGCTCGTGATCGGGACGGTGCGCGCAGGGTGCGCTGAGGGTACGCGGACCCTACTCGGCCATAGATATCACTATCTTTTTACTTTTGATTTTCTCAGCAACTACTGAACGGATTTACACCATTTAACAAAAGGGTTCTTTCTGAACCAAGAACTACCTCTTTCCCAAATTTGGTGTAATTCCGTTCAGCAGTTCGGGCTGTAGCCGTGTCTAAAGTTTCCTATGGAAAATTGCATGGGGAAAACGCGTTTTGGGACCCCCTTTTCTCGGCCCCCGCTGACGAATCCCCCGAGACTTTCAGGGTAGGAGCGGACCGGAGCGCCCCACAAAGTTTGAAAATTTTGAGAAGATACGTCAACCGGCAAGAGAGTTATTTCAAATAGAATGTCGCGGATTTCCTATGGATAATAGGTTGTAACTATAACTATCTACTGGCGACCGCCAGTAGATAATATATATATATATATATATATATATATATATATATATATATATATATATATATATATATATATATATATATATGCACTCCAACTCCTTTAGTTAAGAACAGGACACCGACACAGGAGCTGGATCAAACAATCAGTTTCGTGTTTATTGAAATCTCCGCAGTTACGCGTTTCGGCACCTCCTGCCTTGCTCACACAACAAAGCGTCACCGTAGCTCCACCATTAAAAATGCAGGGTTAGACATCACATGGTGCATAATTTTAATGGACATAGTAAACAGACTCAACAGTGTAAGTAATGCCTGACGTTTGTGACATTACCAATTATTGTGTGAATACAATACATTGGAGGCATGCGATCCCAAAAATTATGCTAATTACACTAAAAATATTGCTCTAATATACCACATGTATGAGAAGGCAATTAAAAATCATTGTCCCTCACTTCATCACGTTTAATTTGTACTGCGATTAATACGGGTGAAAATTCGGCATTATGCTCATTCATTTACACCGCTCAAAAGGCCCTTGACTCAATTTCATGCAAAGAATCTTAGACCTTTTTTGTTAGAAAGAAAATTGTGCTCTAACCACTGTTAATTTTTCACACGATATTCCCACAGTAACAAGACTTAATGTGGTTCCGGGATTAGTATTTTTCTTTCCATAAATTGCCCCACTCTATTTCCTGCATCTGTATTAAAATGCAAAAGATCGGGCTTCCACTTTACAGTTTTCACATAATGCTCAAATTGTTTGTCACGGAAATCACAGAGCTTTCAAACATAATGCAGACAAATGACTAATAGTTCCACAAGCTAGTAAAACCTATTGTTTTGTTGGCTGCTCCACCATAATCTGATTGGAACGATATAGTTTCTCTTAGTACAAATTGCATAAATAATGTCAAAGTGCAAATGCTTACGTATATTGTTCATGAATTTTAAACCATCCGTAGTTTTATACAAATACAGGCACTAAAAACATGTTGTTCGTCAGAGACACTAAAACCCATTCCTGAATAAAGTGCAAATGCATATGCGCTAATTTTAGTTCTAAAGTGCAAGTGCTTTATAGAACTAATGTGCAAATATTGCATAAATTCATAACAATGAACATAAAGTGCTGGTGCTTATATACAATGAACATTTAGGGGAGCAGCCTCCACAAACCTATCTTTATGATCACATTGGCAAGTTGTTGTAACAGAATAAAGTGCAAATGCATGTGCGCAAATTTTAGTTCTAAAGTGCAAGTGCTTTGTAGAACTAATGTGCAAATATTGCATAAATTCATGACAATGAACATAAAGTGCTGATGCTTACATACAATGAACATTTGGGGGGCAGCCTTGACAAACCTATCTTCATAGTCACATTGGCAAATTATTGTAACTGAAGCCCTTATTTAGGAAATGGTGGTCAAGACTATACTCCTTACTATTTTCTATAAATAATTTTCAAACGTCATAATTCTCCTTGAGTCTGAAAAATCAATGCTAAGGCACATCCTCTTAGTTTCTTTCATCCTTGGTTATACACCTCTGCTCTGTTAACTTCCTCTTATTATTTCATACCCTGCAAAACATAAAATCGATTAAAAACGCTGATTATGAATATCTGGATTAACCCAAATGGACATGTAAATCTTCATCTGCATTGAGTCCGGATGGGATTTTGGTATTGATCAGCAATATATATTTTGATTCCAACTGGCACAACCTCATCTCACGATTTCCACCCCTCCTCAATTTGGGCACCTGATCCACTGCAAAATAAGACAAATTACTCACATCTCCCTTGTGGACTTCATTTATGTGTCGTGCAACAGGGTAGTTTTTATTGTTGTTCTTAATTGCCCTTAAATTTTGCAATATATGGATGTGCACCATATGAATGGTGCTGCCAACGTATAATTTTGGGCATGTGCACTTTAAAACATAAACTACAAATTCACTTCTGCAATTCAGTGAAGCTCTGATCTTCCAGGGACTTTTCATAAGTGGTGATGTGACTTGCTTCTCATTACTTGCAATCTTACAGGCTTTACACTTAAAGCACTTGTGAAACCCTGGATTCGCTCTCAACCAGCCCTCCCCAGTACTCACTTCGGGCTGCTATTGACCAATTCATTTCTCATTGATTTTGCTTTTTTGAAAGTTATCAGTGGTCTATGAGGCAGCATTTCATTCAGAATTGGATCCCTTTTAACTAGATACCAGTGCTTACACAGACTATCTCTCACTTTAGAATGGTAAGCACTGTACCCAGTAATCATCCTAGTTTGTTCACCTGTGTCCTTCTTCTTCTTGGTGGTGTAGGCCTTATTAAGTTGTAGTAAAATTTCCCTTTCAATTGTGTTCACCTTGTGGAGAGCTTGATCCAACACCTTAGGGTTGTAGCACCTTTGGATAAACCTGTGTGTCAAGCCTGACTGCGCTTCTATCAAAGCTCGGGTCTCTCTGCAGTTTCACTTCATCCTCAGATGCTCTGCCTAAGGTATGTTCATTTTCAACCTCTGAGGATGAAAGCTCCTGGCATGCAGGATGGAGTTTCCTGCTGTTGGTTTCCTGTATGTACGAGTGTGCACTGCTCTGTCTTTCACATACACTTCTAAATCTAGGAAGGAGACCTTGGACTTACTGATGGTATCTGTAAGTCTAAGGTTCAAGGAGTTGACATTGATTTCCTGAATAAAGTGTTGGGCTGATTCCAAGGAACCATCCCACACTATAAACAGGTCATCTATGAACCTTAACCATCTCACTATGTTCTCCTTACATTCCTTTGCATGTTCGACTCTGAGCACCTGCTCCTCCCACCAGCCCATATGCAAATTGGCATAGCTGGGGGCAAAGCAGGTGCCCATTGCCGTCCCTTGAAGCTGTTTGAATGTATCACCTCCAAACATGAAGTAGTTATTAGTGAGGCACAGTCTACACATTTCCATTAACATCCCTGAATGTTGGTAAATGATATATCTCGTTTGTTTAGAAAGTGGCGTATTGCATGCAATCCGTCTTCATGAGCTATTCTGATATAGAGGCTCATTACAGCTAATGTAATTAAAAGGTATGAGTCTCTCCATGTTATATTGGTGATTTTGTTCAGAAAATCTCTTGTATCCTGGATATACGCAGGAAGCTCTTTTACGCATTCCTGTAAAAAGTAATCCAGGTACCGTGAGGTGGGCTCAAACAGGCTGCCAATGGCAGAGATTATGGGTCTACCGGGTGGGACTTCCTTGTTTTTATGGACCTTTGGAATAAGGTAGAGGATTGGTGTTAGAGGATCCTCCACCTTTAAAAATAGGTATTCTGCCTGAGATAGCATTCCTAAGCCCCGCCACCTTGCCAAATCCTTCAGATATTTATTCTTGACCTCTGATGTTACTTTGAGGTACTTTTAAATAGCATCTGTGGTCCCTCAACTGTGTTTTGGCTTCCTCATTATAGAGTTCAAGTGGCCAGAGTACCACATTCCCCCCTTTGTCCGACTGACGTACTACAATATCTTTTCTGTTTTTGATCTTATCTATCAGTGCCGTGTACTTTTTATCATGCTGACTGCCACTCTTCATGAATGTCCTACTTGATGACATGGATAGTACCTTTAGATCCTTAATAACTAAATCTGAAAAGATATCTATAGCGTCCTTAGGAGTATTGGGGGTAAATGTTGATTTTGGTTTGAATACAGTGTTTGCCCTCTCAAATATATCAAGACCAAACAAACCTGCAGTCTCACATATTGTCCCAGACATTGGTTGACCTTCGTTCTCCTTCTCCAGCTGGTATAGTTCATGTAGTACCGCCAGATCTCCAACCTCAAGAATCTGTGTTTCATCTGTTTCCATCTGTGCTTTCCCCAACTGGTCTTTTCTGTTAAAGAAAAATTTCATGAGTTTTAACTTCCTTATGTACTTAAAGAAGTCAATGCGCGTCTGGGTATAATTAAAATTGGTTTTATATATATATAAATAATTCGATAACAAGAATATTTTAATTAATTTAGACAATAAATTAAATATTACACATTTAAACTCCCACACAAAGCACATTTAATTAAAAAATACTATAAACAGTAGAAACTTCTGAGGGGTTTAAATATGCTATTCCCACTCCAGTATGTACAACAGTAGGGAAAGCATTGGACTTCGAAGGGATAAATTTACTATTCTCACTCTAGTATGTACAACAGGGGGGAAAGCACTGGACTTTGTAGGGCTAATATTTTATATTCCCACTCCAGTCCATGCTACAGTAGAGAAAGCGTTGTACTTCGGAGGGGTTAAATTTACTAATCCCACTCAAGTCTGTGCAACAGTAGAGAAAGTGCTTCTTTTCAAACACATTAGATATTTGAATAACCCTATTAATTTATAAAAAATATAAAACTCTTAATATAAACAATATTAATTAACTTAAATATATATATTAAAAAAACAATTGACATAATTAATATACAATGTAATAATAAATTATCAATTAAACAAAATTATTTATTAATTACTTAATTGATTTTCCACCCTATAACCCCACAAACCTAGCAGCCCACACCCAGAATATATTTAAAATAAATAAGTATAACACAATTTACATAATCAATTATCAATTAAGCAATTAATTAAGAATTAATAATGTATTGCTAATTAATTGTTTCTTAAAATACTCTTTCCACCCTATAACCTTATAAAACCCAATAGCAACACCTACAATATAACTAAAAAATATAATTATTACACAATATACATAATTATAAATCAATTAAAATATTGATAAAAATGTATAACTAATTATTACTTTATTAACTTCCCACCCTATACCCCTACAAACCTAGCAACCTGCACCTAAAATAAAAATAAAATAAATAAGTAGTGCATAATGTACATAATTATTATCAATCACATACTTACTTAACAATTAATAAATAAGTATTACTTAATGAATTTCACACCCTATCCCCTACAAGCCCAACAACCCAATCCAACACTATAATATTACTATTACTAATTTAATGAAAAGATCCAAATCACTTAAAATTACAAACTATATTTCAAACAATTGATAACAATTATACAAATAATAACACGTCAAATGGATACATAAACAAAAACACATTAAAATAGTTTTTAAAAGATAAAGATAACAACTATATTATTGAAAACAATGTTAGCAACAGCAATATTCTTAAGAACAATATTACTTACCTAAAAAACGATATTCTTGACAACTAAGGCCCTAATTACGATGCCGGTTGGACGAGCGTCCAACCGGCATCGTGTCTGAATAGAAATCGACTGACTAGTAGTCGGCGGTTCCATTCGACGAATTTGGATGCGACCGTTCATGAGGCGATCGTAAACATCCATTTCTCCATTGTGGCTTGTGCAGCGGCCGGAAAAGGGCCGCTGACAACCTGCGTCGAAACATTTATGTTTTCAAACATCCCTGCACTGTGTGGTAGGCACCATGCGATGCCTGACACATAGTGCAGGGATGTCAGCGGAGGGTCAGGGGAGAAGGGGGCCCTGCTAGTGGCCCCAAAGTCACTTTCTGCCTGCCTTTTCTTGGCGGACAGACCGCCATGAAATGGCAGGCAGAAAGCAAAATCGTAATCCCGATGGCAAAACCGTGGCTGGCTCTGCTGTCATTTTGGGATTACAATTCCGCCCATCAGAAGCGGAGCGGAATTCCCCCATGGGTTTCCCTCCGACCGCCAGCATCATAATACGGCGGTCGGACAGAAACCTATGATGTCTAGCGGAAATCCTCCAATGAACTGTCAGCTAGCTTTTCGCCTGGCATCATAATAAGGGCCTATGTTTATGCATCGCAATATTTTTGTACCACAATAATTTTTTCCAATATTCTGTCTCCCGATATAAAAACTTGATATTTTGTCATAACACACTTTAAGGGCATGACTGCAACCTCTAAATGGTTACTTTTAGACAGGCCGCACACTGCACATTCATTCTTGACTCTCCTTCAATTCTACATGACCGTCTTTAGTAGAAATAAAGGGACCAGGGCTAGACTTCAATACCTCCAAGAAAAAAATATTCAAAGAAAAAAAGACAGTGAGGGATAATGAAGGGAAAGCTGGGCTGGAAAGGCAGCGGAAGGGAAAAAACAGCTTAGGAGGGAGAACAGCATGGGCAGGGCTAGAAGCACACGAGTGAGAAAGAAACACAGAGGACAGGGGAACAAGGAAATTTGGCAGAGGAAGCACTCCAGAAAGGGCTCACAACATGAGGAAAACAGCAACACAGAGGATGAGGGGTGGTTATTTGATGATGGGAGAAGCACACATAGGGGAAAACTAGAAAACACACTCTTGTGCAGTTCTTAAGCAAATAGAAAAAATAGTCTTCTAAAAGTGAGCTGTAGAAGGATACAAGTCAGCCAAGTCAAAGAGTGGTAAAAAGACTATTCTCCAGGGAAGGTACAAACACAAGATGGAGCGAGATGGACAAGGAAAGCCAATGAATGCGGAACAAACAACTGAAAGACACATTGGTAAACAATGAGCAGGTTGCAAGCCAACTGGGATCTTTTGGTAAGCCCACAATAGGTATTTTACAACCAGACAGCTTCCACTGTTTGGCAGGCAAGACCTAAAAGTGGATTGTGAGATGGGCAATAATGTAATCTTTTTATCATCAGAAAGCAGCTGCATGGCACACCACAGCTTTCTAGGAAAAACATGCTGATTGCATCACAGATTTGTTTATTTTTTAGAAAGGATATACATTCTTTATTTGCTTTTACAGTCAATGTGAGACTCTTTCTACAATCGCTATTCCAGCGACAGGTCACCATTAACAGCATATGCACCCTTTTGGGTTAAAAAACACGCAACCATTGGGCAAGAACAGCTCACTGCAGAATTGTGATGTTTAATAACATTGCATTATGCAGAAAATGACCGTGTATCTGATTCTTGTGATTAATAATTGCAGTCACAATAAAATACAATGTCACCTGATGAAAACGAGCATTGTTTATTGTTGATAGAGTGGAGATAAAGGTACGGCAGTGAAAATTCTACATAAATACAAGCATCTTAATTCAGAGCAAATATTTTACCAATTCTGTTGCATGTCGATAAGTGGTCAAATTTGAAAATTTAGCTTTTACACCGAAGCGAAATACACACATTTAGTTTCACTTCAAAGTCTTTGCTGAGACATCTTAAAATTTAGAAGGCAAGAGAGTTGCAGAGGAAGAGTTTATAAATGGACATTGCACTTTAGCAGTTATATATACACGGCTCAGTGGGGAGCCTGGTATTGCCACGGTGTGGTATTTCACTGCGGCGACTCCAATTTGCTCGCTAAGCCTGGCATGGTCCCAGCTGTCCCCTGCTCTAAGATGAAAATACTCTTGCAAATCCTACTCATAAAAATACCAACAGTATTCCCAAATACATAACTCGGATAGCTTCCAGTGGGGATCTGGATGCTAAAATAAGCTGCCTGACTTCAGAGTCTCCTGACTGGGATAGAGCTCTTTTTCCACTATATGGATTCTTGCAGCCGCCAAACTGGGCATCTCTGCAGGACTAAAATGGAGGCATTCAGAAGAGAAACTGATGCGACCTTCTTTAGCAAATCACTTGGCACTGATCTGTGAACAAAACGATTCACGAAACATAGGTGCTTCTGCACGGTCTCAACTATGCAAGGGTCTTATCCAATAACCTTTAACGCTATTTCAACACACACACGCACATACTCGCATTTGCCTGTGATCGCCTGTGGTTTTATACATATACGTTTTATTAAAATTATTAATTTTTATCTAAAATGATGCCATGTTGTGCATTATTTGTACTTTGTACTTTCGTTTTTCATCATCCATCGATCCCAACTCCTACCCTCTCTCTCAGAGGGTACATGCCCACATACTTACACACAAAGGCCTCCATAAGTTGTGTATTTACTACTGTCTGTGTCACAGGTTGTGCGGAGCACCACAGTAGGTCTTTCAGCAATAAACATTGTAAAACACACACCCCTATATAATTGCAAAAAAAACCATTTTGAGGAACGGCTACATAGTGCACGTAGTCGCATTAATAGTGTTTATCTGTTTCAGTCAGACTTGAGCATCAAAAGACACACACAGTCAAATTTAAATGTTGCACTATATCATCCCTCCTCAAATAAATAAATCAATATTCATGTTATCATTTCATATCTAATATATATATATATATATATATATATATATTACGAAAATCCGCTCCTATTCAGTGCAATCCTCAGCAAAAAGCTGACGCAGACCACTAACTTTGTGCAGGTATGATGACTTTAGTCGCCGGCCATTACGCGTTTCGGTCCGTCCGGACCTTGATCACATGACAAAAGGTGCCTGACTTTTTTGCTATTTAAAGTGATAAGTGCTCGGAAACAGATGCTGAATCATAGAAAGTGAAAACATCTTTTTGAAGCTTTCTTGTGAGTGGTAAACAACAAACTCCCCACTTGTCATCCTTTTGAAAGTGCATAATGCTACATAAATAGTCGAATAAATACATAATATATACTAAAAAAACTTTAAATAGTTCTAAAAACAGTTTTAAAAAAAGTATTGTATATTTCTCACTAATGGATGTGTCATGCATTTTTCTCAAGACTGTATCTTCAATACCCGACTTGAACAATCAATGTAAAAAAAGTTTTTTTATATACGTTTAGCCAGTGCTTAATTTGTAAAATAATAAGTGCCGGGGCTCTCGTCGGGTGGCCACTGCAGCTAGCACCACACATTGCCCCTGCCAGCTGCCAATGACAGTAACAACACAACTACTAACCATCACGCTCTTACAAAGGCGACAGTTCATACTATTCCGGGCCCCCAAAGCTATAAGAATGGCGTGCAGCAGTGCTTTGTTCATTTGCTTCATGGGAATACTGTTTCTTGCATAGTACTTAGCGACTCCGTTGTGGGACTTCAAAGCACTTTAAAAGCTAACTCGGTGGTGCTCATTTAATTGACATTAAGATGTAGAACGAAAGAATCTCATGTTGTATTCAAATCTTTGCTACTGGGCACTAACCCATTGAGCTATATTACGGGGGTTCTAGCTTGAAATTTAAGGCAGTGTAGAAGTGCAAGCGTCTTAATTATTTCAGATGGGTAGCTGCCAGTGTGAATGAAGAAGACCCCGTACTTAATAGAGTCGCGGATCTGTGGGAAGAGACTTTGGAAGGAAAGGGGATATGTCTGTGGGGTTGATTTATTGAAAAGTGGGCTTTAACTGTGCGGAGGAGACCTGTGAGAGTAAGAGGAGCGGTGCATGTGGGGCGAAGAGGCTGTGGAGAGAAATGGGGCTGTGTCTATAGGAAGAGAAGACCGGTTAATCTTTGTTTTTATGGAGATGGGATCAACCATCCAAACCAAATGAAGATGTATTTGCACAATAAATGGACCAGGAGGTGAAGGGCAGTGGGCTTGAGGGTGGGGTGCAGTGAGGCACTGAAGAGGTTATCGCACTTATTGGCCAAAGGGGCATGGAGAGGAAAGTCGGACATTCACTTCCATGCAGAGGTGTGTACCAATGCCCATGGATAGTGGCAAGCAGTCTGAATACCAGAGAGGCCGCATTCAGTCCTTTCAAACCAGGAAGGGCTTCAATGAGGCTTCAGATTCGCCAACGAGCCCTGGCGGGGCGCTGTGGAGATGGTGATTTTATAGCACAGCCCTGGGCCTAGAGGAATTATTGAACAAGAGGACCATGGTAATGCGGGCTACATTCTTAGAACCAGAGAAGGCATGTTGGGCTAAGCTGAAGGTGGATATTTAGATGTATGAAGAACAAAAGTGCATTGGGAGACTGAATCTTCTGAAAGAAGTGGAGAACAAGATGTGGTGGTGAAGTACGTTTCAGGAAACTAATGCGATGACTGAAAGGAACCCAGTAAATCAGAAGGCGTGATTGATAACTATGGGTGTAGATTGAATTTGAAGGGTCAGAGGGACAAGTAGAGAACATTAAAAGGATCGGAAATGAAAGCTGCCTGAAGAGGTGCTCAAAAGTAAAGGTAAATTGAGATCAAAGTAAATGGGCAACGAATATACGAATAATATGGGCTTTCACCGCAAGCCAACTGTCAGGTGTGTACCAAGGCTTTCATAGCCCTTCTTCTCTCCCTAGTGCCCAATTAGATGTTGGCCCTTTCAGTTGTATATTTAACAGTTCATCTGTTACAGTATAGCTACAGGTTTTACTAATCCAAAGCTCCCAGTGTCGTCTTAGGACATGGGCACGCTGGGCAGTTGCCCGGGGGCCCATGCAGACCAGAATTTAATACCAATTTTCCGTTAAACATTTTTCTTCCTGTGAGTGGTTGTGTAGGCGTGGCCTGTGCATTGCTTTGTCCAGGGGCCTATAATGCTGTTAAAACGGCCTGCATGCTCCAGTGCATTAGGGGCTGAGTGCTCCCTGCCTTGGGTATACATTTTTCACATGTTGTTTTAATGAGACTCCCAATATGGATTTTGCTCTGTAACTCATCTGGAGAATATGAGCAATAAGTAGCCATGTAGCATAATGCATTCGTATCGCACCTGTTTATACAGGTCTTCTCTGCAAGGAAACATTTAGTCATTAACTATTTATGTATTGTTTTCCGTAGCGCCATTTCCACCACTTCCAGGTTTCAGAGCGCTGTATATTGCATTGTGATACAAAAGTAAACATGTGATGACTGTATGAATGTTAATAATAATATTGAGTAAAGCGATCAGGACCATAAACCAGTGCAGACGGGTCAGGAGTATGAGAAATGAGGAAAAGTGACATTTAACAATATGTTTAGATAAGTACAGCTAAACATCGATTAGTCCCTGGTTTACTGATTTTAGTAAGTCTACCGCCATGATGCCTTCGGGCAAACGTGTGCATTTATAAAAAATAAAACAAGTTTATAGATGACATAAAAAACATGACACAAGTGATTTCTGTTGCAAAAGAGAATAAAAACACACTAGATGGGATATATAGCAATATATATCGGTAGGTAAAGTTACTAAAAAAATAGTTTATTCCTTACATGTTGCAGAAAGAGTTACTGTCCCCGACACGCATCTTACCAGCATGGCTTCTGCCGGACTGCAGCAGGGACCGGGCTGCCCCATATTAGCAAACTGAATCGAGACACCATAATCGCAGACTACACATTACTGAGACTGCCTTTTCGTTTGAATTTACCTGAGGCCTGCTGCGCAACACGCTGCTTCCGTCTTCTGTCTTCGGCGGGCGATTAGTGCTGAGGCTGCGCAGTATGCTGGGGCGGGCCGCGGGCGAAAACAGTGAACATTGGTCCGACTCGGGACCCACACTTGATGATTTGCCAAGGAGGGACGGGGCCGGACTAATAACATATTTTCCAGGTGTCATTGGTAGCACTACTGTGATTGATTGTAGTGACCGGTAAGCTGAGGCAAGGGTCCCAGGCGCCGGTTTCTGACAGTGTGTGTGTCTCTTAATAGGTCGGGCGTCCGCAGCGTCCAATTTGAAATATTTTAAGCACAGTCACCTGCGATATCAGCTCTTCGCCGCCACCGGGGAGACCCATGTGAACTCAGTGAGCACTGAGCAGGCAGCAACTAATATCGCGCGTAGACCCGGCCCTGACAAATAAGTGCCGGTGCTGAGCACCGGAAAGCACCGGCACAAATTAAGCACTGCGTTTAGCCGGTTAGGGATGAATCATGGTTGTTGATACCCCCGTATTTTCAAAAGGTCCAATAAAGTGCAAGTGCGTCAAGTTTCAGTGCATCAAGAGTATAGGAAATATGTTTGTCTTATGTTCCCTAAAAAAAGTGCAAAAAGTGTGCAAATTGTGATTAAAAAAACACTATTCCTGTAGATCAGGTTGGACTGGCAGTTGCAAGTTATAATAATAATCTCATTTGTTACGTTACATCCTCGTATAAATACGCTGGGTCCTTCTAAGCTGACTCCAATCCTTCTCTGGAAACAAATTCATGCAGAAGTTGGGCTCAATGGTTCTCTAATGAGTACTGTATGTGTTGTGACACAAGAATAATGAGTCTCCTAATTAATGATTTCATCATGTTGGTAAGAACAAAAAGCTCATGTGGCATAAGAGGGACTAGTATAAACAGGTAAAGAGGTCCTCCGTCGTATTGAGGATACCCGGAGACTTGCAATCCAGATCTAATATGTAACGGGTCTCTAGTTTTCTAAGGGTGCCTTCTCTATCTCAACCCCTTCTATTGGCCACCACTGTGTCTATCAGATAATAGCTAAAATGCGCCAAATTGCTCTGGTGTACCTCCTTAAAATGGCGGGCTACAGGATATGTTGCATCTTGATTGATGATAGCTCGTGTGTGTTGCAAGATTCTTTTGTTTGCCTGTAATTTGGTGCTCCCTATGTATTTAAGGTTGCAAGAGCACTCTAGTACGTATATTGCATAGTCTGTTTTGCAGTGCAAAGATTTAGTAATTTTGCGTTTCTTGTTGCCAAATGGTGTAATGTATGATGTCCTGTTGACTCCATATTGGCAAGCTTTGCAACTCTTGCATTTAAAGAATCCCTTACGTTGTGTGAGCCATGAACATGGTTCAATTGTTTCAGGGGTGCTTTTCACCAGGCAATTGCTCATAGACGGAGCACGTCTATATGTGATAGAGAGATTGTGTGGTGATGACCCCCCTATAACTGGGTCACTTAGCACTATTGGCCAATTTCGTCTCATTATCTTTTTCAATATCTTGTCCTGTTTATTAAATGCCATGATGCATCTGACTTCACTTGCAGTATCATTGGGCTTCTTAACTTTGGGTTCTAGAAGATTAGACCTGTTTAAATTGGTGGTTTTGACTATGGCTGCATCTATTGTTTTTCTAGAGTAGCCCCTTTCCAAAATCCTGAGCTTACTGGCCTGTTGTGCCATGTGTAGATCTGTTGGATTTCTACAGATTATTTTCAGTCACAGCATTTCCCCGTAGGGAATGCTTTCTATTAGATGACGAGGATGGTGACTAGACAAATGTAAAACTGAATTGCCTGCAGTCTCCTTCCGATAAATTTTTGTTTCTAATTTATCGTGATCTATGTAAACTTCCACATCTAGAAAATGAACCATTTTGTTGCTAATAGTGGCTGTAAATTTGAGATTAAGTTCATTGATGTTAATAGCTGAGACAAATTCCTCGGCTTGGGTGTAAGAGCCTTCCCAGATAATAAACAAATCATCAATGAATCTTAGCCACAATTTTACATTGTTTTCCATATATGTTTTGTGAGTGACCCCCAGTACCAGCTCCTCCCACCAGCCCATGTGAAGACACGCATAGCTGGGGGAGAAGCTGGCACCCATTGCGACGCCCCGCATTTGTTGGTAAAACATTTTGTCAAACAGGAAAATGTTGTTATTTAAGCAGAAATTTGCCATCTTAATAAGCATTGTGTTGTGTTGGGTCATCTGACGTGTGTTTCTCCCCTAATAAAACTCCAATGCTCGTAAGCCGTCTATATGATTTATGCTAGTGTATAGCGACATTACGTCTAATGTCAATAGCAAATAATTGCCTTGCCAAACAAAGTCCTTCAATTTTAGAATGAAAATCGCCAGTGTCTCTTACATAAGAGGGCAACTTCTGTACATGTTCCTGTAGATGGAAATCAATGTATTGGGATGCATTTTCTAATAGGCTGTTCTGTGCCGAAATATCGGTCTTCCCGGTGGTTTATCTGCGTTTTTGTGGATCTTTGGTATGAAGTACATATGGGGGACTGTAGGATTCTCCTTCTTGATAAATTTATATTTGTCATCTGTAATTAGATCCGCACTCTTCCAAGATAGTAGTTTCAAATAAAAGTAATTGTAGACTGATCAAAGAGTCAGCATAGTGCTTTTTTTGTAGCAAGTGGTGTCGTTTAGTTGGGACATTGCTTCCTGTACATATTCTTCTTTTCCCCAAATCACTACATTGCCACCCTTGTCCGATTTTCTTATTACAATTTGATTGTTTTTGCTTAACTTTGTCATCAGTTGGTTATATTGTTGATTCCGCCTGGTGTTTTTGGCTTTGGCATTGTGGACTTTGTGATTGAGATTTTTCAGGTCTGATATCACCTGTTCATTGAAAATGTCGATAGCATCTTGGGGTGCAATGGGATTAAATGTCGATTTACCTTTAAATGGTGTCGGTTTTTTACCCTTGTTCACTGATTCGGGGGTTTGACTTGATCTTTGGGTTAAATGCTCTGTCGATTTGGGGTAATATTGGCTATTAGTTTGATCATTTTCCTTTTGAAGATCTTGTAAAGTTTCTAACAATGCCAAGTCTGACATTGTCAGATTGTAAGTTGGAGAGCCGGATGTTGCTTGATTTTGTTGTATTTGCGGTTTCAGGGCATGAAACTTTTAAAATTTTAGTTTCCTTATGAATCGAAAAATGTCCATTCGTGTATTGGCATAATTGAAATTGGATTCGGGGCAGTATGATAAGCCTAGGGCGAGTAGTTGTTCCTCCGCTGTGTTAAGGTTAATCCCAGACAGGTTTATTACCATTTTGGTTGTTTGTGAGGTGTTGCTCACTTGCGGTTCCATCTCCCTCTCCCGCGTCTCTTGCTGGCGGTTGTGTCTTCTGACCGCTTTTCTCCTTTGTCTTCGTTTGAAATTTCGCCTCTTCCTAAGTTGCTCCTTTGTGTCCTGGGATATATATATATATATATCTCAGGTCCGCAGAGTTGCAGACCGGAGACGTCAGGAGGACCTGGCGCATTGAGCAGGATGAAAAATGCCTAAAAGTGAGTGACATGCTATGGCAGCGTACTTGACAATTTCCGCTTGTGTTTACCCACAGAGGATTTTATTGCTCAAACAATGAGGCATGTGGCAACACCCACTAGGGAAGTAATGAGGGTGTTGAGACTGTGAATACCACAATGCCTAGTTGCATACGCCCACTGAGGCAGTGGACACGCCCATTGGGGCTGGATTCATTTAAATAAACCGCAGGTGATCGACACTCATGTTGCTGTGTGGTCTGTAGCGTATGGCTTGTGAACAAGGAGTTATCCGAAACGCGTAAAGCCAATCGATAGATTTAGCGGAACACCGGAAGGGCTGCAGTCCTCACTTTAAGAGGTTTCGGGAGGGCCTCCTCACATTGGGCAACCTTTTGGATGTATATATATATAAATATACCCAAAACGATCCTTACTCCAAATGAAGAAGGCACGCACTCAAGGACTGCAGGTTCAAGGCTTCTTTATTAAAAGGGCCTCCCTCAACCCAGCGACCGAAGAGAAACGTTTCGGCTGTCTAGGCAGCCTTTCTCAATCTACACATACATATATATATATATATATTCACAAAATCCAAACAGTTAACGTTTACACACGCTCAGGACACAGTCAGATGCCAGTCAGATTTATTTATTCTTGATAGTATGGGATTATGGAATTAAGAAATCTTGAGGTGTCCTGAGCATGCGTTAACTGTTTGGATTTTGGGAATTATTTGAACTGGCACGCTCCACCGGCACCACTCACCACCCCTCATGGGTCTTGGGTCTCGGAAGGAGCCTTGGATTGTGGAATATATATATATATATATTCACTGAAAAAACCATAGGTTTTAGGGACAGTTATAGTTAGTTGGACATTGCACTCGTACAAAACCCGTGAAATTCCCCCGTTATAGTTAGTCCAGCTAACTATAACTCGCGCCCCCGCAATGCACTGCTAATGACGTCACATATTACATCACTCATGACATGGTCAGTGACATCACTGATGACATCACTGATGACATCTCAAATGACATCACTGATGACATCACTGATGACATCATCCAGTGACTGTGTGTTTCTGTAAAGTTTAAATATTTTTAATATATATAGGAAAAGACGTATTGAAGAATGAGTGGGTGTGTAAGTGTCTGTATGGATGATTTAGTAGGTGCGTGACTGACTCTATAAGTGAGTGATTTAACGTATCTTACTGAATGCATGGGTTAGTGACTAAACTGGGTGAATGTCTGTATCCGTCTGTCTGTTGCTGTGTAAGTGGCTGCATGTGTTTGTGAATAGCTACATGAGTGTCTATATGAGTTATTGAATGCTTGTCTGAGTATCTGTATGGGTGCCTGAGTGTTTGTGTGGGAGGGGTGTGTGCAACTCTGTGCATAGATGTGTGAGTGGGTGATTCACTGGGTGGATGGTTTCAAGAGTGCAACTGTGATAGACTGTATGGGTGGGTAAGTGTGTGTAAGAGTGTGTTAGTGAGTGAATGTATGTCCCAGTGGTACATGTGTGAGTAACTACATATGTGAAAGGCAGTATATATGTGTGTTGGAGTATATAAATAGCTATAAGCGAGAGTGAGTGATTGTGATAGTGGCTGTATGGATGAGTGTGTGCTTGTATCAGTGATTGTATAAGAGCGTAAGATTGTGCTACTATTTGTATGAGTAAGTGAGCTGGTGTGTGTATAACTGTATAGGTGAGTAAATGGTAGTGTGTTTAATTATTTGCATGACTGACTAGGTGTGTGAGTACCTCTATGGATGAGTGGCGGTGTTTGAGTGTCTATATAGGAGTATGAGTGCATATGATAGTCCTGTACTGAGTGACCGTAAGTATGAGTGACTGTACGGGTGAGTGAGTGGATGTGTGCGTAGACCTAAGAATCAGTGAGTGGGTATGTAGTTATTGGTGTTGGAGTGTCTATGGTTTTGCGAATGGCAGTCTGTAATTTAGAGTGGGTGTATCAAAGGTTATATTAGGGTGTGAGGAGGTGCATCAGATTATCACGTGGATGATGTCATCAGTGATATCATTTGAGATGTCATCAGTGATGTCATCAGTGATGTCACTGACCATGTCATGAGTGATGTAATATGTGACGTCATCAGCAGTGCATTGCGGGGCGCGAGTTATAGTTAGCTGGACTAACTATAACGGGGAAATTTCACAGGTTTTGTACGAGTGCAATGTCCAACTAACTATAACTGTCCCTAAAACCTATGGTTTTTCAGTGAATTTCAAAGGTTTTTTAAATGCTAATTTGTAACTATAACGTCCCTGAAACCTATGGTTTTTTCAGTGAATTTCAAAGGTTTTTTAAATGCTAATTTGTAACTATAACATGTCTGAAACCTACAGTTTTTTCAGTGAATTTCAAAGGTTTTGTAAATGACAATTTTTAAATGTATTAATTGTTATATAAATTTTTTTCATACTGATTTCCAAATTTTTAGAAACAATTTTTTTTTACATATTTTATTTTTAAATTACATTGTAATTACATTATACATTACATTACAAAAAATACTTTCTCAGAATGAATTACTTTAGTTTAATTACTTTGCACATAGGCAATAGACTTTTAAGTACAGTAGTTACAGTTGTTGCAATGGGCAACACATTTTCAAACACAATGCAACATTCAGCTCAATGTGAATTTCTAGTTAAATGCAATTAGTTACTTTATGGATTACTTTTCTAACCACATTACTGGATCCTAGATTCAGTCCTGGGACATCTCCTGTAAACAGTTGAGTAAAAGCGTTTTGGTTACAGTCGTGATTTTTAAGGAATATTATTGTACTTTAAAAGTTCACACTTAGAAACTTTTCTCATAGAATCACCAATGTTATCCTATGGAAGGAAATTCACTTAGAAGTTAAAAACTGTTATCGTTACTTTTTCTTACTCAGTGTTGGATCCTGGATCCAGCACTGGTGCATCTCCTGTAAACAGTTGAAAGAATGCGTTTAAGTCATACAGGCGATTTTTTAGGAATATTTGTAGTTTGTGAAAATCAACACTTTGAAACTTTTCTGCTGAAAACCAGACAATGATATCCTATGGAAGGAAATTCAAGTTACTGGTAAGTACGGTTAAAATTACTTTTCAGGACCAGTACTGGGCTGAAAGATGCAGCACTGAGGTCTCTCCTGATAACAGGTGAGTAAATCGGAATTCGGATTTCGGCTGATTTTAGAGGAATATTTTAAAGTTCCAAAACTCCACACTTAGAAGAATTTCCAAGTGAAACCAGTCAATGTTAGCCTATGGAAGGAAATTCAAGTTACTGGTAAGTACGGTTAAAATTACTTTTCAGGACCAGTACTGGGCTGAAAGATGCATCACTGAGGTCTCTCCTGATAACAGGTGAGTAAATCAGAATTCGGATTTCGGCTGATTTTAGAGGAATATTTGTATGTTTCAAAAATCAACACTTAGAAACTTTTCAGCAGAAAGCAGGCAATGATATCCTATGGAAGGAAATTCAAGTTACTGGTAAGTACGGTTAAAATTACTTTTGAGGATCAGTACTGGGCTGAAAGATGCAGCACTGAGGTCTCTCCTGATAACAGGTGAGTAAATCGGAATTCGTATTTCGGCTGATTTTAGAGGAATATTTTAAAGTTCCAAAACTCCACACTTAGAAGAATTTCCAAGTGAAACCAGTCAATGTTAGCCTATGAAGGAAATTCAAGTTACCGGTAAGTACGGTTAAAATTACTTTTGAGGATCAGTACTGGGCTGAAAGATGCAGCACTGAGGTCTCTCCTGATAACAGGTGAGTAAATTGGAATTCGTATTTCGGCTGATTTTAGAGGAATATTTTAAAGTTCCAAAACTCCACACTTAGAAGAATTTCCAAGTGAAACCAGTCAATGTTAGCCTATGAAGGAAATTCAAGTTACTGGTAAGTACGGTTAAAATTACTTTTCAGGACCAGTACTGGGCTGAAAGATGCAGCACTGAGGTCTCTCCTGATAACAGGTGAGTAAATCAGAATTCGGATTTCGGCTGATTTTAGAGGAATATTTGTATGTTTCAAAAATCAACACTTAGAAACTTTTCAGCAAAAAGCAGGCAATGATATCCTATGGAAGGAAATTCAAGTTACTGGTAAGTACGGTTAAAATTACTTTTGAGGATCAGTACTGGGCTGAAAGATGCAGCACTGAGGTCTCTCCTGATAACAGGTGAGTAAATCAGAATTCGGATTTTGGCTGATTTTAGAGGAATATTTGTATGTTTCAAAAATCAACACTTAGAAACTTTTCAGCAAAAAGCAGGCAATGATATCCTATGGAAGGAAATTCAAGTTACTGGTAAGTACGGTTAAAATTACTTTTGAGGATCAGTACTGGGCTGAAAGATGCAGCACTGAGGTCTCTCCTGATAACAGGTGAGTAAATCGGAATTCGTATTTCGGCTGATTTTAGAGGAATATTTTAAAGTTCCAAAACTCCACACTTAGAAGAATTTCCAAGTGAAACCAGTCAATGTTAGCCTATGGAAGGAAATTCAAGTTACTGGTAAGTACGGTTAAAATTACTTTTCAGGACCAGTACTGGGCTGAAAGATGCAGCACTGAGGTCTCTCCTGATAACAGGTGAGTAAATCAGAATTCGGATTTCGGCTGATTTTAGAGGAATATTTGTATGTTTCAAAAATCAACACTTAGAAACTTTTCAGCAAAAAGCAGGCAATGATATCCTATGGAAGGAAATTCAAGTTACTGGTAAGTACGGTTAAAATTACTTTTGAGGATCAGTACTGGGCTGAAAGATGCAGCACTGAGGTCTCTCCTGATAACAGGTGAGTAAATCAGAATTCGGATTTTGGCTGATTTTAGAGGAATATTTGTATGTTTCAAAAATCAAAACTTAGAAACTTTTTCAGCAAAAAGCAGACAATGATATCCTATGGAAGGAAATTCAAGTTACTGGTAAGTACGGTTAAAATTACTTTTGAGGATCAGTACTGGGCTGAAAGATGCAGCACTGAGGTCTCTCCTGATAACAGGTGAGTAAATCGGAATTCGTATTTCGGCTGATTTTAGAGGAATATTTTAAAGTTCCAAAACTCCACACTTAGAAGAATTTCCAAGTGAAACCAGTCAATGTTAGCCTATGGAAGGAAATTCAAGTTACTGGTAAGTGCGGTTAAAATTACTTTTCAGGACCAGTACTGGGCTGAAAGATACAGCACTGAGGTCTCTCCTTATAACAGGTGAGTAAATCGGAATTCGTATTTCGGGTGATTTTAGAGGAATATTTGTATGTTTCAAAAATCAACACTTAGAAACTTTTTCAGCAAAAAGCAGGCAATGATATCCTATGGAAGGAAATTCAAGTTACTGGTAAGTACGGTTAAAATTACTTTTGAGGATCAGTACTGGGCTGAAAGATGCAGCACTGAGGTCTCTCCTGATAACAGGTGAGTAAATCAGAATTCGGATTTTGGCTGATTTTAGAGGAATATTTGTATGTTTCAAAAATCAACACTTAGAAACTTTTTCAGCAAAAAGCAGGCAATGATATCCTATGGAAGGAAATTCAAGTTACTGGTAAGTACGGTTAAAATTACTTTTGAGGATCAGTACTGGGCTGAAAGATGCAGCACTGAGGTCTCTCCTGATAACAGGTGAGTAAATCGGAATTCGTATTTCGGCTGATTTTAGAGGAATATTTTAAAGTTCCAAAACTCCACACTTAGAAGAATTTCCAAGTGAAACCAGTCAATGTTAGCCTATGAAGGAAATTCAAGTTACCGGTAAGTACGGTTAAAATTACTTTTCAGGACCAGTACTGGGCTGAAAGATGCAGCACTGAGGTCTCTCCTGATAACAGGTGAGTAAATCAGAATTCGTATTTCGGCTGATTTTAGAGGAATATTTGCACAATGGTGAAGGGAGGGGCGGGGCCTGAGGTGACATCTGTGCAAACGTGCCCCGTGGCGCATTTTAAGTTGGGGGATTAAGTCCCCTTGAATCATGAGGGTCCCTACGGGCCAACTAGCCCACCAGGAACCTCCAGTATGCGCCAGGGGCTGCGTTGCAGAGACATGTACAGAGGCCACACCCCTTTTACACCTCTCTGCAACGCAGCTCTGTGGCGCTTTCTGGACGTACCTGTTGGGCTAGTTGGCCCCCAGGGACCCTCAGGATTGAAGAGGATTTAATTCCCCATCTTAAAACGCGCCACGGGGCCTGTTTGCACACATGTCACCTGAAGCCCCGCCCCTCCCTTCACCACTGTGCAAACGCGCCCGTGGCGCGTTTTAAGTCGGGGATTAACTCCCCTTGAATCCTGAGGGTCCCTGGGGTGCATCTAGCCCACCATATACCTCCAAAAGCGCCAAAGAGCTGCGTTGCAGAGAGGTGTAAAAGGGGCATGGCCTCTGTACACCTCTCTGCAAGGCAGCCCTGGCGCATACTGGAGGTTCCTGGTGGGCTAGTTGGCCCCCAGGGACCCCCAGTATTCAAGGGGAATTCGTTCCCCCTCTGCAAACGCGCCAGGGGCGCGTTTGCAGAGTGGTGAAGGAAGGGGCGGGGCCTACGGGCCCGATCGGTTTTTTTTTTCTCCCTGAAGGGGGCTGTGTGGCCCCCTTCCTTTTTCCTATTTTTAGGCCCTGGGGACCTCATCCCCCAGGGCCTTACCCCTTTTTTTATTAAAATAAAAAAAAAACGGGAAGGAGGCCGCGTGGCCCCCTTCCCTGGGCCTGTATTGGCCCGGGGACCCCATCCCCGGGGCATGGCCTCTTTTTTTATTTGGAGGGGGCTGCGTGGCCCCCTCCTCAGGCCATTTAAGGCCCCGGGGACCCCATCCCCCGGGGCCGGCCTTGCACTTTTTAAAAAAAAATTAAATTTTTTTACTTTGGGGAGGGGGCTGCGTGGCCCCCTCCCGGGCCACTTATGGCCCCGGGGACCCCATCCCCGGGGCCTGGACTCTCGTTGGGGACTGTGGGGGTCCCCAAACCCCCACAGTCCCGCCAGCTCACCGTGTCCTACGGGAGCCGGCATTGCTTTACACATGGGGAGCAGCTAACATGCTGCTCCCCATGTGGAAAAGCAATCGGCTTTGGATATTGGAAGAGAGAGCAGGTTTCCTGCTCTCTCTTCCAATATCCAAAGCAGTTTGCAATGACAGGACGGGAGCCGCGAGGCTCCCGTCTTGTCATTGCAAACAGCAGTGTCCCGGGGGTAGGCACCCCGGGACACTGCAGGAGCCGGCCCTGGGGGTGGCGGTCCCCAGGGCCATCAAGGGCTCCAGGAGGGGGCCGCGCGGCCCCCTCCCTACATTTTGAAAGCCCCGGGGAGGTGGTGGTCCCCGGGGCTTGGGGGTCCAAACGGACCCCCATTTTAATTTTCTTAGTGCCCCGGGGAGGTGGTGGTCCCGGGGCGTGTTGGGGGCTGGAGCCCCCACACAGGTTTTTAATTTAAAAAAAGAAGCCCCGGGAGGTAGTGGTCCCCGGGGCTGCGGAGGGCTCAGAGCCCTCCCGCACCATTATACATAAGGCCCCGGGGGTGGTGGTCCCCGGGGCTTGGGGGCCCTTAGAGGCCCCCACACATAAAATTAACCCCCCCAGCATGCCCCCGGGACTTGGCCCACCCGGGGGCCAATTAACTATCGAAGCGCGGAGACCGCGCTTCGATTTTTCGGCAGGGTTCGCGCTCCCTGAGCGCATCCTGCCGATTTAAAAAACAAACAATTTTTTGCCCAGGGGTCCTTGTGGGACCCCTGAGCAGACCTAGGGGTCAGGGTGTTTCTACCCTGCCCCCTTTGTGCGCTTTGCGCACTTGTTTCTGTCCCTCGGTTCTACCGAGGGACAAAATGGCTGCCAACACTTCCTGGTTTGGAGTGTTGACAGCCAATTAACATAAAGCTCGTGCTCGGGAGGATCCGCGGCCCTAGATATCACTATCTTTTTTACTTTTCATTTTCTCAGCAACTACTGAACAGATTTACACCATTTAACAAAAGGGTTCTTTCTGAACCAAGAACTACCTCTTTGCCAAATTTGGTGTAATTCCGTTCAGCAGTTCGAGCTGTAGCCGTGTCTAAAGTTTCCTATGGAAAAATGCATGGGGAAAACGCGTTTTGGGACCCCCTTTTTCTCGGCCCCCGCTTGACGAATCCCCCGAGACTTTCAGGGTAGGAGCGGACCGGAGCGGGCCACAAAGTTTGAAAATTTGGCGAAGATACGTCAACCGGCAAGAGAGTTATTTCAAATAGAATGTCGCAGATTTCCTATGGATAATAGGTTGTAACTATAACTATCTACTGGCGACCGCCAGTAGATAATATATTCACTGAAAAAACCATAGGTTTCAGGCACGTTATAGTTAGAAATTTGCATTTAAAAAACCTTAAAAATCACTGAAAAAACCATAAGGTTTTAGGGACAGTTATAGTTAGTTGGACATTGCACTCGTACAAAACCCGTGAAATTCCCCGTTATAGTTAGTTCAGGTAACTATAACTCGCGCCCCACAATGCACTGCTGATGACGTCACATATTACATCACTCATGACATGGTCAGTGACATCACTGATGACATCACTGATGACATCTCAAATGACAATGACAATTTGCATTAAATGCAAATTTCTAACTATAACGTGCCTGAAACCTATGGTTTTTTCAGTGAATTTCAAAGGTTTTTAAATGCTAATTTCTAACTATAACGTGTCTGAAACCTATGGTTTTTCAGTGAATTTCAAAGGTTTTTAAATGCTAATTCCTAACTATAACATGTCTGAAACCTACGGTTTTTCAGTGAATTTCAAAGGTTTTGTAAATGACAATTTTTAAATGTATTAATTGTTATATTTATTTTTTTAATACTGATTTACTACATTTTTAGAAACAATTTTTTTTACATATTTTATTTTTTAAATTACATTGTAATTACATTATACATTACAAAAATACTTTCTCAGAATGAATTACTTTAGTTTAAATACTTTGCACATAGGCAATAGACTTTTAAGTACAGTAGTTACAGTTGTTGCAATGGGCAACACATTTTCAAACACAATGCAACATTCAGCTCAATGTGAATTTCTAGTTAAATGCAATTAGTTACTTTATGGATTACTTTTCTAACCACAGGACTGGATCCTAGATTCAGTCCTGGGACATCTCCTGTAAACAGTTGAGTAAAAGCGTTTTGGTTACATTAGTGATTTTTAAGGAATATTATTGTATTTTAAAAGTTGACACTTTGAAACTTTTTCTCATAGAATCACCAATGTTATCCTATGGAAGGAAATTCACTTAGCAGGTAAAAACTGTTATCATTACTTTTTCTTACTCAGTGTTGGATCCTGGATCCAGCACTGGTGCATCTCCTGTAAACAGTTGAAAGAATGCGTTTAAATCATACAGGCGATTTTTAAGGAATATTTGTAGTTTGTGAAAATCGACACAAACTTTTCTGCTGAAAACCAGACAATGGATTCCTATGGAAGAAAATATAAGTTACTGGTAAGTACGGTTAAAATTACTTTTCAGGGTCAGTGCTGGGCTAAAAGATGCAGCACTGAGGTCTCTCCTGATAACAGGTGAGTAAATCGGAATTCGTATTTCGGCTGATTTTAGAGGAATATTTTAAAGTTCCAAAACTCCACACTTAGAAGAATTTCCAAGTGAAACCAGTCAATGTTAGCCTATGGAAGGAAATTCAAGTTACTGGTAAGTACGGTTAAAATTACTTTTCAGGACCAGTACTGGGCTGAAAGATACAGCACTGAGGTCTCTCCTGATAACAGGTGAGTAAATCGGAATTTGTATTTCGGCTGATTTTAGAGGAATATTTTAAAGTTCCAAAACTCCACACTTAGAAGAATTTCCAAGTGAAACCAGTCAATGTTAGCCTATGGAAGGAAATTCAAGTTACTGGTAAGTACGGTTAAAATTACTTTTCAGGACCAGTACTGGGCTGAAAGATACAGCACTGAGGTCTCTCCTGATAACAGGTGAGTAAATCGGAATTCGTATTTCGGGTGATTTTAGAGGAATATTTGTATGTTTCAAAAATCAACACTTAGAAACTTTTTCAGCAAAAAGCAGGCAATGATATCCTATGGAAGGAAATTCAAGTTACTGGTAAGTACGGTTAAAATTACTTTTCAGGATTAGTACTGGGCTGAAAGATGCAGCACTGAGGTCTCTCCTGATAACAGGTGAGTAAATCCGAATTCGTAGTTCGGCAGATTTTAGAGGAATATTTGCACAATGGTGAAGGTAGGGGCGGGGACTGAGGTGACATCTGTGCAAACGCGCCCCGTGGCGCGTTTTAAGTTGGGGATTAAGTCCCTTGAATCATGAGGGTCCCTAGTGGCCAACTAGCCCACCAGGAACCTCCAGTATGCGCCAGGGGCTGCGTTGCAGAGACGTGTAGAGGGCCACACCCTTTTACACCTCTCTGCAACGCAGCTCTGTGGTGCTTTCTGGATGTACCTGTTGGGCTAGTTGGCCCCAGGACCCTCAGGATTGAAGGGGATTTAATTCCCCATCTTAAAACGCGCCACGGGGCCTGTTTGCCCACATGTCACCTGAAGCCCCGCCCCTCCCTCACCACTGGGCAAACGCGCCCGTGGCGCGTTTTAAGTTGGGGATTAAGTCCCCTTGAATCCTGAGGGTTCCTGGGGGCCAACTAGCCCACCATGTACCTCCAAAAGTGCCACAGAGCTGCGTTGCAGAGAGGTGTATAAAGGGGCGTGGCCTCTGTACACCTCTCTGCAACGCAGCCCCTGGCGCATACTGGAGGTTCCTGGTGGGCTAGTTGGCCCCAGGGACCCCAGTATTCAAAGAGAATTACTTCCCCATCTGCAAACGCGCCAGGGGCGCGTTTACAGAGTGGTGAAGGAAGGGGCGGGGCCTGCGGGCCGATCGTTTTTTTCCCCTAAAGGGGGCTGTGTAGCCCCTTTCCTTTTCTTATTTTTGGGCCCTGGGACCCCATCCCCAGGGCCTTACCCCTTTTTTTTTTAAATTAAAAAAATATATATTTCTGGGGAGGGGGCCGCGTGGCCCCCTCCCGGCCACTACTTGCCCCGGGACCCCATCCCCCGGGGCCTGGCCTCTGGTTGGGGACTGTGGGGGTCCCCAAACCCCCACAGTCCCGCCGGCTCCCGTGTCCTACGGGAGCCGGCATTGCTTTACACATGGGGAGCAGCTAACATGCTGCTCCCCGTGTGGAAAAGCAATTGTCTTTGGATATTGGAAGCGAGAGCAGGTTTCCTGCTCTCTCTTCCAATATCCAAAGCAGTTTGCAATGACAGGACGGGAGCCGCGAGGCTCCCGTCCTGTCATTGCAAACAGCAGTGTCCCGGGGATAGGCACCCGGGACACTGCAGGAGCCGGCCCTGGGGGTGGCGGTCCCCAGGGCCACCACAGGCTCCAGGAGGGGCTGCGTGGCCCCCTCCCCACATCAGCACAGCCCCGGGGAGGTGGTGGTCCCCAGGGCTCGGGGTCCAAAACGGACCCCCATTTTGAGTTTGTTAGTGCCCGGGGAGGTGGCGGTCCCGGGCGTGTGGGGGGCTCGAGCCCCCCACACAGGAAAAAAAGAAAAAAAGAAGCCCCGGGGAGGTGGTGGTCCCGGGGCTGCGGAGGGCTCAGAGCCATCCCGCACCATTTTAAAAAGAAAGCCCCGGGGGTGGCGGTCCCCAGGGCTTGGGGGCCCTTAGAGGCCCCCATACATAAAATAAACACTCCCCAGCATGCCCCCGGGACTTGGCCCACCCGGGGCAAATTAACTATCGAGCGCGGAGACCGCGCTTCGATTTTTATCGGCGGGATCCGCGCACCCTGATCGCATCCTGCCGATTTAAAAAAAAAAATGCTTTTTCTGCCCAGGGGGTCCTTATGGGACCCCCTGAGCAGACCTAGGGGTCAGGGTGTTTCTACCCTGCTCCCTTTGTGCGCTTTGCGCACTTGTTTCTGTCCCTCGGTTCTACCGAGGGACAAAATGGCTGCCAACATTTCCTGAATCGGAATGTTGACAGCCAGCTGACAACCAATTAACATGCAGCTCGTGATCGGGACGGTGCGCGCAGGGTGCGCTCAGGGTGCGCGGATCCTCCGTGCCCATAGATATATATGTACTTTTACTTTTGATTTTCTCAGCAACTACTGAACGGATTTACACCATTTAACAAAAGGGTTCTTTCTGAACCAAGAACTACCTCTTTGCCAAATTTGGTGTAATTCCGTTCAGCAGTTCAGGCTGTAGCCGTGTCTAAAGTTTCCTATGGAAAAATGAATGGGGAAAACGCGTTTTGGGACCCCCTTTTTCTCGGCCCCGCTGACGAATCACCCCGAGACTTTCAGGGTAGGAGCGGACCGGAGCGCCCCACAAAGTTTGAAAATTTTGCGAGGATACGTCAACCGGCAAGAGAGTTATTTCAAATAGAATGTCGCGGATTTCCTATGGAAAATAGGTTCTACTATAACTATCTACTGGCGACCGCCAGTAGATAATATATATATATATATATATATATATATATATATATATATATATATATATATAGAGAGAGAGAGCTATAGAAAATCTATGCTTATTTACTTGTCAATATTTCTGTTTTGATATTTTGTGTGAAAAATTCTGTGCCAGCAATAGTTTGCTTTCAATATATAGGGTGCGCACCTGTAATTTCTCAGATTCTGTTGTCTTCGTTTGGCTTTCTTCTCACAGTTTGCTTTCAGTTCTTCAGAGTGCCATGAGATCTTCTGGTATGCGCCTGTCATTTATAAACATTTAACAACACAATGTCAGGGTTATTGTCTGGTCTCCACAGTTGATCAAATGATAGTTACAGCAGGGTATCTCCAAGGAAATACAAGTATGTTACTCGAGTCTCTAATTTTCAGAGTTCAGTTTTGTGATGAATAAAACTGCACTGTATATTTTAGCCTTTTCTTCTTGCACTCAATTATGTAACTACTGTCCTCGACACCCAACGGCCAGAAGGGTGAAGGTGGCTAATATATCAAGCACTCAAAACGGGATGGAGCTTTGCTTTCAATAAATCCATCCACTGGCAATCACTCGGGGTAGCATTCTAACCCATTGTTCTTTTGCCCACCGTGCCACCTTAAATGAAACCCAGCCATATGCAAATCAGTTTTGACCCAGCTCCAATTGGAACACTCCAGCTTGAACTGCCAAATCAGGTCCTCTCTGAATGGAACAGAAGCAACCCAAGACCAGTTTAGCTCTGCTTGGAGCCTCTACATTCTGGTGTAGCTTGGTCCCAGTTGTACAGTGAGGAAGGGTGGCTAATATTTGAATATATTTCCGCTGGTACCCAATAATATTTCTTGAGCATACTTTGCATCCTCCTCGTGTGTTATTGAATTAAAGTAAAATTATCTCAGTACCTTCACATATTATAGATTGCGCTGAAAAAAGAGGAATTGTCAAGAGACTGGTAAAGAAATGTAGGTGTAATCCACAAGCAGGTGCTGGGATAGCATTTCCATGGAAAGCATGAAAATGTTTTCATGCACTGATAATGAGTCTGGTTAAATGAAATATGACATTTGTGTTTGTAATGTATATTTATATTCACATCATAATTATTGCTTTCATGTATATGTCTATTGTGATCAGTACACACGTATCACAATAGGATAAGCAAGATCCCTGTTTGTGGGATGCAGACAGAAATCAACGGATCTTGTGGTGGCACTGCATGTGCTGGGACATCACTACTGTGGCACAACACATTACCCATTTCTCCAAATATTAAGTAACAAACACTGATCTACTTATGATCTTCCTGAGATGAATGAACTAATATTATATTTAAAATCCGGTCATTTCAGATGATTCCCTTTCTCCTCAGTTCAGTTCATCCAAATGTTGAAACAAGCATTGGCAATGTAAATTGGCCTAGCTTGTAGCTGAAAATGTTATGTTAGGTTAATGGATTTTAAAAAGCGCGGCAGCTGCCCCAGCAAAGAGGCGTCCCGGCGCTGACAGCAATGAGGTGGACAAGATCAAGGAGGGGCCCCAGGGAGGCCTACGAAGTGGGAAAGAGAAAGGCTTTGATGGCTTTCCTGAATTCTAGGTAATTGTTAAGGCCATAAATGTGGGCAGGCAGCGTGTTCCAAAGAATGGCCGCTCTGTGCCGGAAAGAACGACCTCCGGCGCGAACCCTCCTAACCCGGGGAACCACCACCAGGTGTTGTCCCATGGAGCGGAGCTGGCGGGAGGGAGGGAACATAGGGGAAGAGCAGGTCGGCCAGAATACCAGGAGAGGCAGATTTCAGGACTTTGAAGGCTATGCAGAGAGCCTTGAACTCAATCCGCCTGGCCACAGGCAGCCAGTGGAGACGGCGAATAGTGTTAGTCTCCGAGCAGGCTCTGCGCAAACCAAGGAGAGATCTTACGGCCGCATTCTGTACTCTCTGTAGCCTATGTATTTCTGTCTTATTTGCTCCTAGATACAGTGAGCTGGCATAATCAAGTCTAGACAAAATCAAGGCCTGAATAATGATCTGCCTGGTGGGGGCATCAAAGAAGCCCAGGATGGGTTTGAGTCCTCGCAACAGCCCGAAACAGGTTCCAGCCACCTTTTTAGTTTGGGTCTGGAAGTTGAGGGAAGCATCCATCCAAACCCCTTCACTGCCGGCTTGGGGGAGGGGGCAGTGCCTAGGCTCTTGGGCCACCAGAGCTCGTTCCATAGACCATGGTCCTTTCCCACCAACAACACCTCTGACTTGTTAGCATTAAGTTGGAGACAGTTGGCTATCATCCACTCGGTGACTGCCGCAAGATCACTTTGAAACTTAAGACCGTCCTGCTTAGAGTCGCTCGAGAGAGCCACCACCAGCTGTGTGTCGTTGGCGTAGGAGACCATGGTCAGTCCTCTGCTCTTGGCTACTACAGCCAGCGGTTGTACGTATAGATTGAAAAGCAGAGGGCTCAGGGAGGAGCCCTGTGGCACCCCTTGCTTGATGGAAAAGATGCCAGAGGTGAAGGGGGGAGCTATCACCTGAAACATCCTATCAGCAAGGAATGAGGCAAGCCACTTAAGGGCTGAGCCTACAATTCCAGCCTCCTCCAGGCGTTGCAACAGAATAGTGGGGGACACAGTATCAAACGCGGCACTGAGATCCAGAAGGATCAGTGCCGACGTCTGCCCTGCATCCAAAGCTGTCCAAAGATGTTCTGTCACTGCCATGAGCGCCAACTCTGTGCTGTGGCCAGGGTGAAAACCATTTTGGGAAGGGTCTAAACTGCTGTTGGAGTTCAGGTGGTCCGTGAGGAGGGAGTTGATGTAAGCCTCCGTGATCTTTGCGGCCCAAGGTAGCAGAGAGATCGGCCGAGAGTTTTCTGGTTTATTAGCATCTAAGGAGGGTTTTTTAAGCAGCGGTATCACCCTGTCCTGTTTCCAAGCTGTAGGCACGACCGCTGAACTAAGAGACCCTTTGATCACCTGTCCTAAGGGAAGTGAGATAGTGGATAACATTTTCCGAAATTGGTCAGGTTTCAGTGGATCGGCCGGAGAGCCTGACTTGATTTTGGAGCATAGGGCAAGTAATCGATCCGGAGGGACAGGAGGAAAAACCTCTAATGTGACGTTGGTGTGGTTACAAGATACCTCAAGAGGGCCAGCTTGGTCCGTAGGGAAGCACTTATAAATGTCTTCTACCTTCCTGACAAAGAAGGTGGCGAGCTCTTCACACTGCTGATCAGAGGTGATCAGTGGACCTGCGGCGCCTTTCTGAGTTTTAAGGCAAGAGACTATCGAAAAGATACTCTTCGCCGGGTTGGTACTCTCACTAATTTGCTGAGCATAGAATGCTGCGCGCTCAACTTGGATGGCCCTGTGATAGCTTCTTACGGCTGCCAGGTAGCGATCCTTAGAGGCCGGGTCAAAATCCCTTCTCCAGATTCTCTCTAGGCTTTTACAGATTTTGCGCAGTTCAGCTAATTTAGTGTTGTACCATGGGTTGGATTTTGATTTGCGATTCATAGACAGCTTAGCTGGAATGAGGCTATCCAAGGCTGGTTAATCCAATCGGTAAAGACCGAATTAGCTACATTGGGGTCGGCCGATAGAACTGGGATGGTGGCGAAGAGGTGGGCTTGGAATTGGTCCCAGTTCAGTTTATGCCAAGGGCGTTTGAGGGAGAGCATTTTGTCTGAATTACGCGCTGGTGCGATGCCCTGAATGGACATGGGGACCAGATAGTGATCGGACCATCCCATCGGGACAGGGGGTCGGACAGTAAGGGACGGTATATTGGTGACAACTGGGTCCAACAGGTGGCCAGCCGAATGCGTAGGTCCTGAGACTTGTTGATCGAGCTGACAAGCTGCAAGATCGGCCACAAAATTAGCCACATCTGAGTCAAAGTGATTATCCAAATGCAGGTTAAGATCTTCTGTGACTGTAAAATTCGAGGCATTAACCGCCAGGGCACTAACTGTCTCGATAAGAGCTTCCCTGAAGACTTTTGATGGACCCGGAGGTCGGTAAACTAGCAAGCCTGTCATAGTGTAGTTAGGATTAAAGGTGATTTTAAAACGAGCGCATTCGCAGCCAGCGATGAGCTGCTTTATGAAGGTGCATAGGTAGCCGGTTTTAACAATAACCGCAATACCCCCGCCTCTCGTTTCCCTATTGAGGGTGTATATATTGTAGCCCTGCGGGAGTGTGAGCCCTGGCTCAGCGACCATGTCCTCCGAGAGCCAGGTCTCTGTGAGAAACAGGACGTCGGGGGACTCTGCTTCCAGAAGATCATGGACGTCGGCAAAGTGTTTGGCTAGGGAACGGCAGTTTAGGTGGAAAATGGTCGTGTTTTTGCTGGGGAGGGGGGGCGGCAGCGAGGAGTTGGCGGGATGACAGACATGAAGCCACAGCATTTGCAGCTGAAAGGACCCTCTAAGCCACCCAGGCCAGATTGTATGCACCTGCCAACCCGCATCCTAATTGCTAGCAACTCATTCCAGGCATAGGTGTACCTCAATTTGTCTGAATTGGCAGCATGTCTGGCGTCTGGCGACGAACTGGCGCGGACGGTCGCAGACGGGCTTACCTTTGGCGCGCCAGCAGCGTGCCCGCTGCGCGGGCGGGCTATCATGTTGTTTAAATAAGCCCCCGGTAGCGGAAATGAGTGAGAAAGGGCGGAGCCACGTCCCTCCACTCAATCAGCACAAGCTGCGTTGGACCGGGGACCGGCGGGGGAAAAGTGCAGATATGCAGTGAGTAGTTACAAAAGTTAAAAGAACAGGTTTACTAGTGTAACCCCTTCCGTGCTTCCGTCGGCCAACGGCCGTCGCGAGCACTACCTCGCTAGTGCTGCGCACGTCCGTTGGCCGACGCGGCCCCGCCCACTCTTTTAAACTGCCGCACCGCGGCGGAATTCGCGCCGCGGTTAAGCGGGTAAAAGCATAATCAAAACACGTAGCAGCACAACAATCAAAGGGATAAAAAGCACAGTGGTGACCTTGCCGGGCAAGGCGCACTTTCACCTATCGCTGCGCGGCCGGGCTATCATGTTGTTTAAATAAGCCCCTGGTAGCGGAAATGAGTGAGAAAGGGCGGAGCCACGTCCCTCCACTCAATCAGCACAGGCTGCGGTGGACCGGGGACCGGCGGGGGAAAAGTGCAAATAGGCACCCATCACCGATGAGTTTAGTAAAGTAATGAGTCATTATGCATGCTCTTCGCCTTTCATCCTTGCACTCAAACATCCATTCACACATACAGTGACTCATTCTTGCATTCATTAACTTGCCCATCTGAACTAAAATAGACACACAAACTCAATAAGCATATGGACAATAAATTAAAAGAATAAAAGTAGAACAAAGAAAACCTGCAACTTCTAAACTTGGCAGGTATATGCTTGGAATACAAAAATAAAATGAAACATAGTACTGGGTGGACGTCTTTCAGTGGTATTACACACAGTGTATCGTTGCTTTAACATTCCAACATTTAGAAGTGACGTGTAGGCCATCTTGGAGAAGTACAAATAAATTATACACTATGCACAATAGCATTCTGAGATGTCTGCACACCAAACATTGCACTGGGTGGCCACTATTAAATGCTAAACTGTGCAGTGACTGATGCACTGACCCATTGTGACCAACATAATCGTTCCTCTTTCAACAGAAAATCAGTAAGACACAATAGACAATACCCTTCCAAGATTACCACCCAGTTTAGAAATAGTGGTCCCACAATATGCAGCACACTGCAGAAGAAATAAGCAGCAAGCGAGCGGTCTAGTGTGAATATCTGTGGAGCTGCAGAACCTTCTGAAAAGGATAAAACGGAAAAAAATTAAAATGACTATGGCAATAGAGACAATGGCAGAAATGAGCTAGCCCATTCTCCCGTACAATATGTTGTTAAAGGGAGAATTATGTGAACAACTAGCAAGTAGACAGAAGAGGGCTGACCCAAAGTCTCTCTATGTATACATGTGTATGTTTTTTTTAATGTTTTTATTTTTAATTGCAAGGGCCTCACAGACAACTACACCTGCCAGGCCCTTTCTAGATGGTTGAACAAGAATGTTTACCGTGCAAATCTTCTACCCCCAGAGTTTGTTAACAGAAGTAACCACCACCAGCATAATTGCTTACTACTGTAACCTATGGGATTACCTGCAACACAATGCCTGTGTACAGACTTTAACATGATGTAATGACATTAATGCACATCCACCCCTAAAGACGTATTTGCTTTAACATATGCTGCTCACAATAAATAAGTAAGGCCCTCTGTCTTTGTCAAACATGTCATAATTGGTAACTCAGTCCTATGTCATCTGACATCACTTTCCCAAATGAACCAACCTTTTGGCAACTATCATCAATTCAGGCCTTCTGTATCAAGCTTGAGCTTTCTCCCAAGGCAGTCAACAGATAAATAATATGAAATTTGTTTACTGTTGTCAAAATAATATAAAAACCATTTTAAGAAGGTCCATCACAAGGATTATCACAATACACATCTACTATCCAAAGAAATTGTCGTAGGGGGTACTAACACCAAAACCCTTGTTTAATAAGTTAATCTATGAAATTCCATGTAACAAAACACCAGTCTACAGCCTTCAACACAGTGCAATAACAATCCACAAATGCATTTCACAATAAGAAAGTCAGGCCTGAAGCCTTTACTGTAACATTTTATAGTAAACACATTAGACCCGTGGTAAATTGTGAGATTCACTGTAATAAAATACCTGTCTACAAACTTTAACACAGTGTAATGACAACCCACCCCTAAAGGCGTCCTGGCTTTTAACATATTACTTTTAAAATAAATAAGTCACGCCTTAGTCATCTCTTTTCATAATAAACGGATCTGCCATATAGATTTGATCAATGGCTTGTCACAGTAACAATCTCAGTCCTGATGTGTTGAGCCTCAGATTTCCACAAGGCACATAGTGTAAACAAGCACCATTTTTCAATGCAAGCATACAACTTCTGTCAATCAAACTTTTTACTATAAGAATCAACATTTGGGCAGAGCCGGAGCCCTTCTCTCCGTAGTCATACAATACCACATATGTACAAAATTAAAGTTGGCAAAACAATATGCGACCCTTCTTAAAATGGCATTACAAGGATTCTCAAAGTACAAATCTATGTGATGGTTTAGAATTGTCATAAGGTGCTAGCAAGCATCACATTTCTTGCCTACTGTGCTAATCTGCAATATCCCTGTAACAAAATGCCAGTCTACCAGCTTTAAAACAGTGTAATGACAAACCACCTGTTGGCTTTAACATATACCTTTTACAATAAGTAGCTCAGTAGTACATCATTTGTCATAACTTTTAATAAGCATATCGGGCCTCTAGCTTTGATCAATGGCTGTCACCATAACAGCTCAGTCCTGCTGTGTTGATTATAAGCTTTCTCCCAATGCAAACAGTGCAATACAAGCACTTTTTTACAGCGGATGCTCATGTCATCTGCTCGATCAAAATTGGTTCTCATGGAAATCAAGAGCCACTCTCACAACAGCGCTTCTTAAAGCTCTTTTTTTGTTTATCTCATAAGGTCTGGCGGCACCTACACTGTCAAGCAAGACCTAAAAATGGCCTCTGGCACAAACGTGGAGCAAATGTTAGAAAGAATCCTGCGATGACAGACTTTCAGGGAGCTGAAACCTGATCTGAACATGCCAGCTGTTAATCTACACTGAGCTGCAGTGTGTCTTCTGTGCTTGCAATAAACAAACTCAGCTCTATGTTACATTGCAATGTATTCAAGCCCTTCAACCAATGAGGCAGCTTTTCACTATTTGATTACGTAAAAAATATTCTTATTCGCTAGTTTTTGAAATGTTAAATCTGCAGATACTTTGCCGTGGCCTGACTGCATCATTCCGAATTATGCACTACAATGAATGGTTGAGTGAACAATATATTGCATGTATAGTCGAGAATTGAGAGCTGAAGTCAATGGACACTTCTAATAGGGCTACAGAATGTGCTGAGCATCTCCTTGTTTACTGTTGGCACTGGAGGCCTGTCTTGGCTGCAACATTATTCTTCATCACACCACTCATTGTTTGTGCTCCCCATTGCAGGTCAGACGCTCTATGAAAAGTTAACTCTTCACCTCCAAAGGATAGCTGTAAATATAAATGTCATCTGGATTTTGCAAAGGTCAAAAGCGAAGAAAGACATTTTGTCTATTTTCTGATAATTTAAATCGTTTCTGTGTCATCAGTTCACTTCTTTCAGGTAGAACTCTTCAGGTCGATGTAATTGTATTCAGGCCTAACCCACCCCATGAAAGGGACCACAGCTGAATAGCAATTCTGTTTTGCATACCATTTAATTCATAGCTAATAAACATAAATGATGTGTAAAATTGATCTACAAGCACATCCCATGTTATATTTACCCTCAAAAACATAGTGCCTCATTTAGATTTTGGCGAATGGAGTACTTGTCCACCAAACTGAGAGTCCACCCATGCTATTTAGAATCAGGTGTACCGTTAAGTTTCCTCCAGAGGCGCCTCTGCTGGCTCTGCAGGTGAAAAACAGGGGAGACATAACTCGCATAATTTTCTGTTGCATAATTAGGCACAATGACAGCAAAATTGAGCAAGATTACGCAGAATTACATAAGAAGAGTAAGGCTGCATTAAGTGCTATTATCTTAGTGCAAAGTGCCCTCTCGCATCAAAAATGAACCCAAGAATGCACTTTTCGCTAAGAAAATGGCACTAATTGTGAAAGAACAGGAACAGCTTCAGCCAGCAGGCACTCAAGCTCTCTGCTGTGCTCTTGGGTAGGCACTGCTCCCCAAATTACGGGTAAAATCACCTAGTTTTCAGTAATTTTGCATCTCAGGAGTAAAGCGATTTTAAAGAAACTACTCTGAATACTCTGACGTAATAAAAATTTGGCCCAGGCCTAGAGAAAACATTACACTGACCGTCCAATGTATTTGGACTGTCAGGGTACGTACCTAAGACCACCCGCCCTATTTAGGGCAGACAGTCTGATGTACTGTCTTTTTTAAGGACTACCAGGAAAAGACTGGGTGTCCAATACTGGAGAAAAATCACTCCACACACATGGAGTATTCTCCCAAGATGTCAGGTTCATCAGTTTTCTTTTCCAAAAACCAAACTCCTGCTTTGGTAGTTGTTTTTGTAAAACAGAAAGGATTGCTGGTCAGCTGTCTGAAACACAGCAGCCGCTCAGCAAACTTTCAGTCCATTCAGAGGTGCCACTGTGGCAGGGTCTCCCTTGAAGTCATGGAGCACTCCACCAACCAGGAGGACATCTCTAAATATGGCGAGTTATGGAAAATCATGCAGGAGATGGTTAGCAGTTTACATTTGGGCTGTCATTCCAGAATAAAAAAAGACACACCACATGCAATTGCTGTAATTTGTGAATTTCCAGATGTTTTTGGACAACACACAGCCCTGTCTGCCAATGTTTCCTGTAAATAACTGGAAGATTATTTAGCAAACTATTATTATCTTATAATAATACTGACTCAATATCACTCCACCTCCCATGAAATAGGCACTGACACTGACTGATTGACCAAACTACCAAGGAGAATGTGTTGAATGCTCGTCAGTTGCTCATCTTAGACCCATTATCCAATATCCGAGTCAGCAATTGTTGGAAAATGGCCCTCTTGGCAGGGCAACCCCCAAACCTTTTGCCTTCATCCTTCACTTTTTCTGACTTCGTTTTTGTTGGCCTTAGGACTCTGAGCAATTTACCACTGCCAACCAGTGCTAAAGTGCATGTGCTCTTTCCTCTAAACATGGTAATATTGGCTCATATTTGGTTGGCATTTTTAATTTACTTATAAGTTCCTAGTACAGTGCACCACAATTGCTCAGGGCCTTTAAATTTAATTCTACTAGTGGGCCTGCTGTACTGATTGTGCCACCCACTTAAGCAGCCCCTTTAACCATGTCTCAGGCCTGCCAATGCAGAGCCTGTGTGTGCAGTTTACACTGCCATTTTGATCTGGCAGGATAAACCTCTTGCCAGGCCCAAACCTTCCATTTTTATACATTTACGTCACTGCTAAGGTAGGCCCTGGACAACCCAGAGGGCAAGCTGCAAAGTATTTAAAATGCAGGAAAAGTAATTTTTAGTTTGACATGTACTGGTAGTGAAAAACTCTCAAATTCATTTTTCACTTCTGCAAGGCCTATCTTTCCTATAGGATAACATTGGGATTACCATTTTACATTTTAATTCCCAATTGTGAAGAGATAGACATTTTGAGTTTGGCGTCTCTGGAATCACAATTTAAAATCCAAACTTATGGCGAAGTTGAATTTTAAATTGCAATTCTGAAAATGCCACTTTTAGAAAATTGGCATTTTCTTACTTAAGCCATTTGGTGCCTGCTACCTGACTCTGATCACATGTTTGGGGTGGGTGACAGTTGGGCTTTGTGTATTCCCCCTAGACCGCACCACACATTGGGAGCTTAGGTGAGACTTGATGGGACATCCTGGCAGTATGGGAGGGAGGAGCTGGGCCCTGTCTCACTTACATCTGAATAGGCTGTGTCCTGTCCACACATAAAGGGCTGCATACCCCCCTGCAGTGAGTCTGGAGCCAGAGCAGGAAGGGAGGACCTCTGTGCACTTCAAAGGCATGTCTCTGAAGTCTCCCCTACTTAAAAGGAACAACTGGGTATAACTACTGGACCTTAAACACCACCACCTCAGTAAGCTTCTGGGCCTGTGAAAACTGCCAGGAAGAAGGACTGCTGTGCTGCTGAAGGACTGCCACTCTGCTGAACTGCTGCTTTGTCAAACTCCTACCTTGCTGATCTGCTCTGCTGTCTGCTGTTCCCCTGCCTGGGTGAGAAGGACTGGACCTGCATCATTTGAACGCAAAGTGACTCCAAGGGCTAGCTGGCTGACCTCCTGACCTGAAGTCTCAGGGACATAACAGACTTCCAACCACCCTGCTTCTGCACCTGTACTCTGCCATCTGTGAGCCTGCCCTGCCAAGTGATGCCACCACAGTCCTGGACCCTTTGAAGTGGTCTTGTACAAAGGTCACCCCCTCCACAAATACTTCTAGGTCTGGGAAAACGGGGAGAAAATGCCACTATATTGGAGAAAATTCACACTTGGCCTGTAATACTTCTCATGTATCTTACAAATGCTGTTGGTTCTGATCCCCAAATAAATGTATGCTACATATGCAATATCTTTTTACAGACCATATGTATTAACTTTTCTTATATTTTGTCATGTTCATTAGTCTACATGTACATTTGAACAATTCCTTTCATGTACTGCGACAGACAACTATTTTTCACAATAAAGAAAATACTGTTATATTATACATAAATTCGAAATGACCCCCCCACATATCACTCCACTCACTCATACAAAGTCACTTCTTGTGATACACTACATTCATACAATGACCCAGCATTCTACACATGCAATAGACAAATAACAACAAAAAAGCAGGCTTGATTTTTATCTGTTGCAGCATTGTGGGCTTGCATCACTTTTCCAAAAAAGGTCAATACACGTTTCGGTGTGGGCATTGATTACATCCAACCACCTTCTTCAGAACTACACAACAATACTTCAAAGGGTGGTCATGGGGGGAGGGGAATTGATCTTTACAGCAAACTTCCGCTAATAGATGACAGGACGTCACACCTATGTCTGGTAGTGTAACATCTCCACACTACTCCTTAGGAATTATCTGATCATAACCGACTCCTGACAATTCCTCAGGCCTAGATTCTTAAGTATTGTTCCCCTGGACTGAAACACAAATTATGACTACACCAGTCACCGTGACAAGTTTCACATCAGGGACTCCTTATTTAGAATGGAGCATCCTTTAAATAAGTTTTTTGAGTTGCGCTCACATCGCGTGTGAACTCCTGTGTTGCCACTGGAGACACTAGTCTGAAGTGAAGTGAGTCTAAAGTGCTTGTTCCAATGGAACCAATGCATCTGCTTTCAAACCGACGCATCGCTGCTGCTGCTCAGATCAGGATCGACTGATCGCCTCTGCTGCGCTGATCAGAACTGGTGCATCGCCTCATGCTGTGTGGATCGGCACCAATACATAGCCGCTGCTGCGTGGATCGGACCCGACACATCGCCTTCAGATACACCACTGCGAGGTGCCCTTCCTGGCACAAGTTCCTCAGATCTCCATAGAAGGCAGACTCGACTATGGCGCCGAACCTCCACATCGAAGATCCCCTTCCATCAGTGCGGACACATCGCCACTGCAGCACGGATCAGGACCAACGCATTGTCGCAGCTGCATGATCAGCACTGACACATCGTCTCGACTGTACCAGGCATTCTTGACATTGACGTAACCAGGATTAAGGTACTTTTGTTAGGTTCACCTCACTGGGTCCTTGTATCTGACGCACACTCCATTGTGGTTGGCCTGAACTTTTGACTTGGTGTGGAATCTTTTTGTGTGATGTTTTCACTGTTTTACTGTTTGTAGTGTTGGTACAAATACTTTACCCATTGCCTCTAAGTTAAGCCTGACTGCTCTCTGCCAAGCGACCAGATGGAGAGCACAGGTTAGTTTAAGATTTGCCTGCTTCATACCCTGACTAGGATTGTGGTTGCTGCTTGACTAGGGCTCATATCCCATTCAACCTGCAACACAATTTCTGACAGTAATGAAAACATGCACGTTCACCTTTGACAATATCAGGAATTTGTAAGAAATCCTAGCATGAGTTACTAACTGGAAGATAGCTTGATTTATCAAGGTCCTCCACAGAACTACTTCTGCAACAGGTGGTACTTTGACATCTAACTTGAATGAAGGCTAATTAATCATACAGCAATTCAATACACATAATTGTGCAGAAATATGACTGAACATAGAGTTTGGAGCTCAGTACACAGCCTGTTGTGGATAGATACATAATTCATTTAGGGCCCGATGTGCTAAGAATTGAGTCACAAAAAGTAATTGCAAACTGTGCACTGACTTTTGCAAATCAATTCTCAATTTGTGAACCGACATATGGTCAAAAACGTCAGTTCACAAAATCACCATTTCGATTGGGTTGCAGTTCAATGTATTGCAGAAATATTCATGTTGCAAATTGCAACTCATTCTGACGCGATTCTATCACAGGGATGGTGGCTTTCAGGGGTCAGCAGACCACCATGTCTGAGATCACATTTGAATAAAGAGCATTTTTTGTAAATACAGCCTGGTTTACTTAAAAAAAGGGTCTACATTTAAGAACAACAAGTGTTCTTTATTTTAAACAAAGTTTGTTTAAGAGTTGTTAGTGATCCCCTGGATCGCTGCCCACTCCCAAACAAAGCTGTTGTTTACATTCACAAAGGGGAAGTGGTGACACTGGGACCCATTCCCCTTTGCGGATGGCCCACCACCTCCTTTGAGGAGTGGGTAACCCATCAATAGTTTTCAACTGAAATTGTGGTCCAATCCACTGATACATAGCATTACAAATTGGAATTTGGAAGTGGGAGCCCTAAACACACCCCTTTCAATATGCGATTTGTTATGCATTTCTCAACAGTAACCAGATATCAAATAGCAAAATAGGCCTAGAACATTTGTAAAATCCATTTTCTGGTTGCAAACTCTCTGAATTAGTTAATCTCAGGTTTTTTGACTGCTAAATGACTTTAGACATCTAGCCCTTAGTGCCTATGAATGTATGGCATCAGTCAGATGTTATTAGTATTTGACAACTTATCTCTGTGAAGAAAAGACCTGAGTCTCAGAGGTGGCCAAATGTTCAGTTATTCTAAGGATGCATCAGTTCTCTACACTCATCCTGAGGGCTAGGCCTCAGTTTGAGGTTGACGCTGGCAGCTACTGCTCTCCAAATGTCACTTCATTTCCCTCCCTTTTCCTTATCATGTTTCTCTTTCGATCTGCCATTGCTGACATCCTTTCTCTTTCTTCCTCTGTGCTGAACCATTAATCACCTTCTTTTCCCTCTGTTCCTGTCTCTTTCCTGGTTGTGCCATACTGGATTTCATTGTCACATTCCCATACATGTCCATTCCCATATCCCAGTACATTTTTCTACTCTATGTCACTTTTTCTCTCGACTCTGCCATTTCCCTCATCTGATCTTTATGGTTGACCAAGTCGGCCTCCTCTGATACATTTGCTTGCATCTTAGATGCATCTGTGACTTCTGCTTTATGCCCATCCATCTTCTCCTGCCTTGTTCTGTTTTATTGGTTTCCTTGTTCCATCATTCTGTTTGCCCCTCTGGCTAATTTTCCATGTCAAAGATGACCTCCTCTAGTATTTCATTATAGTTTTGAGTCCATGTCAATTAGCAGGGATTCCTGGCCACATCTATCCTCTACCAGCCATTTCTATTTCATGCTTATGAGCATGGAGGCTTCATCTGCTTTTATGGACCCTAAATCTCTTCTGATGTAAGTCTTGCAAATGGACACCCAGGCATCGTTAGCTAAATTAAAGTAAGAGGTTAAATTGCCTCTTTCAAATGGCTAAATACGGAGATAGGTAATCCTCCACATCAGTAGCATTTCCTATAATTGACTGATTTTGGATTCAGGGTCGCTCATCCTGCAACTTACATGGTTCATCTTTCTGCAAATTCTCTTCCTTTCTTATAGCACCAGTGCTCCCAATGGACCTGGACATTCTGGAGTAAAATGTATCCCATCATCTGTCTCCATGTATTATGTGTATCTTTCTTAAAATGAGTTGCACGATTTCTTTGTAGGTTATTCGTCTCCCAAATGTTTGGTGTCCTGTTTGAGGCATCCCTCTAGCAATCCCTCTAGTTGGAATGACAATATGAGCTGAGGTAAATTGATGACCTTGGTCTACACAATTTCCTTTCATTTCAGTGCATGTTCACATCACAAGTGCCCTTCTCTATTGGCCTTGTACTTAAAATAATGTCCCCCTTTTCATTGAAAATCGCTCCTCTACCGCATTTATGAGCTGAAAGCATCAAACCCAGTCTAGTAGATTAGTGTGCAAATAGTCTTTCTGGTTCACAAGAGAACACACTAATGAGTGCTACTTCCACCCAGAATCATGGTGCTGAAAAAATGAAAGCCAAAGCACATCCAAAATAATTCTTAGCAGACATGAGTTAAACAATCAAGAGTGTGATGCCCTCGAGTCTTTGTGAATGAAACATAGCTCTTGCAAACAACCTTTTCACCCCACATGAGCACCAACCTTCCTTCTTTTTTGCAGGTTTAACATTTTCCTCTTGTTTCTTTTATTTTAATTCCCTTTTTTCAACTTATTTGCCATCAAATCACATCTTTGAAATAAGAACAAAGGTCCTTGACACCTCTTCACAGACATGATGTGCAGCCAAGCAAGTATGCATCGTAACATACGACATGCATGACATAGTATATATATGCATTGTTTCAGCACCCATGCTCTTCGAGTGCAATCTTGGGATGAACACTCAGGCAGCATGGATACTCTGGGATCCAGCATCATTTACAATGTAAACACAACACTAGACTATAATAATCCGTGGATTTTATGTAGGCACTCAAATATAATGTCTAATTAAGATCAAACTCAGCCGTTCTCATGTTTTGACTGCTGAAGGCTGAGTGTAAGAGTCAGCCCTGTCGTGGATTTAAGCTATTTCCTGCTTTTATCTTGACGGCTTTTACAGATCCCGCTTATTAGCTAAATGAAAGAGTTCTCCCATTTCTAACAGTTTAACTAAACGCATTACTTTCTTTATAGAACATTTCCCAAAATGTAATCCCTGACAACTTTTAAAACACTTCTCAATCACTGGGTTCACACTTTACTATCAACGCACAAGCAGAGGTGCTGTAGTGACCATCCCTGACTAAAGAGAGCACTTTGTTCGGGAATTCTTTGCCTTTCCAAATCTACATCAGCTCAACTGGAAATGTATTAATTCTTCAAATTATTCTGCTAAACCACACCATCCTCTTGTTTTCTTTATTTTTATGGCTTGTGTGCATCGTTTCCTCTATTGGTCCTCTGCCCTGACCTGACATGAACACATGGTACATTGGCACTTAATGGAGGCATAAATGGTTCAAGTCACAAATTATATTGCACACATAAATCCATTTAAGGAGTTCATGTTTTTCATTTTGAACACTGATATTCGCAATCTTGGCAGAGTATTTTATGCATTCACTGCCTTTGTGAATAGAATAATATTATTTTGGAAAAATATTCTGCATTAGCAAATGTAGTTCTAGGATTGGGTTCATGGTAGCTCCACTTGTAAAAGTTAGTGAACACAAATAAATTCACGCTTCTTCGAATATTCACAGCAGTTTACAAGTTACATTCCTCTTTGATACCTTTGACACCAATGGAAGGGCTAGTTGTGATTCCAAAGTAGAAATATGAATACAGGGGGGAATTTCTCTAGGGTAACATTTTTATTTCCGTATTTTTTTAACTTTAATTTGCATATATGAAATTTTCCAGGTGTTGAACATTTCAGATTCATAAATGTTATTCATGTGAGTATTCCGGAAACATTACCGCTGTCATACTTTTTAGTATTATTCCTGAAATTTAAGAATTAACAAAAAAATCAGACGTTTGCTTTAAAAGTAGGTGTAATCCTACGGAAGAAAATGTCCAAATGTCCTACTTTCCCTTTTTCTAAATGGGGTCTTGTTTATCTAACCTTTCATGAGTAGATAGTATTTCGCCATCTCAGATCAAGTTTTGTAGGCTGATTAAAGTAAAAAAAAAAAAAGTAATAAAGGTTGTGTATTTTTTTGAATTTTATATTTATTCTTACTTCATATATTTCGACTTATATGTGAAGAAAGATTTACTGATGTGCATTTCGATGGCCTTTCGTTAATACCAACCCTGTTTGTCCAGGTCGCTTTTTATTGGCATTTTTAGGCTTTTATTGCTTCTATGGCAGCCAGAGTGCCAGAAATAAAACTGCTGTCTCGGTTACAAGTGTCCTTTAAGTGACATGCTGCCAGTTTCTCTTCCTCTGTGCCGCCTGAAGATAGTACAGGGTGTTTTCCCCTGGGTGCAGGTGAGTGAAAGGTAAACCATTTCTCTTATCTGAAACCATTATTTCTTAGACCGAAAAGAGAAATAAAAGCGTCGCCATGCCATTTGAGGTAACAGCAATATCAGAAAGCAGTTTTCACCACGTGAGTGACAGGTAAGCAAAGGGAAAGCAAAACAGTAAGTCCCATTGGGAGGCAGCCTCACTTAAAATGTTCACCAGGATGTTTACAAGTGAGGAAACAAATGTAAAAAATCACTGACCTATCTGCACATGACTGTTGTTGAGCGTTAGACACGAGCGTCTGAGCAATTGCAATGTTGACTTTCCTTACGATGCCCCTATATTGTTTACTGCGATCCTGTCATAATTTGAGTGCACTCAAATGAACATATAATTATGTATAGACTTAAGAACTAATGGAATAGCCTTTAGGAGATGCTAGGTCAATCACTCTACTCAACGATTCAAGTATGAAAAATATTGTGAAATGTTCTCTAGCTATATATATTACCTACTGTCGGTCGCCAGTAGGTAGTTATAGTTAGGACCTCGTTTCTATTCAAAAAGCGTTTTTGTTTTCCCAATAACTTTGGCGTCGTTTGGTGAATCTTCGCGAAATTTTCAAGACTAGTGGCCCGTTCTGGTCAGCTCCTGTCTTGAAAGTTTCGGGGTGATTCGTCAAGCGGGGGCCGAGAAAAAAGGGGGGTCCCAAAACGCGTTTTCCCCATGTTAATTTCTATAGGAAACTTTAGACAAAGCTACAGCCCGAACTGCTGAACGGAATTACACCAAATTTGGCAAAAAGTTAGTCCTTGGTTCAGAAAGAGCCCTTTTTAGGTCTTGCTTAGCGACGCAGCGCATGCGCTGCTCGATTCCGAGATCTATTGTCGTCGGTTTTCTTTTGGAAGTGGGGTTGGTGACCGCCCTGTCTCCCTTAGGCCCCGCCCACCCGGACTGGACTTGTAGTCTGTTGCTGGTCATTCGCGCTGCGTCTTTTCACTTCTCCCGCAGTGGGCGTGTCGGCACTTGTTCTTCTCTGCGTCCTTCAGCATCGCAGCAAGCTTCCTGGCCTCGGCCTGAGCTCTCTGGCAGCGGTATTGGGCGATCAGCTTGTTCTTCCATTCCGCAGCTGCAGCGCGTGCTAATGTTCGGACGACTGCACATGGCCTCTCCAGCAGGAAGCGCCATTCCGGAGTTATAGAAAATGAAAGAACTGTCAAGTTACCTCAAACCGTAATACTGTGCTGCACGGCCCCGAAGAGTAAGACAAGAAGATGGAGTAAACTGCGCCTATCATCAGCTACGAGTCATTTGTCAAAGCATGCAACCCCCACTGCCCGCTACATGTACAACAGCGTGGATCACCTTTTCATTCACTTCGCACGTCCTGTCACTCTACTCACCCGAAGGCGGTAGAAAGTTTAACGCTCTCGTTTTCCACCTGAGCCGCGAGAGGGAACTTCATACCCAACTTCAGGAAAAACCCATAAAAATGCCGAGCAGTCAGTGACCCGGGACTACCTAAAACACGTCTTACTGTAGAGGGGTGGCACACACAGAGGCCCCCTGGGATAAAAGTGCTTCCGTTTGTTCTTTATTATACCGTGAAATAAACATGCCATAACGTCGTCATCGAAACATCGGGAAAAATCATGACCCTGCAGTTATCCAGCTCCAACGCAACGACGGAAGAGAGGCACTCAGGCACCACCGATGTTCGATGCTAGGCCTCTAGGAAGGCAACCATGTGCGTACCGTCCCGTACCGTAGGCCAACAAGGCGGATATTATGTGGTGCCCTGCCCTCGGCTTCTACAGCCCGGCGCTCCAGCACCCGTACTTGCCCTTCCAGCCCTTGATGTTGTACCTGCAAGTTGCGTGTCAGGAGTTCTAAGTCTGTCAGTGTCCCTTCATTCTCCTGTCTGCCATCTTGACCTGATCATCCTGCAATATGCCAATATCAGCTACCACAGTGTCCTTTTTCCATTCCAAAGCCTCACTGGTGTCTCGGATGGCCTCAAGCGAAGTGGACTGCTCAACGCCCGACACCCGAGAGGGGCTCCGCGACTGCGTTCTCTCCTCCGCAGGCAGCTGCTGCTCCCCCAGCATGTCGCCCACAGGCCCTCCACGTTGAGTGCCACCCCATCTTCCCTGCCCCCCCCAGGGCTCGCACCGGCCACTGTAGCAAGTGTCCGGTCAGGGTATTTGCAGCCCACCAGGTGCCTTCCGGGCAACACAGCCAGGGATGCCCTCACCAAGCCGTAAGATGCCCCAGGCAGTCCCATTGAATAGTTAGGCACAGCCCACTCCTCTCCTCTCAGGGACCCAGCAGGTTTCGCTCGCAGGGTCTGCAGCAGACAACCTACCTGCGTAGCCAGGGACCAGTGGTGCAGTTGGTATCAAGAGGAGGGCAAGTCCTCCAGCTACGGGCCAAGTCTCTAGCTCACAGTGGTTCTGGCGTCAGGCCCAGTATGTCCAGCCTCTACTCCCACCATCCAAGACACCCAGCAGCAGCACGCCCACATCCACCACTCACTGTCCAGGCCTCACCTCAGCCAGCTGTCAGGCTCCAGGCCACAGGTCCTTCAGCACCCCAAGGTTCAGCTCAGTCTGCGACGTCCCAAGTGTCTCAACAAATCTCACGGCACCCTCACACCGTGCGAGATCCCCCAGGATCCTTGCCATTCTGCCCCCACCCCCGACTGGATACCGCACAGCCCCAGCATTCCTTGCCAGGAGTGAAGGTCAATGTCCGGGCAGGAACCTTTTCCCAACCAATCCAGGCGACACCCAACTTCCTCGCAACAGGGAACCAGGCCCCCAGCCCTGCGGCAACAGTTTGCCTCTCAATCCGTTCCCGTACTCCGGAGCATGCCGCCAGCTCATCCAGTGGGGAGGGAAGGGGCACCGAAACAGCATGGCAACAGCCGGCTACACTCTTGCTCCCAGGTGCGGGGGTCACGCCGTCGGCCCTGCTGTTAGGGGCCAGGGCACCAGAGCAGTCCACACAGGCCAGCTCACCTCAGTCCTCTGGGCCCAGGCAGATGCAGCAGGGCCCCCAAGGCAGTACTTCTAGAGTCGGGCCCCGCAAATAGCAGGTCACAACCCTCAAAGCACGGGAGCCAACATCTTGTACCATGACCAAAAACCAACTATCATCTCCCAAAAATGGTCCGCACAATGTTCTACGGCCCTTCAGCAGGGTTCACGTGGTTACAAGGGGCCAGCGGGGAGCTCAAGATGACAACAGATGGCAATGTGGCACCAGTAGCACTGCAACCTACCTCTGTAGCCCTCTGCGGGGGGGTGGGGCCAGGAAGAACCTCCGGTTGTGGGGGTGAGAGGGTACAAAGAGTAGAATGTAAATGCCTCCGACTGCCCCTCTGCGAGTTGGTCAGTGGTATTTATGGTGTCAAAGGTTATGTAGTGTGGTCTGTTTCCCTATTTTTGAATGACAGGGGGTAGGGGCGGGGCTTGACGAAGGCTGTGTTTTAAGTTGGAAAGTTTGCAACGTCAGTGCTTCGTCATTCTCTCCATATGAGCCGGTCATCCCTTAAAACCTAAAACTCGGTTTTAAGGGGTGGATTAGCACTCTCATTTCCTCCATGCCCTCTGTTCCAGTAATCACTGGTGTTTATGTTATGGCGGGAGGAGTGGCGTCTCACCCACTCCCACCCGCCTTTCTCTTTGATGGGGATCCGATGCTGAGGTTATGAAGACTGAAATGATCGTGTTTCTGCCTCCCTGTGCTCAGGATCAGTGGTGTCTGGCTTTTAGGGCTGACTTGGTGGTGGTGTTTTCTTCTGCTGTTCTGTTCCAGTAATCACTTGTGTTCATGATATGAAGGGTAGGGTGAAATGACAGTGCTGCTTCTGTCTTTATTCAGTGATATGAATTAGTGGTATGTAACATGCGAGGTGTGAAATGACAGTGTTTCTTTTTTCTGTCCCTCTGTACTGTGTATCAGTCATATTGGGTTATAAGGGAGGAATTACACTTATTTCATTTTTTTGCCCTTCCGTCTTCCGTGTTTACAGTATGTTGTGCTTATTTTAAGGTGGGTTATATGATAGTATTTCTTCCCTCTCTGCTCTGTACAGGATATGAGTGGTGTTTAGGTTATGAGGGGTGAATGTACACTTTTTCACCCTTTCCCTCTGCCCTGGTGGTTACTGGTGGTTGGATTATGGAGTATGAATTGACACTCCCTCCCTGTGTACCTTGTGTTGGGGGATCAGCGGTGGTTAAATTATGTGAACTGTGAAAAGATACTATCTTCACCTCTTTACTCTATGCTCAAAATCAGAATTGTTTAGGTCCTGAGTAAGGCATGTTTCAGGCAGGGTTGAAGGGACGCATGATACTGTTTTTATTTATTTCTTTTTTCTTTTTTGCCTTTCAGTGCTGGGGGTCAGTTGTTTTGTGATATGTGGGTGAGATGGCCATGTTTCTTCGCCTTTACTCTATATTTGGATCAGTGGCTGGATGGGTGAAGGGAGTTGCTACTTTCTACTGTTTCTCTGTGCTGGGGTCTGCAGGTCCTGGAGGGCGCACTCCCTGCAGCTAGTTTGTTCTGGGGATCTGTGGTCCTTAGGTTTAAAGGGTCAAAAGGCACTGTTATTTGCTTCTGTCCTATGCTGGGGATTGGTGTTGTTTAGCTTTAGGCTACAAGTGGCTATGAGCGCGTGTCTCTTGCTTCTACGTCCCTGATGATGTAGTTGAGAGACTGATGGTGGTATTAGGCTGTAAAGGGAAACGTGATACTACTACTTCCGGTCTCCCTCCGTGACAGGACTCCGAGGGGTCATCGCCTCAGGCTCGTCCTGCCCGTGCTGACACTTGAGGTATGCGGGTTGTGAAATGTGAGAGGGCTGTGTTATTTGCGTCACCATCTCTGTGTCGGTGATGCGTTCTGTGCTATGCAAGTTTTGTGAAGCATTGTGAAGGATCTCATTGGCTATCACAGACCCCCCATCCCCAACCCTGGGGGGCGTGGGGTGCATATTCACCACCCGTGGTTCTGTTCTCATGCAGCACTGCCCCTTTCCAACCTCTGGAATGGGAATTTTCACCCACGGCCCCCTACAGACCCACCCCGCCCCCAGCCCTCCTCACACTTCATAAATAATCTTCACCTCATTAGGGTGCTTTACGTTTACCCTCTCGCCGCCCTAATGCATTTAAACCCTCGTTTTGCTGCTGCAGATGTAGGACACAGTATGAGTGTTTATATCGGCGTGTCCTGTCAGTTTTACAGTACAGTAATTGATGTGCTTTTCATGTGCTTCGCTGCTGAAAGAAGTTACAAGGGCATTGCCTCTTGGAGCACCGCCCACAGCATAAAAGCAGGGTTTTTTCCATAGGGTATGGGGAGTATGGGAACACATTAGCCTACGAAAGATTGCCTCCTCTCCACATTTTACGATCATTGTTTTTTGCTTTATCAAGACAACTCAGGAGCCTGTCAAAATGCAGTTACAATTTAAAATACTTTACAGCATCACTGACTCTTTAAATGAATCCCTTCTTAATTCACAAGGCAGCCTTGGGGATTAATCATCACTGTCTCCTGTCAATCACTGCTTGCAGTAGGCTATAAATTGCTAAATTGAGATAACAACAACCTTCCTGTGTGTTCCTCCGTGTGTTTGAATTTGTCTCGGTATGAGTTTTTTTCCTAAAAGTGCCTATCTGTGTGTCTTTGTAAGTTTGTGGCTTTGTGCGTCAGTGTGTGTGTGTCTCTTTGGGTGCCTGCTTTTGTGTGAAAGTGCTTCTGTTGGTAGATTTGTAAGTGTCTTTGTAGATTAGTCTGTGTGCATGTGTATGCCTATGTGTGTTTGTAAGCGATACAAAAGGGGATGATGGACGGAACGTTTGAGCCAATCAAACACTCACCCCCAGTCAACTGATCTGGGTTTAATCCATCATCATTCTTTAGCTCACTCCACCACCCCAGTTCAGACATGGCCATATGCAAATCAGTCTGACCCTGTGCCTCATGGGAACAGTCCAGCACGAACTGCCAAGCCATGTCTTCCCTGGACCGGAAACAAGCATCCTAGGACCGGTTTCTGGCATTCCAGCCGTCATCAGCCAGGCTTGCTTGAATCCAGTGGCAAAGTGAGCAAGGGACCCACGTCTGGGCATACCCCGCCAACTTAGGGCGAACAAGCGATACAAAGGGGATGATGGACGGAGCGTTTGAGCCAATCAAACACTCACCCCCAGTCAACTGATCTGGGTTTAATCCATCATCATTCTTTAGCTCACTCCACCACCCCAGTTCAGACATGGCCATATGCAAATCAGTCTGACCCTGTGCCTCATGGGAACAGTCCAGCACGAACTGCCAAGCCATGTCTTCCCTGGACCGGAAACAAGCATCCTAGGACCGGTTTCTGGCATTCCACCGTCATCAGCCAGGCTTGCTTGAATCCAGTGGCAAAGTGAGCAAGGGACCCACGTCTGGGCATACCCCGCCAACTTAGGGCGAACAAAGCGATACAAAGGGGATGATGGACGGAACGTTTGAGCCAATCAAACACTCACCCCCAGTCAACTGATCTGGGTTTAATCCATCCATGGGGTGGTGGAGTGAGCTAAAGAATGATGATGGATTAAACCCAGATCAGTTGATTGGGGGTGAGTGTTTGATTGGCTCAAGCGTTCCGTCCATCATCCCCTTTGTATCGCTTTGTTACGCCCTAAGTTGGCGGGTATGCCCAGACGTGGGTCCCTTGCTCACTTTGCCACTGGATTCAAGCAAGCCTGGCTGATGACGGCTGGAATGCCAGAAACCGGTCCTAGGATGCTTGTTTCGGTCCAGAGAAGACATGGCTTGGCAGTTCGTGCTGGACTGTTCCCATGAGGCACAGGGTCAGACTGATTTGCATATGGCCATGTCTGAACTAGGGTGGTGGAGTGAGCTAAAGAATGATGATGGATTAAACCCAGATCAGTTGATTGGGGTGAGTGTTTGATTGGCTCAAACGTTCGTCCATCATCCCCTTTGTATCGCTTGTTCGCCCTAAGTTGGCGGGGGTATGCCCAGACGTGGGTCCCTTGCTCACTTTGCCACTGGATTCAAGCAAGCCTGGCTGATGACGGCTGGAATGCCAGAAACCGGTCCTAGGATGCTTGTTTCCGGTCCAGGGAAGACATGGCTTGGCAGTTCGTGCTGGACTGTTCCCATGAGGCACAGGGTCAGACTGATTTGCATATGGCCATGTCTGAACTGGGGTGGTGGAGTGAGCTAAAGAATGATGATGGATTAAACCCAGATCAGTTGATTGGGGGTGAGTGTTTGATTGGCTCAAACGTTCCGTCCATCATCCCTTTGTATCGCTTTGTTCGCCCTAAGTTGGCGGGGGTATGCCCAGACGTGGGTCCCTTGCTCACTTTGCCACTGGATTCAAGCAAGCCTGGCTGATGACGGCTGGAATGCCAGAAACTGGTCCTAGGATGCTTGTTTCCGGTCCAGGGAAGACATGGCTTGGCAGTTCGTGCTGGACTGTTCCCATGAGGCACAGGGTCAGACTGATTTGCATATGGCCATGTCTGAACTGGGGTGGTGGAGTGAGCTAAAGAATGATGATGGATTAAACCCAGATCAGTTGATTGGGGGTGAGTGTTTGATTGGCTCAAACGTTCCGTCCATCATCCCCTTTTGTATCGCTTTGTTACGCCCTAAGTTGGCGGGGTATGCCCAGACGTGGGTCCCTTGCTCACTTTGCCACTGGATTCAAGCAAGCCTGGCTGATGACGGCTGGAATGCCAGAAACCGGTCCTAGGATGCTTGTTTCCAGTCCAGGGAAGACATGGCTTGGCAGTTCGTGCTGGACTGTTCCCATGAGGCACAGGGTCAGACTGATTTGCATATGGCCATGTCTGAACTGGGGTGGTGGAGTGAGCTAAAGAATGATGATGGATTAAACCCAGATCAGTTGATTGGGGGTGAGTGTTTGATTGGCTCAAGCGTTCCGTCCATCATCCCCTTTGTATCGCTTTGTTCGCCCTAAGTTGGCGGGGGTATGCCCAGACGTGGGTCCCTTGCTCACTTTGCCACTGGATTCAAGCAAGCCTGGCTGATGACGGCTGGAATGCCAGAAACCGGTCCTAGGATGCTTGTTTCCGGTCCAGGAAGACATGGCTTGGCAGTTCGTGCTGGACTGTTCCCATGAGGCACAGGGTCAGACTGATTTGCATATGGCCATGTCTGAACTGGGGTGGTGGAGTGAGCTAAAGAATGATGATGGATTAAACCCAGATCAGTTGATTGGGGGTGAGTGTTTGATTGGCTCAAACGTTCCGTCCATCATCCCCTTTTGTATCGCTTTGTTCGCCCTAAGTTGGCGGGGGTATGCCCAGACGTGGGTCCCTTGCTCACTTTGCCACTGGATTCAAGCAAGCCTGGCTGATGACGGCTGGAATGCCAGAAACCGGTCCTAGGATGCTTGTTTCCGGTCCAGGGAAGACATGGCTTGGCAGTTCGTGCTGGACTGTTCCCATGAGGCACAGGGTCAGACTGATTTGCATATGGCCATGTCTGAACTGGGGTGGTGGAGTGAGCTAAAGAATGATGATGGATTAAACCCAGATCAGTTGATTGGGGGTGAGTGTTTGATTGGCTCAAGCGTTCCGTCCATCATCCCCTTTTGTATCGCTTTGTTACGCCCTAAGTTGGCGGGGTATGCCCAGACGTGGGTCCCTTGCTCACTTTGCCACTGGATTCAAGCAAGCCTGGCTGATGACGGCTGGAATGCCAGAAACCGGTCCTAGGATGCTTGTTTCCAGTCCAGGGAAGACATGGCTTGGCAGTTCGTGCTGGACTGTTCCCATGAGGCACAGGGTCAGACTGATTTGCATATGGCCATGTCTGAACTGGGGTGGTGGAGTGAGCTAAAGAATGATGATGGATTAAACCCAGATCAGTTGATTGGGGGTGAGTGTTTGATTGGCTCAAGCGTTCCGTCCATCATCCCCTTTTGTATCGCTTTGTTCGCCCTAAGTTGGCGGGGGTATGCCCAGACGTGGGTCCCTTGCTCACTTTGCCACTGGATTCAAGCAAGCCTGGCTGATGACGGCTGGAATGCCAGAAACCGGTCCTAGGATGCTTGTTTCCGGTCCAGGGAAGACATGGCTTGGCAGTTCGTGCTGGACTGTTCCCATGAGGCACAGGGTCAGACTGATTTGCATATGGCCATGTCTGAACTGGGGTGGTGGAGTGAGCTAAAGAATGATGATGGATTAAACCCAGATCAGTTGATTGGGGGTGAGTGTTTGATTGGCTCAAACGTTCCGTCCATCATCCCTTTTGTATCGCTTTGTTCGCCCTAAGTTGGCGGGGGTATGCCCAGACGTGGGTCCCTTGCTCACTTTGCCACTGGATTCAAGCAAGCCTGGCTGATGACGGCTGGAATGCCAGAAACCGGTCCTAGGATGCTTGTTTCCGGTCCAGGGAAGACATGGCTTGGCAGTTCGTGCTGGACTGTTCCCATGAGGCACAGGGTCAGACTGATTTGCATATGGCCTTGTCTGAACTGGGGTGGTGGAGTGAGCTAAAGAATGATGATGGATTAAACCCAGATCAGTTGATTGGGGGTGAGTGTTTGATTGGCTCAAACGTTCCGTCCATCATCCCCTTTTGTATCGCTTTGTTCGCCCTAAGTTGGCGGGGGTATGCCCAGACGTGGGTCCCTTGCTCACTTTGCCACTGGATTCAAGCAAGCCTGGCTGATGACGGCTGGAATGCCAGAAACCGGTCCTAGGATGCTTGTTTCCGGTCCAGGGAAGACATGGCTTGGCAGTTCGTGCTGGACTGTTCCCATGAGGCACAGGGTCAGACTGATTTGCATATGGCCATGTCTGAACTGGGGTGGTGGAGTGAGCTAAAGAATGATGATGGATTAAACCCAGATCAGTTGATTGGGGGTGAGTGTTTGATTGGCTCAAACGTTCCGTCCATCATCCCCTTTTGTATCGCTTTGTTCGCCCTAAGTTGGCGGGGTATGCCCAGACGTGGGTCCCTTGCTCACTTTGCCACTGGATTCAAGCAAGCCTGGCTGATGACGGCTGGAATGCCAGAAACCGGTCCTAGGATGCTTGTTTCCGGTCCAGGGAAGACATGGCTTGGCAGTTCGTGCTGGACTGTTCCCATGAGGCACAGGGTCAGACTGATTTGCATATGGCCATGTCTGAACTGGGGTGGTGGAGCGAGCTAAAGAATGATGATGGATTAAACCCAGATCAGTTGATTGGGGGTGAGTGTTTGATTGGCTCAAGCGTTCCGTCCATCATCCCCTTTTGTATCGCTTTGTTCGCCCTAAGTTGGCGGGGTATGCCCAGACGTGGGTCCCTTGCTCACTTTGCCACTGGATTCAAGCAAGCCTGGCTGATGACGGCTGGAATGCCAGAAACCGGTCCTAGGATGCTTGTTTCCGGTCCAGGGAAGACATGGCTTGGCAGTTCGTGCTGGACTGTTCCCATGAGGCACAGGGTCAGACTGATTTGCATATGGCCATGTCTGAACTGGGGTGGTGGAGTGAGCTAAAGAATGATGATGGATTAAACCCAGATCAGTTGATTGGGGGTGAGTGTTTGATTGGCTCAAGCGTTCCGTCCATCATCCCCTTTTGTATCGCTTTGTTCGCCCTAAGTTGGCGGGGGTATGCCCAGACGTGGGTCCCTTGCTCACTTTGCCACTGGATTCAAGCAAGCCTGGCTGATGACGGCTGGAATGCCAGAAACCGGTCCTAGGATGCTTGTTTCCGGTCCAGGGAAGACATGGCTTGGCAGTTCGTGCTGGACTGTTCCCATGAGGCACAGGGTCAGACTGATTTGCATATGGCCATGTCTGAACTGGGGTGGTGGAGTGAGCTAAAGAATGATGATGGATTAAACCCAGATCAGTTGATTGGGGGTGAGTGTTTGATTGGCTCAAACGTTCCGTCCATCATCCCCTTTTGTATCGCTTTGTTCGCCCTAAGTTGGCGGGGGTATGCCCAGACGTGGGTCCCTTGCTCACTTTGCCACTGGATTCAAGCAAGCCTGGCTGATGACGGCTGGAATGCCAGAAACCGGTCCTAGGATGCTTGTTTCCGGTCCAGGGAAGACATGGCTTGGCAGTTCGTGCTGGACTGTTCCCATGAGGCACAGGGTCAGACTGATTTGCATATGGCCATGTCTGAACTGGGGTGGTGGAGTGAGCTAAAGAATGATGATGGATTAAACCCAGATCAGTTGATTGGGGGTGAGTGTTTGATTGGCTCAAACGTTCCGTCCATCATCCCCTTTTGTATCGCTATGTGTGTTTGTAGGCGCACCAAATTGTAAACTTGCTATGACCTGTTTCCCGTTTGTAATCTGTAGACAGTATCTCAAATGGCACATGTGGTTACGCTGTTAATTTAGACACATTAGTTTATGAAATTATGTGAGCAGAGTGATAGAGTTAAAGACATGTTCCCATATTTAAGTAAAGCCCCCCCTCTTTGCTAACACTGAGACTCCATGTAATGTTACACATGTTCTGCTGTGTCTAGCTGTGGCTGCTTTATTACCAGAATGGTATGGTTTTCTAATGTCGAAAAAATAAAAGAGGGTAAGCAGGGAATATATACAAGGGTGTAACAAAAAGCATAGGAGACACAATCTGATCATTACTTTTGTTCTATCCATTTTATTAGTTTATCAAACCCCGGCAGAACTTGAAAGATGACCAATAGTTCAAGAAGTTGTCGAGTATATTTGTAGGACACCGTTACATCTTACTTGAAGGAAACTGGTTACTCGTAATAAAGTTACATCTCCTTGTAGATATATAGATGTAGCCTCTGCTCTCGTAGCCTGTGATGGAAGGATAGACCTGAACATGTTCACATTTTCAGCTCATGAATAAAGTTCTTACAGGCTTGGACGCAACCTACTAACTCGACTAAAAGACACTAACCATTTTCTACCCCGTTCCCTCGCGCCCCTCCATTTCTGAAGGCAGGGTAAACATCAGATTTAACAACCTTCACCTCAGGGAGAGCTAGAGCACAATCGCTGACCTGCTCAGCAGAAGTAGAGGTTTCCATGCCACAGCTGCAGTGCAGGTTCTGTCAACATGTGCCCCAAAGAGCATGCAAACAAGGTCTACTCTTTCCCAAAATCTGTCTCCATAGGGATGATTTAATAATTCTGTACTTTTGAAATACGTAAGTAGTGGAGATACTGATCCTAACAAAAAGCAGAGAAAACAAGCATTTGCAATGAAATAGGTCTCTCATTTGCGAGAGTTTAAGCTATTGGCATTGTAAATGATAATGCCTTTTATTTATGTTTTAAAAACCAACACATAAATAAAAGGCATTGTCATTTACAATGCCAAGAGCTCAAACTGTTCCAAATGCGAGACCTATTGCATTGCAAATGCTTGTTGTTAAATGGTGTAAATCCGTTCAGTAGTTGCTGAGAAATGAAAGAAAGAAAAAATGTATATATCTGAGCACCAAGGAGGGTTCCCGGGGACCGCCACCTCCCCAGGGCTTTTTCAATTGTATGCGGGAGAGCACGCGGCCCCCCCTGATATCCGCAATCTTGGCAGATTATTTTATGCATTCACTGCCTTTGTGAATAGAATAATGTCATTATTTTGGAAAAATGTTCTGCATTTGCAAATGTAGTTCTAGGATTGGGTTCATGGCAGATCCACTTGTAAAAGTTAGTGAACACAAATAAATTCACGCTTCTTCGAATATTCACCAGCAAGTTATATTCCTCTTTGATACCTTTGACACCAATGGAAGGGCTAGTTGTGATTCCAAAGTAGAAATATGAATACAGGAGGGAATTTCTCTAGGGTAACATTTTTATTTCCGTATTTTTTTTACTTTAATTTACATATATGGAATTTTACAGGTGTTGAACATTTCAGATTCATAATTGTTTTTCTTCATGTGAATATTCCGGAAACATTACCGCTGTCATACTTTTTAGTATTATTCCTGAAATTTAAGAATTAACAAAAAAATCAGACGTATGGTAGAAAATGTCCAAATGTCCTACTTTCCCTTTTTCTAAATGGGGTCTTGTTTATCTAACCTTTCATGAGTAGATAATATTTCGCCATCTCAGCTCAAGTTTTGTAGGCTGATTAAAGTAAAAAAAAAAAAAAGTAATAAAGGTTGTGTATTTTTTTGAATTTTATATTTATTCTTACTTCATATATTTCGCTTATATGTGAAGAAAGATTTACTGATGTGCATTTCGATGGCCTTTCGTAATACCAACCCTGTTTGTCCAGGTCGCTTTTTATTGGCATTTTTTAGGCTTTTATTGCTTCTATGGCAGCTAGAGTGCCAGAAATAAAACTGCTGTCTCGGTTACAAGTGTCCTTTAAGTGACATGCTGCCAGTTTCTCTTCCTCTGTGCCGCCTGAAGATAGTACAGGGTGTTTTCCCCTGGGTGCAGGTGAGTGAAAGGTAAACCATTTCTCTTATCTGAAACCATTATTTCTTAGACCGAGAAGAGAAATAAAAACGTCGCCATGCCATTTGAGGTAACAACAATATCAGAGCCCTTTTGGTGTAAATCCGTTCAGTAGTTGCTGAGTGAAACAAAGTGAAAAAACGAAGAAAAGGGGGCAGGTTAGAAACACCCTGACCCCCTAGGCCTGCTCAGGGCCAAAAAAAAGCATTTTTTTAAATAATTTCAGCGGAATTCGTGTTTGGGTCGTGAATCCCGCCGAAATGTTTTTTAAAAATGAAGCGCGGGCTCCTGGATGGGCCAGGTCCTGGGGGCATTGTCAAAAAATAATAGCGGGGACCCGCAGGGGCCCCCGCAGCCCCGGGGACCGCCACCTCCCCGGGGCTTTTTAAAAAAAAATGCATGGGGGTCCCAACTCCCCACGCTGCCCCAGGGACCGCCACCTCCCCGGGGCTTTTTCAATTGTATGCGGGGGGCCTGCGGCCCCCCCGCAGCCCTGGGGACCGCCACCTCCCTGGGGCTGTGTTAATTTATAATAAAAAAAAGAAGTGTGGGGGCAAGAGCCCCCCACATGCCCTGGGGACCACCACCTCCCTGGAGCAATCTTTATTTAAATGCGGGGGTCCGTTACGGACCCCCAAGCTCTGGGGACCAGCACCTCCCCGGGGCTTTAAACGTTGGGAGGGGGGCCGCACGTATTGTGTTGTATTGATGAGTGACTGCATGTATGAGTGATTGTATGGGTGAATGAGTGGATGTGTGTGTGGACCTAGGAATAAGTGAGTGCATATGTAGTAACTGGTATTGGTGTGTCGATGGTTTCGAAAATGGTAGTCTGTATTTTACAGTGGGTGTATCAAAGGTTATATTAGGGTGTGAGGAGGTGCATCAGATTTTCACGTGGATGATGTCATCAGTGATGTCATTTGAGATGTCATTTGAGATGTCATCAGTGATGTCACTGACCATGTCATGAATGATGTAATATGTGATGTCATCAGCAGTGCATTGCGGTGGCGCGAGTTATAGTTTGCTGAACTAACTACAACGGCGGAATTTCTCTGGTTTTGTACGAGTGAAATGTCCAACTAATTATAACATCCCTGAAATCTTTGGTTTTTTCAGTGAATTTCTAAGGTTTTTTTAAATAATAATTTCTAACTATAACGTGCCTGAAACCTATGGTTTTTTCAGTGAATATATATATATATATATATATTATCTGCTGGCGGTCGCCAGTAGATAGTTATAGTTAGGACCTATTTTCCATAGGAAATCCGCAGCATTCTATTTGAAATAACTCTTGCGTCGGTTGATGAATCTTCGCGAAATTTTCAAACTTTATGGCCCGCTCCGGTCCGCTCCTACCCTGAAAGTTTCGGGGTCATTCGTCAAGCGGGGACCGAGAAAAAAGGGGGGTCCCAAAACATTTTCCCATAGGAAACTTTAGCCACGGCTACAGCCCGAACTGCTGAACGGAATTACACCAAATTTGGCAAAGAGGTAGTTCTTGGTTCAGAAAGAACCCTTTTGTTAAATGGTGTAAATCCGTTCAGTAGTTCCTGTGAAAATCAAAATGAAAATCACATATATATCTATGGCCGCGTCGGATTCGCGCACCCTCCCGATCACGAGCTGCATGCTAATTGGCTGTCAACACTCCAAATCAGGAAGTGTTGGCAGCCATTTTATCCCTCGGTAGAACCGAGGGACAGAAACAAGTGCGCAAAATGCACAAAGGGGGCAGGGTAGAAACACCCTGACCCCTAGGTCTGCTCAGGGGTCCCACAAGGACCCCTGGGCAGAAAAGCATTTTTTTTTTTTTAAATCGGCGGGATGCGCTTAGGTTGCGCGGATCCCGCCGATAAAAAAAAAATCGCAAGTGCGCAAGCGCACAAAGGGGGCAGGGTAGAAACACCCTGACCCCCTAAGTCTGCTCAGGGGGTCCCACAAGGACCCCCTGGGCAGAAAAAAGCATTTTAAAAAAAAAAAAAAAAAAAACGGCGGGATGCGCTTTGGGTGCGCGGATCCCGCCGTTAAAAAAAATAAAATCGAAGCGCGGTCTCTCGCGCTTCGATGCTATTTGGCCCCCGGGTGGGCCAAGTCCCGGGGGCATGTGGGGGGGTTGGTTTATAGTTAATGGGGGCCTCTAAGGCCCCCAAGCCCGGGGACCGCCACCCCCAGGGCTTTCTAATAAAAATGGTGCGGGAGGGCACTGTGCCCTCCCGCAGCCCCGAGACCGCCACCCCCGGGGCTTCTTTTTTAAATTTGAAATACCTGTGTGGGGGCTCCAGCCCCCCACACGCCCTGGGGACCGCCTCCTCCCCGGGGCACTAAAAATGTTAAAATGGGGGTCCGTTTCGGACCCCCGAAGCCCCGGGGACCACCACCTCCCCAGGGCTTTGCAGAAGTGGGGAGGGGGCCGCGCGGCCCCCTTCTGGAGCCTGTGGTGGCCCTGGGGACTGCCACCCCCAGGGCCGGCTCCTGCAGTGTCCCGGGGTGCCACCCCGGGACACTGCTGTTTGCAATGGCAGGGCGGGAGCCTCGCGGCTCCCGTCCTGACATTGCAAACTTGCTGCTTCATTGAAGCGAGAGCAGGAAACCTGCTCTCGCTTCAATGAAGCAAAGCAGATTGCTTTCCATAAGGGAGCTACATGTCAGCAGCTCCCCTTATGGAAAAGCAATGCTGGCTCCCGCAGGACGCGGGGAGCCGGCGGGACCGTGCGGGGATTGGGGACCCCCCCACGGTCCCCAACGTGTGGCCAGGCCCCGGGGGATGGGGGTCCCCAGGGCCATTAGTGGCCTGGGAGGGGGCCACGCAGCCCCCTCCCAAAAAAAGGAATTTTGTTAAAAAAAAAAAAAAGGATGCAAAGGCCGGCCCCGGGGATGGGGTCCCCGGGGCCTTTAATGGCCTGAGGAGGGGGCCACGCAGCCCCCTCCAAATATTTATTTTAAGAAAAAAAGAGGGCATGCCCCGGGGGATGGGGTCCCGGGGCAAATACAGGCCCAGGGAAGGGGGGCCACGCGGCCCCCTTCCCGTTTAAAATAAATAAATAAAAGAACAGCCTCAGGCCCCGGGGGATGGGGTCCCCGGGGACAAAAGTGGACGAGGGAAGGGGGCCATGCAGCCCCCTCCAATAAAAAAAGAAAGGAAAAAAAAAACGGCATCATGCCGGAGGCCCCGCCCCCTCCCTGCAGCACTATGCAAACGCGCCCCCTGGCGCGTTGTAAGAAGGGGAAGTAATTCCCCTTGAATACTGGGGGTCCCTGGGCGCCAACTAGCCCACCAGGAATCTCCAGTATGCGCCAGGGGGCTGCATTGCAGAGAGGTGTACAGAGGCCACGCCCCTTTTTACACCTCTGTGCAACGCAGATCTGTGGCGCTTTTTGGAGCTACATGGTGCGCTAGTTGGACTCCAGGGACTCTCAGGATTCAAGGGGACTTAATCCCCCAACTTAAAACGCGCCACGGGGCGTGTTTGCACAGTGGTGAAGGGAGGGGGCGGGGCTTCAGGTGACATGTGTGCAAACAGGCCCCGTGGCACGTTTTAAGATGGGGAATTAAATCCCCTTCAATCCTGAGGGTCCCTGGGGCCAACTAGCCCACCAGGTACCTCCAGTGAGCGCCACGGAGCTGCGTTGCAGAGTGTTGTAAAAGGGGCGTGGCCTCTGAACACCTCTCTGCAAAGCAGCTCTCTGGCGCATACTGGAGGTATCTGGTGGGCTAGTTGGCCCCTAGGGACCCTCGGGATTGAGGAGGAATTAATTCTCCAACTTAAAACGCGCCACAGGGCGTGTTTGCAGACATGTCACCTCAGGCCCCACCCCCTTCCTTCACCATTGTGCAAATATTCCTCTAAAATCAGCCGAACTACGAATTCCTATTTACTCACCTGTTATCAGGAGAGACCTCAGTGCTGCATCTTTGAGCCCAGTACTGATCCTGAAAAGTAATTTTAACCGTACTTACCAGTAACTTGAATTTCCTTCCATAGGCTAACATTGACTGGTTTCACTTGGAAATTCTTTTAAGTGTGGAGTTTTGGAACTTTATAATATTCCTCTAAAATCAGCCGAACTACGAATTCCGATTTACTCACCTGTTATCAGGAGAGAACCCAGTGCTTCATCTTTTAGCCCAGCACTGACCCTGAAAAGTAATTCTAACCGTATTTACCAGTAACTTGTATTTCCTTCCATAGGAATCCATTGTCTGGTTTTCAGCAGAAAAGTTTCAAAGTGTCGATTTTCACAAACTACAAATATTCCTCAAAAATCGCCTGTATGACTTAATCGCATTCTTTCAACTGTTTACAGGAGATGCACCAGTGCTGGATCCAGGATCCACCACTGAGTAAGAAAAAGTAACGATAACACTACTTACCTGCTAAGTGAATTTCCTCCCATAGGATAACATTGGTGATTCTATGTGAAAAAGTTTCGAAGTGTCAACTTTTAAAATACAATAATATTCCTTAAAAATCACTACTGTTACCAAAACGCTTTTACTCAACTGTTTACAGGAGATGTCCCAGGACTGAATCTAGGATCCAGTCCTGTGGTTAGAAAAGTAATCCATAAAGTAACTAATTGCATTTAACTTGAAATTCACATTGAGCTCAATGTTGCATTGTGTTTGAAATTGTGTTGCCCATTGCAACAACTGTAACTACTGTACTTAAAAGTTTTTTGCCTATTTGCAAAGTATTTAAACTAAAGTAATTCATTCTGAGAAAGTATATTTTGTAATGTAATGTATAATGTAATTACAATGTATTTAAAAAAATAAAATATCTAAAAATAAATAGTTTAAAAAAATGTAGTAAATCAGTATCGAACAAATAAATATAACAATTAATACATTTAAAAATTGTCATTTACAAAACCTTTGAAATTCACTGAAAAAAACCATAGGTTTCAGACATGTTATAGTTAGGAATTAGCATTTAAAAAACCTTTGAAATTCACTGAAAAAACCATAGGTTTCAGGCACATTATAGTTAGAAATTAGCATTTAAAAAACCTTACAAATTCACTGAAATACCATAGGTTTTAGGGACAGTTATAGTTAGTTGGACATTGCACTCGTACAAAACCCGTGAAATTCCCCCGTTACAGTTAGTTCAGGTAACCATAACTCGCGCCCCCGCAATGCACTGCTGATGACGTCACATATTACATCACTCATGACATGGTCAGTGACATCACTGATGACATCTCAAATGACATCACTGATGACATCATCCATAAGATAATTTGATGCATCTTCTCACACCCTAATATAACTTTTGATACACCCACTGTAAATTACAGACTGCCATTGTCAAAACCATAGACACTCCAACACCAATTACTATATACACACTCACTGATTCTTAGGTCTACACACACACATCTACTCACTCACCCGTACAGTCACTCATACTTATAGTCACTCAGTACAGGACTATTATATGCACTCATACACCTATATAAACACTCACACACCGCCACTCATCCATAGAGGTACTCACACACCTAGTCAGTCATGCAAAAATTAAGCACACACCCATTTACTCACCTATACAGTTATACACACACAAGCTCACTTACTCATACAAATACTAGCACATTCTTACGCTCTTATACAATCACTGATACAAGCACACACTCATCCATACAGTCACTCTCACAATCACACACTCTCGCTTATAGCTATTTATATACTCCAACACACATATATACTGCCTTTCACATATGTAGTTACTCACACATGTACCACTGGGACATACATTCACTCACTAACACACTCTTACACACACTTACCCACCCATACAGTCTATCACAGATGCACTCTTGAAACCATCCACCCAGTGAATCACCCACTCACACATCTATGCACAGAGTCGCACACACCCCACCCACACAAACACTCATGCACCCATACAGATACTCAGACAACCAATCAATAACTCATATAGACACTCATGTAGCTATTCACAAACCCATGCAGCCACTTACACAGCAACAGACAGACGGATACAGACATTCACCCAGTTTAGTCACTAACCCATGCATTCAGTAAGATACGTTTAATCACTCACTTATAGAGTTAGTCACGCACCTACTAAATCATCCATTCAGACACTTATACACCCACTCATTCTTCAATACGCCTTTCCCTATATATATTAAACATATTTAAACTTTACAGAAACACACAGTCACTGGATGATGTCATCTGTGATGTCATTTGAGATGTCACTGACCATGTCATGAGTGATGTAATATGTGACGTCATCAGCAGTGCATTGCGGGGGCGCGAGTTATAGTCACCTGAACTAACTATAACGGGGGAATTTCACGGGTTTTGTACGAGTACAATGTCCAACTAACTATAACTGTCCCTAAAACCTATGGTTTTTTCAGTGAATATATATATATATATATATATATATACACACACCCAGTATGCCTACACTAGAAAATATCAGTGTTTTTCAGGAGATTATATTATACACAAATGTTAGTTTAATAGGTTTATCACATTGCAATTTCTTCAGCTGGGACAGCGATAATTTAGCAGATGCCAATTATGATAAAAATAGTTACTTATTTGGGAATGTTAATGCATGTTTCTCTGGAGAGTGATTGTGGTCTAGGGTATCGTTACACTGATGTGTGTAAAGGCCAATGTACTAAGGTAGGGTCGCTGTCCATTCTGTGTTATTTGCATACCTACTACCTTTGCAAGCCCACCTTCAGTTTTGCTCTGTGACTGATGTACTAATTGTGCTTCATCACAAAAGGTCAATCTGCTCAGAGGCCAAACAACACCAGCCTCTTAAATAGTTATCAGACAGGAGCCCCTTTTGTGACTCAGAGAATGGAGAAACATTAAGTATAATAACGAAATATGACAACCTTTCTAAATTAAATGACCGATATGGCTAAAGCCCAAATCCCCACTTTTAATGGAAACACAAAAGGGAGCACAATTGATTTTTTATTGGCTTTATTTGAACTCTGTTCACTTTTTAAAAAGTTTGGCATAATTAGTAATTGTAGAAGCAATCATAACCCCCTTACTGCATCTTGGAACATAACTGTGAACAGGGCAGGTTATTTGAGAAATTTCACCACTTGTGAGTACTCTAAATCTATAGGCATAAGGATACAATGGAATAAGATTGACAGAGATGCCTTTGCAAGAAAACTCATTCTTGCAAATAAGGATGCCTTTTTAACATGTTTGTCCGGTGAGATTGACCCGTGCGGTATACAAGAAAGCTTTAACCCCTTCGATGCGACTTCCGACGCGCATCAGTGCTCATGTGCGTGGGACGGCTCTCGCGCGTCTGACGCCATGGCACTCGGAAGAGCCTCGGGAGCTGGGGAAGAGCTTACCCAGCTCCCAAGGCCTCCCACCCTGGTTTCCCTGAAATGACGATCAGCACGCACGTCACGCTGACATCATTTCAGTGAAACCGAAACTGAAATGAGCCGAGAGGCTCATTTCAGTTTCCCTTTCTGTGTGCTCAGGGGGCTATCTCAACCCCCTGGGCACGTAGAAAGACGGGAGAGGTATCATTGGAAGGGGGAGATTTCCAATGGTACCCCTCCCCAGTGGATCCCTGCTTGGGGATCGCCCCAGGAAGGCGATCCCCAAGCAGGGATCCACCACTAGACACCAGGGAGGGGGGAGCGGCCCCTTGGGCAAGGGCCTTTGCTCCCCCCCCAAAAATATTGGCCATATTCAGTCTTTCTGCCCCCCGGGGGGGCAGAAAGCCCACTGGACACCAGGGATTTTTTTTGGTGCAATTTCATCGAGGGTGGGGGCTGCCCAAAACGGGCATGACAATGCCCTCACCCCCGCCACAACTACAGCCTTTCTGCCACCCCGGGGGGTAGAAAGCCCACTAGACACCAGGGATGTTTTTGGGGGTAATTTTAATTGGGTGGGGGCTGCCCAAAACGGGCAAGCCAATGCCCCCACCGCCCTGCTACAATTACAGCCTTTCTGCCCCCCCTGGGAGGCAGATGGGGGCAGTAGCCCCCAATCTGCCCCCCCGGGGGGGCAAAAAGGCCACTAGAAGCCAGGGATTTTTTGGGGGGCAATTCGAATTAGGGTGGGGGCTGCCCAAAACGGGCAAACCAATGCCCCCTACCCACCAAGCAACAACTAGTCTTTCTGCCCCCCTGGGGGGCAGATGGTGGCAGTAGCCCCCAATCTGCCAACCGGAGGGGCAAAAAGCCCACTAGAAGCCAGGGATTTTTTTGGTGCAATTTGAATTAGGGTGGGGGCTGCCCAAAACAGGCAAGCCAATGCCCTCACCCACCCCCATAACAATTACAGTCTTTCTGCCCCCCGGGGGGGCAAAAAGCCCACTAGAAGCCAGGGATTTTTTGGGGGGCAATTTTAATTAGGGTGGGTGCTGCCCAAAACGGGCATGCCAATGCCCCCACCCCCACCAAAATTACAGCCTTTCTGCCCCCCCTGGTGGACAGATGGGGGCGGTAGCCCCCAATCTGCCCCCCTGGGGGGGGCAAAAAGCCCACTAGACGCCAGGGATTTATTTTGCCAATTTGAATCAGGGGTGGGGGCTGCCCAAAATGGACATGCCAATGCCCCCACCCCCTGCCCGCAAAAATCCGTCTTTATGCCCCTTCTGGGGGGCATATGGGGGCTGTAGCCCCCAATCTGCCCCCCCGGGGGCAGAAAGCCCACTAGAAACCAGGCTATATTTTTTTGTATTCAATAGGGGTGGGGGCTGCCCAAAATGGGCATGACAATACCCCCCCCAGAGAAATGCCAGACATTGGGGGCAGTGGCCCCTGATCTGCCCACAGGGGGGGGCAGAAAGCCCACTGTGCGCCAGCGATTATTCTGGCTTTTTTTATGCGTGGGGGTGGGGGCTGCCCAGAATGGTTATACCAATGCCCCCACTCCCCAAAAAATAGCCACAGTCTTTCTGCCCCCCTTGGGGACATATCGGGGCAAGCCCCCCCAACCCCCCCCCCCCGATTCCCCCCAGGGCAGCAGAAAGCCCACTAGGCACAGACTTTTTTTTTAGCAATGTGCCTACCTGTGGATTTTGGGCCCTAGCGCAGCTGGCACATAGGGAAACCTATAAAACCTGTACATTTTTGGAAACTAGACACCAAGGGGAATCCAGGATGGGGTGACTTATCTGGCTCTCACCAGGTTCTGTTACCCAGAACCCCTTGCAAACCTCAAACTTTGTAAAAAAACAAAACACATTTTCCCCACATTTCTGTGGTGGAAAGTTCTGGAATCTGCGTGGATCTACAAAATTCCACCCACCACGCCTTCCCCAAAGTCTTCCGAGAAAAATGGTACCTCACTTGTGTGGGTAGGCCTAGTGCCCGTGACAGGAAACGGCCCAAAACACAACGTGGACACACCACATTTTCACAGTGAAAACGGACCCTTTTTTTGCAAAGCGCCTAGCTGTAGATTTTGAACCCTAGCTCTGCCGGCATCTAGAGAAACCTAGCAAACCTATACATTTTTGAAAACTAAACACCCAGGGGAATCCAGGATGGGGTGACTTGTCTGGCTCTCACCAGCTTCTGTTACCCAGAATCCCTTGCAAATCTCAAAATGTGTCCAAAAAAACAAATTTTCCTCACATTTCTGTTGTGGAAAGTTCTGGAATCTGCGTGGATCCACAAAATTCCACCCAGCCCGCATTCCCCAAAGTCTTCTGAGAAAAATGGTACCTCACTTGTGTGGGTGGGTCAAGTACCCGCGACAGGCAAGGGCCCAAAACGTATTGAGGGGACATCAAAATTGCCTATCACAAAACGACCTGGTTTTGCAAGGGGGGGGTCACCTGGGTTTTTGGCCCCGTGCTTGGCGGCCATTTAGGGAAACCTACCAAACCCACACTTTTCTGAAAACTAGACATCCGGGGGATTCCAGGGAGGTATGGTTTGCGTGGAACCCCCAACGTTTTCTTACCCAGAATCCCCTGCAAACCTCAAATTTAGCTGAAAAAATCACTTTTTCCACACATTTTTGTGTGGGAAAGTTGTGGCTTCACCGGGCTGACACAAATTTCCTACCACCCAGTGTTCCCCCAGGTCTCCCAATGAAAATGGTGCCTCACTCGTGTGGGAGGTCCAAGTACCCGTGACAGGCAAGGGCCCAAAACGTATTGAGGCGACATCAAAATTGCGTATCACAAAACGACCAGGTTTTGCAAGGAGGGTCACCTGGGTTTTTGGCCCCGTGCTCGGCGGCCACCTAGGGAAACCTACCAAAGCCACACATTTCTGAAAACTAGACACCCGGGGGATTCCAGGGAGGTATGGCTTGCATGGATCCCCCAGTGTTTTCTTACCCAGAATCCCCTGCAAACCTCAAATTTAGCTGAAAAAAAATCACTTTTCCCACACATTTTTGTGTGGGAAAGTTGTAGCATCACCGGGCTGACACAAATTTCCTACCACCCAGCGTTCCCCCAGGTCTCCCGATAAAAATGGTGCCTCACTCGTGTGGGAGGCCCAAGTACCCGCGACAGGCAAGGGCCCAAAACGTATTAAGGCGACATCAAAATTGCCTATCACAAAACGACCTGGTTTTGCAAGGGGTCACCTGGGTTTTGGCCTTGTGCTTGGCGGCCACCTAGGGAAACCTACCAAACCCACACATTTCTGAAAACTAGACACCCGGGGGATTCCAGGGAGGTATGGCTTGCGTGGATCCCCTAGCGTTTTCTTACCCAGAATCCCCTGCAAACCTCAAATTTAGCTGAAAAATCACTTTTCCCACACATTTTTGTGTGGGAAAGTTGTGGCATCACCGGGCTGACACAAATTTCCTACCACCCAGCGTTCCCCCAGGTCTCCCGATAAAAATGGTGCCTCATTCATGTGGGAGGCCCAAGTACCCGCGACAGGCAAGGGCCCAAAACGTATTGAGGCGACATCAAAATTGCCTGTCGTTTTGTGATAGGCAATTTTGAGGTCGCCTCAATACGTTTTGGGCCCTTGCCTGTCGCGGGTACTTGGGCCTCCCACACGAGTGAGGCACCATTTTTATCAGGAGACCTGGTGGAACGCTGGGTAGTAGGAAATTTGTGTCAGCCCGGTGATGCCACAACTTTCCCACACAAAAATGTGTGGGAAAAGTGATTTTTTCAGCTACATTTGAGGTTTGCAGGGGATTCTGGGTAAGAAAAATGTGGGTGATCCACACAAGCCATACCTCCCTGGAATCCCCCGGATGTCTAGTTTTCAGAAAAGTGTGGGTTTGGTAGGTTTCCCTAGATGGCCGCCGAGCACGGGGCCAAAAACCCAGGTGACCCCCCTTGCAAAACCAGGTCATTGTGTGATAGGCAATTTTGATGTCGCCTCAATATGTTTTGGGCCCTTGCCTGTCGCGGGTACTTGGGCCTCCCACATGAGTGATGCACCATTTTTATTGGGAGACCCAGGGGAACGCTGGGTGGTAGGAAATTTGTGTCAGCCCGGTGATGCCACAACTTTTCCACACAAAAATGTGTGGAAAAAGAGATTTTTTCAGCTAAATTTGAGGTTTGCAGGGGATTCTGGGTAAGAAAACGTTGGGGGATCCACGAAGCCATACCTCCCTAGCATGCCCCAGGTGTCTAGTTTTTAAAAATGTATAGGTTTGCTAGGTTTCCCTAGGTGCCTGCAGAGCTAGGGTTCAAAAACTACAGCTAGGCACTTTGCAAAAAAAGGGTCATTCTTCGCCGTGAAAATGTGGTGTGTCCACCTTGCATTTTGGGCCGTTTCCTGTCGCGGGCACTAGGCCTACCCACACAAGTGAGGTACCATTTTTCTCAGAAGACTTTGGGGAATGCGGGGTGGGTGGAATTTTGTGGATCCACGCAGATTCCAGAACTTTCCACCACAGAAATTTGAGGAAAATGTGTTCTTTTGGACAATTTTTCAGGTTTGCAAGGGATTCTGGGTTACAGAACCTGGTGCGAGCCAGTGAAGTCACCCCATCCTGGATTCCCCCGGGTGTCTAGTTTTCAAACATTTATAGGATTGCTAGGTTTCCCTAGGTGCCGGCAGAGCTAGAGTTAAAAAACTACAGCTAGGCACTTTGCAAAAAAGGGTAATTTTTCACTATGAAAATGTGGTGGGTCCACCTTGCGTTTTGGGCCGTTTCCTGTCGCGGGCACTAGGCCTACCCACACAAGTGAGGTACCATTTTTCTCTGAAGACTTTGGGGAACGCGGGGTGTGTGGAATTTTGTGGATCCACGCAGATTCCAGAACTTTCCACCACATAAATGTGAAGAAAATGTGTTTTTTTGACAATTTTTTAGGTTTGCAAGGGATTCTGGGTAACAGAACCTGGTGAGAGACAGTCAAGTCACCCCATCCTGGATTCCCCCGGGTGTCTAGTTTTCAAACATGTATAGGTTTGCTAGGTTCCCCTAGGTTTCGGCAGAGCTAGGGTTCAAAAACTACAGCTAGGCACTTTGCAAAAAAAGGGTCATTTTTCACTGTGAAAATGTGGTGTGTCCACGTTGCTTATTGGTCCGTTTCCTGTCCCGGGCACTAGGCCTACCCACACAAGTGAGGTACCATTTTTCTCAGGAGACTTAGGGTAACAAAGAATTGTAGAGCAACTGTTATTACCTATTGACTTTCGATGCATTTCTGCCTTCTAAATGAAAGACAATGTGTAAAAAAGAAGTCATTTTGAAAAATGACCTATAATTCTCATGCAAGTATGGGTACTCTCAATTTTGGAAATGTGCAAATATCTACTGTTTCTAAACTCTATATTTTGTTCCCATTTCAGAAATACATAGGTGTCTTTCATACCAATTTTTCCATGTATACATTTTCCCAAAATAATTGCTATATACCCGGTACATAATAAAAAACCATTGCAAGAAGCTGCTCAGTTATTGGCTCTGGGTTCATCGGGTTCTTGGTGAACCTACAAGTCCTATATATCCCCACAACCAGAAAGGTCCAGCAAATGTAACGGTATATTGCTTTAATACAGCTGTCATAATTAGAAGAAGTTACAGGTGAAAACGTTGACACAAATGGCTGTTTTTTTCAACTAATTTTCAATTTTTCCTATATTTAACTGTTAGTTTCTATGAAGAAACCTTGAAGGATCTACACAAATGACCCCTTGCTGAATTCAGAATTTTGTCTACTTTTTTAAAATGTCTAGCTCTCCAGGATCCATTATTGCTTTCATACCCATTTCTACCATTAACTGGAATAAGGTTGAAAGCACAAAAAATAGCAAAAATAGGCTATGTCCCAGAAAAATGCCAAAAATTGTGTAAAAAATGTTGGTTTTCTGACAAAAGTCTGCTTGTCCCTGCAAGCTGGGAAGATGGTGATTTCAGCACCACAACCCTTTTTTTTATACCTTTTGCAGGGAAAAAACCAGACACTTTCATCTGGAGCCCTTTTTTCCCATTAAAAAAAAAAAAAAAAAAGAATTTAGCTGTATTTTGGCTAATTTCTGGGTCCCCTCCAGGGGAATCCACAAACCCTGGGTACCTTTTGAATCCCCATGATGTTGGACAAAAAGGGCGCAAATTTGGCGTGGATACCTTATGTGGTCAAAAAGTTACAGGGGCCTAAGCGCGAACTACCCCCAATAGCCAAAATAGGGCTTTGCACAGGGAGGGGAAAGGCCTAGCAGCGAAGGGGTTAAGAGTATATACTCCTCAATCTCAAAACTGTTACTGTCTAAGTCAGTCCCTATTAAGGCTAGTCATTTTAGATGGTTTAATGCCACTTGCTGGGTGGCTCACAAACAGTTAAAATCTGCTCTCCGTTCTTATCCAAGCTCTCCTCAGAAGATAAAGCATGCATGCCCCATGTATAAAAACAAGCTGGATGCACTTGAGGAGAAGATAAAGTGTAAGGCACGGGAAGATTTAATAGAAGCAGGGAGGGTAAGGGATTCCATGAGATTTTGGGAGGTTGTTATTTGTCCATTCTTTTCAAAACAAACATATTCTAAGGTGGAGTCTCTAATCCCCGAGAATCATGGGTGAATCACTCCTCTGAAATTCTTCAAACAGAAAAAGCAGAGACTTGTACCCTAGAAACAGAGGGCAAAGGGTGTTTGTCTGTTACAGAACTACAAGCCTTCTGTAATACAATAGAGGTTGAGGAAGTGGCCTGGGCAATAAAAAGGAGTACTGCAGTCCTTATGGGCCAGTCTTTTACTTAATGTATTAAGAGTTGCAGTAATCGGCCCACTCCCAAGGACATGGAGGGAAGGAACTACAATTCCGATTTTTGGGAAAGGGGATAGAAGATTGCCTAGTTGCTACCGCCCCATCTCTTTGATTGGAGTGCCAAAATTGTAGAACGCACCATCTTGTATCGCCTGGAAATATGGGCAGGTGAAAACAAGATCTTATCAGAAATACAGTTTGGCTTCCATTCTGGAATTGGTACTGTGGAACAATGATTTAACCTTTATCTTCTAGCTGGGAAATACGTTCTAGCAAAGGAGGAGTGTGAGAAATAGTGTTATTGGTTGACTGGGGTGTGAGCCGTGGTCAAGCAGCAACTATTATTCTTGTTAGGGTGAGGCACAAGCCAACCCCAAATTAACCTGTGCTCGACCCTCTGGTAGCTTGGCACAGAGCAGTCAGGCTTAAGTTAGAGGCAATGTGTAAAGTATTCGCGTAACACTTCAAACAGTAATACAGTGAAAACACTGCACGAAGAGGATGCCACATTAAGTTAGAAAAATAGAGTAAAATGTAATAAGTAAAACAAGACCAAAATGACAAAAATCCAATCTGTAGAACCTGGGATAAGAGTTTTTATGTATTTTAGTGAAAATAGTGATCACTGACAGAATATCGGAAACAAAAATATTGTGTCAAAACTATCTAGGACCAAAATATTGAGAAGGTAAGTGCAAATAGGTAAGTATAGATTTACATTTCTTAACCCCACATCTACATACCTTGAAGATATATATATATATATATGAAGAGAAGTTGCTTGTTCTGAAAACCGCCGCTGCTCCTAACCAAAGGGTGCGTCGTCTGCACGGATCATCCAAGCTCGATCCGTATTGAATTGCACAGAATTACCATTACCACAGGTAAAGGATGACGACGCTTTGTCTCGCTGAGAATAATAATTTAATCGTCAGCTGCTGGACGCGTTTCGCCTGTCCTGCAGGCTTGTTCACCAACAGTTTACAATAAAGTTTTCAGCCATTTTAAATACCACGAATGGCGTGTCACGTGTACAAAACTACAAATGCAGTACATCAGAAAACAGACTAGTAGTTCTCCAATTCAAAACATAATGTTAAATTGATATTACGCTCCTGTCAAAATAACAACTGCTTTAACATTGATACTTTGCAATTTCAAAGCGGCTAAATAACAACCTTACAAATTACAAATTAACAAATTAACGCTGAAGGGCAAGTGCCCAATTTTGAAGCGAGCTAAACATGACCTAGAAAGAAACCTCGTGGCAATCTCTTGTACATTAGCAGTGTATACAAATTAACTAATGGTCAAAATGAGATATTCTATAATATACTCATATCATATTGCGCCCCAGTGGGCCAGTTTTGCAAGCAGAATAACAGCGCATAAATAAATAGTGCGTCTTCTGAAACTGCAAGTGCTCAACTAAAATATAAAGTGATGATCTGCAAATAAATTCATAAATGGTTAAAAACATGAAGAAAAGGGAGCGCAAATTCCATCAGTTATGTATACAGATCACAAATGAGTATGCAGGTCTTCCTCCATATTCAGACCTTCCGGGAATTTACTATTCAATTTAATTATATAGGAAGATTCTAGTCTTCTCAAAAGCTTTTCCCGGTTTCCACCTCTCACATTGGGTTTTATAGCATCAATCACAAAATACATTAACCCTTCTGTGTTTTTTTGATGTTGTTGTTCAAAGTGGCGTCCCACCGGGTAGGTTCTATCACCATTTTTAATGGCTCTTAGATGCTGCAACACACGTTTGTGCACTGGTAGGATAGTGCTGCCCACGTACCTCAGGCCACATGGGCACTGAAGTACGTACACAGCAAAATCCGTCTTGCACGTATAGTGGCCTTTGATTTAAATTTTCTTATTGGAAAAACCTAATGTGTACATGGTGGTATTGATCCCATGTACACAAGCTTTGCACTTACTGCATTTTGCAAACCCTTCTCTCTTACTTAACCACATTGAGGCAGCCGCCTTAGGTTTAGGGGTTGGTATCATATTACTGACCAACATTTGTTTAAAGGATCTTGCCCGCCTGAATGTTATTTGCGGCCTTTTTTGGACCATTTTACCCACAATAGGATCGTTACATATCAGATGCCAATGCTTGGACAATATATTCCTTACTTTTTTGTGTTGCGTGTTGTACGATGTTACCATCCTACACTCATTTTTGTTCATTTGCTCTTTCCTCTTTCTGGTGTTACTTTTATTAAAAAGAATATCTTCCCTTGTCCTTTTCCTTGCTTTGTAAATAGCTGATTTTATACAATCTTCAGGATAACCCCTAGATTTAAAGCGTGACTCTAGTATTTTCAATTCATTACTGCAATTAGCCTGATCACTACAGTTACGTATTGTTCTCAAGCACTCCCCATAGGGGATGCTCTTGATCAAGTTTTGAGGGTGAAAGCTTTTTGCGTGCAACAACGTGTTGCCCGCAGTAGGTTTACGAAACAAAGCTGTTTCCAACTTTCCATCCTTAATATAAACTGACAGGTCCAGGAAATTAACCTTGGTTGTACTCACTGTACTAGTGAATTTGAGATTTAAGTTGTTTATTTGCAGTTTTCTAACAAACTCAACTAGCATTTCCTCTGAGCTTTTCCATACGACGAATAAATCGTCGATGAAGCGGCTCCAATGCATGACATTGTTCTGCCATTCGTCTGGGTACAGTTTCTGGACCACCTGCTCCTCCCACCAGCCCATATGCAAATTAGCATAGCTGGGGGCGAAGCAGGTGCCCATTGCCGTACCACAGATCTGGTGAAATAGTTCACCATTAAAAAGAAAATAGTTGTTGTTCAAGCAGATAGCTGTCATTTCTATGAGCATTCGAGTATGGGCCCAAAATTTGACAGGTCTATTCCCTAAGAAATGTTTGATGGCATTCAAGCCATCCTCATGCTTGATGCTGGTATAAAGGGTGGCAACATCAATAGTTGCCAAAAGGAAATCACTCTCCCATGGCAAATCATAGACCCGTTTGAGGAAATCCCCCGTGTCCTGAATATAAGACGGGAGGGTTTTCACCAAAGGACACAAGAAAGAATCCACAAATTTAGAAGTGTTCTCTAGAGCGCTGTTTATAGCAGAAATTATCGGGCGGCCAGGTGGGTTCAATTGATCTTTATGTACTTTGGGAATTAAGTTCATGACAGGGGTAACTGGATTACTGATCTTCAAAAACAATACCTCCTCATCTTTAAGCAAATGTTGTGAATGCCATTTGTATAGCTGTTCATTATACAAACGATGACTATCAAACATCATATCTTGAGATATTCTCACATAATTGAAGCGATTATTCAGTTGCTTATACGCTTCTGATAAATATTGCGTTTTACCCCATAACACCACGTTCCCGCCTTTATCTGCATTGCGAACAATACAATCAGAGTTTGTAGACAGTTTGTTCACCAAATTAGAATAGTCACGTTGTTGTTGTGTTATTTTTTTATGCTTAGCACTCGTGATTTTACAGAGATTTTTTAAATCATTGGTCACTAATTCATTATAAATGTCTACAGCATCTCTGCCTGTCATAGGTGTAAATCTTGATGTCGGCCTAAAGTTCGTTGGATCATTGCTTGTAATATTTATGCCTTCTTCTTCAGCTAGCAGAGATGCTTGACTTGAAGTAATATTAGTGTAACGGTCCAAAGTTGATATACTGGGTCTTGATTCCTCTTCAAGTTGATATAAATCCAACATCAAATTCATGTCATTGACCACTAGTTCTCCTGTTTGGACAATGTTCGCACTTGTCAGTGATGATGGTGTTTGTCTATCATTGTTACTGAAGTATTTCTTCAATTTCAACGCTCGAATAAATTTAAAAACATCCACCCTTGTTTTAACATAACTGAAGTCTTCCTCTGGGCAAAATGATAAGCCGAATGTCAAAATACTCTTTTCTTTGTCCGTTAGGTCAATGTTGGTCAGATTTATGATAGAGATCTCATTCTCCTTTAATACTTCGCTTTGCTCTTTGCTTTCCCAATAACGTCTGTGTTGTTTGGAACCTTTCCGCCTCTGTTGCCTCTGCCTCTTTCTCTTCCTCTTTGAGGCTTTACATTGTACACAGATGGCCTTGGTCGGAGGTTGAATCTCCTCTCCTGTTCTAAAAAACCAAATTCTTCAATTACGGTGGGGGCTGGTCCACTGATGGCTATGCTGGTACCGTCATCTCCATCGGTGTCAGGTTCTGAACTAGGGGCACTGCTTGCTTCAGAAGGTAAATCTGTTGCTTGTCTGCTGCCTGCATTCATTTTTTGTCGGCGTAGAGTCTCGAATTTTTTAGCGAACGTATAGATTTGTCCACGCTCGTAATCGATTTTGTCGCGCATACATTTTTGCGCTTTCCTTTCCTTAATCGATTCCTCTAACTTGCGCAGCCTTTCTTTCATTTCAGACTTACATTTTGTTATCAGTTCTTGGTCTGCTTCTTTGTCCAGAACTCCATTGATCTGTCCGATTTCATCAATGATTTTTTGTCTATCAATCTCAGCGTATTTAATCAAAATTGCCAACATTCTTTGTGAGGACTCTTGGTTATTTTCCGCCCACTGACGGAGCATGTTTGGATTCGGGTCCTCATACGTGGGGGCTAATAAAATCCTCAATCCTCTAGGGATTCGTTTGACCTCTAAGTATCGCTTTAAAGATTTAGATTCCCACCATTTTGAAAGTTCAGAGCGTTTCAATTTTTCCAATCTCTTCAGACGTGTAATTAAATCCGATTTTACCACATTCTTGTGGGTAGCAGTACTACTTCTCATACTCATTGAAGAATCATCAAATATCGACAACGCTGCTTCCTCCCTTTCCTTAACTTCGTCAGCTGACATGGTGCGTGATTTTTACAACAGTAAGTGGGTGCTCCCCACTTCTTGCAAGAACCGCCGGCGTCCGTGTTTGTAAATAAACGTGGAAACGTGGTGGTCGCCGGCTTTCCCTTTTCCCCAATCGCTTATACAAAGCCCTTGCTTACCTGGGTGAGAATAGCGCACACCGCGGGTCCTCCGACTCTCCGGTTACACTGCTCACTCCAGGCTCGACAATAGGCAACGTTATCAGGTGCGAATCACCTTCCTTCCTGAAGCGTTGAGGGGGGCGGCGGTATATTTGACACGAAGAGAAGTTGCTTGTTCTGAAAACCGCCGCTGCTCCTAACAAAAGGGCGCGTCGTCTGCACGGATCATCCAAGCTCGATCCGTATTGAATTGCACAGAATTACCATTACCACCGGTAAAGGATGACAACGCTTTGTCTCGCTGAGAATAATAATTTAATCGTCAGCTGCTGGACGCGTTTCGCCTGTCCTGCAGGCTTGTTCACCAACAGTTTACAATAAAGTTTTCAGCCATTTTAAATGACACGAATGGCGTGTCACGTGTACAAAACTACAAATGCAGTACATCAGAAAACAGACTAGTAGTTCTCCAATTCAAAACATAATGTTAAATTGATATTACGCTCCTGTCAAAATAACAACTGCTTTAACATTGATAATTTGCAATTTCAAAGCGGCTAAATAACAACCTTACAAATTACAAATTAACAAATTAACGCTGAAGGGCAAGTGCCCAATTTTGAAGCGAGCTAAACATGACCTAGAAAGAAACCTCGTGGCAATCTCTTGTACATTAGCAGTGCATACAAATTAACTAATGGTCAAAATGAGATATTCTATAATATACTCATATCATATTGCGCCCCAGTGGGCCAGTTTTGCAAGCAGAATAACAGCGCATAAATAAATAGTGCGTCTTCTGAAACTGCAAGTGCTCAACTAAAATATAAAGTGATGATCTGCAAATAAATTCATAAATGGTTAAAAACATGAAGAAAAGGGAGCGCGAATTCCATCAGTTATCTATACAGATCACAAATGAGTATGCAGGTCTTCCTCCATATTCAGACCTTCCGAGAATTTACTATTCAATTTAATTATATAGGAAGATTCTAGTCTTCTCAAAAGCTTTTCCCGGTTTCCACCTCTCACATTGGGTTTTATAGCATCAATCACAAAATACATTAACCCTTCTGTGTTTTTTTGATGTTGTTGTTCAAAGTGGCGTGCCACCGGGTAGGTTCTATCACCATTTTAATGGCTCTTAGATGCTGCAACACACGTTTGTGCACTGGTAGGATAGTGCTGCCCACGTACCTCAGGCCACATGGGCACTGAAGCACGTACACAGCAAAATCCGTCTTGCACGTATAGTGGCCTTTGATTTTAATTTTCTTATTGGAAAAACCTAATGTGTACATGGTGGTATTGATCCCATGTACACAAGCTTTGCACTTACTGCATTTTGCAAACCCTTCTCTCTTACTTAACCACATTGAGGCAGCCGCCTTAGGTTTAGGGGTTGGTATCATATTACTGACCAACATTTGCTTAAAGGATCTTGCCCGCCTGAATGTTATTTGCGGCCTTTTTTGGACCATTTTACCCAAAATAGGATCGTTACATATCAGATGCCAATGCTTGGACAATATATTCCTTACTTTTTTGTGTTGCGTGTTGTACGATGTTACCATCCTACACTCATTTTTGTTCATTTGCTCTTTCTGGTGTTACTTTTATTAAAAAGAATATCTTCCCTTGTCCTTTTCCTTGCTTTGTAAATAGCTGATTTTATACAATCTTCAGGATAACCCCTAGATTTAAAGCGTGACTCTAGTATTTCCAATTCATTACTGCAATTAGCCTGATCACTACAGTTACGTATTGTTCTCAAGCACTCCCCATAGGGAGTGATATATATTACCTACTGGCGGTTGCCAGTGGGTAGTTATAGTTAGGACCTATTTTCCATTGGAAAAGCGTTTTTTGATTTGCCAATATCTTTGGCGAAGTTTGACGAATCTTCGCGAAAATTTCAAAACTAATGGGGCGCTCCGGTCAGCTCCTGTCTTGAACGTTTTGGGGTGATTCGTCAAGCGGGGGCCAAGAAAAAAGGGGGGTCCCAAAATGCGTTTTCTCTGTGTTAATTTCCATAGGAACTTTTGTCGCGGCTACAGCCCAAACTGCTCAACGGAATTACACCAAATGGCAGTGAGGTAGCTCTTGGTCCAGAGTGCACTCTGCTTTCAATGGTGTAAATCTATCCAGTAGTTCCTGAGAAATTTAAAAATAAAAATTATCGATATCTGGTGACCGAGGAGGATTCGCAAACCCTCCCCATCACGAGCTTCACCTGATTGGCTGCCAACACTTCAAACCTAGAAGTGTTGGCAGCCATCTTGTGACTCGGTAAAACCGAGTCACAAGAAAACAGTAAAAAAAAGATAAAAAACAAGAAGGGGGCAGGGTAGAAACACCCTGACCCTCTAGGCCTGCTCCAAAAAAAGAAACGAAGCGCGAACTCCCGCGTTTTGTTTTCCTTAAGCCCCCGGGTGGGCCAGGTCCCAGGGGCAATCCAAACTTTTGTAGCGGGGGCCCACGGGGGCCCCCACAGCCCCCACAGCCCCCGGGACCGCCACCTACCCGGGCTTTCCTCATAATGTGCGGGGGCATCCTGGCACAGGGGCTGTTGTTCCAATATTTTCACACTACTGAGATCAGCCACGGCACCTGCGCACGGAGATCAGTGCATCACTCATAGCACACTCTTGATACCAACCACAGCGCCGAGGCAGGAGTGAGCAGTGCCTGGTTATCAGTGCATCCCCGGCCACACACTGCTGAGAGCAGCCACAGCATCGGTAGCGGGTTCTGGCCCATGAATCAATGTGTCACCACCGCCCTGCTTCAGGACAAAGCACAGCCGGGCCAGTATAGGCACCATGGAGAAACATGTTGACTGGGTGCACACGCAGGGACAGCGGAACAGGGCAGACATGCCTCAGTACCGCAGGCAGGGATCTGAGCACTGCGCTACTGCAGGGCAGTGCACTAGCACCAGGGCTTCAGTGCCAACAGGGCAGTGCTCAGTGCAGTGCACAAGCACTGGGGCTTCAGTGCCACATTCAGGGATCTGGGCACTGCGCTACGACAGGGAAATGCTCAGTGCAGTGCACGAGCACCAGGGCGTCAGTACCACACAGACGGATCTGGGCATGGCGTTACAGCAGGGCAGTGCTCAGCGCACAAGCACCGGGGATTCAGTGCCACACACAAGGATCTGGGCACGCGCTTCGACAGGGAAGTGCTCAGTGCAGTGCAGGGGCACCAGGGCGTCAGTGCCACACATATGGATCTGGGCACAGCGTTACGGCAGGGCAGTGCTTAGCGCACTGCACATGCACCAGGACTTTACTGCCACACACAGACAGTGCTCAGTGCAGTGCACAGGCATCAGGGCTTTATTGCCACACACACGGATCTGGGCACGGCACTACCTCAGGGCAATGCACGAGCAGTAGGGCTTCAGTGCTACACACAGTGATCTGTGCAGCACGCCACGACAGGGAAGTGTTCAGTGCAGTGCACGGGCACCAGGTCATCAGTGCCACACACACTGATCTGGGCACAGCGCTATGACAGGGCAGTGCTCAGCGCAGTGCACAGGGCCCTAGTGGCACACACACTGATCAGGACAGAGCTTATGTTACAGAGCTCAGGACAAGCAGATGAACCAGGCAGGCCTATAGGAGGCGCACAGACATTCGCTGAAGCAGGCACTATTAGAACAACAGTGCTCCCAGGGAACTGAACGGCACCGTGGGACTGGGGCCTCTAAGCAGGCATTACTAGACTCTAGGCACAGAGCAAGCATCGGTGGAGTCACTGCACTGAACAGACATCATTTGAGTAAGCTGTTATAGCAGCCAGCACATTGGACAGGCAAAGAGTCAGGGCTTTGAGCAGGCCTCGGTACAGTCGCAGCAGGGGCAGACGTCATTATATTTAGGGAACTGAACAGGCACCTCAGTCAAGCAATGGGCAGCACCATTGTTATCGTCACCTCTAGTGCTTTATTTTTCATGCACATGTTTATATTTCACACTTTTAACTGTTTCCAAAAATGTCCGGGTAATCTGGCTATTGTGTATTCGGCGGATCCGGCACAGGTACCCGTGATGGTTACCAAGGCCGCAGGATGCCTGCCTGGGCCGAGGGGCAGAGAGATGCATAGGTAGGCACAAAGTGCCCATATTCATAAACAATTATAGCCCGTGTCACGTGACATCACTGATGATGACAGGAGACCCACGCGCGCCTTAAAGAGGTTGCTCATGTGGACATCTGGCAGACTGTCCGGCAAGAGTCTAGCTTAATGGTACTTGTGCGTGTATCATGCAGAGGCTCTGTAGCGCCTAGAGTGGTTGTAGTACAGCCAGACGCCTTCCACATTGTCCCAGCAGCACACACACTTGTGGGGCACCGCTGGACCCGGAGTGATTGATAGTTGAGTTGACAGGGTATTGTTTACATTAACGTGACCCGACTGCCCTGTTCAGACTTTGTCCAGCTAAATTACATCCGAACACCCGGGGAATTAATAAAAACTGATGATCATCCACGTGATCATCTGACGCACCTCCTCACACCCTAATAAAACCTTTGATACACCCACTCTAAAATACAGACTACCAATATCGAAACCATAGGCAGACCAATAGCAGTTAGTACACACCCGCTCAGTGATTCATACGTCTACACACACATCCACTCACTAACCCACATAGTCACTCATACACACAGTCATTCATCAATACAGCTACTGATGTATCCACTCATACACCCATATAGACACTCACCCACTGCCACTCCCCCAAAGAGTTACTCAAACACCTAGTCAGTCACCCAAAGAATTAATTACACTGCCATTTACTCACCTATACAGTTATACACACACACCACCTCACTTATTCATACAATACAGATAGTACCATATACATACTCTCTTCAACAATTACTGACATAAGCACACACTTATCCATGCAGCCACTGTCACAATCACTTACTGTCACATATACTCACTTATATACTCCAACACTCACATATACTGCCTTTCACATATGTAGTTACTTACACATATACCACTAAGACATCCATTCACTCATCAACACAGCTATACGTACACTCACTCACCTATACAGTCCCTAACACATGCACTCATAAACCCATACACCCAGTGAATCACCCACTCACACATCTGTGCAGGGAGTCACACACCCCCCACCCACACAGACACTCAGGCACCCAGACAGGTACTCAGACAACCAATCATTAACCCATATAGACGCTGATGTGGCTACTCACCAACCCATGCAGTCACACACCAACTGACAGACTGATACAGACATTCACACAGATTAATCATTCACCCATGCATTCACTAAGACATGTTTAATCAATCACTTATACAGTCAGTCACGCACCCACTAAATCATCCATTCAGACACTCATACACCCACTCATTCTTCAATACACCTTGGCATATTATCTACTGGCGGTAGTTAGGACCTAGTTTTCATAGGAAACTCGTTTTTTGTTTTCTCAATATCTTTGGCGCTTGTTGACGAATCTTTCTAAACTCGTAGCCCGCTCCGGTCAGCTCCTGTCTTGAAAGTTTTGGGGTGATTTGGCAAGCGGGGGCCGAGAAAAAATATATATATATAACATTATAGTAACTTTATAGAAACACTCAGTCCCTGGATGATGTCATCAGTGATGTCATCAGTGATGTCATTTGAGATGTCATCAGTGATGTCATGAGGGATGTCACTGACCATGTCATGAGTGATGTAATATGTGACGTCATCAACAGTGCATTGCGCGGGGTGCGAGTTATAGTTAGCTCTACTAACAATAATGGCTGAATTACTCTGGTTTTATACCAGTGAAATGTCCAACTATCTATAAGATCCCTGAAACCTGTGGATTTTTCAGTGAATATATATATATATATATATTCACAGTGAATATATATATATATATTCACTGAATATAGTCAAGGTTCATATATGTGAAGTTATATATAGTAAAACTTTGCTTGCACATAGAAACTTACATTCACAATATTTGTATCCTCGATATTCTTGACACGATATTTTGGTCCACGATATTTGTTTCCAATACCTTATCTAAGTTCTGATAATAACACAAGAAAGCACAAAGCGCCAACTCAGGATATCTGATCACAGTGGACCAGGAAAAAGTCACACTTTCAGGCTGACTTCGATGGAGCACAGGTCAGTTACAGTCACCAGGTTCGGCTTGCTGAAGTTTACCTTCTCAAGTCTGTGCCAAGAGTCCTGTTAGCGTTGAGGAGGGCAGCAAGGAGAGCGTCACAGGAGGCTGTAGGCATAGCGCGAAGATCCAGCTGGCATCATGGGTGGACATTGCTGGAGCTTTGCTCTGGCAGTGCCCCCTAGTGGTCGAAGCTGGAGCGTGAAGAGTCGGGCTGATGGAGCTTTGTACTGCAACGCTGTGTGAGCGGCGAGGTCTTGGTGTGAACAGAACTCACCAAGGGTTTAGGACCTGAGAGGCACTACTTGAGGGTCAGGACCTTACTGCAGCTGGGTCCAGGGGCGGTGCGGGATGTTGAGGAGTCTTTTACATCCGTGAGCTCAGATCAGGAGGCCAGTAGATTAGCCCTTCAAGTTACTCTGGTGTCCTGGGTTCAAGATGAAGTTGCAGATCCAGTTCTTCATCCCCAGGCAAGAGGGCAACAGGCAGCAGGTTAGCACAGCAGGGCTGAAGTTCCTTCAGAGCAGCTGCTCAGCAGAGTGGCAGTCCTTTCCACAGAACAGCAGTCCTTCCTGGCAGAGTATCCACGGGTCCAGAAGTGACCTGAGGGGTATGCAACCCTTTTTGTGGAGACAGAACACAGCCTCTTCAAGTGTAAGTAGAGCTGGTTCCAACTCCTCCCTCCCATCCACACCTATCTAGTGACACCTTAGCTCCCATTGTATGTGGCTGTCTAGGAGGAATACACAAAGCCCAACTGTCACCCACAACCAGTCATGTGACCCAGAGACAGGCTGCAGGCACCAAATGGCTAAGGCAAGAAAATGTAAACTTTCTAAAAGTGGCATTTTCAAAATTGTAATAAAGAAAACTACTTCACCATGAGATAAAATGAACATGAACTACTTATCTCTTCCCATTTGGAAATAACACCTATAAAATGTAATAAGGTAACCCCAATGTTATCCTATGGGAGAGGTAGGCCTTGCAGTAGTGAAAAATTAATTTAAGAGTTTTTCACTACCAGGACATGTAAAAGTTAAATGTACATATCCAACTTTTTGTTTTTTGTCAAACTTGTTTTTATTGAGTTTTACAGAACATCAATCAACAAGCATGGTAATACATCTTATGTTTGCATTCGGATATCGCTATCAGCCGTCTATTACAATGTACAGATTCTGTCGGGTGATCCGATTCGTATCTCATGCAGTTATTTCTTCAGGTATTACCTGCAAATAAACATTATTGGTTGGTACAACAAATGAAAAAAGTAACAAAAACAGAAACATATCATCTGTAGCGTCAGACCATTCCTCCTCCCTTATCCCTCCCCTCTCCCCGGTTCCTTTCCTCGTGGAATGTAGATGTGTTATTCCTCTCTTTTGGGAATCGGGGCTAAGGGGGTGTGAAGCAGAGCTATAATGAGGAGGGAGGGAGGGAGGAATTAAATATCCAACTTTTTAAATACATTGCACCCTGTGCTCTGGACTGTCCCCTAGTGGTGACTTATATGTATTAAAAAGGAAGGTCTGGGCATAGCAAAAGGTTTATTTTGCCTGCTCAAAATGGCTTTTTAAAAACTGCATATACAGGCTGCAATGGCAGGCCTAAGACACGTGTAAAGGCCTACTTCAGTGGGTAGCACACTCAGTGCTGCAGACAGAATCTGGGGCCAATAAATAATGTAGAAACTACAATGGTTCAGGGATAACATTTTGAAAAAGGGGCATGACAATTGTACTATAATCAAACCAAAGATGTACAATTCAAATCAATAATGAAAGCAAAAGACAGTAAGCAAAGTACCCACATCAATTTTTTGTAAAACATTTTTTTGTAATTTGAATTATGCTCTGTAGAACAAAGCACGACAGAATCCAATGCAAACAATTGGTGCTCACAAGGTTACACTAAACAAACATATAAAACAAATGACAATATAAACAAAAAACACACACAATGGCAGAGTAATAAAGAGCCAAATATTTGTACGTATTATAACAAGAGCATGGTACAATGTATGTTTCCTCTTGATTTGAAAAAGGAGAACGTTGATGGCATTTTCACATTAGTGATATGTTAGCTCATGATCAGCACATATATCATTAGTTGAGAGCAACCATCAAATGTAATCTTAAAACAAATAACATATATAATTATAGGGGTGAAAGAAATTAATTCCAAAGTACTCAAACCAAAAGGCCAGATCCCATATGATTAAGCATTGGACAAATTACAAGAATTATTTTTTTTGTGTGCTTCATGCATACCAAGTTAACCGAGTGCCATCACCAACTTAGCCTAAACAGAAATCCACAACTGAAATGTGAAGTGGCATGTAGTGTCACCAATAATTAAATAAACCACAATAGTTAAGCACACACATGCCAAGATTATAGCCCAAAATAGTGTATGTCGGGCATAAGAGAAAACTCCATAAATGCCAGTGTAAACTAAACAATTATTCAAAAGATTTGTGATGCAATCCTACTTGTAGCATATGATATGTAGCGCATGATATTCCCAAATGTCAATTCAAAGTGCAGTCTTCTGGTCTTAAAATTCCCAGCCAACACAACTCCAATATCTCTGGTAAATTAAATACGAACAGTATTCCAACCATAATTTGACAACAAGGGGTGAAATGGATCAATATTAAATACTCAAGTACTCAACAGGAACCGATAGTTCCCATACCACGTGTGTACAAACTACATGGGTACACCGGAATCGAATTCTGTAAATACGTCCAAAACATGAACCAGTTAACAATTTAAAGTCCCTAAAAAAATAAAAAAAGCAATTCTTCATGGCAATATAATCATTGCTGCCAAACTTACCGGGGAAATTAATTCACCTCAGACTGCAAAAACGAGGTACTCTCGATCGTCAGGAAACATGCCGAACTCGAAATGGCGTCTCAAATAGCACTAATCACTAGAGAAACCAAAGAGAGACTTCCCGTCCATGGCTTCAATCAACCACCTTGTCAATGGGCTATAAAGTGTTCAAGGTGGAAGAAAAAAAAATATTTAAAAAACTCCTCATAAATGTAGTGGAATTTAAGAATTAGAAAGACAAAAAGAGGAGTCACAAAAGTACATAACCGTGACGGAATACGCATGCACAGACTTGAGACACTTCAGCCAATGAAGGAGAGTGCATGGAAATAAACCAATCATATATCTCATCACATGATCAGCGGGTATGGCTAACATAATTACCACATCTTCGTATAGCCCAATCCACAGCATACTGCCACTTATTCCCTCATATAGGAATTACCTGCAGGTACTCTCATACTGATAATTGGTACCTCACATATAAATTATCTTCAGTGGGTGGTCTGGGAGAGATGCTCGAATAGTATAAATACATTGTATGACAAAAGCAAAACAGTAACAGGCAAAAGAAGTGTACAGACACAAAGATGGATACATTCAGTGTCAAACATTTTTTTCCAAATCCAGTAACACAAATAAAAACAAGCTATTTGTTACCAGTAAAGGTATTTGTTACCTGTAAAGGAATCTGAATCTGAACAATTACACCCTGTGCGAAGTTGGCCTAGTATATGCTGTCCACTAATTAAAGTGGGCACCTTGCACCAGTCCAAACAACCCTTATGGTGATTAGGTCAAAGATAATCTTTTGAAAGCTATTCTAGTGGTAGCTATGGAGAGCAGCCTTCAGGCTAAGTCTTGAAGGAATGTTAAGCACCTTGTTTTACCAGAATGTAACCTTATAGTATTGGTTAAATGAAAGGGAAACCACACAGTAGTTTTAAAAATATGTATTTATTATATATAACACTCTCTCGTATCCTCTACACGAGGATAGAACACAAATCAAATAATACAGTTGCAAAGAATCAAACGTAAGTTGCACAATACACAGTGGGCTCCCGGGGGAGACCAAACCATATACTAAGTAAGTGGTATAAGAACCACGACTCGGGACTAGACCTAGTCTAGAAGGTGTAGAATCGCTGGGACCTCAAGGAACCACCCAAGGTGAGTGAATAGGGACCCCACAGAGGACGGATGCAGTGTGGGAACATGACTGCGTGCTCCGTACAATTCAATGAGAAAGTCGCAGTTGGAAAATCACAGATTAAGGACCCTTCCGAGCAGATTACGAAGACAGCCCATGGAACTTAAGGGTTTGGAGAGCTACCCCACCCATGGATACCTTTGTACCAGAGTTACCTATCCCAGAGGAGCCGGGTGCATAGGTACGAAGTGGCGTCGGAAACCCTCGTCGTTTTCTATGGATGTCAACAAAGAAATGCTGCTGCGGGAAGAACGAAAAGTGTCTGGTGGAATCCAAATGTGGATTCTAGATGAGAAGAACCTGAAAGCAGAGGGGACAGAGTCTGGGTCACTTTGGAGTGACCAGGGGCTCGGTAGACGAATGCCCACCTATGTTGGGTGCTTCAGGTGTGTTGACGGTGAGCTTGACTCTTCAGCTGTGAGGACCCAGAGACATCTAGGACAACCAGGAGCTGGAGGCAAGCTGTCCCACAAAGGATGTCGAGTGCTGAGGGGTCGGTGTCCGGCTGGAGCACCAATCAAACCTTGGCAACGGCAACAACGTAGATGGTCGAGTTCAGTGTCGATCTGGCCCAGCAAGGACCAGGAGTCTCTCCACAGTGAGGGAAGTCAGGGCAGGCCTGGAGCAACCAGGGGAGCCCAATTAAAGCAAAGTTGACCCTCAAGTGGACCCACAGGCTGAAGGCACAGGAGTCGCAAGGGGACCTCAAGCGGTTTCACAGGATACCAGCTAGCAGGGCACAGAGTGCAAGGATGCCACAGTCCTTCTCAGAAAAGATGCGCTGGGGTCAGGGCTACAAATAGCCCAATGCATGGAGTTGTTGCATGGCAACCAGCATGTGCAGCTGCAAATGGACGTGATGCACAGGAGTACGGGAATACGGTCCCCACGAGGGATATCCGCCTCAAACTCAGTGAGATGGCAGGTCAACCTCGGAGACCTTCAGAACCCACCTCCTGTGTTGCTGGAGCCTTCAGAGTCCGCAGGAGCTCAGGGTCAGCAAACTGGTCAGATGCGTTACGGTGCCTGCGTTTGCAGGGGAGTGACTCCTTCACTCCAAGGGAGATTCTTCTGTTGTCTTGGAGGTCCACAGGGTCCTGCATGGAGCCTGTATGGATCACAGACAGTGGCGAGACTGGGGACGGCAAGGGAAGACGAAGTCGAGCCCAAGGGAGGTGCAGCGAAGTCCAGTGTGTCCAGATGGTCGAAGTGTAGTGGTATCTTCTTGCAGAATCTTGTCCACGTAAAATCTAATGTCCTGTAGCCAGGTAACCCATTTTATACCCACGGTAAAGGGTTGGACAGATTCTAGGGACCCTCCTAGGGGAGGGACAGGACAGGGGGGTGGCTACACCCATGTCCTTTGTCCAGTTTTGTTCCAGAGCAGGAGCGGATGGCTCCCAGAACTGATTTGAACTGGACTATGCACAGGGACACCAAGTGTGCCCCTCGTGCAGACTTTCTGGCACTGAGTCAGTGCACCCACCCAGGCCCAATACACTAAATCCTGTCTGGGAGGTGGTAACACCTCCCTGTGACAGGATGCCTATTGTGCTGCCTTCCCCTGCTCGAGCTTGGCTCAGCAGCAGGAGGGCAGACTCGTGTCTGTGGCTGGCAGCATCCATTTTGTGCTGTAAGGCTCAAGAAAGTTGGTACCGGTAGACTTAGGTACCCCCAGAACCTCGGTTCTGAGGGGAGGAATCATACCTCCCACACCAGTTACTGGTGTGGAGGTATGATTCCAAGGTGTTTCACACCAAACACAACATACTTCGTTGCAGTCGTTTTCGAGATAGCATTTACCGCGAGGTTATAATGCACCTCTACCTATATGTCTGGTAGTATCATGTACAGCCTGGTAGAATGGTCTCCGAAGACTGCAGAGGAGCCCTGCTCATGCAGGAGCACCCTCTCACGCAAAACCCAGCACCCTGCCTTCAGGATTGTTAAGGCCTGCTATAGGGGTGACTTACAAAGTTTTAAGTGTAGTGATATATAGAGATATAGTGAACCTATATCTTAAGTAAGTGGTGCAATCACCAGCTTACACAGGCTGCAGTAGAAGACCTGAGGTTCCATTTTGCATGCCTCTCATGGGTGGCATAATACATGCTTCAGCCCATGGGAGGCCTCTGGGGTACCTATGCCCTGGGTACATGGGTACCATATACTAGGGACTTATAAGGGTACCCCAGTATCCAATCTGGAGTGTACCAAAGTACATTACACAACCAATTTAGGGAGAAAGCAGATAGACTGGGGTCCTGATTAGCAGGATCCCAGCGAGACTAGTCAAAAACCAGCAAAACACCAGGAAAAAAGTGGGGGTAACCATGCAGTCAGATCCTACCTTCCTACACACCCTATGATAGTTTGAAAGTACAGTATGTGTGCTACCATGTGCTTAGAGTGAAACAGGCCACATGCATAATAAAACCTAGACAATCCACACGTGAGAAAATTTGAAATTGCCATCATTACAATAGTAAAGTGATACAAGCAGAGTGTAATTCCAAATTGATATGACATAGCGTCCAGTGTTTTCATATATGCTTCGGCCGGTGATTCGAGTGGCAGGACTTCGTCAAGGATGGAAATTATATTTAGGAAAATTACAATCACATGTTGGTAATGTTTACATAAAACTAGTACAACAGAGTCATAAAAAGGAAAAGTCATCAAGAGCAGTGCAATCATATAGTCATCAAAAACGGATACAGCAAGGAACTAACAAGATGTTAACCAATGAGAATTAATGCAAAGCTACAGATTTACATTCTTCGATTGTGTTCAAACCTGTATTGATACTGTCACATTTTAAATTCCAATTGCATTCTGCTCTATTTAACATCATCTGTATGTGACCACCCATGGATGGTTTTCGTATTTGTTCAATAATTTGCCACCTGAAGTCATTCAGTTAATTATTACATTCTAGAAAATGTGATACCAGAGGTGCGACGAGAGTCTTGCAAAGTATGCAACTCTTATGTTGTGACAGAGTTACAGGGACACCAGAAGCATAAACCACATTCTGAGAGTTACAGTTACAGACCCAACAGTAGCATTGAAATTACAGGCCCTGAGCACATATAGAGCCCCTTTACTAGGGACTTACAAGTAAATTAAATATGTCAATTGGGTATAAGCCAATGTTACTATGTATTAAGCAGAGAACACAAGCACTTTAGCACTGGTTAGCAGTGGTAAAATGTGCAGAGTCCGAAGGCTAGCAAAAACAAAGTCAGCAAAAACAGGGGAAGCCACACCAAGGATGCCAGGTCTTAAAGGGGGCTCTCCATCTGGCCCTTATGGACCTTTCTAATGCATTTGACCTGGTAAACCACACTAAATTATGGGTCGTAATGTATCAACTAAGGGTGGAAAAAGAATTGTTAACCACAATAAAACGCATGCAAAGGGAAACCTCTGTAATGGTCTGTTATGGGCATTTAATGAAACATCCCCATCTGTTATAGCAAACACATGCATATTACATGGCACATTATGGCCCTTTCTGTTTTTGCTCTATATAAATAATGTTAGTGTCTTTTTATTAATGAATGGTAAAACTATGCCTAGGATGGGAAAGCATTTAATTCCCATCCTATTGTACGCTGATAATTCAATTCTTATTTCTAGAACAGCTAATGGTCTTCAATTTATTGGATTCCTTTCTATCTTTTATGGAGAGCCTGGACTTAAAGGCCAATTTTACTAAATCATTTGTTATGACCTGCGGTTCAGCTAAGACCAAATCTATGTCCCCCTTTTCAGGGGATACTCAGTTATCAAGAACTAAGACTTTTAACTACCTGGGGATTTTATTTGTTTCTTCTCGCACCTGAACTTTTCTGTTAACCCTGAGACACACACAATTTAGGAAAACAATTGAGGCTGTGTTTAGATTTGCTCATAGATTAGGCCAAAAGTCAGTTAAGGAACTAGTAGATATTTATATATATAAGTGTATCCCTGTAGGGTCCAATGGAGCAGGCGTTTGGGGCTACGATAACTTGGATATTTTCCAACTTATGGAAAAAACTTTGGGGCATATTAACAAGGGGGCGATATGAAATTATCGCCGCTTTTACGTCCGTTTTCGGGCGAAAAGCGGCGATAATTTCATCGCCTTATCAGCAAAGACACGCTATCGCGTGTTTTGCTGACTTAGCGCCCGTTCCCAGCACGCCTAACTTTGCATCGCTAATGAGATGCAAAGTAGGCGTGGCTGTGAAACCAAACAGGGATAATATCGCGAAGGCAGCTTCGCAATATTATCAAGGAGGGTTAGCGATTATTTAAATCGCGTTAAGTATGCCTTAACGCAGGAATTTAACGTCTGTTAAATTCCTGACTAAGGCATACTTAACATGGGGGGTGGATTCTGTGGCTAAGACCACAGGCCCTATCATCTAGGATATCGCCGTTTTCCACCATGGAAAACGGCGATATCCACGCTATCTCTGGAATTTTATCACCTCGGCGATGCGCGTTGTTGATAACGCGCTAACCGGGCGATAAGTTACAGAGATAGCCAGCGATAAATATGCATGCGCTAAGCGCGCTTTGCGATATTTATCGCCGGGCCTTGTTAATATGCCCCGTAATCTGTAGATTGCTGTCAGTGCTCAGGAGCACTGCATCCCTTATCTGCCATGAAGAGCTAGGCTTAACTTACTTGGAAAAACACAGTTGGTCTTGCCCCTCTGATTTTACGGATTAATTTTTGGGTTGAACCAGAAGTCGTTCTGTTGAGAGACTTTCTTGAGGAATGTTTATTACTTGATAATTTGTAGTAGATTCTATGGTTTGTTTATGCAAAAAAAATTGTAGTTGTTAGGAGTACCAGAAGTGTTTACAAACCCACAAAAATTAACTCTGTGATGTAAAGATACGGTTAAACAGCGATATTTGGAATACCGTATGACAACAACATATGACAATACATGGAAAAAGGTCCGTTTTTCATCAGAAATAAAATGACCAAATGCATACAATTAAGGAACCTCTGCTCCAGATTGACACCTCACCTCAAAACCCAGCATTCAAGAAAAAAATCATGTTTGGTACATATTTCTCTGTTCAAGAAGCCAAACTTTGGAACTCATGACCCCCTAACATAAGATCTCCAGATAACGTATCTTATCTTCAGAAAACTACTCAAGGGTTGTCTCTTTACTACATGACCATCATACTCAGAACACAAATGTACACCATATGCCTGTGTATGCAAACATGTCAACTTTAATTATATGTATGTATTTAGATATGTTCATTTCTTTGTGCAAATATATATACTACTTTTGGTTTAAAAATATATAGATATATATAGATATATATAGATATAAATATATAGATATATAATTTTATATTATTTATGCTTAACATTTATATTGGTGACTACATAGTTTAGTATAAGTATATTTGCAAATTTTATGGATAAAATAACATAAAACAGAGGCATTTAATCAAATAACTTATATAACTTATCACACATTGTGATAGAAAAATAAAGAAAGCAGAGCCCATACGCATACACTCTAACTTATACTAAACTATGTAGTCACCAATAAGTTATTTGATTAAATGCCTCTGTTTTATGTTATTTTATCCATACAATTTGCAAATATAATCATAACAATTGTATCTATAAGTGCTTCACTATTGAAATAATGGGGAAAATACAAAATAAAAATAAATACATATAAATAGATAAATAAACAAAAAATGCATAAAATGTCCCCCCAAAAATAAAAAAATTCATACAAATACACAAATAAAATAAATTAATATATAGCAATACATGTAAAGTCTGAGTTTCTAACTATTTATCCACACATGCACATATGGGACTTTGTACAATACTTTATATCTCTTTATTGTTTTCCATATATTTGTATTCCTTTCCATGTAGGTATGTATCTATATATTTATTACTTTACTCATACTGTAGAAATAAAAAGAAAAAAAGAACTTCAACTCTCTCCAATGCACTACTCTATATCTCATCCTCTACCTCTTTCAGTTTATCCTCTACCTTCACTCTGACTCATCTCAAACATCATTGTACTACTATGATCGCGCTAATACTCCTTTCTAGACTCTTCCTTCCTCTTTCCCTCCTTTGACTCACCCCATACCTCCTTTTACTACTTTGATCTCCCAAACTAACACTTTCTAGACACTTCCCTTCTCTATCCTTCCTTTGCAAATCCCAAACCTAATTTTACTATTACAATCTTCCAAAATAACACTTTTTAGACTCTTTCTTCCTCTATCCTTCCTTATACTATTAGATCCAACTAACAGACACACATGTTTATTCTTAGACCTGTCAGCCTTAGGGCGGTCTTCCCCCAAACCTTTTGCCTGTTTGCATCACTTTTTGCTGATCTGTTTTGTTTGCCTCAGGACTCTGGGCACTTTACCACTGCTAACCAGTGGTAAAGTGCATGTGCTCACTCCCTAAAACATGGTAACATTGGTGTACCCACAACTGGCATATTTGATTTACTTAAGTCCCTAATGGAGTGCACTATATGTGCCCAGGGCCTGTAAATTAAATGCTGCGAGTAGGCCTGCAGCACTGATTGTGCCACCCACATAAGTAGCACTTTAAACATGTCTCAGGCCAGCCACTACAGAGCCTGTGTGTGCAGTTTACTCTGCAACGTTGACTTTGCATTTAAAGCCCCTTTCCAAGCCTTAAGCTACCCTTTTATTACATATACGTCACCCCTAAGGTAGGCTCTAGGTAGTCCATAGGGCAGGGTTCTACGTAATTAAAAGTAGGACATATACTTTGAAGTTTTATATGTCCTGGTAGTGAAAAACTCCCAAATTAGTGTTTCACAACTGTCAGGCCTACCCCTCTCATAGGCTTAGATTGGGAATTCATTATTTCATTTTATAAGAGTAATTTCTGTTTGGGAACAAGTAGAACTGTCATGTTTGGTATGTATGAACTTGTAATAATAAGCCCTCATTAATGATTAATGATAAAGATGGATTAGCTCTCATTAATGATTAATGGTAAAGGTGGATATATTATTAAAACTTTAAAAATGCCAGGTATAGAAAGGTGCAAAAACAACAGTTGATGGACAGAATGCAGAACAATGTCATACATTCACCCCAGTACAGAGATCTGGGCCTAAATCCATCGTTTTTTGCTCACCATGCCATTCCAGTTTGAACCCAGCCATATGCAAATCAGTCTTGACCCTGTGCCTCATGGGAACAGTCCAGCCCGAACTGCCAAGCCAGGTCCTCCCTGTACTGGAAACAAGCATCCTAGGACCAGTTTCGGGGTTTCACCCCTCTTCAGCCAGGATAGCTTGATTCCAGTGGCATGGAGAGCACGGGACCCACGTCTGGGCATACCCGTCCCACTCGGGGTGACAAATGCAAAAACAACAGTTGATGGACAGAATGCAGAACAATGTCATACATTCACCCCAGTACAGAGATCTGGGCCTAAATCCATCGTGTTTTTGCTCACCATGCCATTCCAGTTTGAACCCAGCCATATGCAAATCAGTCTTGCCCCGTGCTCTCCATGCCACTGGAATCAAGCTATCCTGGCTGAAGAGGGGTGAAACCACGAAACCGGTCCTAGGATGCTTATTTCCAGTCCAGGGAGGACCTGGCTTGGCAGTTCAGGCTGGACTGTTCCCATGAGGCACAGGGTTAAGACTGATTTGCATATGGCTGGGTTCAAACTGGAATGGCATGGTGAGCAAAAGAAAGATGGATTTAGGCCCAGATCTCTGTACTGGGGTGAATGTATGACATTGTTCTGCATTCTGTCGATCAACTGTGGTTTTTGCAGGTATAGAAAGGTGGCATTTTTCTGCTCTTAATCCCTGTGTGCCTATTGCCTGTCTCCAATACATGTCTGGGGTGGGTGATAGCTGGGCCTTGTGCATTCCCTCTAGACAGTGACACACAAAGGGAACTTAGGTGTTCCTGATGGGCCATTCACATCCTGATGGGCCATCCTGGGGCAGGATGGGAGGGAGGAGCTGACACACTTGAATGGGCTCTGTCCTGCTCACACACAAAGTACTGCTTAACCCCCTGGAGGGTGTCTGGAGTCAGGGTAGGAAAGGGGTACCTCTGTGCACTTCAAAGCCCCTCTTTGGAGTCTCACCCTCTTCAAAGGCACCACTGGGTATGAGAACTGGACTTCTGACCCTACCAACTCAGTACACTTCTGGACCTGTGGATACTCTGCAAGGAAAAAGGACTGCTGTGCTGATGAAGGACTGTCACTCTGCTGGACTACTGCTATGGAAGAACTGCTTTTCTGCTGTGCTGACCTGCCTGCTGACCCCTCTTCCTAGGTGAGAAGGACTGGACCTACACCACTTGAACCCAGAGGGACTCTAAGGGCTTGTCCCCTTGCCTCCTTTACTGAAGTCTCAGGTACATCAAAGACTTCCAGCAACCCTGCTGCAACAGCACCTGGACTCTGTCATCTGTGAGTCCTATTTTGCCACGGGGTGCCAATCCAGACCTGAGCCCTTGGAAGTGGGTTTTCTGTGCTAAAACCAGCAAAATATGTGAATCAGTGTTGTTGTGCCAGTCGGAACCAACACATCTGGTCTTGATGCTGATGCATCTTCACTGGCACCGAGGACATTGCATCACTGGCTGCGCAGCTTGACAATGACACATGGCCTTCAGGGGAGAGGGGTTCAATGACGATGCATCTCTGACAGTGCAAATCAGAACAGACACATCACCTACATCCGGAGGGATCGACACCGATGCATCGCCTCCGATCCTCCTATCGGGTCTTCGACATCGACGCATTCCTCCACCCAAAGTACATTTTGAGTGGGACAAGGTTGGTACCTGTATCCAACCCATGCTCCATTGTGGTCGGCCTGAACTTTCAGATTTGACCCTTTATGTCGATTTATGTTTTTAAGCACCTATATTTCAAGATATTCTTTAAAAATTCAAAACGCAGGTCTGCTTATTGGATTTTTGTAATTTTGGTCTTGTTTTGTTCATTAAATTAAGCTCTAGTTTTCTAATATGCTGTGGATTATTTTTGTGTGGTATTGTTACTGTTTTACTGTATTAAGTGTTGCACAAATACTTTACACATTGCCTCTTAATTTAAGCCTGACTGGTCTGTGCCAAGTTACCAGGGGCTGAGCACAGGCTAATTTAGGGTGTGCAATTGACTTACCCTGACTAGTATTGTGTTCCCTACTTGGAGAGGGTGCATACCTCTGCTAACTAGAGACCCGATTTCTAACATCTACCGCTCAAATGAGCAACCTATGTTTCATAATTTTAATCCACAACTAATCTATTTTGGGTTCCAGAGTAGCGTTCTACTCACCAAATGCTCTTTAACACTTCATCAGGGGTAGTAAATGCTATATAACTACAATTACAGTTACAAAGGAGGGAAAATGACATTTTTATACCAACTATAACCAGGTATTCCACTATTTGCACATCCCCTGGGTTGGAAACTTATTTAACTCATATAATGAATTCTATTCATCGTTTATTTATGATTAGTTTAAGGCTGAGCACGGTGCACTTAATGGAAGCTTTCCACTACTTTGCCATCCTGTTCCTGTGACAATGTTTCTATTCAAAGCGCATGCCACTCCATGTTGATTTGCACGTTATATTATGGACCTCAAATTTTCTATCTGGTTCCTATTTTGCGTCACGCTTATTTTAGACTCTATAAGCTTGCAAGGGTATTTGTACAACAACTAGAGACACCAGCAACCAGCTTTTCAACCTTAACTTTTATTAGAAGTGCCATCACAATAAGGAAACGGTATGAAGCATGATTTTTTAGCAATCAGAATTATTTTTAGATGAATCTTAGTTTTGTTTCTCCCTTATAATTTTAAATTTTATTTTTGGAGAATTATCAATAGAAATAAGAAATGTTAGGAGAGATGAACTTTCCCTATACTATGTATTCTTGATGATTTGTATATATATTTTATTACAGGTATTTCCTTGTTGGTTTTTGTGTATTGACAAGAATGCTTTGCATATTTTATTTTGACCTTTTATGGCTTTTTATGCCAAATAAGTATTGACTGATTAATTGACTGACTCCCTAAGAATGGCGGTAAATGCAAGGATGGAGAACAGAGAGGGACAGGAGTCCTCAATCCCTGCATTCACAGTCACTAGTAGATAAACGGACAGAGGCTTCTTCCAAAAAATAAAAATTGTCATTCAGTCAACAACAACTGGGGTGCATTCTATAGTCTGCTGGCCCATTTTTTGCTACCTCCAATGCCTGCAAATGGCATAAAGTAGAAACTGTCCATCATGGACAATTTTCACCTTGGACATGACTCTCACTTACTTTGGCAGGCCAGTATGTCATCAATGTTTATCAAATGCAATTGTTCATGAGTGGAAAAAGCATTGAAATTGTGCGTATTCTATCCACCTCCAGGAAATCATAAACGTCATGAAATTTCTGGAATGTGCGTGTATATGTTTCGGCTTTATATGCCACAAAACAAGCTGTAAAGCAGTGAAGTGAGTACTCGGATGCTTTGAGTTACCGAAAAGGCAGAAATTTGTTCCTGCCATAGGAGTATCAAAAAAGAGAAACTTTCTATAAGTAATATTGATTTACACCATTTACCTTATTTCTATATGTTCACCCGTAAACTGTTTAAAGAGCCTAAGGGGCCTATTACGATGGCGGTTGGATGTCCACCGCCGGGCCGGCGGTGACGCCTGCCGGACCGTCGGTGGACATCCGCCCGCGATCGCAACCACGAAAACCACCGGTCAAATTGGGATGGCAGTGGTGACCAAGGCGGTGGGAAATTCCGACCGCCGCTTTTCCGCCGGTTGCCATCCGCACTCCTGCCTGGTGGACGGAGCAGGAACGGTATAATGGTGGTGGTGCAGAGCAGGCTCCGCCGGCAGGATTATGATGCCGGCGGTAGCCAGCCTTTCCTCAGCGGTCAAACCGCCATGGAAAGGCATGCAGAGATTGTCTTCCGGGGGTCCGTTGCAGGCCCCCAATGTGTTGGGGGGGTGTGGGTGCACTGGGGGGGGTACCCATGGTCCCCCCCTACATTTCCCTGTACCAGGTGGCAGGCACTGTGCAGTGCCTGCCATGCAGTGCAGGGAAATGCAGGACATGCTCCTTTCGGCACAGCGGCAGTGCTGCGGGCAGCAGCAACCGCCACAATGTTAAGGCCCGCGATCAGACTGCCGCAGTCGGATTTCAACTGCGGGTCATCGTAATTCGACCGGCGGTGATGTCGCGGTCCATGCGGGCTGTCTTTTCCCGCTACCATGGTGGTCGGGGAGGTTTTCCGACCGCCATCGTATAGGCCCCTTAGTTCGAATGTATGCAATTTTAGAGATTGGAAGCTATAACTCAGAAAATGGAAGAAATAAAGGGGCATATTTGCAAGCCCCTATCGCCACAGGAATGTCACTTTTTATGATGTTTCTGTGGCGACAGGGGCTTTGCCTTATTTACAAGGCGGCGTTGAGCCACTTAACATGGCTTAACGCCGCCTTGTAAATAAGGCACCCTTTCATGCTATACATAGCTTGAAAGGGGTGGGCACTGGGTTTTGCAGTACCACCGCAACACCCATTGATTTTGACGCTGCCCCATATCTACAAGGGTGGCGTGAATATGGGGTAGTGCCAAAATTAAGACCAGGGAAATCCTAGTCTTAACATTGTAAAATTTGGAGAAATGCCTAATTTCTCCTCGTTTTTGCTGTTTCTATGTGTGCTGCATTGTGCAGCACACATAGAAACAGCAAAACGTCATGAAAGATTGTTTATGTGCAGGAAGGTGTCCCGTCCTGCACATAAACAATCAATAAAAAAATAACAATTTGCAACTTCTATGTGTGCTGCACAATGCAGCACACATAGGAGTTACAAATGACCATTTGTAAATGTTTATGTGCAGGAAGGTGTACCTTCCTGCACATAAACAATCATTCCCCCCAATGCAAGCACCCTTGCACTATGGTGCAAGGGTGCCTGTGATGGCGCTAGCAGCTTAATTTAGTGCCAGTGCTAGGGGAAATGCAGGGGTACACTGTATCTTTGTAAATATGATGCATCCCTGCGTTTTCAGAAGGGTGGAGCGTGGCGTTAGCAAGTTCTGCTTAATGCCACGCTCCATCATTTTGTTGTACATATGCCCCTAAATTTACATTTAAAACACATTTTGAGTGTTAGAATTGTGTTGCAGACATGTTTGGATTTTATAAACCAGTGAACAGAAGAAAGTTGTAATCATTACAGGAAAATAGTTAGGTCAGCAATTAGGCTGAGAAACGCAAGCGAAATGCTATCAAATATCTTGCTCTAGAATTCTCAAATTTCTGACAAGAAGGATATACTAACTTCAATTTATTAAAACATATATTTAGTGTGAACTGCAGATACCAAATTCTGGATATCTAGGTTCAAGGAAAAACAGTGTTGCCTATTGACACATTTTTCTCTGCGTTTATTCTGTAGAAATGCTAAATAAACTTTAAGACAAAATAACAAACCATAAAAGTGACACTGTGATCGATTACCAGGAGAGATTAGTGATCAAAAAGGGAAAAAACCTTTACACACGTAGGACCATTACCATGCAGGTAAAAACTTGTACCTTTACCATGCAGTACTTTACCACACAGGTAAGTTTTGTGTTTAATAATATACTTTTGATGTTATTTAAAAAAAAAAAATTGCTTAGGTGTGGTTAGTGCTAAAGAGAGGTGAGGGTGACTTTCGAGATTAGAATTGGGTAGAGGTAAAAGGAGGTACGGTTGAGTTTTGGGTTTAGGTGTGGTTAGAGGTAAAGGGAGGTAACAGGATTTTAGGGTTTAGAGGTGGGTAGAGTAAAAGAGTGTAAGTGCGATTTTAGGGTATGAAAGTGTAGGGGTAAAATGTGTTAAGTGTAATTTTAGTGTTATGGGGTGTGTGAGAAGTTGGCCTGGCATATGCTGTCCACTAATTATAGTGGGCACCTTGCACCAGTCCAAATCGACTCTTATGGTAGGTAGGTTAAAGACAACCTTATTGAAAGCTATCCTAGTGGTAGCTATGGAGAGCAGCCTTCAGGCTAAGTCTTGAAGGAATGTAAAGCAGCTTGTTTTACCAGTCTATAATCTCTTGAGTGACCAAATGAAAGAGCACCACACCAGGTATATATTCAAAATATATGTATTTATTACTAAACACACCCCTCTAGTCTCTTTATGAGGCTAGAGTTCGAAGTACATAGGTTATAAGATCTTAAATCACAGTAATAGCACAAATACACGTTTGGGCCCTAGGGGCGTACCAAACCATATACCAATAAAGTGGTATGCGAACCACGACTGAACTAGACACTAGGCCTAGAGCCTCTAGAAGTGCTTGGACCACAAGGAACCACCCAAGGTAGTGACACAGGGGACCCACGGGAGACGCGTGCAGTGTAAATACACAACCGCGATACGCCGTTAACTTCTATGGAGAAAGTCGGGATCGGGAAAACAGAGGAAAGGGACACTTAGAAAAGGACTAGGACAAAACCCTTTGAGATCTAGGACTTTGAAGAGTCTCTACCCACGGGAGCACCGGAGTACTCGTGTTACCTCACCCAGGGAAGCCGGGTGCATAGGTGCCTTTCGGGGTCGGGTTTCGTCGTCGATTCGAATGGCGATCTGCTGCAAAGTGCTGCTGGCGGCCAAGAGAAAAGTGTCCGGGTGGATCCAAGAGTGGATCGGAGTTCTGGTGAACCTGAAAGCAGAGGGGACAGAGTCTGGGTCACTAGCCAGTGACCAGGAAGGCGATGGACAGATGCCCACCGATGTTGAGTGCTTCAGGTGCGTTGACGGTCGTCTTGACTCTTCAGCCACGAGGTCCGGGAGGCGTTGTCGGCAACCAAGAGCAGGATTCGGGCTGATGCTCAATGTCTGTCGAGTGCTGAGGTGTCGGCGACCGGATTGGACCCAACAAGCCTTGGCAACGGCAAGTCTCGAGTAAGATGTAGATCGTCGATGATGCAGACCAGCAAGGTCTGGGGAACTCACCCAGCAAGGGTAAGTGAGGGCAGGCCTGGAGCAACCAGGATGCCAAGTAAAGAAAAGATTGGCCTTCGTTAAGGGCTACTAGCCAACGGGCTAGCGACCGCAAAGGAGCCTCGTGACGCCGCACGTGGAGCTGGCTTACAGGACACTCGTGGAGTGGGGGCCAGTGATCTTCGGTGCAGGTGGTGCTGGAGGCTAGGGCTACTCGGAGCCCAAAGCACGACTTCTTGGGAGACCCAGAAGATGGTGCACTTGCAAGTGTGCTCGGTGTCCAGGGGTCATGGTCTCAAGTCACCCACGATAGCCACGGGCCTCAGCTTTGCTGGGGACTCAGGGTAGCTTCGGGGAAGTCTGAGAATCTACCTCTGGTGATGCGATGACTTCGGCGTCCGACGGGAGCTTCAGTAATGCGAACCGGACAGATGCTTCTTTGGTGCCTGCCAAGCAGGGGAGTCACTCCTTGACCCCAAGGGAGATTCTTCAGTCCTATAATCTTATCGTAGAGCGTCGAAGGTCCAGGATTCAGTGTCAGAGTTTCGTCCAGGTATAATCTAAAGTCCTAAGGACTGGGTTCCTACCTTTATTCTAAAAATAGGGGATGGACTACTCTGTGGCCCCACCTATGGGTGGGTCAGGGCAGAGGGGTGGCTACACCCCTTTCCCTTTGTCCAGTTCGCGCCAAAGCAGGGGCTGCGAGCCCCTGATCCGGTTTGAACTGGGGTATGCACAGGGACACCAAATGTGCCCCCAGTGCAGGACTTCAAAGCACCCGAAAGTGCTCCCGCCCAGCCCCAATACACATTGTCCTGTCTGGGGAGGTGGTCACACCTCCCTGGGACAGGAAACCTATTGTCCAGGCCTCCCCTGCCGGAGTTTCGTCCAGCAGCAGGAGGCCAGACTCGTGTCTGTGGCAGCAGCATCCATTTTGTGATGCCAGGGCTCTGGAAAGAAGTTACCGGACTCGTCAGAGTTAACATGCCTTTCCCTCTAGAAGGGTGGAATGCTACCCCCGCCGCCAGGATTGGCGGGGGGTAGTATTCCAAGATGTTTGACACCAAACACGACATGTTTAGGTGCAGCCATTCCAAAGTTAGCATTTTACCGCGAGGATATAATGCGCTTAAGAGTATATGGTCAGGCTGCACTACAAACAGCATCAGAGATGGTCTCCGAACGCTGCAGAGGGGCCCTGCTCATGCAGGGGCACCCTCTCACATAGGAACCATGCACTCTGCCTTTAGGATTGATAAGGCCTGCCTTAGGAGTGACTTATAGGTTTATATGTGTGTATGCTTTTAGTGATATAGGTAACCTATACCACAGTAAGGGGTGCATGCACCACCTTACCCAGGCTGCAGTAGCAGACCTGTGGTGTCAGTTTGGATGGCCTCCCAGGGGTGGCATAATATATGCTGCAGCCCCTGGCAGGCCTCTGAGGTACCTATGCCCTTGGTACATAGTATACCATATACTAGGGACTTATAAGGGCACTCCAGATCCCAATCAGTGATGTGCCTAAGGCACATGGAGACCCTTTTAAAGAGGAAACAGCTAGGCTGGGGTTCTGAATAGCAGGGCCCCAGCCAGACTAATGTCGAAAACCAGTGAAGCATCAGCAAAAAGTGGGGGTACCCATGTGAAGCAGATCCTACTCTCCTACAGGGTGGGTAGAGGTAAAGGGAGGTAAAGGAAAATTTAGGGTTTAGGTAACTATAAACTTGCGCCCTCTCCATGCACAGTCTTCTCTTCAATTATGTTATTTCAAATGTTGCAATGGTGTTATAGAACATGTCATGAGTGATGTAATATGTGGGGTAATTAGTTGTGCATTGCGAGGGTTTGAGTTACAGTTATCATAGGGCACGAGTTATAGTTACTAACGATAACTATAACTGTGGATTTCAGTTTTGTTTTTAATTTTAAATGTTACGTTCTCACTGAAATTTTCGCCTAATCATAATGTAACTTTAACGTTTGTTTTTTTCAGTGACTTTCTAGGATAAAGCACTATTGTATTGCCATATGTAAATCAAACACCTGGCCACGCAAGTCCTTTAGCCATGAGCAGCGGGGGTTGGCTGCAGGCCTGAACAGCGGCCAGGCCCTGAGGCCAAAAACATTGATACAGACCACCTCCCTTAATAATCTCTGGCCCGGGGGACCCCATCCCCAGGGCCTTTTTTTAAGGGGATGCCCCCCTCATTCAGCCACTTCAGGCCCCGGGTACCAATTCCCCAGGGCCTTTTTTATTAAAGGGAGGGAGCATTCGTCCCTCCTTCCTGAGCCATTAAGGGCCCGGGAGATGGGGATTAAATGAAGATGCCAATTGAGGCCCCTGGGAACCCATATATCGGGGCAAAAAGATTTTTGCAACAGGGAGTGCGGCATTTACTCCCCTCCCTGAGGTACTAGGGGCCTCAGGGACCCCACCCCCATTGCCCTTAAGGGGAGGGGGCACATGGCCCCCCTTCTGGAGCCAATACTGGACCCAGGAACCCCAAACCCTGGAGACAAAAAATATATTTTTAATGTGAGGTGGTGCATGGCCCCCTTACCGGAGCCTTTATGGGCCCCAGGGCCCCATCCGCTGAGCTTTTTTTAATTAAGGGGAGGTGCATGTCGCCCCCGTCCCCAAGCCACTTTAGGCCCCAAACACCCCATCTCTGTGGCCTTTCGTATTTTTGTAAGGGGATGGGGTGCAGCCCCCCTGCAGAGGCCATCTTGGGCCCCTGGGACCCCATCTCCGGGCCTTTCTTTTTTGTATGGGGAGGGGGCATACAGCCCCCTCTTCCTAAACCTATTTGTGATTCCAGGGATATCATCCCCCGGGGCCCTAATTTGGTGCCCTGGAGCCCAACCGGAGCATCCACAAACTATTGTGTTAAAGGCTAAGAGGGGAACCCCACGGCCCCATTCAGATCCCCAGCCAGCATCATATTGGGTGTTGGCGAGAGCCGGCACCTTTCTTTTGCTCCCACCCATGTGTGAGCAGCATTTCCTACCCGTTCCTGCTGGAGAGTGTGAGCAGGGAACCACAGTGATCCCGGGGTGGGTTCCTTGTGACACTGTGCATTATCGCACCCAGGGGATGGGGTCCCCGGGGCCAGTATCAGAATGGGGATAGGGGCGTATTGCCACCCTTCCATTCTATTAGTATTATAGCCCTTGGAGTGTGGTCTCCGGAGCTCAAAATGGGCTTGGGGAGAGGGAGACATGCCCCAATCCACATTATTAAATAATCAGAAGTGGTGAATGGGATCACTGGTGCCCATTAGAGCGGGCCACATGCCCCCCTCCTAATTGTTGTGAATTCGGCCTCAGGTAATGGGGTCCCTGAGCCATGACTGACTCTCATTTAAAAACAACATTTTTAATATAATTATGGCCAGTAATTTTAGAAATGATACCAACTGAGCAAGTATTCAGCAGTATAACTGAGCACCTCTCCCCAAATATTATATGGAAAAGAGCCCCTGGCCACCCCGGGGGTCAAATAATGTATTTAAAAAATAATGCCATAGCTAACTTCTTTTTTTAAAAAGAAAATTGGAATCTGGTGGAAGTTCCAGGCGATTGTGACTTCTTTAAAAAAAAAAAAACTGGCCCTAGTGGGGTCCCTCTGACCCCCCCACCCCCACAAGAGGTAGATGGGCAGAGTATCACTACCCTGTCACATTATTTTTGAAACACAGGACAGGTGACTAAGTCTCTGAATCCTGTAATAGATGTCTGCATAATTTTTCCTATGTTGCAGGCAGTCTATCACAACACTCGCTCCCATGAGAGTGTGTCTCCCATGGGAGCAAACTGACCCAAGAGAAAAAAAATCCCACAGCCAATTTTTAGATTGGGTTCGAGGGACTCCACAAGAGTCCTTCAAACACAACAGTCCATATCTACAAATGTTTTTGATCCCTAATTTCTAATAAAACTACAGAACGGATTTACACCAAATCACAAAAGCATGCTTTCAAGACCATATCTAGCTTTCTACAAAATTTGGTATAATTCTGTTCATGAGTTTTTTGCGATCACGTTTCCTAAAAAGTCTAAGGAAAATGCATGGGTATCTTATGGTTTGGGCCCTCCCTTTTCTTGGCCACCGCTCGACGGACCATCCAGAAACATTCCATGCACAAACTGTGCAAAAATGAGCATCTTTTTAGGACAGTTTTGTGAAGAATTGCCAAACGGCGCCAAAGTTATTAGCACATTTCCTATGGGAACACTGACCTTACTATTACTAACAAGTAGAGACTGCCACAGGGTACTATCTATCTATCTATCTATCTATCTATCTATCTATCTACTATCTATCTATCTATCTATACACACACACATATAAAGGTATACAAATATATATATATATATATATATATATATATATATATATATATATATTATCTACTGGCGGTCGCCAGTAGATAGTTATAGTTACAACCTATTATCCGAATGGCACTCTGTAATTTAGATTGGGTGTATCAAAGGTTATATTAGGGTGTGAGGAGCTGCATCAGATTATCACGTGGATGATGTCATCAGTGATGTCATTTGAGATGTCATCAGTGATGTCATCAGTGATGTCACTGACCATGTCATGAGTGATGTAATATGTGACGTCATCAGCAGTGCATTGCGGGGGCGCGAGTTATAGTTAGCTGAACTAACTATAACGGGGGAATTTCACGGGTTTTGTACGAGTGCAATGTCCAACTAACTATAACTGTCCCTATAACCTATGGTTTTTTCAGTGAATTTCAAAGGTTTTTTAAATGCTAATTTCTAACTATAACGTGTCTGAAACCTATGGTTTTTTCAGTGATATATATATATATATATATATATATCGCAACAAAACATCCTCCGATCATAGGAGCCCCCGACCCTACAGGGCGGCCTCATACAATGGGCACGGAGAAGCCATCAACTCACTTCCATGAAAACAACACTGAGGCCCATTTCTGAAGTTGCAGCTTTATTAAACAAAGGCGCAGCAGCACATCATGCTTCCTTAGTCCTTACGCGTTTCGGCGTTAGCCTTGATCACAGGTGGAAACAGGTTTGCAAAGTGCGTCGTGCGTGCTTATTTAAAAAAATCATTAGGTCACATGACAAGCAGAACTTCATCTCCCATAGTGCATTTCAAAGTCATTATTTACATTTTCACTGGGTAGTCCTTATTTCATTATTATTACTTGATTATACTTGCCGCTTTTTTGAAATGCACCGGTGTTGGAATCAAATCCAGATGGAAAAAGTCATGTAATTACAATTATCTGCATGGTGCTGGATTCCCATGACTGCCTTGAAACAAAATGCATCTTTCAGAACGATCAGCGCAGGACATCCTCCTCGCCGAATCCCTTCCTCAGCTCACACATTTTCGCTATATTAGCATTGCCTCAGTAGGCATATATATATATATATTTTTTTATCCAACAAACGCCGAAGCTTCTCAAGATGCACTCGACAGTGCGCCTGCCATTCGGCATCACGGTTCAACCCGCCCCAGCCATCCAAGTTCGTTGTATTGCCTGATGCGTTTCTGTGGCCAACGTACCACTTCATCAGAGGCATTTCTCCTGTACGCATTGGAGCGCTCTTTATACTGCATGCTGATTGGTTGAAAAACCCATCATGGGTTCAACTACGTACTTGATTTCTTCATACAGCATGCTGGGATGTGTAGTTACATCGAGCTTCCATTAAACACCTATAGTAGGTTCCAATGCTTACAGATTTCAGAGAGTCAGTTAAAATCCTTGGTAGGATCTGGATGTGATGGGAGCAGACACTTTTCATCAAGACGCACTGTGCTGGAAACCGGAGCAGGAAGGTTCCTCTCCCTCAGCCTCTCATTCATTCGAGATGGTGCATCTTGCACGGGAGGACACCCGTGTCATAATTTTATCCAACAAACGCCGAAGCTTCTCAAGATGCACTCGACAGTGCGTCTGCCATTCGGCATCACGGTTCAGCCCGCCCCAGCCATCCAAGTTCGTTGTATTGCCTGACGCGTTTCTGTGGCCAACGTACCACTTCATCAGAGGCATTTCTCCTGTACGCATTGGAGCGCTCTTTATTCTGCATGCTGATTGGTTGAAAAACCCCTCGTGGGTTCAACAACGTACTTGATTTCTTCATACAGCATGCTGGGATGTGTAGTCACATCGAGCTTTCATTAAACACCTATAGTAGGTTCCAATGCTTACAGATTACAGAGAGTCAGTTAAAATCCTTGGTAGGATCTGGATGTGATGGGAGCAGACACTTTTCATCAAGACGCACTGTGCTGGAAACCGGAGCAGGAAGGTTCCTCTCCCTCAGCCTCTCATTCATTCGAGATGGTGCATCTTGCATGGGAGGGCACCCGTGTCATAATTTTATCCAACAAACGCCGGAAAAAAAATATATATATATATACATATATATATATATATCCACAACGCTCCACGCCAACAGAAACCTCTCCAAAGACGAGAAAGCAGACCCAAAATTAGTGCAAAACGGGTTTATTTCAGGAATGCCCGCACCTCCGCCATTACGCGTTTCAGCCTCCTCCGAGGCCTTGATCACATAACGCGTTTCGAAACCATTTTTTCTTTTTTAAAGTGATAGTGCAATCGATCTCACGTGCAAAAAAAGCAACATCATAGACATAGAAGGTACAATTCGGTACCACTGAACCTAGTGCATTAAAGCATTTATCCCCACTGTGGGAAATACAATAAATATGTGCAAAATCAGCAAACATTATAAATAGTCATAAAGTCAAATATTTCAGATATATAAAAAAAAAAAAAAAAAAAAAAAAAATTACATGACAAATCTAAATAGACAAATTATTCGGATATGATATTATGCAGACAGTACTAAAACCACCAATAAAAATGACATAAAAAAGATCATATATAAATATATAAAAATGTCTTATTATTTAAAGGCAATCAAAACCTATCTAAAAAGAATTTTTTGTCTTAAAACCACGTGATTTAATAATAGTACATCTTTTGTTATTTGCCCCAGTTATGCATGAAAACCTGAATTGCACATATGCTCTGTTGATTGGAAATCCTAGGTTCTAAGCTCCTGCCCCAGTGGGCCAATAACCATAAATGACCTTACAGAAATGCTAAGAAAGTGCTAGTGCATAAGAAATAAAAGAAAGTGCTCTAACCCTCTTTGAATCACGTCCGTCATTCAAAGAATGTGAAATTATGTTAAATTTTTTTAAAGTAATATAAAAAAAATTGCAATTCTAATGTAAGTGAAGCGGTACTGATGTCGGCTTAAAACAAGCTAAGTGTTAGAGTAAAGTTATTCATAGGCAGGTGAAAAAATCCTCACTAATGTTCAGGCCGTACGGTGTTTTGCAATTGAGCTCCAAGATATATTTGGTTTCTAGTTTCCTAAGGAGGTGTTCACGATTGCCGCCCCTTCTAAGAGGCAAGACAGTGTCCACAGCAAAGTACTTCAAATATTGTATGTTGCTGCCATGATGTTCCTGGAAATGTCTCGCCACTGGGTAAGCGGAGTCATTGTTTTTTATGGCCCTCATGTGCTGGAGTATCCGTTTGTGGACCTGCAGCTTAGTACTTCCCACATAGCGCAGGCCACATGGACACTCCAGCACGTATATTGCAAATTCAGTTTTGCAGTTAAGGGATTTTGTAATGGCAACTGGTTTTGGTTTAAATGGAGTAGTATATGACTTAGTGTTAATGCCATATTTACAGGCTTTACATGTGAAACACTTATAAAAGCCTGTCCTACCACCAAGCCATTTTTTAGTCCTATATATATATATATAATTGCAAAGAATCCAACTCCGATTGGAAAGGAAAACCGGCACGCCAAAATCCACCACGAGTGATTTATTTGGAGCACAAAACAAAGAAAAACGCGTTTCAGCCGAAACGGCCTTTGTCAAGTTCCTTGTTTTGTGCTCCAAATAAATCACTTGTGGTGGATTTTGGCGTGCCGCTTTTCCTTTCCTATCGGAGTTGGATTCTTTGCAATTGTGTTCGTGGTCCCTGTCGCCACGGCTGGCACCGGCATAGAACTGGCTGGCATATGGCGTACATGACAGGCAACTGGTATTGTATATATATATATATATATATATATATATATATATATATAGACACACACACACACATATATATATATATATATATATATATATATACATATATATATATATAAATAGCTTTGACAAATACCTCCCGGTCGAAACGCATCAGCTACTTTAAATAAATAGTTTTTGGACTTACCTGGAGTGCAGGCAGTTTCTTGTGGTGCTGCACGGCTGCGTGTGCAAGGACTTTCAAGCATATACATATATATATATATTCGGTTGAGGGCGGCCGCCTGCTTACGGAGAGGGGGTTCGTCAACGGAAGCAACCTACTTCCGTAAAATCAATTTAGACGTGCAAACTCTCGCAACGTCCTTTCCGGCGAAGAGAGAGTAACGGACCCAGGGTAATTGGCAAGAAGTTGTTTAATCTCACTCCTCACAAACGATGACGCGTTTCGGGCTACAACAGCCCTTGTTCACATACGGAGCGCAGTCCGCCATTATTTTTTATATCTAAATGCTGAGTGCACACACCCCCTAACCTCCGTGTCACATGATCATAGACAGAGTAGACATACTTTCATTATGATAAGGTAACTGGTAACAATACTTGCATCATTCCAAATTTGTTTCTTTTTAAATTAGTTATTTTATCCTATTTTGTTGTCAGCATTTTGCAAATAAATAATACAGAATATTAATGTTTTGTTTAAAACAAATAATATAAAGTTTGTTTGCATTATAATATATGACTGTATAAATACATTTATAAAAACAAATTTTCATATGCATAATATAAAACATATTGGTTATGTGATATTCAAGTACCACCTCATCACCTAACTAATTTCATGTTTGAGTCAAATATCTAGCAGTATAAATACAAAATATTGATTCTATGAATTCTCCTTTCTTCTCTGTTCTATTGAATATCAAAACTAAAGTGCAAGGGTGCTATTAGCAGCAAAGTTAAATGTGCAAAACGTGCAAGAATAAAGTGCTAAGTTGCTTTAAAAAGTGCTAATAGTATCAGATAATTGATAATATTGCGGCAAAACTCATAGCATATTATAAACAGTAAAAACTTGATCTACAGTTGATACTATTTACAGAATCTAAAAAATGGTGGTATAAAAAGATATATATTATGCTAAAAGTTTACCTCATATCAAAATTTAAGACAGTAATCAAACAAACCTTTAAAAATCATTACATCATGATTAAAAGGTGACTGCCTGATAAATACTATTTGTGATACACCAAATCCTAAAAACACACTTAAAAATCATTACTTCAATGATTTTTAAGTGTGTTTTTAGGATTTGGTGTATATATATATTTTCACTAAAAAAAGAAACGTTACAGGGACGTTATAGTTAGGGGCAGATTTTTCTCATACAAAACAAGAGAAATTCTGCTGTTATAGTTAGCTGAGTTAACTATAACTCACGCCCTGCAATGCACTGCTTATGACCTTACATATTATATCACTCATGACATGGTCAGTGGCATCACTGATGACATCACTGATGACATCTCAAATGACATCACTGATGACATCATCCAGTGATTGTGAGTGTTTTAAAAAAGTTTATGAGTGTACTGGTGAATCAGAGGGTGTAGGAGTGTCTGTATAAATGACCCAGTGGGTGCATGACTGACTTTTTAAGTCAGTGATTAGGTGTCTCAGTGAATGTATGGGTGAGTGACTGGTTGTGTAATGTGTGTATCTGTCTGTCAGTTGATGTCTAAGTGGGTGTATGTGTGTGTTAGTGGGTACGTGAATGGCTGTATGGGTGATTGATTGGTTTTCTGATTACCTCTACAGTTGTCTGGGTGTCTTTATTTGTGGGTGAGGAGGTGTGTGACTGCCTGTATGGATGAGTGAGTGGGTGAGTCAATGGCTGTATGGGGTACTGAGTGTGTGTGAGAAGCTGTATTGGTGAGTGAGTATGTGTATGGCTGTGTCGGCGACTGAGTGCATGTGTCAGTATTAGTGAGTAACTGGGTATATGAAAGGCAGTATAGGTGAGTGATGGGGTATATGAGTGACTATGCGCGAGTGAGTGAATGTGAGAGTGACTGTATGGATGATTGTGTGTTTCTGTCAGTAACTGCATAGTTGAGTGAGTATGCGTTACTATTTGTATGAGTAAATAAGTGGATTTGTGTGTAACTGTTTGGGTGAGTAAGTGGCTATGTGTTAGACTGTATGGGTGAGTGTCTAGCTGTGTGAGTACTTCATTGAGTGACTCACTTTAGTGTCTCAGTGTTTGTATGGATGTATGAGTGTATATGTCAATGGCTGTATTAGTGAGTGAGTGGGTGTATGAGTCGCTGTATGGGTGAGCAAGTGGATGTGTGTGTAGATCTATGAATCAGTGAATGGGTGTGTAAGTACTTGTATGGCTGTGTGAATGGGTTTGTGAATGGATATGTGGGAGTGGCAATGGGTGTATAAAAGATTCTATAGGGGTGTGAGTGGGTGCGCCAGAGATGCTGTGGATGATGTCATCACTGATGTAACCAGTGATGTCATTTGAGATGTCATCAGTGATGTCACTGACCATGTCATGAGTGATGTAATTTGTGAGGTCATAAGCAGTGCATTGCGGGGTCACGAGTTATAGTTAGCTCAGCTAACTATAACTACTGGATTTCACTGGTACTGTATGAGTGAAACCTGAGCCTAACATAACGTCTCTGTAATCTCTGTTTTTCAGTGAATATATAGATACATATGTGGGTGTGTGTACATACACAATAAAATATATGTGAATGTATGCGTGCGCACACACATACACACACACCAAATTTTATATAACTATATAAACCACAAAAATGTGTGGTAACTGTTCCCAATGTAATGCCATTCATTGTAAAGTTCAACGCATGGTATTACATGTGTGGTAAAGGCATATGTTATATTGGCATACATGGGAATATCATACATTCAATCGAAAATAATAGGCTCTTTACCACGCCTGTTGGATAAGATTAATCTGATTGTTCCAGGATCTCCAGTGCTCAAAGAAAAATGGGATGCATTTAAAAAAAGAAAAATGAAACTTTTTAGTTTCATTTTTTAAGGGCAGGCAGTGGTCCCTGGAACCACTGCCTGCCCTCAAAAATTATTTTATGACCCATTCACAAAGGGGAAGGGGTCCCCTGGGGACCCCTTCCCGTTTGCGAATGGTTTACCACCTACTTGAAGTAGGTGATAAATTGCAAGTGTTTTGCGAGCGCAATTGCGGTCGCAAAACATTCATGCATATAAATGCAAGTCGCTATTAGGAAGGGCGCCCTTGGCACGCCCCTTCCTAATAGCGAGTCGCAAACCTCATTTTGCGAATCAGTAAAATTTACTGATTTGCAAAATGATGTTTGTACATGGCCATGCCCTAAATTGTGGTCGCAAACGGGCCGATTGCCCATTTGCGACTGCAATTTAGGGTCGTACATCTGGCCCCTTGTTGTTTACAATGGGGTGTGTGTACCTGATTAAAGAGTTCGCAGACAGTCAAATTAACTAAACAGGCCCCATATGAATTAATGTATTCTCCAACTCAGCCACTGAGGTCATAAATTGTGGCTTAGATATTTTGCCTTTCCAAGGATGAAAACTGTCTGTCAAACAAATAAATGCTTTAAAATGTTTGATATTTACAGGGAAACGCATAATCAATATTATTTTTATGTTATGAATTGTATCAAGCTTTTCAGTGCCTCTCTTGTGTTATTAAAAACAAAAGGCCTCATTACGATGGCGGAAGGCCCGCCACCGCCAGCTGTGCGGTGGCGGGCCCTCCGCCATCGGACAGGGATTTCCCCCCGCCAAATTAGGATGGCGGGCGGAATCTGACCATGACAGTGGAAGGGGCAAAGACCGCCCACCACGGATCCGCCACAGGCAATCGCTCCGATTGCCTGGCGGAACGGTCAGCATCTGTAAAATGATGGCGGTGCCTAGCAGGCACCGTCCGCCATATTACGATGCTGCATCCCCGCCAGCCGGTGTATGGTGGTGAAACCGCATTCACAGGCTGGCGGGGATTGCATTTTGGGGCCCGTTGTGGGTCCCCTTTGTGTGAGGGTGTGGGGGGTACACTGGGGGGGTACCCATGGTACCCCCCTACATTTCCCTGCACTGAGTGGCAGGCACCGCGTGGTGCCTGCCACACAGTGCAGGGAAATGCAAGACATGCATTTTTACTATTGTGGCGGGTGCTGCAGCCAGCAGCAACCACCCCAGTGGTAAACATGCTAGATGCGACTGCCACAGTGGCGGTCGCATTGTAATTTCACATGCGGGACCGCCGCGTTGCAGGCGGGCAGTCCCAGGCACCGCTACGGTGGCGGGCGGACTCAAGTCCGCCCGCCATCGTAATGACCCCCTAAGTCAGTGAGAATAAACAACAATATTACCAATACAGTATTATCAAATACTTTTCACATACCATGTTATTTTGGTTACTGAAAGGCTACAATGTAGCTCTGACAGTTACTGAGTTTGAATTTTTGAATGTGTAACCAGGGCCAGTGGAATTATGAAATTCTGCGACAGTTGCATTTTCTGCATAATTATTGATTTGCTGTACATGCTACAAAGCCCATCACCTCCTGCATAACTTGCAGATTTTAAAAATGTGTTACTATCTGAAATGGATCAAAAGTAGCTAAAAACGTTGTCATGCATACTGCTTCGCAGAGGCTGGCGCATTGCTGGGCAGAGGCAGGTCACCTTTCAGATGCTGATTGCTAGGTTTTAAACTGGTACTAATGAGGTTTAATCTTCACCCAGGCTACCTGTATTTTGCCAAAGAGTGGACGTGTGGAAATGGTTACAACCATTTGTGCACTGGTACCAGCAATTTTGCAATGACATTACCGCAACTGATGAACATCAAGTTGAAATTTCCTCCAACTAACTTGTGCAAATATTACATTTTGGGCCCAGTTGTTGATTGTGAATTCGTTGCACCAGCACTATTGTCATTTTTGATTTCATTAGTGTGGACTTAATAAACTAGACTAGAGAAAAGAGTGCATAAAATAACAACAGATAGTTATTCGATGTTAATGTTGAAAAGAAGATGGCAAAACATGAAATGTATAAAATGAAAATCTTCCCACCAAAGTACGCATTTATAGAGCACTCATGTTAAATGGTTTTTGTCATTCGAAAAAATACTGTATCTCATTTGTCGATTCTGTCCAGCAACCATCTATAAGCAGGCATACGTGGCAGCTTTAGTCTGGTACTGCACCTTCTAAACAGTCAATGTATATGGAAAGCACACTGCAAAATACGCATGAATTTATTCGCGATTTTCAACCCACTGCTGCTCTAACTGTGACCCTTCTAAAACTCTTTCCACCAAGTGCATCCCGAGTCCGCCTTCACCCATCGTGCACCTCACTATTAACATCTCGTTTGTACCGGTCTCTGTTACATTGCAGCTAGTTCTCTGGTATATTGACCCCATAAATACTTACACACATAATCATGGCACTAAAATTCATTGTAACTTAAACCGCTAAATTTGTAAGTTAATCTTTAACATAAAGTACCTTATACTGCTAAGAACTTGTTCAGTTGGTGCCGTTTCTAAATGAGCACACGTGCAAAAAGAAATACAAATGCATTATCTGGCACAACGACAATTCAGAATGCACGCTCTAACCACTCCCCTCCGCTTCTCCAATTTATTTAAATCAGTATTCTGAGCTTTGTTCATACAGAAAAAAACGAAAAAATATGTTTTGCCTTTTGTAAAAAAAAAAATCTATATTTAATCAACGCCATTTCTATTGCCAGGGAAAATTCTACTAAGACTTTGTCACCACCACGCATAGTGTTATGTTTTGGAATTAGCTTTAAAAACGTCGACACCATTAATCACGGAAAGGGTTAAGTATGGTTGATTCGGCTTGAAGTGTGCATCTCCTATGAACAGACAGTCTGTCACCATCCGGATCTCCTGTTAAATTTACTACACGCAGAACGCGTGATGACATCTGTATAATTAATAACAGCAAAGAGAAAGGAACCTGTGCGGCATCAACACCGCATGGCTGGAGAAAAATAGCCATTGCAGTGCTAATGTTATCTGCTCCCGAGCAGGTGCAGACGCACTAGCATGGCGCTGCCTGGCTTTTATTTTTAACACCCTGCTCCCAGGCGGTGACAAGGCATCGCTAAGTGAGGTAATAGCCAATTGATTTTCTTCCGTTTTGCAGTGGGCAGTAATAAATCATGCTGCTTGTCAGAGGGGTGTTTCATGTTTGCAGTGAGAGTGTGCCAACAATTAATCGGCAGAAAGCCCTCGTGGCTCCCCCCTCTTGAAAATGTGGCCGCGGCATGACATGCAGGAATGAGGGCCTTCTTGACCAAAAAAAAAAAAAAAGCGCAGCTGCGACAAGTACTTTAAAGTGCTTTTTTTTTCTCTTTCCCTTTCAGGCGCTGACTGGGTCGTCAGACAAGTAATTGATCTATGGGCCAGAGGACCAGCGAGCGCACCATTCAATAAAATAGAGTTCAAATTCAAAGTAACAGGCAAAGGAAAATATCAAGATTGTATCATTTCTTCGAACATTTGGGTTAGTTTTAATGTCTTTTTCAGCAAACACCACAGAAACTGTGAGCTTGAAAGATGTTACCATGAACAGTCAAATGCTCTTTTTTTTAAAGTGTTGAACTGTGCAGTAAATGATGCTTAAAGTGGGTTGCTGCGTTGGAATTTGTACTGTAACATTAGCAATCAATATATTATTTAAAATGTTAGACTGAAATGTCGATATGGACTGCGAGAACAGCATTGCAAACAGTTTTACATGCCATGGTGTTGGAATGATAAAAAGAACAGATACCTCCTAGCATCTGGGGCGCCATTTTATAGTTCAGTTTTGCTTTGTAAAACTTACTGCAATTCATATCCATGGTCTCCTTGTTTTTTAAGGGGGTACACTAACTGCAATTTCCGAAAGAGCTGTTAGCTCTACTGGAAGACAATAGTAAACAGCCCATGAGGATGCTACCTCAAGCATCTTCCAATTTGCTTTCAAAACTTTCAAACATGACCACACAGCCAGTGGATAGGAAGTGAAAAATGCCACTTTCCCTAAGTAGGCAAAAATCGTACCACTATCCGTCACTCCGAGAATGTATTATGTCCGGACCGCAAGCATACAAATGTAATATATTGTCCCTAAAGAGAAGGCATTTGCCATATGTATTTACATTTAGTAGACAAGGCAAAATGCAGCAATTTTATAGAAAAATACGGAGAGATTTCTTAGACTAGTCCCCTTTTGAAGTAAGGCAACCAGGTGAAATGAAATCTTGAATGAATATTGTATTATCGTTTCTCTTTCTTGATAAGTGAACCAGGTAGTTGAGCAGGTATGCCCAGAAGTGGGTCCCTTGCTCACTTTGCCACTGGATTCAAGCTAGCCTGGCTGAAGAGGGGTGTTACCCCGAAATCGGTCCCAGGGTGCTTGATTCCGGTCCAGGGAAGACCTGGCTTGGCAGTTCGGGCTGGATTGTTCCCATGAGGCACAGGGTCAAGACTGATTTGCATATAGCTGGGTCTGAACTGGGGTGGCAAAGTGAGCTAACGAACGATGATGGATTCAACCCAGATCTGTGACTGGGGGTGAGTGTCTGAAAAGTTTCAGCGCTCCGTCCATCATCTCCTTGTGTTTGCTTTCTTCGCTCTAAGTTGGCAGGGTATGCCCAGACGTGGGTCCCTTGCTCACTTTGCCACTGGATTCAAGCTAGCCTGGCTGATGAGGGGTGTTACCCTGAAACCGGTCTCAGGATGCTTGTTTCCAGTCCAGGGAAAACCTGGCTTGGCAGTTCGGGCTGGACTGTTCCCATGAGGCACAGGGTCAATACTGATTTGCATATAGCTGGGTCTGAACTGGGGTAGCGAAGTGAGCTAGCAAACGATGATGGATTCAACCCAGATTTGTGACTAGGGGTGAGTGTCTGAAAAGTTTCAGCACTCCGTCCATCATCTCCTTGTGTTTGCAGTTGAGCAGGTTTGCCTGTGCATTAACAATGCTCCTAGCCTTGGCAGAACAAAGGTTGTCCCCTAATTATTATTTTCCTTGTTGCAGGGGGTCTCAATCCCAACAGGCGGCTACCAACCCTACAAGAGAAGCTCCATTCAACCCAAAGCCAATAAATATCTGTGAAATATCGGAGACTCGGTGGGGGGGAGGCTCATTCCATTCTGCATTGGGGGAGTCATTTTGCTTTACATTTCAAACCACATAAAGGTATGAGAATAATGTCATACTGAACAACCAAGACTAGAGCAGGTGGGTTTGTTCCCTATCTAAGGATTAATCTGCCATCCCATACTTTTTGAAGCTACATGTCTCCAGCATGAGGAATGTTTTGGAACAGAAGGCAGGAGCAATGGCCCACTTTTTAACAGAAATCAATGGGCACTTTGTGGCCCCAATCTTGAAAGTACAAAAAGCACACTGCCAGAATGATTCTCTTTATGGAGCGGAACGCTGGGTCAATAGAAAACCTGCTGATTTCCCTATCTGCAGAAGAGGGTACATAAAAAGTTTGCTCAGACTTTCCTCTAATTCACCAACACTTGTCTTTTATTTAGATTTGGGGATCACAGATATCAACTTTTGTTCCATACTTGGACCCCTCTTGTGTGGGATAAAAATCTGGGGCACAACAGAGCTCAGACATTTGAAGAATTCACATGGTGATGTAGTAGGTTGTTCAGATAGTATAGTCGTGGGCTGGCTCAGGTATGTTGGAAACATGCTCAGGCAAATTGCTCTTTTACATCTCTGGGACTGCCCTGTATGATTACACTTGACAGTGCCTCCAAAGTAAAACCAGCATTTAAGCTGCGGTCTGATGGAAGGCAGTTATTCAATACTCATTATGGAAGCCTGGCCCAGGCATTGGTACTGCAAAAATGTATGCCTAAATTCAAGCCAATTTTAGAAAATGCCTTCCCAGTATTTGCTAAAAGTTTGTATCGTTAATTCAGGATGGGTATCTTGCCACTGAATAATTTTACTTTCAAATGGGTTACTTCTTTTTTCCACTCCTCCTGTTGTTTAATATGCTCTAATGTCACAGAAGACAAGACACCTTTCTTCTTTTGGCCTTGTACATTGCCCCAAGACACAAACTGGCATTTCCCCTATCAGGAGTTACAGTGTTTTCTCTGTGTACCTCTGTGTGTGTCACTCTCCCTCTGTCTTTTGATTATATCTGTCCTACATCCTAACCCACAAGCACAGATACAGACACACAAATACACCTCACACACATAAAGTCCATTTAACGAGCAGAAGGGAACACTTAATTGACCTTCTGCCTTGATTCGGAAAGATACAAGAGTCCTTTCAAATCTTGCGTAATTTACTATTGTGATAATTTGCATTAAAGAGATGTGGTACTCAAAGGACAAATATTTTATTTGGAATTTTAATAAAAACTGAAGCTAAGACAACACGTGTTTTGCGGCCTCTAAAATCGAACGTGACTTCTTCAGGGCAAACACTGGGGTATCTCAAAAATGTTACAATATTTTTAGGATCCAGTACACTTGTTAGAAAGATCCAATTTCCCAATTCAGGGCGAGGGGTAATAAAACATGGGGAGTGTTACACTTGAAGTTTTAAGGTTATGTATCATATTTGATGAGCAACATGATAACCATGCTTCTCAAAATTCTGAAAGCTTCTGGTCCAGATTATGTTTTTGAGAAACTCCAGTGTTTGCTCTGAGGAAGTAATACCTCACAAGTGTATATGCTTGTTGACAGGGTAAGAATCTTCATAGTTTGAGGGCCTGTAGCCAGAGACTAAGGAACTTCAAACAATAGGCCTGTTATTTTTAAAAACAATGAATGTGGTGATGTTTTAAAACAAGTTATTACTAGGGCCAAAGAGCGGTAACAAAGGAGGCATCTGTACATTTGCTCAGAGGGAGCAGCCTAGGACCCGCTTTACTTAGGGAATCTGCTGCCCATGTATATTGATGAAGCAGTTACATCGCAGTGGTGGTGCGTCCTATTATCCGGTCTGAGCTTACAGAACCCAATGGGATGTGGATATTAAGCTGCTTCATTTATATATGGCCCATCGTTCTTTTCCTACGATAATGTAGGCGCAATACAAGTGTTCCAAGAATTTCTGGGAGACAGATTCCCTCACACTTAGACATCGATGTGATATTGCTGCAAAAAAATACATAAACCCTGATGAACTCCCCTCAGAAGACGAAACGCTTTGGCTGGGCTAAATCATTGATGTTTTGAATAATAATAAAGAGAATTGTTTTGAGACTTCATACTACAGCACCCATGTTATTTTGGTCTCGAAGAAGAGTATATTGGATTGACACCATTGAATAATGTGTTTTTCCTTAAAGGAAAAAAAGAAAAGAAGCTATACAGTACAATTGTTGGAATTTGAGGCACTCCCTTTTGTGTGTGTTTTTTCTGTTCAATTGCATTTATGGTTTCAGAGTAGTGTGACTATTAGAGGGTAAGTGCCTACTACTATCACTTAACAAAATTGGCATTTGTGCAGCCGCTTGGAGCCATAACTACTCTTACTTTGGGATGAAAAATTCAACTGCCTAGAAATTATTTTGATGGCATTGGGATGTTTGTTAAACTTCCTGTTGAGTAAATGGGGACTAGAGAAAGATTAACATTCTACTGTTATTAATTCTGGAGTCGTACATAAGAGGAATGCTATTCTCTAAGACCTATACCAGCTTTGTTAGAAACATTTTATGGTGGTACATAATATCAAGGGCAAATATTTCCAAACATCAAGTGTCACAATATTTCTAGAACAATAAACTCAAAGACAGTACTATGTAAATGTATGATAAAGATAAGTATTGAGTATTTTTGCAAAGGGGGCTCTCCTTTAGAAGATGTGATTCCAGACATCTTGAAGGGGAGTTGAAAGATGACTCATCTGAGAATACTGGTGAAAGAATTCTGTCACAGGGATCTAGACCACTGAAGGGTCAGAATCTGAATGAGACGTAAATCGGTGTATGGTCCGATGACTGACGTTAACAGCGCACAGGTTTGGCGACTGTATTTTGTGGCCAATTATGGGGCAGGGGCATGCTGGAGGGACTCTGTGTATGAAAAATCATTATAACTTTAAATCTAGTCCTTTTTTGGTCAGACAGCTAGCCTGGTTTGGGATAATGGGCAGTAGGAGCTTGTCTAAAGAGGCTAAAATATTAACGTTTATAGTTAATGACTTGATCTATGAGTATTGTGGTGTACTGTGCTACAGCCACTGAAATACGATTTTACTTATAACTGGAGCATTGTTTGTCATCTGTCATTAACTCATCTAGAAACTTTAGCCTAAGGCTGCAGCAATTTTTATCATAAGTTAGATCAAAATTTGAGGCATGTGATTATCGAGAAATAATATGAAGGTTAAATTCGCATAATAACATTTATTCATTTTTTTGCTATTTGTATATGGAATTCAACACACACAATATGACCTCAAATGTCTCAAGGTGCATTTCTGTACCAGAGAAGGGACACATTTTAAAATACTTCCTGAAGTTGACGAGCATGAGTGTTTAGAGAAAGTAGGGAAGCCTCAATCCCCTCTGCATTTGGATGAAGCTATGTTGATTCTCCTGTTCTTATCCAGTATGAATGGCCATGTGCAAATATTGGGAGGATTTACTTGCAGCCTGGAGGGGATGTGCCTTTCAGCCAGCTGTAGATGTGATACAGCCCATTGAAATGTCCATTTGTTTAAACTATGTATTTTGACGTTTATTTTAGCTAGAGCGTGCCATGGTCTTCTTTTTTTTAGCTCAGAAGTACTTCAGTGGCAACGTTCCTGCACTTCTAAAAGAGGTAGTTAGGAGCCCTTTGTACCCTCCTTTGCCAAAACAAAGTACAGCACCAAGTAATTTGCAAACTGATACTGCTGATGGAGCTCCAAAAAGAGTTATGGGTTTTAATTTTCTCTTCCTAAAAGAACAGCGTTCACTTCAGCCACACATGACCACCACTGCGTATACTTCACCGTCGACAAACCCAAGACACCCAAACCAGCCCCACGCTCACCTCGAAGGAACTGGAGCAAGGTTACCGACGAACAACTCAACGACACCCTCACCCGACACAACCACACCTGGGCATCTGACACAAGTATCGCAGCCAGAGAACTCCACACTTAGATCTCCAACTGCGCAGACGAGCTCGCCCCGCTACGCAACCCCGACAAACAGCGCCCCAGGAAAGCCGCCTGGTTCACCTTCGATCTCCAAGAAGCCAGTCGCACCTGCAGACGCCTGGAGAAGAACTGGAGAAACACCAAAACAACCGAAAACTACTCCACCTACAAGGCTACCACAACCAAATCAGAACCACCAGGAGGAACTTCATCCACAACAAAATCCTCGCCAACTCCACCAACTCCAAGGAACTCTTCAGTGTCATTCAGGAATTCACCAACCCACGCAGCGAAGCCACAGACATCACCCCGTCCCAAGGCCTCTGCAGCAAGCTTGGAACCTACTTCCACCTCAAGATCAAAATCCTCTACGACAACTTCGTCAACCATCCAACAGATGACACAGCCGCCCCCCCACCCCCAAAGACACCAGCCTGCCCACCATCTCCAACTGGACACCGATCACAACCGAAGACACCGCCTCGACCATGAAAGGCATCCACTCGGGGGCCCCCACCGACCCCTGCCCTCCTCACATCTACCATGGAGCCGCAGCCGCCATCGCATCCAAACTGCAACGCACCATCAACACCACCTTCAAAACAGGCACCTTCCCAGACGACTGGAAGCGCGCAGAAGTCAGGCCCCTGCTCAAGAAGCCCACTGCTGACCCCACTGACCTCAAGAACTACCGGCCCATCTCGCTCCTCCCCTTCGCAGCCAAAGTTGCAGAGAAAATAGTCAACAGGTAACTGACACGATTCATCGAAGAAAACGCCGTCCTCGACCCGTCCCAATCCGGATTCCGAAGCAACCACAGCACCGAGACCGCCCTACTCGCCGCCACAGACGACATCCGCACCCTCCTGGACCAAGGCCACTCCGCAGCCCTCATCCTACTCGACCTATCAGCGGCCTTCGACACCGTCTGTCATCGCACACTAGTCGCCAGACTGCAAGACGCCGGCATACAAGGAACAGCCCTGGAACATCGGAAGAAGCCAAAGAATCAGACTACCACCCTTCCTCTCCGATCCCACGTAAATCACCTGCGGAGTCCCACAGGGATCATCACTGAGCCCAACCCTCTTCAACATCTAAATGGCCCCCCTCGCAGCCATCGTCCGACAACACGGCCTCAACATCGTATCCTACGCCGACGACACCCAGCTCATCCTCTCCCTCACCAGAGACCCCACCACCGCCAAACTCAACTTCCAGAAAGGAATGCAAGACGTCGCAGTCTGGATGACCAACAGCTGCCTGAAGCTCAACGCCGAGAAGACAGAAGTCCTCGTCCTTGGAACCACTCCTTCAGCATGGGACAACACTTGGTAGGCCGACCACCCTCGGAAGCCCACCCACCCCCTCAGACCACGCCAAAAACCTCGGCATCATACTCGACTCATCACTCACCATAAACCGACTGGTCAACGCCGTCACCTCCAGCTGCTTCAACACCCTCCGCATCCTTCGCAAGACCTTCAAATGGATCCCCCCTGAGTCAAGGAAGACAGTCACCCACGCGCTCATCACCAGCAGACTGGACTATGGAAAAGCACTCTACGCCGGTATCAACAAGTCCCTACTCTGCAAACTCCAGACAATACAGAACACTGCCGCCAGACTCGTCCTCGGCATCCCCCGGCACGAACACATCAGCCAACACCTATGAAGACTCCACTGGCTCCCCGTGGAGAAAAGAATCACCGTAAAAATCCTCACGCCTACAAATGCCTACACAACAACTGACCCAAATACCTCAACGACAGAATCAACTTCCACGTACACAAAAGAAACCTCCGATCTTCCAACCTCACACTGGCTGAAACCCCGCGCATCCACAGAGCCAGAGCAGGCGGAAGATCCTTCTCTCACATTGCAGCCAAGACCTGGAACGAGCTACTGGCAGACATCAGACGCGCCCCCTCCCTGAACACCTTCAGGAAGACTCCCAAGACCTGGCTCTTCGGCTAACAGATCTGCGGACCCCCCTCAACCCCCCAGCGCCTTGAGACCCTCACGGGTGAGTAGCGCGCTTACAATGCCCCTGATTGATTGATTGATTGAAAAGAAGGATCACTAAGTTGGCATGTTAACATTGAGGTTCATGCTGCAGTTGTTTAGGAAGATGTGTTTTAAGCTGATTCTTCAAAGGTGACAGGGTGATTGAACAAGGATGGCATGGGAGCAAGTTGGGGCTTGCTGAGCATATGTTTAGGGCCTAGTGTGATGAATCGAGTTTTGGTCCTGTTAAGGTTTAGTTCTTTCAGTCCCTTCCTCCACTCTTGGTCCAACACCCAGTTAGATACAGGGTCAGACTAGGAAGACTGTCACTTGGGTATTATCCAAGTAGCCTGCCAATTTGGGGGTTGTTTCAGGGCTGGATGGGCAACCAAGACCCAACTATGAACGCCCCTATGACATATTTCTAGTAGTGGCTTCCTGGTGTATGAGGCTAGTTTAAACAACGTTTCCAGTCCTGACTTTTTTCCATGGCATTCCTGGTCAGCTATGAAGAGTTTCTGGTGGCTGCTGGCCTAGGGCAACATTGCGATGCCCAGAGCAGTATCACACAGGGATACCACTCCAGGCTACCACTAGCTTCCAGGATTTTCCTGTTCAGGAATTATTGAACCTACCAACTCGATGTAATAATTCCAGCCAAGGAGGCACTGGACCCCGACATGCATGTGAAACTGTGAACAGCTGCTATGCAAGGCACCAATCTGCCTGCTGACTTCAGAATAAGAGGAGCAGAAACTGCTCCCACAGCTGAAGTCAAATCTGCGCTGCCTTTCCACTGCCCACCAATCTCAGCATCTCGGCTGAGAAAAAAGGCCTCCAACACATATACCACCTGCTGCAAGCATGTGGTAAATGAATTTGGGTGCACTATTGCCACTGAAAGGGTAAAAACACAGAATTGGACACAGTATTCTTAGGTCCAAGTGTAATTTCTCATTCCAGGGATATAAATTGTAATCCACACATATTGGTGCTTTATGTCCTTATAGGTGAATTTGTCAGTGTCATTTAGAAGTCAGAGCAAAAGCTGTATTCTCAAGTAAGTATTAAGGAACCGAGGCAAAGAAATATAAATTAATTGTCCAAGTTCAAACAATTAGGGAAAGAAAATTCATTTAGAATAAATCTATTATTGTTTCAGAGTTTCCACGCCTAACAAAATCCTAATCCATATTCAATGTGCAATCAATAAAATGAAAGAACTGTATTGATCTTATGAGGAAATAATATGGGGTAAGGCACCAATCAGTTCAGTTCCTTTCCTACCTTGTATAGAAAAAAGTGTTCCGTATGTACAGATCAGTGGCGGCTCGCACAGGTAACGCTATGAGGCGGCGAGGCGGGGTAGGGGAGGGGCTGGGTGGGGGAGGTAGTGGAGTATGACATACGACGGGAAAGTGAAATGTAAATAAACTCGACTCGGCGATGCGGCCAGCGCAAGTTAAGTGGTTTTCTTTCTTTCTTTATTTATTTACATTTCACTTTCCCGTCGTATGTCGTACTCCACTACCCCCCCACCCGGCCCCTCTCCTGCCCCGCCCCACCACCCCACCCCACAGCGTTACCTGTGCTAGCCGCCACTGGTACAGATAGGTGTTACAGAAAAAAAGAGCATAGGAAAACCATTTCCCTCAGTGTTCCTAACCCTATACATATGGTAAGCATTGTGCACATTGCATCTGTAGATAAATGAAAATCAGTGCAAGTTACTATTCCGTGTTAATGCTATACACATATGCATGTATCATCCAATGTGCACCTTTTTCATCTGTCACAAGTGATCATATGCAAATCTGTCACAAGTGATCATATGCAAATATCTAAAAACTCATAAACCATGCTTTTCCTTAAGTATAATTTACGTGGAGTGTAGTTTGCATTTCTATTGAGGAGTTTACACATCTAAAATTATACTTTTGGTATATCAGCCCCTTTGACTCTTGCTTATATTTCTCTCCATGATCGTCATTAAATGTTTACGTCTTCTTTTGATTTATATAGCATGGTAGCATTTGTTTGAAAGCGGTATGCCAAACAAAACTGGCATGTAAGAGGTATCACTGAAATCTTTGATGAGACACTCTCATGAAGTCATTCAAATATGCTTTGGAGCAGAATCCGTGAAGCTATCAGATTAAAGTTAAGTATTTAAATGGGAGCAATAAAGGAATCAATTAGGAGACATAATTACTAATGAGCGTGCACTTAATGACACCGGAATATGTTATGCTCATGAAGCTAATCCATTATTGCAAAACGCTTATAAGCAGGTAGTAATCAGGATGTCTAGTAATAAAAGTAGCAATAATATGATCACTTTATTGGAGTAACTGATGCGTGTGCAAATGTTCGCTATTGCATCACTTTCCTAAAGCTAAACTTCAATTTGCTACATGATAGTGGGAAACGATTTCTTGAAAAAATGTATAGCTAACAAACTATGTGCATATTATGCTCTTAACATATGTAGTGATTACTGACAAAGTCTTTGTACTTTGTAACGTTATACATAACACAGTATTACTTAACATAATATAACATACCATATTGACAATGAAAGGTTTTAATTTAATTTCCTGCAATGGACATTGATACCCATAATATGCAGGTAGCATACTAAATTCTGCAGCATGCATATGTACCCACTAAGCTATCTCGCTGCCTTTATGCTCCCACATGCAAACATCATACACAGAAAGCATGGTTGCGTTGGGAATTGCTTTTTTGATAATTCTTTATCATTTGGGATTTTGTAAATGTGAACCTTTTTGGACCCAGGTGAACTGAATATCACAGCATTTTCAATCATTACAAGTGACAATTTGTAATTAGTTATAGGTGAAATTGTACCTGGTGGAAGTGAAGAATGGTCATGACGGAAGGCACATTTTTGACATGTATGTGTGTACATGCTCTTGATGTGTTCTGCAGAGGTTTTGACAGATTTCTCATCAGTGGATTAAAAAAAGGCTGTAGTTTAAGTTTACTCTTGATTCCTCAATTTCTTATTGAAAGCTATTGCTTGCAAATGGAGTATTACAGCAATTGAAATGTGGAGATTGTTTAATGTCGGAGGAACTAAACTGCTAGAAAGATGATGCTGGAACATAAATCAAGAAACAAACAAAAGAGGTCTGGGGGATAAAGTATTAGTTGGGCAGCAGTACAAGTATCACACATCAAATCAACGGCATCACTCATTTTTACTCTTCAAACGTATGAACATGGCAAAATGTTAAATAAGTGTGTAACCACAGTACCCAGAATATACCTGGGTTAAGGGAACAAGAGGCACGGGGTGCTGGGAGTCAGCAGCCTCCAACATCACTGTATAACCACAACAGAGTTACTCCCAGTATACTAGTCTATGTGCAATGTATCTAAGTAAGTGAGTGAAGGTGTCTCACAAAAAGTGAAGGACTGGTCTCACACACCACCTGGTGTCATGCTTCATCATAGACCAGTCCTCGCCCTCTAAAAACTTGGTTTGATAGAGGGCGGGCATACACCTGACGACAGGGATGCACTTCTAAACTAAGTGGGGGCCCTTATAAAGAAAAGTGAATTTAAAACCCATTCCAGATGTCAAATTAATTTATTATCTACCGGCATCTGTATGGTATTAAAAATATAAAGTGATCGGTAAACTGGGGATTTTATTATCCCTTTACCGACATCAATATGGTCAATATGGTCAACATGTTTCTGCCAAGAGGCCCAAGAGGGTCCGCGGCATTCATCAGGACCTAAATAGTAATCTGGAGGGCTCCGCTCTTACCACAATTATGGTGAGAGGACATCCACTGTGTGGGGTGACGTGATCACAACCCACTGAGAAATGGCCTTTATATTTAGCACCCTAAACTTGGGAATCAGTGCCCCATAGGAGGGTGAGGGCGGAAGACCGCATTTGGTCCAGCGTGATCCACGATGCAGTCTCCGCTGTTACACCTATGTCTGTGCTCCTCCTCTCCTCGATGTGGGATGTTAAATAAAACATTGGCAAAATATCTTCCACTCATGCCAGAAAATGATGTAAACAATTACTGTTTCAATAAAGAATTAGAAAATATACATTAGAAAAATAACAACTATGCTTACTTCAAATAAATTGGAAGGGAATATCAAAATGTACTTCCCTCAAATTAGAGCTCATCAGAGGAGTGCAGTTTAATGCAGACAAAATCAAAGCAACTATTGCAAGTGCACCCAAACTTCTGAAGAGCTTAAAGTAGAGCATACATTTTAAGAAGGGCACTTTGAGGACTGCCGTTTTGGATAGAGTTCTTTACAAATGAAACACATCTATTCCGACCAAAAGGTTCAATCCAGCTCCTTTAAATAGACGAAGATCAAAATACATTGCATCCTAAATCTTCATCCTGTGAAATGTTACCGTAAGTCTCTACATGGAGCTGCATTAAATACCTTTGACCTGCGAAAACACCACTACACATTAACGCTCAACTCTACTTAAACATCCTTTCTAGTAATTAAATCAACCGCCTCAAAGATTATCTTTTTACCAGCCTAACTTTCATGAAAATTCCATGCTAGCAGCCACGCTGAAGTAAATGAATGCCTGACAGCAGTAAAACTGGATGGATTCACCCCTAAACTGGCAGACAGCTCTAAGCCCATGGGTTCCTCATCAATAGCTTCAGCTTCAAGATGAGCAGCTTTAAGAAGTCCTAGACATCTTAGCACCATTTAGGCATTTGCCCAATCTCTACCTGGTTTGGAGGCAAAGCTCTGCTCTCAATTACCCAAAATGCTAACTGGACACCTATGAAGAGCATCCTCCAGGCAGCTACCTAACCCAGGGAGAGACTGAGAAATTATGAGAATATCAATCCTGCATTTCAGGATAGCCCAAAGCTCTTCATACCAATGTACATAAACATCAATCAAGATTTGTTGATTCACCTTCAATTTAACTCTTTTATTTATCTATTTACTTTTTTTTAATTAAAGTTTTATATAGCGTGAACATGACTCAAGAGGGTATCAGAGGGCTTTACAAATGAACAGGTGAGGAAACAGGTAAGACAGTCAATAATAAACATTAATAACAATCACAATAAAAGTGCTGGAGGTAGTAGAGCCCAGACGTGGTTGGAGAACTACCAAGAGTCCAACCTAACCTTATAAAAATGATAAGGGTGAGAGAGAGGTAGGGCAGGCAATAATAAACAATAATATGAATCACAAAGATAGTACCGGACGTAGCAGTACCCAGGCGGGGAGAAGAAATCCCTCTAGTCCAATCGAGAGATAAACAGAACAAGCAAAGTGTCAGGAGATAGATTACCGGTGCGGACAGTATGCATTGTCGGTTTCGGAGAGTCAAGATCATGGGAGGTAGTGCAAGAACTTGTTCATCAATAGCATTTACACTAGTTTTTTGAAAGATGCAGATGGTAGGGAATTCCAGATTCTCAAGACAATGCCAGAGAAGGCTCGATGGAAGAAAAGCATTCTCCTTCTACACCCTCAGGAGTTGGAACTATGGGCCAGATATACTAACATTAGGAATACCAAATTCATAATTGCAATTCCCTCTGAATCGCAATTAGAAAATCAGTATTCCTAATGTATGAAACTTTTTTGAGTTTCATTAGTGGTTCCTAGTGGGTCGCAAATAGACCCACCTCATGCATATTAATGAGATAGGTTGCAATTTGTCACCCTTTAGCAACTGCAGGATAGTGGCCTGCTGAGGTCAGCAAACCACCATGTCTGTGATTGCTTTTTAACAAAGCAATCTTTTTTTTTTTAAATGCAGCCCATTTTCCGTAAAGGAAAACATAATGCATTTAAAAAGAAAAAATGAAACTTTGCAGTTTCATTTATAAGAGTAGGCAGGGTCCGTGGGACCACTGCCTGCTGTTCAAAGATATTTGTTTTCATTCTCAAAGGGGAAGGGGTCCCCTGGTGATCAATTCCCATTTGTGAATGGTTTACCACCTCCTTCAAGGAGTCTGTGAAATATGAATGTTTTGCGACTGTAAAACAGTCGCAAAACATTCATGCATTCAATTCAAATTCGATATTTGGAAGGGACACCCTAAACACACCCCTTCCAAATACCAAAATGTAATTTGTGTTTTGAACATATGGAAAATCATTTTTGCGGTCGGAAACAGCCCAATCGGCCTTTTACGACTGCAAAAATACTTAACTTCTCCCCAGGGTCATTGCATTGTGTGTCCAGGATGTGTGACTGAGGAATAAACCTGGCGACATACCCTCTTCTTCTACTAAAGTGTCGTATGTCATAAGTGTGCCATCGCGTTAGAGGTTACGCATATTGTGGACACTCATCTCATGCCATTTCACGAGTTCGGCTGGCAATGCTCTCCTGCCTCTCTTCGGCATTCCCAGTAGTAGCAGTGCTTTTGCATATGGTGTAATGTGCTTGGTTAGTAACAGACAGTGACGAAAGCAGCGACTGGCCACCTCTACTAATAATGGTAGAGTCTTGGGTGGCTTGACTCATAGGTGGAAGAGATGATGTATTGCATCTAAGGTGTATAGGGGACCGTTCTTAGCCGTATCTGATAGGTGTAGTTCCGCGGCCCATTTAGCTACCCACTGTGTCTGGGACCCTAAGTAATAGTGTTCTAGGTTGGGTACCAACATTCCGCCCTGAGCCGAGGGTTAGTATAGTTTCGCTAGCGCTACTCTACAGCGGGATGTGTTCCATTTGAGGTCGCAAAGTGTACATTATAGTGGACGAAAAAAGGATGGAGGTAGATAGAGTGGTAAATTAGTGAAGTGGTATAATAGTCGTGGGAGCACCACCAGTTTAATAAGTGCCACTCTCCCTGCAACTGAAAGAGCAAGAGTTTTCCAAAAAGCTATTTGCAATGTCAAGGAGGTGATCGCCCTGGTGAGGTTGCCATCCATCAGATCTTGATTGGTATAATAGATCCGAATTCCCAAGTATCGGAACATAGTCGGCTGCCACATGACTGGGACATCACCCACAGTGAGGACCAGGTTCAGTGTGTGGGAGGCGAATGAGAAAAAACATGACTTCCCCCCAGATATCCCGCAGCTCAGACAGGTTGGTAAAACATGAAGGATATTAGTTATGTCAACTGGGATCAATCTGATATCTCTGAGGTATAGTATGTTGCCATCCACATACAACGATATTGCGTGGGTATCCACTCCCAGTGGAATACTCCACTGACCTGCTGAGGCATGTATAGCCAACGCCAATGGTTCAATGGCCATCAAAAAGATAAGTGGGGATAGGGGGCATCCCTGCCTGGTGCCCCTACATACTTTTATTGGCTTCGAGATTAAGTTCCCAGTCCGAACCTGTATAGATGGTTCATCACATAAAAGTTTGACCAGGCGAAGGAAGTACGGTCCCACCCCTTATCTCAGCAGTACATTGAAGAGAAACGACCACTCAACAGTGTTGAAAGCTTTCTACAGATACAGTACTAAGCACCCTAATCTGGGCCAAACTTGTGAAGGGTATCTCATCACTCGGAATAACCTACGTATGTTTAGAGAGGTGTTGTGGGCCGGGATGAACCCATTCTGGTCCCCATGTATCAGTAGGGGTGTCAGTAAGGCCAGCCTCTCTGCTAGTATTCCAGCCAGTATCTTATAATCTGCATTTAATAGTGCCAGTGGGTGATACAAGTCTAATTGAGTGGGATCTCGATCAGGTTTTGGTAGTGTGACTACTGAAGCTTCGTTGAGAGAGTCGGGTAGATGTGCTGATTGTAGTGCCTCTTCTTATACCCGGTGCAGTTGCGGGGCTAGGATGTCTGCGTATGTTTTGTAGGATTCAGTTGGGAATCTGTCCGGGTCCACTACTTTCCCGAGAGCTAAAGCGTGCATCACACCTTGTATCTCGTAGGTGTGATGGGGGTGTCCAATTCCATATGCTGATCTGGAATCAGCTAGGGGAAGGTAAGATTGTCTGGAAAGGAGCTTATGTCCGAGTCTGATGCTTCCAGCATTGATTGGTACAGTTTTGTGAAATGGAGGACCATCTCATCATGTATTTCATGCTGCATGTATTGCATCGTGCTGTCCGGAGAGGACAGTGCAATGATGGGTCTAGCCGGCTGTTCCTGCCTAATCAGCAAGGGAAGAAGCGTACCTGGGCGATTAGCTGTTGCATGCATTTTCACTGTGTGGCATATAGTTAGGTCATCTGAGTCGTTCTGTCAGTGTAGCATGTGTTTTACGCTCATCTGCAAGTGTCAGGGCACTAGAGGACTCGGCAGCGCGTGTCTCGAGTGTTAATAGGGTATGCTCTACTTTCAGAGGTCTGCCTCCACCTGCTTCCTTATACCACTCCCCACACCTAGGCAGTGCCCCCACAGTGTAACCTTTGAAGCATCCCATTCCACCAAGGATGATGTAGCTGTACCAGCTATGTGTGCAAAATAGTCTGTTGTAGTGTAGCTCCTATTTCCCTAATAGGCTCTGTGCATTGGAATAATATATCCTATAGGTTTGACATAGGACTAAGGTCGGTATGTCCCTATCGAGTATATTAAACTTAATTACTTGTGCCAGCTAGCTCAGAGGCCACTAGAAACCCCTTGACAACAAGAAGGTAGTAGTTTCTGGCAGCCGCAAGACATGACCACTGTGTTTCCCTTTAGAATCAGAACGTGTCCCAGAGTCGTGGAAACAATAGATAACTATTTCACTCAGCTCAGTCGTGCATGCTTAGTTTTCTCCAAGTTACACAGAAAGAAATAGACGGGCGTTTCAATAAAGGATTTATTGAACAGTCTTGTTTCTGGTGTAAGTAAAATGTGCTGTTACGATCACAAGACAGTATGCGAGATAAATAATGTACAGGGTGAGCAGTAGAAATAAATAATACTGCGATAGCATTATCTTTTAGTACATATGCTGTTACATAAATAACACAGACTAAAAATGCGAGTACTCATACGATGCGTTGCTAAGCTAATTCTACCCCAATGTACCTAACCTAACCTAGGTGTAGGAAGAGGGAAGAAGTAGGTGAAGTATTCCTTACTACGGTATACTAAGAGTATGTTAAGTCTAGTATGCCTAGTATGCCTAGTTTGCCAAGAGTCCCTCTAGGTTCTAGTCAGCTCCATACCTGAAGAATGAGAGAGGTAGGAATCTCTTTGCCAGACTCGAACTCCAACACCCCGCAAGGGAAGCCAGATCACTGGAAGCTGGAAGCTGGGCTCTCTGCGTGCAGGGAATGGCAGCGTCTTCTCAGTGCGTCCGGCCGGGAAACGGGCTCCTCTGAAGTCGAGGTCTCCTCTGGTTTACAGGGGCTAGGGAAGGTATATTTATACCTGAGACCACCTAAGAATGTTAGTATTGACGTGAGTTGGACAGCGAAAGACGTCATGAATGAACCCCCTAAGGAATAATGGTTCATGCATAATATATGAGTCCTTGAAGAAATCAATAGTCCTGGACTAGGGAAACTCCCGCAGCCTAAGGGTCTGTTCTTCATGAACTCGTTGTGACGTTAGGGTGGACGGATGTCAGAGACCATGCCTGTATTTGGAGTGCATGGTTTAATGCCTATATAAGGGCTGGGATTTTATGCCTATATAAGGGCAGGGCGAATTGTGCCTATATAAGGACATGATACTGGAAAGCCCGTTTATGGATACCCTAAGAGGAATACAACACCCACTCCTCTTTCGTGTGTACGATAATACTAAAATGCTAAAAATTTAAAATGCTAAACATTAAAATGGAGTACCGCATATTTCTAAAAATTTTCATAAAACCATTTAAAAAAGGCATTTTTAAAAAACCTATTAGAATGCAAAAGGTACTGTACATTTGAAGCATTGCTTTTCATTACAGGCATAAAGTTAGAAAAATAAATGCAATTGGAATGAAATAAGCAGTAATATTTACATTTGACAAAAAATGATCGATAAGTTTTTTTCAAAAATCAAAGTCATTTCATGTCAGAAAAATTAATGAACTGTTTTAGACACACACGAGTACTAAGTGTCCGTGGAAGTACCTTGAAGTCTGTATTATAAGGCTAGTTCTACTTTAAGCAGATTGATGTGCCATTTTCGTTAAAAAAAATGGGGAAAAAGTTCAATTTTGGTAGAGTTCCAAGTTGTTTAAAAATGAAGGCAAAATTGTCACTGCATCTCTGGAACACAGTATGCTGAATGAGAGTTAGTTCACGGGTCTGGTGTAAACATGAGATCATCTATTTCAATAGACAAAACATCATCCACTGTTGTTGGTGTCAGTTGGAACACCTCGTGTAGTAGATTAATTGCACAGAGATGGGAAGCATTGCTTCCAGCATAGGTTGCCTCTGCAATGTTCACGTCCGTTGTTACCTGTGTGCCTGTAGATCTTTCTCGTACCTCAGCAGCAGCTGGAAGCGTCTGTGAGATCTCAATGAATGCTGACATCAGGATAGGGAGCCTCTGTGGACAACACAGAGCATGGGCCGTTATCGGGTCCAGCAGAGTATCGACATCCGTTGGCGTTGCTGATGGAAATGTTAGACAGGTGTCCAACACGCATTCTTCACCGCATAACAGGCATCGTAGAACAGGTAAAATGCAATCTTGCCAGATTGGTCTGAATGACAGGAACCAAGTTGTATTAAGGTCCCGTAGACGAGTCATGCCAAAAAGCTTTACTATTTGCTCACGGCACTTTCGTTCAAGGAGAGCTTTCTCCATTTCGCTCGGAGTGATGTCGGCGAATAGGCTGGCCATTGCGTAATAGCAGGAAGAGAAATAGAATTCCAGCAACAAGTGCTAGAATTAATGGTATGCCACCAAACACCGAATGTGCAAAGTTCGGGATGATTCCGAGTATTGCCTGGAAAGGTGCTAACAGACCTGAGCAGATGCTCTTAAATACATGTACAATTCCTGTTGTATCAGACATGTTGAAGATACATGACATCATTTCCACGAAATGTATAGGGCAGTTTGTACGTATTAAAGTCTGTATCTCAGCCGAAGTCCTTGCAACTTGTAGATCATAGGTTTCTTTGGCCGAGGTCAAAGGCACTGTTTGCTGTAAAAGCATGGCTTTCATTCTGCTTAGAGTATCAAATCTTATAAAAGAGACGTTCAGCGAAGGCCATAGAGGCGACTCCCTGACTGTGTCTATTGGGGGAAACAATACTTGCATACAGCAAGTGACCCTGGAGTTGACCGTTACTAGATATGGGATGCCTGGCAGCATTCCGCAGCAGCTCTGATCATTCAACATGAGGTAACTCCCATTAGAAAGTTGTCCAAACGTTGGATTAATCACAGCAGCTGGAGTACCCTGCTGATGGCAAGACAAATTTTCCACTGAACCATTACAAGCCCTGTGCAAGGAAATGTCTTGACATATAAGTGAACCACTCAGTGCAAGTTTACAGTTTGAACCGCTCAAAAACACTTCACGATCCCCACTCCAACATCTATATGTATACGGTAAATCCCACGATGTCTTAATGTATTCCTTACCCAACCTTTCATATTTGCCTGCTTGCATTTGTCTGAGGCAATACTGAAACTGAAAAGTACTCACAGGTAATGTTATTTTGCCATGAATAAGCCATTCTGTAGCTGTTTTTTCTGCCACAGTGAATGGTAACTTCTCCAATTTTTCAATGCTCAGCACTGTATACTTTGCTCCTCTTTGTGCCAGTTCGATCTGTTTATCAGTGAGATTGTATTCTGCAAACAGAGCCGTTGTGTTGATGAAACGCCAAGGCACATAGCCCGCTCGTAAAGATTGCAGCGTCCAGCATAATAACATAATAGAACTTAATTGAGATTGGCCTTGTTGTAACATCGCCAAATCTTGTTCTAGTATGTCGATAGCAGAGGATACAATGCCGTCCAGTGAATATATTCTGGAGGACAAAGTTGTTAACCCATTGTCGACCACAGAGAGTGTTTTCTCTAAATTAATACGATCAAGTTCACGTATTCGTTCTGCGGCCTCTATCTGTGATACCTTCCAAGCTTCATTATAAGCACCATAAATGCCGGCATATATGAAACGTTTTTGACGCGGTTTTCTTGGTCCAAGCAAGAAATCCCTAAGGTCTGCGTCCTTTTTAAGTAAGGTTAAGTGTTGTTTCACATCCTGTAGTGTAGACTTATGCAGCCAATCGAGGCATAATTTCCCTACACTGTATGTTGTTACTACCCCCGGATGTTGTCTTTGGACGTATCTTGGGTCTGGCCTATGAATAGTAAAGCCCTGAGTTTTATTCAGGAATCTTTCCTGACAGTTATTCGTGTCTGTGGGCCAGATCAACCATTTTTTCCAAGTAGGATTAGATCTGTTGAGTTGTAGTACATTGTCAACTGTCACCACTGCCTTTGTATTATTTTCACTGGCAGGTGTTGGTACAGAAGGTGTGTTCATCTCTTTTATCTTGGCTAATCCAAAACAAGATGTTTGTTGGATAGTTTCATTCAAAAACATTATTTGTTCTGGGATGATGCAGGCTCTAAATAAAGCTTCTATCCCCTGCACTTGCCAATCTTTAGTACCCCACACAGTTTTTATGTCAATTGTGTCTTTCCAAAAGTCAAAACCCTGTCTAGACAGTTGGGCATTAAAAAATGCAGAATAAATCTGTTTTGTATTTGTTAACATCATTTTCATCCCTGTCTTGTTTACATTTTTATAGTAAAACATTTCTGGTTCAGATGTATTGTATCCTGAAAAATATGGAAACTTATTAGCAAATGTTTTTGAACTACCTTTAGGTGGTGTAGGACAATGTTCCCATTGGTTAAACATAAACACATTTCTTGGATATGCAGATTTATGCAAATAATGATGACCATAGTGGTTATAACAATACATTTGTTCATAGTCTGATGAACCCTCTAAATATTCATGTTTAGAAAATGCAGCAGATTTTTCTAGGTCAAACATTATGTCAGTCACAGTCTCAAAGTCCCAATCATCAGAATAGGTACTGGACGTAATTAGATCACTTAGTGAAATTTTAAACAAATGTGGAATGTTCAATTGTTCATTCGGGCCGAAGATATCATAATCTGTTTTGTCCCACACTATACCATCATGTATAGGAACAGCTGTGATGTTCACTGATGATAAGTCTCTTGCTTCACGATGGGAAGATTTATGAGGTTTCAAAAGTACGTTTAAGTCTTTTCCTTCAGTGTTCACATGGATGTATCTGCCACTTATAAGCACGCTTACAGTTGTTACCAAAGCTAGCCAGAGCAGGAAAACAAAAAGTCCAGATGTAATCCAGAGTTCAATCCATGGCGAAACCAAATAAGTCTTTTTCACAAAATGAAGAAAGTCTTGTACTTGCTGCTTGAATTTCAATGACACTGGCGTCGTTTCAGGTTCACTCGGATCCTCTGAGAACGTATCAAAGTTAATGAAATAGCCAGAAGCAGTTCTGTCAATTGTTGGAATTGCATCAGGATTTGTAGAAATCACTGGAACCAGTTCATCACTTGTTACGTTGGTGTAGACAGGTGTATTTGGACGAACTGTTACTTGGTTTTCAAGAGGGATGAGTTCCATAGCGATGTTGCATAGTCCTCCGTCTGTTCCAGCTGAATTCTCGATAGTTATCAGTCTTTCAGTCTGAACCTCTTGGATAGTAGCGAGAGGAGTGCGTCTGCTACTAGGTCGGAGTCCACGAGGCCTACTATTTAGTATTGGCCACATACTGTGGTTTGATCTGGTCGATGGACACAAATCTTTTCTCCTTTCTTCCAGCAAGGGGCGGCAGAAGTACTGTCTTGTTCCTTGAACTGCTAGGACAGGTACTGGTTGTCTGTAAGAAGGGCCAAATTCCTTCTTATCCGCAATCTTTTCTCTGACTAGATCCCCAACTTTTGGAATCCAGACAGGCCTTGCTGGGACAGCCGGTTGATCCCCAGTGGTGGTTGACTGTAGGAATACGTTGCTTTGTTTCGTTCTTAATTTGTTTAAGTCCTGTAAAACAGCCAAACGATCTTTGATATCAAATGGTTTATTTTCCACCACTGTGCCTACGTGTTCTAGGTCTGGTACCCACATTCTTGTCCCAAATAGGATCTCATATGGAGTGACCCCCCCTAGAGAACTTCTTGGCAGATTGTTCATTGCGCGTTGTACGCCACTAAGGTGTTTGACCCACCCATCACTCGAACCTAATACCCTAGCTGTTATAGACTGCTTTATGTCCCGGTTTTTCCTTTCCACAACCGAATTTCCCTCAGGATGGAATGGAGAGGAGTACCGCAATGCAACGCCCAGACTGGCCATGGCTTCTTTGTAAGCCCTAGAGCTAAACGCAGGACCCTGGTCAGAATGTAGCGTGCCTATTGCGTATGTGCAGATAAAGACTCGCAAATCTTTTATAACAGTTCGAGCGTCAGCCGAGCGCTGAGGCCATAACCATAGGAACCTAGAGCATGAATCCACTGCAACCAAGATGTATTTATAGTTACTGTCCCTTTGCAGGGGACCGCAGTGGTCAAGGTAAACACAAGCTAATGGTTTATCTGAAATTAAAGGGGTGTCTGCGCACGACGTTTCACTGTGGAGACTTTCAACTGTTGGCATATATCACATTCTAAAACATAGTTCTTTGTTTGTTTTCTAATGCCAGGCCACCAATATCTTTGCTTGAGTAAAGATACTGTTGCAGAAAAAACCTGCATGGGCAGAAGCTATCCCTTCGTGTGCTGCAAGGATTAGTCCTAATCTGCGTTCCTTGTTTGGTATTACCCTATCCCCCACTCCAGGGATTCGAGCAAAAGGAACGTTGTTCGCATCAATTACATAAGAGTACTTGAGTGGAAATTTTTTTGGTAACGCTGCACTGCTGCCTTTGCTTGATGCATTGACAGCCAACATTATCTCACCGTCTATTTTTGTTTTTGAACGAGTGATCGCAGCTACGGAAGCCGTTTGCACAGCCCCCTTTGCGGCTTCGTCAGCCAATGAATTCCCTGCAACGTGAACGCCATCACGTTGATGACTCAGTGTGTGTATCACGTGAGCCTTTGGTAGTTCGTTTTTCAACTGAACTACTTGTTCCCAAAGCAATTTGTGCTTTATTGTGCCACCTTTTGCATCTTTGAAACCATTTTCAAGCCAGTTTTGTATATATTCATTATACGACTGAACACAGTAAAACGAATCGCACACTATTAGTGTGGGGAATTCTCGATCTGTACTTTCAAGTGCCAGTTTGAATGCTTGTAGTTCAGCTCGCTGAGCTGTACAATCCCCTAGAGATTGTGTTTTTGTGACCATAGGTCTGAAGATGCCATCTCGCATGCGACCTTTAACGATTGCACACGCTGCACTGTAAGCTTGCTTAACCCCTATTGCGGGTTGTGCGGATCCGTCAGTGTAAATTATAAATTCGTACTGATCAAGAGGCAGAATTTCAGTAGGCAGAGGACATTCTTGTTCATATTGTAGGAATGCTTGTGTTTTTAAATCTGGATCAAAAACATATTCAACATCTGTTGCAGCAAGAGAATTAACCCATTGTATCCATCTTGGATGTAATGCTTTAGCATTTGGAATGCTTGCTTTTGTGACCGCTTCTAAAGCTGGTACCGGGGTTACGACAATAATGCGTTTCCCTTGGGCTAAGGCTCTTTCTTTTGCTACAGCGGTTTGAACTGCTGTCAGAATTTTTTCAGTTGAACTGAAGCGCATTTCCGCTTGTGTGTACAAATGGGATTTGTATGCAATTGGGATTTTGTCACCCTCTTTGAAGGTTAAGTATGTGAATCCACATTGTCCCGAAATTATTCGGATCACCAAATTACGTTGACTTACACGTGTTTGTAAGTGATTTGTTGCTAACATGTTAGCCTGGAGTGAACGCAAAATTTCTGTGTGTTCCTGTGTCCAGTTTTTAATTGAAAAATCAGGTTTGATTAATGCGTAGAGAGGTTTAACCCTTTCTGCATAATTTAGCATGTATGTTCTTCCAAAATTTTGGAAACCCAGGATGGATTGTAAGTTTTTTAGCGTTTTTGGAGGTTGGAGCAACGCACACTTTTCTAAAAAGTTAGCTGCCAAGCTCTTGCCTTCACTTGAAAGCTCATATCCTAGAAATAGGACATTGAGATGGGCAATTCTGGACTTTTTAAAGTTGAACTTGTAGCCCTCAGAAGCGAAACCCAGTATAATGGTGCTCACCCTGTTCAAGTGTTTGTCCAGGTCATCGTCTGTCAGATATATGTCATCGACATAGGACAATGCCTCATTGTCATAAATTTGTAGTAACTCCGTTACCCTCGCTGAGAATAAACCTGGGCTATTTTTGAACCCTTGTGGGAGTCGACAAAAGTGACGCTGGGTCCCCATTATGGAGAATGCTGTTAAGTACCTGCTTTCAGGTGCTATGTTTTGACAAAAGAAACCATTTGAGATGTCTAATGTTGTTTTATATTTTTTACGCACAATGTTATTCATTAATGCTGTGCTATGTGCATTTTGCACTGCAAAAGTTTTAGAACAAGTGTTTATGTGTCTGTAATCCAAAACTAGACGATATGTATTGTCTGGTTTGGAGACAGGAAACAAAGGATTGTTCATTGAGGAGGTGCATGTTTCAATCACCCCTTGGTATTCAAGTTGATCTAAGATCTCCCTGACCAGTTTTTTAGCTTCTTGCTTTATTGGGTACTGCCGTTGTGCAGTTGGTTCATGTTTCAGATGTATTTTATGGTGAGGTGAGTCCTCATCCCATCCTACATGATTTTTATATAATGCTGGGGCCTGGGCCACTGCCCATTTCCTGGCATATGTATATTTTAGATGTATAGGAATGTGGTTGGAGAAGGCAGGCATAATAATGTCCTCGCCATGTGGGCACTTCCTGACAAATTGTGGTGGCCAGTCCTTTTCTGCTAGAAGTATGTCATAGCCTCTTGATAGTCTTTCCCAAAAAGTGCTTTCACCTGTCTAGGTTTGTCTCCCTCCATCCGGAGTGTTATTTCATATAACTTTTGTGGAGTACTAACCCTGGTGTCTACAGTCTCGACTGTAATGTACTCATTCAAGTCCACTATCTCCAGAAGTTCCTTCACGGTCTGGCGAACTATTGTGACTTCTGCTGCACTGTCCAGCATGGTCTGAGCCCATTCTCCGTTCTTGAGTTGTGTTCTCAGTATTCTCGGCATGTCTGATCTTCAGACCTGCTACCTTCTTTTGGAGAATTGAGGTTTTGTTTTTGTTTTTGAAGCGTGTTTGTCGTCTTTCGATTTCACGCGTTCTTCTTTGTGTTCTGATCGTCCTCTTCTTTCCGAAGTCTGTGATGAGATCTGAAAGGGACGAGAGGAACATGTATCAGTATCTTGATACCTATCAGGTTTTTCAAATTATCCCTATTCCTGAGGTTATACCTCCTTTCAGAGGGCTCCTTTTGAGGAGACCTACCTCGGGATTGAGAACGTTTCTCGTTTGATTTTTGTTTAGTAGACTCCCACTTCTTCTTAGAAGATGTAGGAGTTTGTTTTATTGAGTCCTTCTCAGGACTTTCAGATAGTTTCGGCTTCAGTGGTCTTCCACCCAAACTATCTCTGCCTAATTCTGCATAAGATTGTTCTATAATTCTGGGTAGCTCAGTTTGATGTTCTGTAACATCGAATTCCCTCAATTTTTGGCGGATCGCCACTGCTGCTGCCTCCCCTTTAATATTAGATAATATTATTGTTGAGACCTGGTCGAAATTTTTCAGTAATTTCATACCTAAATTTAGAGCAGGCTCTGCCCCGTATTCATTTTGAATTTGTTTTAGGACATCAGGTATTACCGCAATTGATGGAATACCATGTGTTTTAGTATAGATGGCTGCAAAGACTGAGCCCCAAGTGGTGCAGTCTTCCAGTTGTGGTGTGATCCCCATTGGTAAACTGATTGTTAGGATTCTGTGTTTCTCATGCAGGCTAGTATTTGGAAATACTGCTTCAATCTGAGTAATTTTTTGAGCTATCCAAAATGGAATTTGCTCACGTTTTGTGGGCATTTTACCCATGACTGCGTATAGAGTCTGTGGTGTAATTTTTAGTGTATTCCCCTGTAGGGGAGTTGGATTTGGATATGTCAATGGTGGTCGGACTGTAAAAGTCCGCATGACATATTGGACCAATTGTCTGTAAATTTTTATTAACTCTGTGAGTTGAGTACCTATCTCCTTATCTGACATTTCCTCAATGTCTGGATGAGGTGTGTAGCCGGCTAAAATCGGCCATGTTGCTCCTGGTCTACCTAGTGGACCAAGCCTGGTAATGTTTTTGTGATGTTTTAGGGCGCCTTTAAACCAGAGCTGATGCTCTTGGTATGTTAATGGAATTTCTATATCCTCGAAAGGACTGTATTCCTCTGGTGGTTCATCTTCTTTGTAGAAGTGAAACATGTGTGTTACTGAATTGGATTCAGGAAATATTACCCATGAATAGAATACCTCTGTCTGAAAGGATTCATGTGCCTCTATCACAAAAACTGCTCTACCACCTCTTGGTGGTAGGCCATGTTTTATAAGTTTTAGAGTGATGGCTCTTCTTAAGTTTTGAGGGATGTCTATAACACCCTCATCGGTTTCATTTAAACCGGTAAAGTTAAAAACTGCTGCTAGGGCTGGATCAGCCGCAGTTACACCGTCTCCGGCGTCTTCAGTCATTTTGTTTTTTGAAAAATGTAGAAACAAGTTTCAAGGAAACAAAGATAAGGTGCACAATATTTTGGAACACTGTATCCTTCAACGTTGAGCAAACCAAACAGCTAATATATAGGGTGCTTCCCTATGTAGCCTTGGTGGATACTTAACCCTGCCCACTCCAGACGTCTTTTGGAGTATATGGGTAGGGGTCTTGAGAGAAAAAGCACGGCTGAGTTACTCAGTATCTAACGTTGAATTACTGCCTAACCAAACCGTTGGGCGCCATGTAGTGTAGCTCCTATTTCCCTAATAGGCTCTGCGCATTGGAATAATATATCCTATAGGTTTGACATAGGACTAAGGTCGGTATGTCCCTATCGAGTATATTAAACTTAATTACTTGTGCCAGCTAGCTCAGAGGCCACTAGAAACTCCTTGACAACAAGAAGGTAGTAGTTTCTGGCAGCCGCAAAACATGACCACTGTGTTTCCCTTTAGAATCAGAACGTGTCCCAGAGTCGTGGAAACAATAGATAACTATTTCACTCAGCTCAGTCGTGCATGCTTAGTTTTCTCCAAGTTACACAGAAAGAACTAGACGGGCGTTTCAATAAAGGATTTATTGAACAGTCTTGTTTCTGGTGTAAGTAAAATGTGCTGTTACGATCACAAGACAGTATGCGAGATAAATAATGTACAGGGTGAGCAGTAGAAATAAATAATACTGCAATAGCATTATCTTTTAGTACATATGCTGTTACATAAATAACACAGACTAAAAATGCGAGTACTCATACGATGCGTTGCTAAGCTAATTCTACCCCAATGTACCTAACCTAACCTAGGTGTAGGAAGAGGGAAGAAGTAGGTGAAGTATTCCTTACTACGGTATACTAAGAGTATGTTAAGTCTAGTATGCCTAGTATGCCTAGTATGCCAAGAGTCCCTCTAGGTTCTAGTCAGCTCCATACCTGAAGAATGAGAGAGGTAGGAATCTCTTTGCCAGACTCGAACTCCAACACCCCGCAAGAGAAGTCAGATCACTGGAAGCTGGAAGCTGGGCTCTCTGCGTGCAGGGAATGGCAGCGTCTTCTCAGTGCGTCAGGCCGGGAAACGGGCTCCTCTGAAGTCGAGGTCTCCTCTGGTTTACAGGGGCTAGGGAAGGTATATTTATACCTGAGACCACCTAAGAATGTTAGTATTGATGTGAGTTGGACAGCGAAAGACGTCATGAATGAACCCCCTAAGGAATAATGGTTCATGCATAATATATGAGTCCTTGAAGAAATCAATAGTCCTGGACTAGGGAAACTCCCGCAGCCTAAGGGTCTGTTCTTCATGAACTCGTTGTGACGTTAGGGTGGACGGATGTCAGAGACCATGCCTGTATTTGGAGTGCATGGTTTAATGCCTAAATAAGGGCTGGGATTTTATGCCTATATAAGGGCAGGGCGAATTGTGCCTATATAAGGACATGATACTGGAAAGCCCGTTTATGGATACCCTAAGAGGAATACAACACCCACTCCTCTTTCATGTGTACGATAATACTAAAATGCTAAACATTTAAAATGCTAAACATTAAAATGGAGTACCGCATATTTCTAAAATTTTTCATAAAACCATTTAAAAAAGGCATTTTTTTAAAAACCTATTAGAATGCAAAAGGTACTGTACATTTGAAGCATTGCTTTTCATTACAGGCATAAAGTTAGAAAAATAAATGCAATTGGAATGAAATAAGCAGTAATATTTACATTTGACAAAAAATGATCGATAAGTTTTTGCAAAAATCAAAGTCATTTCATGTCAGAAAAATTAATGAACTGTTTTAGACACACAAGATTACTAAGTGTCCGTGGAAGTACCTTGAAGTCTGTATTATAAGGCTAGTTCTACTTTAAGCAGATTGATGTGCCATTTTCGTTAAAAAAAATGGGGAAAAAGTTCAATTTTGGTAGAGTTCCAAGTTGTTTAAAAATGAAGGCAAAATTGTCACTGCATCTCTGGAACACAGTATGCTGAATGAGAGTTAGTTCACGGGTCTGGTGTAAACATGAGATCATCTATTTCAATAGACAAAACATCATCCACTGTTGTTGGTGTCAGTTGGAACACCTCGTGTAGTAGATTAATTGCACAGAGATGGGAAGCATTGCTTCCAGCATAGGTTGCCTCTGCAATGTTCACGTCCGTTGTTACCTGTGTGCCTGTAGATCTGTCTCGTACCTCAGCAGCAGCTGGAAGCGTCTGTGAGATCTCAATGAATGCTGACATCAGGATAGGGAGCCTCTGTGGACAACACAGAGCATGGGACGTTATCGGGTCCAGCAGAGTATCGACATCCGTTGGCGTTGCTGATGGAAATGTTAGACAGGTGTCCAACACGCATTCTTCACCGCATAGCAGGCATCGTAGAACAGGTAAAATGCAATCTTGCCAGATTGGTCTGAATGACAGGAACCAAGTTGTATTAAGGTCCCGTAGACGAGTCATGCCAAAAAGCTTTACTATTTGGTCACGGCACTTTCGTTCAAGGAGAGCTTTCTCCATTTCGCTCGGAGTGATGTCGGCGAATAGGCTGGCCATTGCGCAATAGCAGGAAGAGAAATAGAATTCCGGCAACAAGTGCTAGAATTAATGGTATGCCACCAAACACCGAATGTGCAAAGTTCGGGATGATTCCGAGTATTGCCTGGAAAGGTGCTAACAGACCTGAGCAGATGCTCTTAAATACATGTACAATTCCTGTTGTATCAGACATGTTGAAGATACGTGATATCATTTCCACAAAATGTATAGGGCAGTTTGTACGTATTAAAGTCTGTATCTCAGCCGAAGTCCTTGCAACTTGTAGATCATAGGTTTCTTTGGCCGAGGTCAAAGGCACTGTTTGCTGTAAAAGCACGGCTTTCGTTCTGCTTAGAGTATCAAATCTTATAAAAGAGACGTTCAGCGAAGGCCATAGAGGCGACTCCCTGACTGTGTCTATTGGGGAAACAATACTTGCATACAGCAAGTGACCCTGGAGTTGACCGTTACTAGATATGGGATGCCTGGCAGCATTCCGCAGCAGCTCTGATCATTCAACATGAGGTAACTCCCATTAGAAAGTTGTCCAAACGTTGGATTAATCACAGCAGCTGGAGTACCCTGCTGATGGCAAGACACATTTTCCACTGAACCATTACAAGCCCTGTGCAAGGAAATGTCTTGACATATAAGTGAACCACTCAGTGCAAGTTTACAGTTTGAACCGCTCAAAAACACTTCACGATCCCCACTCCAACATCTATATGTATACGGTAAATCCCACGATGTCTTAATGTATTCCTTACCCAACCTTTCATATTTGCCTGCTTGCATTTGTCTGAGGCAATACTGAAACTGAAAAGTACTCACAGGTAATGTTATTTTGCCATGAATAAGCCATTCTGTAGCTGTTTTTTCTGCCACAGTGAATGGTAACTTCTCCAATTTTTCAATGCTCAGCACTGTATACTTTGCTCCTCTTTGTGCCAGTTCGATCTGTTTATCAGTGAGATTGTATTCTGCAAACAGAGCCGTTGTGTTGATGAAACGCCAAGGCACATAGCCCGCTCGCAAAGATTGCAGCGTCCAGCTTAATAACATAATAGAACTTAATTGAGATTGGCCTTGTTGTAACATCGCCAAATCTTGTTCTAGTATGTCGATAGCAGAGGATACAATGCCGTCCAGTGAATATATTCTGGAGGACAAAGTTGTTAACCCATTGTCGACCACAGAGAGTGTTTTCTCTAAATTAATACGATCAAGTTCACGTATTCGTTCTGCGGCCTCTATCTGTGATACCTTCCAAGCTTCATTATAAGCAGCATAAATGCCGGCATATATGAAACGTTTTTGACGCGGTTTTCTTGGTCCAAGCAAGAAATCCCTAAGGTCTGCGTCCTTTTTAAGTAAGGTTAAGTGTTGTTTCACATCGTGTAGTGTAAACTTATGCAGCCAATCGAGGCATAATTTCCCTACACTGTATGTTGTTACTACCCCCGGATGTTGTCTTTGGACGTATCTTGGGTCTGGCCTATGAATAGTAAAGCCCTGAGTTTTATTCAGGAATCTTTCCTGACAGTTATTCGTGTCTGTGGGCCAGATCAACCATTTTTTCCAAGTAGGATTAGATCTGTTGAGTTGTAGTATATTGTCAACTGTCACCACTGCCTTTGTATTATTTTCACTGGCAGGTGTTGGTACAGAAGGTGTGTTCATCTCTTTTATCTTGGCTAATCCAAGACAAGATGTTTGTTGGATAGTTTCATTCAAAAACATTATTTGTTCTGGGATGATGCAGGCTCTAAATAAAGCTTCTATCCCCTGCACTTGCCAATCTTTAGTACCCCACACAGTTTTTGTGTCAATTGTGTCTTTCCAAAAGTCGAAACCCTGTCTAGACAGTTGGGCATTAAAAAATGCAGAATAAATCTGTTTTGTATTTGTTAACATCATTTTCATCCCTGTCTTGTTTACATTTTTATAGTAAAACATTTCTGGTTCAGATGTATTGTATCCTGAAAAATATGGAAACTTATTAGCAAATGTTTTTGAACTACCTTTAGGTGGTGTAGGACAATGTTCCCATTGGTTAAACATAAACACATTTCTTGGATATGAAGATTTATGCAAATAATGATGACCATAGTGGTTATAAGAATACATTTGTTCATAGTCTGATGAACCCTCTAAATATTCATGTTTAGAAAATGCAGCAGATTTTTCTAGGTCAAACATTATGTCAGTCACAGTCTCAAAGTCCCAATCAACAGAATAGGTACTGGTACTGGACGTAATTAGATCACTTAGTGAAATTTTAAACAAATGTGGAATGTTCAATTGTTCATTCGGGCCGAAGATCCAAGAGAAGGCACTGGAGTGGATCATCTCCTTCCTCGCCGGAAGAACCCAGAGAGTCCGCCTCCCCCCGTTCAGTTCCGAGGCCACCGAAGTCATCTGCGGCGGACCACAAGGATCATCACTCAGCCCCACCCTCTTCAACGTCTACATGAGCCCCCTCGCAGCCATCGCACGCCAACACAACCTCAACATCATCTCCTACGCCGACGACACCCAGCTGATCCTCTCCCTCACCAACGACCCCACAACCGCCAGAACCAACCTACATGAAGGGATGAAGGACGTAGCCGAGTGGATGAGGAACAGCCGCCTGAAACTGAACTCAGATAAGACGGAAGTCCTCATCCTAGGATCATCACCCTCCGCCTGGGACGACTCCTGGTGGCCCCCTGCCCTGGGCAACGCACCCAAACCAACGGACCACGCACGCAACCTGGGCTTCATCCTGGACTCCTCCCTCTCAATGACCCGACAAGTCAACGCCGTCTCCTCGTCTTGCTTCAACATCCTACGCATGCTGCGCAAGATCTTCCGGTGGATCCCCACCGAAACCAGGAAGACGGTCACCCAGGCCCTCGTCACCAGCCGACTGGACTACGGCAACTCCCTCTACGCCGGAACCACAGCCAAACTTCAAAAAAGACTCAGCTCGACTCATCCTGGACATCCCCCGACACAGCCACATCGCCGGACACCTGAGAGACCTGCACTGGCTCCCCGTCAGCAAGAGAATCACGTTCCGACTCCTCACCCACGCACACAAAGCTCTCCACAACCAAGGCCCCAGATACCTCAACGACCGTCTGACCTTCTACACTCCCACCCGCCAGCTACGATCGACCAACCACGCCCTCGCCGCCGTCCCCCGCATCCGAAGAGCCACAACGGGAGGAAGATCCTTCTCCTACCTGGCTGCCAAGACGTGGAACTCCCTACCCATCCACCTCCGCCTTACCCAAGACCACCTCTCCTTCAGGAAGCAACTCAAGACCTGGCTGTTCGAACAGTAGCGGCCCCCCCCCCCTCCAAGCGCCTTGAGACCCTCCGGGTGAGTAGCGCGGTATACAAATGCTTGATTGATTGATTGATTGAAGATATCATAATCTGTTTTGTCCCACACTATACCATCATGTATAGGAACAGCTGTGATGTTCACTGATGATAAGTCTCTTGCTTCACGATGGGAAGATTTATGAGGTTTCAAAAGTACGTTTACGTCTTTTCCTTCAGTGTTCACATGGATGTATCTGCCACTTATAAGCACGCTTACAGTTGTTACCAAAGCTAGCCAGAGCAGGAAAACAAAAAGTCCAGATGTAATCCAGAGTTCAATCCATGGCGAAACCAAATAAGTCTTTTTCACAAAATGAAGAAAGTCTTGTACTTGCTGCTTGAATTTCAATGACACTGGCGTCGTTTCAGGTTCACTCGGATCCTCTGAGAACGTATCAAAGTTAATGAAATAGCCAGAAGCAGTTCTGTCAATTGTTGGAATTGCATCAGGATTTGTAGAAATCACTGGAACCAGTTCATCACTTGTTACGTTGGTGTAGACAGGTATTGTATTTGGACGAACTGTTACTTGGTTTTCAAGAGGGATGAGTTCCATAGCGATGTTGCATAGTCCTCCGTCTGTTCCAGCTGAATTCTCGATAGTTATCAGTCTTTCAGTCTGAACCTCTTGGATAGTAGCGAGAGGAGTGCGTCTGCTACTAGGTCGGAGTCCACGAGGCCTACTATTTAGTATTGGCCACATACTGTGGTTTGATCTGGTCGATGGACACAAATCTTTTCTCCTTTCTTCCAGCAAGGGGCGGCAGAAGTACTGTTCTTGTTCCTTGAACTGCTAGGACAGGTACTGGTTGTCTGTAAGAAGGGCCAAATTCCTTCTTGTCCGCAATCTTTTCTCTGACTAGATCCCCAACTTTTGGAATCCAGACAGGCCTTGCTGGGACAGCCGGTTGATCCCCAGTGGTGGTTGACTGTAGGAATGCGTTGCTTTGTTTCGTTCTTAATTTGTTTAAGTCCTGTAAAACAGCCAAACGATCTTTGATATCAAATGGTTTATTTTCCACCACTGTGCCTACGTGTTCTAGGTCTGGTACCCACATTCTTGTCCCAAATAGGATCTCATATGGAGTGACCCCCCCTAGAGAACTTCTTGGCAGATTGTTCATTGCGCGCTGTACGCCACTAAGGTGTTTGACCCACCCATCACTCGAACCTAATACCCTAGCTGTTATAGACTGCTTTATGTCCCGGTTTTTCCTTTCCACAACCGAATTTCTCTCAGGATGGAATGGAGAGGAGTACCGCAATGCAACGCCCAGACTGGCCATGGCTTCTTTGTAAGCCCTAGAGCTAAACGCAGGACCCTGGTCAGAATGTAGCGTGCCTATTGCGTATGTGCCGATAAAGACTCGCAAATCTTTTATAACAGTTCGAGCGTCAGCCGAGCGCTGAGGCCATAACCATAGGAACCTAGAGCATGAATCCACTGCAACCAAGATGTATTTATAGTTACCGTCCCTTTGCAGTGAACCGCAGTGGTCAAGGTAAACACAAGCTAATGGTTTATCTGAAATTAACAGGGGTGTCTGCGCAGGACGTTTCACTGTGGAGACTTTCATCTGTTGGCATATATCACATTCTAAAACATAGTTCTTTGTTTGTTTTCTAATGCCAGGCCACCAATATCTTTGCTTGAGTAAAGATATTGTTGCAGAAACACCTGCATGGGCAGAAGCTATCCCTTCGTGTGCTGCGAGGATTAGTCCTAATCTGCGTTCCTTGTTTGGTATTACCCTATCCCCCACTCCAGGGATTCGAGCAAAAGGAACGTTGTTCGCATCAATTACATAAGAGTACTTGAGTGGAAATTTTTTGGGTAACGCTGCACTGCTGCCTTTGCTTGATGCATTGACAGCCAACATTATCTCACCGTCTATTTTTGTTTTTGAACGAGTGATCGCAGCTACGGAAGCCGTTTGCACAGCCCCCTTTGCGGCTTCGTCAGCCAATGAATTCCCTGCAACGTGAACGCCATCACGTTGATGACTCAGTGTGTGTATCACGTGAGCCTTTGGTAGTTCGTTTTTCAACTGAACTACTTGTTCCCAAAGCAATTTGTGCTTTATTGTGCCACCTTTCGCATCTTTGAAACCATTTTCAAGCCAGTTTTGTATATATTCATTATACGACTGAACACAGTAAAACGAATCGCACACTATTAGTGTGGGGAATTCTCGATCTGTACTTTCAAGTGCCAGTTTGAATGCTTGTAGTTCAGCTCGCTGAGCTGTACAATCCCCTAGAGATTGTGTTTTTGTGACCATAGGTCTGAAGATGCCATCTCGCATGAAACCTTTAACGATTGCACACGCTGCACTGTAAGCTTGCTTACCCCCTATTGCGGGTTGTGCGGATCCGTCAGTGTAAATTATAAATTCGTACTGATCAAGAGGCAGAATTTCAGTAGGCAGAGGACATTCTTGTTCATATTGTAGGAATGCTTGTGTTTTTAAATCTGGATCAAAAACATATTCAACATCTGTTGCAGCAAGAGAATTAACCCATTGTATCCATCTTGGATGTAATGCTTTAGCATTTGGAATGCTTGCTTTTGTGACCGCTTCTAAAGCCGGTACCGGGGTTACGACAATAATGCGTTTCCCTTGGGCTAAGGCTCTTTCTTTTGCTACAGCGGTTTGAACTGCTGTCAGAATTTTTTCAGTTGAACTGAAGCGCATTTCCGCTTGTGTGTACAAATGGGATTTGTATGCAATTGGGATTTTGTCACCCTCTTTGAAGGTTAAGTATGTGAATTCACATTGTCCCGAAATTATTCGGATCACCAAATTACGTTGACTTACACGTGTTTGTAAGTGATTTGTTGCTAACATGTTAGCCTGGAGTGAACGCAAAATTTCTGTGTGTTCCTGTGTCCAGTTTTTGATTGAAAAATCAGGTTTGATTAATGCGTAGAGAGGTTTAACCCTTTCTGCATAATTTAGAATGTATGTTCTTCCAAAATTTAGGAAACCCAGGATGGATTGTAAGTTTTTTAGCGTTTTTGGAGGTTGGAGCAACGCACACTTTTCTAAAAAGTTAGCTGCCAAGCTCTTGCCTTCATTTGAAAGCTCATATCCTAGAAATAGGACATTGAGATGGGCAATTCTGGATTTTTTAAAGTTGAACTTGTAGCCCTCAGAGGCGAAACCCAGTATAATGGTGCTCACCCTGTTCAAGTGTTTGTCCAGGTCATCGTCTGTCAGATATATGTCATCGACATAGGACAATGCCTCATTGTCATAAATTTGTAGTAACTCCGTTACCCTCGCTGAGAATAAACCTGGGCTATTTTTGAACCCTTGTGGGAGTCGACAAAAGTGACGCTGGGTCCCCATTATGGAGAATGCTGTTAAGTACCTGCTTTTAGGTGCTATGTTTTGACAAAAGAAACCATTTGAGATGTCTAATGTTGTTTTATATTTTTTACGCACACTGTTATTCATTAATGCTGTGCTATGTGCATTTTGCACTGCAAAAGTTTTAGAACAAGTGTTTATGTGTCTGTAATCCAAAACTAGACGATATGTATTGTCTGGTTTGGAGACAGGAAACAAAGGATTGTTCATTGAGGAGGTGCATGTTTCAATCACCCCTTGGTATTCAAGTTGATCTAAGATCTCCCTGACCTGTTTTTTAGCTTCTTGCTTTATTGGGTACTGCCGTTGTGCAGTTGGTTCATGTTTCAGATGTATTTTATGGTGAGGTGAGTCCTCATCCCATCCTACATGATTTTTATATAATGCTGGGGCCTGGGCCACTGCCCATTTCCTGGCATATGTATATTTTAGATGTATAGGAATATGGTTGGAGAAGGCAGGCATAATAATGTCCTCGCCATGTGGGCACTTCCTGACAAATTGTGGTGGCCTGTCCTTTTCTGCTAGAAGTATGTCATAGCCTCTTGATAGTCTTTCCCAAAAAAGTGCTTTCACCTGTATAGGTTTGTCTCCCTCCGTCCGGAGTGTTATTTCATATAACGTTTGTGGAGTACTAACCCTGGTGTCTACAGTCTCGACTGTAATGTACTCATTCAAGTCCACTATCTCCAGAAGTTCCTTCACGGTCTGGCAAACTATTGTGACTTCTGCTGCACTGTCCAGCATGGTCTGAGCCCATTCTCCGTTCTTGAGTTGTGTTCTCAGTATTCTCGGCATGTCTGATCTTCAGACCTGCTACCTTCTTTTGGAGAATTGAGGTTTTGTTTTTGTTTTTGAAGCGTGTTTGTCGTCTTTCGATTTCACGCGTTCTTCTTTGTGTTCTGATCGTCCTCTTCTTTCCGAAGTCTGTGATGAGATCTGAAAGGGACGAGAGGAACATGTATCAGTATCTTGATACCTATCAGGTTTTTCAAATTATCCCTATTCCTGAGGTTATACCTCCTTTCAGAGGGCTCCTTTTGAGGAGACCTACCTCGAGATTGAGAACGTTTCTCGTTTGATTTTTGTTTAGTAGACTCCCACTTCTTTTTAGAAGATGTAGGAGTTTGTTTTATTGAGTCCTTCTCAGGACTTTCAGATAGTTTCGGCTTCAGTGGTCTTCCACCCAAACTATCTCTGCCTAATTCTGCATAAGATTGTTCTATAATTCTGGGTAGCTCAGTTTGATGTTCTGTAACATCGAATTCCCTCAATTTTGGCGGATCGCCACTGCTGCTGCCTCCCCTTTAATATTAGATAATATTATTGTTGAGACCTGGTCGAAATTTTTCAGTAATTTCATACCTAAATTTAGAGCAGGCTCTGCCCCGTATTCATTTTGAATTTGTTTTAGGACATCAGGTATTACCGCAATTGATGGAATACCATGTGTTTTAGTATAGATGGCAGCAAAGACTGAGCCCCAAGTGGTGCAGTCTTCCAGTTGTGGTGTGATCCCCATTGGTAAACTGATTGTTAGGATTCTGTGTTTCTCATGCAGGCTAGTATTTGGAAATACTGCTTCGATCTGAGTAATTTTTTGAGCTATCCAAAATGGAATTTGCTCACGTTTTGTGGGCATTTTACCCATGACTGCGTATAGAGTCTGTGGTGTAATTTTTAGTGTATTCCCCTGTAGGGGAGTTGGATTTGGATATGTCAATGGTGGTCGGACTGTAAAAGTCCGCATGACATATTGGACCAATTGTCTGTAAATTTTTATTAACTCTGTGAGTTGAGTACCTATCTCCTTATCTGACATTTCCTCAATGTCTGGATGAGGTGTGTAGCCGGCTAAAATCGGCCATGTTGCTCCTGGTCTACCTAGTGGACCAAGCCTGGTAATGTTTTTGTGATGTTTTAGGGCGCCTTTAAACCAGAGCTGATGCTCTTGGTATGTTAATGGAATTTCTATATCCTCGAAAGGACTGTATTCCTCTGGTGGTTCATCTTCTTTGTAGAAGTGAAACATGTGTGTTACTGAATTGGATTCAGGAAATATTACCCATGAATAGAATACCTCTGTCTGAAAGGATTCATGTGCCTCTATCACAAAAACTGCTCTACCACCTCTTGGTGGTAGGCCATGTTTTATAAGTTTTAGAGTGATGGCTCTTCTTAAGTTTTGAGGGATGTCTATAACACCCTCATCGGTTTCATTTAAACCGGTAAAGTTAAAAACTGCTGCTAGGGCTGGATCAGCCGCAGTTACACCGTCTCCGGCGTCTTCAGTCATTTTGTTTTTTGAAAAATGTAGAAACAAGTTTCAAGGAAACAAAGATAAGGTGCACAATATTTTGGAACACTGTATCCTTCAACGTTGAGCAAACCAAACAGCTAATATATAGGGTGCTTCCCTATGTAGCCTTGGTGGATACTTAACCCTGCCCACTCCAGACGTCTTTTGGAGTATATGGGTAGGGGTCTTGAGAAGAAAAAGCACGGCTGAGTTACTCAGTATCTAACGTTGAATTACTGCCTAACCAAACCGTTGGGCGCCATGTAGTGTAGCTCCTATTTCCCTAATAGGCTCTGCGCATTGGAATAATATATCCTATAGGTTTGACATAGGACTAAGGTCGGTATGTCCCTATCGAGTATATTAAACTTAATTACTTGTGCCAGCTAGCTCAGAGGCCACTAGAAACTCCTTGACAACAAGAAGGTAGTAGTTTCTGGCAGCCGCAAAACATGACCACTGTGTTTCCCTTTAGAATCAGAACGTGTCCCAGAGTCGTGGAAACAATAGATAACTATTTCACTCAGCTCAGTCGTGCATGCTTAGTTTTCTCCAAGTTACACAGAAAGAACTAGACGGGCGTTTCAATAAAGGATTTATTGAACAGTCTTGTTTCTGGTGTAAGTAAAATGTGCTGTTACGATCACAAGACAGTATGCAAGATAAATAATGTACAGGGTGAGCAGTAGAAATAAATAATACTGCAATAGCATTATCTTTTAGTACATATGCTGTCACATAAATAACACAGACTAAAAATGCGAGTACTCATACGATGCGTTGCTAAGCTAATTCTACCCCAATGTACCTAACCTAACCTAGGTGTAGGAAGAGGGAAGAAGTAGGTGAAGTATTCCTTACTACGGTATACTAAGAGTATGTTAAGTCTAGTATGCCTAGTATGCCTAGTATGCCTAGTATGCCAAGAGTCCCTCTAGGTTCTAGTCAGCTCCATACCTGAAGAATGAGAGAGGTAGGAATCTCTTTGCCAGACTCGAACTCCAACACCCCGCAAGGGAAGTCAGATCACTGGAAGCTGGAAGCTGGGCTCTCTGCGTGCAGGGAATGGCAGCGTCTTCTCAGTGCGTCAGGCCGGGAAACGGGCTCCTCTGGAGTCGAGGTCTCCTCTGGTTTACAGGGGCTAGGGAAGGTATATTTATACCTGAGACCACCTAAGAATGTTAGTATTGATGTGAGTTGGACAGCGAAAGACGTCATGAATGAACCCCCTAAGGAATAATGGTTCATGCATAATATATGAGTCCTTGAAGAAATCAATAGTCCTGGACTAGGGAAACTCCCGCAGCCTAAGGGTCTGTTCTTCATGAACTCGTTGTGACGTTAGGGTGGACGGATGTCAGAGACCATGCCTGTATTTGGAGTGCATGGTTTAGTGCCTAAATAAGGGCTGGGATTTTATGCCTATATAAGGGCAGGGCGAATTGTGCCTATATAAGGACATGATACTGGAAAGCCCGTTTATGGATACCCTAAGAGGAATACAACACTGTGATGGCAGTATTAAGGGATTCACGAAAGACGACATCCTCCAGCATGGCCAGCTGTAAACGCCAGGTGGGGACCGGAGAAGTTCTAGTCTCCCAGGCAAGTTTTATGTTGTGTGGGTTATGGTCTGAGTGAGCGCACCCTAAGTAATCGGTGTTCCAAACAGAGGGAAGCAGATTGGGTGTGCCTAACATTCTATCTAACCGGACCTGAAGCGCATGAGGAGCTGAATAAAAGGAATACACTTGTGTCATACGGTTGCGTTGCCTCCATATATCTACTAGCCCCACAGCTGTGCCCATTCTCTTAGTGCGAGCACATTGATGGAGGCGGTTGAGCAGCCACTGTTAAAGTCCCCACCTGTCAGCCACACCACTTAGAGAGCACCACCATTAATGACCGCATGAACGGGCCCTGCTCTACATTTGGGGCATATATGTTACCCAACAGGAGGTGTCAGCCATCCAGTCTACCCTTTATGAAGACATATCTACCCTCCGTGTCTGAGTCATCCTCTTCCACTGAGGAAGGAGTGCCCGGGTGAACCGAGATCAGCACACCTCGACCGAATGAAGAGAATTGTGTGGCAAATACTCGGCCCCTCCACCTACGCTGTAATTTAGTCACTTCAGAAAGCGTCAAGTGTGTTTCTTGTAGGAGTGTGATTTGGGCATTGTGTCTTTTAAGGTAAGAGTATACCCCGTAACGCCGGGAGGGTGTGTGCAAGCCTCTAACATTCCAAGTGAGAATTTGTTGGTCAGTCATGATATAGCTGTATAATGGATGGCGCCATTCCCAGGGTCAGAGCATGCATGGGGGTACCTAGAAAGGCCACAGGAAAAAACCTGCAGAGACCGTGCACAGCTGAGCCTATGTAACCTGGTCTGTAACTTAAGTGCCAACATGCTAATGCAACAATACCAAAAGAGTGGTCCTTACAAATGGTAGGGGCAGCCCAAACTGACTCTCAAACGTTGTGCAATCAACTAAACCCCAAAGTAGTGTGGGTGAAGGGGTTTGGAGTCTTGCGAGGGACTTGTGATTAACATCCCCCCACATTAGCAATGGATAGAAGACCTTAGAGGTGGTGCATCTTCAAGCACATTTTCAGGGGTAGGCAGACCCTACCCATCTGTCCCCATTCCCAGGGGGCCATAACAACTGCTCCCATTTCAATTCACCTCCCTCAGCACAGCAGCAGCATGTCAGACCTATCATACATGCAGACTAGAAAGTGGAATGACATAGGAAATCAGAGGACATATAGAGTCATATCATGCTTCAGATAATAGCATCAGATGTCTGCGGTGTAACATCTGGTAGGTGTAGTGAGTTGGTATCTGATGATTCCTCATCTTCGGACGATTGGTCGGATGGTGGGTCTTTCTCAGAGCCATTGGAAGTGTCCGCTATATGTTCTGCCTCGCGGACTGTCCGAAGCGTTCTCATATGATTCGTTCCAAATCCGGATCTGCAGTCAACCTAGATGGGGGTCTTCTGCTCCTTCGCCCGCAAGGTCTAGGGACCCCCCCCGAGGTACTCCAATTTCCACCCTTACCGCTTGGGCGAGGGCCCGAGAACTGTCCGCTGGATTCTAGCCAGTTCCACACGTCTTGTGGCGCGTCAAAGAATCTTGCTTTGTCACCTTGCACTACCTGAAGGCGCGCCAGGAACAGCAGGCAGTATTGAATATTCAACTGTCGAAGTTTCTGTTTCACCTGCAAGAAGGAGCAGCGCTGACATTGCTCCCCCAGGGTGTATTCCGGAAAGAATTGTCTAGGTTTATCTCCTGCTTTTTCCGCATTTCTCGTAGTATTGTGTCCCTGTCTCGAAAATGTAGGACCTTGAAAATGAGTGGACGAGGACCCGATCCTGGGACTGGCCTCCTGGAGGGTATGCGGTGTGCTCGCTATATCGAAAAGTATGTCGACAGAGAGAAAGCAGGAATTAGCTCCCTAATCCACCTCTCCATAAATGACACTGCGTCCTGTCCTTCCGCCCCCTCTGGCAGACCAATTAGGCAGACATAGTTGTGCCTCGAGCGCCCCTCTGCGTCTTTTACCCTTTCTTCCAAATTAATTCTGGCCTCATTCTTGTTTTTCTACCAACATCGATGCAGGTTGTAGCGTGGATAAGGTTTGTTCTGTGACCGTTACTCTGTCCGACAGTTTCCTGTGGTCTGCATGGAGTAATGTGAGGTCCGCTGCTACACTGTCAATTTTAGACTCCATTGAAACATGGGATCTCTCTCTATAGCGTTTAGTAGTAGCATCTGGTCTATCCTCGGGGGCAGGGGGATCCGGGGAGCCCAACTGTTCTAGTTCCATTGCAGCTGAGGAGCGTGAGGAGGTCCTGGATCCAACTCCTCATGTATGACCCATTTCCGTGGCCCTTGATGTTCTCAGTTATGATGAGCGGGGACTCTTTCCCTCCTCAGTCAACCAACCAGTTTATGCAGCGATGGAGTATGAGGGGAGTATGGTGACGTAGTATGCTGACCCGTTATGGTGCCACATTGCAGTGTACCCCAAGCAGCGGCTCACCCGTGCCCCAATAGCGTTGAATCATCCCCAGTAAAGTCCGTGTAAGTGATGACCAATGCTTCGGGATGTCACCCAGCACTGCTGCGGTTGAGGTCAAATGCAGTATCAGGCAAAGGAGAGCTGCTGCACCACTGAAGGAGGCTGTCTTTCTCTTTAATCCAGTGTCAAATATGCCCCTTATTAAGTGGATGTGCGAGTGTCTCTGTCCAAGTGGTCTCAGTCACCCATCAAAAGGCAGCCTTGTTTAGTTTAATATCACTCAGAGCAGTTCCCGCATGCAAGCAGGGCACCTCCAGCAACCCACCACGCATTCTGTGACCTTCCAGTGATCAGCAGCAGTGGGTCCCATCTTTCAGCTTTGTGTCCTCCTATGTTCTTCCACAGGCCTTAATTATGTAATATTCCACGAGTCCGCACTGCCCGCTCCTCAGCAGCCGGCCCATGTGACTCTCGGTCCCACAGATTTGATTTTACTTTACAGCCTGCCTCCAGAACCAAAGGGCCCTCCACAGCGCAGCCAATTCCCAGGCGCTCGGTGCTGTGAGCGGGAGAGGAGCAGGCTCCCGACCTCTCCTCTCAGCTCCCCATAGCTGGGCACCGGCTCCCGCACTCTCTGGCAATCGTAAGTCCCCGCTCCTTCAGGAATCCGCCAGTTCGCTTCCGTGGTCAGGGCTCAGGCAGTTGCTCATCACACACTGCTGCTGCGCCTTACCTCAGTGCCACGGCCCACGGCAGCCGCGCGGTTTGCTATCCGGTGTATCAGGCTCCCATCCGCAGCTCTGGACTCCACTGGGTCCCGGCTCCGGCGCTCTCTTGCAGTCGTCAGACCCCGCTGTCTCAGGAGTCCACCAGATCACTTTCATGTTCAGGGCTCAGGCAGTCGCTCGACACACACTGCTGACACTCCTCACCTCAGCTCCGCGGCCCGCAGCAACCATGCTGTCCATCTGCATCCGTGCTGATCCAGGTATCCATTTTCAGTGTTTCTTACACCGAACTGCTCCGGTGAGAGCAGACAAGTCGCCCCTATGCTCTGTGGTACGATAATTGATCAGATAAGGAGTATGTATGTCCGCTATCTTGCCCCTTCAGCCACACCCCGTCACAAAATAATCATCATATTGTTTTATTTCAATAGAATATCTATAAAACAATTGATACACATATACAGTTAGAATATCAATAACTTTCCTTAAATCCGAAACATTAAGCCTGCATGGAATCCATTCTCATTTAGCAGCAATTGTACGAACACCATTCAACTTGTACTATATCTCTGTATGTGTAAATACGCTTTTAGAATGGTGTAGTTTTGAACATATGCAATATATTGCCCTTACAATTCAATGCCTTCACATTACAATATACTCACTCTATGATCTTGCATCTTTTGTTTTTTTTTTAAACTGTCACTGACCTCACTAAGGGGGTCATTACGATGGCGATCCGCCCGCCATTTTCGTCCGCCCGCCTAACATTTCCCCGCCATATTACGATGGCGGTGGGGACCCAGGCGGACGGAAAGACCATCCGCCAGTTTACCGCCGGTAGGCAATCCGCCCGATTGCCTACCAGGCGGAAAAGGCCTGCAATATGGTGGCGGTGCCTTGCAGGCACCGCTATCCATATTACGATGATGGCGGTCTCATGCCTTTCCATGGCGGAGACTCCGCCATGGAAAGGCATGCGGAGAATGCCTTTGGGGGCCCGTTGCGGACCCCCAGGTGGTTGGGGGCGGTGGGTGCCTGCACTTGGGGGGTACCCATGGTACCCCCGACATGTGCATGCACAAGGTGGCAGGCACCGTGCGGTGCCTGTCACATTGTGCATGTAAATACACAACATGCCCTTTTAACATTGTGGTGGGTGCTGAATACAGCACCGCCTGCCACAATGTTAAATATACAGGATGCGAACGCCATGGTGGCGGTCGCATCCTAATAGGCACAGCGGGACCGCCGCACTCTTGCGGTCGGTCCCGTTTACCGTTACGGTGGTGGTTGGACATTGTCCGCCCGCCATCGTACTGACCCCCTAAGTTTTTTATCATATCAAATTAATGCAAATACAGTAATAGCAATGCTGATTATCATTGTATAACAGAAGAGGATGCATTATTATTAGATGTAAAGAATGATAAAAGGAGTAGGAACAAAGGGAGACGATGCAATTAACCCCTTAACTGCTGAAACCCCCCCCCCCAACCAATGCTGAGTCCTTTTTTGGCTATTTGGGGTAGTTTCGTGCTTAGGGCTCTCTAACTTTATTTCCACATAAGGTATCTACGTTACATTTGTGTTCTTCTTTCCAATGTCCTGGGGATTGTAAAGGTACCCAGGGTTTGTAGATTCCCCTTTAGGGGGCCGAGAAAATAGGCAAAAATAGCTCAATTTTGCTTTTTGTGGGAAAAATAGCAAAAAAGTGCTCCGATAAAAGTGTCTGTTTTTTCCTTCAAATGGCATCAACGAACGGTTTGCTGCCTAAAGTCACAATCTTCCCAGCTTTCAGGAACAAGCAGAGCTGAATAAAAAAACACAGTTTTGTCATTTTTCAATAGCCCATTTTTCCTATTTTATGTTCTCTTAACCTACTTATAGTTTGTGGTGAAAACCATGAGTGATCCAGGAAAGCTGCAGATGAAAAGTAGACAAAATGCTGAATTTAGCAAGGGGGTCATATGTGTAGATCACTCTAGCTTTTCCCAAAGAAACTAACTGTTGAAATAAAGAAATATTGAAAAAAGTAGGAAAAAACTGACATTTTTCACGATGGCCGATTTACAAAAGCTATATACCATTCTGTCCACTATACACTTCTGATTGCAGGGATACATAGAGGGGGATATTCACAAGAACGTGCGATAAACATCGCCAAAATAGGCTAACGCAATTTACCATATCGCCGTCTATCGCGGGAAAATAACTCCGTGTCAACGTCGTATTCCCAACACGGCGGTAACATGCAATAGTTTCCAGAGAATGCCTCAAATGTCCGCGATACAACCACCGCGACAGCGATAAAAAAGGAAACCCGAACGTAAAAAAAGTTGCGATGGGCCCAACTGCAATAAAAATCCAGCAAAAAGCAGCGCCAGGCCCGCAAGTCCCAAAAGTAAGGCGGGAACAATCATTATAAAAGCAGCAAAAAAAACCACCTACAAAACACAAACAACAGCGAAGCACCATGGGGGGAGCCGGAGCAAGTACAGAGGACAAACAGAACCCCACAAGCCCCACGGAGGACCAGCCTGGGACCTCTGGGACAGGGAAGGGCAAGGAGAAGAATAAGAGGAACACGCAGTTCAGTAAGCAGGAAAAAAAGATCCTCATTACGGAGGTGACAGAACACCACCACCAACTGTCCATCACCTCCACTGTGACATTGGCAACTAAAAATACAATATGGCAGTCCATCTTGGCCAAGGTGAATGCAGTCGGAGTGAAGAGAAGGGAAGTGGATGACTGCAAGAAGCGCTGGCCTGATGTGAAGCGCAAAACCAAGCTGAAAATCACTGCCAACCTGAGAGCAGCAATGCAGACTGGAGGTGGGAGCCCAGCGACACACCAGGAGCTGGATGAGATGGAGGAAATGGTGAGCCGAGTCATCATTGGGGAGACGGTGGCAGGAGTTGGTGGACCGGACACTGCTCAACATGACCCGAGCCAACAGCAACAGGGTGAGTAACCACCAGGGACTGGGGGGACGGGGGGAGATGGGCACAATGGCACACATGCACAATTAAGTAAAGCACATCTGCAGACAAACCATGCCCAAGAGTCACAACTCCGACCAAGAGCCCAATTTACCCAAGTCTGCAATATCTCATCACTGTAAAAGCACAGAAGTGAAAGGCACACTGCCCGAAAGGGAGAAGGGCCAGCCAAATCAGAGCTGAAGGGGCAACACACCCACAATGCAGCACACACACATAAGAATCAGAGCACCTCAGCATTGACAACAATGTGGTACAAACTGCAACACCCTCACAACAGAACAGAGGACACAACTGCTGCAGCTTGTGTGTAGAAAATGGCCATTCGAATTTGGCATAGCAGGAAACTGTGAGATGACAATGGACAAGTACAACCTCACATCCCTGATGGTGTAGAAATGTAAACTGTCCCGCATCAAATAAGCATCTCCTCACAAACAGTCACAATGTACATTGACATGCAGTCCATCAGGAAACCTGTACAATGTGTGAACATACATGTGAACACAGTGTCAATCTGTATCTCCCCTTCACATTGCAGAGGTAGAATCAACACCTCCTGCAGAGCAGACACAACAACTCAGCACTGATGACGAAAAGGACCTCCACAACATCGACACCGACGCCCTCCAGCAGCTCATGGACAGCTTCGGCACCCCACCTCCAGGAGCAGGGCAGCCCAGCTGCATCGAGGAGACCCCACCCCCTGCACAGACCACACAGCAGGAAGCACCCACCACCACGGCTGTCTCCCAGGACACCCACGACCAACACATGGCATTCCAACGACGTGTGTCAGGGTGCCAGGAGAAGATGGCTGATCAGCTGCGGGTGGGGTTCGACCTCATGGCAGCCAAACTAGATGCCATACGTGGGTGTCTAAGTCCCATCAGGGTCCACTTACAGTCCCTAACACACACCCACTGTCCACTCCATGCTCTCCAACAATCCATGGCTGACATTGCTGGAGTCATGACTCGGAGACAAGAACACCTGTCTAGTCAGAGTGGCTCCAGCGATGTCAGCCGGGAGTTGGGGCACATGCAGAGGGTCATGGAGAACATGGAGCGGATGCATGCAGAACGATTGGCTGCCACGGCTGCACACCAGCGAGATGTAGATGGAATCTTCCATGCCCTGCAGATCCTCATCATGGCATTGCCGCCACACGGCCTGGCGCGGATGAATGCTGCTGCTACTACTCCATCCACATCTCCGACCAGAGAAGTGTCAGTGCCACACAGTGCGGCAGACCAAACACCACCACCCACATGTGAGGCACCTGACACATCAAAGGACGAAGATGATGATGAATCTGGCATGGCCTGTTTCAGCTTGTTTCTGCCCTCTGCATCATGCCCTGGAATAACATCTTCCACTGTCCCCCGTTACACTCAGCGACACTCACCTTGGACCACGACATGGACTGCCATATTTGGAATGGTTACCAATGACACAGCAATCACACTGCGGACTGAAGTCTTCCTCTTCCGATGAACCTGCCAATCCCAAAGGACTCTGGCTGGCCCTCCACGGGCGACAATGTAAAGTGGGGTTTGCATGGCCCTGTACTGGTCCAGCTGTAACACCCCACTGAATGCGAATAAAACACTCAAATTCACACTGATGTGTCATGGCCCTGATCAATTATGCATGAAAGTATTGATGAATGTAGGGACAGTGATTCCACATAAATGGTACTCCCTGGGTAATGCTATCAATGTGCATGTACGGCCATGACCCAGATAGGCAGTGAGACACACATCGTCATTCAAAACAACTCACATCACAGTTGAATACAAGTGAATGTGCGTAGACTTTATTATCATATGCATGTCAGTACGGGCAAGAGAAGTGCCACAACATGCGGAGGAATGCAGCAGCATGTCAGAATGAGGAACGTTGCCAAGCGCCGCTGTCCACTCTGGGGGAGTGCCTCACCTTTCACAGGTGTGTGTTACCCGGCGTGGTTGTCCGCCCACGTATTCGGGGTCCAGGCGAATGCAGCCATGTCCACTGTTGTCATGGGATATGTGACCAGAACCCCAAGATGCAATAAGGCGTCGGGACATGTGCAATGGGTTCCAAACTGTTGTGGCTGCAGGTACGTAGTTACACGTCCATGAAAGCGATTGCAGCTTCGTAGGCAATCATCTCCAACATGAGGTCGTTGTCAACTCCATCGAACAGGACGGCGAGGCTATCCATTAGCAGGTCCAGACAGATGTGCTGCGTCCACCCCCTGTCACCAATTAGCACCACAGCCCAACAGGGGAGCGCCTCAATGTCACTGCACACAAGGAGTTCTGCAATATCCCAGGTCCAGCTGCCAGCATGTATGCCAAGTATCCAGGCATCCCATAGATGGGTATCACGGTGACACTCCTGGTCGTGGGCCAACAGGGGGCACACACACATGTCGTAATCCAGTTCGCCTACCGTCCTGTTGGATAGGTAGACATCCATGGACCACTCGAATATGCACGATCGACAATGCAACACAGGCTGAACACAGGTGACGTTGGCAAGGCGGAAGCTTAGCCGGTAACTGACCCGCAGCACTACCAATGGCAGTGCCCCCAGTAAATGCAGCATACGTGCACGGTTCACTTCTACGTGACAGGGGTTGTGCATGTGTCCGGGATGTTCTGCCATTGCATCAGTGGCTCTGGTTGAAGCGGCACTGTTCTAACCTGCGCCAGTTCTGTGGATGAAATGCCACAGCTCGGATTAATGAGTTGTTTAAGTGTGCAACGGTTGTACACCTGGGATGGTGTGGGAGTAAGTGTGAAGGCCATTCCATGCAAGATAACTTCGATCAAGGACTTCTGTGTGTGGGGTGTGTATACGTTGGTCTGTCGTCCAGCTGTGCGTAGTGTGGGAGTCGTCCTCAACTGCTATTGTATCTGTCAGGGGGTGCCGGGCACATGCAATTCCGAGGTCGGATGTGCAGATGTGCTTCCGCCTGATATTTCAGACAAAGGAGCTTTCATCCCTGATGTCAGTTTGTCATCTGCTTGCATTCAGGAATTGTGATGTGGCTTGTTGGGTGTGGGGTGGGATGTGAGCGACTTTGGGATTCATGTTTGACATGACTTGCATGTGGCAAATGAGCGGCATCACTGTGTGTTACGTTGCCTCACAGCTGCTCCTCCCTCCCCCTGGGCCTATTCACTTGTGTACGCTGTGTGGTTGCATCACTTGCACTCCAACAGCACACCATTGTCATGCCTGTCTGCGCATGTCCACAAGCCTGACAACGACACTGTGATGTTGGCCGTTGAAGGTGGGCGGCCATGTGAGTGTAGGCCTATGGTGAGGATACTGCGGGCACAGATGTAGAGTTCATGCCTGGCTGAACTCGTGCTGCGATTAAGGCTAGGCATTTGGCTCATGCTGCAGCAATACAGATACACACAACACTTGGCATGTATGAGCCAAGACCCCGAGCGGTCTTGTGCTCCTTCATTTCACCGTTCGTGCGAGCCCGCCCTCCGGGTGCATGCTACATTGCAACATTGTCAATTGCGGGCCGGGTGGTGCCGACACTACAACAGAGACAAACGCATTGGTAACTTCCTTGTCCAGGCGAGAACTGGACCACGCCCTGAGCCCCGGGCTAATTCTACACACCCCTGCGCTGGACTGATGTACGCCGGCCCAGCCCACTCAGCTTACTCTTACAGGGGGGGACGACAGAGCTACATGTCCAAGGTCTTACCCACTGCCTGAGGTGACATGCTTGCGTCCGCTGTCCACAGCACGATGTGATGTGGTAGGGCCAGGGGCCATCACACATTCATAATGACCACACGGACACACTTAGATGTATGGTGGAACTGGCTACGGGCACGTGCGCCCGGCCCCTTTTATTACCAAGGTCACATGTCCAGTGACGCCTGTGCTGGATGGGTGTGGGGTGAGTGTAAGCCAGCCCTCAGGGTGTGGTTGGTGCTGGCAACAACTAGAACAGTGATCATCGGATCGCACACACAGATTCAATCATAAAGGGTCCATGACTTGAGCTGCACTGAGTTCGTGGCACCGGAAGCTCTCGGCGGGTGCGCTGCCTGCGATGATGCGTCGTCCGGGCGGGCCACACAGGAAGCAATGTCTGTTGCCTACTGGTCTGCGACATAAATAAATCAAGACTCAATTCGAATTGTGAGCCCTGCTGACCTCAGTGTAGGCCGGAGGCAGCGGTCAGGAAGGGCCCACAGCCACGTGGTGATGACTTGTGGTGCACTGAGTTCGTGGCACCAGATCTGGAATCACACACACAAGATTCAAACATAAAGGGTCCATGACTTGTGCTGCACTGAGTTAGTGGCACCTGGAGCGCTCAGCGGGTGTGCAGCCAGCGATGATGCGTTGTCCGGGCTGGCCGCACTGAAAGCAATGTCTGTTGCCTACTGGACTGCGCCATAAATAAATCAAGACTGAATTTGTATTGTGAGCCCTGCTGACCGCAGTGAAGGCTGGAGGCAGCGGTCAGAAAGGGCCGACAGCCACATGATGATGACTTGTGGTGCACTGAGTTGGTGGCACCTGGAGCGCTCAGCCGGTGTGCAGCCAGAGATGATGGCGTGTCCTTGCAGGTCAGGATTGGATTTGATTTGCGAGCCCTGCTGACCACATTGTAGGCCGGAGGCAGCGATCAGAAAGGGCCCACAGCCACGTGATGATGACTTGTGGTGCACTGAGTTGGTGGCACCTGGAGCGCTCAGCGGGTGTGCAGCCAGAGATGATGGCGTGTCCTCGCAGGTCTGGATTGGATTTGATTTGTGAGCCCTGCTGACCACAGTGTAGGCCGGAGGCAGCGGTCAGAAAGGGCCCACAGCCATGTGATGATGACTTGTGGTGCACTGAGTTGGTGGCACCTGGAGCGCTCAGCGGGTGTGCAGCCAGAGTGGATGGCGTGTCCTCGCAGGTCAGGATTGAATTTGATTTGCGGGCCCTGCTAACCGCAGTGTAGGCCGCAGACAGTAGTCAGCACACACATAACTCTGCGGTGCTGTGCCGCTGGGTGCGCTGGGGGCCTGTGTCGTGGACGCCAACGATCGGCTGAGGAGGCTGGCGGTAATGGCGGTAGACTCGTGGCAGGGTGAGGGGCGCCTCCCTGGCAGACGCGTTGGCCATCCGGGAAATGAACCACGCCCAGAGCCCCGGCCTATTTATTCACACTCCTAAGCTGGCCTGGCGTACGCCGGCCCAGCCCACTCCGCTTACGCTTACAGGGGGGGACGACACGGATACATGACCGGGGTCTTCCCCACTGCCTGAGGTAACATGGTTGCGTCCGCTTTCCACAACACTACAAACACCAGCAGTATATGTCCACATGGACATGTCTGTGCTCTGCATACTGTAGTCTGTCCAGCACATCACTGCCACACTTGGCATTGTGTACATTCTCATTCATGGGTGACTTGCCTCCTTCACACATACTTGGTTCCCACCTCTCCCCACATTTTGCAATTGTGTGGCTGAGGGGCCATGCCGTTTTGGGATGGTCAGCTGTCTTGTTCTGCGCTGCCTCAGTGGTAGTCCGGGGGAGGGGCCTGGGGGTGGTGGCGGTGGGTGTTGTGGCCCTCTTGGGTCTCCGAGCTGCATGGTCAGTAGCTCCATGACATGTGTTGGTCTTCAGATGTGGCTCTGGACTGGGCTCCCTTTCATGCTGCAGGTTGTCGTCCGGCTTTACACCAGTAAAAGGCAGGTGTTAAATCCCTGCTGCTAATGCGCCTTATCGCCTGTTTTTGGGTCGCATCGCGGATGGGGCTGGTCGTTGAGAATATCGCGAAGTGGTGTTTTCGTGTGTTTTTGCACGGGTACGCCTACTCTGCATATCATTAGCGTTAATTGTCGCTCTCATCCGTGGCGATGTTTTTTGCGGCAGCTATCGCTGGGAAACTGGCGATATTGGCAGTTTGCACCAGCTTGGGAATTGGGCGATGAATCTATCGCCACTTTTGCGGTGCTAAAGTGCCGATAAATCGGCGATAAGTCCTTGAGACTATGCCCCAGGGTTTTTAGGTTCTTCATAAACCCAAGGTATCCAGAGCCAACAACTGAGCTGCACTGTACAATGGTTTTTCATTGTGTACTGAGTATAGACCAATTCATGTGGTGAAATAGGTAGAGTGAAAAATGGGTAACTATCAAGGAAACCTATGTATTTCTAAAATGAGCACAAAATATGGAGTGTAGGAGTAGTGGTTATTTGTACATCTCTGAATTTGTGGGTACCTGTACTAGCATATGATTTAGAGGGTGTTTTTCAAATGTTTCCATCTTACACACTGGCTTACATTTGGAAGGCACAAATGCAGCAAACTCCAATTAGTAATAACAAACGTTCTACTATTCTGTGGTCCCACATGTCTTATGATGCAAATTGTACCTGACTTGTTGGCCTAGTGCCTGCGAGAGGAAATGGGCCAAAACACAACATTGACGTATCACATTTTTTCCACTGAAAGCGGACCTTTTTTTCCCATGTGGGCAGGTGTGGCTATTGGGCCGAGCTCAGTCGGCACTTATGGAAACCTAGCAAACTTGCCCATTTTTATAAACTAAAAACTAGACAATGGGGGAATCCAAGGTGGGGTGACTTGCATGGCTCTCACTAGTTTTATTTATCCAGAATCCATTGTAAACCTCAAACTTTGACAAAAAAACGTTCTCCTCATATTTCTGTGATGGAAAGTTCTGGAATCTGCAGGGAGCCTCAAACTTCCTTTCACCCAGCATTCCACCAAGTCTCTCAATAAAAAATGGTACCTCACTTGTGTGAGTAGGCCTAGTGCCCATGACAGGAAAAGGCCCAAAACGAAACATGGAAACATCACATTTTTCCACTCAAAACTGACACTTTTTTGCATAGTGGGTAGCTGTGCCAGCCACTTTGGGCGAAACACGTGTCGGCTGCCTTTTGTCACATCAAGCTCTAACTCTGATGTTCCCAATAAAAACTCATCAAAGATGCTAAGAATATTTTGACTTTTATTCCCGGAAAAAAACATAAACTTTTAGGCACAGCCTATCTTTCCTAAGCTACACATAAGCTGTAGGGGATGCTGGAGTATTTGGGGTCGTGCTGTGGTGCCACCTATGCTAATCTATGAACCACAGACATTTTTGAAAACTAGACAACCAGGGGATTCCAGGCCCTTCAAACCTCAAACTTTGACTGAAATCATGCATTAGTCTTACATTTTTGTGATGGACACTTCTGGAATCCGAAGGAATCCACAAACTTCCTACCACCCGGCCTTACCCCACCTGAGCCGATATAAGCGCTGGGCCTAGTACCTGAAACAGGAACTGATCAAACCAAGGTCAATGGGAGCCCTTGTGAAGAGACTCCATTGACCTCAGTTTGATCCGTTCCTGTCTCAGCCTGATGTAAATAAGAAGAAAAGGACTTCCTCTGCTCCCGATTGTTGGTCAATGGCCGACACATGCACAGGGGAGGCAGTGCGGGTGTTGGCCATTGGTAAAATGCTGTGGCTGGATCAGAGTTTCAGAAACAGTAAACAATACACCTTCCATAGATCACTGAATAGACATGTGAGTTATCTACCTACAATGAGGCTTTCTAACCTTTTGAACCAGAAGCAATTCATATGGTAGTGAAAATAAATGTTTGGCAAGAGCAATGGAAACACATATTATTAGAAAAGACACAGTCCAGTATTATGATCAAGAAATAATTCACAGTATATCCGAAGTAACAGATAGGGAGGTTCATTTAAAGCCTGGTGGGTGGCCTTTCGGCTCATCAGGCAGCGGCAGCAGCAGCAGCTGTGAAATCTACTCCCAGGGCAGCAGATCGCCCACTGTATTAAAAGATCCCGACCAGGCATTGGAACCTGATTAATATGTTGGAAGTTGAAGAGGAGTTTAGTTATTGCGATCTTATTACAATTTAGTCACTTCAGCAAAGGGTGCGGTTGAGTCTGGTTTAACAGTTTCTTAATCTCAAAGTTTCACTTGAAATCTTCCTATTAATCCGTGGTCTTCATCAACACTAAATCACTGACTCAAACTTACAGCCGGTGTAGTATTAACTTTATGTCCTGGGAAAAAGAACCTCGGAGAAAGGGCATCACTGTTTAGTTCTGTTCCTAACGTGGATTGGAATGTCGTTCTACTGATCAAAGGCTAAGCTGTCAAGTAAACTCAGTATAATTCTGGGATGACACTTTTTTGCTAAGATGGTCATACTAAGTAATATCACAGGCAAAAATTCTCAGTTTACTAAATCAAAAGATTTTCACATTGTCTGAAATAAATATTATGTCCCAAAAATATAGCCCCGGTGGAGTTAATAACCTAAAACCTACCCCACTGAGATGAAATGTTTGTAAAAGTAATGTAGGGCACAATATTCATTCCAAACAATGGTTTGGCCAATAATATTCTTGCATACAACCGTAAAGAACACCTACAACAGTAAACCATACATGTTTGTATATTTAAACATTGAAGATGATTTACAACAAAACATGTTTAAAACATAGACACAGAACATCAGCACCACCCTCACTTCTAATGAGCAATGTGAGATTCTCGCTGCCTTCTTTATCAAAATGGTTGACGATATCTATACAACTTTCCCTCACATAGGGCCCCATATAGGTCGGTCCGATCCTTTTGTAGTTACCGGTCCATCACTTTCCGTTTTTCCGGCACTTCCCCAGGAAACCATGTGGTCTATTTGCAATAAACTTAAATCAGGATCGCCAGCGGATCCTCTTAAACCTGATCAATTCACGGCTTTTTTAACCACAGTTATCGCCCGTGTTTTGTGACCTTATAAATTTGTCCCTAACCTCGGCTTCTGTTCCCATGGCCTGGAAACATGCCAAAGTGATCCCTCTCCTCAAGAAACCCACACTGGACGATTCTAAGCCTTCTAATTTCCGCCCTATTTCCCTTCTTCCTTTGATGGCCAAAATCTCTGAAGCTTACATCAATGCGATTCTCTCTAATTACATTGACACCCACAATATGTTGGACCCTTCTCAGAATGGTTTTCATCCGCGTCATAGTACGGAGTCAGCTCTCCTGGCGGTCACGGAACATCTGCGGCACTCTCTGGACTCTGGCGGCACTTCTGCTCTGATTTTATTAGACTTAAGTGCCACATTTGACACAGTGTCTCACCAGATTCTTCTGCAGCACCTGGAGGACATTGGCATCAGTGGCACGGCCCTGGGGTGGCTTTCTTCTTTCCTCTCGGAAAGATCTTTTCAGATGATCACCCCCCCTTTTTGCTCTCAGACGCACAGTGTCCGCCAGGGTGTTCCACAGGGCTTGGCCCTGAGTCCGACCCTCTTTAACATTTATGTCCGGCCCTTGGCAGCACTGGCAAAAGATAGAGGCCTGACGGTTGTCTCTTATGCAGACGACACACAGTTAGTGATCGCTCTGTCTAATAATCCTGATCTAGATGCTGCTAAATTTAGGGAGGATTTAACAGAGGTCGCGAACTGGATGACATCAAATTGCCTTCAACTCAACGCCACCAAATCTGAAATCTTGCTGGTGGGTAAAAACATACATTTGTGGAGTGAGCAATGGTGGCCATCGGTTCTTGGTCCTCCACCCTCACCTAAGCAGACAGTAAAAAATGTGGGCGTCTGGTTCGATTCGGCCCTTTTCTTCCAGCCACAAACGAAGACTGTGGCCGGAGTTTGTTTCAGACTCCTCCGAGGTCTTAAACCTCTGTTGGGCTTTTTTGAGCCCAAAATCCGGCAGGTCATCGTCCAGGCTACCATATTGCCTAGGCTGGACTATGCCAGCGCTCTATATCTGGGAGTCAATAGAGCAGAGACACAGCGCCTCCAGAGAATACAGAATGCGGCTGCCCGACTGTTGTTTGGGCTTCCCAGGGCCTGCCATATTTCAGAATTCATTAACAGACTCCACTGGCTCCCTGTGGAAAAGCGTGTTCTTTTTAAAACTCTGTGTATTACTCACCGGATTCTCAACTTCCAATCCCTAGAAATTCTGGCAGATCTTCTTACTCCGTACACGCCATCCCGTCTCTTGCGCTCCTGAATCAACACCTGGCGGTTGTACCGCGGGTCAAGAAAGCCAGAGCTAGAGGACGTTCGTTTTGAGCTTTAGCTCTGAAACTTTGGAACTCCCTCCCGGGGAACATTAGATGCATTCATGATCACATAGCTTTCCGTAAGGCTATAAAAACCTGTTTGTTCTCTAATTAATGGATTGGGGTGTTGGCTTAGCCGGTCTTCCGTTTGCTGTCTGTGATTAGCGCTGGGACGCCCCTTTGCTGGGGCAGCCATGCGCTCTACAAATTTTATAACATAACATAACATAACTAAACCGTGATGACTTTGTCAAGTACTGGCACATCCCTCACATACCATTCATTGGCAAGATCATTGAAAAAGTAGTCTATGTTCAACTCCAAGATCACATTAATGCTAACCATCACTTGTACGACCACCAGTCTTGCTTCACATCATGCTGCAGCATGGAGACCGCTACCTTACACAGCGTAGAGATTGCTCTCCTGACCACTGAGGAAGCTGCCTCCTGTGATATTGTGGGACTGTTAGAAATGGGGGCCTCTAGTCAGCAATGGTTTGCACCTTTGTCCAAGTAGGGATCCTTCTTCCTAGTCAGGGTAAGGGAGATACACTTCTAAAATAACCCCTGCTCTCCCCCTTGGTAGCTTGGCACGAGCAGACAGGCTTATCTCAGAGGCAGTGTGTAAAGCATTTGTGCACACATACAGTAATACAGTGAAAACACTACAAATGGACACCACACCAGTTTAGAAAAATAAGTAATCTTTATCTAAACCAAACAAGACCAAAACGACAAAAATCCACAATACCGTAATCATAATATGACTTTCAAAAGGTAGAAACAGTTCTGTCCATAGCAAACTATATATGGGACACTTTTAACACAAAGTACCTTGGATGCGCCAAAACCAAAAACAAGACCAGCCGCTGGGAAGGCGATGCGTCGGTTCTTAATGCACAAGGAAAGGTGATGTGTTGGTTCCTTACTCCAGGGGAGGTGATGCTTCAGTTCCTTACTGCCACGCAGGCGAGGTGATGCGTTGGATCCTTAATGAAGGGGAGGTGATGCTTCGGTTTCTCACTGCGCGGGGAGGTGATGCATCGGTTTCATACTGTGGCCCTGGTGTCCTTGTAGACTTGGTGCCCCGGTGCGATGAGTGAGGATCGGTGATGCGTCGGTTCTCAATGCGGCTGCGGTGACGGCGCTGCGTTGGTTTCTTCAGCCGCAGTCCTATGATGTGTAGGTTCTTGCAGCCGCACCACAGGGCCTGTATCAGAATCAGTGCAGTGATCTCGGACTCTATCGATCGGTGTACTCAATGTGGCGTGCAGCGATTTCTCCAGCCACGGGAAGGCGCTACGTTGTTTTTTCCAGCGATGCTTTGGAAACAGGTGCGGATGCGTTGTGCTTCTCTAAGTTGCATTGCTTTTCTAGCTCCCAACGTCAGAAACATCCTCCAGAACCCCAGAACAGCAGCTGGCATCTCTTGGCAGGGCAAAACTCCCAGCAAGGAATTTCAGGGGAGCTGTGGGTGAAGTCTTTGTGTTCCTGAGACTTCAGAAGAGGAGGCAAGCTATACTTTAAACCCTTGGAGATCTTCATCAAGCAGGGGACACAGCATACAGCAAGGTCCTTGTCTTTTTCTTGGCAGAAACAGACACTGCAGGTCAACCCCAGACAGCACACAGCAAAGTGGCAGTACTTCTCCTTCAGTTTCTCCAGCTCTTCTCCTTGGCAAAGGTTCCTCTTGAATTCCAGAAGTAATCCAAAGTTCAGGGGTCTGGGCCCCACTTTTTTTTAGCACAAATTCCTTTGTTCTCTGGTGCAAGAGAAGCCCTTTGCCCAGCCAAAACCAGTTCTGTCCTTTCTGGTGCAGCTGCCCGGCAGGAGGTGGAGACAGCATTGTGTAAGGGAGAACAGACCTATTCAGGTGCAAGGATATCTCCTCCCCCTACTCTAAGTGCAGCCCAGGTCTATTCAGCCCAGCCCTGACTCCTTCAGGAAAGGCATGACACACATCAACCCCCCCAGTGGCTGTCTGAGAGAATGCACATCCTCCGCCCCTGTCACTCCTAAGCCAGACAGTCAATCTACAAACCAGCAGAGGCACGCAGGATGGCTAAGCAAGAAAATGCTCACTTTCTAAAAGTAAAAGACACACAGTTGATGGAGCAAAAAAACGATGGATTTAGGCCCAGATCTCTGTACTGGGGTGAATGTATGACATTGTTCTGCATTCTGTCCATCAATTGTTCTTTTTGCATTTGTCACCCCGAGTGGGACGGGTATGCCCAGACGTGGGTCCCGTGCTCTCCATGCCACTGGAGTCAAGCTATCCTGGCTGATGAGGGGTGAAACCCCGAAACAGGTCCTAGGATGCTTGTTTCCAGTCCAGGGAGAACCTAGCCTGGCAGTTCGGTCTGGACTGTTCCCATGAGGCACAGGGTCAAGACTGATTTGCATATGGCTGGGTTCAAACTAGAATGGCATGGTGAGCAAAAAAACGATGGATTTAGGCCCAGATCTCTGTACTGGGGAGAATGTATGACATTGTTCTTCATTCTGTCCATCAATTGTTCTTTTTGCATTTGTCACCCCGAGTGGGACGGGTATGCCCAGATGTGGGTCCCGTGCTCTCCATGCCACTGGAGTCAAGCTATCCTGGCTGATGAGGGGTGAAACCCCGAAACCGGTCATAGGATGCTTGTTTCCAGTCCAGGGAGAACATGGCCTGGCAGTTCGGTCTGGACTGTTCCCATGAGGCACAGGGTCAAGACTGATTTGCATATGGCTGGGTTCAAACTGGAATGGCATGGTGAGCAAAAAAACAATGGATTTAGGCCCAGATCTCTCTACTGGGGTGAATGTATGACATTGTTCTGCATTCTGTCCATCATATGTTCTTTTTGCATTTGTCACCCCGAGTGGGACGGGTATGCCCAGACGTGGGTGCCGTGCTCTCCATGCCACTGGAGTCAAGCTATCCTGGCTGATGAGGGGTGAAACCCCGAAACCGGTCCTAGGATGCTTGTTTCCAGTCCAGGGAGAACCTGGCCTGGCAGTTTGGTGTGGACTGTTCCCATGAGGCACAGGTTCAAGACTGATTTGCATATGGCTGGGTTCAAACTGGAATGGCATGGTGAGCAAAAAAACAATGGATTTAGGCCCAGATCTCTGTACTGGGGTGAATGTATGACATTGTTCTGCATTCTGTCCATCAATTGTTCCTTTTGCACTTTCTAAAAGTGGTATTTTCAAACACACAATATAAAAATCATCTTTACTAACTGATGCATTTTTATATTCTGAGTTCAGGCATTCTAAACTCCTTCCTATCTTGTCCCGTTGGGAAGTTATATTCATAAGATGTTATAAATAAACTCCTATTCTATCCTATGGGACAGATAGCCTTTCAATAGTGAAAAACAAAATACACTGTATTTCACTATCAGGACATGTCACACACCTCAGTACATGTCCTACCTTTCACATACACTACACCCTGCCTAATAGTCTACCTTAGGCCTAACTTAGGGGTGTCTTACATGTAAGAAAAGGGAAGGTTAGGGCCTGGCAAGTGGGTGCACTTGCCAGGTCAGCATGGCAGTACCAAACTGTGCACAGACACTGCAGTGGCAGGTCTGAGTTACATTTACAGGCTGCTCATGTGGGTGGCACAATCAGTGCTGCAGGCCCACCAGCAGCATTTGATTTATAGGCCCTGGGCTCACACAGGGCACTGTACTAGGGACTCACCAGTAAATCAAATATACCAATCATGGAATCACCGATCCATAAACACAATTTACAGGAAGAGCATGTGCACTTTAGCACTGATCAGCAGTGGTAAAGTGCCCAGAGTCATAAAACCAACAAGAACAGGGTCCAAAACAGCAGGCCAAAAAGCAGAAAGTCTGGGGATAAACCCACTGGGAAAGCCAGGTCTAACAGAGACCTCTTAGCTGCCTCATCATACTCACCCTGGAATCTCAAATTAGATTCACCAAAGATTTCCTTCACTGGTTCTCCTCCTGCCTTTCCAACTGACACCAGTTTGTTCTCTTGGGCACACCAATGTCACAAAAGGTCCCTGTCACCTGCGGAGTTCCCTAGGTTTCCATACTGTTCTCTGTCATCTTCAACCTCTACATGGAACTGCTTGGTGCTTTACTCATAGATAACATTAAGATTCAACGATATGCCAATGATACATAACTCTACTTGAATGTTTCCTGTACTTCAGACATTCAATGCCTCAAACACCAACTGCACATCATCCAAGCCCAGATATCCAGCACCTGTTTTAAACTTAACCCAACCAAGACACAACTCCTGCTATTAGTCAGTTACAACAAACAAGAAACTGCACAAACTTTGTTCAATGACATGAAAGCAAGATGGTTTCAAACCCCAACTTTCACCCAATGCCAAGTCACTTCGATTAACCCTGGACACTAACCTCAACTTCAAGGAGCATATTGCCATAAAAACAAAGGCAATCTGGTGCTAGTTCACTCTTCTAAAGAAAGTGGAACCATTTCTTAAAGAAAGTGTTATCTTATATGATGTTTTACAGCACTTGTTCACCCAAGGGTATCATGGCACTAACCTTGAGAGAGAGATGAATATACTAGATCATGAGGCCAACTTTAGGGATGCAACTCAAACGCTTTTTTAAATAGCCTGGTATTTAAAGCAGTCCTGAAGGATTTTAATTTGGTAAGGGACCAAATGTGTAGTGGAAGGGAGTTCGATGCGGTTGGGACTAACACAGAGTACCTGCGACCTCCAACTCTTGATTTGCAGAATCTCTGCACCACCAAGAGATTAGCTTTAAGAAGAGTGGAGTTCCTTCTTGGAACTGTATCTCACCACTTGACTGGCCAAGAAATTCGGCATCAACCCATACAAAGCCTTGAATAGTAAGCAGCAATTTTTAAACTGAGTATGCTGCTTCACTGGTAACCAGTGGAGCCATTTCAGAAGACGTAAGGTGTGTGATCAAGCAGGACTAAAGCCGAGACATAGCCCACATCCACGTCCTCCCTAAGGTCATCGAATGACTGATAGTATCACAGTTTCAGCGTTGTGTTTGGGATGAAAACCTTCTTGCTGAGGGTTAAGGAACTTAGAATTATACAGATTCCTAAGTTCCTGGGCAACATGGCATTCCAGGATTTTGGCACAGTAAGGCAATGAGGAAATGAGGTGGTAGTTCTTTATTACCTCTGGATCGTTACAGAGCTTTTTAAATAATGGTGGCACTATGTTTTTTTTAATTCCTCAGGAACTATTCCTGGCTTCAAGGAGGAATTAAATATATCATTGAATAGTCTTAATCCAGCTGGAGATATAACCTGCATGAATCTAGGTAGAAAAGGATGTTGGGGAGCCTGATTTTATTTTGGTCAGCAGGAGTAGCAAGGAATCATGATTTAAAAGGGGGATAACTTTATGAAGTCTTTCTCCTTCTCCTCTAACTTGCGAATCCCAATAATAGGGCTATCAGTGATAGCCTCTTTGATTTAACCTATTGGCTTCAGAACTGCTTTTTAAACCCTTGTGCTTTTGCATCTGGATGGTGTAACACCATGCTCCATTGCATCCCAGACTCCACACTGGCTCCCCTTAAGCAAAAATATTGTCATCACCCCCATCCAGATGCAACTCCTTTGGCTCCTCTTGCCGTTCCATCTTCAAAACCAGATGCATCATTTACAAAGCCTTTATTAGCAGATCCACCTACTCCCCATCTAGCAGACAATACCACCACCTCTGGTGGTTCTTGGCACAATCTCAGCAGCGACACCATCAGATTGCTGAAGAGTAAAAAAGAAAAAACAAGGCAGCAGGCCTTTTTAATCTATGCATCCAGGATGTGGAACAACATCACTGTATCCATCAGGACTGCCCCAATGCTCCTCTAATTTTGGAAAGAGTTTAAGAGGCACCTCTTTGCAGAACTCTACATCACAATGCATTAACCACCCACAAGCAGCTACCTCTGTTATCACTCATTGACTTTATGCTTGTCTTTGATCCTTTACAGCACTAAACTGGGTTTTGGATAGGCTTCCACTTTAGAAATACTACACTGCACTCTGCTTAGAATGTGGAGTTCGGCAAAAACTCCACCAACCCGCCTGCGGAGCGGAGTTTGCTCCCGCTGTGGGGTACTTACTTGTGGCAACAATAGGGGTTCTTGGCCCCCAACGACCCTCAGCAGTCACGGGGACTTCATCCCCCAACCAGTAGTGCACCAGGAAGCCCCTTTGCAGAGTGGTTGAGAAAGGGTGGTGGGGCCTCCAATGACATCTCAGCAATCCTGCTGTGGGGGCTTACTTGTGGCAACCATAGGAGTTCTTGGCCCCCAACAACCCTCAGCAGCCAAGGTGCCTTCATCCCCCAACCAGTAGTGCACCAGGAGGCCCCTTTTCAGAGAGGTTGAGAAAGGGAGCGGGGCCTCCGACGATGTCTCAGCAATCTTACTGTTGGGGACTTACTTATTACAACAATAGGGGTTCTTGGCCCCCATCGACCCTCAGCAGCTAAGGGGACTTCATTAGGGGTGGCCTTGCAATACTCTGCCCGGTCACAGCAGAATTTGGTGGATTTTTTCGGCAATCCTGCAGAATTCTGCTGAGTGAACCTCTGTGAGCTCCGCCCAGACCTAACATATATCAGGGAGTTTTCTGATACATGTTATTCAAGATTGTTCTCTTATGTTCCAAAAGACTTTCATCAGAAAAGTAGGCACAGTGTAATAATATCTCTTGAATATTCTCTGTTTGATTTTGTACATGGTTGTAGCATCATGTGAGATAGCAATGATGGAACCCTTTAGGCTTCTGATGTAAAACTGTGACGTAAGTATTAGAGCCTCGTGAAGGGAATGCAGGTCTACCAGAACCAATTAAAGAGAGTCATCATACCACAGCACTATGTAAAGTGGCCAGAGAAGAAGTGCCTGGATTTGTGCTTACGGAGCCGTCCATGCACGAAGTGGCACACCACCCAAAGTTGCTGGATGGAGGCTCAGAATAACTCCAATGTTCTCCAGAAAAGTGAAGGACGCCAATAGAGACCAAGAGGGAGATCAAGGTTACACAGACTGTCCAAGATGACCCAGAGGCCAGCACAGCACAGGAACTTTGTGATGGCTTGGATAAAGTGGGTCTTGCTGGTGAAGGTACAAAAGAAATCATAAAGAAAAAGCCCCGAGCTGATAAAGATACATATCATCAAATCAAAGGAACCTTGAATCTCAATTTCAATCCAATGCCAAATTTTGGTTATGAAAGGTACACTTTCAGTCAAGAATGACAGAAAGTTGGTGAAACCATCGATAAATTTGTTGAGAGACTGGATACGCTCATAAAGCACTGCAAGTTCATGGTAAATGGGCTGAGAGCCTTCAACTGGCAAAGGACAGACTACTATATCTGGGTGTGTTCTTGTCTGAGTCTCCTCAGCTCTCATGGGACAGGAACTTGGGCGCTGCTACCGAAAAAGTGTGATCCAGCATCAAGCTCTGGATGTGGCTACCCCTATCTTTATATGGGAGATCAGCTATCTTCAAAATGATCTCCCTGCCACAGTTACTTTATCATCTTCAGAACCACACGTATCCGATTCGGCCTTTCTGGTTAAAACACATTAATGCCATGTTGGGGCAGTTCCTATGGGGGGGGGGTGGTGTGTCCCGGGTTGCGCTCCGTACATGCTTCCAATCCATGTATTGTGGTGGCATTGTGGCCGGAGATATGCTGGCCTATTACACAGCCTCACGATGACCCAGTATATGCAACAGAACGGTGGATATTAAATGACCTGACTCTTACTTCCCATCTATATAGTAACTCAAATCACCGCCTTTTATTACCCGCCACCAAAGTAGTTATTCTTTCTTGGCGACAATCCCTTCGACGAATGGGGTGGTGGGGTCGCATTACCCGTGAAACACCACTCTGGCATAACCAATTATTATCCCACTTGACTGGGCTCCAGGAGTTTCGCGAATGGGATCACATAGGCATTTCGACCATTGGCAATGTCATTCAGGGTACTATCCTCAAATCATTCCAGGCCCTTAAGGACGAATTCTCCCTACAGAACTCCCAGTTTTACAAATATTTGCAGCTCGCCATGCTATTACACCCCACATTGATAAAGTTGAATTATTTCCAGAATTTAACCCATTAGAGGCTAAACTCCTCATGGGGGATCTGGGAGAGCATAAGATATCCAAAATATACCAATCTCTCATCACCCACAGCACCACCACTCTTGAGAAACCCAAAGATGCTTGGCAAACAGATATTGGCCCTTAAGATACCGATGATTGGACTGAAGCTCTCCAGTCCCACCGAGGGGCTGCCATATCCTCTCGACTAAGACTTATTCAATTTAAGTACCTCATAGGGCTTACTGTACATGCTATAGATTATGGAGAGCAGGCCTAAAAGAATCTCCTACATGCTGTTATATGGATTCTGCACATACACAGAGCTATGCACAGGATAATAGGACCTCGGAATATAGTGGTGAGCCAATCATAAGCCTTAGCACCTAAAACCCCAACCCGACTAGCTGTAGCGTCTCATTAGCAACAATACTACCAATGATTAGACAACCCAGAACACGGTATCTCTTTCTCATGACTCGCAGGAGCAAGAACACCCTTTCATAACTCACTCATACCTGTCCACAACACGCGTAAGAAGAGACACTGTATAGTTTAAAATGTTTATTTCAACTAACGTGCTCTAAGATACAGTACACGTGTCAGTACTATCAGCATAATGCATAAAGATAATATAATCAGCATAGTTACAATTCCATAGAATACAAACGGGAAAGCATTTCATAAAGCAGTGGATATAGAGCTAACTGACTATACCACCCTCCCCGTGCTATTAGCTAGTTTATTATATAAACAGAAAACCTCTGGGCATTGTTAGGCAGACCCTCATACCTCAATCTCTAGATGCAGGTTTTACATCAGTAGACAAAAACAGCTCTTCTCTCTGGAAAGGTTTTCCTCCAAGTGCCTCTGACAGTGTAATCACCATATTAAAATCACACACATTTCTCCAGTGCAGCTGCACATAGTGTTATGTCTAGGTGCGAGGGACAGGCCAGATCAGTAAGAACAAGGGACTTTGTTTTTCGACCTTGCAGAAGCAACCCAGAGGGAACAAGAGAAAAGGTGAAAGACAGAAATGCAGACCGTCCTAATATAGCCAGGCACAAGCAGAGGCTTGAAAAACAAAGTCACAAAGGAACGTGTGCAGAAAAGGCAGCATGGCAGCCAGGCCGCAGCCAACTTAGCAGGGCAGGCCATGAGGCCACAAACCACATGACACCCTCCCCTGGACACTCCATAGACCCAGACGGAGTTCAAAGTGAAGGCGCAGAACAGAAACGTCTGGTTGTGAAAAAGTTCCCAGGAAGGCCAACGAATGGGAGAGCAAAAAAAATCAAAATCCGCAGGAAAAATGCAGGGTGAAGCCGAAAGCGGAGGCTCAGTTCAATCCATTAAGGCAGTGGTTCCCAAACTTTTTTGACCCGTGGCTCCCTTGACCTAATTGGCAGTTGGCCGTGGCTCCCCACCATTTTTTACCGGCGCACCGGGTGCCGCGGCGCACACTTTGGGAACCACTGGTCTACATGAAGAATCAAGCCTCAGACGTGATGAAGGATTCAGAGAGTAGCCATCACCATCATAAAACTTTATTTGCAATCACAAAGATCTTATAAAGTACATCTCAATGCTAGAGAAAGGCTCAAGGAGCTCTGTGGCGTTACAAGACGTTTACATGGGGTGGGCTCTGATGAACCCAAGATGGCTCACCAGATCCCATCTACCCAGTGTTTTAAGTGGGCTGGGTCCTGCCGGTGCAGTTCTAAAAGCAGGTGTCAAGATGGGTCCCTATCGGGCTCTCCATTTTTGCCTTCAGACTCAGGATGAAAAAAAAATCTTAACTCTGTAGCAGTCACTTCACTGCCTTTGAGGTAACTTCAAAGAGACTTGTTATAGTTCTTTCACAGTCTCATCATTTCAGAACTGAATCATTTTCAATATTATATACAACAAAGCCATAGTTGTTGCTTATTTGTGTTATGCCACTAAGAATCATTGGCACAGCCAATAGTCCTGGCTTGTTGTAGGTGTAATGTTGCTTGTTGTATTATATATCTGGATGCAATGACAGAAGCAGCAAATTACCAGTCACGCAGCACACTATGCTGAGCACAGTAGGAGTACTTCACCCGTCATACTAGCTGCATGAGTGTTGGCTCATCCGCTTCAAAGTCGTATTTTCCTCCCACCCCACACCCCCCTTTTCGCCCTCAAATTCTTGGTGTAATGATTATTCACTAACAATTTGACAAAATAACTTCCAAGTGTAATTGTGCTGAACTGTAATGCGAAACCAGAGCTACAGGGTCCCTTTGAAACAACAGCACGGCCTCAAACAGATCGATGCGGTGCAACGCGCACAACAGGAAAAGTAGCACGTTACATTACCTAGCAGTTCTTAACGTTGCTAAATCTGCTGTAACACTTGTTTGTTTTCTGTTCTTAACAAATCTTTAATTTTACAAGCAGTTCTTAGAGAGGGCAATCACCACTAAACAGCACTCGACTGGAGGATCTCATTTGGGATCCTTAAGTCAAGAGCTTTCATTCCCATTCCTTTGGTTAGAAGAAAAAAAGAAAAAGTTAAATTCATAGTGCTGTAAGCAGAGGGGTTTTGGAGTGGAATGTTCTCAAATTTAGGGACTCTTTATTTGGCTTGGAGGTCTGAATGTTCTACAAGTAAGGGCATCCTTCAAAAGAGGTGCAGATTTCTCCCAGTGTGAGATCTGTGCCCAGGAATGTTCTTTGCCTTGGCTACATTAAGGGTAAACATGGTTAGAAAATGGCTCAGTTTAGTTACAAGCCACGGAATCTTACACAAAATAGGCAGCGTTACATTTCTCGGCGTGGTGTAAGTGTTGCCATCCCCAAATGCTTTCTGTTGTATAAGCAGTTTTAAGTTTCTTTTTCAGCGCTCACCCTGAAGCCATCTTTCCATTTCAGGACAGTGTAAAACTGCTTCTCAGCCTTGCCAGTCTGTATTTCTTGGAACTGACAAGGAGTCGGTGCTCGTTAGTTTTGTTCATAAATATGTTATCACCTTCTCTTAGAAAAGATTATATTTACAGAGATCTACATGTGTGTCGTTGGTTTCTTTCTTCAAGTATTACACTCTTCTCTTTTTTGCACCCACATCCTGCGCGGCGGCACGGCGCCCCTGGCTTCTCTTCACGGCGCACCGGGGTGCCGCGGCGCACACTTTGGGAACCACTGCATTAAGGTGTAGGTGCAGAAAAACGCCACACCTTCCAAAAGGACATCGTGGTAATCATCATAAAAAAGAGACGCCATCCAGTCCAATAAATCAAAACTGCAGTCATGCTCCTCATAAGAGGGAGCAGTGAAGAGCATTGCGGGACAACTTGCGTGATACTCAATATAATTTGTTGTAGGAGAGTCTGAGCAGCCGCACAAACATCCCATTGTGCCAATATTCCAAGTGCAGCCGCACGCGCCATATAGCCATCCCCGGAACAGTCCCACTCATGTGCCTCTAAGGGACCCATCAAGGGGACAAAATCCGGGCGAGACAGAGACGCATTGGAAAGGCAATAGTCCAAGGACCAGGAAAAAGGACAGCGGATGCAAGTCATCACAGGTTGCACGCAAGTGAAATATGCAAAGCGAAATGAAAGGCTGTAGGACACACTGAGGGTCGCCAATGGCAGGACGCCGAAGCCGGCGAGCAAGCATTCATGGAGCATCTGAAGTCGACCGTGGTCGAGAAGGGCCCAATGAAGTGCAGCCATTGCGCAGTAAACAGACCAAAAGCAAAATACCAGCCACCAAAGCGAGGATCAACGGAATGCCGCCGAAGACGCTGGAGAAAATGGAATGAATAAAAGCCGGTATTACACCAAAGATAGTTTGAAAGGAGGTTACAAGGCCAGAGCCCACAACTTTAAAAAAGTGCACCAGACCCTCGGTGCGCGATGCATTAAAAATGCGGTGAATCAGTTCACCGAAATGCTGTGGGAGGTTAGTGTTCAAAAGGGCCTGTATTTCACTGTGGGTACTTGCCACCTGGAGAATGAATGTCTCCCGGGCGGATGTGAGCATAACCTCCTGATTCAATAATAGCGCCTTTATTCTGCTCAATTTATTGAAATCCGCCTTCAAGGTAGGAATGGAAGGCCAAATGGAACTATCTATGATGTCGTGCGGGGGAGGAAAAAGCACATTTTTGCAGCAGACAACTCTGTGGGAAACTGTTACGATATAGGGGATACCGGCCAGCATGCCACAGCAGTCCTGATTATTCAGAAGCAGATAGCTACCATTTGCAAGCACAGTGAAAGTAGGAGAAATAGCAGGAGCAGGAATACCCTTCAAAACACAAGCAAGATTCGGAGCTGAAACGTTACAAGCGCCGTGTCGAACATGACAACCCTGATCCCTCAGGACCGTGAAAACAGTGTACTACTTTTCGCTCAGTCACTCGTGCTCACTTAGTCTCCGAGAGATACACAGAATAAACGGTAGGGACGTTTTCAATAAGTATATATTGAGCGTTCATCATTCTAGTGTAAAATAGGTGTGCTGAAACAACCATTAGACAGTAACAGATATAAATGATTAGAAGCACTAGGAAAGTAAAAGGATGGTAGATTTCTACCATTTTGCTATAACCATGAATACAGGCAAGTATATAAAATACATGACAATAAAATGCGTACTCCTACAATGCTACCCTAACTAGATGTACCTAAGTGTACCTAGCATGTATGTAGGTGTTAAGCCAAGAATCCCTCTAGGATAAAGTCAACCCCTTTACCTGAAGTGAGAGACTGTGGGACCCCGTCTTGGTCTCGAGTTAGACACCCCGCAAGGGATGTTCAGACCACTGCGAGCTGGAGTATCTGCATGCAGGAACCTCAGCGTCTCGCCTCAGTGTGTCGGCATGGAAGTCCTGATCTCCCCTCTCTATCTCAGCAAGATGTGATGTTTATATACCTGAAGGTATCCCCCGGGGGTTCTACCTTGCTGTGCCACTGTCGGACTTAGGATGACGTCGGGAATGAACCTTGTACTTGGTTATTATGCAGGAGATGGTCGTCCTGCTGAGTTTCCAAGAATCCAAGGATCCTCATGCATAGTGTATGAGGCTATTGTTCAGGGAAAACCCCATATTCTGTAAGCAGTACTGTAACTAGGTAAAGGGTCAGTCCTAGCAGCCTGTTATGTATGTAGTGTAGGGACGAATATAGGTGAAAGGTTGGGATGTTACCCTGGCCTATATTGGGGTACCTATGTGGAATATAACACCCACTCCTCATCCGACTGGACAACATAATCTAATTCTAACGTACTACCACGTACTACCTGTCTAGCTACTGGTACGCAACATATGTAGTAAAAACCATAGTTCTGCTAAACAAATGTTAAAAACTCTAAAAAGTGGTAAAACAGAAGAATTGTCACTCAAGCAATAGCTCTACTGTGTCCGTATATATAGTTCGAACAACTACAAGCATCAGAAAGCCATGCAGGTCATAAAAAGTGTCAATTTGTTTTGTAATTCCAAATTCAGTTTTTGTTTTTCAAAAAGCCGAATTTTTACCCAGCACACGATGAGCCAAATGTTTATGTGTCCTGGCTGGTAGACGCAACATTGCTGTTGCCTGTCTCTGCAGACAACGGTCCCTGTAACACCTCGCAGATTACGTCAATCGAGCACAGATGATCTTCCGTACTGCTTGCAGCCGATGATGGGGCAGCCTGTGCTCCATCCAAGGCCTGGTTGTCAGTGGAGGAGCCGGTATCCATTCCGACAGGAGCAGAAACTTCCTGTGGAGGCTCCAAGAATGCCGCCATCAACATTGGATTACGCTGGGGACACTGCAGAACATGGGCTGTTATCGGGTCCAGTAGAGCATCGAAGTCCATTTGCGCAACTGTTGGGAGTGTCAGACAGAGATCCAACACGCATTCTTCTCCGCAGAACAGGCATCGGAGAACAGGTAAGATGCAGTCCATGCAGACTGGTCTAAATGAGAGGAACCAAGAAGCACTTAGTTCCCGTAAGCGAGGTGTGCCCAGATGTTGTACCATGCGATCACAGTATTTGCGCTCCAGAAGTGCTTTTTCCATCTCCTTGATGACTGGGACGTCCATTGCGTAGCAGAAAAATTACAATCAGGATACCTGCTATTAGAAACAGGATCAGCCGAAGTCCTTCAAAAATGCTTCAGAATACGGAGTGTATAAAGTTTGGTATAACTCCGTAATGTGTTTGCAAATAAGGGAATGACCCACAGTAGAATCACAAGTCTCGCCTGTGAGAAACACCTCCTTTCCGTCCCGAAGACATTTAAACATGAAAGGTAGGGACCACAGTTCATGCAAGAAGGCACTGCCCAAAGGCTGAAAACGGCCAACGGGATAATGTTTCATGCAGGAACTGAATTCAAATAAAGAGAAAGGTAAAGCGATAACCCCGTGTACTAGCCATACCGCAGAATCTAATTCCGCAACAGAGAACGGTAATGGCTCTATTTTCTCGATATGTAACAGAGTGTATGTGGCATCCTTCATGGACATGAACTGCTGCTTGTCAGTCAAATTAAAAGGTAAAAACAAGGCAGTGGTGTTCAGAAAATGCCAAGGAACTTTACCCAACTTAAGTGTCAGCAAAGTCCATGCAAACTGCATAACTGAACGCAATTGATTCTGACCATGATATAACACAGAAACATAATCTTGCACAATATCAACAACAGAGGACACAATATTCTCTAACGTGTAAATGCGGGAAACAGGGTATTAATACTATTGTCAACAACAGCAAGCACCTTTTCTAAATTTGCCTGATCAATCTCCCGAAGGCGGGAGGCAGCTTCAATTTGCGAAAGCTTCCAGAGTTCATTGTAAGTTTCATAAATGAATCTCTTAGGTCGAGGGCCACGAGGCCCCAGAATAAAATCGGACAGATCAATGTTGCCTGAAAGGAGGGATAAATGCTGTTTTACAGAATCTAAGGAGGAGTGTTGCAACCACTGTTTACATAATTTTCCAACAGAATACGTTGTAACTGTACGAGAGTCAAAAACCTCGGGTCTTGCCTATCCTGTTTATAACTAGGAGCTGAGTCATGAAAACGCAGCTGGCAGGCATTCGCCGCTGTTGGCCAGGCCAACCAGGGTGACTGAACAAACGTGGAAACATTAAAGGAATTGTTCTGAAACAAAGCTTGCAAATCAGTAAGTGAAATATTAAAATGCAAGCTTACATTAGTGGTGGAAGACAACACAGGAATGGAAGGGGCAGTCAATTGTTTGGAAGTAGCCAAACCCCAACACGTTGTTTGATAGATGGAACGATTTAAAAACAGGATTTGGGTAGGGATGAGGCAAGCATGGTGCAAGGCTTCTGTGCCTTGCACCTGCCATGATTTGGAACCCCAAATAGATTTCAGGTCAATGGTGTCCCGCCAGTACTCATAACCACCCACAGCCAAAGCGGCCAAAAAGGAACCCGAGTACAATAATTTGGTGTGGGTCAACATGATCTTCTGTGTAGAAGAGGCGTTTAATTTAAAATAATAGGACCCAGGGTTCGATCTATCAAAGTTGGTAAAATAAGTAAACTTGTTTCTAAGAGTGTGGGAGCTGCCTGGCAAAGGGGTTGGACAATGTTCCCATTGGGTGTGATTAACAGGACTCCTAAGGGTACTTGGTTTATGGAGGAAATGGTTGCCCCAATGCTGATAACAATATAAATCGGCATAACTTGTGGAATTCATGTACAAATCTTCAGCATTAAAAGCAGCATAATATTTCAAATCAGTAAATAACGATTCAACGGCATGCACATCCCAATCGTCAGAATGAATATTACTTTTAACGACATCACCCATTGAAACACGGAGGACATTTGGAACATTAATAATTTCAGTAGGTCCATGAATTTGGAAATTTACCGCATCCCATACGATGCAATCAGCGACTGGGAAAGCTGAAATGTTCACAAATGTGAGGTCACGCTTCATGATGTGAGATGAAGAATGTGGAGCCAATGTTCCAGCGACACTGTTCACTGCAGAGCGTTCTGGTAAATAGTGACCATTGATTAGGAGAAAAAAGACTGTGACAAAGCCAATGGACATGAAAAAAAAAATCAGGAAAAAGACCAACCAAATATATGTCCAGGGAGGAACCAAAAAATTGTCTCTGAACTAGGATACAAACAAGCTGAATTTGGACGGGATTAGTGATGAGGTGGAATCCGAGTCAAAGGAATAACGTGTTGGGCTAAGGGGCGTAGTTGGTGCGTGAGCCACCGACTCGTTGGCTGGGTATGTATACTCAGTCTCCTCTTCGCAGGGGGAAGCGGGGAAGTCGAGTAAGCGATCAGGCAACTCTACCATATCGATAGCAACATCTGTGACCGTTCGGGCAAGAGGGCCACGAACATATGTCCGGGAAATGACTGGACAAGAGACCGCTGGTGCTACACTATTCAGGATCGGCCAGATGTTGTAGCTTGACATTGTCCACTGAGATGAATCTGTTGTCCTTTCGACCAGGAAGCGGTGGTAAGATGACTGTACGAGTACCCTTCAAGCCAAGGACTGGAACTGGTGCACGATAAGATGGGCCAAACTCTTTTTTGTTCTCCACTTTCTCTCGAACCAGGTCTCCAATTTTCGGAAGCCAGCCGGGCAACCGGAATCTGCAACGCAGCGTCTGTGACTGAAGGTAAATGTTCATTTGCAAGTTTGTCTCGGTCTTCTTGTAAGCCCTGTAACATATTAGAATGGTTATCTACATCAAAGATGGCGGATTGCGCCGCCATGCCTAGACCATCAAGGTCGGGCACAAACATTCGTATGCCAAAGAGCATTTCATATGGGGTCCGCCCACCCAGAGGTTTTCTAGGGAGATTATTAAGTGCACGTTGTACGGTATACAAGTGGGCCAGCCAGTTTCTGCCAGTACCTAAGACTCTAGCTGTCAAGGATTGCTTTAAGTCACGGTTCATTCATTCAACGATCGAGTTGCCCTCAGGCCGATACGGAGACGAAAATTTCACCCGCACCCCCAGGGAACCCATTGCGTCCTTGTAAGCCTTAGAGGCAAATGCTGGACCTTGGTCCGAATGGAAGGTGCCACATGCGAAAACTCCCACAAAGACACGCAAATCCCTTATGACATTTTGAGCGTCAGCACTCCGTTGTGGCCAGACCCAGAGGAACCGTGTGCACGAGTCCACTGCAACCAAGATGTATTTATATGCAGTGTCTGAAGAGAATGGACCGCAGTGATCCAGGTAAACACACGCGAAAGGTCTGTTTGAAATGCAGAGCGATGTTTGTGGTGGACGTGTAACCGTGGAAGGCTTAATCTGCTGACAAACGTCACAAGAAAGCACATAGGTACGGGTTTGTTTGTATAAACCATGCCACCAGTAACGCTGCTGCAAGATGGAAACCGTTGCAGACACGCCTGCATGAGCCGAAGCCATGCCCTCGTGTGCGGCAGTTATCAAGGAAAGCCTGCGGTCTGCGTTGGGAATCAGCCGATCACCAACTTCTGGAATACTTACGAAAGGAGCCTGTTCGGGACCTAAATGATAAGTATATTTGGAAAGGAAACCCCAGGGATATTTGGTACCTTCCTTCGTTGCAGCAATAGCTGCCAAGATATCAGTATCTATTTTAGTCATGGATCTTGTAACTGCTGCTACTGAACACGTGGCTACTGCTGATTTGGCCGCTTCGTCTGCCAAACCATTACCAACAGCGTGTGCGCCCACACGCTGGTGGCCAAGGGTGTGAACCACCTGTGTGAGAGGCAGACGTTGTTTCAAATCTGCCACTCGAACCCAAAGCATTTTATGCTTAATTGTGCTACCTTTTGCGTCTCTGTAGTCGTTTTGCGACCAAAAGAACAGATTGTCATTGAAAGACTGAACACAGTAGTAAGAATCGCATACAATTAGAGTGGTCACATCCGGAGTAGCGAACTCAAGTGCGAGCACCAATGCAGGCAGCTCGGCCAATTGTGCAGTACTGTCCCCGAGTGCCTGAGTATGCACTACAGTAGTCTGGAACTTACCGTTCACAAAAGTACCTGCAACAATAGCACATGCGGCTGAATAGGCATGCTTGGAACCCGTGGCCGGTTGTGCCGAACCATCGGTATAGATAACACAGTCGTAATCCTCAAGCGGTAGCAAGGACAGAGGAGGAGGATGAACGAATTCATACTGCAAAAACTCCTGAGTCTGAAGAGAAGAATCAAAATAAAAGTGACATCCGGAGACGTCAAAGAAGTCGCCCATTGAATCCAACGGGGTGCAAAGCTTTAGAGTTCGGAACACTTGCCTTTGTCACTGCCTCTAGGGCAGGATATGGTGTTACCACCAGAATGCGTTTTCCCTGTGCCAGTGCGCGTTCCTTCAGAATCGCCATCTGCACTGCAGTCAGAACTTTCTCCACAGATGAAAAGCGCATTTCCGCGGAAGTGTACAGATGTGACTTGTATGCGATGGGTACTGTGTCACCTTCATTAAAGGTTAAATACGTGAAACCCACTGCCCCTGGAATTATTCTAATCACCAGGTTGGTGCGGTTATCATGAGTCAACAAGTATTTAGACTCAAGAAGGTCTGTCTGCAAAGACTGCAGAATGGAGGAATGCTCCGGAAGCCAGCATGACTTCGAAAAGTTAGGTTGTATCAAGGCATACAGTGGCTTGATATGCTGGGCATATTCGGGAATGTAAGTATGCCCGAAGTTCAGAAAACCCAGTAAAGACTGAAGTTTCTTCAGAGTAGTAGGAGGGCACAAAAGTGCACATTTCTCTAGGAAATGGGGGGCCAAGCCCTTACCTTCATTGTTGAGCTCATAGCCCAAAAACAAAACGGTAAATTCAGCAATGTGAGATTTGGCAAAGTTAAACTTATAACCTAAAACCGCAAATTCTAAAATAATGCGGTCCACTCGGGAAAGATGCTGAAATAATTTGTCGTCAGTCACATAGATATCATCGACATACGAACATGCATCTGGGTCTATGCCGTCTAACAAAGAGACAACACGGGCAGCGAATACGCCTGGACTGTTCTTGTAGCCCATAGGTAAACGCCGGAATTTGAATAATTTACCACCGGAGGTAAAAGCGCTCCATTGGCTACTCTCCGGAGCTAAGTTGTGCGTGTAGAAGCCATTGGATAGGTCAAGTGTCGTTTTATATTTTTTACGAACGAGACTGTCTACAAGCACAGAACTGTGTGTGTTTTGCACCGCAAAGGTCCGACAATGAGAGTTCAAATGTCGGTAATCCAAAACTAAGCGGTACGATCCATCGGGTTTAGAAACCGCGAAAAGGGGATTGTTCATAGGTGACACGCAGGTTTCACTTACTCCCTGATATTCTAACTGAGTCAGAATTTCGGAAACGGGACCTTTAGCTTCCCGTTTGATGGGATATTGGGGTTGTGGCTGTGGAAGCGACCGCAAAGGTATTTCGTGGGGGGAGAATCCTCATCCCATCCCACGTGGTTGCGGTATAACGCTGGAGCCAGGGACACAGCCCACTCAGCTGCTAGAGCCTCCGCTTTGTCCTTTGGGACATCACGAGAAAAGCTCGGAAGGATTACCTCCTCCCCTTTACGCGCAGCAAGTACGAATGGGGGCGGCCAATCCGCCTCTGCTAACAAAATGTCATACGAAGAGGTCAGATTTTCCCCAAAAATCCCTTTTATAACATGCTGTATATCACCTTCGATCTGAATTACAATATTATATAATCTGTCAGGGGGTGCCACTCGGGTGTCTGCTGTCTCAACAGTAATGAATATATCAGTTGCTGTCGCCTCCACATGAGGACGTAGTGCCTCCCGCACTATGGTAACTTCCGCGGCGCTGTCTAGGAGGGTCATTGCCCACGTCCAATTCAGGAGTCTCGTTCTCACCGTCTGTGGCATATCTCGCTGTAACAGCGGCAACTTTCTTCTTCTGAAATTGTGGGCGAGAACGCGGAAATTCTTCGGCTTTCCCTCTGACTTGTTGTCGAGGTTGGTCTCGTCCCTGGGGAGCCTCTCGACCCCTTCCTCTATCCTGGCGATCTCCTCCACTGGCCTGTGAAGTTGTCGGTGCCTGTGAAGAACGAGGAGAATGCGTATCAGGGACCTGAAACCTATCTGGTGATTTAATTCTCGCCCTATCTCGCAAATCATAAGTGCGTTCAGAAGAGACTGAAACCGGGGATGCGCCTCGCGACCCCGGCTTCTTCTGTTGCTTACCCTATTTCTTCAACCTCCAGCTCTTTTTAGTAAAGACTGATTTCTCATCTTTCTCAGATTGAGTTTTTGGTTGTTGTTGTTGCGATTGTGTCTGCGATTTGGCAAAAGGCTTAACTCCCAGGCTATTTCTGCCAATTGTTTTGTAAGCCTGGGCAATAATTTTCGGTAATTCGCACGGCCTGTCCGGATCTGGGACCAAAGCCAAGGCATTAGCTACTTGAAAGTTCACTGCATCGCCCTTGACATTCGCAAGGATCAAATCAGCTACTACGTCGAACACTCCCACCAGTCTCATCCCTAATTCCACAGCTGCTTCAGGCCATGTTCATCCTGTACTCGTTTAATTACAGAGGGGAGAACCGTCATGGAAGGGGTGCCGAAACACTTCGCATATACTGCCGCGAATACCCTACCCCAGTTGTTGCATTCTGCCAACTCGGGGACTAAGTCTTTTGGCAAACTAATCGTTAAAATCCTGTGTTTATCCACGGTAGAGGTGTTAGGGAAAACTGCCTCCAGCTGGTCAAATGTTTCTGCAAGCCAATAAGGAAAACCATCCTTATTTTGTGGGCGCTTGCCCATCACCGAATTAACCATGACAGGACTTATGGTCACACCGCCTGCAACAGCTGGATGGGCCGCAACTCCAGGAGGGGCTCCCTGGATGTTGCCTGTAACATACTGTACTAATGCTCGATGCACTCGTATCAAAGACAAATGCATATCACGCAATTCAGTGACTGCTACCAACATATATCGCGGATGTGGGCTATACCCGGCCAAAACAGGCCAAGTGGCCCCATCAATAGATAAGGGGCCTAAACGAACCGTGGTAGTCGGTTGGGGGAGGGCGCCATCAAACCAAACACGGTGTTGCCAAGCCGTGAGCGGTACTTCAAGGTTCCTATACGGTCTATAGTGATTAGGAACTACGGTGGCTTCATATTCATGGAACAAATTATCGTTCGCATCCACCGCCGGAAAGGTGACCCAAGAGTAAAACACTTCAAAGTGGTAAGCTGGGTCTGCTTGTACCACAAAGATCAGATCGACACCCGCGTCAGGCACTCCATACACTGTTAAGTGAGCCCGGAGCGCTGCACGGCTATGTGCCGCAATTTGAATAGCCATCCTAGGCTAAAAGTTCTCGACAACCTAAAGTAAGGCAGCACAATATAGGGTATGATCTAAAAAACCTTTTAACAACTTCAAGCTTGAAAGAACCTATAAAAACGTCAATATAGGAGGTATCACCGTCACACACGCTTCCGGAAGCGTCTGCGAGGGGAGTTGTGGACAAGCATAAAATACTACTCAAGCGTCTCGCAGATAAGCAGCCCACTCGTTGGTTGCGCCATGTTATAGGGATTCTGCACATACGCAGAGCTATGCACAGGAAAATAGGACCTCGGAATATAGTGGTGAGCCAATCATAAGCCTTAGCACCTAAAACCCCAACCCGACTAGCTGTAGCGTCTCATTAGCAACAATACTACCAATGATTAGACAACCCAGAACACGGTATCTCTCTCTCAGGACTCGCAGGAGCAAGAACACCCTTTCATAACTCACTCATACCTGTCCACAACGCGCGTAAGAAGAGACACTGTATAGTTTAAAATGTTTATTTCAACTAACGTGCTCTAAGATACAGTACACGTGTCAGTACTATCAGCATAATGCATAAAGATAATATAATCAGCATAGTTACAATTCCATAGAATACAAACGGGGAAAGCCTTTCATAAAGCAGTGGATATAGAGCTAACTGACTATACCACCCTCCCCGTGCTATTAGCTAGTTTATTATATAAACAGAAAACCTCTGGGCATTGTTAGGCGGACCCTCATACCTCAATCTCTAGATGCAGGTTTTACATCAGTAGACAAAAACAGCTCTTCTCTCTGGAAAGGTTTTCCTCCAAGTGCCTCTGACAGTGTAATCACCATATTAAAAGCACACAAATTTCTCCAGTGCAGCTGCACATAGTATTATGTCTAGGTGCGAGGGACAGGCCAGATCAGTAAGAACAAGGGACTTTGTTTTTCGACCTTGCAGAAGCAATCCAGAGGGAACAAGAGAAAAGGTGAAAGACAGAAATGCAGACAGTCCTAATATAGCCAGGCACAAGCAGAGGCTTGAAAAACAAAGTCACAAAGGAACGTGTGCAGAAAAGGCAGCATGGCAGCCAGGCCGCAGCCAACTTAGCAGGCAGGCCATGAGGCCACAAACCACATGACAATGCCTGCGCTGTCAAAATGATGAAGGGTCCTTTATGTATACGGTTTGGGCGTGCACGGCAAGATCCCCTAGATTGAAACTGCTACACATAACAGATACAATAGGTGGCAATAAATATAAGCGTCATCTCCTCTGGCTGGGCCTTACCATCGCCAAACATGATATCGCCAGAACATGGAACTAGATACACCCCCTACTATTAGGGCCTGGAAGAATGGAATGGATTTTTGTATGGGTTTAGAGATTCCGGTCTTCCAGGCCCTTGGATGCCTACAGAAACATCCTAAAATCTGGCAACAATGAGCAGATTACCGCGGGCTGGTCCTGTCGGGGCTGGCAATGGCGACAGATACTATAGACTCTGAAATTAGGTCTTATGAAGCACAGAAAAGACAAATGCCTTGAAAGAAGAACAAGTGTAATTATGATTTATATCTATCTATTACATGTATAACTGACTCATATGATTGCATTGGACTTATTTTGTTGGAAAGTTATGTTTGTAATAAGTATAAGAATTGACAATGCATGTATGCATTCCCAAAATAATGATGTAGCATGATAAATATTTCAGCAATTGAATGCATGCCAATAAAATCTGTTATTAAAAAAAACCACTGTAAGTTCAATGAATTTAATGATGAGGAAGCTATATGTCTCAGAGTTATTGATGGATGCCTGTCAGATTAATTCAGACGCCGAATGCTGAGAGAGACTCTTAGTCTGGAGCAAATTCTCATCTCTGCCAGAGCTGAAGAGTGTGCCAATCGACAAGCTGCTAACATGGAGGCCGGAGGTGCTCAAAGTGAGTCAGTTACGAACATGAAAAGTAAGTAGAAGCATAAGGCAGAAGGAGACAGAGTGATGTCTCCACAGAAAAAGAAGCTGTATTTTCAGGTGTGGATTTTCATTTCCACATGAAGGTAAATGTACCACCATTGGTCAGATTTGCAAAGGCTATGGGAAGGAGAACCATTTCCCAAAAAGTACAGATAAGAGCAGCGCAGGGAAAATATAGCACAATGAGTCAGAGAGGCAGCTGGCAACAACGGAATAAGGCACAGGAATGGTGGAAACATAGCGCGAAGTGGTGGAAGATGAGCAAAGTGGCAGGGAGGGTAGGGAATGAAACGATCCTACCGCAACAGCTTCAGGGTTACAATCAGTACACAGGGTTCCTGTAGTCAGCTCCAGAATGCAGGAATAACGAAAAGTTGGTGGTGAAGCATCCCATCCTCGTCGCCAAAATGAAGTACGGCAATTCCACAGAAGAGTCAGGAACATCTGAAGATCTCTAGGAGAAGTTTATTGGAGCAAAGGAACCCCATGTACACATCAGGGACTGCCACTCTCCAACTGACAAGGAACCACAGAATGTCATAAACCCCACATTCCATCAAGCTACATGACACATGAGGTAGAAGGGGAAAACAGACTAAGACACATCATAACAGGCACGAAGACAAAATGGCCGCCCGAGCGTTCCAACAGCGTAGCTTGACGCACGCCCACAAGGCCAAGTGACAACACCAGTTGAGACAAATTGACACCAAACGAAGGTGATCGTCATCTAAATCACTGTCAAAAAGTTCTTCAGTTTCAATATCAAGTGAAAGTGAAAAAGATGGCTGTGCAGTGTTGATGTTTACCTCAGACAAACATGCACAAGTTGGACTGGCTGCATGTGAAGAAAAATATAGTCAAAGAAAAGTTGACATGAAAAAGCACCAAAGTCATTCAAATATTGTCCGAAGATCACACTAAAAGTAAAAGGCTGCTCACTACCTTTAATTATCGACAGTGGTGCATCAATAAACCTTATGCCTGAGGATAAATACAGTGAACCATCTCCATTGCCATGACGCACACAATGGAAAACTAAAGTGTATACATGGGTTGCATTTATGCCATTAAAATCTCAAGGTTCATTTGTAGCAATGATGAAACAGAGGAAAACAAAAGTGCAAGCAACTCATTCATGGACTTTCAGGTACACTGACAAGTGCCTGTTTACTCAGTTTCAGCACAGCTGCTGATGTGGGACTGATACCTTTGAATTATAACATGGTTGCTCATCACAAAATACTAAGTCAGTTCCCTTTGCTGTTTCATGGGTTTGGAAAATTCAGGAATATGAAAGTACAATTACACATTAATGAGGACGTCCATACTGCTGCCCAGAGACACAGATGAATTGCATTTCACTTACAGGAAGCTGTTGAAAATGAATTTGAATAACTACTCAAACATGATATTATTGAGGGTTCCACTGGTCCAATGCCATGGATTTCTCCCATAGTGGTAGTACCCAAAAAGGACAGTAAAGGAGCTGTACGCATCTGTGTTGATATGCGTCAAGTGAACAAGGTAATTGAAAGAGAACGACATCCAGGTCTGCACATTGTGGACATTATAGCACAATTGAATGATGTGAAGGTTTTCTCTCACCTCTATTTGAATAAAGAATATCATCAGTTGGAGCTCGAGGAGAATTGCAGGTACATTACAACCTTTTCTACACATATTGGTCTGTTCTGATATAAAAGACTAAATGTCAGTGTGTCGTTAGCTGCAGAGCTTTTTCAGGATGTCATTCGACGTATCATACAGCCTGGCATGAATGCTTTCAATTATAGTAATGACATACTGGTTTTCAGAGCTACAAAGTAGAAGCACGATAAAGCTCTCTCACAAGTATGTTGTTTACTTGTTGATACAAGTTTAACTTTGAATGCTGAAAAATGTGAGTTCCATAAGACAAAGTTAAAATTATTTGGCCATATTTTTCTGATGGGGGGAGGACACCGAATCTAGCTAAAGTGCATGCATTGTCAACTGCATTGTCAAGATAATGACATTATAAAACAAAAAGACATTATTACACATCAATCTTGGAACCAGCACACTCGCTTCTTACCAGTGACAGTGAATATCAGAAGTTAAAAAATGTCAAAGATGAACTGTGCATTACTCAAGAAGATATTATCCTGAGAGGTTCGATAATTGTTTTTCCGGAGAGTCTTTGACAACAGATAATTGAAGTGGACCATGAAGGACATTGTGGAATCGTTGCCACAAAACAAGCTCCCCAAGACTGAGACTGGATTCCTCATCTCGATGGGAGAGTTGAAATAGAATTGAAGGCATGTCATCTATGCAACTGCCCTTCATCGAAAACCACTCAACACACTTGAAGGTTTCTGTCAGAGTTGCCAAAGCATGTATGGGAAAGAATTGCCATTGACTTCTTTGGTCCTCTTGACAATGGACATCACCTGATGGTGATTGTTGATGAATACACCAGTTTTCAATTGATACAAGATCTCTCATCTATCACTCAAGAAAGAGTCATCAAGAGATTAGACAGCAGCTTCGTGACATGGGGTGTTCTTCCGACAACTGCCCACCTTTCAACAGTCGAGAATTCAGAGACTTTCTCAGTCATCTTAATGTCAAGCATCAGAAGAGCCCATCTCTTTGGCCACAGGCCAATGGCCTTGTTGAACATTTCATGAGTACTCTTAAGAAAGATGCTCAGCGTGCTGTATTGGAAAAGTTGACCTTAAAAATGTCTTGAACTCTACTCTTCAATCTTAGCATTCGACCCCTTACTCGACCACAGGTAAAATCCGTAAAACCTTAATGTTCAGGGGAGTCATGACAACCAAGTTACCTCAATGGACCAACAGAATATCAAGTACTGAGGAAAAAATCCCTATAAAAGACTTGGATTATAAAAGGAAAATTAAGGCCTATGCAGACTAGCGCCAACATGCAAAAGACGTTACTTTCACTAGAGGAAATCGAGTGCTTGCCTGTCAGTTGAGAAAATGAAAATCTGATACTCCCTTTGATGCTTAGCCATTTCATGCTGTGACCAGCAAAGAACACATAGTGACTGCTCAACGTCCTGTGAAAACCATTATGCAATATTGCTCACATTTCCAACATGTGGCTCATTGCTCGTCAGGCACTGATGTCAATGTAGAGACTGGGGGCCATATTTACAAGGAGTTAACTCCACCAGAACGTCACTTTTTGCGATGTTCTGGTGGGATCAAGTCCTTCGCCTTATTTACAAGGCAGCATTAAGCCACTTAACATGGCTTAACGTTGCCTTGTAAATAATGCCCCTATTCATGCAACACTTAGGGGCCGATTCCGATTCGGGCCGGAAATCTCTCCGACCGAGCCGGACCCGGAGAGATTTCCGACCGAATTGGACTCTAGCAGTCCGACCGAACGAGTAAGATGCGCACGTATGCTATCGGACTCGATTCGGTCGGACTCCCATTGAAGTCAATGGGAGCCGGTCGTACAACGCGTACGCGGGCTCCCATTGACTCAATGGGCACGATGCAAACAAGGGCGCCCCCTACAGCGTGTTCGCGTCGATGCGGGTCGCACCGTACATGCACGTGGTCCCCCCTGGTGTGACTCGCATGCCTACGCTTCCAGGGTGGTCCGACACGGACCCCCAAAGTGCGGCTCCGACAGCTCCTTGGAGCCGGACTGCGCGAGTCGGTCGGAGCGGTCGCGATGCGCATCGTACTTACCCGGCCGGGGAACGTCTCCATAGCGCGGTGCGAGTCGTCCCCGTGCGAGTCGGTCGGAGCGGTCGGGTCCTGCGTACGAGTCGGTCGGAGATTTCGCGAGCGCACGCATCGTACTAGCTCGCCCGGACGCACGTACGATTCGGTCGGGAAATAGGGCTCCGAATCGTATCCGGTAAAGCCGAATCCGATTCGGAGCCCTACCGGCCGAGATCGGAATCGGCCCCTTAGTGTGAAAGAGGCGTGTAATGAGTGTTGCAGTGGGCGTTCCGCTGCAACATCCATTGCTTTTTTATGCTGCCCCATATTTATAAGTATGGGGCAGTTCCAAAAATACTGCCAGGGAATACCTGGTCTTAAGCAGGCGATGTGAGGAGAAATGTTTCATTTCTTCTCGTATTTTGCTCTTTCAGCACACATAGAAACAGCAAATTTCTGCACATAAACAATCACCCCTGCAGTACATACAACCTTGCAACATAGCGCAAGGTGCCTGCGCTGGCGCTAGGCAACTTCTTGAGTGCCAGTGCAAGGGGAAACGCAGGGATGTGCCGCAATCTTGTGAATCCGGCGCAACCCTGCATTTTGAAACTGACGGAGCACGGCATTACCAATTTTGACGTAACACTGTGCTCTGCCAGTTTCTAGTAAATATGCCCCAGGGTTTGAAAGGACAATTGAAGACCCCATGACTGCTGTTGTTCCCACATTGCCAATGCAGATCATGGACGCCTCTACTGCCTTTCCCCAGTTTCCGAGGACATGATTGGGACATTTGATCAGAGAGCCCCAAAGTCTTATTGAAATGCTATGATTGTATATATATTTGTGAAACATTGTTTTTTTTTTAATCTAACAGCGGGGGAGATGTAGTGTCATGTGAGTTAGCAATGGCGGAACCCTTTTGGCTCCTGATGGACTCCACAGAACTGTGATGTAAGTGTTAGAGTGCAGTGAAGTGAATGCAGGTTTAGAATGTTGAGTTTGCGGTGACACACAGACGAATAAAGACATGTAATAGCAAGCTTTGTGTGTGGCATAGTCCTACCTGTGTGCCCAGGCTGGGGAAAACACTACAGTGGTGAACTTTGGTGTTTTTCTAGGCTCTATCTTAAATTAGGGTAAATTCAGTGCTGGCAGATAATGATGACGAATTAGAAACGTGTATTTTTTTCTATTGTAGTGTTTTTAAAATTGGAGTTCCTTTCTGTGCATTCAAATATGTCTATCGCATTTCTTAGATGCGCCAAAAGCTATTGATCAAATTGGACTTTTATTTCAAAATGTGTTCTCTGTTCTCGCCATACTTATTTGAGTTAGTGGTGCAATATATGTAATTAAACATATAAATGATTGTGCATCATTTCAAGGAGGATAGTTTTCACTGAAACAGAAAGGTTAGTGGCTGGGTACGTATTTGTTGTTTTGACACATATTTAGAATATTTGCTAATGATACGTCTCTACTTTATAAAGTATTACACGTTAATGAGTGGAGAGGTGTGGCGCAGCGGCCAGGGCAGCTGACTTCGGAGCACAGGGTTCAGGGTTTGATTCCCGGCTCCGGCAGCAGCTCAGCGCCATGTGACTCTGGGCAATAGCTCACTTAATTTCCACTCCGTCCCCCAGCGCCTTGAGACCCGTAAGGGTGAGTAGCTGCGCTATATAAAACGGACTTACATTTTAATGATTGTATTCGGCCTTTTCAAGTGAGTTCTTTTGAGAGAAAAGTATCCACAACTCTTCCAAACAATTTCTACAGGCCCCTGTGACCTCTGTGCATAAGCTAAAATGGTGCATCAAGATAAAAGCAGCTACTGAATTGAACCCTGCTTAGATCCAGCAGCATGACTATAGCCAGAACTCATCTAACATTGCTTTCAAGACTGTTGTAATCTTACTCTGCGGTTTCAGTCGTAACACGTGGCACAGTGCACTGTACTGTTTAAAAGTTAGATATAAATCGACCATTAGGCTGTACCACAATGAAATAAAAAATGCACAGGCCACATTTTTTGAGGAAAAGATAAACCAGGCTGCAAATTCCCCTAAGCAACTTCTTAAAGTTGTCAAAGCTTTGACAAGCCTAAACCAGGGTAACACCCTTCCACAATCCTCTAAGGAAAGATGCAATGAGATAGCTGTCTTCTTCCAGAAAAAGGTCATAGACATCTATGACTCATTTCAAGGTGGTACAGGGACAGATCCAAGTCAAGCAGTAGACTTTATGGTGATCCCAACTTTATCTGTTTTAACCTCCTATGCACCTTTGAATGAACACATTGCACGAGCCCTCATGAATAAGACTAAATCTGGATCTCCTTTAGATTCGGCACCCCCCCATGTTCTATCTAAAGGCATGGAGGCCATCCTCCCATCGATAGTCGAAATTCTCAATCCCTCATTAGACTCTGGAACTGTCCCAAAAGTTTGGAAACATGCAATCATTAGACCGCTGCTTAAGAAACCACATGTAGACCCAACATTTCCAATAACTTCCGTCCTATCTCACTGTTACTTTTCGTAGGAAAACTCCTAGAGAAATATGTAAACCAGGTGCTGTCTGCTTTCTTCAAAGACAATCATTTTCTCACCCTACACAGATGGGCTTTCGTGCTCAGCATTGCACTGAATCCGCCCTCCTGGTGGTTACCGAGGAGCTCAAAAGCACACTTGACCACGGTGGCTCAGCTGCAGTCTTGCTCTTGGATATGAGCGCTGCATTTGATACTGTAGATTACGTTATCCTGTTAAACAGGCTCAGGAAGTTGGAGATCCAGGAAAAAGCCCTGGAGTGGCTAGTGTCTATTTTATAAGATAGATTCTTCCAAGTTGTGGAATCCATGTGCTCTTCTGACAGTATGCCATCGGTATGTGGAGTGCCACAGGGCTCATCGCTCAGCCCTACTTTATTAAATATTTACATGCGGCCCCTGGCAGAAATTGTTCAGGAGTTCGGCCTGACAATGGTTTCCTTTGTAGAAGACACGCAGCTGGTGGTCTCCTTTGACAATGGAGCAAACCTTGAATGCCAACAACTGGCTCCTTGTTTGGAAAAAGTAGCTAAATGGATGACTAACTGCTGCTTGAAATTAAATGGTGACAAGACAGAGCTGATGATTCTGGGGAACAATGCTGTCCCCAGGCCTCTACCTAGTTGGCCAAGTTGTATGGGGAGCTCTCCAGTCCCGAACTCTTCTATTAAAAATCTGGGAATAAGGATGGACAAAGTACTGACAATGGACGAACAAGCAAATAGCTGGCGGGCACATGTTTTGGACTACTCAGAATGATCCGTAAGGTCCTGGATTTAATCCCAGAGTATTTAAGGAAAATGGTAATCCAATCAATGGCGGTCTCCCGCCTTGATTATGGTAATTCCCTTTATCTGGGTTCTCCCAAATATGTTATAATGCGACTCCAAACCGTGCAGAATGCGGCAGCCAGGCTTCTTTGCAAAATTCCAAATCACAAATCAGTAAGGGAGCACCTGAAACATCTTCATTGGATTCCTGTTGATGCAAGGTTTAATTTCAAGGCCCTTTGCCTGACACATAAAGCAATAAACAACAGAGGTCCCCCTAAAATCAGAGGCCTGGTCCTGCCACATATCCCCACTAGAAGTCTAAGATTGTCTTAAGTACGTTTTCTTAGAACTACAAGAATTAAGAGAGCAAAATGCGGTGACAGATCTTTTACACATCTGGTTCCTAAGCTTTGGAATGCCTTGCCCCGTGAATTAAGACTGCTGGAGGTGGAATTCAGATTTAGGAAAAAGCTTAAGACATGGCTATTCCCCCAGTAACCTTAACAGATATATAGGCACATGCATCAACCATTTTTGCGAGCGCAAACGGTGCAATTCGCAAAAATCGGCCGTTTGCGCCTGCAAAAAGGGCATTTGCGATGCATCAAGGTTCAAGGCACTCGCAATTTGAGAATTCGCAATTAATTGCGATTTTTCAAATTGCGATTGCATTTAAGGAATCGCAATTTGCGATTCCTTAAATGCAATGCAAGAACCACTTTAGAATAGCGATTTCGCTACTAGGGGGCGCAAATTACCATCAAGTCGGACTTGATGGTAATTTGAAAAAACTTTGAAAAATGCACTAAAGTGCATTTTTCAAAGTTGTAGGTTACACACACACATGCCCTTGGGGCATGTGTGTGCGCAACATGTGTGCACTGAGCAATTTCAGGGTGCAACAGGGTGCCCTTTGACACCCTTGCACCCTTGAAAGTGCATGCGAACTTGCGAGTACCTATTGGTACTCGCAAATTACGCATGTAATCTCCCATTCATTCCTATGGGCCTGTAGGCCCATAGGAATGAATGGGAAGGCATTCCTTAATTGCGACTCTCAATTTGCGAGTCGCAATTAAGGAATGTTTGGGAATCGCTAATTTTATAGCGATTCCTTCATGCATAGGCTTTTGCAATTCCTTAATTGCGATTCCTTAGTAATCGCAATTAAGGAATCGCAAAAGCCTACATTGATGCATGTGCCCGTTAGTTCCCTGCCGCAGCTCGACCACCCAGTGCTGGGAAGCCCTCGGGCAGCCATGCGCTTTACAAAACCTCTAACTAACTAACCCACATTTTTGAAGGACACTTGGATGGGGGACTAATGAAGAAAGGTGGGGGTACGTACTGTTTTTAAAGTACAATGGCAATCTGATGCAGTAATATACTTCTATTTTATACATAGAGCTTTTTATCCTTGCTGTTTTAACATCTGAATTTAAGGAGAACTACATCTTCTGCCGAGTTTTGTGTAATTCTTATCTTTCACATTTCAGGATAGGTTCATCTCTTGTTTTTCCTGACTACTTGGCAGTCGAAGGGCAGCTGAAGTGCCCCCCCATTTTATAGTCCAAAGATAAATGAAAACTAAAAGAGGATAGATCAAAAGCAAATGTGCCCAAAAATACCTTGGGCGGTATTATAAAAAGTGCCCGGAGGTGCAACGGCATTTGTGCCCGCTTTGTGTACCCCCAGGGCACATAGATGCTTGTGCGACCCCTTCTGTAATACAGATAGCGCTGGTGCACATGTAGTGCCAGCACTATCGAAAGAGGCTGTTCCCTCATTTGCCTGGGGGGGTGGCCCCGTGCAAATGAAGGAGTAACTTTGTCTCTGTGCCCACACCTTATTACCCATGTGGGCACAGAGGCAAACATGTCCATAGGAATCGCACTTAAAGTGTGCCACAAAAAGGTGGCGCTCTGTCAGTCCGCCCCCTGGAGAGCAGCCCTCTCGAGGGATGAAAGGGGGCTCCCATGGACCCCCAGACATCCACCTACAGGCAGGTGCAGTCACTCACTGCATCCCCTGCAAGGGGCTCTCTAATCCCTTTTGAAAGTGCATGCGGGTTGCCGTCTGCAAGGAGAAACACAGAGCATTTAAACAGCTGCTCCGTGTTTCTCTTGAATGCGCTGCCCTGGGGTCAGCGCTAGTTCACGGCTGCCCTGAGGGCTGACCATTCTTCATAAAAGGGTGCACTTTCCCTGTTTGCACCTGGTGCACCTGCTTAAAGGTGCACCATGGCACAAAAAGGGAAAGTATGTCCGTTCAGTAATCCGGGCCCTGAAAGGCTTTCCTGGCTTGTCCAGTTTTCAATTTCCCTCCCACTCGTACTACTTCTGCCTGCTTACTGCATTCCATCTGTTATGCCCCTGCCATTTTTAAGGGATTACCCGATCCAGATTTGCACTAATATGTTCTGCCCACTTCCAGTAACAGTTCTTGCCATCTCATTTCCTCTCACAAACTCACTATAATGCATATTGTCTCATGAACACAGCGAGAGAGACAAACCAGACTCCCAGCATATCAGAAGATTTTATGAGGCGTGAATCCACAACTTCAGATGCACCACCTATTTCTATATTTATAACAAGCATTGGTATAGCCAATAGGTCTCGCCTTTGGGACCTTATAAGTGTTTAGCCATGCAACAGTTGATGTTGTTGCATCAAGGATATTGTGCTGGATAACTAAACACTTATAAGGTCCCAAAGGCGAGACCTATTGGCTATGCCAATGCTTGTCACTGCCCCACTGAAAAACAAATACAGAGGCAGTGCCCAGACACCTCACAAATACAGACAGCACTGGCGCACTTGGCATAGACCCCCCCCACCCCACAAACACAGAGGCAGTACAGGTGGACATGGCATCGCCCCCCACAACCTCTTGAAAAACAAATACAGAGACAGGACTGGCGCACGTGGCATAAACACACTCAGGCATACAGACAGACACACACACTGGCACACAGACATACGCACTCTGACAGACACACAGTGGCACAGTTGTGCGCAAACACGAACATATATAAAGAACCATATAGGAAGACACATACACAAAAACAAACGCACACACAGATGGGAACACAAGCAGACACAATGAATGCGGACACACTGATAGAGGCAAACACAGAGGGACACACAGGCAAACACAATGAAGGCGGACACACTGATAGAGAGACACACAGGAGTAAGCGAGCGCTGCTGGGAGGGGAGCAGAGGGGGTGCAGGCAGGTGGGACAGTCAGCATGCTGAGAGTGAGTAGAGAACAGTCTCGGAACTGGACGGCAGCAGAAGGGGAGGGGGTAGCAGAAATAAAGAGCAGGCTGTATTACAGGTAGAGGGGAGACTCGGGCTGCAGTCCGGGAGGGGCAGAAGAAACAGAGAGAACGCCTGAGGGGCCAGGATATAGGGGCAGAGCCGGGCTCCTGACGCTCCACGGCTTGTCAGTGAGGTACAGCTGGAGTCGAAGTATTTCAGGGCCTCATGGCTGACCATAGAGCTGGAATGGGAAGTAAAGCAGGGCCTCTCAGCTGGGGATAAACCTGGAATGGAAGTGTGCACGGCCTCTCAGCTGATCGGGAAGCAATGCAGAGCCTTTCCGCAGGAGGACGACCTGGAAAGGGAAGTGGTGCAGGGCCTCTCAGAGAGGGGACAGAGGGCGGTGGTCTGCAACTCCGTGGAAAGCTCGGGGTCCTAAATACCCCCAGAGACCGAGAGGTGGAGGTCGTTAAGTTTCAGGCACAGCAAAAACAATAAGTTTGCCGGAGGAAAGGGAGAGAGTCCCTGTGCCGATGGTAGCTACACATGGTGTCTACGAATAGGGTGTTTCAGGTAACTTATAAAAAACGAAATCTGCTATTTGGGAAGGACGTTGGTTAAAAGTGTGTGACGCGGAAAATGCGTATAGCAATTAGCGGTATACAGTGTAAGCAGGGGGCTTCGTGCACACCTCGTGCAGCACAGGGTTGTGATTGAATGTAGCATACATCGAGAAGAACAGTTAAACTGTGAGGGTATTGTATGCAAACATATGTAGAACGTAGCACTGCATAGATTGTGTATCAGTGACTCTGGAGCTCAGGCACTGCCTTGGTGACGTCACAGAGGCTCCGCCCCCTACCGGGCAGAAGCGCGATGCAGAAATAAACACGGCTTTAGGGGTGGCGTGAGCTATTCTCACCTTTCGATGCAGCCTTTGCCTGTTGCTGGTTCCGTGACGGTGCAGTGCTCTCTGTGCCCCCAGCCTCTCCCTGTTGCTCGCAGCCTCCGCCGCTCCTATCCACTCAGCGCCAGCTTTGGTTGGGAAGAGTTGCACGCACTGACTCTGGAGCTCAGGCACTGCCTTGGTGATGTCTCAGAGGCTCCGCCCCCTCCCGGGCAGAAGTGCGATGCAGAAATAAACACGGCCGGCCAGATGGCCCCCATAAATCACAAGACAGCAATAAAAAAGACGAGCGCGGCAGCGTGCTGAGCTGACCACACGCTCGTGCATCGTGCCTGAAACGTGTGGGTAACCGCACGGAAAAGGCCATTGTGCACGAGCGTGTGGTCAGCTTTGAAAAGCCCCTTACATAAAGTCTCGCAGAGCAGCGCTTGCGCGCTACTCGAGGCTCGACAAAAAAACATGACCTAGAAGCAAAGAGAAGACATGCCAAATGCAGCATTATGCCTCATCTAATGGTATTAGCTGCTTCGTCATGAATAAACAGGGCAGACATAATTTAAAAAGTATAAATAAGTGTTACATGACAGGCAAAGTGCTCAAACCACACACGGCCTGGGGAGTAATGCCTTGCTGCCCCTCCCTTCTGATGGACCTGCCAAACATAAACATGATTTTCACACAAATGCCCACTCACTATGGTAATCACTGTCTCACTTCATCACAGGAAAAGCCTCATAATGTCATGCACTGTGTGTTGCATTCTGACACAAATTCTGTAACACACTCGCTCTCTTGTTCTCTCTAACACACACAGCCTTTCAATCTTTCAGTGTTAGGCACACACGTAAACACAATCCCTCTCATGCAGGCTCTCTCATGATCTCTCTTACAGGCACACAATTACACATGCCAGATTCATTGCACTGGGTTCGCTTTCGGAGGTCAGAATCCTGTGGTTGTGCTGACCTATGTCTTATGCACTGTTCTCATGTACATTTACATCTTCTACAACCTTCCAAATGCTCATCCACGGGTACCCGGTGATAGCACAGATGAGGATGGTGTTTGCAGCACCCAAACTTAGCGCAAACTTACATCTCTGCTATGTCCATTGGGATGGACCTTTATCTCAAACTGAGACTAAAATACAAAATTCAGCAATATATCAATGACAGTGAAGAAGAATTTTCCCACAGGAACAGAAAATTAGGAAAATCTTGCAAACATGAAAATTCATTAGTAAATTGCTAAAGTTACAATTTCAAATCGAATCAGTTAAGCATAAATCAGTAGTCACCTGAATACAGCATGTATGAATATAATCCAGGCAATTCAATTCGTCAAATGCAAGGGCGCATTATTAAGGGCAGTATATATGTAAAGTGAGATAAAATTCCGTTGCCATAAAGGGAAACTCCCTATTGTTAAGCTAAGGTTGTGGGTAAATTGGAAACTTTTGAAACAGCTGGTCACAGCAAATATAGCATTGAAAGTAGAAACAAATGTAGATACCAAACAACAAAACTAGAAATGTACTTGCTCTAGAAAGCGAGTCTATGAGCAGAACTATAATGATTGTTGGATTTCGAGCAAGGACGCAAAAGGTAGACAGGACCAAGTGTCCCTTGCTAAAGCTAAAGCACACAAGTAAATAATTGAATTCAAGAGAAGCTATATATCCCATAATTCCCACTGTACTAAGAACCAATAAAAAAATCAGCGTTCCCAATGTACTTGGTGTCAGCCTCCTTCTCACTGATAATACAATGACAGATACTTTCATCATTGTGGCCTTCACAATATCTTGCAGAGGAGTATCCTTTGCTTCCCATCCTGTGCAGGTGCCGAGAATCATCAGTCAACTAATTAATTGCACCAAACATGACCTTCACATAGCAAGCTAACAAAAATAAATTTTAATGACAATGTGGTGGATCTGGTGATTGAAACAAAAAGAAAGTTATGCCACCAATCCCCCAAAAAAAAAAACGATGTTTACTTCAAAATGGAGTCGGGCACCTTGGCCCTCTCATGTCAGTGTCAAGATGCATATTTCAGTTATAGCTAAATCAAAAACAGAGTAATCACTTGCTTCACTAAATCTAATTGTAAAATAATGTGTGCACACATATAAGTAACGGTAAAGCAAGTTGCAAGTTAACATATTAATAATGCAAATTCATGACGATGACTTTGTGTCACTACTTGCGACCTTCTGTGGCCTGTGTCTAACTTGACTCACTCCACTGCTTTGTCCCAGCAAATGTGGCATTATAATTATAATATTGTTGGGGCATATTATCAAGGGCTCTATCGCAGCTTTAGCGGGACTTTTTCCCGCTAAAGCGGCGATAATTCTAACGCCCTATTAGCAAGCTGTCGCTAACTGCTGTTAGCGACAGCTTCTAGGCGATAGCGACCGGGTTGGGTGCCGCTTTGCATGCCAGCGATATTTATCGCTAATGGCATGCAAAGTAGGCGTTCCCAACTTAAAAGCGACTGGAAACAGTCGCCTATTAGCGAGGCTGGGGAGGTGATTAACGAACCAGCGCTAAACACGTTTAGCGCTGGTTTTTTAACGCCTGGTCCAGACCTGACTTAGCCATGTAATCCAATGGGAGGTGGATTACATGGCTAAATCCCCCTCGCCCTATCGCCAAGCTAACACTGGTCACAGTGTGAATATCGCTTGTTTTCAAGCGATATTCACACTGTTCTCCAGGGTTTCTATCGCTTTGGAGATAAGCGTTGCTGATAGCACGCTATCTCCGCGATAGAAACCTGCGATAGCCGGCGATAATTATCCTAGCGCTAACTGCGCTTAGCAATAATTATCGCCGGTTATTGCTAATAGGCCCCTGTTTTCTTTTCTTTGCAACAGGCAGCAGTCACCAGCGCTGAATGGTTAAGCCTGAAACAGGATGCTGGACACCGCTGCACTCTAGTGCTACAGGGGTGTATGTTATTGCTGCCAACAACCAGACGTTTACATTGTAATACAGAAATAATGCCAGGATACAGTACTCTAATTGACTCTCAATTAAAGAAGTCCCATATAGGATAAATTTACCATGCCAAATATTTCAAATAGTCTCAAAACATTAAGGCACATCAACTCTGTCCAGTTTGAAAAGTAATTGGTTGGTATTAATAACATTAGTCCATTAAGACAAAATGGCTGTTACATATGGATCTTGTAAGAAATTGTGTTGTTGGTTGACTGGGGTGTGAGTCCTTGTCAAGCAGTAACCACAATCCTTGTCAGAGTAAGGCACAAGCAAACCCCAAATTAACATGTGCTCAACCCCCTGGTAGCTTGGCACAGAGCATTCAACCTTAATTGAGAGGCAATGTGTAAAGTATTTGTGCAACACTTCAAACAGTTAAACAGTGCAGTGGTGGCTGCTCGGGATCCAAAGTGGTAGGGCGGGGGGGGAAGGGGATATAATAATAAGCACAGACAAAAACATAAATAAAAATATAAAAGTTTACTTACCTGATGCTAGGTCTGCTCCGTCTTAATCTTCTCCCGATCCTCGGCTAGTGCACACTGCCCAGGCTCCCAGATGCCAATCCCAGCGCTGCTCTCATACTGAGTATTCTAATCTCAGCAAGAGAGCAGCGCTGGAATTGGTCTGAGCGGCCTGGTTTACCGCTCAGACAGTGCCTGGGAGCCTGTGGCTTTTCTCTACCTGGCTGTACAACACAGCCGGGTGGAGAAATGCTAAGTGCGCATGCAGGCTTGGCCAGCCTAGGACGGCCAGCCAAATTGTCATGCACACATAGTAGTGCCCATCACCCCTCCTCCCCACTGTTGTCATGCATTGCATCGCCCGACCTACCATATGACGTGGCTCTCTGACAGCCTGCAGATGGAAAAGAAGAAAAATAAAATGATAATAAAATTGGTTTATTATCATTTTATTTTTCATATATTTACATCTGCTGCAACCTAGTGGGGCGACACTCCTCCACCATAATGGAGGAGCCGCCTCTGAAACACTGTAAACAAACTGCAAAAGGAGCCCACAGCAGAGTTAGAAAACTAGAGTGATTTTTAATAAATAAATCATGACCAAAATGACAAACTTCCAATCAGTAGAACTGGTGATATTCGATTTTAAAGATTTCAGTGAAAATAGCGCCAAAAAGAACAACGTGGAAACCGTGGATAGCTGGTTGTGCCGGACCTGGATGAAGTAAAAAGTTCAGGTTGACCTGATGGCGAGCTGGCTACAGGGACCCAGTTAGGCCAGCTTGAACAACATGCCTTAACATCCGGGTTGTGGACCGTTTCGAGGGTCCGTGTCGAAGATTTATCACCCAGCTGAGGTGAGTGTGTGGGTTCCAAGATGCAGCAAGACTGCAATGCGAGGTCGCGAGGTGTTGAGAATCCTGTCGACGAGGGCTTGCGATACGAAGTCCGGCATCAAGGATGTGGCGTGCAGTCACGGCGATGCGTCGGTTCGCGAAGAGCTGTGAAGCTGGGATGCGAAGTCCATCATCGTCGTTAAGGCTGCAGTTGATGGGAGATGCGAGGACCTGTGCCGAAGATGTGTTGGTTCCAAGGACTGCATTGGCAATGCGGGTCTTTGTGATGGGTCCAAACCATGCAGCAGTGGCAATGCGTCAGTTCTGCTTGGGGGTGCACCGCACAGGAGATGCATCAATTCGGCTGGATCCACAGAGGCTGGCAAACACCTAAGACCCACTTCCAAGGGTACAGGACTGGGGTGACACAACTTGGCAGGGTAGACTCACAGATGGCAGAGTCCAGGTGCAGGTGCAAGGTTGTTAAAAGCCCGTTATGTCTCTGAGGCTTGAGATTAGGAGGCCAGTCAACTAGCTCCTGGCGTCACTCTGGGTTCTTGGTTCAAGAGATACAGGTCCAGTCCTTCTCACCCAGGCAAGACGGCAGCATTGAGCAGAGCAGCACACCAGGGCAGCAGTTCTTTCAAAGCAACAGTCCAGCAGTGTGGCAGGCCTTTCATCAGCACAGTAGTCCTTCTTCCTTGCAGAGTATCCACAGGTCCAGAAAGTGTACTGAAGAGTTGTTGTCTGGGGTCCTTCTTTTATACCCTGGTGCGCTGGTTCTGGAAGCTGGGAGAAGCTTCTAGACAGTGCCTTTGAAGTGCATGGAATTTCCTGCCTCCCCTGCCCAGGCTCCAAGCTGGATGAAGTGCCAATGCAGGGTCATTAGGCCCTTTGTGTGAAGGCAGGACATAGCCTATTCAAGTGTAAGTGGGGCTGTGCCTAGCCCCTCTCTCCCATCCTGCCAGGGATGGCCCATTTAGGCACCCCTAAGCTCCCTATTGTGTGTGGCTGTCTAGGAGGAATACAGAAGCCTAACTGTCACCCACACTCAGTCATGTGACCGAGAGACAGGCTGCAGGCACCAAATGGCTAAGACAAGAAAATGCCAACTTTCTAAAAATTGCATTTTTTGAATTGTAAGTTAAAATCCAACTTCACCATAAGATAGGATTTTAAATTAGGATTCTAGAGACACCAAACATTAACTGATTGCCTCTTTCCATTTGGGAATTACACTTAGTAAATGTAATACGGTAATCCCAATGTTATCCCATGGGAGAAATAGGCCTTGCAGTAGTGAAAAATGCATTTAGGAGTTTTTCACTACCAAAACGTGTACAACTTAAAAGTACTTGTCCAACTTTTTAGATAGATTGCACCCTGCCCCTTGGGCTGTCGAGGGCCTACCCTAGTGGGGACTTATAAATGTGTTGAAAAGTAAAGTTTGGGTCTGGCAACAGGTTTGATTAGCACTTTGGTTTCGTCATTCAGGTTCATGTTGATTTTTGGCAGTAGCGTTGCCGTATCGTTTTTACATTTTGGTTTCCTCATACAGGTTTATGTTGATTTTTGCCAGTAGCATTGCTGCATCGTTTTTATTTTTTAATATTTGGATCTGGTTTGGCTAATGGGTGGTGATCAGCACTTTGGTTTCCTTATACAGGTTCAAGTTGATTTTTGGCAGTAGTGTTGCTGTATCGTTTTTATTATTTGTCATTTTTTATTTATTTTTTATTTGGATTCCGTTTGGCTTGTGGGTGTTGATAATTTGTATTCTCTGGATTTTTCAGCACTTTAGCATGTGGCACACCATCACGGTATTTGGATCGGACCATATATGTTTTCGTGCACTTTTTCGTTGTCTTACTCTCTTTCCAAGATGGCCGCTCCTCGAGCAGGCATTTCTCACAGCATTTAGACATCCGGGTTGTCTCCGACCCACGTGACCGGCAGCTGGTTTGGCGCGCTCGGTGACTCTCAAATAGAACCTATCTTGTAGTTAGCGGTTTCTACATACTTGGTGTCGGTCTTCTTTAGCACGTCATTGTCTGGTGCAGGTAAGAGACAGCTCGTTTTCGTACTTTGTTTCTCTGCAATGCTTTGTTTGAGTTTCGTCAGTCATCATTTTGGCACTGATTTGCAGGTTATGGTCAAGCGCTGTCATCATTCGTTCAGGTATCGTTGTTTTCTGTGTGGGTTTCTACACTTTCGTCAGACCCGTTTCTTCAGTTCCTCCTTTCAATTTCTATTGTTTTCCTCTGGCAGATTTTGTGTGTAGTGCGGATCCACGCATTAAGTAGTTGCCGTTTTTCCGCTTGTCAGTAAGTGTCAGTTCATTCACTACTAGGTTAACGTATGCGCATCCACTCGCGGTGATCTTTTACTAGCTCTTTTGGGGTCAGCGGCATCTTTCCTTTTCTTTACACACATTTTTGTTTGATAGCTGGTATCATGAGCATGTTGTTCTACGTCTATTATCCGTAAACTTTCAGCGGTAACGGTTTTGCACAATTTTCAACCTGTGCTATGTTTTTAGACACTCGTCCACAGCAGTAGCGGTCCGTGGTAGGAGTGCCGGCCGGGCGGTGACGTGGGGCGGGGGAGGGGCAGGGTGGGGGGTAGTAAACTACGGATTATGGCCGAATACAGGTAAGTAAACATTTAAATAAATAAAACGAATTTCGTTGCGCGCACTGCATCGCATTTGGCGATGCAGCGCTCACAACAAAATTGTTCCCGGGAGGCTGCAGGGAGGCTGCAGGCACACCTCACTCCCTCACCTCCGTGCAAGAAACGGGCCCGGAAGGGACTCTTGCCGAGCTCCGCAGTCCGTTTGGAGACGCTGAATGCACCAATTTATAAATGGTCGTCTTTTTTTAAGTCTATTAATCTTTTTAGACTCTCCGAAGGTTCGAGGGCCATAGCTCCGGTGGCCGAGGATATTCGGTTTTTTTTAAAAACAGAGGCAGTATACCCAGTGAGGTTGTGGTCCCTGGTCAAGGTTCTATACTGATCGTGTCTGCGTGAAATTTACGGAGTGAAAGAAAACCTCAAGGGAATACGTGTATGCCTTTATCCTGAGCAACAATATCGCTGTTTATCTGACAAAGGAAGCAGTTTTTGGGGAGGAGAGATATATCTCCCTTCTGATGAGTGTTTATCGGATCAATATTGTGGGAGACACTGATTAATAGTTTTTTTTGCCTGAAGAAGGTGGTGAATATAATATAATGATACCACCGAAACGCGTCGCTTTGTTGAAGAGAACACCCAAGTAACACTAAGCCAGAATAGGAGAAAAAGGAACTCTAAGTATCGTTGAATTAGGATTTCGGCAACAAAAATTCCTATGCACTTGGAGTGTTTTCTTAATGTATCGGGTTGTTGATGATTTTATAGTATGACAAAATTCTCCCTTTTTAAATGTGAATGAAATGTTTTTAATATATATGTATTGATGATATATGTGTTTTATATAATTTTTGATATTTGGAATTATAAGGATCCTAATAAATATAAAAATACATAACAGTCTTTATATTATGTTTTTGGTTTCTGATGGTTGCTGGTGAGTGGATCGTGACTGGATGCTAGTAGGGATTACTGTATGCTTTAAAAAGAGTCCAAAGGGATTTTTACTTTTGACAGAGATGATGTATCATGTACATATTGTGTTTGAAGTTGCAATTTAATGGTTTGTAACCATTCAACTTGTCAATAAGAGTTTTTTTCAATTAATGAAGATTCTTGTGGATACATTCACTTTGACTGCAGTTTTTGTTGTATTCATTTTGCTCTAATATTTTGGTATTGTGTAGTTTGAAAATGCATTAGGATTGAATAACCTGTTTTGTTAGTAGTGCACACGGTTCATTGCAAGCCATCTAGCTTGCTCTTTTGTATACCAATGTTCTTTAAGGGATAGGCAGCCCTTAGATACCGCGTAGCACACATAGAGTAGTCTAACTGGAGAACTGTTTTTGTTACATATAGCTTCATTTTTGCTTCTTTAATTTTATTTTAAAAAAGGTGTGCAGTACTTACCCATCTTTTCTAACAAAAGGTTTATTTTGCCAGGTCGAAATGGCAGTTTAAAACTGCACACGCAGGCTCTGAAATGGCAGGCCTTAGCCATGTTTAAAGGGCTACGTTAAGTGGATGGCACAATCAGTGGTGCAGGCCCTTTTGTAGCATTTACAGGCCCTGGGTACATGTAGTACCACTTTACCAGGGTCTTATAAGTAAATTAAATATGCCACTTGGGGATGAGCCAATATTACCATGGTTAGAGGAGAGAGCACAAGCACTTTAGCACTGGTTAGCAGTGGTAAAGGGCACAGAGTCCTAAGGCTAGCAAAAATGAGGACAGAAAAAAATGTGGGAGGAGGGCACAAATTTGGGGGAGGGGAGAGACCACCCTAAACCTGACAGGTCTACCAGCTCTCATAGAGAACCACTAACAACAGTGTGAAACAAAAGTTGTTTCCTGCTATTGACACATCATAAGGGGAGGCACTCACTTTCACTGTGTTCTCCACCTTGTCTGTGTCTCCAGAGACTCAAGGAAAATAGTGGAATATCAGCCTGCAGGCTTACCTGCCTCCTTTTCCCTCTCTGGGCTTTCCACAAATACGAGTGAGGTTGTAGAACATGGTTAGCTATCTTCCTCCACCAACTGCCCTATTCCCTGTCAGCGCAGGTCCCTTCTGACTAGCGTTAACAGGGAAAAACATGCAGTGCTGATGACCAGCTCTCACAAAGCTGCTATCAGTGCCACACCAGCTCTCTGCTCCATGTTGAGCAGAGTGTGGCGAATCAACAGGAAGGAAGGGTAATACATGTAAGATGGTGTGGGAGAATGGCAAGATGGAAAGAAGGGACTTTTCTATACTTGGACAGGGGAGGTCATTGATGAATATGGGTGGCACGGTGGCAGGATTCCTGGCTAAAGTTTATTTCCTCTATGGGTGAAGGATGTGGAGAAGGATTGTACAGTGAAAGGTGAGGTAGGGTGGCAGAATGTAAAGTAGGAATTTTTTGTAAGCAGGGGAAACGTAAAGAGAGATTGTGTCCTGGGTAGTATCGGAGGGTGGAGATTGCTAGATATTGATTTTTTGTATTGTAAAATGAGGGAGGGTGGGTGGACAGGAAAGGATTTTATAACATTTGAGTGGAGGAGGTACAGGGCCCTGACTCCCCATTTTGTCATTCTAACTTTTTGTGGGGGGCTAGAGGCATGGAGCTGCTTTCAGGGCAGAATGCCACATAGCTCCGGTCCAGTGGCAGACTCCTGCTTAGACAGGCTGATTCAAACAATTTTACAAAGGCTAATTTTGTGTTTGAGGTGAGGGGTGCCTAATTCCAAGGGTAGTTGGGTTTGGTAGCAGGAGATCTGGCTGTAAATTACTTCCCATGACTCCACTACCCCGCCACAGCTCATATGAGCAATAGAAAAAGGGTGTAGTTAGCTAAAACCTGCGAATAAAGGAGGTGTTATTCACATTGTGTGTCTGAATGACATCAGAGGCACCTCAAATCTCCATGGTGTTGTGTATTTGATGTTACTCAGAACCCCTTGGTGAAAAACATCCACGTTATTCACAGTTAGTATAGTTCTATACCTCCTTCCCCAGAGACATTCAATTAGTCCTGACTGACTCCCTCAGAATAGTCCCTTTTACCTACTCACACACGTATATATGCACACTTTAGGATTTTCACTAAGCACCACACTACCTCTGCTGGAGGGGGGCCAATGATATCAGTATGAATAAAGAAACACAAAAATTAACCAATATGTCGAGACAACTGACCTAGATTTGTGGCATATGGTGAAGAGATAATGAAGAACTCAAAGTGACTTCTACTGCTCATTAAGTGCATTACTTTTTAATTTGTTTGACTGAGCTCTTTAAGCCCTTAAATTATAACCTTTGAAGCACAAGCCCTGTCTGAAAGAAGGAAAAATAACACCCTTCCTTTAAAGAATACAAAAGACTGTTCATCCTAGTGCCCTGCAGGCTTATCTGCTTACTTGACATGATGATGTGATATTATCTCTGCTTCAAGCATATTCCAACATGCTTTCCTGCCACTCATGTCAAATAAACAAACACCGTATAATGCTGTGAAATATTTCAAAGAGGTGGATGAATGAATTAATGTGCACAAGCAAATCGCTTTTTAATAAGTGGCACAAAGTAGGAGGAAATTGTTTTTTCTCCAAACCTTTCAACTTTTATTTTTGCAGTTTTATATAGCGCGAACTCGACCCGAAAGTATTGGAGCGCTTTACATAAGCACCGGTTACGTTACACAAGGACACATTCATGTTTTTGGTGGGCATGGGGAGATTAAGTGATTTGCCCAGAATCACAGGATGTGGACGCGACCCTGAGGCTCGAACCTTGGTTTCCAGCTCCAAAGTCGGCAATCTAGCCGTCAGACCACATCCTCTCTCCTTGCATTTGTGCTGCACGGTACAGCAAGCAGACAAAGTAGGAACATTTTTAAAGTATGCATGAGTAGTGTAGTTTGTATGTTGCAACTTTACAATACAAAAGCTGTATTAGGCTTCACACACAAACACACCTTTGCACTATTGTGCAAAGGTGTGTGCATGGCGTTAGGCAGCCAAATTGTATACCAGGGCTTGGGAAGGGAGCAGCAGCGCCACATCCAATGCTTAATTTGAGCCGGTGGTTGAAGATGATCCTACCACCACTAATGTTTGGGGACCAGCACTTTTTTTTCCTTAAAAGACTTTGATCCAGAGGAAGAGAGAAAAAAAACACAAATGGGGGAAAGAAGGAGAAAGGTTTCGAGCCATGGCACTTATTCTCTTACACTAATTAAATATAGTTCTAAATATGAAGATACCTCAGGACAAGGTTTTCTATGATCCCAAAATGGCTAATTGGCCAACCTATTTCCAGTGTCAAATCCTTTGTGCATATTCTAAAGGCATCATACATTTCCATAGCAGCAGCTGAAAACATTAGGTCTAACTTGCTAGAATTCATTATTTATGCAGGATCACATAAGCTAGTGAAGACCAACTGTTTTGGATGATGTTGATGCAAAGTATCAAATGGGAATGTGCCGATGTAGACACATAGGCAGCAGGACTCACTGTGGTATCCAAAGAAGCACAAGAAAGATAATAGTGGTAAACTGTGCACCAGTGAGTGTTCTGAAAAAGTCATTGGTGTGGGGAATATTAGTGCTAATGGTGTACACAGGTCACATTGGGTAACGCTTAGCACACTGATTAAGAGTGGGCAATGTATAGTGAAGGAGAGGCATGAACAATTATAAAAATAAGGATAAACTGAGAGTTGAAGTCAACTCAGCCAAATGCAAGTAAATATATTTCTACCATTCCTATCACGTCCTTAAGATTGAATTATACCTTGGGAACATTGGAAAAATATATTTATTGCATATAAAACTGAAGTTAGTTATAAAAACCTTTCTGAGGACAGGGAATTAAAAAGATAACTAAAATGCTGGGTAAAGATATTGTTTAGTGTACTTCGGGGAAAAGATAAAGCTGGGGATGTAAGTCAAAAATTCAAGAAAGCCTGTGGTTAACTTTTTATCCAAACGTAAAGGAGGACACTACCATCGCATAGAGAAAAAAGCTTTCAATTGGGTCAACAAGGCTGAAGGAATAAAAAAATAAAAAAGGCGAAGTCAAGTGGAACTGAGAAAAAGGAGGCAAGTGTGTGTGCAAGAAGCATTTTGCTGCGATATATTACAATCGAGGTGGAAGGTATTACTCTATAAATGGGATTGCTGCTGTTAGTGATGTAAATGCAGACAAGCTGATAATATTACAGCTTTACAGCTTTAATAAGTAGTGGGAGGATACATCCCTGAAATTCGGCAAGCCTAGGGATACAAATGAAACATTGACAAGGTGGAGCTATTAATAAATGCTGTCCAGAAACTTCGGATGCTCGTTATGTCGCATAGGTCAGATATCTTTGTGTCCATATCTCTCTTAAAATGGAAACTCTTATCTCTCTCAACTATGATGCTCTATTTTTGGATTCTCTTTCCATATTTAGAAAATGGAACAGACTGCATTTGGGCCTAATAGGTAGATGTAACGCTATTAAAAAGTTCATCTTGCCTCGGTAGCTCTACCTGTTTAGGCCCATTCCTTTGTAACTTTGTAGGAGTTTTTTACGAAGGTAGAAGACAGTTGCCAGAAATGCATCTGCCGATACATGAAACCTTGATGTGCATTACTCTATCTACAGCGTAGCCACAGCGAGGGAGGTGTTGCACTTCCATCACTTTGGGTTTATTATATTTCTTCATTTACTTTCAGACTCAGCAGTGTTTGTTCCACGCAGATGGGATCTGGCTGGGCTCTTTCCGGACTACCAGGTTTTCTCTCAATCTATTCTACCCGACAAAGACTTAACAGAGTTCTCTTACTTTAAACACACATGGTTCAAAACTATTCTTGTGTCCATAGCAGGATATCCGGTGCATCTGTCGCATGCCGATGCCCCATCAATGTACATCTCTTGGCATTAATCCCAACCTGCTGTTGTTTTTTCATGATAGTTACTTAAGCTGTTGGCGGGGGTCTGGATGCTCGACCCTGGGTCAGCTCTATAAAGATGGAATCCATGACATGCTAGGAGTTAAGTAAGAAATACGGGATTCCCAAACCTGGATTTTTTCGTTACCCACAGTAAAGAGATTTCCCCCTGCATCTTTCACATAAAGAAAGGAACCTGACCCGTAATTTATTTTTAGAAAGCTTTGATAATGCACTAGGTCGTGGTTCTATGCATATTTTTTATCCAATTTTGGTGAACCAGAGAGACACGATAGATACAATTGATGATCTGGCAATTAAATGGACATAGAGTCTCAGTATTGGATTCTTGTTTACCAAAATAACACGGACTAGTCAACTGGCACAGACCATTCTTAATGTTTCCCGGTTTAAGTTAAGACTCATTAAAAAAAAAGGGTTTTATGACATATACTATACCGCACAAATTGCATAAATGGAGTTAAAACCCCTTTGCTGCTAGCATCCACCCCCCGCTAAGCCTGTTTTTTGGCTATTAGTGGTAGTTTACGCTTAGGGCTCCATAACTTTTTGTCTACATAAGGTATCAACTCCAAATGTGTGTCCTTTTTTCCCAACATTCGAAAGGCACTCAGGGTTTGTGGATTTCCCTGGAGCGCACCGAGAAATTAGCCAAAATACAGCTACATTTTCGGTTTTTGTGGAAAAATGTGCTGCAGAACAAAGCATCTTTTTTCCCTGCAAATGGCATCAAAGAAGGGTTTGTGGTGCTAAAAGAACCATCTTCCCAGCTTTCAGGAACAGGCAGACTTGAATCAGAAAACAACATTTTTCAAAGCAGTTTTGGAATTTTACTGGAAGGCAGCCCATTTTTCCTATTTTTTGTACTTACAACCTCCTTCCAGTTAGTGATAGGAACAGGTGTGAAACCCATGGTGAATCCTGAAAACCTGTGCATGCCTGAAAAGTAGATGAAATACTGAATTCAGCAGGGGTCATTTGTATGGATCCTACAAGGTTTTCCTATAAAAAGTAACAGTTGAAATGAAAAAATATTGAAATTGAGTTGAAAAAAGCAGCCATTTGAGTCTACATGTTCATCTGTAACTTCTTCTTACAACGGCAGGTTTTCAAAAGCAATATTCTGTTGTGTTAGCTGGATCCTTCTAGTTTTGGGGACATATAGGGCTTGTAGGTTCTCCAAGAATCCGAGTTGCCCAGAGGCAACAACCGAGCTACACCATACAATGGTTTTTCATTGTGTATCTACTATAGAGCAATTCATATGGTAAATTATAAAGGCTCGAAAAAGGGTATGAAGGACAACTCTGTATTTTGTAAATGTACACTAGACACTGAGTTTAGGAGCAGTGGTTGTTTGTACATCTTTGAATTTATGGGTTCCCTTACAGGCATGTATTTATGAGTGCATTTTGTAAAATGTCTTCTGTGTTACACGCTTCCTTACATTTGAAATGCAGAAATGTAGACATTCAGTTGGTAATAATAAATGTTCTACTATTCTGTATTTTCACGTCTCTCGATAAAAATGCACCTGAGATACAAAAACACCCCAAAACATGACCTAGGAGACAACGTATTTCACCCAGTAGAATGCATGCTTTTTTACAAGGAGGCTACATGTGGATATTGGGCCCCAGCTCAGTCTGCACCTAGGGAAGCCTACCAAACCGGCACATGTTTGAAAGCTAGACAACCATGGGAGTCCATGGTGGGGTGACTTGCACGGCTCCCACCAGGTTTTTTTCTCCCATAATTCCCTGTAAAACTCAAACTTTGTCTAAAAACACATTTTCCTTGCATTTCTGTGAGGAAAAGTCCTGAAATCTGCAGACAGCCACAAATTTCCCACCAGCCAGTGTTCCCCCGAGTTTACCAAGATAAGTGGTGCCTCACTTGTGTGGGTAGGCCAAGTCCCAGGACACAAAGGGCGCCAAGCGCAACATAGGCACATCACATTTTCCCACTGAAAAATAATGTTTTCTTAAAATGTTGGCAGCTGTGGATTTCGGGCCCCAGCTCAGCCGGCACCTTTGGAAACCTAACAAACCAGCACATTTTTGAAAAATAGAAACCCAGGGGAGTCCAGGGCGGGGCTACGTTTGTGGGTCTCACCAGGTTTCTTTATGCAGAATCCCCTGCAAAGCTCAAACTTTACCTAAGAAAACACATTTCCCTTGCATTTCTGTGAGAAAACTCCTGGAAACTGCGGACAGCCACAAATTTCATACCACCTAGCATTCTCTGAAGTCTTCTGAGAAAAAGGGTGCCTTACTTGTGTGGATAGGCCAAGTGCCTGCGACACGAACGGGCGCCAAACGCAACGTAGACAAATCATGTTATTTCACTGAAAAGCAATGTGTTTTTTGCAATGTGGTTAGCTGTAGATTTTGGACCCCAGCTCAGCCGGCAACTAGGGAAACCTACCAAATCAGCACAATTTTTAAAATTAGACTCCTGGAGGAGTCCAGGGTGTGGTCACTTGTGTGGGTCTCACCAGGTTTTTTTACCCAGAATCCACTGCAAAGCTCAAACTTTGCCTAAAAAAAATCCATATTTTCATTGCATTTTGGTGAGGAGCAGTCCGGAAATCTGTAGGCATCCACAAATTTCCTACCACCCAACGTTCCCCCAAGTCTCCCAAGAAAAACGGTGCCTCACTTGTGTGGGTAGGCCAAGTGCTTGTGACAAGAACAGGCCTCAAATGCAACGTAGATACTTCATATTTTTCCACTGAAAATCGATGTGATTTTTCAATGTGGTTAGCTGTGGATTTTGGGCCCATGGTCAGCCGGCACCTCGGGAAACCTACCAAAGTAGCACATTTTAGAAACTTAGATACCCAGGGGAGTCCAGGGTGGGGTGACTTGTGTGGCTCTTACCAGGTTTTTTTTACCCAGAATACCCTGCAAATCTCACATTTTTCCTAAAAAAGCACATTTTCCTTGCATTTTGGTGAGGATCAGTCCTGAAATCGGCAGGCAACCACAAATTCTCTACCACCCAGCGTTCCTCCGAGTCTCCAGAGAAAAACGGTACCTCACTTGTGTGGGTGGGCCAAGTGCCCTTGACTGGGAAGGGCCCAAATCGTATTGTGGAGACATCAGAATTATCTGGATGACCTGGTTTTGCAATGGGGCACCTGTGTTTTTGGTCCCGGGCTCAGGGGCCATCTAGGGAAACCTACTAAACCCAGATTTTCTGGAAACTATAAAACCAGGGGAATTCAGGGAGGTATGGATTGCGGGATCCCAAAATGATTTATTTCCCAGAATCCCCTGAAAAACGCAAATTTAGCTAAAAGGTCACATTTTCCTCACATTTAGGAGTGGGAAAGTTGTGGGATCACAGGACCAGCACAAATTTCCTACCACCCAGCATTCCCCCCGGTCTCCCAATAAAAATTCTAACTCACTTGTGTGGGTAAGTCAAGTGCCTGCAACAGGGAAGTGCCCAAAATATACTGTGAAGGCATCAAAATTATTGATCACAAACAACCTGGTTTTGCAATTTCCTGATAAAAATGCTACTTCACTTCATCATTATTTCATTCTGTCCCAGCCTATGGAAAAATTGTAAATTCCATTCTCGGCATATGCCACATTTTTCTGCCCAAGTGACTTCAATGACAGATTTACACCTGCTCCAATGTTTTCCTCTCGTCATTCGTCAACCAAAGTGACTGTCTAAGCAAAAGTGTAGCTCATGATCAGTGACACCCCACTATTCTATTAGCTAAACCACAACCAAGCTTAATCCCTCTAATTTATCTTTCAGTAGAATAACTTTCCCTACTGCCAAGTGAAGGTATTTGTTCAAAATAATTAATGGTGGAGGCCAGAGTGTAATGTGGACTAAGTGCCTGATCTAGAGTTTGGCGGATGGGATACGCTGTGACAAACGTGTCAAATAAAATATATCCTGTTCCCTTCCCTATGCTGCAGTGCATCGTTTATAATCTGTGCATTGTCTACTTATGTCAGACATGATATCCGTTAAAAGTCACATGTGTGACAGAGTATTCAATCTGCTTCTTCAAAGTTTGGATAGAATTGAAAATGCAGTCAGAGAAGAGCAGGGCCATTGGAATTATTTATAATAAGTTAATAAATTATCCATTACAGCTGCCCCAAAAACATGCTGCAGAGTAGCAGACCCACTAGCATGCCTCCGTTAATGTTCACATATACTGTCAAGTCTACTATTAATTGTGTAGCATATATGCCTTACTCATGAATGAGAGGTAATTTACACATAAAGTATCTGTTTAGTTTCACTATAAAATCCTTTAAATGATTGATTATGGTGGCATTTTGGCTTTATTCCTTGCAGTCAGTCCTATTATTATGTGATGCATGTGTGAGAAAAACTTGGCCCTGTGACTAATCGTTTCACAACTTTTAATGACCCGAGGGGAGCAGAAATGTTTTGCTACAGTGCCACTATAAACAAGTGTTTGTTCTGAACATTAACATTTGTGGTTTTCATTTTTTCTTTCTTTCTTGATTTAGCTATGCCTGCTGCTGGAGGTCACCCATCCCAGCAGGAGTTAGCCACCCAAATGTGGCACCAGAAGATGGAGGCCATCGTGGCTGAATACTGCAGGCAGTTGGTCTTGGAGGAAGATGAGGTATGTGCCTCCAGTTCCTCAAACCAGCCTGGTAAACCTCCATCACGACCAAATTAACACCAGCGACACCGGCAGCCGGGGTCCACTTCTGCTTAGTGAAACAACCCCCCCCATCATTGATGACAGATTGCCTCATCTGTCATACCCTACGCAAGCTGGCACTGCTTCAGCATGGCCAGCAGAACCCGGCTCAGGAAGTGGTCTACCTACACACCCATATGGATGCCTTCTGCGCCTGTTTTGGAATGGAAATTCTTTGGTGAGAGGGACTGTCTTGTTGTGGGTGGAGAGAGTGGGAATTGGGAAGGAAAAGGATCGGACATGACAGGACATTTAGGGGTATTTGTTTGCGAAAAGTGGTGGGCCTGTTGTCGGAGGAGAGGATGGATTTCCTTTGTAAAAAAAGAAATGTTTTTTTCTTTTTTAAGCATATAACTCACAATCTGTCTTTTGCCTTTACCCTGCTGTTTAGCACAGCATTGTGGTTTTTTATTGACAAAAAGCTGTTCTCTTCCATCCTGTACATTGACCTTTCCCCTAGACGTTCCCTACCTGAAGTCCCTTGCCATACATTTCTTTACTAGTTTAATTTACTTATGTCCTCTTCCTGCAGTACAGTATACCCAATACGCTGCTACAGAGTCAAAGTCTGTTTGAGTTATTGCTTGATGAGGTTTTGCCACTTTTGCAGCACCCATCCACTTATAAAAGTGTAAACTATTTAGTTAATAATACCCTTGTCCTACTACTGTCTGTAACTATTGACCACTATGGGGGTATGCCTATGCCTACAATGTACACAAAAATCAATCTTACTTATCTGTCTTTTTCTTGCTGAATAAAACAACTTCAGTAAAAGTTTCTAACTAGTTCACTTCTTAGTTCTCTTACCTGAATAGATGAAGAAATGGCTGCTACCTCTCTCAATCTTCCAAAACCTTATTGCAGGGTTTCCCAAAGGGCCTTCTTAATGGTGGTTATAGTAGTGGGCGAGCGCTAACAGGGAAGACATCACAAGCTAGGTCCCACTCCCACCTATTCCACCTATTCCTAACAAGGTGAACTCCAACTGTAGGATTACTCTGAAGAATTATCCATCACAGTCAACTAGGCTGAAAGAAAACACTGAGTTAGTGGGTTATTATCTAAGATTGAAACCAGACCACCACCACGACCAAAAAACTCATATTACAAAAACTATCAGTAGTTACTTCTAAGCAATCTGGGGAGCTAGTATTTAATTTAGTAAACTAAACTTACGAAATCCTTGAGTCAGGACTCAGGAGTCAGGACTCAGGAGAAAGTTAAGCATTTTCAGCAACACAAGGCCTGATTCAAAAGGTTAAAGTGTGTTACACTTTTGGTGTTAGCTAGTTCTTGCAGTGTAAGTTTATGGCTAGTAACATTTTTATCAGAAACTTTTCGAGTAGTAACTTTGCCAGCAGTAAGTAATCACTATACCTTTAAAAGGAGTTGCTGTTACTTACTGCTAGTTAGTTACTACTAAGGTGACTTACTACTCATAAAGTTGCTGGTAACTCAGTTAAACTGCAAGAGTGAACTTACACCAAAAGTGTAACTTCACCTTTGTGAATCAGGCCACATAGAGCACACTTTTACTAGCTATCATGGGGACAGACATTGTTCAACTAAGACTCTGCACCATGATGATGTTTTTGTCCCTTTCATGTCTGGGCGGGTAAGTTGGGCTGGCATGGGCTATTATATCGTTCAGGTAAAAAGATCCCACAATGAGTTGGCGTCACCTTCATCACATCCTCCCCACCAAGTGTGTGATCCATTGATGGTGTAAATTCATGATTCACACCTCAATATATCACACTAGCTGAGGGAAGAGAGTGAAGGGAGTGGATGGGAATGAGGAGTTGAGGAAAGGTGTGACAAAGACAAATAGAATAACAACATTCATCAGGTCGATGAGGAGCACATCATCACTGAATCTGTTATGGGAAGAAATAAAGGAATGGCACAGTTCAGTTAATAAACACATTTCAAACAGTCCTTCAGCCCCAGAGTCCCAAGTTGTTATCTTATTTTTCTGTCACCAAATTTTGGAAATTACAAATTAGGGCGAACCCACAGAGATCTAAAAATGATGATTGTTAAGAAAAGAATCATGAGACTGTATATAAATGCCAAAATGGTTGGTCCATCTGCATTCTTCTTCTCGGAATATCCATCTTGGGTGCGTGGCTGAACTGGTCCAGTAAGGTAAGCAGCAGTGTTGTGGAGCTTTCGTACAGAAGAAGAGAAGGCCTGTGGATTGCAAAACAATAAATGTCGATATTGTAGAGTCAAGAAGAAGGTAAGCTTCATGGTGGATGAGGACCAAGAGGGCACAGCAAGAGCATAGGCTGGTGCAGTCATGAATTATGTGCGATTAACTGAGAAGTGAGATCAATTTTACAACCAATCCCAGACAAGTAGCTACATATACCTGGCCGATCAATCTCACAACTGTCATAACATTTAGCCGAGTGCATCCATCATGTGACATGTCTCCAGGTACAGTCCCCTCCAACCACAACCACGTAATTTGAGGAGTTTGACAGATTTGAGCCAGCACACTACTCGGCATTTCCCAAATCAATGTACCTCCCTCCAGTCCACAGGGCTGAGTAAGCCTCTTTGAGTTATGTTGGTTTCCCTTTGAAGTAGATAGGCATTGTTCATAACTTCCTTCTTCTGGCTGTTGAGGTAGTCCCACCCTGAGTCCCTACTCTGAGCCTCGTGTCCCAAACCAAATGAGGTTGAAAGAGATAGACCTGTAGTGCACTGCTGTTGATGAATAAGAAGAGCAAAAGTATTTGAGCATTTTGTGAACTTTTGTTAACTAAACAGACTGGTCTGGTCCGTGAAGAACCTGAAAAAAGTACAGCAAGGGGTGGCCCATGTAAACAAATCTAGCTAAGTATTGGGGGCAATCACATTCCGTCAGAACCACCCATCAGACCGCAAACATTTCAAATCAAAATCCAGTTTACAAATTAGTATAACAATACCCTCACTGTCTGTCACCACATTAATCATCACCACTCCCACACACTCAATATATCACTCATTGGTGCAATAGTTATTTGCTCCACGCATGGTGGTACACATTTGTCTATTTTATTGCCTCTTTTACCATGGAATCAACAAACAATAGCAGTCATGTAAATGAATTACCTTTACTGGGGCATTCCAGTTAGGGAATGAAAAAAGAAGGATAGAGATAGCAGGCCTTGTCTTCATGTCCTTTAAGTGAATGGGGAGGTTTCTTCTGTGCATACTGGTCCAACTCCAATCCAGTCCATATATGTGAAAAAATGGTGAGGCTGCATAAGTCAGACACCAACTATATAAATGTTGGCCGAGCTATATCCATTTATTTTTTCCAAATATATAAAGGTTACTCAAGCTATACCCATTTTTGTAGTTGTCTTGCAAAGCAGTTCAACGATAATGTCAATGTTCTATTGTGGCCTACTCACTCAGGGAAGTAGAGTTCCTCCTCAAACTCAGGGGGTTCCCCCTGAAGTTGGTCAGCTAATGCACTTGAATCTGACCAATCACCTTCATCCTCCTCCTGTGCTGTCTCAGGAACAGTGCAATCTTGTGCTATGAAGTGTTGGTTCATTTTAATCATGGTCAATCTCTTCTCATTTTGAGGTGAGAGACTGATCCTTCTGACTGTGACAACTGTGCCAGCTGCACTGAACACACGCTCAGATGACACACTGGCTATTGGATAAGTCAGATACTTTATTGCCAGCCTGCTGAGTTCTGGCCATTGGAATATCTTTCCATACCAATAGACCAATGGGTTTTGATTCAGGGCCATCCAAGCAGTCTAGCACCATCCTCTGAAGGGTCACTGGTGCTGCCACTTGCTCGACCTCTGTTGCCTTTGCCTCTGCACTTGACTTAAGACCTGCCACTTGAAACCAACCCACTGCAAAGGTTGGGTCCGATTCTACTGTTGCTGGTGTTGTTGCTGGTGTTTCTGGTTTCGGATGCTGTGAGACAACATCACTTCCCTCTCTGGAGGTTGAAGACTTCACGCCAGAGCTTCTGCCTGTGCCTCTAATTTCCATTCATTCTTCTTCCAGGTCTCTCTTTGTCAACAATCAAAGTATTGTATTGTGAAATATCTCCTTCTGAAAATGAATGAAAGTGCCCAGTATTTGTCTGTACAATGGATCAAGCATTGTGGCACAGATGTACACTTTGAAGGACACAATCTCTCTTCGCAGCCTTGAATTAACAGCCAAGCAAAGGATTTAGCTCGTTCACACCGGCAAACCTTTGAGACACCTTTTTGAACTGGTCCTGTAGAAGGTGCAACAACGGGATTGCTTGGCTCATCGTACATTCCTCCTTGCCGACATCACATGTGAAAACCTCAAAAAGAAGTAGCAATTGTGTCAGGTGTTTGACTTACTCCCATTTGTCCATCTCCATGGTCATGCTTCTCCCAGTTGCATCCCTCTCTTCTTTGAAGGACATAGTCGGTGGTTGGTACGTTCTGCTCAAACAGACATTGCAACATGTAGTAGGTCGCGTTCCAACACGTTGCACCTGCTGTATGAGGGCTTTAACTGGTACTCTATTAGCACTCTGAATAATCCTCAACTGCTTATGGGCTTTGAAAGAATGACTGAAATGAGTGCAGATGCTTCTGCAGGTAGCCAGTATGTTTCTGACTCTGTCTTTAGAAAGTCCTGCACAATCTGACTGATGCAATGCGCCAAACACAGGACCATGATATGTCCACCATCTGCCATGGCCTATATTTCTGCCACTGCCCGTGGCAACTAATCCAATTCTGAGACCTCTGGGTCGAAGCCATTAAAACACCTTGCTGTTAAAGTCTTCCAAGGTGTTTGAAGCTGTATGGAATTTCTCCATAGCAAACATCACTACTGTTGTACACTGCCGGATGCTCTGAAAACTTTCTTCAGCACTGAAACCTGCCTAACACCCACAAGAGAGATCCAATGTGCAGTGATACACATGTAATCAGTTGCTTGACAACCGGTCCAAATGTACGTCGTTAGGTGGATAGTATGAACAGCACTCTGCTGCATAGCTTGGCCAACCAATTGAAGCACATCATGATGGAGCACTGGAACAACAACTCTGGCAAAATAGGTCTCGCTGGGAACCTTCCATTTCAGGCAGATGGCCACCATAAATTCTAAAAATCCCACTCCTTTCACAAAAGCAAAAAAGAGGAGGTCCAGAGCTAACATTTTAGCCAGCTTTCCATTGCACAAATGTACCATTGGGTGGTTGTGTTCGTGGGGCCCCTCCTGCCTAAACATGCCCATAATAGTAGCTTGCATTTTTTTTGTGATTACACTGATACAGGCAATTTCTAGAGATAACCAGGAGGTTGTAGACTCAATGTGCATCTTGGGGAAATCACTGTATGTGGTGTTGTCTGCATCTGAGTCTTGTGCCATTTGGAGGTTGCTGATGCAGGAGATGCTGGCACACTACATGGAACAGATTGCTTTGTGTAAAGCTGTCATTCTCTTCTTCCTTATCACCTCCTTCTAGCATGGTATTTGGTATTTATTTATTTAATTGCATAAGTTAATTAAAACCATTGCATTACAATAAAACATTAAAAGAAGTAAGAACATCTCAATTCATAGAAATAAAACAGGATCTGAGAAAGTGCAATAATTAAAATGGCAGCAGTTGTTTAAGGGCTTCTTATCATGATTTCAATTGGGCGTTGCTTTTTGGCTAGACCCATAAGAAAGTGTCACCCTGCTGGCTCCTTCAAATCACCAAGGCTGCTTTAATTTCTTTTCTTTTTGCTGGTGATCAGAGCTGCTTCTCCTCTCTCATCACCTTGGCTCTTGAGGACCCTTGGGGGCCAACTACCCCTTCAGTTACCCCCAGTAAGTCCCACACAGCTGGATTGGTGAGAGGTTGTCAGAGGCCACACCTCATTTCTCTACCACTATGCAAACACGCCTTCTGGTGCACAACTAGTTGGGGGATGAAGTCCCTTGGCTGCTGACGGGACTTGGGGGCCAATTAGACCCCCTGTTGCCTCCAGTAAGTCCCACACAGTGGGATTGCTGAGAGGTCTTCGCATCCCATGCCTCTTTTCCACAACTCTGCAAATGCACCTCCTGGTGCACTAATTGTTGGGGATGTAACCCCCTTGCATGCTAAGGGTTCTTGGGGGCCAAGAACTCCTCCTGTTACCTCCAGTAAGTCCCATAGTACGGTATACCTGAGAGCGGGTCAGAGGTCCTGCCCCCTTTCCTCATCACTCAACAAATGTGACTATTAGTTTTAAAAAAAGCATTGAAATTCACTTAAAAAACCAAAGGTTACAGGGACATTATAGTTATGAAATAGAATTTGAAAAACCTTCGAAATTCCGTTAAAAAACCAAAGGTTGCAGGGATGTTACAGTTAGGAAATAGAATTTAAAAAACCTTAGAAATTCACTGAAAAAAACAAAGGTTACAAGGACGTAATAGTTAGGCTCAGATTTTACTCATACAAAACCAGTGAAATTCAGCAGTGATAGTTACCTGAGCTAACCATAACTTACACCCCCGAAATCCACTGCTTATGATCTCACATATTACATCACTCATGACACGGTCATTGACATCACTGATGATGTCTCTAATGACATCACTGATGACAGCACTTATGAGAACATCTGCAGAACCACGTACACACCCACTCACTCCCCTACGCAACCTCTTGTACACCCACTCACATACCCACACAACCACTTACATACCCATTCACAGACCCAAACCAGTACTCACACACCCATTCACTCCTCCATAGAGCCACTCACACACCCACTTACTCACTCATACAACCACTCACAACCATACACTCACCCATACAGCAACTCATACACAGTTATTCACCTTCACGGCTGCTCACATATCCACTCACACACCCATACAGCCTCTCAACACAGCCACTCAATCACCCATACAAGCACTTACACACTCACACACCCACACAACCACTTACATGCCCATTCACACATCCATACAAGCACTCACACATCTGCTTTCTCAACGATACAGCCATTCACACAGACACTTACACTCCAATTCAGCCACTCACACACTAACTCACTCAACCAAACACCCACTCAAACAGCCACTCACTCACCCATACAGTCACTTACACACTGAGTCACTCACTCATACAGCTATTCAGACACCCACTCACTCACCCATATGGTCACAACACACCCACTTACTCACCCATAGAGCCACTCACACTGCCTCTCACTCACCCATACAGCCACTGACACACACACTCACTCGCCCATACTGCAACTCACACAGCATCTCACTCACCCACTCAGCTACTCACACATCCACTTATACACCCATACAGCCACTTCCACACCATACACACAAGGATACCTACAGTCACACAGCCACTCACATAATATATGTTAGAAGTAGTATCACTCAGTAGCAATGCACCTAGTATATTAATTTAACTTTTATAGTCGGTTAGTATATACTATAAACTCTTAAAACCAATTACACTCACTTGATGATGTCATCCGTGATGTCATCAGTCTCTGACCATGTCATGAGTGATGTAATATGTGAGGTCATAAGCAGTGCATTGCGAGGGTGTAAGTTATAGTTAGCTCAGGTAATTATAACTGCTGAATTTCACTGGTTTTGTACGAGTGAAATCTGAGCCTAACTATAACGTCACTGTAACCTTTGTTTTTTTCAGTGAATATAGATATAGATATTCATAAGGATTAGTGTCTTGCTAATGTCACCAGAACCGTGAGACGGCAATATAGCATCATATTACATGTTATTTGTTTTTTTATATTTTTATCTTACACTGTATTTTGAGACCATTAGCTAGAAAACAATTGTTTTCTTCAAAGTGCAGCTAGCAGTGGATCTGTATTGCTTGTAATCAAAATGTTTTGGTTTATCCCTCATGAATAAATTGTTGATAAAACAATAGGCACGGGGGAGGGCAGTGGATTGTGTGATTCCCTAGGCTGTGGTAATTACCACATAAATATGGATTTTATTTATTTGCTATTTAAGCTGTCACATAATTTATATACTTTGCAGATTTTACAAAAAAATGGGGTTTCTTCCTCAAAATGATTAAAATAATACTGCCAGATACAGCCACAAAATTTGCCTTTTGCCAAAAAAAATTGAAAAACTTGCAACATAATCCTAAAGGTCCTGACTATTGTAAAACTCTGCAAAGGGGTTAGAGGGCTATCTTTATGACGAGGAAACCCATATTTTACAGGGAAACGTGAAATATGGGCAAACCCACCAGCGGTAGTGTTCAAAAGATAGAGCAGGCAGTTAAAATAGATAACTGGTTTTGCTTGATGGGTTTCAAACATAGCCAACTTTATAGCCACTCAACTCTTCTACAATGCCATTTTTATATATATATTATTTTTAGTACTCCCTCCATCTTTCTGTATTCTATATTTGTCCTTATTTTCTATCACTATGGAACACTCTGCACACAAGGAATAGGAGGCTTTTCTGGGAATGTTTGTGACTACTAACAGGCAGTAAATCTGCTTCTATTAAAAGTATTTACTGATATAGGAACATGTTTGTAATAAGATAATGTGCACTAGTTACTTGTAATAAGTTATTACCAGTAACTAGTGACAAAACCGAGCTCCAGTGAAATGGCAATTTTCTTCGACATGAAGAATGCTGATGCATGGCAACCCAAATTCTGTGTAAGCAATCTGGCAGCAGCTTTTAAAACAAAGTGTTTCTTCATGCAGATTCAGTGGTTTGAGAGGTGTGCACCAGCTTCATTCCTTACTTTTGGAAGGCTGTTTTAGAATGCCTCCATAAAGAAACAGCACAGCACTGGCCCATCCAATAAAATGAAGAACATTCTGTTTTTTAATTGTGATTTATGAGCAGAGCTCTGAGTTCTTATGATAAAGTATAATTCAGCCTGCAGAGGAATTATACATAACATATGACAAAGGACAAGTGGGCCCTTGACTGTTGTGACACCATCATCCTGTCAGTCTGTTTAGCCTGTGCCCATTGCTTCCTTTGACATGTAGTTCTGCTTTCAATATTGAAAATATGGGTGCACAGTTACAATATGCAAAATGCTATTGGCTACAAAGCTATGACTGACTGCGTTGTCAAACACGACATGAGCAGCACGGAAGGCCCTCATGCCTCCACATTGCCAAATGAATTGCAATATCATTTTAGTGCGCAGTAAGGGGTAATTTAAACTACTGTGAAAGCAATAAAAGGGCAAGCTAGTTTTACAGCACTTCTGAACTATTTGTCTCTGTCGTGAGCATTCATTAGCAAAAAAGGAGAAATGTATGGCAGTATGTTTCTTTTTTGCGCGGCAAGAGATCATTCCACAAAATCAGGATTCCCTTTGCACACATTACGAGCAACAGCTGTTTCTGAAAGTGACTTAGCTTAACCTGCACATAATGTTTCTGCTACACGTTACTAGCTGGGCAGTGATGTGTTTAATTTTGGCCTACATGAACCAGAATTGTTCTGCATGGATGCAACCATGTCATCCCTTTTACACGTTTCTTAGGGAAGGGTAATGATGTTATCGAGTATTCTTCCATTTCAGTTCTTTTACAAACACGATTACATTTATAAAGGCTGCGTGATCACAGAAGGGCCTTGTCCGAACGGTGGTCTTAGGTGGCCTGAATTTGATCTATTTATGGAAACATCTAGCCATTCCCGTCGTCTTACCCTGCGTGAGATACACAAGCAAATCTGCTTCTACCTCTCTAATATTTTGCACCTTGTTTAACGTTTTAACAATTGGCCAAAGGCACAATGAACTGAAGAACTCAGGGCCTGAAATTTGCGCATGGCACAGATGTGCATCTATGTTTATACAGTTGCACTTTTTTTAATGGCATACATTTAATCTGTAATTTGTTTGATGTAGTATATGAACTGCATGCAGCACGTCTCAGAAACTGAGAGAGGCGCGCACTGCTATTTCTGAGCTGTGCTGCTTGCAGTATGCGGTAACTCAGAGAAATTCCGAATCAAATATATGATCTTTGGAAATTGCTATTGCATAAAGGTGCACACCTTCGTGAGTTGGACAAACCTGTTTTTTAAAGACTTCAGAAAGTATTGTTTCCCCTGCTACAGAGGGAACAAGCACTGCCATACAAAAGATAAAAACAGAACATTTGCTTCAAATTCTGTGTCCTAACCAGAACCGGGTAAAACGATGGTACTTTTTTTTACCTAATTATACTGCAAGACCAAGATGATGGAAGAAGTGCTTGACATAATCTTACTCTGGGGTGATAGCTCAGTCTGCATAGTTGATCCTTGTTTTTCAGGTACTCTGCTGCTCTAGACATAGACCTGCCATTCGCACATCATTCTTGGTCCTGCTTCAGTAGGAAGAGGCATGCCCGAACTGCCTGGCCAGGTCCCCTCCAGGTAGCAAGGCAAACAAACAGAGGCCTGGACCTACTTAGATATAATCATGGTCTTATTATTCTTTTTTGTATATATTTATTGGAAGAGTTTGCATAAGTCTATCAATTCATCTCATAACTCAGCAATCACATTTCCATAGAGCACCCACTTTTCACCACAATATTAAGCATAGTTTAAACCATCACATCAAGCTCTCACCTTTTAACTCAAATGGAATAATAATATTATACATTATCAAAGATATTCAAGACTTCAAACAGAAACTTGGCATTCAGGCATGATACTGTGATTTTACTTTTCATCCTATTTTCCTCTTATTTTGACAAACTTCACAAACCAGTTAGAATGCAACACTAATTAATTTCCATTTTATATATCGATTTTCCATAATAACACAGTGTTTTTGTTGGTTCGAAACCTTACCACAGCCTCATGAATTTGCTATATGAGCCTGATCTTAGAGCATAACATCGTTCTAATCGCTTTATTTTCAGCATTTTAAACCGCCATTGTTCAAAAGAGGATGCTGCTTCTGTTTTCCAATTTTGCAGGATTATGTACCTAGCAATAAGAGTAACAAAAAAAAGTTTTTTATTATGCTTGAAATTTACATTTGACGAATAGCCCAGTAAGTCTGACTGCGGATCATTTGGAAAATTGATTTTAATTGTATGCCGACAGCAATTCTGTCAGTAGCGGTCCGTGGTAGGAGTGCCGGCCGGGCGGTGACGTGGGGTGGGGGAGGGGCAAGGTGGGGGTAGTAAACCACGGATTACGGCCGAATAAAGGTAAGTAAACATTTAAATAAATAAAACGAATTTCGTTGTGAGCGATGCATCGCCAAATGCGATGCAGTGCGCGCAACGAAATTCGTTTTATTTATTTAAATGTTTACTTGCCTGTATTCGGCCGTAATCCGTGGTTTACTACCCCCCACCCTGCCCCTCCCCCGCCCCACGTCACCGCCCGGCCGGCACTCCTACCACGGACCGCTACTGAATTCTGTATGGCGGTCCAATACCCCACAATCTTTGGACAATTTCAAATAATATGAGTCCAATTACCCTATGCTTCCATTGACACCTAAAGCATTTTATCAGTATCTGGAGATTCATTTTATTCAGAAAAGCTGGCGTTGTATATAGCAGTCATTTGGTATATAATTGCATATGTTGGAGATTGCCCTTCTTTAACAAGGAGAAGTTGTACAGATTAATCTTATTCCAGGTCTCACCATAATAAGCAATTCTTCCTTTGACTGCCATTTTTGTCAGGCTTTACTAAAAACATTGAGTATTTTATGTTTTGGGAGCATAGCGTTCCAGTTCCTTTACAGGTCTACGTGTCCTTGTCTCAATCAAGTCGTCCACTAAATCTAACCTTTCCCTTATTATTTTAAGATCCAACTCTTTTAAAAAGTGTGCAATTTGAATAAAAGACCAATGGATGGGTATTTTCGAGAATTTAATACTTGGTTCTATATCGGCCCACCCTTTCCATTTTCATAATTTATAAAATCGCAGATGTTTTTATAGCTGTTAATTTACCATATATGGGTATTTTTTCTATCCAATAAGGGTTGAAATCCTATTGAAATGTTTACTAGTCGAGTTGATCCGTTAATGACTGTTATGGCATAATACTTAAACAACTGTTCTTTTTGTTTTTACAGCCACTTCAAAAGAATATATCGAACCTTCTTAGTTGACTTGGTCAGGCGTAAAAAATCATTTATCTTGTGTTCATGCAAAATTGAGTTTAAAAATAAATTATCAATTGGTCTTTCAGCACCTTAAGAGTTAAAAAAATCAATAAACAATGTATAAAGCTCGCAAAGTAGTACTCTCTCAGATCTGGTAGGGCTAAACCCCCATCTTTTACTGTCCTATATAGAATTCTTAGTGCTATTCTGGGTGTTTTATTGGCCCAAATGAATGTAGAGAAGGTTGCCCTATTTCTTTAACGATTCTTCCCATTATGGATATAGGTAGGTGTGTCCACTTCAAAAATAGAGTTTTTTTCTTCCAAGTGGTACGTAGTTTAGTGCAAAAAGATTATCACTGCCCTCCATCGTGTATATATCAAGGTATCTATTGTGTTTTGGATTCACAAGTGGACAGAATTCTAAGGATAAAGTGTCTTCAGTGCAATTACATAAAAGAGTTTCCATGTTTAGTCTATTGATCTTATATCCACCCACGAGTTGAAATAATTGAAATATATCAAAGACCCTTTTATGGATCTCCAAGCTGGGTCTCAAAAACAGTGCAACTTTATCTGCGTCCAGTTTGATTTTAGACATCCCGCTGACTGAGGGTTCTATTTTGATGTCTTCTCTTATTGCTATAGCAAGTGGCTTCATAAAAATAGCGAATAGTATGTGCTAGTGCTTCCTTATACATTCTTGATATAACTTGTATAAAATTTATGGGGAAATCAAACTTCTCTAAAATATAAAAAAGACTCTCCCAACTGACCAGATAAAAAGCCTTTTCGGCATCTAATAACAGAATTTGGGAAGGAACTTGCTTCTGTTTGAGAAAATCCAATGCTTCAATTAAAACATTTGTCTTTGTAGATGGTTGCCTGCCTGAGATAAAACTACTTTGATCTCTATTGATCAGTGTTCAGACTAACTTGTTCATTCGATTAGCAAATAATTTCATTACAATTTTGTAATTGGTGTTTAAAATGCTGATTGATCTATAAGACTTGATGTTCTCCAGATTCTTGTCTTTTTAAAGAAAACTCACTACGATGGAAGTATTGAATGATGGTGGGATATTGGCCTCTTTTAAAATATGATTAACAAGTTTCACAATCCACTGATTCAGGACTGGTACGAAACTCCTTAAAGAATTTAGCAGGAATAACATCCTCGCCACAGGCCTTCCCATTAGCTAAGGATATAATTACTTCATTTAAAGTGTTTTTGTCTCAACTTGGTAGTTGGGATTTTGGCCAAGAAGAATTACAGCTGTTCTACATCAACCACCTGTTCTGTACTATACACATACTCATAATGTTTCAAAAACTGATCTTTCATCTTTTTGGGATCAATGATCCGCGTCTTCTTTTCTACCTCATAAAGTGACGTAATGGTAGTCTTTGGCCTCCTCTCCCGCAACTTCCAAGCTAGAAACCTACTGGCATATTCACTCCTCTCATAAGTCTTTTGCAAGTAGACACTGTTGGAAATGTAGCCTTGCTCTTAGTATTTTGTCTTGCATATGCTGTTTAGCATTCTTAAGCCCCTGTTTGTTAGTGTGTGTTTTGTAGCATAGAAACTTTTCATTAGCCAACTTCAGTTCATGTTCTATACCCGTCCTCCTCTCTGTAAGATACCTTTTTTCTGCCAAGCTTCTAGCAGTTACACAAGAGTCCATCATAGCTTTAAAAGCATCCCAGACCATTTCTACGCTGGCAGCACTGGTATTAAGTATCAAGTAGCTAACAATACCATTTTTGATATCGCGAGTCCAGACTTCAACTTCTAATTTCACTTTGTTAAAAAAATCACCTGCCAATAGACCTATCAAGTTCTATCCCAGTCACCGATATTTCAGCTAGCGAATGGTCCGAGAAACCATTTGTTCTATGACTACATTTGCATAGGCATAAATCTGAAGAGGAAAAAATAGTCTAATCTTGCGTTGTATTCTCGTTGGGTCAGATATTTATTCCTCCATAAATCGATTAGATTTAGGGCCCTCATGTATTCAAATATTGAGTTGGCTGTACAGGACTTATTTTGTTTTCGGATATTTGCTAATTAATCTAACTCTGGGCTCAGAAGGAAATTGAAGTCCTCTCCCAGAATTAATTTGCCAGAAATGGTAATTAATGACTAGAATAGTTCAATCAGCGGGGCCGGGGCATCAGCAATAGAGGCATAGATTGTTGCCAATGTCATTCTAACACCTTTTATGAGGCCTTTGACCCATGCCCAACTACCCTCGTTGTCTGTTTGGAAAGTGCTAATGTCATATTTAAGATGTTTATTTATGTAAATTGCCACTCCCCTGTGGATTGCCTTAGCCCTAGATGTGCATTCAAACCCAGCCCTGTTTTTAAAAATTGCTAAATTTAGTTTTATCCCTTTCTTGAAATGAGTCTCTTGAATTGAAACTATATCAGAGAGTGGCCTTTTAGCCAATCTTCAATTGCTTTGGCCTTCCACTTATTATTCAGGCTATTAGCATTAAACAAAATTACTTTTAAACTTTCACATTGAATCCTCATCCCATTCTCCCTTTTAGCTAGCCGACCATCTGTAGCAATCCTGCCCATTGAGTTTCCTAGAAAAAAGCCAATTCTAAAGCCCAGTCATGGCCGGCATGACTAGCGGGTGGGGGGTCGCGCGGGGAGGGGGTTGCGCGGGGAGGGTTAATTTAATAATTAAAAAAAATGAAAACGTACCTTCCCACCGTCCGGGTCCCGCTTCGTAGCTGCTCCTCTCCTGCCTCCTGCAGGAACAGGAAGCAGGCAGCCAGGCTCCCACCCCTAAGCCAATCACAACGCTGCAAGCAGCGTTGTGATTGGTCGGGACGTTGCCCAGCCAGGGGCTAATGGCCCAGCCATGCTCTCCATCTAGTCTGCATTGCAGCCTACATGGAGAAGGGAAGAGTGCACATGACTGGTTTGGTCGGCCCCAGTGGGCGGACCAAACCAGTCATGCGCACGCAGGAGTGGGTACACCACTCCTCCCCTGCCCAGCCCTGCTCGCAGAGCAGCCCTGCACCCACCCGCCCACAACCAAACCCTTTTGCTTTCTCGCAGTGTGAGAAACAGAAACATAAAATGGTAGTTATTACCATTTTATGTTTCTGCTTCTCGCACTGCGAGAAAGCACTGGGGCGACGCTCCTCCACCCTAGTGGAGAAGCCGCCCCTGACTAAAGCCCTTAAAATATCCGACAATTGTTTCACAGATGAAATAAAGCAGATAAAATGTATGTCAATTTACGAAAGTGCTACGTAAGTGTGAAACAGTATTGCTTAGAGCTAAGCACTGGAGTACCATAGACCAAAGCTGCCTTATTTCTTTTCATTGTAGTCTGCTTAAAATGGTTAAGCTCTAAAGTGCACTGTGCAAAAAGTACTTCTATGTTTCTATTTTCATGATGAAAAAACCTAAACAGAACATACATCTTCTCCCTTATTTTCCTGACCTGGTGCTACTAGGTAGCAGAATGGTGCACTGGCCAATCTTGATCAGTTATGATACATCTCTTGCTGTGTTGACCCCTCCAGCTTTTTCTTAACCGAGCATAACAAAAGTACATCTCTACATGCTCTAAAGTGTGTCTGAACTGTCTCTAAAGCACCTATAAAGTGCATTTCCACTTACATTAATAGCCTAAAGTGTTGCGTGCCAATGTGCCAAAGTACTAAAGTGACAACTGCTTAAAGTGCCTTAAATCTTCTAAAATTACACAAATCATTGCGTCTAAAGATTATTGAGTGCAGAAACCTTTACAACTGATCTCCAATGTATCTCCATGCTGTGAAACTAATAATCAAACTTTTCTGTTCCTCACAATACAAACTCTTCCATTTTACATATGCTCTTTTCCCCTTCATCCCTTGATTCCTCCCACTCTCCGGGCCCCCTTCCATTGTGGTCCCTGAGTCCCTCATTCGTTCCACCATTTGGTACCATGGTTTGTGCCATGCTACCCTCCCTCTCCCTAAGCTAAGATTAATGAACACTTTTATGGAAAAATATTTATCACTATAGGTACAAGCTGTTTCTAAGTACATCTAAAACAACTACACAGAGTATTATAAAAACAGCAAGAAGGAACGTTCTTAATAACGAGAATAAAATGAACATTTCTGACATTGTTAAAATGCAATCTAGAGACTAGCACCCTAATATCTACTTCTATGTGGTACACTAAGAGAGCATGGAAGATTGAGTAACTTACAGTCTAGAGTATTATAGGGAGAAGAGACGCACTGCATACCTTGTTGACAGCAAAGAATGTCTTTATCAGTGGAGGCGCGAAGACAGTGTTCCCCACAAAGGGCAAACACACACTGCAATAACAGTCGGTCCATTTTCCAATTATGATATTCTAAGAAATGGCAATACTCACATCTCAATCTTGTATTCTCTTAACTATCAACAAGATTTACAAACTCAAGACTTGCTGAATAGCTACACTTGTGGAATTACTTTGTCCTTTGCTGATATTCTTAACAAAGCCCTGCTCCCTGGTTGAAACCTTCAAATTTGCTCCACCAAACTCAGTACTTGGAAGCCCTCCAACACTGCCACTGCCAATCCAGAAACTGCATTGAGTGGCATTTTGAAAGTGGTGGAGCTTCCTTAAATAACACAACTTTGCTACAGATGGCAGCCATGCCTTGCAGTCTTTCGACCATCATGAGAATTTTGCCTAACACCAGGAACAGTACAACAAATTCCCCATGCCAAACCAAGTCATGGCCAAATCATTTTAAATTCTCCTTAGGGTTGGACACACTTTGTTCCAGCTGAATTGGAAGAGGTCAAAACATGGTTTTGAGCTGTATGTGACCTACAACTACTTGATGCCTGGACTACCACATTCTACGAAGCAGAGGACACAGACCCTCTGACACAAACCCACCCTGGATGACACTTGATTCCAGGGAGGTCACAGTCTATGAGGCAAGGAGCATAGGCCCACCCTAGATGAGCTCTGATTCCTGGGAAGGTGCTAGATCCCAGTATCACCCTATGAGAAAAACAAAAGGCCTCAGTTAGAATTTGATGGAGTGGGACATCTGTCAAATCAAGGCTGCTGTCCTGGCCTCCATACTGAGACTGCCATTGACATTAATGCACTTTTTAGCAAATCTACTGCATCTGCTGAACACTAAATAAGGCCCAAAATAGCTCAGCAGAAGGACCCAGATACTCATGGGCAGAATCCACAACCCTGATTTGTCTCTCTGAGCTTATATCAGCAGCTATTAAGAAATGTCTTCCTTGGTTAAGTGTTAGCCTCGCCTAGAGTTTGGATTTCACTTATGCCCCTGGATATACATTACCTTTCGCAGTGGCTAGTGACACATGTTAAAGCCTTTTCAACGTACAAATAGCAAAATATTATGTTTTTCAAAAGATCATTTTGTTCTTATCAGGTCCTAACCTGAGAGACTTAAAGAACATAATCATAATATTAGTAATAGAAGGAACACATATTTTTCTTAACTACTTACTTCTCAGCTGCACAAGGTCTAGTTTTCATTTGCAAACGTGACTACTGTTACTGTCCTATATAATTGATAACACCCAATGTAGGCAGTTGTAAGAAATTGTGTTTACTAGTGGAGGAGGGTGAAACCCTACTCAAGCAGGAACCCCAATCCTTGTCTGGGTGAAGTCACAAGCAACCCTCTGATAGCTTGGCCCAGAGCAGTTAGGCTTACCTCAGAGGCAATGTGTAAAGTATTTGTGGAACACTTCAAATAGTAATAACATGAAAACAACACACAAGAAGAATCCCACCCCAAATTAGAAACATAAAGTAATTTTTTTTTTGAGTTTAGAATGCTTTATTGAAGTAATAAACAAAGTAAAACATCAGTACAAAGTCGTATAGCAATAGGATGAATAATTAAGGAGTAAAAAAGAAAACAACATCCTATAAGAGTAAAACCTGTACAAAGACCAAATGCATTTTAATGATTTTTTAAAAGAAGAAGAGAGAAAAAAAAGAGAAGAGAAAGAGAGAGGAGAGAAAGAGGAAGAAGAGGGGGAGAAGGGGGACAGAGATGGGTGTGTAAGTCCATTAAAAGGAGTATGCAAAGAGATAAAGTATAAGACAGAAGATAGAGAAGTTTCGAAATATAAAATAGGTAAGAAAAGAAGTTAGTGGTAACCACAGCAAGTCTTTTTTGATCAACAAAGCTGTGGAAGTGGCATAAGCTCGGTCCAATCTATGATGGTGGCAGAGTAAATTCCACCAGGCTTGAAACGAAATTTTGAAGTATCCTTCCAATTGGTAGTTATAATCTGAAAAGAAATGGCTATAAACAAATCGATAAATGTACCCACATTTCTATGAGTAGTCCAAACAGACGAACAGCTGCCTAAAAAACATGTTTGATATCGAAGGGGACATTTGTAGATAAAATTTCATTCAATTTCAACCAAATACGAGACCAAAAAGAGTTAACAAAAGGACAGTGGAAAAACATGTGTAAAAGTCACTATATTCATGGGGACAGGACCAACATTTTGGGGAGTTAAGTAGTTTGAATCTATACAAATCGGCAGGAGTGAAAAAAAGTCTGTTATAAAAATAATATAAAGTCTGTGTTGTGCTGGCAGAGCGTGAGGAAGTATGAATTTTTGACCAAAGGGAGTCCCATGTTTGAAAGGAGAGATCTAAGGCCAGGTCTTTTTCCCATATGAGCTCCAGACTAGATTTAATTCTAACCCTAGTGGGATGAGATAAAAATTTATATATAGCAGCAGCTTTAAATTGAATAGAGAAATCAATAGGAGGTAAGGGGATTTGATCGAAAGTGACGTTAGGGGTCCTCTGGAGGGGAAGACGAGTGAGAGAGTCCTTCAACATGGGGTAATGTGGAGCGTGTGAAGACGAGATACAATAGGATTTTTGAATCTCCGAAAAGTCCATAAAGGACCCATCCTTCATGAGCTGTGCAGGTGTGATAATACCTTTGTCAATCCATTCTTTCCAAAATAAGGCTCTATTGTGGATCTTTAAATGTTTATTATACCAAATTGGAGTACGTGAGGCAACATCTGTAGAAGAAAGATGGGTGTTAAGCAAAGAAATAGCAAGTGCTTTGGAGTGAATAAAAATAGGAGAAGAGAAACGCTTCGGAGGTTGAGAGAGGCGAGTAGCTGAAATAAAGGAGAAAGGAGAGTATTGGGCTTGTTCCAATGAGCTCCACGCTGTTAAAGTAGCGTCAGTGGAGTCGGATAAGAAAGGCCATATCTGTTTCAAAGTAAAAGCGGAGTGATAGCGCTTAAGATTGGGAAAATGTACACCGCCCAAATCCTTGGACAATTGAAGACGGGCAAGTGAAATCCTAGGCTTGCGATTATTCCAGAGAAATTTGGATAAGGAACTATTAATGGTACTAAAGAAAGAGCTAGGAAGAGAAACAGGAAGCATAGAAAGATAAAAAATTAATAATTGGAAGGAGCATCATTTTAATTGTAGCTAATCGACCCCACCAAGAGAGAAAGAGAGGAGACCAACCATCAATCAAAGCGGATAATTTTTTAAGTATGTCGGCAAGGTTAATTTTGATAATTTCCCGAACAGTATTGGCATAAAGAATGCCTAGACATTTGATATGTTTGGAGTTCCATTCAAAACCGGTACCCTGAAACATAGAAGGGAGGCAGAACTTATTTAAGGGCAAGATTTCCGATTTATCTATGTTCAATTTATAGCCGGAGACAATAGAGTATTGTTGTAATAAGGAGAAGAAAGCCGGTAAGGAGGTAGACGGATTAGAAATATATAATAAAATATCATCAGCGTATGCAGTAAATTTAATATTGGTTTTATTGAAATGGAAGCCCGTATAGTGTGGAGATCGTCTGATTTTTTCTAAAAAGGGTTCTAAGGCAAGAATGAATAAGAGAGGGGAAAGGGGACACCCCTGCCTAGTCCCTCTACAGAGAGGGAAATAACGAGATTGACTACCATTAACCCAAACAGAAGTAGTGGGAGAAGAATATAACAGTTGGATATATTTAATGATAGGAGGGCTAAAACCATGCCACTTCAATGCACCAAAGATAAATTCCCAATTAACCCTATCAAACGCTTTTTCAGCATCGAGAGTGATAGCAGCTAAAGGTGAATCAACTTTAGAAGCCAAGTGAATAATATTAAGGAAGGTACGTGAGTTATCAGTGATAGAGCGTCCTTTGACGAAGCCAGATTGGTAAATATTAACAGGGTCAGGGATTACTTTATTAATACGAAGGGCGAGAAGCTTGGCAAAGATCTTACAGTCTGTATTAATCAAAGAAATGGGCCTATAATTTTTACATAAGGAAGGGTCCTTATCTTTTTGGGTATTAGACAAAGCATTGCCTGAGTAAAAGAGCCTTGTGATGCGCCAATAGTATGAAAATGATTGATTAAAGAGAAGAGCTGAGGGACCAGAAATGATTTAAAGTGGAGAAAAAACCGAACAGTAAAACCATCAGAGCCAGGTGTCTTGTCTTTGGGTAAAAGGGTGATTGCTTCAATGATCTCTTGTTCTGAAATGGGAACATTCAACGATGAGAGATCTATGTTACTCTCTGGGGATTTAGGGATATTTTGAAAAAAGGAGTCAAGTTGTTCGGGGGAAGGGGAGGATTCTGGGGTGTAAAGGGAAGTATAAAAATCAGTAAAGCAGTCTAGGATCCTAGCATCAGAAGTATGCCGAATTCCAGAGTTATCCGTGATAGCAACAATTTTAGATTTTTGTTTTTTGATTTTAAGATAGTTGGCTAAAGATCTGCCAGCCTTATTCTGACCCCCATACATTTTCGCATTGAATCTGAGGAGGTTATTACAAGCGGAGTCCCAAGAATGTTTATTATATTGCATTTTTGCCTTAATAAGGTTAGACAACGTTTCAGGGCAATTGGTGGTAAAATACTTATGCTCTAAAGTTTTAATCTGTTTCAGGATAGCTGATGAGTCTGAGAAAGCTTTCTTTTTCTTACGTGACACGTAGTCTATTATAAAAAACCCTAGCAGCCGCTTTAAAGGCATCCCAAATGAAATGATATTGAGGGACAGAGGAGAGATTGTTCTGAAAAAAATCGTTGGCAAACAGTATGAATTGTTCGATAAATTGGGAGTCTAGAAGAAGGGAGTTGTTGAAATGCCAACGCTGAGATATAGGTGCAGGCGAAGGATAGTCCATGTCTAAGATAACGGGGGCATGATCTGAAATGAGAATGGAGCCAATTTCTACATTGGTCATGAATTGTAAAATTGGTTGTGTAAGAAAAATATAATCAATGCGAGAGTGAGATCCGTGTACTGGGGAAAAAAAGGAAAATTCTAAAACATCAGGGTGATTTGTTCTCCATGCGTCAACAAGTCCTCTGGAAATAATAGCCTTATGAAACGTTTTTTGCATCTTGTTGGGGACGTACTTGATTTGGGATTTCCTATCAAGGAAGGGGTCCATAAGTTGATTACAGTCACCACCTACTATCAGATTCTCATCTGCATGGGAGGAGAGAAGAGTAGAGAACTCATGCCAAAAGGATAGATCAATACCATTAGGGCCATATACGTTACAAAAAGAAAATTGGGTATTATTAATTATAGTGTTTAAAAAAAGCCATCTACCATTGTTGTCTTTGGATTCGTTTTGCAAGAGAACATTCAATGACTTATGAAATAAAATAACAACTCCGTTTTTGTTGTTTACAGCCGGAGAGCAAAAAATCTCACCCACCCATTGCTTATGTAATGAAGGCAAGTCTTGTGACTTAAGATGCGATTCTTGTAGTAATGCAACATGACATTTCAATCTAGCAAGGTGAGACAATACCCGTTGTTTCTTGACCGGGTTACGAATACCTTTAACATTCCATGAAATGATGCGTAGACTTTTCATCAATAAAATTTAGGTGAAAGTAAACAAAAGTGAGATATAACACTTAGAAAATGAATAGTGAGGAAAATAAGAAAGACCACCAAAAAGAAAAATGAGCCAATATGAGAGAAAGTAAAGAGAAAATGAAGCAAAAGGAGGACCGAAATGTGCCCATAGAATATAAATAAGTTGAAGGGACCAGAAGGAAGGAGTTTAGAGAATATAGCTTTATATAACATTAATGATAAACAAAAAAGAGAGCAATTAATTAATATAAGAGAAAAGTGTAAAAGTATAGGCAGAATAAGTTCAGAGAAGAATCCACACAAGGAAGAGAAGAAAAGAGAAAAGAGGTGAGAGAAAGGAGGGAAGAAGAGAAAGAGAGAGCGTAGTCGCCCAATAAGAGTTCTAAGAAAGAAGATGACAGAAAGCCAAGTGGCTTTAGTCATAAAGTACAACCATAGGAAGAATATTAAGGTGGGAGGGGGGGCGGCGAAGAACACGACAGCCACTCCTAAAGGGGAACAACGAGGAGAAACAAGTCTATCATATTATATTAGGGAAGGACAAAAATAAAGTCCGTAGACAAAAGTAGTGGACAGATATAACAAAAAGGAAGGGAACTTACCAAACAGTAGGATAAAATTACAGCGGGATGAATCAAACATTACAAACGTAAGGGCAACGTGGGTATGGACATCAGCAGCAACACTACACAAGAGAAGACCTAAGAAACATGGGAGTGAACGAAAAGAGAAACAATTAACTTTTACAGCCAACATATTGAAGACCTAATGAGCATAAAATAGAATAGATAACATAACAGTTAAGGTTTGCTCAATTCCATAAGTTCTCCTTTATGAGTATGGATGAATTTCCGAAGGTCGGCTGGATCTTCAAAGGAGAGAGTTCTGTCTTTATAAGTCACTTTGAAAAGGCAGGGGTGAATAAGACCGTAGCGTCTGAGGTCGAGAAACTCCTTTCGCCGGTTGGCGGTTGGCCTGGAGACATCTTGGCTGAAGAAGACTTTATGACCGGACCAAAGCATCTGCTTGTGTTGTTTGGCAGCGCCGAGAATCGCCCTGAGGTCAGAATATAGAAGGAAATAGGCAATAATACCTCTTGGTTTAGTTGAGGAAGAGGCATTCTGAGGTCCTAATCTGTGGGCTCTTTGAATGTTAAAGTCATTGGATTTAGGGAGACCAACGATCTGCAGGACTTGGGTTTTCAAAAAATATATCATGTCCGAGCCCTCAGACCCTTCCGGAATTCCGTAAATGCGTAGGTTGTTGTGCCTATTGCGGTTTTCCAAATCCTCTGTAGTCTTCTTAAGTTGAATAACTTCTTTGGTAAGACTCTCAACTCTGGCAACGACATCCTGTGCATCACTCACTTTCTGTTCAACATCTGAAAGTCTCGAATTTAGGCCAGACCATTTCTCTTCAATTCTTTGGAGAGTAGCGGTGGTGTCCGTCATGAAAGGTCGAATAAGATGCAGTTCATCCATAATGTCCTCAGGCGTGAGAGGAAGCGGAGATTTTGATGGAGAAGATGGGTCTTTCTTAGGACGCTTGCTGGTGCTAACAGCTGAATCCTTACGACCACCGCAAGTGACCCCAGTGGACCCATGGGGCTTATTCGGGTGTGAAGAATCCATGATGAAAAACGTAGCAGGATGAAGACACCAAAAGCAGGAAGAGCACTCCAATGGTGACAAGAATACATACAATAAGACGAGAGAAGTAGCTGAAGCACTGTTGTTTAAATCAAAATTATTGTGAAGAAGTAGACCTCAGACCAGAAGCAGCACGAAACCATGAAGGCGTTATACAGCAGCGTCGGAGCCAGTGCGCATTTGTGAAGAGAAAAGAGAGAGCTGCGCAAACATCACGCAAAGCAGAAGTCTATAAGTAACCAGCAAAATTGTGTACCAATAAGTAGATCAATAAATATATTGAAGAAGTTTCCTGGAGCCGAATAAAAGGTGGAAGTAGGAATAACGCAGTTACAATATGTAAATCCTTTCCTGCAGTTGAGCAAACCAGAGTGTAGGCCGTTAGTGGACTGAATTAGCAGGGTGAAGAAAAAAACGGCGTTACAATGGTAGAAAGTCCGACTTTGGAGATGCACAAAATGGCGGCTGCATTGTGGGGAAGCACTGAGGCAAAATAGAGAGCAAGAGAAAAAGAATGTCAAACAGACCGTTTTTGGTCTAAAAACTTGCCTCCTTAGTCTTTGCCCCTTCCGATGCACGAAAATCACATTTTCGTGATGAGACACTGTGAAAAAAGGCTCCCTTTAATTACGAGCGTAGCTCGTCGTCACGGAGCTCTTCAGGTGGCAGCCATCTTGTCTCGCCGCCGCCGTGCGCTCCTCCATAAAGTAATTTTTAATACGTAAAACTAGGCCAAAATGACAACAATTCAACCAGTAGAACTGGAGATATGCTGATTTAATGATTTCAGTGAACATAGCGCCAAACAGCACAAAGTGGCAACTGTGGATATCTGATCGCACGGGACCGGGTCAAAGTTAACAACTTCAGGCTTATTAGAGCTCAGACCAGCTACATGGACCAAGTTAGGTCTGCTGAACAAAGGTACCTTAATTATTGGTTGTAGAGCATTGCAAGGTACAGGTCGGAGATGCATCTGTAACTTTGATCCCTGGGAGCAGAGAGGTTGCGATGGCATGTTCTGCAGTGTTTTCCAGGAGTTGTAGAATAGAGAACTTTGTGATGCAAAGTCCTGCGTTGAGGATGCGTTGTGCACCAGCTGGTTCCAAAGAGACTGCGGGGTTTGCAAGGTGAAGTCCTGTACTATTGTCGAGGCTGCTGTTGACAAGAGGATAC